>JAMGYY010000002.1:2630710-3946065 GCA_024713755.1 Morchella sp. 2018-W16 | reverse complement strand
TAACTAACTAACCTAACTAACCTAACTAACCCTAACCTAACTAACCCTAACTAACCTAACTAACCTAACTAACCTAACTAACTAACTAACTAACTAACCTAACTAACCCTCGATTAGCTTTTACCATTGATACTAAAGGTTGCGTCTCCAGCATATTAAACCACAACCCCGCCGACATGTCACAAGAACAAGTCGTGAATGAATATCAAAATCGATTATAATTGCATTTCGAAAAAGAGACTTGGGTCATTTCTTGGCATCTGCACCGCAGCGTCTGAGAATAGCGTTGTTTAACATGATAATAATGTAATGTGTAGCATCAGTGATTAGCGAACTCAAAGCAATAAAATGCTTGACAGAGGCAGGCAAGCAGCGGAGATATAAACAAAGGATCGCAGCATGGGGCCCAAGACTTGGAAAGGAAAAGCAAACCAAAACTCCAGGCCCAGGTCGCATGCTCCAAAGCGAAATCATGTATGACAACAAGAAACCCTAATGGCCAGAACATGACACATGCATACATGACGAACAAAACGTGCCGCGCACCTCACCGTCGCGCTTGATTCCTCAGGAACAACAACCAATTGGCAAAGCAAGAATGGAGAAGTCGGACTCGGACCCCATAAGCAGTTCACGCGAACTCCGGAAGAACCACTCTTATAACGTCTTAAAAGCTCAAAGCTCTTGGGCAATCTTGGGCGGTACCCTCTGCCACCATCAGCTCGCATCTGTCATCTCGCGCGGAAGGCCCGTGACCAGTTCATCTGCATACGCACTTCTAGCTGAGGTTAATCTCCTCATGGATAGGTTTTGAAATTCTCTGTATGACGCTTTGGAATCCGGACTTGATCGGCGCGTAGCCATCGAAAGGCTCAGGAACCTGGCCGAATCTGAACGATCGTTTTCAGACTACTTTGCCGAGGATTCAAGCGATTTGCCGCCCGATCTTACGGGTTAGGAGGGCTGCTAATGTAAAAACCACTGGCGGACTAAGCGAGGAGGCGTAGGGCTTCGTGGTCGTGAAGATCATAACATGATCTTGGAAGCTATCGCTACCATCCTGCGGCGGTTGGATAATAAACAACAAGCCCTCAGCGCTTCACTTCGCCCGCTATCGATCTACTGCGCGTACTACATTTCGCCGCCGCTCATTTATACCGCTTAAACTCCTTTTTTCATTCTCCCCGTTACTCGCCCGGCCCCCGCTACACCTCCGCTTCATACCCTCCGACGCCCGCGCCGCTCGCTCACCATCAGCGCACCTGGGGGAACAGTCGTGGATCTATCCGTGGCAGGCATGGGGCCTCGGAAAAGAGAGTACATGGGGTAAAACAGATGTTACTATTGTGGAGGTGTGGGACCTTTCGTTCGAGAATGCCCTGGCGCCGCCCCAGGAACCCAGCCCCAGGATGAGGGGAGCCAGGGCAGATATTAGGAATGAAGAAAAAAGAAGGAGCCTCCGGCGATGAAGGCGTTAAAGATTTTTCCCTGGACTGAGTGGCTCACTCAGGGGGCGGTTAAGATTTTTCTAGGATTTCGGTTTTGGGGTTTCGGTTTCAGAAGGATATGGATGGGAATCAATTAAGTCGTAACTTGTTCTGTTTCTCAAAATAAAGATTCTTGCATCCCATCATATGCCCTCATTGATACTGGCGCCTCAGGATACGCTTTCATAGATAAAAACTTAGACGCCACCACAAACTTAAACAAACCCCTCATCCTCCCACGACACATAGGCGTAATAGATGGTAGAACCCTGTCGAATCAGGAAAGGTTACCCATAAAGTCATCCTCAGCAGACAAATGGGACACAGAGAAGAGGCCCTTCTTTGTCACCCAGTTAGGACATTACCCCATCGTCATGGGCCTCCCATGGATCTTGAGACATGCAACTACGATTCTCCCTGCCACCAACGAAATACAATTCAACTCCTCAGCTTGTGTCAAACACTGCTCCTCAACAACACCAAAAGTCGCGCTAGGGGTATCTCTATTGAACCCCCCACCAAACCAACAACGAACATCTCCGTCATCACCTCATACGCATTTCACAGATTGCTCCATAAACAAAGAAAAGGAATGCAACTATACTCGACCACGCTCAAGGCCCTCGAAGACCTCCTCACCCCATCACCCAAAGACCCCCGTACCCTCATACCAAGTGAACATCACCACTTCCTCCACCTCCTTAATGAACCTGGCCTGCAAAACTCCCTCCTTGACATCCAGGAAGGCAAGACAGTACCCCAGACCTATGTATGGGATAGCGGTTGGAGCTACAGGCACTCAGGGATTACCTGCGGAATACCTTTCGAGTGGGAAGATCCATGCAGCACCTTCCCAGCAGGCTCCCCAGTACTCTTTGTAAAAAAGCGGATGGATCCTCCGACTCTGCGTCGACTATAGAAAGTTGAATCTTGATAGCGGTTAAGAACCGCCACCGCTACCATTAACTCGGAAACTTTCATGGGCATCTCGGCCAAATACTTCACTAAACTAGACTTACGCAATGGATACCACCAGTTGAGAATCAAAGAAGGAGCGAATGGAAAAGCGGCGTTCAGGACCAGAATCACTTGAATACTGGTCATGCCATTCGGTCTCACCAACGCCGGCAGCATTCCAACATTGGGTAAGCGACATACTCGTCCACACCTTGATCGCTTATGACGGCCTATCTGGATGACATCTCATCTACTCCGCCACACTAGAAGAGCGTAAGGTTCATGTTGATAAGATTCTTCGGATACTGGAACAACGCAAATGCATTTAAAACCTGAGAAGTGTGAATGGCATGTCAAAGAAACAAAATACCTGGGATTCGGACTCACTCCTGAGGGAATCAAGATGGACGAAAAGAAGGTCGCTACAATCAGGGATTGGGAAACACCAACCTGTCTGAAAGACGTACAGGAGTTCACAAACCGCTAACTTCTACCGGAGATTCATCTATGCATACTCCAGAGTCGTTTCCCCTCGACAGCCCTCACTAAGACAGAGTAAAGTTTGAATGGACTGAGAAGACCAAAAAGCTTTCGATAACCTAAAAATAGCCTTCACCACCACCAATACTCAGGACACTTCGACCGAGAAGTCATAGTGGAAACAGACGCCTCCGACTATGTCTCCGCCCGCCATCATGTCACAAAGGGATAACGAAGAATACTACATCCTGTGGCGTTCTTCTCAAGAAGCATCTGGCCGTAAAGTGCAACTATGAAATCTATGACAAAGAACTATTAGCAATAATCAGGGTTCAAGAAAAGGCGCTACTTCCTAGAAACAGCCTCCTTCCCCACCAAGGTCCTGACAGATCACAGGAACCTTGAATATTTCATGTCAACAAAGCTATTGAACCGACGACAGACACGTTGGTCAGAGTTCCTATCCCGTTTTGACTTTGTGATACAATTCCGACCAGGCAAACAAGGGGGAAAACCAGATGCTTTAACTAGGAGATCGGAGATCTCTGGAGAGGATGAGCTGGCTTACAGTACCGAGCCGTGGTAGAAAGAAAATTTGGATCGTAAAATTTAAGTTTGTTCGCGGGTTCTTTGATAAATGAATCCGCTGAAGAACGCCTACCATCCAAGTTGTTTGCAATTGCTTACCAAAAAGACAGTTTCCCGAATAGCGTCCTAACTATGTTGAAAGACGGCACCAAACAATCAAAACAAATCTCGCTTCGCCGAATCTTGAAAATGAAGACGGGCTTCTCCTGTACCGAAAACTCTTCGTACCAGAACATGAGGAGCTACAAGTTAAGCTCCTACAAGAATACCATGACAAACCATCAGCGGTCACCCCGGAAGCGAAACACTCGAACTCCTGAGCGCGAATACTATTAATAAACATGCGAAAATCTGGCGAACCGATATGTTATGAATTGCCACACGTGCGAAGGAGCAAAGCAAACCGTAACGCCCCCAGAAGTCCTCCGCCCTTTCAGTACCCAAACTACCATGGTCGGACGTGTCGATGGACTTTGTCACCGCCTTCCTCAGCAACAACTACAACGCAATCCTCGTCGTCGTCGACCGCCTCACAAAAATGAGACACTTCATCCCATGCACTGAAGAATCAGGAGCCAGGGACGTCGCTAGAATGTATCTGGAAAATGTATGGAAACTCACGGCCTACCAGAAAAGGTCGTGTCAGAAGTACCCAATTTACCTCGGACTTTTGGAAATCACTGCGAAAGACTAGAAATCTCTCGCTTCTCCACAGCCTTCCACCGCAAACTGATGGCCAAACCGAAAGAATCAACGCCATTATGGAACAATATCTTCGGCCTATCGATTACCAACAAGACAACTGGGTCACATACCTACCTATGGTAGGGTTTGCGACCAATAACCATATATCGGAATCTACTAAGCTCTCCCCTTTGAAGCAAACTATGGGCGACACCGAATGACCTTTGGCGCCGTCGCGCGACGACCAACGAGGATCAGGCTAACACTATGGCAAGAGGCATGTCAGAAGTGTTTGACTTCCTCCGACTGAGATGTTTAGAGCGCAGAAGATTCAGGAGGAGTCAGCCAATATCGGCAGGACTCCAGCCCCCGTTCGCCATTGGAGATAAAGTGTGGTTGTCTACTGAGGAACTTATTGACCAAGAGACCTCGAAGAAGTTGGACTGGAAACAAGTCGGCCCGTCATATCCCGTATTGTGAGCCCCTATCTTTCTGAACTCACCCTACCCTCATCAATGAAAGTTCACCCAGTCTTCCACGTGTCACTACTGTCCCCTCACGACCCGTCCTGGACAACTACAGCCTCCGCCACCACCTGTCGAGATAGAAGGAGAACAGGAATGGGAGGTCGATGCAATCCTAGACTCTCATAAGCGAAGAGGACGACTGGAGATCACTCGTCCGATACAGGGTATGACGAACCCTCATGGCAACCTTGGGACGAATTGGACAACTCCCCCGAGTTAGTGAAAGATTTCCACGAACGCTACCCACATAAGCCTAAGAGGACTTAGGCGCCAGAGAGGACCTAATATCTATCACGGCGTGATCACGATGCTCGAAATCTGATTCTTGAGGAGAAAAGGATTAGTCGGGGTTTCTCTTATGTTCTATGGGTTTCAGTTGCAGGGTTCTATGAGTCAACGGCATGCAGGTATTTGTAATGATGGATTTCCTTGGGGTTCTACAGGTTTCTACGGGATGAGTCAGCGAGGGTTTTCGGGGCTATATATATAGGAATTTCGTTTCTCGCTTGTAGGACTTCTCTTCTTCTTCTTTCTTCTTCACGCAACCTTCCTGTCATCTTAGGCGTCTTTAGTCTTCTCTCTAGAATATATTCTCTCTCTCTCTTAGCCATAGTCCCTTCGGTCGTCTTTGCTTCACGACGTTAGACTACCTCCTCAGCTCGCCTCAGACTCGCCCTTCACCCTTCGTCCCAAGTCCCCCGGCTGCCCCCCTCTCCCACGTAGCCCACTACCTCGCTCACCATAGTTCAGCCTTGGTGGTTTACCTTGGCTTGTTCAGTCCTCGCCCTCGATTAGCACCGTGATAGCGCATGACAGAGCCTTTCGGGTGTTGACGGATTGGAATCGATGCCTTGCCGATGCGTTCAAAGCGGAGGAGGCGCAGCGGTTGATGGAGATTGATATGGAGTAGGGGCATGTGTGGGGGGTGGATGGGGGTGGGGGTTACGATTCTCCTTTGTCTTGTTTTACTTTTGCTTGTTTATTTCCGCTCCTTATGTTTCCTTTGTTTGTATCATGCATCGTTTTCTTGTTTCTTTTTCTCTTTTTTTTTTCCATTGATTGTTGCTGCTGGTCTTCTTGATTGGCGGTGACTCTGGGGTGGTTTGTGGTAGGTCTGGGGCCGCTAAGTGGGGTTGCTTGCCGTTGGTTGGTAGCTCTACTTGAGATATACGTTTGTTGTATCTCCTTTCGCATTGTGTGTTTTCTGGAGGTGTTGTCTCTGTGCTTCTTGTTAGTCCTGGTTCTGGGGTTGCGCCTCATTACGGGCTGGGCTATTGAGGTTTCTGGTGGCGTTTCTGTCTTCGCTGTGCTGTTGGTTAGACCCGACTTGGGGATTGCGTCTCCACTTATGGGTTGGGCTGCGGTTTCGGGTGGTGGCTCTCCTCCCTCGCATGGGTTTCTAGTTGTGGGTTGTTCGATCCTGTCTTTTGATGGTTGATCGGTGCTCCTGGGATTCCCCTTAGCTTGTGTAGATAATTAATATACTTGATCACTAACCCTAACTAACGAACCCTAACACACTAAAGACAACAGTACTCCACCAACTAGTGAAGTCCTGGGGGGTTTAGTTGTAATCGGGACCCACAGTCTGCAACTTATTATTTACTCATTTATTTACACCCCACCCCACGCATGCAACCCGAAGATCATTGCAAAACCATACACCTTGTCTCGCACCAGGGCAGAGTACGTCCCCGAACCTCTTGTTTCCTCTCTAAGAAACCAGTACATGATTCACCCATGCACTACCCTGTTGCGAATGATTAGGAACTAAGTTTCACCACAGGTCATGTGGAAGCAATCACATAAAGGAAGCTCCTAGTTCCTGTCAATCTTCAAGCTTTTGCCTTCAGCTATGATGCCACGATTACAGCTCAATAAAAAAGTGAGACAGGGGGAATAGGTTTACTCAATTATAGAAACAATAAGGAGAGTAACAAATAATTCAACCCGGATACTGAATTCATTATCCGATAATAAGATGTGTTGCGTCATGAGAACCATACAGACTTATATTACTAATGGGGCTATAGGATTGTCTCCTTACTGCACGAGTAGTAATGGGTCATGAGGAACAAGACCGAGGGCAGGCAGCGAGCAGTATGTGGTAGTCAGTATACGCTCAAAAAGGCAGAACAGGTGAGGGCCCCTGTATTCGGCCGCCAGATATGAACTCTCCACACAACCATATATCGCTCCCCATGTCGTGTAGGGGTTATTATATAAATCCCCAGAATCCAACCAAGTGGTATACCAAGACGGTCTGGTCTCCTGGTTGTAGGCACAATAGATGATATGAAGATTTCTCCCCATAAAAGTCACAGTTTGCGATTGTGGAAAAAGAAGGAGGAAACCAATGAATCCGAGCAATGAAAGTTGACCGAGTGAGTTCCCATAACCAAGGCAATTAGTGGGTATCCGCAATTAGTAACATATCAAGAAATATAATGCTGCCTATAAGGTAGTTTTGAATTACTTAAAAAGAATGATTAACTTTATACGCGCTCCAAGAATCAAACCGAGTGATGGTTGATGACGCCATGAAAAGAGGTGATTCTAAGGCCTGTGTATAAGATAGAAATTGCCCACCATCTTAGTAGATTTCTGGCTCCAAACTGAGCCACTAGCGAAATCCAAATTTAATTACTTTACCTCGAATATGGCAACGAGTGAGATTTCATGACCTTGCAAAAGATATTGTTTGATGCCTCGTATTAGGAGCAGATAATCTACTCTCCTTAACATTCTAGCTCTAAGCTATTACACGGTGCAATACAACTATATCCATTGACTACAGAAATTGGACCGAGTGACATTCCACGACCCAGACAAAATGATATGGCTCTAGTCCTTCTCGGTTAAGTTTTAATTCATAAGATGCCTTTGAATAGCTCCGGTAGCGAAATTCAATTCAACATGTAAATCTGTGACCCAAGCCAAAGACGCGATTTTAGGGCCTATAATAAGTGTATATATAATAGGCTAAGCGGTATATATCAAAAGTTCGACTTTACAGCAGTTAGGTTTTTATATATAATCCATTCGCCTTAGATATCGGGCCGAGTGATTGCCTATGACGTAGACAAAAAGGATGTGGTTTCAGGCCCCGCAGTGAGTGTATAAAGTGAGTTATACTGAAGATAGTAGCTTTGAAACGCACGGATAAAAAATCCAATTTTATCCGCCCCAGACAAAAGATGCTGTTATAGATCCCGTAGTAAGCAGATATTATCGTTTATATTGTGTCCGGAAAGCGTGTGACTCTTCTGGGCTGCGTCAATTGAGAAATTCAATTTTAATATCCATTCGGCTCAAATATCGAACCGAGTGAGATGTCGTGAGCCGCCCCAAATCACGCGGTCCTAGGCCCCAGGAAGCGTCAATTACTTAAAAGCGGCTGCCATGTAGTCTCTAAACAGGTAGAGACTAATAAGTGTCATCGGCTATAAAATCCAAATGGCCCTTCGCGCCCAGCTAAGTTTCAACCTTTTATGGCTTGAAAAAGTGTACATCCCGGATAGGGAGAATCAACCTCAGCCCTATAGGGACCAGTTCGTATATATACAAATGTAGGACCTTATAAGAAAGCGACCTGAAAACCGCGACCCCACCTGCACCAGTCTGATGTGTGTGATACAGAACAGCTACGATCAGGTACACCTACGTGTGATCCCGAGACCCTAAGGAGAAGGGTGTGGATAGTGTATGGGCACACTGGGGGAACTGGCGAGTTTGGGCGGCTGTTTTTGTCGCATGTATGGGTCGATTCTCTGGAGTGGCATGTGTCGAGGTTGATAAACTGGTAAGATGTAATTTGTTTCAAAGCGCAGAGCCTAGCTAACTATTGAATTAGCCAAGTATAGTTAGACTATAGACTTTATGTACATGCAAGTTACAACACCCGTAGCAAACAGTTCACGTCGTTGGTGAATGTAAATGTTATGAGTAGGGCACGGTGACCGTAGGGTTGAGTTCGCGTTTCTACCAAAGCTGACTGCTTTGCTTTAGAGGGGTTTGTTGCTGGCTTCCGAGCTATAGCGCATGCGTATCATTCAGGACAAACAGTGAAGGAACCATGTATTCATTTATCGGAATTGGGCACCCTTCATTCTTGACACATCTCGAAGTGTTTGGTGGGACGGCTGATTCCGGGGGCTTCTAGGGTAAGACGAACCGGTCCCGGAGATGAGACATGAATGTTTCTTCATATTGGTATTCATAGGTCAAACAAATAGACAGGATTTGTAGCAAGCAAATTCTCTGGAATGCCGAGGGTGTGCGGGGGGTAAAAAGGAAGAAAAAAAGAAAGGTTTCATTTGTTGACTATATGAGAGTCGTGATATCGATCCTCCTCATGATCCTCCTCATGATCCTCCTCGTGTTCCCCCTCATGTACCTCCTCTAATTCCTCGTCCACCCCAACTCTCCTACTGGCCACGGCATTGGTAGACATAGTACACCTAAGCTCAAACTCTATCTTTATTAGTATATATAGAACATGTATTATAGACCAGGGATGGAGAATCAGTACCATTTGGAATGTAGCCGCGGTAGTTTGGTGGTCACCAAGCCAGCGAGTGGAGTAACTTATATTAAAATTTAGCCCCTAACCCCATTAGCATCAATGCGATATGTATCATAAGATAGAGAATACTACCACTCGTAACATAGCGGCTATGGGTCATAAAATAGAGATGGAGAATCAGTACCGCTTGTGACATAGCTACGGTAGTTGCAGGATAGAGACTCGGATGACAGGTGGGAGGAGTAACTTGATATTAAAACTAAGGTTGTGTGTTTATCAGCTTCAGCACGAAATATATCGTAAGACATAGGGCCAATACCATTTCTAACATAGCCGCGGGAAATACATAGATTGATATCAAAACTCTACCTCAGCTACCATGAGTATCCTTTGTGACCTGGCCACGGTGATACAGTGAGGTGGTCGCCGAGAGGAGTAAGTTTACTGAAACTCAGGTTCTGTCTTCATCAACATCTGTGCGACATGTTTAATAGGACTACGACGGAGGATCAATACCTTTGCAACACATCTGTGGTAAAATTTATCACTAAGACTATGACAGCCGGCGGGGAGGAGAAGAAAAGAAAAAGAAAAAAAAGAAAAAGGGAAAGGAGAAAACTCGACCTCGGCTACCGTCAGCACCCTTTGCGAGCTAGCCGCGGTGAGATGTATCAGTGAGACTGAGAAGGCCGGGGGAGGAGGGGAGGGAGAAGAAAGCTCGGTTTCAGCTGCAATTAAAAGAAAAAAAGGAGGGAAAGAAGAGAAGCTCGACCCCAGCTACCAACAGCACCCTTTGCGAGCTTGCCGCGGTGAATGCATCATGGAGACTGATAAGGTTAGCGGGGAGGGGGGGTGGTAAATCGAAAACTCGACCTCGGCTACCGTCAGCACCCTTTGCGAACTGGCCGCGGCGAAATGCATCATTGAGACTGAGATGGCCGGCGGGGGGAAGGGAGAGAGAGGACGAAAACTCGGCTTCAGCTACCAGCAACATCCTTTGCGAACTTGCCGCGGTGGATGCACCATCGAGACTGGGTAAGTTGACATTCAATTCACTGCCTTCATTAGCATCCACGCCATACAGCAGCCACATATCAAAAAGTTAAGGTGGAGGATGAGTACCATTTGTAAAATAGTGGTGAAATCGATAATTGAGACTGGTATGGCCGTCAAGAGAAGTAGATTAACGCTAAATCTGAGCTGCTGTCCCCATTAGTAGCGGTATAAGATGTATGATAAGACAGAGATAGGGGACAGGTACCATTTGTAGTGGGTGCTTCATGAGAGCTAGAGTGATTTGCAATTTCTCGGCTTCTGTCTTTATCGGCATCAATGCGACAGGTATCATAAGACGAGACGGAGCATAAATACCATTTGCAACCTAGCCGTGGTGGGTGCTTGATAGAGACCGAGATGGGGGAAGGCCAAGACAGAGGATGACTGAGATGGAGGATGATGGAATAAGAACTAATCTTCATCGGCATCCATACGATCTAGCTGCGGTAATGCATCATGAAGACTGTCTTCATTAGAGTCGATGCGATACCCTTAAGGATGAGATGGGGATAAGTACTATTTGCAAGATAGCCACGGTGAATGCACTGAAATGAACCACCACCGGCACCCGTGCAACTTGGCCATGGTGAAGCTTCATCAAGACCGAAATGGGGGGTAATAGAGCTTAGAGACTGAGATTGAAGGATGAGAGAGCATCAAAGCCGGGATAGAGGATGATTGAGGATGGTGATCGAGATGGGGATAATGGGGCTTAGAAACCGAGATGGAGGATGATGGTGAGAGGGAGAAGGGTCGGGGCGTGATGAACAAGATGGGGAGGAATGACATACCTGTCATATCGGTACCTGAGGCTCTTAGCTTCGAAACAGCTAAGCTTATCTAGGGGGTGGGGCAGTTTCCGAGCTAAGCTGCGTTAAGAAGGTGGGGCAATTCTGTGTGTGTGTGGTGGGGGGAAGATACATACATGTATGTACGGCCAACCCCGCTAAGAAAACTCACTATCTCTCCTCACCATCCGTCAGTAAAATATTTTTGGGGCATAGGATATTCACACGGTGTGGGCTTTTATTTGTATAGAATATGAGTTTTGTTATCACCGTGAGTTTGATTTGTTACTCTCGGATCGGATTTAACTGGAGCGGAACTAATGAATTGAACTGTTACAAATAAATTGCCTGTTTAATAAAAGCAGAAGCTTTCAGTATATTCTGAAAGAAAGAAAGAAAGAAAAGCAAGTAAAGCAAATCCTAGCTTATACGTGAGCCGTATAATTACTATTCCGTTTAATTAGATAGTTGACTTGACATAACGGATCTAGGGAGAAAACATACCGTGGCAAAATAAGTGGAAGAACAAGGTCCAGCACACTGTAAAGTTTCGGTAAATCTGACCTAACGTGTGTTAGAGAGAAAAATCGGCCGGAACAAAACCAAAACCGAATCTTCTTCTTGGCTTGCTCTTCACAAAATGCTCGGAGTGTGTTGCCAGGGAATTTTGAAGCACACCTTTAAGAGTTCTGCGGCGGAAGATTTAAAGCAAGTTCGAAAACCTTCATGACATTGCAGGCCTTGCGCCCATGGAATTCAATTGGGCGAGCAAGCCAATCAAGATAAGAGGTGGATTCCAATGGGCCCTGGCCAATCAAAAGCTCAACCTGAGATCTGAGACTAGGGAGGAAATTTGCAAGAAATGCAATAGGGGCAATGATATCTCGGCCATAAAGACACTTCTCACGTTTAGTAGGATTGCATAAAGACTGTGGGAGTACACAGTCAAAACAGCAGGTGTAATCCTGGAGATTAAGCCTTTTGCGCCACTTACGATATGAACTATGAGTAGGTTCATATGATGGAAAGTGCTCAAGTGGTACTCGCTGAGTGCAGGTCTTAATACAGTGATCCAAGGCGATACTACTCCTTGTAGTTACCCAACAGAATGAACATTGTTGAGTCATTGGCTCCAGCTCAGAGTTAATCCTTGCCCAAATTTCTGCTTGTCGCTGCTTGCTTTCAGCTGTGGGCCATGTGCTTGGTCTCGCATGATTAAAAGGCTGAGGCCGAGGACCACCGTATTTGTTTCGGAACTGTGTTTGTGCCCGAGCTAGGGAGAGCCGTTGAGGGGTATTCAAAATAGGAGAACGGGGGATACTTGCAATTGGAGCCCTTGCTGTATTAGAGATTTCTCGTAATGGTGTCCTTGGCTTAGAAACACGATATGGACTGAGTTGGACAGGTGAAATTAGGTCAACTAGAGTCCGATGGTCTGGCCAAGCCGCAGACGCGCGCGGAGTAGACTGGAATAATCTCCTACTAGTACTATCAATCTCTCGAATTGACCTCGCAGGTTGAAGCGGATGGTCATGGTTAGGAGCTAGCGGTGTCATTGGGACGAGAATGTTCCCAGGGGAGTCAATAGAAGCTGCTTCCTGGGTCTCGCCTGTGGCGCCTGGGTTTGCCCTCCTCGCACAATTATCACAGAGGATATCTCCGCTCTCGGGTTCGCAGGGTTGCCTTTTACCATCAAAGTATTCAGATATGTATAGGCGTCGACAGCCTTCTGTAGCTAAGAAGGCTTTAAGACTCTCAGCATCAGCATCAAAGTGGGGGGAATTCGGGGCGTTAAGCTCATCCGCAGCGTATAGAACTGTAGTGGAACACGGTTTGCCATCTCTGCCGCCTCTACCACTTCCTTGATAGAAATCCACATATGAGTGTGGCATATTGACAAAGACGACTAGGCGTATCTTATTGACATCAACGCCGGCACCAAGAGCTGAAGTAGCGATAAGAACGGTACTTCTACCATCCAACCAATCCTTGAGTGCGTCATCCTTCCCAGGTTTCTCTGAATGGTACGATCCACAGTTCAAGAGCTGTGCAAGAGTTTCACATGTACTGACACTCCGAGCATAAACCAGGATACGCTCACTTGGGTCAAGTTTTGAGACTCGTTCCTTGACAATACTTACGGCTTGATGATTCACAAATGAACGTGCGGTTTTGATGCAGATATACTTTGTATTTCTTCGTATGGAATTGGCCCTGACGATGACTGTGTTGGTAATCAACGCAGCAGCATCGAACTCCCCGTGTAGGTATGGTGGTAATGTGGCGGTTAAGAACACAATTTGGACTCCCAGAGAAGAGTACCAAAAAATCCCCTTGTATGCCTCGCGGAAATCAGAGCCGTGTATCAATGTGTGAGCTTCGTCAATCACAATTCTGTCAAGCCTGCGGCGGACAATGAGACTGCGGACATAATGCTTGAAAACAGGCTTCACTGCCGACTCAGCGGTAATGAATAAAAGACAGGGGTCCTGGTTACAGTGTCCATTCCACTCTTGACTTTCCAGGCCATGTGCGAGTGCTCTTCTGTGTAGATCAGCCCTTAAAGCTATGAGGGGGACAATTACAATCGTGACATTGTGTCTAGCACTAGGGACACTCGCAGGTCCCTCAAACAAAAGACTCTTACCACCCCCAGTCGGGAGAATTACTAAAAGAGGTGTTGTACCTTCAAGAATAAGCCTTAATCCAAGTGCTTGCTCTTTGCTTTTGAAGAGTGACTCTGGGCCATATATGCTAGTAAGAATGTTCCTAGCTTGTTTCTCCGCTTCTTCCATGGAGGAGCGCTTGACAGAACATGGAAACCCATTACTGTAGAAGCCTTGGGGCTGGGGAACGGGAGTTGAAACTACTGTACTAGCAAGGTTTCCAGCACCCCCACAAGGGCAGTTTTTTATGCTGTTTTTGAGTGCATCCTCTTTCCTTTTCAACCATTCGGCAGCAGTAATGTTAGAGGATAAGAAGCGCTGCCATGCAGAACTGACGGCTTGAAAAACCTTGAGTGATCTCTCAGAGACCCCATAGACGATATCTGCTCTTACCCCATATATAAGGTCAGCCGTATGAGAAGTATGAGCGGCTTGGAGATCAAAGGGGTCTTCCGAATCCTCTTCCGACTCAGGTTCATCCGGGAAACCTTCCCCCAGGTAGCGACGGCTCATGGAGATTACCATGTGGCGATAACTTGAGATATTTAACGCATTATGTTCTCCAAATGGACCGCAGCTTGCATCCCTCAGAACATCGGACAGAACACTTCCGGACCAAGGGTTAATCCCGTCGTCGGAGAAGAGATAGTATCTAGGAGCAATAGTCAACTGGTCCTCGGAAGGCTCCTTGAAGTACATGTAAAGTGGTAGGATCCGGGTAATATATGTCACATAGATGGCTGCAATACGAGGGGGCAGAAACCTGGGTATGAACTTGGACCATCCCAGTTGATTCCTGCCTTTGAAATAATCCGTAATCCAAAGGATACCACCACTTGCAACGAATATATTCCGATTTGACAGAGCCGAGTTCCTCCAAGTGATCTTCATTATTTCTGTAGCACGGGCCGGTTGACCACTCACCACATGAAAGAGAAATAGCAATGTACGTAGCAGCTCCTGTGATCTAGATTGGATGACTGCTTTTCCCGATTCCATATATACTAAGCGGCCTTCAACTATGCGCACAAGCCTCTTATAGAGGGGTTCGTGACTTAGAACTGTTTCAAGGATCGCTTCTTGCGGGAACCACTCTTGATTCCCATTCTCTGTGGAAAAACAATATCCCGGGCTCCTTGAAGCTGTATCATCCCTGATTGATAGCAGAGACTCGGGGGTAAAATGCGGAGAATGCAAACCAAAGGTTTCAAGCAAGATACTTTCGGCCTTCTCAATCTGGCATTGCACGAGGACTTTGAACTTGTCAGTGAGAATTTTAATTCCATGAAAAGTAACCAAGTCAACGCCGAAAGCTTGTGTCCATATAATGTCCGGAACAGAAGACTCTCCATGCCCAATAGTCATACCCCAGCCTTTTAGACTGATAAGCTGAGAGAGAGGTGAAAGACATGTGGATGCCACATAATGGTAGTGTAAGATGCGGTACTGTTCGCAAATTGTTGCTTCAATGCTAGATTGATCAGCACATTTTGACGAAAGCTCAAAAGCACGCTTGAATAGCAGAAGCTTGCAGCAGTAGACGAGACCTGCAATATCAGAAGAAACGTAATTTGGAGGCCTAAAAACACCCCCTTCCCCGATTCCCATTACAGCGACAGCATGAAGTAGTGCTGCCTGGGAAGTGTTTGTTTCGGCAAACTTATATTCAATAAGAGTCATGCAAAACCTGAACACGAGACCATCCAACTTCTGATCCTGAATCATTTCAGACGTAGTTCCCGGTGCTAGAAGGACCAGAATGGGAGTAAGAGCGGCAGATTGCTCTCTTGTCAAAATAAGCAAATCTTTGTAAGGGGTTTGTAGGATGTACCTGTCCATGATAAGGTGCGTGATGTAAACAACAATTCTTCTCATCAGCCCAAAGTATCTAATTTCAGTATCATCATAGACATAGGACCAAGGGGATGAAGGGAATTCTGTAGCTTTGGTGCTACTCATCCAGCGACGAGTATGAATGGTCTGCTTTGCGTCAAATAAAGAGCGACATTCTTTGAAAACACGTTCACATGATTTTCCAAGAATCTCAAGATACCCATTGAAAGTTCCACCAGGGCTCTGCATGAGACGGCGGATTGTTTGAAGTTCAACATTTGCAAACATGGTGGCCCAGCCAGTACGCTTCAACCAAGGGGAAAGCTCCTGTTGCCTCACCTGGCCCAATGGTTTCTTGTACTCGAGAGTCTGGATGAAGGATGAAAAAGATTCTTTTTCCTTAGTAATCATATCCGGGGTGAGCCCTGGGAATTGGACTGCCACCCGCTGGTCAGGGGAGATGCGAACCGGAAATACTTTCCTGCCAATTGATTGAAAAAAAGCCTGAGCCTTACATGGACGAGCTTTGACAAATGTGCGATCTGTTTTCTCTAACTCAGTGAAGCACCTACCCTGTCGGACATGCTCCCTGAGTGAACTTTTATTCTTTGCGATGTAGGTGCACCGTAGGCAATTCAAGGCATCGAAGATAGCCAAATTGTCAAAGGATGGACCATAGGGGTGGGGCCGCATTACCTGGTTGACAGGAAGAGGTGAAAGCTCGTTAACCAGTTGCTCCAGATCCTCTTTCGCTTTCTGTGGTAGATGCTCCCTCTTGAGATGAATGAAAACATGTTGAGGATCCAGTCCCGACTGACAATCAAGGCAAATGATAACCTTGTACGCTGTGAGGTAGTACAGTCCATAGCGTTCTGCGCGTCGAGAAGGGAAAAGTGATGGTAGAGCAACAGCAATGGCTCCAGGTGCAATACGATCAGTCATGACTCCTTTGCCTTTCTCGTTATAGGTATGAGGGGGAGAGGATTGAGGTTCTATAATAGGGGAGGTATCAGATATCGGTGGGGAGGGCATTGCCCGATCTCCACGGCCACGAGTGGGGAGTGATACAGTTGATGAAAAAGAATCAGAGAAGGGTTTAAGTGCCGCGGGATTCGCATTATTAAATAACCCGATATTGCTAGTACCATATAGAAGATCTTGCCACGGCGTAACTGAATGGTGGGATTGGGGGGGAGGTGCGGAGGGCTCGCTACGCTCAGACACAGTAGAGAAAGGACGGCTTGAGCCGGGCTCTGGAGAATTGATGGGAGTTAGTGATGAATAAATATCATTGGATTGTTCTGAGACACTTGCGTACCTGAAAGAGACGGTTGGAATACTGGTCCTGAAGATTCTAAAGCATAATGTTGGGAAGGATAACTTGTAGGACAACCCGGGGGTGTGTAGGAGCGCTGTTCGGGTTCAGCGGCAACGGCTGGTGCAAAGGCAGAGAGATTACTTGTGGGGATATGAGGTGGTGGGACTGATGCAGCTGAGTTCATTCCGGTAACTTGACCACGAACAGCTCCATCTTGCTGAATGGGGTTTTTAGCTCTCTTGGCTGTTTCGGCGTTGTCTGGGGGCCAATTGGTGGCCATGAGTCCCCCCGGAGTAATATGGGAACCGGCAGGGAGGTTTCCAAAATGATCTAGGTTGAACTCTAAAGCATGCTTCCGAACCATGTCTGGTGTGTTTGAACGATAACCACATGGACAAGTAAAACAGCCGTTGGCGTTATTCCTATGAAAAATCAAGTTCTCGTTGTTGCGAGTTTTAACTGTAGTGGTTGTTTGATGGGTAGTCTAGTAAAGATAAGTAAGAATATAAAAATAGAGCTTGGAGGTTACTTGCCCGCCTGTGGTATGCGAATGCACTAGCATCGCTGAAGGACATCCTGCAGATGGAACACTTCTTGGGAGTCTTCATTCTATATATTGATGGTGGCGGGAAAGTCAAAAGGGCTTATTAGTTGAGAAGAAAACAAAATTGGAGCAGGGAACTAACCCACTATCGGCAGTTTTTGCTTTATGAGGAGATAGTGAAAGTATTAGATGGTGAGGTGGAATGATGAATGAGAGCCGGAGAGGGGGGAAGTAAGCTGTATATTTATAGCTAGAAACTGTGGTAACGTGTATGGGTGAAGCGAATATTTTGAAATGACAGATTTGGCGGGGAATGGGCAATTGGCAACGTATAGGAAACTACACGGTTGCATTTCATTAAAGCAATGTAATGAGTATTGAGCGAGCTAGACGGGAAAGGTGGGGTTGACATGATGGTCCAGGTATACGTATAAAAGTTACTCTGGTATATAGGGAAAATAGGTAGGACGTATGTGGAGATGTGGAGGCCGAGGTGTCCTATTGACTTATTCTCAGGCTGGGCTTCGATCAACATGACAATGCGCACACCAAAGGTAAAGTGTATCACGGGCGGCAACTGGTGGTGGGGGTGTAGCACAACATTTCCCGGTAATGATGTGAGGCTGCGAATCATAATGTGGGTAGGATTTTCTGACGTCATAAATCAATAACAAAATTTTTTATCTCTCCAGTCCCATTCTGGCTAGACCTGCTTTTGGTTAAGTTGCTGGTCCCTAACATATATTTACGTACCCAGCCACTTTCATCTCCATCTCCATCTCCATATCCACCCCGTCTCCATCTCCATCTCCATCTCCAGCTTCATCTCTCTATTTCGATTATTTCTCCATCCCCGGTATCTCTTCACCTTCATCTTATGAGATCTATACTAACATCTAATTAGAGTTGTAATCCTAGTCCTCAGGATGACCCACGCACAAACCAAAACTTAACCTCTTACAAAACTAAACAGAACAGACGACCTCACATTTAGGAGAACGGCGGAATCAGGAACTGACGCAGAACGGTTGAGCAGGTGGTTATACAGGTAGCTGCATAGCATTACCGGTGGTACCGGGAGGAAGCTGACAGCTTCTGCATGCATGACATTGTTGTGGAAACAGTGCGAGAGATACATAATATGAAGAACAGGGTGGAATCACTACTATAAGACTACGGAACCTGGTAATGGATGTGGAAGTAATCTGGAGTTAGAAAATGAGTGTTGTACAAGAACTGCATTTTTACCGCGCTGTTCATATATGGACATGAGTACAATCGCGAACCCCACACTCGATCTGGTTGATATTCTCAAGGATTTTCCAGCGGTCTGATATAATCTGCAGGCACACTCCAGCGGGGCCTATCGGTATCGAGGCAGGCTATTGCTGTAATTTATCATCAGGTTTTCAGGTTTGTACCCCCTCCCCCCACAATATATATGCACAGGATAATTAGTATTATATGGAAACAAATAATAATACTTAGGGTGGTTAGAGATATCGGTTGTCAAACAGTAACTTTCCGTCTGGGAACTTACCAGTAGAAGAATATCTCTGTTCCTATATCATGCTAAATAAATCTATTCTATTCTTACCCCTCCGTGAACCCCTCTTAGATTCTGGGTTGGTGGCGCATGCTGATTCGATCTCGCTTATTGCATCTTGGAAACCTACATAAAATATGAGTTTCCAGAAACATGATCTATCATGTTCTACTGCATGGGGTATCTTACTCGAGTAAACTACCAAACTTCACAAGTGTAACGGTGGATTCTTAGCAGGGAAGCATAGCTTTTAGGTGCTCTTGCAGGGTTAGTAGTTTCACGCTCATCCTCTGGTCGAATCATTGAGCAATTCCACCACCTCTAATAGGGTTTATGTATTCCGCATCAAGTACTAGCAATAGTAAGTGTAACTTTATCGAGTATTTATTTCAATTCCATAGAAGGTAGCCAAAGCTAATCTCCCCCATAGTGGCCGCCGAAGTTTTTATCCCTCAGGAGAACAGTTCCAAATATCTATCAAACTATTATCAATCACATTCTGTTCTCCATCCCTGATAAAGCAGTGTTCAATCATGCTTAATACGAACCGACTATAAGTGATACGGGATATCAAGCTGCTAAAAAATATGCTTTGGTAGTAGTGGATATGGGCGTTCTGTTATGTTTTCCAATGTGTTTATGGATTTTAGGCTTCCAAATCTCAGGCATGATTCTCCAAAGGCGATAGCGATCCAAATCCCTATATTGATAATCCGGCTAGGTTGAAGAAAGCTTTTAGGATCAGTTTTCGATTGAATGATCATTTCCGAATGACTAGTGGGATTAGTAAGGGACTTCATATAGAATCCCAAATCTACTATAAGGACTTTAGGCAGCGCGAGTGGGAGCCATGATCTCTGCCGACCAAATCGGCACCCACAAAATTTAATTCCTACAAAGGGGAAAGACCGCTCACGCCTATGCATCACGAGCTCAAGTGAGCTAGCAAACTAATAACTGTGAATATGCAAACAGCAAAACTATATTCCGGCAAGCAGATTGAGAGAAATATTGGGTAGCATAGTGCCGGTGAGGGTGGAGCGAAGAATCCATGAACAAGAAAACATTACATATGACTTGTCTCGAATTTTTCACTCTTGTTGTATAAAGCTTCTTACTAAACCCACTCGACCTTGAATGATAAACTTCATATTATCTTTTGCAAACGTAAACTCATTCTCAAAACAGAATGGATCTAAACGCTTGTCTGGTTCCCATGATTAAATGTATTTATTATAGAATCACCGAGTTGCTTGTCCTGACTCTGATAGTGTTTCAATAAGTTTCACTTATCAAATCAAAGCCGATACCATTATACAAATATATTTTTAACTCTTTGTCTTGTATAAAACTTGTTTAGCAGTTTGTTCATGAAGAATCATTCGCTTGTACCCAATCATAAACTATTGCTTACTTCAACTTGGACTTATTAAAGATTGAGGTTATCAAACATACTATAAGTGATTGTATTATTGAGGAGCGAGTAGGAACTCCACCCAATGTAATCGAGCTCAGGGTTGAATGTAAATGTTGATGATCATGATAAAATATTTTCAGGTTGGACGTATATATTTTAAATTATTCTGTCAGATTTGCGGATGCTATGATGCTATCATACATCGGATATCTATCGAGCAGGTATCCTGTGTGATAAATACTTCAGATATTTCGGATGTCTACTCAAACGGTATCCTACGGATCAGACTTTTGTGCAATTAATTGTAGAAGCAATACTTGATGAAAGCTCACGCTAAAAATAGGGCTTGTCTTCAGAACTTGACTACTATCTAAAGCAGGTCATTGCTACCGGAAGAAGGTTACTGGTATTGGAAGGAGTTTTGCGATCTAATAGATTCGAGAAGTGAGATATATCTCTGAATATTTTAATTGTTCGGTGGATAATTCTGTATGATACTGGGTTTGTTAAACCAAAGCACGCAACAACAATAAGAATAACAGTTTAGTTATGGACAGAAGCTGAGCAGGCTCAAGTTGTAGGCCTGAGTAGGTCGAGCTCACTTAGAGTTGAGCCCAAGCCAGCTTGACTTCATTAATCTAAAATCTATTTTTGGCCGTGAATATTTGAGCTCGAGCATGAGCTTGAGCATAGCTCTAGGGCTTGAATACAATGAGACTTTCACTCTATACCCCGAGTCAGCTCGAGCACTAAAGCAGTCCCGTTCCGAGTTATATGAGAAAAAGAGCAACTACTTGGAGCACAGCAATGCTCCGACAAAGAAAGGGCCATATATGTAGGTTACATATATGACTAGTGCTAGTACGAGATTGCATGTGAGATATAAAATCGCATTTATGAGTCTAAAGTGTGTCGCATCTATAATATACGTTGCATCAAGTAGTTGTGTATAAGGTTGTATATGGAGTCGTGTATATAGAAGTCATACATACCAGCACTTCTGTTCCGACCTGTAACAGCCGGCGCCGCGTATGCGAGTACCTCATGTATGGGGCCGCATGTCTAGAGTCCGTTTTATGGTGTTGGGGTCGCATATAACTAACTATGTGGAGAAGGACACGGGTTCGCACACCTGTGATGCCATTCTTTTTTACAAACAAGAGGTCTATTACGGGTGGTCGTATAGTAGACATATGTGTGAGGTCGTATATATGGGCACGGACGCAACCACCTACATAGAGTCGCGCTTATAGGGCTGTATGTGTGGAATCAGTCGTGTGGTGTTGAGGTCGTATATGGGGTCGTTATGAAGAACACAGCGCACACCTATGGCACGACTCCTGTTTAACAGCGGATTGGTCGCATATGGGTAGTGGTATAGTGGTATATGTATGGGGTCGTATGCCAGTGTATGGAGGCCATAAATACAAAGATCTGGAAGCACGGGGCGGTATATGTGGAGACCATATATATGTATGGAGTCGCAGGTGTGGAATCGGGCGTATATTGATGTGGGGTCGTATGTATAGGTCGTTATGTGTACAAATATATACCTGCGTGACTGCCTACCCCACTATCCACGCGCCTACCCGCTGGCCCACCTCCTACCTGCAGAAGTTATCATTTCGGTCCATAGTGTCCTTAGACGTGTCCATGGCGTCGATTTGGGCGTGTCCATTGCATCACTATGGGCATATCCTGGGCATGGATTTGGGCGTGTGTCCATGGCGTCACTATGGGCTTGTCCATGGCGTCACTATGGGTGTGTCCATGACGTGGATTTGGGCGTGTCCATAGCGTCGTTTCAAGCGTGTCCTAGGTGTCATTATGGGTGTCCATGTCGTCGATTTGGGTATGCCCATGGAGTTGATTTGGGCATGTTCATGGCATCGCTTCGAGCGTGTCCTAGACATTACTATGGACATGTCCTGGGCATGGATTTGTGGCATCACTATGGGTGTGTCCATGGCGTCGCATCGAGCGTGTCCTAGGCTTCACTATAGGCATGTCCTGGGCGTGGATTCGGGTGTCCAGTGTCATTATGGGTGGGTCCATAGCGCCGATCCGGGTATGTCCTGGGAATGAATTTGGGCGTGTATCCATGGCGCCGATCCGGGCATATCCTGGGCATGGATTTGGGTGTGTCTCCATGGCGTCACTATGGGTGTGTCCATGGTGTGGACTTGAGCATGGGTTGGGTGTAGGACTCTATATACACATTAGGATATGCATCAGAATATAGGGTAGGGAGAGATACTCGAGATAGAGATGGAGGCGGTGGTGAAAATGGAGGAAGGTAGAGGTAGAAGCGACCTGAAAACGGCACCAAGAATAACGTGCTAGTCCCGATCGGGTTCAGCTTCATCCAGCATATCATTTCTTTGCCGACATATCACGTATATGTTTAGGGTCACGCGTGTGGGGAGAGGTCACGCAGAGGTGGCATTCTCGCTTGACTTTGTGGTCGTTGGTATGGGGACGGAAATCGGGGTGTCATTATAGGAGGTATCGATTTGGGTGTGTTCATCGCATCATTTTGAGCGTATCCTCAGCGTCACTATAGTTGGTCCATGGCGCCGATCCGGGCATATCCTAGGCATAGATTTGGGTGTGTCTCCATGGCGCCACATTGGGTGTGTCCATGGTGTGGACTTGGGTGTAGGATTCTATATAGACATTAGCATAGGTGTCAGAAGATGCGGTAGGGAGATACTCGAGATAGAGACGGATGTGGAGGTGAAGATGAAAATGGAGGCGGAGGTGAAGATAGAGGCCGGTGGAGATGGAGGTGGAGGTGGAGGCGACGGTGGGGGTGCTTAAAACCCGATGCAGTATATAACTTTTATGCTGACATATCACATTTTGGAGACATTGCATATATGCGGGGTCGCACGTGTGGGGAGAGGTGCGTAGCGTTTTCGCTTAACCTTGTGGTCGTTTGTGTGGGTCGTGTACGTGGGACCGCGCTAGAGCGATTTTCAGGGGTGGAAATCGGGGAGTCATTATGGTAGGGTGGGGCCAGGATTGAAACTGTGCCGCGCTGGTTGATGGAGACAGAGAGTGAGGTGACAGGGGCTTTCTGGTTGTTGCGTTTCAGGAATTGCCCGAGGATGACGGAGAGGGTGACAGTGAGCCTGTCGGCTTCTGGGAGAGGGGTGGGGGTGAGATGGGTCCCGAAGAACCGGCGACATGCAGTTGGGAGGGCCTTTTCCTTCTGGGCTGGAGAGCCGGTAGCCTTTCCTTTCTGGGCAGTCTTGGTCTTGGCTGCGTTGTTGTTGGGTGGTGGTGGTGAGGGGCTGGCTGCCAGCGCGTACGACTGGCTTTTTAGCGGCTTGTTGGAGGGGGCGGTTGGGGGTGTGGGTGGATGCCTGATGTTGACTGGGTGGGGTTGTGGTGGGGGCTTCGGGATAGCTTTGGCGAGGTCTTCCGCGGAAGGGAGGGCCTCGACTTTTTCCTGGATGGTGGTGAGGGAGCGAGTGACCGGGAGGAAGTTGTGGTTCCAGCGGTCTTCTCAGATGGTGCCGATTGCCCTCAACTTAATCACGGTTTCCTGATGGTAGGATTCCATGGTAGTTGAGAGTTTATGGACTTGGTTTATCAAGTCAGCAACGAGGGTGACTATGAGTTTGTTTGCGTCGTTGGAGTTGGACTGTATGATCATTCTCACAGTCTCATGGGCGATGGCATTGTGGTCGACGCCAGGGTTGGTGATCCTGTCGTAGATGTGGGGGAGACTGAGGTCTGCTACGGCCGCCTGTAGCTGGGGGTCGGAGAAGTATTACATTTTGAGGTTATAGTTTTTGAGAGTTTTGGTGGGGTGGTGATGGTTGCCACGCAAAGCTTGGTGGTTGATTTCAAAAATCAAGGACGGAGAGGGGAAGAAGGATGACGGAAAAATGACCTTGATATTGATTTTATAGTATGAAAAAAAGCACTTTGGGTAGTCTATGAAAAGGGTATCGAGCGACATTATGAAGTACATGTAGTAATAGCTTAGACAAAAGCTATCGTACGATGATCCTACTGAAAAAGGATTTTCCGCCTTTTTTGCATAGAGGTAGCTAACTCTAACCCGGGTCACACACCAGAAACAAGGCATATAATTTGTATGTATAAAGCCCCAAGACCTGGTGAAACGGGACAGTTTTATACCAATTTATACACCTACACTACAGATTTGCAACCAAGATTTAATTTTCAGCTAGAAATTGAGGATCTTATTGGTTCATAACAAACGGAACTGCCAAGATTGTTCCGCCGCACAATACCTATATACAATACCTATATACAGAAGTGGGCGTTCTTGACTTGCTACGCATAAGTTATCACTCGACTCCATATCCCTAACCCTTAAAGTCTCGTCCTGGGGGCTTGGCGCAGGATTTTTTTTTTTTTTTACATCATTAATCAAGACTGCGCGTATCAATGTCTTTCATAGGTTGAGCAAGCACTTATTCCAATCACTACGGTTGGGACTGTGTTAGCTAAGAGACTCGGTTGTGCTATTCCACCCTGAACTGTTGTTTCCCACCCTCATGCTATTCCCGGCTACAACAATAGAAAAAAGAAATGAGGAAAAAAAAAAGTCTTCGAACCAAATCTTTCCCTTCCTCCTGTATGTCCTCCACCTGTCTAAAGAAAACGATACGCATTTCCGGATTTGCGGTTCGCCGCGATAGTGATCAAGTCATCTCCCAAACACATTTCTTTCAACGCAGTGTGGGTTCTGAAACCACACGTAGTGTAGTCCCATGCTCCACTTACATGGTTGCTCCTATCTTCCCAGTACACCAATCCTTTCCCATATCTGGCTCCTTCTTTACTACCCCATAAGCCCCCCCCCCCCAACTGCCTCTCTTCAACGCCATTTCGGTGCCACATTGTTGATGGTAGGCTTGTCGATGAATCCTACCTTACCGACCGCTGGCCTAGGATCCGCTGGTACAAAAGAAACTGCATTGCACGCTCTTTTCTTTTATGCTTCCCGCTAGCTAGATGTCTCTCGATCTCCTGACTGGACATGGGTAATGTCAGGTTACAAGGCTGGCAATGAAAATCAGTCCTCGGTTGTAGTTGCGCAAGCGCTGCGGCCGGGGGAACACTGGGCCCGCTGTCATCCACATCTGAGCTCCGAGTAGCAGCTTCTTGGGCCACTTCGGCGACGGTGTCACTGTGCTTTTGACGTCCAGTTTCCCAAACTGGTCCCCACTGCTGGAGGCCAAGTCCTGGTGTCTCGCTAATTGTTGTCCGTACTGTATTCAAGGTGTTGGTAGCCTTTTCAGCCTCGTTCGCTTTATGTTTACGGCTACTGAGGTGGCTCGCCCAATTCTTCTCACCGATCCTCCTCTGGCAAACCTCACAGAGATGTTTTGTCCCCCTGCCGGTAACAGAGATAGGAACCCCTGGCGGACCTAGATGCCCAGGCCGGCGGCGGAGGTCTTCTGGCTGATTCCAAGCCGGGGTTGCGATTGGGCTATTGATAGGTTTCGACGGAAGTGATTGTTCTTCTAGGTTGGCAGCATCGCACTCTTTATGCTTAGTGGTCGCGGTGAGCATCTCGAAAATCCAGCTCCGTTAATATCCGGAATAGCGCACAGTAGAACGTACCTCTTAAATAATACTGAGGACCACTCGGAGCTTCAACTTTCTCATGTCTTTTCTGGGTTACGTTCGAGGAGTTGAAAGTTCTTTGTTGAGCCAACCGCGCTGCCTGAAGGGCCGCGAGGTTCTGTTGCTTGTCCTTATGCTTGCTGCCAGCCAGATGGCTCGCCCGAGAATCCATTGCCATCGTCTTCTCGCAAAGTTCACAACGGAACTTTAACCCCTTCTGAGAACCTTCAACTCTCGGCATGGCAGCCCTGGGGATTGTAGCTTGGGGTATTATAGCAGAAGGCACTGTAGCTTGAGGCATTTCACCCTTAGCCCTTGCATTTTTCATGTGCTTCCTACCAATCAGGTGGGAAGCACGGCAATTCGCATGAAACACTTGGTCGCAAATGGTGCACTCGAAGGTGCGATTGGGGTGGTATCTCCGCTCACTCATGGGGAAATCGGTGTCACACAGGTGACAGTAGAATGTCTCCACCTGGATATGGACAGGTACTTGAAGGTTATTGGAGATAGAGGGTGTGCTTCGCGGTTGGCTGCTGGTCACCTTCGGGGGGTATCTCTGGTAAGATGGCTGACTAGGCGGTAGGTGCTCCTGGTACTGGATAGTCGCTGGAACATAAGAAGTCTGAGCTTGCTCTGGCTCCTCCGGTCCCCAATGTTGTCCTGCCGGCGGCCGGTATACCGTGTTGTCTTCCAGCCACCAGTCATCTTCTTCTTTCTCTTCCAGGTTCTCCCCTACACCAGGATTCCCATCCAGCTCCAGATCACCCTGACTTTCTTCGCCTTCTTCCGGCCTATACACTGCGCTCTCCCCCAAGTATGTTTCGCCCCCTCGATTCTCCTCTGGCTCCCAATATTCTTCTCCTCCTTTTCCTACCAGAACCTCTTCTCCTTCTTGTGGCTTATACACCGCTCTCTGATCAACAAACCCCTCAGGAAGTGGAGCGTACTGGTACTCCCCATTCTCCTTGAGCTTCATGACGTGCCCTTTCCCCGCAATATGCTCCGCAGTGTAGAACATGTTGACCTCCTCATCGCACAGCTCACAATGCCATATCAGCATGCTCTCCTCATGCCTCTTCCCTGACCTACACGCGTATGAGGTCTTTTTCCCTTTGGGCGGATGCTCACCCGCGAGGTGCTCAGTGCGGAAGAAGATGCTCATCTGCTTCTCACAGACCTCGCAGGTCCACAACATGGATGACGGGCCCTGGTCTGGAATCTCTGCACAGTCGCTGGAGATGTCACTCGTCGAGTCCTCCAAGTAATCCCCTGGCTTCTCGGGCTCCTGCTGCTCTTTGTCAGCCGCAATCCTACCCCTTTCGTCTTGTGCCTCCCCGGTGGAGCCCCCGCCGGCCCAAACCTTCTCGAAGTCCTCAATGTGGTTTTGGGGATAGAAACCGGTTTGGGTATAGACGTCGTCGGTTTGGCGTTCCAGTTCGTTCCCGTAGGTTGTCCAGTGAAGGTCGATGGTGTGGCCGGCGTATGATGTGGCTGAGGACATGATGGCTGGCTGGTTGGCTAGCTGGCTGGCTGTTGTGTTTGTTCGTGTGTGTGTGTGTGAAGTAGAAGCCCCGTTTTCTGGTTTGGAAAGCCAGGAGAAGAAGCAAGAGGAGGAGGGAGAGAGGAGACAAGATGAGGGCTACATGCTGAGTACTGAATGTCCCCGCATTAATCAGACTGTTGGATGCCTTAATCGATAATGGATAACGTACAATGCGTTGCCAAGATCGATCTCGGTTTTGGTATGAACGAATAGTCGTCAATTGCAATTCCCAAATCAATATAAAAAAAAACCCCTGGAACCATCATAACAGCAGATGTGTTCCTAATTGGAACCGCATTCTGATTTTGTATGAAGAGGAGAGAGACTTTGAGGGTTAGGGTTGAAACAAACTGGCCGCCGCGCCAAGACAGTCTCAGCCTAAAACTATGTGGCGCATGAAACTAACAGAGCCGCGAGACGCTATACCTAATTGGGCTGGCTTGTATTATTTGTATATCTGTTTCTGATCGATCATAACTGTAACCATCTTGGCTTTGCGCTGGATTCATCCAGCTTGCAGCCACAAACAGGTCAAGTTCAACGCCTTTTTCTGTAGTTTAAGGAGTTGCTACTAGGACTTGAGTGACCGTTGATGTTTCGGAAGAAGCACCGTCCCAGGAGTACTACTCCCTCGTTGCGAGATTCCAAGGTCGCTATGAATGGGGAGGTGTGCAGGAGTAGGGAAGTGGGTGCAGGAGTAGAGAGGTTGACCGCAGAGCGATCGTGAAAGTTTAGTTCTGGCAAAATAAGAAATGCGTCCTTCAAGGGGTTAGATTTATAATAACCTTCGGGTGGGGGCCGGGGTGGAGGTAGCCCGGGGGGTCGGGGTCGGGGGTCGGGGGTCGGGGAGGAGATATAGAAAGAGGCTAGGAGATAATTAGCATGAAGAGATAAATTCTCTATAACTTCAGGACATTTCTATCATGTGCGTAGTGAATCAAGTCGTGACATGCAGCTAAATTCCAACTAGTGGTAGATACAGCGAAAGGCATCTACAAAAACGCCATGCATTGAAATTGTGTCTACACTCTCACTAACAAGATCCCACCCTAGGTAAGCATATGAAACAATCAATCACCTACTGCGCGCCCATTTCAACCATCATAACCGTTGCCGATGGCTTTTACTCGATAATCCTTCTGGCAGAGGTCACCCCCAACGGGCCCGACCTGACAACCATGACATCTGGGAGTATCTGTTGAGTCTTACACTCATCGTACCCTCAAGCTTCGACGTTGGGGGTTGTTCATACGGGTAGGTGTAGATTTCTTCCCTAGCGCGGCGGTGGCGGCCCAGTGTTCACAACGGGGCAGTCCGTCGGTCCTGAGGGTAAATTCACGACTTACCATTATAGTTATATATAGCCATAATGGGATATAATTCCCAATTTAAGAATGGTTCCACAACGCTTATTACTTACATCTCATTGGAAAGTTATCGATTCTAGTAATGGCACGAACCAAGTCGCGGCTTTGTAAAAGGTCATCCGTGAGAGCGATTGATATCTCGGACTTCTATTTCGACATGCATCGTGGCTGGCGATACACTAGGTTTCTTTTACGCTCACAAGGTATCCCAAAGGGGAAAATAATTTTTATACCCCTCCCTCTTTCAACTAGTATTTCGTGTGGCAACTGTTGGAAACTCTTGCAGAGATAGCTGGAGGCTTATATTTGGTGCTCACAAGTGCTACGACCGGCCGAGTCTTTACCATATCACACTTGGGGACAGGTTTTTTATTATTGTGAACAATTAATGGATCCATGAAGAGATTGCAGTACTTTATAACATCCTCAGATCAGAGCCTCTTTTATATTCTAGTCGATATGGAGTGGTTCCTCTGCGGCGCTGTCGGGGCTTTCGACCCCCCACTCTGAAAATTAACAGCTCGGAGAGTATTGGTAGATTGAATTTTCCAGTCTCCACTTACACATATTCATCACCATAAACTACTCAATGATGAGTTATTGTTGTCGTTTGTATTTTGGATTGTATATGGTAAAATATGTATAGCAGACTTCGTTATTGCATATAGTCCTAGGCACAATGGTTGACTACGTCGGAAGTAACACATTAGAACATATCTCATTAACCTCGTGTACGTTCTCGGGTTAGGTAAGGAAAAAAAAAACCCTTGAACGCTTTATGTTGATAGACTTGCCGCCCACCTCCAACTAAATACAAAGGTTGAAAGCCAACGACATGATCGTGACCGGAGTCAAACAGGTGCTAGACTCGCATACCAAAGAGCTTTTGACGAGCTTAGCCGTGCCAAGAGGATCTGGACAGAAGGTTATCTAAACTCCTTGATTGGGGATTGGGTGGCTACATGCAGGCCGTCATTCCAGCTACATATATATGTACTTATAATTAATTAATCTACTACTCAGTTCATTTCACCTCGGTACTTTCTTGAGTCTTCACTCATACATGTAGCTTATACTACATATAGGTACTCTGGTTCTCAGGACATACACATATACATATGAGGCAATTCACAACAGGTCTCAGCTACCTTTTAGGATACGCCCCAAGTCGCAGCCAATTCATAACAAAAGTAGCTAAATTAATATCTCTCCGGGGCTTGCGGTCAGGAAGCCACGGAAACTGGCCACTTTCGGGCAACCTCTAACTTCTAAACCTGCATGGCCTGGGACGTTAATAATGTTATTTGCCGAGAGAGGTGGCGTAAAACTACGACACAGATACATATTGACTTAACGGGAATACCGCCCCGTTTATATCTGGCCTATGTAGTGAAGGTTTGTAGTTTAATACCTTGTTGCTCTGCTGCTCTAGGGAGCGTGTTCAATGCCCAATTACCAGGAGCACTGGATGTAATCGGTAGGAGGTCGACTTGCTATCAAAGGAGCTGAGGCAAGACCAAATCAAGGTCACGTATTATCACTCGCATTCCCATACCTAAAGCTTTTATCCTCTGACACCCCAAAATTAGTCCATCATGCAAAATCTCCCTGTATAAAAGCCCCGCCTTTTCCGTAATAACCCAGGGTAGCGGGTATTTTTTATACCCCCTCACATCTTATCTACGCATAAAGATATCGAGTACAACCTATATAGAACCTGAGAGATTGCTTAGACAGGATGACAATGACTCGTATGCTCTAGATGACTTACTCCTATTTCGATCACCGCTCGATGACGTTCCTAGGATTTACTCAATTGCTAAAAGGGCTTTGGATGATGATATCTATGCCGTGAACGCGACCTCGTAGCCGCGATTTCGCCTGTAAGTCATTCTGTAATGGGCTTTAGTAGCCCAGCACCTCGAGGAGATGTTCCATGAGTCAGGCTTAGCCTCTGAAAAACCACTCTTGACTTATCCTACGGGCCCAGACTAAGTATCGGAATATATAGTTCATCAAACTAGAAAAACCTTGTAGATTTGTAGGTAGTAAATCCTATTCATATCACTATTTGGTAGGCGGATGCTCTATTGAGCTAGGCTGTAGTTGGGTATCACTATCTATGGGCCCCCTCACGCCTCGCTCGATTCATATTACAGCCTCAATTGTCTAACAACCTACCTTCCTAGGAGTTACCCACCACATGAAATCCCTCAAAGATTTCCCACCGCACAATATCCATCAGCACCTAAACACCTTCATCTACACTAATCAGCGAATATTCCACCAAAGCGACACTAGATACACTCACCTTTTCCCTCACCGGCCCTCTACACATCGGGCACACCATGGTGTACACTACCACTTTCTTTGTATTCTCATAACACTCCGAGCAAAGTGCCAGATGCCTACACGGTAACAGCAGCACATCTGCCACGGCGGTCATGCATACCACACAATCCCCCGCTTGCTCCCTAGACCAAATCAACGGCGCGCTCGATAATGCAGAAGGGGTACTCACCGTAATGGTAGTATGACTCTTAACATTTGGACCGCTGATATAGTTATCCAGACTACCTGATATTCTACCATGAACACATACAGAGCCCCGATTACTATTGGTAGAGCGGCGTAGGGGTTTAGGATGAGCGAGACTGCCGCGATGGCGGCCACAGTTGTTTGAAGTGCAATTAAGGGAGAGGCGGTAGTGTTGCTTGTTTGTGTTAGCCATCCTCGCTGATAGAGGAAAATTTCTTACGGGGGAGGAAGTATCACAAAGATTCCGGAAATGCACCGGGTATATTTTGTGGTCCGAGCACCTGAGGCTTGCCCACCGGAGTGCAGGATAGCGTGGTTGGTGTTTTCTTCGCTATCTGCACTACTAGATAACGGATCTTTGAGAGCACAGTGACTTGGTATCGCTTTACTGCTGTTGCTAATATTGATAGTTCGAGGAGAGAGGTATCTCTTAAAAGATCAATTGATGATCTAACCGTATAGGCTACCGGATATCCTGCTAGGAACACATACAGCGCCCCAATTACGACTGGAGAGGCAGCATAGGGACTTAGGATGAAGTATAACGCCGCGGTGGCAGCCACGGTTGTCTGCAGTGCAATTAAGGGAGAGGCCGTGGTGTCGCTTGATTGTGTTAGCCATCCCAGCGAGAGAGAAGGAAAAGTGATGGGGTATCACATAGATTGCGGAAATGCCCCTGGCACCTGGAGTAATGCGTTGTGAGACTGTTCCACTGGAATGAAGGATAGCATAGATGATGATTCCCGCACTATCTGCGATACTAGCTGGCGGGCCTTTGAGAGCATATAAACCAGACATTGCTCTGCCGCTGGTACTAATGAAAATGATAGGTTCTGGAGGAATTTTAAAGTATCATGATCACCAAAGCACCCAAGCAGCGCAAGTAGCGCAAGGCTCAGCGGTAGAACCAACAGTGGGCATACGATGATGAGGGCTAGCGCAGCTATGGCTATAGGTATAGCGATGAAGATAATGTAGTCGAAGTCATCCTGGAAACTGTAGATATCGTCTAATATTATCTTCATGTTTGGGGGGTAGGGTGGGGCTATCTGGGGGGGGAGTTGATTAATGGGATCGACACTCATTGGTTATATGATGATTAGTCATCCACGGGGAGCCTGAATTCATGTGAGTGAGATGTCATGATGCACCCGCCAGCTACTTATTTTATTTATTTATTTATACTTCATACACGCATGCATATCCGTCAGCTTAGGGTAGGTTCATCTAGTCCCCGACCGTTATTATTATCTTTATCGCCCTATATACAATATAATTAACAACAGATTTAACGAGAAGTAATTATAATAATCAATTACCTCCTCTCCCTTGAATGCCCGGCAGTCATTATGGCGTGCTCACTCACCTGTAGTAGATTGCCTATTAGGGTCTACCTGCTATTTACCGAGTGCCTCCAGCGAGTCAAAAATATAGACAATCTGGAAAAATCTTTCTTCCCCTTGGGCCTCCCTCTCCTATATATTTCACGCCTGGAGCAAGGAGGTTCCATACCACTAGACTGGTGGAATCGCACGACAACCCTTAGTACCTATTTAGTCATTATAACTATATTTCTCCTTTACACCAACGAATGACCTTGCAGTGTTTGTTTTGTTGTTTTGCTTTGCTTTGAAGATGGCGGCGGAAGGAGGGTATTTCTGGGGCAGTGCGATATTGTCATAGCCGGAAGGCTGCGTACAAGTACTAATGAATTAAACAAAAAGAAAAGAAATGACCTTGTAGTGCATCCTGTGCCCGCGGAGGTCTGAGAGGAAAGGCCTTGAAACTTTATCTAGAAATACATGACAAAACAAGACATAACTAAAACATATGACGAAACAAGACAAAAAAAGGAAATCCTTGTCTTAAAACCTCTCTAAAGACGCGAGTGATGGCCTATGATCCACATATAAGCACCAAACCTCGGCAGAAATACGTGGCCAAGCTTCATGTTCACCATAGATGAGGCCATTTCGAGCCGAGATGCCGATATCATTACAAAATGTTTGGATTTATATGTGCCCTTTCCCGGTTCCTGAGATAAGGAGCAGTATGAGCAGTCGGAGGTAGTATTGTAGGTGGTTACTTAACCTACCACCCAGGCACGATTTTTTTTTTTTTTAACTCATTTCATTTCATTTCTAGGTACAAATGTTGCGTGCAGTCGAAGACTATGGCATAAAAGACCTGACCCCTATCGTAGTACAAACTAGACAACCCCTAAAAACACGAAAGAAAACACAGAAGAGGAGGAGAGACAAAGGGAAGACAAATGAGAGTGTCGGTTGAGTAGAGACGAAGCGAAGACGCAGAAAGAATACAAAGGAGACCGCCGGTGGCTAACCTTCCTCCGCGGGTTCCTGTGAGCTTGTGGCTCATTGCCTAATGCTAGGGCTTTGGTGGTGTGGGTGCCTTGAGGGCCGGTTTAGATGCTGGTGGATGAGAGGGAGGTGAGGGTGGAATAGTCCGACCCTGAGAGTAGTGGGGAGGGTGGGTGAGGGGTTGGGTAGTTGGTCCTGGTAGCGGTGATGTAGGCTGCGAGGGCTAGGGTGCGAGGGAGGCTGTCCCAAACCTCATCTAGGGAGGTATCACGGCGTACCACGAGCTACTGCGGAGGAAAGGATATTATGGAACTGGGTCTAGGATTCGGGTTTTCTCTTTGGGTTTCTAAGGGTTTCCGTTACACGGGTTATGAGTCATCCCTGGACAGGGATTGGGAACTGTATATATAATTAAATTCTGAGTCTTTCCTTTGTCTCTTTCTCTTCTTTCCTTTCCTACGCAACCTTCCTGTTATCAACTCTACGTTCCTAGTTTCCTTAGTTGTTACTTGTTTCTCAGTTCTCGGAATACAATACGTCATCACTCTTAGTCATCCTCGTTCTCGTACTACTTCGTCTACGCCTAGCTTCTACCATAGTCTCCCTGCTTAGCCATAGTTCTAGTCCATGACCGTCGTACAAGTCCTCTATTGGTATCTCCGTCTACATCACTTCGTACGCACAGCCATCTGGACTCTTTTTGCGACCTTGCTTTCCTCGGTTAAGGGACCCTTCGCCGCCGTCTCGTCACTCGCCCTGTCGCCTCGGTTGTGAACCTTGCTAGTTTAGATATAGTCTCGCTTATTTCCGTAACACTAAGGTTCGTCTCCGCCAACCTTCACAACACCAACCCCACCTCGCTTAATTCGTCGCCACCATGATCCGACCTCAGCTGGGACGCCCCAACTGTCGCCACCCTCTCGCTTTTCTCCCCGGCCCCTCGAATGCTTTTTTCCTGAACGGAAAGGATTCTGTTACCTCGCCTGCTCCCCTGCCCATTGGTTCAACATGGGCCATCGATCGTCCCGACCCTCCGCTCTCCGCCTCCGCCAAGACGCTGAGATATAAGCGCGCTGAAGCCCATTGGGCCAAGGCCACCTTCACCCAACCTCTTGCCGGGCAGCTCCACATCGGGCACCCACGTTACCCCCCTTTCACACACGACACCGGTGCCATTCGGCCTTCGCGGACTCAAGACTCGCCAAACCATACGATCGGGCCGACCTGCCGACGGCCATTCCCCATCAAGGCCTCAGCGCTTGTCAATTCAAAGACATATGGCCCACTACTCCACCGAGGACTGCGGTCCTGAACTCACGGAGGCTCACAGCCTCATCTCCGAATGCCTGGTCATATTGACCAACCTCCCCGACACCCCCGCCCCACAGGAACCTGCCGTATGCACGGCCCATGAGGAAGTCATCATTGACCTCCAACAAGAAATTGCCGACCTCAAGCTTGAGGTTGAAGAATCCCTGGCCGAAGAAGAACAACTTCGGTACCGCCTGGCGCTCCACCAGGACGCCCTCGCCACCGCCGACTCTGACCTCGCTGCCGCGGAAAAAGATATCCGCCACATCACCTCTGTCGCGAAAGCCTGGGAATTCCAGGCCAACGCCACTATCGCCAACCCTCCGCCTCGCCTCGCCTCGCCTGCTGTTCTGTCCCGCAACCCCGCTTTCGCCCCGCCTCCTGCGACCTCAAGACTTAACAGCTGGCGCGACAAGCCAGTCGAACAAGTGTCAACCAAGCCGGCGCTAAAAGGCCAGCCCCTTTGGTAAAAAATGGCACACCAAAGGGGCTAGTCCCGCCACCACCCACCTTCGTCGTCTCCGCTGTAGCTGTGTCCGAGGATAAGATGTCTGAAGACTAACTCGTTGTCACATGCTCCGTCGCCCAGAACTCTGCCTCCTTCGTACCTACCTACGCCCTCATAGATACGGGGGCGTCAGGATACGCGTTCATTGACCAGGATTTCGCAACCAAGCACGGCCTCTCCCTGACACCCTTGAAGAAACCACGCCTGCTTGAGGTAATCGACGGCAGATTGGTAGAATCAGGAAGGATCACCCATGTCGCCAAGCTCTCACTGGACATCCATGGACACCAGGAAACCGCCTCCGCTTCTTCGTCACCAAGTTGGGACACTACCCTATCGTCATGGGTATTCCCTGATGCGACACCACGATTCGACGCCCTAAGGCAAATCAGGTCATCTTCGACTCTGATTTCTGCACTCAGAACTGTTCCGCCTCCCGCCCCGATCACGGCTCAAGGAATCTCGATCTCGCCCGACAGCCCGCCATACACATTATGTGCCATCGGGCAGCCCCATTCGTAGGCCTTGCCCAGACGCCAAAAACCACCTCTTTCTGCGCCCTCCGCCATCAACGGCCTCGCCAGGAACCACACCCCCGACCCCCTAGCCAACGTACCCCAGGAACTTGCGGAGTTCAAGTCACTGTTTCAGGAATCCAATGCCACGCCTCTGCCGCCATCGCCTCACGACCTAAAAATAGTGCTACAGGATGGGAAGCAGCCACCCTTCGCCCACTTTATGGAATGTCCCGACCAGAACTACAGGCTTTATGAGACTACATCACGGAGAACCTCGAAAGGGTTCATCCGCTACTCGAATCCTTCGCTGGTGCCCCCGCCCTATTTGTCAAGAAGGCTGATGGATCCCTCCGCCTGTGCGTGCGACTATAGGAAGCTGAATGAGATCACAGTCAAAAACCGACATCCTTGCCCCTTATTCCGAAACGCTGTCCCGCCTATCCAAGGCGAAATACTACACCAAGTTGGACCTCAGGTGGGGATACCATCAGATTAGAATCCAGGAGGGTGACGACGAGTGGAAAACCGCCTTTAGGACCCGTTATGGCCACTTCGAGTACAATGTTACGCCCTTCGCCTGACAAACGCCCGCCACGCTCCAATACTGGGTCAACGATCTACTCCGCCTACCTCGACCACTTCACACGGCATACCTCGACGACATCCTGATATACTCGGAAACTTTAGAGGAACATAAGCAGCATGTTAAGCAAATCCTCAAAGTCCTGCAGATCCACGATGTCCACCTCAAACCAGAAAAGTGCGAAGTTCTACGTGACAGGAGACCAAATACCTCGCCTGATCATCACTCCGGAGGGCATCAAGATGGACCCCAGCAAGGTCTCGGCAGTCACGGGACGGGAAACACCCACTAAGCTTAGAGAAGTCCAGGAGTTCCTAGGGTTTGCGAATTTCTACCGGCGATTCATATACGCATATTCCAGGGTGGTTTCCNCCACGCACTAACCAAGAAGGACGTAAAGTTCCAATGGTCCCCAAAGGCAGAAGAAGCGTTCCAGAAGCTTAAAGACATGTTTACCTCGGCCCCGATACTGGCACATTACGACTATGAGAAGGCTACTATCGTGGAAACTGATGCGTCCGACTACGTCTCTGCGGGAATCATGTCCCAATACGATGATAACGGAATCCTGCACCCAGTGGCTTTCTTCTCCAAGAAACATTCTCCAGCGGAGTGCAACTACGAGATCTACGACAAGGAACTTTTAGCTGTTGTCAGATGCTTCGAAGAATGGCGGTCAAACCTGGAAGGATCTAGGTTCCCAATCAAAGTCCTTAGCGACCACAGAAACCTAGAATACTTCATGTCCACTGCTTACTCAATCGCCGCCAGACGAGGTGGGCTGAATTCCTGTCCCGCCGACTTCGGCATCACATGCAGGCCAGGGAAACAAGGGGGGAAACCGGACGTACTCACTAGGAGGTCAGGAGACCTGCCTAAGGAAGGGGATGAACGCCTCACGCACCAGGTCGTGCTGAAGAAGGAGAATTTAGACGCAGGAGTCAAGCTAAGTTTGTTCGGGTTCTTTGTTAAATGAATCCGCTGAAGGAACGCCCACTGTGAAAAGAATTATTGATCCAAGCTACCAGGTTGACAGTTTTCCCCACCAAGTCCTCACCATGCTCGCAACGGCACCAAACACTCTAAGAAGCGGAATGTACGGAAACGGAAGAAGGCTTCCTGCTTTACAGGAGCGCCATCTATGTCCCCAACCTCGACGAGCTCCAGCTACGCCTGCTACAGGAACACCATGATAAACCTTCAGCCGGACACCCAGGACGTGCCAAAACCTTAGAGCTCATCAGCCGCAACTACTACTGGCCTAACATGAGGAAATACGTGGACCGCTATGTCTCGAACTGCAACACATGTTCCCGCAGCAAAGCCTCACGCAATGCGTTGCAAGGTGTTCTTCGCCCACTCGGTACCCAAAGGCCCATGGTCTGATGTATCAATGGACTTGGTCACAGGACTCACAGAGCAAGGGTTTAATGCCATCCTCGTTGTTTAATCGACAACCAAGATGCGTCCACTTCATACCATGTACTGAGGAATCGAACGCTATCGATGTGGCAAACATGTACCTAGAATACGATGGAAACTACACGCCTACCGGAAACCATAGTCTCGGATCGAGGAACCCAGTTCACAGCAGAATTCTGAAAACCTTACGACCGCTTGGAAATTGCACCTCACATTTCACGGCCTTCCACCCCCAAACGGACGGGCAGACGGAAAGGATTAACGCAATCATGGAACAATACCTCCGGGCTTATGTTTCTTATCAACAGGATGATTGGGCCAAGTACCTACCCATGGCGGAGTTTGCAACCAACAACCACGTCTCCGAAACCACTAAGCTCTCCCCGTTTCAGGCAAACTATGGAAGGAACCCACGGATGACGTTCGCACCCCTACAGCATGGCACCACCACCAAAGAAGACCAAGCCAATGGTATGGCTAGGGATATGGCACAGATTTTCGAATTCCTACGTGACGAGATGTTTAGAGCCCAGAAGATCCAGGAAGAATCGGCGAATGCGCATAGGATCCCCGCCCCCAGATATGCGGTAGGAGACAAGGTATTTCTCTCAACTAGGAACCTGCAGACCAAGCGATCCTCGAAGAAACTTGACTGGAAACGCATCGTCTGTGATACCGTCAGGAGAATGGTTAGTCCTTACGCCTATGAGCTTAGCCTCCCCACCTCCATGAAAATACATCCGGTCTTCCATGTCTCGCTACTGTCCCTAGCCGCAAATAACCCCGTCCCAGGCCAACGACACACCCCGCCGCCCCCGGTAGAAATCGAAGGCGAACAGGAATGGGAGGTCGATGCAATACTGGATTCTCGACGCCGACATAGCCGCTTAGAATACTTAGTTAGGTACACGGGTTACGACGAACCATCATGGCAACCCCCCTCGGACTTGGAACATGCCCCCGACCTGGTGCAAGACTTTCACGACAGGTTTCCACGCAAACCTAGGCCTACCAGGAGTTAGGCCTGAAGGAGGACCTAATCTATCACGGCGTACCACGAGCTACTGCGGAGGAAAGGATATTATGGAACTGGGTCTAGGGTTCGGGTTTTCTCTTTGGGTTTCTAAGGGTTTCACACGGGTTATGAGTCATCCCTGGACAGGGATTGGGAACTGTATATATAGTCGGCTACGAGTCTTTCCTTTGTCTCTTTCTCTTCTTTCCTTTCCTACGCAACCTTCCTGTTATCAACTCTACGTTCCTAGTTTCCTTAGTTGTTACTTGTTTCTCAGTTCTCGGAATACAATACGTCATCACTCTTAGTCATCCTCGCTCAGATTACTGCTTCACGCCTAGCTTCTACCATAGTCTCCCTGCTTAGCCATAGTTCTAGTCCATGACCGTCGTACAAGTCCTCTATTGGTATCTCCGTCTACATCACTTCGTACGCACAGCCATCTGGACTCTTTGCCCCACGACCTTGCTCCTCGGTTAAGGACCCTTCGCCTTCGTCTCTCGTCCTCGCCCTGTCCCCGCCTCGGTTGTGAACCTTGGCTAGTTTAGATATAGTCTCCGCTTCGCTCCGTAACAGGAGGTGATGCGGTGAAAGAGGAGGAATCTCTCCTGTGCCCTTGCGGGGCATGTGAGGATGGCGTGGTCTGTTGTTTCTGGCTCCTGTCCACAACGTGGGCATGAGTCTGTCATGGATACATTCGGTACCTGGCAGATCACGGGTCTCCTGACAAACACGAAGGCATTTGGAGGGTCAGCACGCTGACAGGGACAATGGCAGGCTTGTTAGGCGATCTCCCCTAGAGATCGGGGATCAGTATGTCAATCGGTGCGGTGGTTTGGTGCGGGGTTTCCTTTGTTCGGCGTTAATGCTTACATTTCCTTAACCTGTACATCCTCGACAATCTTCGCTTGTGGGTTCTTGTTCGGGACAACTCCGATGTATGTTCCTTTTCGTGTCTCCTTGCTTCGCTTCTCTCTTCCCTTTGAATCGGATGTGCGTCTAGGCTGGGCCGCGGTACACTATGCTACCTTCCAGATAGACGTTCTTGAGAATCATTGGGCCTTTGGTCTTCGGTTAGCCACTTGTGAAGACCCTGTATAGTTATTCTATCGCTGTCTTCTCTTCTTTCTTCCTTTTCCTTACGCTGTATCATCCTCGGATTGGCCATTTGAGCTCCCGAGGATCGCTGTCACATGTATCTTTCTCTGTTTCCTTCTTTCACTTCTTTCGAGTGAAGGGAGTCGTGCGCCAAGTAGGGAGGACTATAAAGGGCCGCGGACACACCATGCTGTCTTCCTTTCCTCTCTACGCAACGTCTTCTCATCTGAACTCTAGTAAATACTTCAATTACATACTTTACACTCACTAGAGGTTCAGCTTCACACTCGCTCGCCTAAGCCCTGCCTCTCCCTCCTTCGGGAGGCAGGGCTAGGCACTTACATTCTATCATGAATCGCTTGCCTCCTCGTTGTCCTCCTCGCTGTTCTCTTCGCTGTTCCCCTCGCTGTCCTCCTCGCTGTCCCCTCTCCGCACCCTCCCCTCGGCAGTAGATACTCTACACGTCCCACTGTAAGTCCAACACAACGTGCAGTCTAGCAAGAGATGATTAGGTCCACCTGATAGGTTGAGCATTCCCTATTCAGTATAAACGTAGACTGTAGCAAGAGACATCAGGGACTCGAGCCTGCTAGCCCTCACCTTCACCCCCACCCCCAACATCCCCCTTCTCCCCCTTGACATTCGCCTTGGCGAATCGCCCCCCCTTTCTCCTTAGAGATGCCTCCCCTGATACAATAGCACCAAAACGCACAAGCTAGGTACATACACCTACGCTTCCACGAGAGAGTCAGGGGAGTTGATGTTGATCCAGGATTTGTGCGCCCTCAGGTAGCTCTTGGCTGTCCTGATTTGGTGAATCCTGGAGGCGGTAAATTTGTGAAGGGAGGTGAAGATGGGGAGTTTCAGGGTGGGGGTGAAGTTGTAGTAGGGGGGTGGGGGGTAGGCTGCTTCCCAGTGTGAGATGAGGAGTTTCTTAGCCCCACGGCTAGTCTGTCTTGATGGCCCTCCTCGGATGTACAGATGAAGGCGAAGCTGACGAGGGGGCGACACCTTTACGGCAAGGGAGTCCCATCTGCGGGATGGTTGGGGCGCCTTAGGAGGGAGGCGGTGAGTGGGATCGATGCATGGATATTGTTTAAGCCCGGCGATCTTCCGCGACCGGCTATGTTGCGTGAGAAGCAGGAGATGCTGGATTGCCAGATTTAGACTTCTTAGAGGCGCGAGAAATACGTCGAGGGAGGGGAGGCTGCTTGGAGAGCATAGAGGGTTTCAGGCCATGGGCCCTGAAACATCCCAGCCCAACAGAAGATCGAAGTTCCAGAATTTAGAGGCTTTGCTCGGGCGGGAGGAGTGAAGACGGGTCTCAGATGCTGAAGATGCATGGATTGCTTTAGCGAATGGCGCGAGGCAGTTCGGAGGAAAGGCCTCACAGCGGAGGAGAGGCGTTGGATGAGGCCAAGGCGGCTTGGGCGCGGCGGCGCTGGGAGAAGCTGCAGTCGGGCAAGGAAAGAAGCTAATCTATTTTGACCTTTTGAGGGAAGGCTGGCTTCCAGGCGATGGTGAGGTGGCAGGGACCCTGTCTCTTGAGGTCCTCTAGTGCATGAGTTCAGTCTTTATGACTGAGTAGTTCGGATGCTTTTTGGGGAGAGGTAGGTGGAGTGCCATTATGAATGAAAGGAGTGAAAGATGTTTTCCTCAGAGACTGCGATTATTGTTATCGCTCGTCACGTGAGGGAGAGGGTGATGCCGTGAGGGTCGTGAAGGTGAGGAAGTTGACGAGATGAGAAAAGGAGGAAGATTGTGACCCCGTGACCCGACCTGCACGTGGGAGAGTGAGTTCAAGGTGATGTGGCGGTCTGAGAGGAAAGACAGGATCCAATTTACCATGTAGGGTGGGACGTGTCCTGATGTGAGGGTAGGGGCGAGTGCCTGTTTGAGGACGTGGTCGAAACCTCCTTAACATTCCAGGAGGAGTGGAGATTTCGTCAAGCTGCCAGACAGACTCGCTTTGTTTCCGCAAGGCTTATCAGATCCGTGACCCATTCTCAAGCGAGTGCGATTCGCTATCACTAAGATACCACGGGCCACTGCGGAGGAAAGCGATATTGTGGAATGGGTTCAGATTTTGCGGCTTTGCCGCTCACAGGCATGAGTCATCCCTGACAGGATTGGGAATCAGATATATAGCTTGGCCATTAGCCTTTCCTTCTTGTCTTTTTCTCTTCTTTCCTTTCCTACAACCTTCCTGTTATCAACTCTACGCTTCTAGTTCTTTAGTTGTTACTTGTTTCTAAGATCGCCTTCGAATATAACACGCCATCACTCTTACCATCTTCGTTTTAACAAGATTTCGTCCTCGCTACCATAGTCCTCGCTCATGTACGACATACAGCAGCACGCTGCCTCTACTGGTATCTTCGCTTACATCACTTCGTCAAGACTGCCATCTGACTGCGGCCCCACTCACCCTGCTTTGTCCCCTCGTTGTCCCGCCCTCGCCGCCGCCTCGGCCCCGCCCTCGCCCTGCCTTTTCGCCCTCTTGCCAGAACCTGGCTTTTAGACATAGTCTTCCGCTGCTCAGAACATTCGCTAAGCTTAATGTCAGAGGAAGGGAAGGCGGGCTGGTAAAAGGTGAGGCCAGAGGCTTAGTTCCTCGATGCCTCTTGCTACAGTTCACGCTATACTGAATAGTGAATGCTCAACTCATCAGGTGGACGAATTGTCTCTTGCTAGACTGCACGCTATGTTGGACTTACAATTAACGCCAAGGAGATTCATCTACCGAGTGAGGGGCCGGAGAGTGAATCAAATGGAGAGAATAAATGGCGCTAACAGCGAGGGCAGCGAGGGAGTGCAAGCGTTTATCTACGATAGAATTGGAAGTTTAGCCCTACCTCCCGAAGGGGGGAGAGGCAGGGCTTAGGCGAGCAAGTGTTCAACCTCTAGCTGAGTCAGAAAGATGAATCAAGTGATTTAGAGTTCAGAGAAGACGCTGCAGAGAGGAAAGGAAGACAGCATGGTGTGTCCGCTGCCTTTATAGTCCCTCCCTACTTGACAAGACGACTTCTCTTCACTGAAAGAAGGAAAGAAGGAAACAGAGAAAGATATAGACAGATACGATCCTCGAGCTCAAAATGGCCAATCCGGCGACGATAAAACAGTAAGGAAATAAGAAAGAAGACGAAAGACAGCTTATAGAATATCTGATTAGGGGTTCAAAGACAAGTGGCTAATGGCAAGACTAAAGGCCCAATGATTCTCAAAGAACGCCTATCTGGCTGAAGAGTATAACAGATCAAGCGCCCAGCTCAGACGCACATCCGATCTAAAGGGAAGAGAGAAGGTTGCCAGGAGATACAGAAAGAACATACATCGAGTTGTCCTCTAACAAGAACCCACAAGCGAATCACTGTCGTGACGACAGGTTAAGGAAATGTAAGATTAACGCCGAACAGCGAAACCCCGACCAAACCACCGCGACCGATTGACATATCGATCCCCGATTCTAATGGAGATCGCTTAACAAGCTGCCATTGTCCCTGTCACGACCTCCAAATGCCTTTCGCTTTGTCGAGAGACCCGCGATCTGCCAGGTAAATGTATCCATGACAGAGACTTTGAGTGCCATAATTGTACTATGCTTTCATGGAGGAGGTGGTAGTAAGAAATCGGAGGTGGAGAGACCAGCGACTGAGCCACATTGGTGGGGGTGGATGAGGCCAGTGTTTCTGGCGATTGAGGCAAGGCGGAGAGTTACTACCTTCTCTAGGATCTTTGAGATGGTTCGGAGGAGTGACAACGACGTTGGTATGAGGAGGAGTGAGTGCATGAGTTAGCTTGGCTAGAACGACTCCATTTGCTCGATGTGAGGGTGAGTGGAGTGGTCAGGAGGACGAGAGATGAGGGGAGGACCGCCGCTTTTTCCATACCGAAGAGTCGGATCAATCGCCAGAGAGGCAGAGACAGGTTACATGACTACGCAGATCACCATATGGCCATGTGATGATGGGGACGCCATTGTAATGGATGGGGTGAGGGGGTGAGGGTCTTCGGAAGCATGGCCACCAGGTTTGTGTTGAGGGCGCGGCATGTGAGCGTGAGTGAGGGGATCCGGTCTTCGACCTGGCGCCATCTTCTTGAGCTTTCCAGACGTCCAGTTGACGATTGGACACCTGTGGTTCCAGTGGTTCTGTTTGGCTGCTTAATGGCTGAAGTAGGTTGCCGCTGGCTTGGCTCACGTGAGTTTTTGGTTTTTCTGCAGGCGCTGCTGGACAGAGCTAAGATGGTTCTGAGCTATGTAGAGGTTTGGGTTCCACCATGGTTTTCACCATTTGCAGACCATTTTGTGTGTGGCGATGAGAGGAGATTGGTGAGGTTCGAGAGTTCAGCTCGAACCACTGGTCGACGTTGGTAGAGGGGTGGGGGATGTGAGGTCTCTGGAGTGAGGGCTAGCGCCCAGTCTCATGGACCAGTTGGGAGCGCGAGCAAGGAGGTCGGAGGCGGACGGCCAGTTGCGAGATGTGCGCCTGCGGATCGGAGCTAGTGTCGGCAGAGAGGGGAGCCATTTATGGACGAGGCTGGCTCGTTAAGGCTGGCTATGGCGCTTAACGACCAAGGTCATGACCGGGACATGGAGATCCTGGTGTAGACAGCCAATATGGATGAGGAAGGCATGCAGAGAAGAAGAGGTTGGGAGAGGAGAGTTCCTCTACTGAGTATGAGCGAGGTCGGCTTGGCCAGGCCGGATGTTGAAATCTCCCAGCGACGGCTGAGGGCCATGGGAGGGGGTGAAGATGCTAGGCCGATCGACCGGGAGGCTGTTAGAGAGTTGGCGGTTGTAGACGGTGATGGGGAATGAGTGAAGGAGGAGGAGGTTCTGAAGAAAATGTTGGTCATGATCATCTCCGCTTGGAGGAATGGGGAGGCTGAGTTTCTCAAGGAGCTGCTATGGAGACAGAGAGACAGGCAGAGATTTTGTCCTTGGGTGTGAGGGGGGAAGGAGAGTAGAGGGTGAAAGAGGCCAGGGGCTTGTTGTTGTAGAGAGCTGGTTCCTGATCGCGATGATATGAGCGGTGTCTGACCTACGCGGAGTGAAAAGAGAGCTGGATGAACACAGGCCGCTTCCCAGCCTGGCCATTGGATGACAGTAGATTGACGTATTGTTAGCTATTGTTGTTCTGCATTTAAACGGTCGTAGGGCTGGGGGTCCATGGTGATGTCCATGGGGCGTTTGCCACGCTGGGACTTTTTTGTCGGGCGGATTTCATGCCGTGGGCGGTATTGGGCCACAGAGTTACTGCATTTTACGGGGAGACTGGGCAGCAGTTAGTTGGTTTGGATGAGCGAATGAGTGGATGGGCACCTGGGGTGGCTTATGGCGGGGCTTGGAGCAGATGGGCAGGTAGGCCTTGTTTCAGAAATTTTACTGCGGGTCAATTCTTTTTAGTTATGCATTGGTGAAGGGGGGGTGGCTGACCACACGACTTCACAGCGACGCCATGCTGGAGAAGAGTCTGATGGTGGTGCCGATGATGGCGGCTTCCTCGGCAGTGACCGTCAGAATCACCACAGTGGAGGTTTTTGGAAATATGGAGCGTCTGCCCTTGTTTCAAGTCGCCATTTGAGGGGTGATGCCGATGGCGAATCTGACCTCTTCAGGGAAGTCCTTGTCAAGGGCCTCCTTGTTTGCGAAGTTGTAGAGGGGGATGCCATGAATGGCAACGCTGACACACAAGGAAGAGTTTGCGCTGGCGATGCGATTCTTTCGCTGATGAGGCGCGAAGGTTTCAAGAAGGAGTTGTAGAATGGAGGATGGGACAGAGGCCATTATGAAACGGAGCCTTTGGGGTTGAGGCGGAGAGTGAGTGTGAGCAAGGGCGGCGCTTTCTTTCAAGGGCCTTGGCGAGGATGGATGGGATTTCTCCCGCCAGGCGTTCGGGGTGAGGGAGTGGCTCCTGAGTGGTTCTGGAGGCAAAGAAACGGCGTTGGGCGGTGGGGAGGGGTTTGGCGTGTCATGGATACATTCGGTACCTGGCAGATCACGGGTCTCCTGACAAACACGAAGGCATTTGGAGGGTCAGCACGCTGACAGGGACAATGGCAGGCTTGTTAGGCGATCTCCCCTAGAGATCGGGGATCAGTATGTCAATCGGTGCGGTGGTTTGGTGCGGGGTTTCCCTTTGTTCGGCGTTAAGCTTACGCTATTTCCTTAACTCGCACATCCTCGACAGTACTTCGCTGGGGTTCTTGTTCGCGGACAACTCCGATGTATGTTCTTTCTGTGTCTCCTTGCTTCGCTTCTCTCTCTTCCCCTTTGAGTCGGATGTGCGTCTAGGCTGGGCTGCCGGTACACTATGCTACCTTCCAGATAGACGTTGCTGAAGGATCATTGGGTCTTTGGTCTTCGGTTAGCCACTTGTGCCCCGAAGACCCCTGTATAGTTATTCTATCGCTGTCTTTCTCAAGGGGGCGGCGGGGTGTAGGGCTTCGTTCTGCAGGGTACGGAGTAGTACAGCGATACTTCCGAGGAGGAAGTATATATCGGAAGAGAAGTAGGAGAGCAGCGATAGTCACTAATTTATAAGTAGGACTATAATATATTGGTATACTAAAGACAGAAGACGTTGCGTGAAGAGAAAAGGAAAAGAAAGAAAGTACAGGAGTAGGCGCTGTTGTCTCCCTTATATAGCCCCGCCTCCTCCGCCAAGCCTGACTCATTTGTCCGCTGCAGAACCCCGCTTTATGACTCACTCCTTCGTGTAACAGAAACCCGTAGAAACTATCTTGACTCATCCTTCACCTGCCTCGCGTCATAGCCCCACACGTCATAATCCTTCCAGTCTTCCGAACCTAGTACATCCATGAAAGTAGCCCCCCCCTTCAAGCGCGAGCTCCTGCGAGCCTTGATTTCCTTGGGTCCCGGTTTATTTGGGTATTGTGTGTGGAAGGTCTCGACAGCGGCTGTGCATTCGTGATAGTCGGCGGGTTCCCAAGTAGGGTCGGTATACCCCGTCCACTTGACGTAGTACTGTAGTCCTTGCTTTCCATGGTGCCTCGAATCCAGAACCTCCTCGACTTCATACTCTTCTTCCTGGTCCACGATAACGGGTGGTGGTGGTATTATTCTTTGTCCCGGCACAGGGTCGCTGGCGGCGATGTCAAGTAGGGAGACGTGGAAAACGGGGTGCATTTTCATCGAGCGGGGGAGGTTCAAGCGGTAGGCATAGGGGGAGATGATCTCTTGGATGGGGAAGGGTCCCAGCTTTTTCCAATCGAGCTTCCTCGAGTTCCGGCTCGTACGAATGTTCTTTGCGGACACGAAGACCATGTCTCCGATTTCATATCGCGGGGCGGGATGCGCTTTTGCATTAACCGAAATTTTCCTGTTGGTCTTGAGCTGTCCTTATTTGTGTCCGTAGAGTGGTTGTGTAACTCCTTCATCCTCTCTGCAAAGTCATGGGAGTCCAGGCTCGGGGGTTCTGTCTGGCTTTTGTAGGTCTATCGTCGTGAATCGGGGTGGTACCCATAGTTGGCGAAGAAAGGTGTAGCTTTAGTAGAGGCTGAGACTTGATTGTTATTTGCGAACTCCGCCATTGGCAAACCACTTAACCCAGTCGCCTTTTGTTGGTATGACACATATCCCCGGAGGTACTGCTCCATTACTGCGCTCATTCTTTCCGCTTTGGCCATCTGTTTCCGGGTGAAAAGCTTGACATTCTCGCTTCTACCTGGAGTTGTTTACAGAGACTTCCAGAACTTTGCGGTGAACTGGGTGCCCCTGTCGGAGGTGATGTGCGTGGGAAGGCCGTGTAGTTTCCAGACATGTTGTAGGTAGAGATCGGCTAGGTCCTTTGCATTGACGGTGGTGTTGCAGGGTAAGAGGTGACGCATCTTCGTTAGCCGGTCCACCACTACTAGTATGGCATCGTATCCTTGACTCTCTGGTAGGCCCGTGACGAAGTCCATAGAGATCTCTCTCCAGGGTTGTTCCGGGATGGGTAGCGGTCGGAGAACTCCCAACTTCCCATGTGTTGCTGGCTTACTTCGCTGGCAGGTGTGGCAGTTCCGGATGTATTGACCAACGTAGTCGCAAGATGTTTGGCCAGTAGTAGTCTCTGCTGATTAGTTCAAGGTTTTTTCCCTACCTGGGTGTCCTGCTGAGGCGTCGTGGTATCGCTTCAGGATTTCCAGCTTTAGTGGTGATAGTCGGGGATGTAGATGCTTTCCGACAGAGTAGGCGTCTGCTCACCTCAGTGCATTCCCCCAGCGATATTTCCTTGCAGTGCTTCGTGTCTGTCTGCCGTAGGTCCAGTATTCTTTGTGGGAATGGGTCAGCCAGATATCCTTCGGTTAGTAGGTTTTCCAGGCGTTTTTTCAGCGGATTCATTTGACAAAGAACCCGCTAACAAACTCAGCTTAGGATCCAAATTCTCCCTCTTCAAGACTGTGCGGCTCTGGTGCAACAATCTTTCATCCCCTTCCTCAGGGAGATCTCCTGATCTCCTAGTCAATGCGTCCGGTTTCCCGCTCTGCTTCCCGGGTCTGTATTTGATCGTGAAATTAAAGCGCGATAAGTATTCGGCCCATCTCACTTGTCTCCTGTTCAGTTGTTTGGTGGACATGAAGTATTCGAGGTTTTTGTGGTCGGAGATAACCTCGATGGGGTGCTTCGCCTTCCAGTTCTGGCCTCCATTCCTCAAACACCTGATGATAGCTAGTAGTTCCTTATCGATATTTATTGCTCCGCCGGTGTATGTTTCTTGGAGAAGAAGGCGACGGGATGGAGTTTGCCCTGCTCGTCGTGCTGGGAGAGTACGCCACCGGCGACGTAGTCGGATGCGTCTGTTTCTACCGTGATTGGTTTTTCGGGGTCGAAGTGCATTAGGATGGGTGCGGTGGTGAAAGCCTCTTTCAGGGACTGGAACGCGAGCTCGGCTTCCGGGGCCCATAAGAAAGGGACATTCTTCTTGGTCAACCTGGTTAGGGGGGCTACAAGTTTCGAGAATCTGAATATGAAGCGGCGGTAAAAGTTGGCGAAAACATGCGTCATCCTTAACTTGTCTTAGGGGTGGTCGTTCTTGTACTTGCCGATACCTTGTGGTCCATCTGGATGCCCGTTTGGTTCGATAATCAGCCCAAAAGGTATGTGGTGCTTTGGGTGTGGAATTCGCATTTCTCCGGTTTCAGTAGGATTCCATTCTTCTGTAGTGCTTCCAGTATTATTTAACGTGTTGCTCATGTTCTTGGAGAATCGCTGTATATTAGATGTAATGTCGTCCAAGTATGCAGTGCAGAATTGGTCAAGTGTTACCGGAGCAATCGTTGATGAAGTGTTGGAGCGTCATCGGCGTTGGTAAGGCCGAAAGGAATAACAGTGTACTAAAAGTGACCATAGCGTGTTCTGAATGCCGTTTTCCATTCTTCCCCTTCGGCCATTCGGATTTGGTTGTATCGCTATCATGAAGTCAGTTTGGTGTATCTGTCCAGTGTTTCGGATTAGAGGTAGTGGGTATCGGTTCTTAACCGTCAGCTCATTCAATCGCGGTAGTCTACACATAAGCGAAGGACCCGTCAGCCTTTTTGACGAACAGTACCGGTCTGTGAAGCAGGAGATGAGCTCGCGGATGAAGCCCTTGGAGAGGTTCTACCGGATGTAGTCGCTGGCGTAATAGTTCATCTCTGGACATGCCATAGGGGGCGAATGGTGGTTCCCTCCTTCTTTGAGGATTTTGTGGTCGTAGGCGGCGTGGTGGTAGATCTGGGCGAAAACGTCAAACATGTTGAGTCGGTTGTGATAGCGTTCTGGGATTTTTTGCTTCCACTCGTCCTTTGGGGTTTTCAGAAGAGCTTTGTCGATGTCGTGGAGGGATATGCTGTGGATTTGTAGTTTCTTTTGGCGGGCGAGACGGCTGAAGGGGACGGGTCCTATCATGTAGGTTGGGGGTTTGATCAGGGACAATATCGGCGGGTGTGGTGTTGCATTTTCCTTACAGAATTTCGAGTCGAGCGTTACCGTATTGTTCTTGAATCTGAGGGTAGCGTCGTGATGTTGTAAGGTATTCCCAGAACCAGGGGGTCTACTGCCCTGGTTTGGTGACGAAGAGTGGGATTTGTTCCTGGTGAGATCCGATGCTTAAAGGCAGCGGCATATGGAGGTGATTTGTCCGGAGGCGATAGGCCTCCGTCGATGACTTCAAGTATTCGGGGGTTTTAGAGGAAGATAGGAAGTTGGTGATGGCGCAAAGGTTTCATCGATAAATCACGAACCCTGAGGCTCCGTATCAATCGTAGCATGGGTGGAAATAGAGTTCTTATTGTGAGCAATTTTACAAGCTACAACTAAGTGGGCTCCATTTAACTCCTACTCTGCCACAACTGAAACTGAAAACCCAGAAATAGAAGCATGAATAAAGAAAATTCCTTTGGAGGTCCTGGCGAGGCCATGATACTTGACCAGGGACTACTGAAAGCCAATTACCAGAAGAAAGAATAACATCAGTAGAAGAAGAAGAAATAGGAAGCGAGGCTTGATCGGGCAGCGGGGAGGGGGGCAGAGCGGCCCCTCAATGGAGGAGGCAGCGTGGTAGTGCCTTGCGGGCAGTTGGCGAATCGTGGTCGGGGCAGCACAGTAGGCGCGGCCGTTCTCCATCCTCCATTTCTTACCGGCGGCCGGTGGTCTGTCGGCCGTTAGCAAGGTGTCGCTTCCCTCGGGTGGGGCGGGCGGTGGGGCGAGCCTGGAGGCGGAGAGGTCCATGGGGCGGCCTCCTGGTGTGTCGAGGGTGTAGTGGCGTGTGTGGGGAAGCAAATTGTCATGGGGTTCGGTTGGGCCTTATGGGCATCTTTTCTAGCCCTGATTTTGTTGTCCATTGTCATTAGTCTCCTGACATAAGCATCGAAGCCTTCGTGGTTATGTCTTGGTATATCATTCGTCCTTCAAGTCGTCAGACAACCCTGTCTCCAAGCGTCCTTTTTTTGCCTCCTCGTTATAGTCAAGTTGGCCCATGATGCGTAGGAATTGTGTAAGGTAGGTCGCGAAATCTCCCTTGCCCTGGCGGAGGCTTTGGAGTTCCCTCCTAGCTGTTCCTCGAGGGTCTGGATCTCCAAAGGAGGCTTCCAAAAATCTGACGGCGACTGATCTTGAAGAGGCGGCGTCTCCGGTGTGGCCATGGGGATGACTTGGTCAGTGCTTTCCTCCAACCGACTATTGCGTGAAGACCTTGGCTTCCTCGTTCAGGAATCTGTCGTGGTTGACCCTGAGTTTGGTCGGAGGAGGCTGAGGAACCCTGGTAGCTCCTTCCGGATCCGTTAAACTTTGAAGTCGGGGAACTTCGGGCGGAAGGTGGTGGGTGGGGGTTTGGTGGGGGTGGTGGTGGTGGAGGAGGTGGGGAGGTGGGGCGGCTCGGGCTGCGGTGAGTTGAAACTCCAGGAGTCTGAACCTGGGTTTCAATGCATCAGTGTGGTTATGGGAGGCGATGAGTTGTTCCTGGGCGTGATCAACTCCTGCCTGGTTTCGTGTGTAAGGCTCTGCTGGCATTTCTTTCTGCTTTCAGCGATCCTTCCTGTAGAGGCGAGGATGTATGCGTAATGGTAGTGTTTATCTGTGACTCAAACTCTGTAAAGGTTGGAGGGATCTGGTAGTTTCCATCAGGGTGACCCCGTCCACTATCTTGGTCGGGGAGGTGGTGGTGGAGCTGGGGTGGACATTGGTAAAAGTGCAGTGCAGATGGCAGCAACGTAATCTCAAGGCGGCGGGTGTAGGGCTTAGTTCTGCAAGTGCAGATGTCTGGCGATACTTCAGGAGGAAGTATATATCGGAAGAAAGTAGGAGAGCAGCGATAGTCACTAATTTATAAGTAGGACTATAATATATTGGTATACTAAAGACAGAAAGGCGTTGCGTGAAGAAAAGGAAAAGAAAGAAAGAAAGTCAGGAGTAGGCGTCGTTGCCTCCATATATAGCCCACTCCTCCGTAAAGCCTGACTCATTTGTCCGCGTAACCCCGCTTTATGACTCACTCCTTCGTGTAACAGAAACCCGTAGAAACTATCTTGACTCATCCTTCACCTGCCTCGCGTCATAGCCCCACACGTCATAATCCTTCCAGTCTTCCGAACCTAGTACATCCATGAAAGTAGCCCCTCCCTTCAAGCGCGAGCTCCTGCGAGCCTTGATTTCCTTGGGTCCCGGTTTATTTGGGTATTATTATTGTGGAAGGTCTCGACGGCAATGACTGTGCATTCGTGATAGTCGGCGGGTTCCCAAGTAGAATTCGGTATCGTCCACTTGGCGTAAGTACTGTAGTCGCTTGCTTTCCATGGTGCCTCGAATCCAGAACCTCCTCGACTTCATACTCTTCTTCCTGGTCCACGATAACGAATTGGTGGTGGTATTATTCTTTGTCGGCACAGGGTTGGCGGCGATGTCAAGTAGGGAGGCGTGGAAAGCAGGTGCATTTTCATCGAGCGGGGGAGGTTCAAGCGGTAGGCATAGGGGGAGATGATCTCTTGGATGGGGAAGGGTCCCAACTTTTTCCAATCGAGCTTCCTCGAGTTCGGCTCGTCTGAATGTTCTTTCTTGGACACGAAGACCATGTCTCCGATTTCATGCTCGTGGGCGAGTCTTTTCGTTAAACTTTCCTGTTGGTCTTGAGCTGTCCTTATTTGTGTCCGTAGGTGGTTGTGTAACTCCTTCATCCTCTCTGCGAAGTCATGGGAGTCCAGGCTCGGGGGGGTTCTGTCTGGCTTTTGTAGGTCTATCGTGAATCGGGGGTGGTACCCATAGTTGGCGAAGAAAGGTGTAGCTTTAGTAGAGGCTGAGACTTGATTGTTCGCTGCGAACTCCGCCATTGGCAACCACTTAACCCAGTCGTCTTGTTGGTATGACACATATCCCGTACTGCTCCATTACTGCGTTCATTCTTTCCGTTTGGCCATCTGTTTCCGGGTGAAAAGCGGTTGACATTCTCGCTTCTACCTGGAGTTGTTTACAGAGAGACTTCCAGAACTTTGCGGTGAACTGGGTGCCCCTGTCGGAGGTGATGTGCGTGGGAAGGCCGTGTAGTTTCCAGACATGTTGTAGGTAGAGATCGGCTAGGTCCTTTGCTGCATTGACGGTGGTGTTGCAGGGTAAGAGGTGACGCATCTTCGTTAGCCGGTCCACCACTACTAGTATGGCATCGTATCCTTGACTCTCTGGTAGGCCCGTGACGAAGTCCATAGAGATCTCTCTCCAGGGTTGTTCCGGGATGGGTAGCGGTCGGAGAACTCCCAACTTCCCATGTGTTGCTGGCTTACTTCGCTGGCAGGTGTGGCAGTTCCGGATGTATTGACCAACGTAGTCGCGCATGTTTGGCCAGTAGTAGTCTCTGCTGATTAGTTCGAAGGTTTTTTCCCTACCTGGGTGTCCTGCTGAGGGGGCGTCGTGGTATCGCTTCAGGATTTCCAGCTTTAGTGGTGGATAGTCGGGGATGTAGATGCTTTCCCGATAGAGTAGGCGTCCGTTCACCTCAGTGCATTCCCCCAGCGATATTTCCTTGCAGTGCTTCGTGTCTGTCTGCCGTGGGTCAGTATTCTTTGTGGGAATGGGTCAGCCAGATATCGCCCGTTTAAGTAGTTTTTCAGAGGCGTTCTTTTCAGCGGATTCATTTGACAAAGAACCGCTAACAAACTCAACAGGATCCAAATTCTCCCTCTTCAAGACTGTGCGGCTCTGGTGCAACAATCTTTCATCCCTTCCTCAGGGAGATCTCACGATCTCTAGTCAATCGTCCGGTTTCCCTCTGCTTCCGGGTCTGTATTTGATCGTGAAATTAAAAGCGCGATAAGTATTATTCTACATCTCACTTGTCTCCTGTTCAGTTGTTTGGTGGACATGAAGTATTCGAGGTTTTTGTGGTCGGAGATAACCTCGATGGGGTGCTTCGCCCCTTCCAGTTCTGGCCTCCATTCCTCGAAACACCTGATGATAGCTAGTAGTTCCTTATCGTATATTTCGTAATTACACTCCGCCGGTGTATGTTTCTTGGAGAAGAAAGCGGCGGGTGGAGTTTGCCCTCTTCGTCGTGCTGGGAGAGTGCATACCCGCGTAGTCGGATCGTCTGTTTCTACCGTGATTGGTTTTCGAGTCGTTAGGATGGGTGCGGTGGTGAAAGCCTCTTTCAGGGACTGGAGCAGCTCGGCTTCCGGGGCCCATAAGAAAGGGCGTTCTTCTTGGTCAACCTAGTTAGAAAGTTTCGAGAATCTGAATATGAAGCGGCGGTAAAAGTTGGCGAAACCCAGAAAGGCCTGTACGTCCTTAACCGTCTTAGGGGTGGTCCATTCTTGTACTGCCGATACCTTGTGAGGGTCCATACGGATGCCGTTTGGTTCGATAATCAGCCGGTATGTGGTGCTTTGGGTGTGGAATTCGCATTTCTCCGGTTTCAATAAGTTCCATTCTTCTGTAGTGCTTCCAGTATTATTTCGGACGTGTTGCTCATGTTCTTGGAGAATGCTGTATATTAAGATGTTAAGTATGCAGTGCAGAATTGGTCGAAGGTGTTCTCGGAGGCAATCGTTGATGAAGTGTTGGAGCGTCATGAGGCGTTGGTAAGGCGAAAGGCATAACAGTGTACTCAAAGTGACTAGCGTGTTCTGAATGCCGTTTTCCATTCTTCCCTTCGCCATTCGGATTTGGTTGTATCCTTGCATAAGTCCAGTTTGGTGTACCACTTCGCCTTTGATAATCTGTCCAGTGTTTCCCGGATTAGAGGTAGTGGGTATCGGTTCTTAACCGTCAGCTCATTCAATCCACGGTAGTCTACACATAAGCGAAGGGACCCGTCAGCCTTTTTGACGAACAGTACCGGTGCACCAGCAGGAGATGAGCTCGCGCGGATGAAGCCCTTGGAGAGGTTCTCGCGGATGTAGTCGCTGAGCGTCAATAGTTCATCTCTGGACATGCCATAGAGGGGGCCGAATGGTGGTTCCCCTCCTTCTTTGAGGGGGATTTTGTGGTCGTAGGGGCGGCGTGGTGGTAGATCCTGGGCCGAAGCTTCGTCAAACATGTTGAGTCGGTTGTGATAGCGTTCTGGGATTTTTTGCTTCCACTCGTCCTTTGGGGTTTTCAGAAGAGCTTTGTCGATGTCGTGGAGGGATATGCTGTGGATTTGTAGTTTCTTTTGGCGGGCAAGACGGCTGAAGGGGACGGGTCCTATCATGTAGGTTGGGGGTTTGATGCCCGGGACAATATCGGCAGCGGGTGTGGCGTTGCATTTTTCCTTACAGAATTTCGAGTCGAACGTTACCGTATTGTTCTTGAATCTGAGGGTAGCGTCGTGATGTTGTAGCCAAGGTATTCCCAGAACCAGGGGGTACTGCCCTAGTTTGGTGACGAAGAGTGGGATTTGTTCCTGGTGAGATCCGATGCTTAAAGGAACGCGGCATATGGAGGTGATTTGTCCGGAGGCGATAGGCCTCCCGTCGATGACTTCAAGTATTCGGGGGGTTTTTAGAGGAAAGATAGGAAGTTGGTGATGGCGCGCAAAGGTTTCATCGATAAATGCGAACCCTGAGGCTCCCGTATCAATCATAGCATGGGTGGAAATAGAGTTCTTATTGTGAGCAATTTTACAAGCTACAACTAAGTGGTCTCCATTTAACTCCTCCTCTGCCACAACTGAAACTGAAAACCCAGAAATAGAGAACGCAGATAAAGAAAATTCCTTTGGAGGTCCCTGGCGAGGGCCATGATACTGACCAGGGACTACTGAAAACCCGAATTACCAGAAGAAAGAATAACATCAGTAGAAGAAGAAGAAATAGGGGGGGGCGGGGGGGGTGGGGAGCAGACACGGCAGCGCCTCAATGGAGGCAGCGTGGTAGGTGCCTGCGGGCAGTTGGCGAATCGTGGTGGGCAGACAGTAGGCACAGCGGCCGTTCTCCATCCTCCATTTCTTCTCGGCGTGGTCTGTCGGCGTTGGCAAGGTGTACCTTCCCTCGGGTGGGGGCCGGGGGGGGGGCCGAGCCTGGAGAGCGGAGAGGTCCATGGGAGCGAGGCCTCCTGGTGTGTGCGAGGGGTGTAGTGGCGTGTGTGGGGAAGCAAATTGTCCCATGGGGTTCCGGTTGGCCTTATGGGCATCTTTTCTAGCCCTGATTTTGTTGTCCATTGTCATTAGTCTCCTGACATATAGCGAAGCTTCCATGTTATGTCTTCGCAGATATCATTGCGCCCTTTCAAGTCGTCGTCAGACAACCCTGTCTCCAGAGCGTCCTTTTTTGCCTCCTCGTTATAGTCAAGTTGGCCCATGATGCGTAGGAATTGTGTAAGGTAGGTCGCGAAATCTCCCTTGCCCTGGCGGAGGCTTTGGAGTTCCCTCCTAGCTGTTCCTCGAGGGTCTGGATCTCCAAAGGAGGCTCAAAATGCGACAGCGCGACTGATGCGAAGGGGCAGCGTCTCCGGTGGCCATGGGGATGACTTGGTCAGTGCTTTCCTCCAACCGACTGACTGCGTAGAAGACCTTAGCTTCCTCATTCAGGAATCTGTCGTGGTTGACCCTGAGTTTGGTGCGGAGGAGGCTGAGGAACCCTGGTAGCTCCTTCCGGATCCCGTTAAACTTTGGGGGGTCGGGGAACTTTTCGGAGCGGAAGGTGGTGGGTGGGGGGTTCGCGGGTGGGGGTGGTGGTGGTGGAGGAGGTGGGGGAGGTGGGGCGGCTCGGGCTGCGGTGAGTTGAAACTCCAGGGTACGAACCTGGGTTTCCAATGCATCAGTGTGGTTATGGGAGGCGATGAGTTGTTCCTGGGCGGCGGTCAACTCCTGCCTGGTTTGCGTGTGTAAGGCTCTGCTGGCATTTCTTTCTGCTTTCCAGCGATCCCCTTCCTGTAAGAGGGCGAGGATGTGTACGTAATGGTAGTGTTTATCTGTGACGGCCTCAAACTCTGTAAAGGTTGGAGGGATCTGGTAGTTTCCATCCAGGGTGACCCCGTCCACTATGCGGGTCGGGGGAGGTGGTGGTGGAGCTGGGGTGGACATTGGTAAAAGTGCGGTGCAGATGACGGCAACGTAATCTCAAGAGGGCAGGCGGGGTGTAGGGCCGTTCTGCAAGTGCGGAGAGTACAGCGATACTTAGAGGAAGTATATATCGGAAGAGAAGTAGGAGAGCAGCGATAGTCACTAATTTATAAGTAGGACTATAATATATTGGTATACTAAAGACAGAAGACGTTGCGTGAAGAGAAAAGGAAAAGAAAGAAAGTACAGGAGTAGGCGTCGTTGCCTCCCTTATATAGCCCCCGCTCCTCCGCCAAGCCTGACTCATTTGTCCGCGTAACCCCGCTTTATGACTCACTCCTTCGTGTAACAGAAACCCGTAGAAACTATCTTGACTCATCCTTCACCTGCCTCGCGTCATAGCCCCACACGTCATAATCCTTCCAGTCTTCCGAACCTAGTACATCCATGAAAGTCTTTTCTCTTCTTTCTTCCTTTTCCTTACGCTGTATCATCCTCGGATTGGCCATTTGAGCTCCCGAGGATCGCTGTCACATGTATCTTTCTCTGTTTCCTTCTTTCACTTCTTTCGAGTGAAGGGAGTCGTGCGCCAAGTAGGGAGGACTATAAAGAGCATGGACACACCATGCTGTCTTCCTTTCCTCTCTACGCAACGCGTCTTCTCATCTGAACTCTAGTAAATACTTCAATTACATACTTTACACTAGAGGTTCAGCTTCACACTTGCTCGCCTAAGCCCTGCCTCTCCCTCCTTCGGGAGGCAGGGCTAGGCACTTACATTCTATCATGAATCGCTTGCCTCCTCGTTGTCCTCCTCGCTGTTCTCTTCGCTGTTCCCCTCGCTGTTCTCTTCGCTGTTCTCCTCGCTGTCCCCTCTCCGCCCCCTCCCCTCGGCAGTAGATAACTCTACACATCCTACTGTAAGTCCAACACAACGTGCAGTCTAGCAAGAGATGATTATGTCCACCTGATAGGTTGAGCATTCCCTATTCAACCCCCACCCCAACATCCCCTTCTCCCCCTTGACATTCGCCTTGGCGAATCGCCCCCCCTTTCTCCTTAGAGATGCTTCCCCTGATACAATAGCACCAAAACGCACGAGCTAGGTACTTACACCTATACGCTCCACGAGATGGCGGCAGGAGGTTGTCCAGGGTTCTCCTGAGGGGCCTTGCCCTTCCCTTTGGCTTTGGCCGCTTTTGCGGCGTAGGTCTCAGGGGCGGTGGTGTCGAGGTGGAAAATGGGCGGGCGTCCTCTCTCACTTTGGCGGTGGTTTCTTTCTGCTGGCGTCGAACCGTCTTTCGCTTGGGTTTCCGGGGGCAGGAGGGTTTTGGGGTTTGTTGGCGGGGGGGGGAGGGTTGCGAGGGCTGGGGTTGGCCGAAATTTTGGCCGCAAGGTTGTCGAGGGCGTTGGAGATCCTGATGATCTCTATTTGTTCGTGGGTGGAGGGGAGGCGGTTGGCGATAGCCGTTATCTTAGTGTCGAGTTCGTTGACGTCTTGTTGGAGGCTGGCGAGGTCTCCGGCAATCGTGTTGGTGTTGCGGGCGATACCGCAGAGGAGGGCGATAATGGTCCTCGTCTCTTCGGAGGTGTTGGGGTTGGTGACGATGTTGGCAGCTGAGTGTGAGATGACTTTATTTTCACTCTGGTTGGTGATGATGGAGTCCAGGAGTGAGGAGGTAACAATTCTGAAAATTTCTTGGGTGGGGTTGTGTTCAGACATAATGAAGCTTAAGTGCTAGAGACTTTTGGCTGTGTGTAACGTGGTTGCAACGCAAAATATGGTGGTTAATTTCAAAAACTGAGGACTTAGCGGGGAAGAAGGACGCCACCCAGGCACGATAATACCTATATTGTATATTTTTATGACCTCAATATGTATGTAGGTATATATCCATGTGAGTTTTGGGGAGTAACTCGTAGAGTTATTGGTCTGACCAGGGCCGGGGTTAGAGTGGAATTAGATAGGCACCTACATATGTAATCAGCTGGGTAAAAGCCATTGGGATTAAGAGCCCACATTATGGTAAATTGAGTGATTTTGTCGCCAAAGTAGGCCCTACACGCGGCTAACTAGGACATATCCATTTCTAATATTAAAGGCGTGGTCAATGGGGCGGGTTATAAACTAATAATTTCTTAGCTAATGCTAAAGCACTTTAATTTTGCTTGAATGATCCTGAAAATTCCGCCAAGACCTCAGACTTAACAATATTTGATGAGTAGTATAGTTTTAAACATGGGGTTCGTGATTGGGAGTGTACATTTATCCTTCAGCCCTCTTAATTTCGTGGCTTTGTGAATTCGAAGAGAATTGAGAGCTGTGTAAACTATCGATTTTAGCGGTCATGACGATCCCAGGAAGTATAAGCAATTGAATTATATTAGCTACCATTAGACACGATAATGTAGACACACATGATTCGTGGATTTTACATTAGCTCCATAATAGCAAAGCCTTTGGACCAAAAATGGCTACTGTATGTTAAATATACTTGCTATCTACCATAAAAACCTGAAAATGCAATTGACAAAGACAGGGATAATTTGTATGGAGAATTGTCTTAGCCATACAAATATTAGCGCCTGCGTTTTCAGCTTCTTATGCGAGTATATTACTGCATCTACAGACGGAGAATACTCTCCTGTTGACCCCCATATATAATTATATAAGCTAGAACCTGAAAATACAAGTGACAGTTACAAGGATTATTTGTATATAGTGACCGTTCTCCCATTGAAATTATCCCTGCCTTATTCACCTGGATGATAGCCAGTACTAGGTACATACATATATACTCAATACAGTAATATATATATATCTAGTGACCGAACTTATTTTTGCGTCCAATGTTTAGAATACCCTACCCTATGTTGGCTAATATATACATACATAGAGATACAGGGTGCAACAAGCATAAACTAGAAGTAAGCATTGTGTTCTACGCCATAAACTACATGTATGCAGGCAGACAAGGATGATTTCTTAGATTTTGTTTTACAGGGCGCTCGCTGTGCTGATTGATAGGAAACCCTTTATCAGAAGTACCTACATAGAGGCATCCCACTATCGACGCGTCCACTTATAGAGTATTACTGATGCATATGCGCATGCATTGGCTAATGGTGGCCCAGATATTTACTATATACACCAACGCCATATACCCCATGCCTCCGCAGAATGACGAGCGTTTCTCTTTCTTCTGGTCAAAATGTCTTCTTACACCCCACGTTTCCAAACTTTCAACATTAAGTGGGAAACAGCAGTCAAGCATCGGTGTAGTCGATAAATCTTCTGCAACGAACTCGTTGTCCCGAAATTCGGCCAGTTTAACAATGTCAGCAAAGCTTTCACTCTTATATACTCTAAATTCTCTGACCTTCTCTTAGTATCGTGGTTGTGCACGGGCTCAATGCAGGTCATGAGGTACCACGTTGGGTCTGGTATTGAAGTCGGTTCTTTTTACTTTATTTCATGCCCGCTCACGGACATATAGGTATCCTTTGGTACTCCCAATCCATCGAAGTTTGGCCTTTCAGAGGACCAGGCCCTGTGGAAAAGAATTATCTTTGATATGATTGTCCCCTTTAATTTGATGAGGAGGGTGGGAATAATCAATCTCAACCTCGGCAAATTGTGAATGCTGGAAATCTTTGAATCGTTCCAACAAGTCTCGAAGCAATATAATATTATCGAGATATCTACGCGGGTTAAGACCGAAACATTCGCGCCAGGGGTTAGTCCTCATATATTCATAAATACCAGTATTTATCTATCACTCCTAAATTCTCTAATTGACTATATAGTACGTACAGAAAACTGATATAGGCGAGAAGCGTACCACCTCCGCAAGTGATCACTGGCCCGCTCGGGATAGAGGTTACATATCTCTCAAGGTTTTCTGATACGGATGATGAGGATTTCTTGCGCTTGTCAAAAGGAGCTCAACAAAATGGTGAAGTGGTCAGAAGGTACTGCGAGAAGAAAAATTCGGTACATATGGAATGCTATACTAACTATAAAAACTATAAAAAGCTCTCATAGCCAGGAATTTGAGGATACTATCGAGTTTCATACTATGATACCTTTCAAATCAAAGCCCATGGGACTTTTGCTTTATGCAGCCTAGTACTGGCCGCGGCATTATCAGCATTGCGCCCATATCGAGTGGGCACCCACTATTTATAGTTCGGTCATTGATTTTCCCGAGACGGAGAGGGCTCATATCTGGTACCGGATTATAATTAACCGAGTTTTAGAGGGACAGAGCACGAACGCGGGAGAGTTTAGTCCTCTTATTGTGGCTACGAAAATGGGCCTCCCAAATCTAGTTAAGGAACTGGTGAGAAAGGTTGACTTGGGAGATCTTGAAACTCAAACGGCATTAAATTTAGCTTTTATGAACGGATATACGTATATACCTCTATTGTGGAGGAACTTTTGAACGACCCCTTCAATGCCGGTCAAGCGGAGAAGTCAGATGGCCAAGCACAAATTTCCAACCCATTATCAGCGACTGATGCGCTGGTTGGAGCCACTACAATGGGACACAAGTCAATAGTCGGAGTGTTGTTAAAGAATGCAAAACAGCACAACCTCCCCAGAAAAGAACTACATTTAGAGCGACTACTCTCAATCTCAGCCAGAAAAGGCCATCTTGACATTACAAAAATCCTGCTTGATGAGTGTACAAACATCAATTCCGTCTATGGGGACCTTACGCCACTACAACATGCCACTATATCCGGTCAGGGCGATGTAGTTGGATTAATTCTCCAAGTTCCGAGATCGATATCTCCTTTGGAATATCAACCTGGAATAGCGCGATGCATCTTTCTGCGCTCTATGGCAGCATGGTTATAATGGAATTGCTTTTGGCCGCTACAGATACAGCTGACGCTGGTTCATACGAAAGAGGACCAATACATGAGGCTGCCCGCGGTGGTCACCCTAATATAGTTGATATGCTTCTAGCAGTTCCCAGAATTGATAAATAGGAAAGACGAGACAGAGGTGACTCCTCTCCATTGGCCCGTCTGGGGGAATCATCCTCCTGTGATGAAAAGGCTTCTCCGGAGCGGTGCTAGCGTTTGGGAAAAGGAATGATTGTGGCAGTGGCCACTCATCTTTGCGGCTAGCGTTGGCTTCACTGAATGCCTCGATGCCCTTCTCGAAGCCGTGCGAGTCGATGCTCGAGATCGAAGTAGCGGCAACATGGAAGATATCGACTCTGAAATCTCGGCATCCTTATATTCCGCTGCACTCAATGTCCATGCAGAAGCAGTATAACCTATATTGGATAATGGTGCTTTCCAGGCGAACTATACGGTGATGATATTCAAAAGACAGCTCTACATGCTGCCGCTGAGGGAGGATATGTCGACGCAGTGGCTGTACTTATAGATGAGGGTGAAGCATTGGTCAATGCAAAGTCTTCGTTAGGAAACACACCCTTACACAGTGCCTGCAAACATCCCAAAGCGATGAAATGCTTGATCGAGCGTGGCGCGAATGTGAACGCTGCCAATAATGATGAAAAAACTCCACTCATGCTAGCAGCGTCAACTGGTAACGCAGATGCGGTAAAATTACTTCTTGCAAATGGTGCAATACAGAGTACTGATATCAAGAATGAGCTACACGAGCACCTCGGCCGCACCGCTCTACACTTGGTAGAAGGGATAATCAATAAGGATTACTGGCCAGCGCCATTTCCGTGGGCACTTAAGGCCAGAAGCGAACTCGGAGCTCCACCACTTATAATGTTTGCAGCACGAGGGATCCCCAGACTCGTGGAACTATCGCTTGCCACTAGTGTTGATAGAGACGTTCGAGACCAAAGGGGCCGCTCTGCCCTCGATGTCGCCTTTAACCCTGCTGTCCGGGAGTCATTGGACCCTCAATTAAAAGCCAATATGCAATCGCAATCCTCAATCAGGGCCTGAAAGGCGTCACCTATTGCCGCTTTGTTACCCCGAATATAATAACTACATGTATGCTTCATTTAACATGAATTGCGATCATTGTGATCATGTCCTAGATGATGGGTTTTATCGTAAAGGCTCCTGAAATAATCTTATTATTTATCCAGTGATGTTAGCTAACGTCTCGCCCCGCCTTATAGACTGTTACCAGTGCAGTGGCAATGATTTTGATTTATGTGTCGACTGCTATAGAGCGGAGAAGAGACTTAATGATCCGAAAGAACATATAATGGAGCTTATATTTGTATACGATTTTCAATCCGTCGAAACTTTTTCTCGGGTTAAACGCAGCAGCTGCCCAACTAGCTCCGCTAGATCGACATAGGATGATAACCCGGTCCGTGAGCTCTTTGTTTACGTTTGAATTATTCTTCTATGTCTTTTCCAGCTCTACTCCGGGTTCAGCTATTTCATATGTGGTGGAAGAGGTAGAAATGATGCTCCTAGCAACTGGTATCAATGATAGGCCCTGCAAAGCAGAACTATCGCCATTAGTTCCTCTCTGATTATCTCAAGATAAGGGTTTATTTAACCATCACAAATGATGTAATCTTGCCTGATACCATAGGATTTACTCCGGGCTTTGTACTGGGTTGGATTTTCGTTCCCTGCATGTTTAATAAACACCCTCATTTGCCCTCTGCGTCCTCTGCTGTCTATTAATTTTAAGCCTTCGGGGTTGTTGGAATATGCACTAGCCACTAAATTATAAAGCCGATGGAGCTGCATGGTAGATATATCATCAGGCCAGCCCCAAATAACACATAGTATCATTATCATATAACGACGCAGTATATTGGATATAGCGGGAAGTATATCGGATTTTATGGGGTATATCGGCGACCCCCGTTGTCCTAGATTCTCCTGTCTGTGTAATCAATACGTCCAAGAAATCTATTTGTCACTTTTTACTGATATCTTCAAAACCATTTATGTTGAGTAATATTGTACAAGAATATTATACAGGAGCTCATCAACCCGACACACCTGAGCACAGGAGAGATGTGTATGTGTCTTATCTTATCTACGCATACAAGACGGTCATATCTGTGTATATCATCAGGGATATAGTCCTAGGCACATAGATTTACTGTGCCCGAAAGCAATGGGGGGTGCAGCAAAACCGTCTGTGCTGTCTAGCCTACGAGTGATATATATGTACCTTGCAATTGTGACTACACCGTCTCAACTCATTGAATACGTACATGCACCATCTCAACCATAAAGATGGCACTATCCCAGGGTTGTTAGGGTCATGAATTGAACTGAGTATATATACCCCAGAAAATTCTAGAGAGAAAACAAACCCTTCGACCGGAGCTTTTATTTAATCTACCTAACTGCTTCTCACGGGGTTTTGTGCACATATAACCACCGCTCATACGTACAGGATATCCTGTTGTACACACCACTGTAGCCAATCCTTTCACCAACTGCAGCTCCGGGAAACTAACCCTATAGCTAGACCATCCTCAACTTTGACTTGGGCTTCGTTGAGGCCTCCACGACGGCGCAACCCAATTACCCCAGCCCATATTTACTAAAATTGATTAATAAACCCTTTATATTCTTCACCCTATGCTATTTTCTTCTGGCTTTGCTGAGGTCAAAAGTGGGTCGCGCGTGGCTGAAATCATGAGCTAGTAGTACTGATTTGAGTCGTTGTATCAACTTTTAAGGACCCTTGGGTACACGTACATTTGATTTCCGAAGTCCTCCTGTTCGAGGTTTATATAATATATATATACCGTATTAGGATTGTTCCTAGGCCTACGGAAGTAACTGAAAGCCCACGGCGTCTGCTTAAATAAACCTATGTAGTTATCTGGCGGCCTCCCGAGAATCCGGCTGTATTTTTAGAAGTCCTAGTCTATTATCGCCTTTCGTGTCGTGCCGGGGCATCAAACCTTTGAGGATACGAGGGCGAGAACTGAATCAAACAGATTTATAATCTTGATAATCATTGACGTTACTTAGAACGAGCCAGGTTAGGGTAAAGAGAATAGGTATCAAAAACCTAGTTCCCAACCACCAACCCGAGGATCACCCTAATGTGCAGTTTGGCATAATTCATATGGTATATTCCACAGCTACAGGTAGGTTCTATATCATTATATTTGTGTTATCATTGATCCCTTTCGAGACTGGGGACAGTTGAACGGAAACCCTTGTTTTATTTTAACGACATGAGGCGATCGTTAAAAGTTTTACGTTAGTAATTGGATTGTGGAATCACCCAGGCAGATGCGTCCAACTATATGGAAATTCCCTGGTGTTTGAAAATACCCCGATACAGCAAAAGACCACTAGCTAGAAGAAAATCGCTTCATCTATCCACCAAGTATATCTGCATAGTAAAACGATGAGTCGAATTCGAAGCCAATTCAACGCAATACTAATGATTAGTTTTTGACTTCCGAGGCATGGGAGGGTCGTAGTCATCTCCGCTATATTTTGGTGCCTAGTCATCGTGTCTAGCTAGGGGTACTGCGGGGACACACATGTGGCTGTTTTATGTGGTTAGATCAATATGAAGCATGTCTTTTGTACTCAAGCCATATATATCAATTAGGTCTTCTACTGTCTACTTGTTCAAAAGATCGGTCTCAAAACCTCTACCCCCGAACGCTGGTGGTGGGTTAAACAAGGAGGGGGAAAGGGGGGAAAGGGGGATCCGGGAACATACCTCAGAGAAACACGAGTGATATCTGATGATCGAGGGAAAAGACTCTTTTCCGAAGGTATATACTGTAGCTGGTTATTGGCAACAGAAAACCCCAAGATAAAGTAGTTTAGTGAAGGCTGGAGTGTATATCCAAAATAATTTGAACTCTTTGCTGCGTTCTCTCGTACATGACGCCCCCAAGGCCACATAAATCCGTTAACGTCATAAAAGAACCAGAGACCGCTAATCAATCTATAAATATTCGAATACCACTATACCAATCACAACCGATCTTGAAATTAGATCTTCCAAGAGATTATCTATCACAAACCAGGTTCACTAACGAATAATCCCACTTTCCGAAGACCTAAAAAAATCTCCATTTGCTCGAGGATATGCCTATTTGTTTGCCACTCCGGGAGGTATTAATGTGAAGCTGATGGCCAGTGCAATCTATATATGCAATCAGAACTTTGGAGTTGTGTCAATGATCGAGATTAAAAGTCTGTGAACTAGAATGGACTCTTATCCGGCTGGCCTGGCTTTAAAATTTGTAATTTACTGAATAGCTGAATAGAAAGTACCCAGGATCGAAATGAAGTGGTTCTGAGACAGCTTACACTCCCGCCCTTCCCTGATACCACCTGGTGGCCCGAGGGAGAGCGACTATCAGGGGAACTATTCTCGTATAATAGCTCAGCTCATTCTGCAATTAAGCCCAGAGCCACTCGCTCGGTGGAGGGTCCCGTGTGCGTTTGAGCTGAAGGTGGACAACGTTGATACAATAGCCCCTGAAGCGCCCAAGCCATACGTACGGCCTTATATATACGGGCCCAAAATAGATAGGATATCACGAAGCCACGGCATCAGAAGCTAGAAGCCTCCGATGATTATAGCGGTAGAGAGTGACAAGATACATGATATAGTAACTTCAAGTTCATTTCTCGTTTGACCTTACTACAGCAGAATATCCCTTGGACAGCGCATTTAAAGGGTTAGGGGTACCATATTTACTCAGCTCGGAAACCCGCTGGGTAAGGTAGAGCTGATTCCTAGATACTTCCTTCTTTTTGGGCTGGAGAGAAGGCACCCATAAGGCTCTACATATGCATACGCTTTCTCCCAAAGGGCCTTGTTACTTGGGATATCTATCAATTCCCTGTTCATTGTTTATCCTCCACTCGAGCTGCTTTTACCTGTGGGTATACCCCGTCATTCTACAGGCCAGGGTCGACAAAGCCCCAGCTCTAGCACACTTGAGACATCGATCCAATACCCCAGGAATAACGAATCGGACTAGGCTAGAATACCGCCTACCCGTTGGTCAAGACCAAAAACTACACTTTAGGTCCACAAGCATATATCTGGCCATTCTTAAGCCCTATATTCCGGTTCAGCTCCATTCGTCATTCCTGTGATTTTGTGGCCACCTGCTCAGCAAGATACTCTTGCCTTCTGGATCAGCCAGAATAGGATGTAATATAGTGGATTGAATAGTGGAGCAGTATGTAAATATATATAAGTACCGGTCTCGATCGTCAGAACGGCCTGAGAGGATTGAGGGCTGATATTGGGAGTGAACGAGAAGGATAACACCAGCTATATAGGCCTCCATCAATCACGCCAGACTCCACTACTCTTCCATGTCTCTACCATGTTGGATACTCCCAGAGATAACTAACGCCAGCTCTGTACTATGGCGGCATGCTACCTAGGCTACTATGGAGAGCTAGAGGTAGATTAGGGGTCCGGAGGTGGGGCGGGGACGGGGACGGGGACGGGGACGGGACGTCCGGTTACGGCTAGGTACTATGTACATACACAGCTAACCGGATACAATTTGTAGATCGAGACGAACATGGATGACATGACGTAGCTAGGTATATATGGAGTAGAGGAGATATATATTCTAAATAGTACTGTGTAGGTGCATGTACATACCCTACCAACCTACCAAAACCTGTAATCACTGTCTAGGAATATGCAACTACATATAACCACCCAAATCCTTGAAATTTTAATCCCCGCCGGCCCCAATCAACCCCCCCCCCCCCCTATATAACTGGCCCAGCCTCGATCGTCCCCCGGCTCTCAATATCCAAACATCTCAAAACATCTGTCACCGTCCAACTATTCCTGCCGCATGCTGATTCCAATTAAATATTTGTGGCCCAATTAAACATTAATTCCCCTCAGTAATGTCTTTATTAGTAATAGATACCAAGTACTAATTAAGATAGTAGAATGTAGCAATTAGGCAGGCAGCAGAGAGAAACCCTAACCCACCCAGACTAAAGAGTCGAGAATCTATGCATACGCGCGCCGGAGAATTAATTTCAAGAGAGGAGAAAAGAAAAGAAAAGGAAAAGGGGGTTAGAGAAGAGCCTGGTTGTGGGGTATGTAGTCTATCCCCTATCTACATGACGTACCTACAGCGATAGGAACGATCTATGGAAAAAGCAGTTATGGACCGGGGGGGGGGGGGGCACATCTATAGGTAGCCCTCTATCTACATATGTAAGTATTCATTCACCTACTAGTACCCTTACGCTTCGGTCCATTCCAGCGGACTACTATAAGGGTCTAAACTAACTAATATAAGGACGTTACAATTACAAAAAGCTGTGTGAAAGTACCGACACCTATCTGAAGTGGATGATTATTACCTTTGGCCACGCCGGGGCAATTCTTATCTGAGTTAGAGTAGATGATCTGTATGTTTTTCGGTCTCCCTGGGCCGCTTTCAAATTGTACCATTATAATGTGTATGGAGAAGAGAATGATGAGCTAGATGAGTCCAGGTTACAATAGTCAAAATTAACGGGAGTAGAGTACCTACAAACTACAGTAGGTACATGCACCCCCGATAGTGGCATATATAAGGTCCGGAATGGAAGTCCCTATGCCACTATCGTGGATATGCTTGTATCGAGAACAAATGTTATCGACTTCACTCCCGGAAACAACCGAACAAAAAAAAAAAAGAGCGGTGAGAATACACCCAACAAAAAAGCAAAGATTGGTGGCTTTTTTGTTAGATATTGTTATCTCTTATCAAATTATATAGGGGGGGTTCAGCATCGACAGCTTAATTAAGAGAGTTGGCTGTTATTCCTTCGAAGTTAAGAGAGTACAGACTGACGACAGAGTCCTGATGACATCAGATTCCAGGACCCTTAACTTACCCTTGATCAACAACCACTTTGATCAACCTCCCTCTTCTTCTTCATCTTCCTGACATCATCTTTGATATCTATCTTCTATATCTACTATATAACCATGTCCTACACCCCTCCTCACTCTAGTCCCTCATCAAATGCGCAGGGACTCCCCCGGCCCCCCTCCACAACCCCAGCACCGCCCCACACCCCCAGCAAATAGAATCAATGCAGGGCTGTCCAATCAGAACCCACACCTCATCGGGCATGGCAGTGCAGACAAGCCTTTCTCTCGGGGGACACCACCCGAGACGAGACGAGACGAGACGAGAGAGAGCCAATCGATAAGCGTGTTTAGTGCCAAATGCATGGGGGGACCAATGGGGGGGAGACACAGCTGGCAGGCAATAAGGATCTGCGCGAGGGAGAACCCGAGGTCTGTTTTCTGGGGGGGGGGGGGATGGAAGAGATAGAGATAATAATAATAACCATTGACTAAACTAATTGAACTTCTTTTTCGGCAGTAGAGAGAGAGTGAGAGTGAGAAAGATTACGACCGGTGGCACTATTCTATCCGCTTGAAAGTGTAGATATCTGCCAACAACGCGGTCTCTGTTAAAATTGAAGCGGGAGAGGGGGGGGGGGGGGGAACTTCCACCGAAAAAGCTCCTGATGCTAGCAGCCAGCCAGCCCAGCCCTTCCCACCACCACTCGCCCAACCTTCCTGTCTGCAAGCTAGCTCGTTGACAGCTCACATGAAAATGCGAAAGAAGGGGAAAAAAAAAAAATGCGACGACGCCCTGTCATATCGTCAAACCACTCGATTTGGACGAAGGCAGGGGCGGCATGTATTTATAATTGCGGGGCGGACCCGAATTGTGCAATGGGAGCATTGGGTCTGATTCTGGAGCTCAGCCGGTACGATCCTCTACCGCTGTACCTCTCTCTGGCTGTATGGTAGAAGCAGCAGCAGCAGCAGCAGCAGCAGCGATGATCATGATCATGATCACGGTCAACCTGGCCTGAATATACTAACTGTATCACTGTTGTCGATCCGCACTGAGAGTATAGGACGGGGTTTCCTTCTTGCAGCTGGTGTTATGTACGAAATTTCACACTCGTATCGAGTACAATTAATAACGCCGTCCATTATATCACCTGGAGCGCAAAGAGAAGAGAAGAAAATAGAGGGAGAGAGAGGGAGAAGAGTTCGTATGGTAAGGCATATTGATGTGGTATCGTATCGTATCCTATCGTATCGTGTCGTATCCTACGTCCGTATCGTATCCTATCGTATGGATGTCGAACAATTTCGGCGGCTGCGGGGAAGAGAATGCGAATGAAAATGCTCACTCTTATTTCTTCTCCCTCCTCTCGTCCACACAAATACAATTCACAAACAAACACTGCGGCATCGCGATGGCCATTAGCTGCCATTATCGTGTCTGTGTACAAACATCTCTCCAAAAAGGAAAGAAAGCAGAGCAGAACGGAAAAGGAAAAGGAAAAGGAAAGGAAAAGAAAAAAAAGAAAAAGGAAAGAAAGAAGAAGATCTCTTCGTGTCCCCTCCTCTAGAAACTCTACCGGTCTACTCTAGCTACATTTCTGAGAGCATCATGGGGAGCGGGAATTAGAGGGCTGTTATATGTGTTTATAATTATTGGATGTGGAATTGCCCTCAAAGGGCCAGACCAGGCAACAATCCTACAGCTGCAGAATAACATCATTCTACTCCCTCACTATCTCTCTCTACTCTGGGGCGAGAGCACCTACGGGACAGGGGCTGACCTTTAATTCCCGATCTGAATTAATTCTCCCCATGCACCAATAGCTATCCCGAGGCTTGCATATCATGCGCAGTCTGCAAGTCGATATCGCGCTACCCTCTGCCTACATTAAGGTACTTACCTACCTGCTACCTATTTCTTACCTACCTCCCCATTTATAACATAACAATCAAGACTTTCTCCTCCTGTTCCTCTTGTTCCTCCCTCCCTTCGTCTCTCCCTCCCTCTCCCTCCCTCTCTCTCTCCCCCCGCCCCCTCCCCTCCCCCCCCCTTCCTCCCTTCCCCATACTAACTAGTCTTGATACGGTACCACCACCACCATGTCCTCCACCACCGCTTCCTCTTCCACTGAGCGTATCCGCCCCGTCTCCCCTTCTCCGGCCGACATCCCCCCCCGCGCCATCCCCACCTCCTCAACTATCGACGAAGGGTCGTGCCTCCTGCGCTCCTACAGCCTCCCGACCATCACCGAGAGGGATGGCGGTGTGGTGTTTCTGCGGTACTCATTGGGGCGGTGGCATACGGTGCGGATTGAGCGCGGGGACATGAATGACGATGATGATGATGAGGTGGCCGACGAGGATGAGGACACTTTTAGGATCGTGCCGCTGAAGGATATGTATAATGGCGAGAGAATGGAGATTAAACCAGGAAATTTTCCGTCGGGGGAGGCGGACGGGATTCGGGTTGTGTATGTATATCTCTATTCTATGGTTATATATATATATACATGATATATAAAATGAGTGAATGAGCTGAGACGGGTTCAACAGAAAGTTTACAGAATGCTCAATTAAGATCGTCCAGGTAATATAATTCCAATATATTCAATTCTCCCCCCTCCGATATATTATCACCCCGCTCATACAGACATACCGTACCCCCAGGACTTCCTCAAAGCAATTTCCGAGTTCATGCGCATCCCCGACACCACTAGGCCTCCTGAACACTCTCAAGATCCCCAGCCCCTTCTCGACTCCCCAAACCTTACCAAATACCAATCCTATGTCCCCGGGAAAGATTTTGTGGCGGGAATCTCGCTGCGCGCTGCCTTCAAGCCGCGCAAATACTTGACCCTCTTTGCGGCCTTCCCATACCTGGGGATGGGCACCCCCAACGGCACGGGTAGCCTCAGCCTACTCCAATACCGCAACCTAGGCATGGGAATGCCGGATGTGGATTTACACGACCCGAAGAAGATGAAGATATTGGTCAATCAGGGGTGGTTCTTTATCTTTGATAATAGTACGTGGTGCACCCTTTTTTTTCCCTTCTTTTTTCGGACCCGGAGATGTGGGGAGGAGGGAGGAAGGGGAAGTGGGGACGACGAGGACAAGGACAAGGTGGGGTAAGAGATACATATATATATATATATATATATATTGATATATTGATATTGGGGCTGACCTGGGGGTGTCGGTGTCTTTGTATAGGTAATATTGCAATGTTCACGTCGGCGGACGAGGACTCGGCGCCGCTGTTCCCATATCAGCGGAGACTTGGCGGGTTTCATCTGCTCGTACATATGATTGCCAACATTCTCACCTCCTACGAGACCACACCGCTGCGGGAACTCCGCAAGAAAGTCGCGAGACAAGTAAGAAAGCTCTTCACGCTGTTGACCTTCCCTCTCCCCGACGAAGACATAACTTGAAGGACCCACCCTGCTAACATTAATGCGCCCACTTCCTAAGGAACTCGACATCCAAAGCCACCTCGAAAATGAGTTCGCCGCTCCCGCCGAAGACACCCAAAATGAACTCCCCACAACAGAAGACCTGATCGAGAGCTTTGAAGAGTCACTCTCCGACATTGCCGCCATGAAGGACGTTGTCCAGTCTCAGACCCAGATCCTTGAGGACCTGCGCGAGATCTTCCAGAACTCGTTCAAGTTCGAGAAGGGCGTTGGAAAGCCGCGAAACCACCGAAACGCCGTCAAAATCCCATTCATCATGGACGGGAAGGAGCAGATGCGCAAGGCGGTCGTCACCATGGATGCGCTGATCCGCGAACGACGGGAGCTCTGGGCTGAGCTTAACGTGTGGTTGAAGGATTTGAGAAAGTCAAAGATACTGGTATGGACCTCTCTGGTTTATGTGGTGGGAGGAGGGAACTGGACTGACAGGAAGGTGATGCTGATGGTGAATTATTATATTAGTCTTCACACGGAAACCAGGAAGTGACGGCCAAAGAGGCCCTAAAGCAGGCCGAAATGATGCAAGAAGCTATCACCCAGCAAGGCCAAACAATCTCCGTCTTTACCCTCATTACCACTGTTTTTGTCCCCCTCGGCTTCTTCACCGGCGTAAGAACCCCCCCCCCCCCCCTCTCCCTCTCTAACATACCTCTCCCTAGTCCCCAAGCTACCTCTAAAGAGTCAATCGACTACATCAAACAGGGGAAAAGCTAACGATAACAGTACTTTGGCATGTCCCTCGGCGAGAGTAAATCCCCCGTCTCCTCCTTCGCCGGGTTCTGGGCCATCTCCGGCCCCGTTACGCTCCTCATCATGATGATGATGTCCTACTTCCTCTACGGCCCTGACGACTGGATCAAGGACTGGATCGCTCGGCGCTTCGAATGGGTGTCTCGTGTCCGGGCCGGTAGGCAAAAAGCGAAAGATGAGGAAACGCCGGAGTCGGGCCCCTCGCGGCCGGATGTTAGTCCTGTGAAGTGGGCTTATAGGGCGAGTTCTCGATTCTCGTCAATGAGTGGGATGGGGATGTTGGAGAAGGCGGCGGTGGCGGAGACAACGTGATTCCATCCCAGGTTGGGCGGTTGAATTCGGGGAATAAATGGACGAAAAGTGCGGACAGGCATATAATTTTTTTTTTTCACATTACACTTCATGGGGGAGAAGTTTTTTTTTTCTTCCCTTCTCCTGATATCTTTTATTCCACCTCTCTTCCTTCAACTTCTTTTTTCAATTTATCCCCCGGCCCTTCGCTTTTTTTTTTTTTTTTTTTTTTTCTTACTTCCACCTTAGAACCTTGACGACACACTCCTTTCCAACAAATATTTTCTTCCGCATATTTATGAGAGTACTTAGTTTATTGCTCTTTTTCTTTTTCTTTTCCTTTTTCTTTTTTTTTTCTTTCGATTCTTTATGTGCTCATGATTCAGTAAAAGTCACGACTAATGTTTTAACGAGTGATAAACGGTGCCCCCATATGGGTGAACTTTCTTGCGAAAAATGTCATTGACAAAGACCACAGGCCGGTGGGTGTGTATATATATAATACGAGGGTTTTCTATTTCTTCCCTCCCACCCCCTCTTCCCTCCCACCCCCTCTTCCCCCGAGTTAACTTAGAAAGAGAGGAAGAGGGAGAGGGAGAGAGAGAGAGAGAGAGAGCCTCTTGCCCTGAAACATCAACCCTAACCCACACGTTATGAAACACACAAATCCCTGGCTGGGAGCTCCTTCAACATTCTCACCAACCAAACCAAACCCTATGTGTACTGTGACTGTTACCGTCTTCTTCTTCATCGCTTAATAAAAATTCGCTTTCATTGCATCTTCAAGTTAATAAAACGTGCTACTAGCCATATATATGATAAACTCCGGACTAGATATTTATATATATAGCGGTTCAACAATTCAACGGCTTACGAGCATAGAAGAGATGCCTATATAAATTGAATCACTTTGTTAGCTGATCCTCCCAATTTAATTCAATAACGATCATATGGTGATGACAACTTACTGTACGTTGTAGGAGTGAATCTTCCTGCTTTTAGATTCCCTCTCTGCACCCTGTATAATCTTCCCCGCTTCCTCTACAGTCATTCCCAACTCTCTCGTAAACAATCCCGTGCCAAAGGCTTCAAAAGCAGTCTCAGCGTTGAGGAGAAGGTATGCCCCCTTCTCTTTCTGTTTCTTGTCTGCGGGCCATGTACCTAACGGTAGCTTGATGGTTTTGTAGTGGATGTCCTCGAAGCCAGCGTCCTCAAGCATACCCCTTAGTCTTGTCGTCACGTTGAACTCTCTGCCTATGTGTTCGCGTTAGAGCTCATACCCCATATCACCGGGGTGGGGGGCGAACCATGCTTCTTGGCAGCCTTCTTGACCAGGTCATAAAACCTCCAGAGGTTCAGGCCCTCGTGATAGGTTCCATCGTCACTGGCAAGATCCATCTGGTACTCTCCAAACTCGATATAACCGCCAGGCTTGACAAATCTACACACACCTAATCAGTCTCCATACACATTACCATAGAGGCTTCATATGGTTCGGGGCCCGCGGTGCCTACTGATACGCCTGTTTTACCAACCGCGGCCAGTCCGCGATCGCACCGGTCAAGTGCCTGATGTGGATATAGTCGAACGAGTCCCTCGCGTATGTCCATTCAGCCTCGGCGTCGTCAATCTCAAACTTCACATTGGGGGGTACCCAGCTGGGCTGGATGGGGCTTAGGTCTGTTCCTATAATCTCAGCGGAGGGGTAGAGTCTGTAGTCATGTGGAAGAGGTAAGATGTTTGTCCGTAATCAGAGATGTATGTAGGGTGTGGGTGGTGCTTGCTTACTCTCCCATGTCAATGGCCCAGATACCGGTACCGGTCCCAATGTCGAGAATCCGTTGTGGGTTATCACCGATGGGAGCGAGATGGAGTTTGCCGTCGAGCATGAGCAGGTAGACATGGTGGATGATGTCGAGTCTAGATCTTCTCAACTATGGTCCGTGGTTTTGTGACTGATCGAGGGGGGGGTAGGAACGTACCTGTTTTGTTCTTTCTGGAGATGTGGTGGTTAGTTTGTAGTTCTGTATGCTGGTAATTTCATGGCCTATGTTCTTGATATCGATCATACCTCATCATTGGGAAAGGCGTATTTCCTATGAGAATATCAGCCACAGTATATCCCCCCAAAAAAGTCACCATAGATTCCTTACCCATCCTTGTACGCATGGTACCTGCGTCCATTTTCATAACGGTAGCTATTATCAATCCTACATCAGCACCACCACCGCCACCGCCCATCAAATCTTATTAGAACGATGCAAAAGGATTAACCTACTTATAAATCGATGATTTTAATGATGAAGTCGAGTATTCACTAACATTCAAAATCAGCGATCAGTTGCCCTCATCAAAGCCCTTAGCTTCTCGGAGGTTTCGACTCGACATACGATGATCCTGACTGGTATTGGGAGCTGCTATCGGATTCATCCGTGGTTGACTATTAATCCCATGGCTTGTTAACTTTCTGCGATACTATGATTTTGAGCAATTGTAATGATTCTGGAGGTGACATACAGCATCGTCAACGGCAATTGGTCCATCTGATAGTGGCATGGTGATCTTTTTTTTTTTTTTCTGTTAATAAGAGGGGTGGAGGTATGAAGAATGAGAAAGTGAGAACTATGGGGGTAGAAATAAGTATATAGATAACTACATGTAGGTACTAGGGACGTGGTCTAACAAAAAGTCTCCTCCCCCTCTACAACGACCTTTCCTAGTAAGGTTTGGTATCATATCATGCTTCCTGTATTGCCAGTACGATGCACTGCATGATATATAATATACGAGTATGTACTTTACATGTTCCTACCTAGAGTAGTAGACAATAGGTACTTATCTGTATACAGAAAAGTCTATCACACTTCCACAAACTCGCATGTAGCCCCCCCTCCCCCCCCTCCCCCCCCTCTCCCATATTGCAAACTTGGAGCTAACCTACATGATATATACCTCACTACATCAGTTATGAAATTCACCTCCTTCAATTAATTCTAGTGCCTAATTAATTTAATCCTCTTTTTCTTCCCTTCTTGTTTTCGCAATGTCATAGAGAAGAGCATAGGTATAGGTTTTGGAGGAACACCTTCATAATGAGTACGTATAAGCCATGGTTAGAGTATAATTGAACCTCCAGTAAATTCTGACGGTAAGAGCTCGAGTTATACAGAGCCATGTGAATAATGACTCGCCCATATTCAAGCCCCCCCTTTTACACCAGCTGAAGCCCGTATGCGGCACGGAATGCAATATGGCGACTAATGGCGTCTCTCACTCCATATTATTCCCCATGCGCTGACGCGGCGGCGTCAGTATAGCATTTACTCGACACCCCCTCCTCCACCGAGATTTTAGCTTTTTTCACTTCTTGCCCCCCGTGAAGGGTTTGGGTCCTGGATGTGATGTATCGGATCCACACATTTTTTCCCACACTTCGCTGTATTGGCCGGGTATGGCAAGGGCTAGGGAGCCCGGGGGTGCATGGGTGTAAAGTACTCGCGGCAGGCAACAAGTACCCGGGAATAAATCATGTTTTAATCCAGCATTTCAGTGGGTAATTCATACCTACTGCCAATACTCTTTATATTGCCATTCATGTAGATAACTCCTAAATCCTTCCGTAGGTCGGACCGGTGGGTATTGAAATTATAGGCTGGAGTCATCTGAAGAAGGGTGTTATATGTTTCACTCGGCCAGCGTGACCTCTCCACAGGTCTCACTCTAGCACTGATCCCGAGAGCGATACAGATATAATTTCAAAGCTTTTAACGATTGTTTGAGATCTCAAGGGAAAGAATTGTCGAATGATAGTGCTGAAGCTCGTCCCTAAATGGAATGGCAAGCTTTGATTGACATTGTGCAGCCCTCCTCCCACTCGATCTCCACTGAAATCTTTGACCGATGGGGGTAGAAAGAAATCTTGCATTGAAGTGAAATTATCCTATTCCACTCCTATTCGTTGTCCTCCGACCCCCCCCGGCACCATGAGTTACAATTAGCATCGACAGCGGAGAACCAAAAAGAGCTATTAAAGTAACCTCCATGTTTAACCCTCTGGGAAAGCCAACTTACACGGCAGATCACTCACCCAGCCCACTAATATTGCTGAACAGGTAACTCTCTTCACAAAATCTTCTCGTTTTCTATGGTGTCCTTGAGGTCATACTATGAAAATACTAAGTTCTCCTGTCAGGGGTTCGTTTTTTCGGTGTGTCTAGACTCGGCGTTCCGCGGCCCCCGGGGGGTGCAAAGTTAAGAATTGAACCTAGCGGCACAGACAGAACTTTTTCATCATCGACGACTGACGATATCTGGATTCGAGGGCGCAAGAAAGTGCAGATTTGCAACAGCTGCACAAGGAGCCATAGGAGGTAGGTGCGCCGTTGCAGCTAAAACTGATGTCCTCTGTAAAATACTAGCTAGTTCTTTTCAGGCACGGTAGCTAGACCTACCAATTCACAGACTGGTTGGGTGGCTTTCTGAATTGAGTCCCGCCGCCGCTCCTCCCCCTCCCACGTACTCTACACAGTCTTACACCATCTTCTGCAGATGTTAAAGTAGCGCCGCAGACTCTGATCGTGGCAGTCTGGCATGCTGATGGGCTCTAATACCTTATGGGTTCAGTTACTGCTAAGAACATATTCCAAGGATTTGAAATGGGACCACACCAGCTAGAAAAAATCCGTGGGCCATTGTGAAAGCTTATCAACGATTCAAACAAAGTAATGAAATACCGACTGACATCATTATATATCAAAAATGGCATCCCCATTCACCGAAAAGTGTCACGCCTATGCTCACTAATCATATTACGAGCCTATGAGAAGCCTGCGCAGGAACCAACGGACGTTGACACTATTCGTGAGCCATGGCCACGGGTACCGTGCAAGGGACACAATCAGGGAGTACCCTTCCCATCACCAGCTTTGACCTTATGCGTTTTCGAATGTCGCCGTTTTGCTTTTTCAAATGCATCCGGGCAAAAGGCTGCACCTCCTTGTTATCTCTGATTGCATGTCTTCGTCCGTTTTCAGGATTTTGCGAACCTACCCCAAGTGGGCTAAAACTTGATTCTGTCACGCTGGTCACCCCTCCTTCAGCAGATCCTTTCTTGCTTGGAGCAGGTTTGTTCTCTTTTGGCAGTGTGACAGCCCCAATAACAACTAGCCTGTTGAATATCTCCACGCTAATAAGTCGTGAAAACCAGCAACAAGCGAAGACATATCCGAGCAGTTAATGGGTCAAACAAAAAAAAAATAGTGTGGTAAATCTTTCGACTTTGGTTCTGTTGTTGCTATTTACCGTAACAAGCAATATAATTCCTCTACTAAGTGGTGCACGGTCCAGGTCGCGAATTTGACAACTTTCATCTCTGCAAGGGATAATCCGAGTATGAAATCGAGTGATTAGTTGTGATCGATGCGCGGTGGGGTAAACATTAACATATACAACCTAGGGGCCACATATCTTAGCATTGAGTACCCATAATTCATTTATTGACATAAAGACATGTACACGCCTCATGATTACCGGTGTCAACGTGGATGCCCCCGTATGTGTACGGATAATGAAGCATTTTGACTACTTAAAGTAGGCAATAACAACCTGAAAATGCAAACTGCAAAGCAGGGGCCCAAGTTGATGTAGCTTTTAATACATGTAGCCGCGAATCAGACGCTGTTCCACACCTTCGGGTTCCGCTTACCTGTCAACGGGTAGTCCCGAAATTAAGAAGCAACCTCTTATTATTCGGAATATGACGTGACACCAGCAATCAGAATTAGGGAGATTTGACCCGGCAGGGGAGGTACCGCAAAAACGCTATCTCCTGCCAGGGATTATCTCCTTCAAGATTGGTTGAAGGGCGTAGATCAAGTCTCCTTAGAGTAGTTTTGATCTCATATACATAGCCAATTTTTTCAAGTAATGGCAATACTCGATAGTCATGTGGGGGCGTCGGATATCGTGAACATATAATTTTAGGCTCAAGTCCCTATTTATAAGCCGGTCAGTCAAGCAAGCAAGCAGTCACACATTAGTTGAAATATGCCTACATAACAGTATATTTATGAAGATTACTTACCTCTCAAGGCCTCATAGTATCATATATATGGGTGTTGACCTGGTAACATCTTCCGCACAGCCGGTTTCTTGTTCGGGGGGTTGTTAATTGGTAAACTTAAAATCCTATTAAAATCCAAGGATTCTTTTTTGTAAGGGCCTAGAATTATTTTATATAGCTCATTTACCATATCAATTAGAGTCTATCCTCGAGTGCTGTAGTGAACTGGGCATATTGTGTTGAATATGCTAGGTTCAGAAGCGTGAATCCCCCGCATTGACATGAATTCATCACTGATACGCAGTTTCAACCAGCTGTATATATATAGTAAGAACCTGGGATATATATGAGTCCACGCGCGCACCATGCCATGCCAGTAGCTAATTCTTCATGAGCTGCAGAAAAGAGGTGATAGATTCAGTCTGGTGCGCGGGGATTATGGAGAAGGAGGAATAGGAGACTAGAATAAACCAGTGATTTTTTTTTTAAATCATGTCATTTCATTTCTAGGTACAAATGTTGCGTGCAGTCGAAGACTATGGCATAAAAGACCTAACCCCTATCGTGATACAAACTGAGCGTCCCCCCAAAAAAACAGAGAAGAGAAAGCACTGAAAGAAGGAAAGACAAAGGGAAGACAAAAGAAAGAGCAGGTTGTGTGGCGACGAATTGAAAGCGCAAAAGAGATATATAGAAGACCGCTGGTGGGCTAACCTTCTTCCATTGGTTCCTGTGAGCCTGTGGCTCGGTGCCTAATATTAGGGCTTTTGGTGGTGTGGGTGCCCTACGGGATGGTTTTAGAGGCTGGTGGATGAGATAGAGCTGAGGGTGGAGCAGGTCGACCCTGAGAGTAGAGGGGAGGGAGGGAGGGTGTGATGCTGGGTAGTTGGTCCATGTGGCGGTGATGTAGGCTGCCAGGGCCAAGGAGAGGGAGAGGTTGTCCCAGACTTCGTCAAGAGTGATGATGTGAGGGAGGAAGAGTGCTCTTTCATCTGCCCTTGCCGGGCAGATGAGGATGGCGTGAGTGGTGGTTTCTGGCTCCTGATCACAGCATGGACATGAGTCGGGGGAATTGATGTTGATCCAGGATTTGTGTGCCATCAGGTAGCTCTTGGCTGTCCTGATTTGGTGGATCCTACATGCGGTGAATTTGTGGAGGGTAGTGAAGATGGGGAGTTTCAGTATGGGGGTGAAGTTGTAGTAGGGGGGTGTGGGGTATGCTGCCTCCCAGTGGGAGACGAGGAGTTTCTTGGCCCTATGGGCCAGTTTATCCTTGGAGAGCCCTTCCATGATGAGGGGGCGGATATCACGGCTCAGCCCCCACTATCCCATCTGCCACCAAGGCGTCTTCGGAATGGGGTTATTGGTTAAGATCGGTCGATGTCGCAATTAGAGTATTGGATTAGGAAGGAGCTCGGGTGATAGAATGTAAGCACGTAGGGACATTCGGGAGGTCACAGGATGGAGTTATCGGTATTGGGAATAGTATGGGCGGCTCGGTAGTGAAAGGGGTTCGATAGATTTCTATGGTCTGACTCAGCAATGGAAGAAATAATTGTATATATAGCTCTAACGGGACGGGATCTGAATATCTAGCCGAGGAGAAGCAGGGTTGGGCAGAGAACCCACAAGGATTCTCGGAGGAAGACGTGGACACGGAGGTACCAATAAAGGGCACGCTCTACGGTCATGGGCAGGGATAGGAACAGGAGTGGGGCGGGTTCAACTCAGGATACACCGGAGTCGGCACGGGTTCAGGGCAGGTTCAGGTTCAGGGACGGGGGGGGGCAGGGGAACAGGAGACTAGAGTCAAAGTATGTATTGCTAACAAGAGAAGAAAACGTTGCCTAGAGAGGCGAAGACATAGGAGAAACGACGCTCTATATATACAACTATTTCCTTTATTGCTGACTCAGACCATAGAAACCCATAGAACCTCTCTCTCAGCCGAGCCGTCCATACTATCCCTAATACCGATAACTCCTTCCCATAGTATCCCAATTATCCCTAGCGCTTACATTCTATCATCCGAGTTCCTTCCTATTTTGTTACCCTGATCCCGATATCGACCGATCTTAACTAACAACCCTGTTTCGGAGGCGCCTTGGCGGCAGACAGGATAGTGGGGGCTGAGCTGTGATAATAGCGCTCCGTTTTTCATTTGTTCTCGCTTCTCTAGGCAACGTCTTCTTCTTGTTAGCAATACACATCTTTTGGCCTTGGTCCTCTGTTCCTGCTCATTCCCGTACCCAAACCCAAACCTGATCCAGAACTCACTCTGGTATATCCCGAGTTGAACCCGTCCCGCCCCGTTACACTAGTCCCTGTCCCTGCTCTCTTTTCCGAACCCCGACCATGTTCTATTAGAGCAGATAAGAGTGGCGGCTTTCTCGATGGGGAGGAGGGCGATACCTTTTATAGCGTTGGAGTTCCATCTACGGGGGGTTGGGGCGTCCTCTTAGGAGGGAGGCATGTGAGAGGGTGCGAGTGGTAGAAGTGGTGGGGAAGTCTCGAGGGGACCTCCCTGTCACTGGATTATTGAGTGGGGACGACAGCAGAATATGGATGGCGTATTTGGTTGTTAAGAAGGTGAGGTAGAGGTCGAGAGGGGGGGAGGCCGCCTCGATGTAGAGAGCTTTCAGGTTGATGGCCCTGAAGCATCCTGTGGCCCAGTGTAGGACTGAGTTCCAGAATTTTGTTAGGGCTTTGAGCGCGGAGGAGGGGGTGAATACTGTTGCCCCGTACGTAAGTATGGGGTGTATTGCTTGGTGGGCAAGTCGGAGGCAGTTGGCCGAGGAGAGGCACTTGACTGGCAAAGAGAAACGTTGGATGAGACCGAAGGCGGCTTGAGCAGTGACAAGGCGGTGCATGAAGTGGGTGTTGGGGTTGGTGGACTAGGTGAGCTAGAAGCCTATCCATTTGACTTTGGCGGAGGGGGTGAAAGTGTGACCTTCGAGGGTGATTGTGAGGTGGCAGGAGGGGCACCAGTCTCTCTGGGTTCTCCAGTGAATGAGTTCAGTTTTCGCTACCGAGGAGCTGATGTTCTTAGGGGAGGTCAGATGGGTGAGAGAGTTGTAGTGAGTGATGAGGGTAACTATGTTCTCCTCGTAGGACTGTGAGGCGACTGTGATCGCGAAGTCGTCTACGTATGAGAGAGTGATGCCAGGGGAGGGGTCGTGTTGGTGGAGAAAGTTTACGTGGATGAGGAAGAGAAGAGGGGAGATGGGGGAGCCTTGCGGGACTCTGACTTGGACGGGGGTGGGGATTTTGGGGGATCCTTTGAAGAGGAGGGTGATGTAGCGGTCTGAGAGGAAGGACAGAACCCAGTTTACTATATAGGGGGGGATGTGTCCTGCTGCGAGAGTGGGGGCAAGCGCCTGTTTATTTCATGGATGTACTAGGTCCAGAGGACTGGAAGGATTATCACGGGTGGGGTTATGACGCAATGCATGGGAAGAATGAGTCAAGATAGTTTCTACGGGTTTCTGTTACACGGAGGAGTGAGTCATAAGCGGGGTTACGCGGATGTATGAGTCAGGCTTGGCGGAGGAGTGGTGGCTATATAAGGGAGGCAACGACGCCTACTCCTGTACTTTCTTTTCTCTCCTTTTCTCTTCACGCAACGTCTTCTGTCTTTAGTATACCAATACATTATAGTTCCTACTTAAAAACTAGTGACTATCGCTGCCTCTCCATTCCCCTACTTATATACTCCTCCCTCGGAGTATCGCCGTTGTTACCTCGTACCCTGCAGACACGAAGCCCTGCCCCCTGAGGCCCCCTTGAGAGTTTAAGGACGTGTTCTTTTTTTTTTTTTTTAAATCATGTCATTTCATTTCTAGGTACAAATGTTGCATGCAGTCGAAGACTATAGCATAAAAGACCTAACCCCTATCGTAGTACAAATTGAGCGTCCCCTGAAAAACAGAAAATAGAAGCACGAAAGGAAGGAAACACAAAGGGAAGACAAACGAAAAGTCAGGTTGGGCGACGAAGAAGAGAAACACAAGTGAAAATACATAGGAGACCGCCGGTGGGCTACTTTCCTCCGCTGGTTCCTGTGAGCCTGTGGCTCGTTGACTAATATTAGGGCTTTGGTAGAGTGGGTTCCCTTGGGGCTGGTTTAGAGGCTGGTGGATGAGAGGGAGCTGAGGGTGGAGTAGTCCGACCCTGAGAGGGGTGGGGAGGGTGGGTGAGAGGACGGGTAGTTGGTCCTAGTAGTGGAGATGTAGGCTGCTAGGGCTAAAGAGGCGGGGAGGTTATTCCAGATCTCGTCGAGGGAGGAGGTGTGGGGAAGGTAGAGGGTTCTTTCGCTCTCTCTCGCCGGGCAGGTGAGGATGGCGTGGGAGGTGGTTTTTGGTTCCTGCTTGCAGCGTGGGCAGATGTCAGAGGAGGTGATGTTGATCCAGGATTTATGCTCCCTCAGGTAGCTTTTGGCTGTTCTGATTTGGTGTATCCTAGATGCTGTGAATTTGTGGAGGGAGGTGAAGACGGGGACTTTCAGGGAGGGGTGGAAGTTATAGTAGGGGGGTGGTAGGCTGCCTCCCAGTGTGAGATGAGGAGTTTCTTGGCCCTATGGGCTAATAAACCAGTGATACGTACGTCATATTATATATAACTCTTGCAGCGAGGTTGACTGAAGAGAAGTTTAGAAATAACCCTAACCCTGACAATATCTTGGCGGCTTGGCATGTGAATGAAGAACACCTTTGGCTCGATCGATCCATCACCATCACCACAGTTATGAAGTTGTATGTATTTACCTAGAGAACGCCTGCTAAAGTGCATACCACTACTCACCCTCCCCCCCCCCTCCCCCTTTGAGACATCCACCTACAACGCGCACTGACTTACTTCTACTAGTTCTACGGCTTATAATCATGCAAGCACAGCTGCCAGGATGGTATCGCCTATTGACGCCGTTCGGTTTTACTCATGGCCTGAGGTTTTCAAAACACAGAAGCAATATGGTTTATGCCTCATTTCTTTTCTGATACATATCCTTGGGTGGTTTCAGGTATGATGTGTAATCGTCTATAGACCTATATAGATGGGGTGTTTGATGTTCATCTTCATTATAAGTGAATAATCGAAATATCTTAGGATGCGTGCGTCACTGGGACTGTATTTTGATGGCACAGGCGTTCATTTAGAGTGCCTTGCTCGTGCCTTAGGGCCCTCTAGAGGTTTGCTGTTCCGGGGTTTCCCTTGAGGTTATAAGCGACATGGCCGATAGAAGAGCTATATCTTGATCGCGACTTAGAGTCTAAGGCTCATTGCTCTGGACTTTGGTTTCAATACCCCCCGGTTAGTCCATTCATGGCCATATGGCTCTTGCCTCAATGACAGTAGGACATAGTAGTCATATAGATACCAAACAGGATATTTACAATGTCCTAGGTGTCTTGGCATATGGTGAAGCTAACAGAGTCTTGGGGGAGACAACCTGATAGATATACTGCAGCTTTCCAGTAAGCTAGGCAGCTACATTCTACGAGCCGAGCTACTTTACTAGAAACAGCCCGTCATAACCGCGGTTTAGAGGAAGGAAGAAGGCCGTATTGTCTAGAGAGTTGACCACCTAGGGGAACGACCGAGCCACCCTACAACCTTAACTCGAAGGGCTAGTGACCATTTGTCAGACATCTGTATTGCAATTGTATTAGTTAACTATGATAAACAAATTCGGGAAACACTCCACTCGGGTACCCGAGTCATAGTTGCTGTCTTTGGAGCACGACTATATAGTGCTGTCGATCTCTTCCTGCATGGACTAGCTATCAATTTTGTACCGGTGGGCCGTTTACCCACCAGAGCTATTCCAATGCTGCACATAATCTCCCTTCTCTTTTTGTTAGCCTCTTATTTGTGCAGCCTGGCGGCGCGGAAGCCCTGACGAAAAAGGTCACCCGAGAAGTTGGATCGATAGCAGCTGGGTATACTAGTTATTTTCATTTATGTGTTAGTTTTGTGATCAAGTACTTACTTGACTTGTATTGAATGTTAGACAGATACACACAAAGTATGGAGCGGTAAGTAATTTTGCCACGGGTGGTATAAGCACTGAATTTCAGTTTATGTGCCAATATAAATGCTGAATTTCAGCCTTTATGCTGCGCTATAATATATCAATCATTAGTGCCAATACTTATGAAGGTTTCCCGCCGGTGGACAATTGGACTCATAGATTGGCATTATATACATTTTGAGGTACAAATATTGGTATTGTTTTCACCACTAGCCATAGTGGTAAAATAATTTACCCATCGTTAGTAAAATTACTTACCGCACCATACACAAAGGACTTCTTGGAGAGCTATTCATCAACTGTGCAACAGCCAGAATTAATAATTATAACTGGTAGTATATCTTATCCACGCTTTGGTCCTATATTTCTTTTTCCGTCTTGTCAATCACTGGTTGTCGGCCCTAAGCCTCTTTAAGCTAGCCCCGCGAGCGGAAATGATAGATGGTTGACTTTTCCCTCCAGAAAGAATATTAAACAGACACAGGGTTAGGGTTTATTGCTCTCCTTGCGCAAAGAGCATTTGTAAGAAGTACTTTACGGCCTTCTGAAGACGTTATAGCACTGTATATACCAAGGCTTGACATCATATCATATTTATGGATATTCTATCCTTGGCACTATATTCTCCAGTGAGTCCGTTGCCAGGCCAATTGATTAACTTTTCATGGCAAGCTTTAATTTCGTGCCACCCTGGATATAATAATGTTGCTCTTCATTTAGAATTCTGCTTTATAGCGGGTTGATTCAGTTTTCATTATATGTGGCACCACATTGGTCGCGAATCCATTGCCTGTGCCACACGCGGGTTGGCCATGGGTATTACGGACGCCCTTATAACCTTACCAGTGGGGGCGGGGGATCGAGGGGTGAGAATATTTAATCTATTGTACCAGATCTACCTACTCACAGGTCTCTCTCTTCACGTACATGAGACAAATACCTAGATACTCCTTTTAATAATCACGAGCGGGTTTGAGGTGATTTTCATAAGTAGGCCCGTCCGAGTGCGAATTCGCCATCGCCCTGCAGTCAACTCTCTCTTCCTATGGTTGTAGAAACACATCTCGCGTGGCCGCGGGGTAACTTACAGCTGAATCATGCCCCTGGTCCCTCGACGTGAGTTGCGGCCCGAAAGCCTGTTAACGTTCGTACACACAGAGTTGAGGATTAGCAACTGCCCTACAAACTACATACCTCTACTCAGCCCTTCTGGAATACTTGTAAAGCCCGTGCTAGGCTAGTTGGTAAATATTCATTCACGATATCTATCTGGCTCCGTCTTTGCAGGCCTAGCCAGCTAACTAGCAGTACTATAGTAGTCGAAACAGTCGTTACCTGTCACGCAAGTATATTATATAGAAAGGAAAGCTAGGGGGTTTCTAGCTAAAATGTGTCGATATTCATTTATATCAGCCTTAAGATATATGTCACAATTCTATTACCCAGACCGGCGGCCCCCAACAGCAATCTGCAATATATGTACTTGTTATTAAAGGAACCATAATATACACTTCCGGCCATGCACCAGTGGTATATAAGGACGTACCAGGGCCAGGATCATCTCGAAATTAATTACATCCCAGCTCCTCTACCAACGTACTATATACTACACCACCGTAAAGCAGTATAAAAAGGGATCCCTCTTCCGCAGCTACAGCTAACTTATAGGCAAGTACATAGTTATTCTTTCCCAGCCCAGCTCCATTCACCCCTCTCTACTACCTGACTCCTGACTCTCTCTCTCTCTGGAGCTGCGAGACCTGACCTCGCTTTTCATTATGTATTTCCCTAGATTTATCGCCATGGCTGCTCTCCTCGTCTCTAGCGCTGCTACATGCGCAGCAGTCGATAATTCATGTAAGTCCACGGGCTTAATTATACCCGCATCTCGATCATTACCAGTAGGCCAACTAACGTCGCCCGCCTGTGTTCAGCCCTCCCCGTGAACTTCGGCGTCCTCGTCTTCCCCGCCTTCCAGGTATCAACATCACCTCCTCCTTGATTCCCCACCCCTCACCCAGTCAGTCATACTAACCCCCTCTCCAGGCTCTTGATGTATTCGGTCCCCTCGACACCCTCAACATGCTCTCGATCCTTCACCGCATGAACCTGTACGTTATCGCCGAGACCCTCGACCCCGTCTCGACCTCCCCCCGCTCCCCCGCCATGAACACCACCGGCTCCAACTTCGGCGAGCGCATCGTTCCCACTCACACCTTCGCCACCGCCCCCGCTCTCGACGTCCTCATCATTCCAGGGGGCGCGGGAACCCGCGCCGGAGCCCTCCTCGACCCCGCCCGCGAATACATCAAGACGGCCTTTCCGTCCCTGAAATACCTGATCACCGTGTGCACTGGCTCTGCGTTGGCCGCGTCAACAGGGATCCTCGACGGCAGGAACGCAACGAGCAATAAGGCGGCGTGGGTATGGGCCACGGGGCAGGGGCCGAATGTGAATTGGGTGCCGAGGGCGAGGTGGACAGTCGACGGGAATATATGGACCACATCTGGGGTTGCGGCGGGAATGGATGGGACGTTTGCGTTTGTAAAGGAGGTTTATGGGCAGGAGGCGTTCGAGTGGATTAGGAATAAGGTGGAGTATCTGCCACAGGAGGATAGCCATACGGACCCTTGGGGGGAGTTTTATAATACTTCTTGGCCAATTGTATAACTATAGAGTAGCTATAGCTAGCTATTGGGGCGGTGGATATATGGGATTGTATTCTGTATCTGATCTTCCAGGGAATCCTACAAGCAAATATAACTGAGTTTCTTGCAAGGGTCTGACATTGAAGAAAGTGACATCTATTTTGAAAGGATAGAAACAAATATTCTTAGATCTATAGAGGAATATTAAATATTCCTTATTCGTACCACATCGGGTGGAAAACCAAGAAGTAGGTTTAACGGCATAGCAGGAAGGTTTCCAACTGCATCTATGCCCCATTATATAAAGGCCTTCTCATCGAGCTCTAAAGTTCCTATACAATTAAAGGTGCATATTAATTTACGTGGTTACATAGATGCAAGTAGCCATGCCCGTATTATATCCATTCAAGGGATGAGAATAACACCCTATAGTCCGAACCACCCGAATACCTAAATCCCCATTATGATCTAGCATTATATCCATTTCCAATCACCTTCACAGCCCAACCAGCCCTAACCCCTCTACGGCTTCACAACCCTAACCCACTCCAACTTATCATCCATGAAAAACGTAGTCCTTGGCTGCTCCGCCGTAGCATTCTGGATACCGCAGTTCTCCACAAAGTCCCCTGCTTTGGAATTCTTCTCTTGGACGAGCCGGACGTATTTATCTAGTGGACAAGACCTCCCAGGGCCGGATTGACAGGACGAGACAGCTATGAGGAGAGATGGGTTAGCAGGATCAATATTGGCGGGGCGGGAAGAGAGGGGAGTAAGTTACGATATATAGCGTCGTTAAAGCGGATTCGGACGTAGGTGCTTTTCTTGCTAGAGGAGGAGGAAGCGGAGCAGGAGAGACGCTCAAAGGCTATGGTGCCGCGCATGGGATTTATTCTGCTGCTGATAAAGATCTAGCTCCTGTATCAGCACCGCACGGGGCTACTGCGCCTCGAAAGAGTAGACTCAGTCTTACCCTAGATTCATCAATCTTGTCCGTCGTCAGGTTCCGCTGGGCGTCAAAGACACCAGTGGCAGAGGCCAACTGGTTGATCTGGTTATCATGCGTAAACGCAACCACCAACGGCGGCGGCTTAAAGTTGCTTCCCGTGTGCGTAGTGTAACTCTTATTTGGCCCCTGCTGTAGAACCTCCGCAATAGATCCAAGGAGTGGTAGCATCATGGTCGACTCCAACCCCGACCCAGGGCCTATCGAGATCAGCAAGAGTTTGATACGGAAAAGATCATGTCCATCACCTACCAGTGCCATACCAGTACCTTAGGTCCTGGCGGTACTCGTATGCCTTAAACTCGCTCTCCTCAAATGTGTTACAGAACGGACTCTTCCTGCCGGTAATCTGCGACTCAAACCCACACAGATACGGAAATATCCCCACGTCCGTGTCTTCCAGAGTCAGGTTCCCTTTGACAAGCTTCTGCAGCCTTCTTGTAACTTTGGGCAGATAGACCCCATCCCACGCCGCCGTCTGCACCCCCGAGTCATCACTATATGCTGGGCAGAGGTCCGACGGCGCGAGCGAGTTAGCGACGGCCGCGGGGTCAGAGGCGTTGACGACGAGGATATCAACGAGAGAAGTTGCGTTAGGTCCAATGTATCCCTGTGCGAAGAGGCGTGCGGAGTCGATAGTACGCGGGTAATTGTTGGCCCAAAGGGTGAAGGGGGTGTTGTAGGTGTAGAAAGAGGGATAGCGGAAGCGGAGAGTGGTGCCGAGCATGTGGAGCTCTTGGTAGCCAGTGGAGGAGACTTGGGCTATTTGGGAGCTCGAGAGGGCGGGGGGGGCCCAGGTGGAGAGGAAGGAAAGAGGGGGAGAGGCGGTGAATGTTGAGGATTGGAGCTGTAGGGTTGTTAGATTCACAACTACGTTATGTTTGGGAAGGTTTGTATTGAGTGGGGTGGAGAGTTAAACCTTCGAGTAGAGAGTCTGCCATTCTTTGTAGGCCCCTGGATCTGGGTAGCGACTTCCATGGCGTATTATATAGCTGAAGTACGTTTAATTGTGTGTTAGCTCATGACCAGTATGTCTGAATCTTTGTCCGATTCCACCAATTGAAAATACACTTACACCGCTTGATCAATCTCGCAGCCCTGTGGGACTTCATCTGGTATCCCGAACACATTCGGTCCTGTAATTATCAATTGAGTAACTCGTCAGACCAATTGCCTTATACTCCCTCAGCTCACAAACGGACACTGCAATCGTTGTATATAATACCTGGAAACCACGGACTATTCGCCCCAACCCATTCCAACGGATTAAAATCCTTCTCTCTATCCCGAGGGTTAGCTGCAGTCACAGTCTGAACGAGCAAAACAGCCAGAGCAAGCAGTACGGGTCGCATCATTTTGTTCGTAGGTGATCAAGGTACCTGCATACTCTCAATTCATAGTAGCCATGGGCTCCAATTTATAAACTTTATCGGAGTCGGAGTACTTCTCGAGGTAGCCTATACCTGACATCGTAGAGAGCACGTGTATATTATTCCATGATATGAACTTCGGTTCCTTCTTAACTATTGTTAGCGTGAGGGCTGGGATTATAGATTATTTATCCGGAAGTTGATCCAGGGTTCTAGATTCGATACAATTTATTGCAATTAATATATCAGTCTCCCTTATATAACTAGCCGAGAGCACGTGTCTGAGGACTGATAGAATGTTGGTTCTCTCCTCTATATCAATCTTCGAAGGCTCCATGAAGGACGAATTTCACATGTAGTCGTTGACAAAAACTCCGAGTTCCAATACACCTAACATACATGTCAGTTAAGAAATGGTATAGTAACTTTCGGAATAAACGGGCGGAAATACATACTGAATCCTATCTAGGCTCGCGATCATCCCTCGCCGATTCAGAGCATCAGAGCTGCCATATTGTGAACTCCATGTATCAGTCGGTTTCCATGATAGGGGGGGTATTCGAACCTGTTGAGCATGAAATGGATGATGGATGATGGATGATGGATGATGGATGAAGTGATGGATTGTTTACGGTATCCCCGCACAATTGGGCCCTAACCCCATAACCCCCTCCTTGAACCGCTTAAGAAGTGGTGTACTCAAAATTACACTAATTTTGATAAGTTTCAAGTGTAAATAAATGCATAAATAAATAAACCGATTTTACTCCCAATATGGGTTAGGGTTTATGCACTTTTACCATCTCCCGAGTGAGAACTTATGATGATTCTGGTGCCAGAAATTCGCCAGCCAGGAGGGCGCTGATAAGGAAAATGCATCAAGTACCTCTAGCCGGTATCATGTAGCTAGAACATCAAGTTCTAGGGGAGGAGCAGCAAGCTCACTTACTGCATGGCCTGCTATAGCATGTCCAACCAGCCGTTGCATGTATGTTCGGACCCTAGAATCTTCAGCCCATATATATATATATTATCACCGCCATCGAATATTAATCCCATCCACTCAACATGAGTACCCAGTGAGCTGGTGTTATTGGGCCTTCTAGAACTATCTCGCTGAGAGTCAGTTATCAAACAACTATAGATATACGAAACCACCAACATGGTGGATACATATTATGCAAAAGTGTCCCGATTGTTATATAGGTACACCTTTCTGCTTAAATATTACGGCATAGTGGAAGGAAGGTGTATTTTAAATTTTTTACCCCATGCCTCGCCATTAATTTAGCAATAACCCATGGCAATCTAGAAAAGAGAGATGGGTACATATATGCGTGCATGTAGTTATTTCTTCACACCGATCAAACATTTCACAGTCTCCTCTAGGAGCCACTCATATCACGTATACATCAACCACCGCAAGTTACTAGAAGAATAAAGTCTATATCTCATTACACCATGTCCGTACCCTACGCTACCCATAAAGAAACAAAAGCCCCCCAAATTAACTCTAACAAGACCCAAAACATACATAAACCGCTCCATTGGATAAACGGAAATGAAACAAAAAATCCCAGCCCTCGCCCATATCCCGGACATCAATCACGTCCTCGTAAGCACATTCACCGCCTCGTTCAACTCAGCCGGGTCACTGAATACCCTGTACACGTTCTTGGGGATGCCCTTGAACGCCTTCTCGAATCGCCTGTCACTGTTCAGGCCCTTTTCCTTCATCTCGTTGACGCCCTGGACCTTTCTGATAAAAATGGCCTTCACTTTGTTGGGGTGTAATTTGTAGCTGCCAGGAATTAGATTTAAGCCATTTGAAAGAAAAAGAAGAAAAAGAAAGTAGTAATAGGAAACTCACATATTTGCATAAGCCTCGGGATCTGTCTGTGTGCTATCGCCAATCAAGACCCATTTTCTCATCGGAAGCCACTTCATAACCGTCCTCATACGCTCCTCCTTATATTTCTGGGTGCCCACAGTCAAGCTCACAATGAAGCTCTCAAGCTCCATCCAACTCATCTCTCTCAGGATCAACTGGCCACGGGGGTAGTAGTCTGACGTGAAGGAGCGCAGCATAGGGTATAGGTTGTAGGGTGAGGCGGAGAGGTAGAACCATACGGGCTTTCCAAGCGTGGTCTGTATGTGCTGATATAGCTGTGGCATTCCAGGGACGGCTTCTGGGAGTTCTGCAAAGGTGTGGCGAAGAAGGGCAAGGCGGTCACGGACCTCCGAGACCTTGATTGTGTCGTCGATATCTACATTGCGGTTAGCATTAATGAACCAGAAAGACTGTAGCAGTGATGAGTGGCTATAATAGGAGCACAAACCAGAGATAACACCCCATCCCTCCGGATCCGCAAAGGCAGTTCTCATACCCTCATGCCCATCCACGAGCACCGCACGACTCTCCACAACCTGGTCGTCCACCCATCCATTCCCTGGCAATGGTAACTCATTCACACTGATCCCATGTCCCGCTGCAGGTCCTAGCCTCAGTCGCCCGGCCCCACCCGCAAAGTCAACCTCAACAGTCTTTGCTGCAAGAATCAGATTTAGAAAAGGCTCCACGCGCTCGGCAATCCTCCGCTCCGCTTCAGCATCACCTTTACCAGCAAGCCCGAGCTTCTCAATAAGGTCCGCGACGACCAACGAGACATCCTTGCCAGAATCTTCACTGAAGTATGCGGCGACGAACTCGGCATTCCATTGGTGGGGATTGTTAGGAGAGCGAAAGGCAGTATTGTCGAGAAGCCAGACTTCCTGACCTTTACGCACGGGTGTTGGGACCGGGGAGCCGAGGCCAACTTTATGGCGGATATTGGAGAGAAGACCAGTGATGACCCAGCTGCACATTTTTGGTGTATTTTTTTTTGAGTTTATTGGGGGATTTAGGATGAGGAAATGGAAACTTGTGTGTGTGGGCCCACGGAGGGGAGGAAGGCACATATTATAATCCTCTCATGAGGGCCTCTCTGTTTCCTCACTAACTGGCTAGCTAGCCAGCTGGTGGTGCCTGATCAAGTGAGTGACAGATGATATTGTATAGTAGGGCAGGGCTCCACTATTTTCTCCAGTCCAGTTCGATCACCCATACCGCCCATAGCCACCACAACCATAGCCACCACCAGCAGCGCTCTATCCACTCACAACATGGTGTTCACCTTGTGATGACTGCGATATGCTACAGGAACTGCGTCACATTTAATGCCAGCTTTGCGGGGCGCAGGGATTCTTTGGCACCGAAGGAATCCTTGCAAGACACCTGTCAATCCCGGTTGAAGCAGCTAGGGGAGCCTCGTTGGAGAGATGTCCGCCTGCTTGGGTCAGTTCCGTCTGGTCTTTGGCCCCGAGCAGAGGTACCAATAGGTACTGCTGGGGGATTACTGTTTGTTGGTAGGATCTTTGATGCTTCATCGACGTCACACTAGCATATATCTATCTACTATATCAGTTAAGGTACTGCATAAGTAAGGGTGCATGAGGTATTATTATCAGAGAGTCCATACATACCCAGCTATGGAAGGCTATATAAAGGATTCGTTATAGCCCTAGCAGAAGCTGGAGTGTAGTCAAGTGGACCGGTGGTATGTAGTCGAATCTAAGCTGGCCACCTGAGACATGTGTGTCAGCACTGTATTATCAGGCGCCAGGGTGTATGTACTGTTATTGGTTGAGAAGATTAATTTGTATTGGTTCCAGCCGATTTGAGAGTGGTGTTCATCCTTGTGATCTGAATAGGCTGGGAGTTGTATCACTCGATTTATAAACCGTCTTGGGTTTTTCAGAAGTTCTGTCTAAAACCTTGGACCTCCTTAAGGCTCGAAGTGCATGCACGTCCAATCCAAAGGCCTACTACTACTACTTAGGTACACGCACGTATGCACATATTATACATGGAATATACCTAAACTAGACGGTTCCACAAATACGGTTTGAATCACCTATAAACTGTCAAGACACTGAAGCCTAAATATTCTAGGTTGCTTCTACCCACCGCGGTACATAAAATCAAGAATTCCTCTTTAGTCTCGTGCAAACTCTCTACTTTATCTTATGGTTCCAGAGCCGAGGCCACAAAACTGCGAAACACAGTCCCGTGGACCACCCACCACCCTCACTGAATTATTAACTTGTTTGTTATGAAGGATGCAGCCCTAGGCGCCTACACCCGAAACTAATGATAAATGGCTACCAAAGTAACTTATACCCGAAAGTTTTAGAAAGCCCTGTAAGGTATCTGAAGATCTTAATTTGCTAATAAACCAAACATTAATAAATACTCCTTAGAAATGAAAGTATACCCTATCATAGATTAAATCCTCAGTATCGTTGACAGTTTCTAGGAGCCACTTAACCTAGGCTACTCCCTGCGACCCGATCTACTCCTACTTCTCCTTCCCCTCCCTGCACCATTACCACCTTTACCTATTATTGTCCCATGAATCCAATCCATGACGCCCCAGGTGGAAAAGTTACCCTAAAACCCAGTCAACACTCACCCCTTAAGATACTAGAAACCCTATACACACCTTCCCCTTACTAACAAAATGCTTCCCGACTCTCCTCCCGGCGCCGCTCATTAGCGCCGAGAAGAACAGGGCCGTATACCCACTAAACGCCCCTACCTCTTCTAGCGACACCACCGCCAGAAAAATGAAATACGTCAATACATGAAATCTAAATATGACCTGTTGCTCTTACTCATTAGTATCCAACTACTCGTTGCTTAATTTTTGGGTACCTTACAGCTGGCAAATAAACCGGCAAAAACCTCCACAACAGCCATGGTAGTGGATGGTCATAATGCGCGATCGCCGCCCACGGCGATGTGACTGAGTGCTGCCATTTCATGTGTAAATGTTGGGGGAGCTCTCCTCCCTGATGTAGGACGAACCGATGAATGTAGTACTGGAGAACCTATTTACATCACGCATAATTAAAGATTGCCCCTAGTGAAGCTACTTGACTACCCAATTCACTACAGGTTACTAGCCTCACGCAGCAAGAAAGCCCTAAATGCGTCCCACGCAACCTCCCCTGGCATCGGTAGCGTGTTTGACACCCGTAGCGCACTCTTCCAGTGTATGCCGTCAGTCAGGAATGTCTCTATTGCCGCCTGAATCCCTGCTCCCAGCAGCATATTGAACGTTGCCCAGCCTATGACTCTCCATAACCTTCTTGGGTTCGGAAGTGCTGAAGCTCCACGAATCTTATACTCCTGCGAGATACTGGGGAGGAGCGTGTCGAAGAGAAGGAAAAGCAACGAGGGGACCCAGAAGAAGAGGAGGCGAATGGCAAGGGTTCCGAGGACCTCGATCTCGAGGGGCGCCCGGGAGAGGAGGAGGGTGGACCAGGTAAGGTAAAAGAACAGTAGGTTGAGCGATGTAGACCAGGAGGTGAGAACAGAGGTGGAGAGGAGTGTCAGGCTAGAGAGTGAGAGAAGTGCTTCAATCATGGTTGCTGATAGAGAGAATGGCTTAGTTCACGCAAGCTCAAAGGATATAGATATGATGATAGATATGATGAAGGGTTAGAGGAAGTATGGGGGAAGATCCACCTCTCGATGACATGATATCAGTGCAGAAGTCAGGGCTTGAGTGTTGATTTTGTTTTGAGAGTGGGAATGTGGTGATGTCATGCAGACGGAACATGCCGTTACTAAATGCATGTTGCTAAGAATTACAAAAACAACCTATAAGAAAGCATTCCATCGAATGGGAAAACACACAGTTCAGGTAGTGATATCACGGGCTTCAGGAGAGTCCTAAGGTTCGAGGGACAGGGGACTAACAGCATTACCGGTCCCTCCTTTCGGCTGCAGTTCACCCCCAGTCTTATCACGGCACTTGCACGCTAATATAATCTCTACGGAATTCCATATTTGAAAGCCATATCAAGTTTCAGACCCACTTCATAGAAAGTACATGTATGCAACTATGTGAAGGTACATATACTGTCGTGCGCGTGTCTAAAACCCAAAGTCATAATAGATCTCATCCTCGTCTGCTTCCACCGCAGATCTTAAAGCCTCCTCTTTCCCCTTCGATAATGCAGCCTCTTTCTCTAACGCATACATTATTCTATCCTTTTCTTTTGCTGTTTGCCTGGCCTCCCCAACCTCACCATTATTTTCAGGTACTCCCGAAGTTAGGTAAGGCTGTGCCTCGACCTGCGTAACTGCACCCTCCACGATTTCATCTTCCCCACCCATCGCTTTGAGATCTCCCACCCTAAGCCCCGGACTAAGCCCCGGACCAAGAAATACCCCGTGCCCACTGCCCACTAAATGGTTTTCTATGTAAGGCTCGTTAATCATGGAGGATTCATCCTCCAAGATAGTATTTTCGACCTTGACAGGCTCAGACATTGTTGTGTCCCCCTCTTCGACCTCCGGATCCTCCAAATCTAGAGGGGTTTCGTTCGGGCTACCCATGATTATATTCTCGAGTTCGGGCAGTCCCTTGGGGCCTTTGCCCTCCGGAACAGTGCTGCAGGTTGGGCCAGATTCTAATACCATTTCTTCTGTCCCTTCCTTCACTTTGAACTTTTGTAGCTCGGGCTGTATCTCCCCCGAGATCACCTTAGGATTAGCTTTGAGTGCTGCTTCCCCGGGCAGTTTATCCACCTTAGGAATGGTGGTTGATTTTACAAGTAACGATACCGCCTCGTTACCCCCTTCCTTGACAGGAGTAGCTTCGGTTTCCCCCTCCCTCGTTGGGAGAACCTCCTCCGCTTCTACGACCTCCCCCGACTTGGCCATGACCTCTTCATCACCATTGTCGTTGTCACAGTCGTCATCCCCATCACCTTCCTCATATCGCTCCCAAGTTACTTGAACGTCTATATCATGGTCGCTACATTCCTCATATGTACCTGAACCTGAACCTCGTTCTCTCCGAATATAATCCTCATCATCTTCTTCGTCAGGATAGAAGGAGAAGTTCTCATCAATATCTGACTCCTCATCGTCCTCTCCGATGTCCCAGTCTTGAGCATCCCCTATAGCGGCATCCCAATCCTTGTGGTTTCCTTCCATTATTTCATCATCTTCCCATGACTCGTCGTTCAAATCAACTATCTTCGGTACATCCACCCCACCAACATCTTCTTCGCCATCACTACTATCAATAATAATAACCTCAAGCTTTTTCCTTCCGCTCGGGATACTTTCCGTCTTCCCCGGTACTTCTCCCTCCAATTTTCTTCTTTCTTCATGTCGAATGAAGGTCGGCCGTGAGCGCTTTATAGGAGGGTGAGTGACAGTGAACCCCTGTTCAACATTTTGCTGCCATCTATTTTTGGGTGGGGCCGGTTCCTTATGCGCATTTTCCCGTTCTACCATCTTCCCATTAACGCTGGACCGGGTGGCCTGGGCGGCCGGAGCACTCTGCCAGCTCCTTACTACAGCGTTGACCTCTCCCCAAATCTGGGACTTGATTTTCTTAACGACGCTAATTGGAGCCCTTCGCCCACCGGTTTTCCCTGCTTCTTCTCGTAATCTTTGTTCATAGCTAGTATGGCGGTGTCTGACATGGGCAACAACTGCCAGCCGGACTTTCTGCTCCATCGTCAACTTTTTTGTCCGGCCAACCCTGCCTGAGCTCTAAGATTTTATTAGCTTTGTTCCTAGAATAAGGTAAACAGGGGTCAAAGATGAGCAGCGGTCCCCGTCAGTTAAAATTGGCATTTCCACAGAAAAAAGGCTCAACTTCTAGCCTGATCGCCCGAAGCCTATCCTTTCGCTGTTGACCCCTACTTTTTGTAAAGTTGGGCTTAAAAAAATACCTTTTGCCATGCTCTCCCCAAAATTTCTTCACTAACCCCGGGCGGTAGACTTGGAAATAGCTTGAGTAAACATTTTAAAGCCTCGCCGTTCTCTTTCTTATCAATTTTGGCAACCACTGCATCCCTCTGAGCTCTGGTTGCTTCCTCATTTGTAATTACTGCCTCGTATATATCCCTTGGTACCTGGATCCCCCTCCCTTTGGGGTGGTCAATCTTCCATACATTTCGACCAGATTGTAGAGTCAGTCGCTTACAGTTGAAGGTAATGTATTTGCTTCCGGCGGGAACAAACACATAGCCTTCAGATTTCAACCTATAAGGTGGATGAGAAGCCACCTATAATAACAATTAACCGCAACTCATGTGAATGACCTTGGAGGAAACATACCACTTCTACTCCGGTGTGAACTATAGGGTTCTTTATCCTGTTAGTGGGTCGACGTAGGTCCTTTGCGACCTGTTGCTTGACTCTCTCTACCGGGTCCTGGCTGGGCTGTTGCTGATTTTTTCCAGTATATGTTTTCATCCTCACTGGTGCTGTAGGAGCGGGTTTACCCCCCTTGGTAGACCTTTCGCCCTCTTCGTGAGGAGCTTGAGCCTTTAAAGCCCTTTTTTCCTGTCGCCTAGCTTTCTTTCTCTCCCTTATGGCCAATTTTCCGGCAGGGGACAGTATGGCCATGTTTTCAAGACGTTTCTGTGCCTTACTTTTGCCGAACTTTACCCTCTTTCCATCGCGTTTTGACGCACCCTGTGTGTCTGCTAAGGGACTTGGAGAGCGTTCCCGCTTCTTGGAAGACTCACCACTCTTCAGATTTGGCATTGTATGTCTAGCTTTTGGTTATTCGCCACACGTCAGTCTTAGAGGTAAAAGGGGGAATTCATGACTTACTTCAATGCTTCAGAATCGATCTACCTGTCTTCAAAGAGCTGGTGGGGGAAGTTGGAAGAGGTCGTTGGCTGATGCAAGGTTTAGCCGCTAGCAAATGTTGGAACAGTATACACATAACACGTGATTATAAATAAACCTAACCCTGATTACTTCTGCTACGAGGTTTTGCGTTCAGCAGCATTGACCTACATGTAGGCAATATATATATAATCAGTGTACTAGGTTCATTACGAATAACTAATATTCCTCCTATAGCTGAGTACATGGTACTGTGTAGACCACTCACTTCAGTATAAATCCCGTAGACCTATGAGACATGTAGTGATTCGGTCCGTTTTTTTATACTATAGCTTTTATTCCCTTAGTTCAATGTTAGAGCTACAGGTTTTAAATGGGATACTTACTTATGTACCTTTCCGAATCAATACTTTCTGGACGGATGAAAGTTGTCAAATTCGCGACCTGGACCGTGCACCAATTAGTAGAGGAATTATATTGCTTGTTACGGTAAATAGCAACCAGAGAAGCAAACAAGAATTTCGAATAGTTTACCACACTAAGTTAATATTAGCTGAAAGAGGGAGGTCGCGAATTTGACAACTTTCATCCGTCCAAGGGATATCAAATACATGTAGTATGTATTTGCCGGAGGTGTCTGCACGAACCCTAACCATACACGTCTGATCGGACAGGGACTAAAACACACCAAAAGCTACAAGTACCAAACTATGGCCTCTACCCAGACGACAATAGGACCTCTAAATTTCCAGGTTGCTGAGTATGGGTAGATATACTTATATTTAAGTACATGTAGTCTAAATTTAAAATAACTGTTGACCTGATTATATATATGTACGTACATAGTTAAGTATCAATATGCAATGAAGGGGTTTGAACTCTGAAAAAAAAAAAAGAAAGAAAGAAAGAAACTCAGAGCCAACAGAGGACAACAGGCAGAGCAGTGGCGGCGGGGCCGGCGTAGGATGGATTGATAGATCATTTGAATCATTGATCTTGTAATATCTCGGGGTATGCACTGCCCGCCGTTACACCAATTAAACCCACCAGGAGTTTTGGAGTACATGTAGTATTTTGGGTGGGATACTTGATTATGAGCTCAAGATATTCTCACAATCAGGGAGTCCATCTATAAAGTTTCCTCCGAGCTCCTCAATCCCCCTGCACTTGTGGAGTAATAACTATCTGAAGTTGCGTTCCCATATATACCAACTCTAAATGTTCAGTTATGACACCCGACAATACTAGTACTATTCACGTAGTTCAAAACACCACCTAATTCAACTTAGCCCCAAGGTTTATAATCCGTAGTATATATGTATCTGTTGCCGCAGATTGCAAAAGCTCTACAGTAGCGACTAGAACACTATACTCAGACCTCACTAGTCAAGATCAAAGACATCTACTCTTTCGGTGGTCGTGATTGCTCGAGGCTAATTGCAACGCCCATTTCACAAATCAGAAAGCAGGAAATACATACCCTGTGGCCCCATTCCGGCCCCGCTTTGACATCTACGTAGCTCCCTCATGGGCCCCACCCTACTCATCATTAGAAAATATTTCTCTAGCCACACGTAGCCGGCTCTATCCTTATAGACTTTCCAACGTTTCACGTTATAAATTCATCCCATCTAGACATTGTTTGTTGACACTGATTAGCTAAATGTTTAAAAAGGTACAACTTCTGATGCTATCCCATGGATCCGGCATTTCGCGGAAGGATATACATTGACCTAATATAGTTATTCCGAGCTTGACATGTTCCTCATCATTGATCGTCTCATGTAATTGGTTGGTGATATACCCGGTTTTTGATAAAAAACGAGTTACAGATCGGCACCAGCAAGGCAACACAGCATCAAGGGGGGTCGAGTGTTTAAGGACTCAGCGCCACCGAGACTAAAGGTTTATTTGATGCCAGAAGCCATAACGGAATTACTTAGCGCTCCAAATTACTCTTTATACAGAACTCTCAATGATGGGATGCAATCCCTCATCAGGGCTCATTGAGCCCTCGGTCAATTAAACCATTTGGTTCGTATAATCCGTACTGTTTTCATCAGCGAAGATGATATAAAACAGGCATTAGAAGATAATTATAAAACTTCACCGTCTCAATTACGTTCAATAGATAATCCAAGATGCCTCTGCGACATATGCGCCAAATAAGGAAGCTCAGCATGTGCCTCGGCGGTAGTTACATGTATGTAGGTAGGTACACTCCACCTTTTGTGACAACCATATTGGTACGGTTGGACAACGATCAATTCAAGCTTAAATTAAGCTCCTCTTCTCGGAGGCATCCGAGATATCCTGGTTGGAAGGTTTGGATGAGGTGCTGGCCCTTGCGGAGATTATTAACGGTTAGAGACGGGGTAAGGTCCGACACAGTTCAAGGATTTGATTGGTTATTGTGCCCCAATCAGACGTTATATCCTATGAGATGCCGAAATCTCTACACTTATTTATCGAATCGATCACGATATCGATATCTGATCAGGTAGCTCATGATAAACCTGTTCTTCCTAAACAGATGCTTGGCCCTGGAGATATGGATGCTAACAGCTAGGCCAGCCACTTCATACCGTGGTTATGATAACTTCCTTCCGTTTAAAATAGCGGGGCCGGCCGTTGTTTTGTGGCATGCAACTGTAACCCCGGAAGCGATCTACACAAAGAGATGGAATGCATAATTTTTCGAGACCCCCAACCTCAACCAACCACCTACTCCATCTATCCTACAGATAATCTTGGCCAACTGCGGACAGCACCGTAGATGTTCTCTTATTGTTCAAACCTGATATCACGGAAGAGTGCCATGATCAATTTTGGCAGGTCGTTTTTGCTCAGGGGAGCTGTTAACTACCATCTAGAAAATATATATAAAGTTGGATGTTTCTTTGTCAAATTGTCCTGCAGCCCTTCCACATTCTTCAAGCAAGTCTCAACGACCTCGCATTTCTATCAAAATGAAGTTCCTTTCGTTAGCCACCACCGCTTTGTTAGCTGCATCTCTCGATTCCGCCCTGGGTCGAGAAATTGCCAATCCAGCCCGACAGGAAAACTATGATAATGGTGAAGTGCACATGACAATCATGAGAAATAAGAGACACAGCTTCGACATTCATCGGGAAAAAGGTGCATACAACTCGTCGGCATATCCCAAAATTACAGAATACAGTCCTTGCATTGATGGTATTTCTGCCGGGCAGTTCAGGTGCAATAACGTGGACTTGGCATACTTTGCATCTCATGCAGATTTGGGAAGTACTACTGGCGAGGGTAGCAGCAGTTGGGGATGGACTTCGCCAGATGGACGAGAGTTTATCATTGTTGCACAGGTACGTGTAGTCACTCGCTTCAAACCTTTTCGAATTTTTGACTAATATTTCTAGGCCGACGGTGCTTCTTTCTCTGAAGTGCTACCAAATGGCCATTTAGATTATCTCGGGAGACTCCCGCAACAAAGCACACCCGAAATCTGGCGTGGTTTGTGGCCAAATACCTTACCATACCCTCAGGGTATCCTCTTGCTAATCTTTTGTAGAAATCCGTGTCATGGACAATTATGCTGTCATTGGTTCTGAGGCCGTCAACCACTATGTCCAGATCTTTGACATGAGGAAACTTCTCAGGATTGAGGAAAAGGAAAAGCCTAAAACCTTTAGCACCTCCAGTGATCTCACTAGTTTATTTACTGGACTCCCCATCGGAAGAACTCATAATATTGTTGTCAACAACGACCTGAAGTATGCCGTAGCAGTAAGGGTTTCTTTCAGTGCACGGGCCTGACAAACACTAACGCTTGAAAAGGTCGGTGCTGCACCCCGTAACAGCACTTGTAAATCCGGTCTAATCTTCATCGACCTCACCAATCCCTCAAATCCTACTAGTCCAGGGTGCGCTGAGCAAGATGGGTACGTCCACGACGCCCAATGCCTTCTTTACAAAGGCCCTGATACTCGCTACCACGGAAGAGACATCTGTTATGGTTACAACGAGGATACTCTCACCATGTATGTAAACCCTAGGGCACCCATCCACTTTTCACGGCCACTAACACACCAAATAGCTACGACGTAACCAACAAGAAGAACTCAACAATAATTTCCCGTACTGGATACACTGGCGCCAGTTATACGCACCAGGGCTGGCTTCTTGACACTGAGAACCAAGAGTACCTTATCATGGACGATGAATACGATGAATACGATGCTGTCGGTCCCGCAGCTGACGGGTTCCCCGTAACCTACATCTGGGATATCAGGGACCTGACTGCGCCCAAACAAACTGGGTACTACAAGTCAGGCCAGGTTTCAATCGACCACAACCAATATATATTGAACGGAAAGGCCTATCAATCAAACTATGGCGCTGGCTTAAGAATTCTGGATGTTTCAAGCATTCCATCGGACCCCACTGGTGCAGGTGTGAAGGAGATTGGATTCTTCGATGGTGAGTTTTCTTCTCCTTCTCTATCTATTTTTCAACTTAATCGATAAGAATTAAAACTAACGAAGTACTAGTTTACCCTGAGGATGACAATGAGCCTAGAAATGGTGTATTGGACTTTGTGGGGTCATGGTCATCTTATGCATTGTTTAAGAGTGGATGGATTGTGGTAAATACTATCGAAAGGGGTGCATTTGTTGTTAAGTACACGGGATCATGATTTATGTTTTTTTTTTATGAGGGTCACAAAAGCTACATAGTTAGTAGCTAGCCCGCATCTTGTTTATGCATACATGTATTCATGTGAGACGTATATATTGTTATCAATTAGGACGATATTAAAAAATCCAAGTGAGTGTCTAAAAGGTGTTTTTGTCATGAGATGTCATCTTACGAGTGATCGGTGATGATTATTCTTATCCGGCCTCTGATCCTCAAATATTTGGTCCTGTACGATACTGGACATGTAGATATCGGTATATCAGGCCGATCTAAGCTCGTACCTGAAAACAACTCTTAAGCTCTATTTACAGTATTTCTATGCAGGTAACTGATCGCTCTATAGACCACCACTACCACTACCACCTAGCTATAGAACTTATATGTTATCAACCGAATTCTCATTTAAAAAAATAAACCTGACCTATTCGTGATGAGTTATAACAATTACATGTATAAAAATCATGAGGCCTTTTAGTTCAATTATTCAGGTATATACAACTGTATTTGCAATATTAGGTCCCGGTACAGAAAATACTCTATATATACCACTCTCGGAGGCTGCAGGTCTTATACCCTAAACATAAATGGGTTTAGTTCAAATATTTTACGGCCCCCTTAGCAATTAATGTCACTACATTTTATTTTATTTACTTGTCAACTCTCTCCTCAAACCTCATCATCCTACAATATCAAAGTTTCATCAACTCTATCACCACGTGCACATCAGTTACTTTCTTATAACCTAGTCATGGATAAAACCAACACCAACGGGGATTCTGCTGTGAGTACTTTGCTGGAATTTATATAAAAGGTAACAAATACACTGACACTTAGACCCTTACTAGACCCCGCCTCTAAACACTGAGCAAGACTTGACTAAACAGGCCAGTGATGGGGCCGACGCAAAACTCTCCTCCTTTGTACGTAAACTCCTAAGAAATAAATAGAAAATATTTTATGCTAATACTCAAACTGGCCTCTAGAACCCACCGCTATCCGTTGCGGAACCCCTCATGGCTAAATTCTTTGCCCTTGCCGATGAACGTGGCTCCCGCTATTCCACTTCCTGGACCTATCATCTCAATCGTATCATGATTATCTACGATCTAAAGTGGGCCGAAAATCCGCTCTATGTTCCCCAGAGTTTCGGCCACGAAATGCTCAAATACACCTTCATGCCCCAGGATATCCTCGAGGCCAAGGTGGCTGCAGCGATCGCTGAGTATGAGCGTGAGCACATCCAGGAGGTTCTGAAACGTGCTCAGGAGGTTGAGGTTGAGGCGGGGGTTGGTGAGAAAAAACAGGATGAAGAAGAGGCGGCGGCGGCGGCGGCGGCAGCTGAGAAGCAGCGACAGGAACGTGAGTTGGATCTTGAGATTGAGAGAGTAGTTGACGAGTACATTGAAGGGATTGAACTCGCCGAATTTGATGAGGATGACGATGAGGATGAGGACGCCGAGGACCTCTGTTGGAGTGGGGATGAAGAATAAAAGGTGCAGTTACAGGGAAGAGTTCGAGTACTAGAATATCTTTCTCTGTTGTTACATCTTGTGCCGGTTAGGAATTTAATGAAGAAAAATACGATTCTACATCTTTAAGGCGAATTTCGAGTTTTAGCTATTTAGGAAACTCATGAGACATCACTCGTTCTATGTCCTGAGCCTGCACCAACCATATGACCTCCACTAGCTGCCCTCCGCTTTTTCACCCATGATCCCGTAAAATTCGAGTTATAGGTTTGTCGTGCCCTTCTATATCGCCTACTAGCCATTTCTATACATATATATATATCAACAATAAGTGTTCAACACTGGCTCGGCTTTATAGTTTCAAATCAAATATAGATTCAAATCACAATACTCTCTACCTTACACTCTACTCTATAGCTATCCCTTGGACGAATGAGACAGTGGAAAATCTCTCTCATGCATAAACCTGCGAACCTTATGGCACATTGGTAGTATTCTAAGGACTGCAACTGCAAAATTTCAGGTGCTAATGCATGAGAGAGATTTTCCACTGTCTCATCCAAGGGATAGATCGAATCTGACTTTGCGTGCCCCGAGCCAATATTAATCTAGGAAGAGATCATTAATACAATCAACAGTAGGCACACATGATTAATTCTGCACTCAGCGTAATATGGGTCGATCGTGCCAAGGAGCATCTCACCAGCCATGTAAAAGTGCTGATAGGTATCTGATGTACAGATGTTAACAATCCCTCTGTGATTGGTTGTTTATGATCGATAAGGCAGCAATGCAACGTGGGCGAAAATATACTTACCGCTGACATGACGCACATGCCCTGCAGCTGTGGAGTTTGTAGCTGATATCTTCTAAGGCCTGCATAGTGCTGAACTTCTAGATGCAATCGGAGAGATGGATATAATTTATTGGGTTGCGCTTACAGATTATCATGCTTTTTATTCTGTGGTATATGCCAATGATATCCAAAAGAATTAAGGCCCCTCTATCCCTTTAAGGCATTACAGGAACCCCCCAAAACAAAGAAAACAAACGAAGAAATGAAACCCCCTCTACTACACTCCCTCTCTTCCAACGACCGCTGGTCGATGGTCCGCATATCCGTACCTATATTCACCACTCACTCGCCCATCCTCATCATCGGTAATGCTCAACTCCCGCATAACCGATGCAGGCACGTGCTCGGTATAGTATGATTGCGTTCCGTCCTCGTTTTCTTCGACATGGAATGTCCGAATGCTGTTGACCCTTCTGTACAAGATCCATGATAGTACTGCTGTAGCCACAAGCAAGAATCTGCGGGTATCAGTCAATATATTTAATTTAATATCCATCACAGAATCAAAGGCAACTTACATCAAGAAAATGCTCAACCCCCACACAACCTTCATAGACATGCAGACGCCCTGTACTCTCCCAACCCATTGGTCATAGTCCCCTAGCTTGCTCCAGACCTCGTCTCTTGTTTTCCCAAGTGCTGGGAGTCCTTCGACTCCTTCCAACCCGCTAACATCGTGGACCCTTAAAAACTTGTTTGCTGCGTTCGTGATATTCCTATAAACCCCATCGCCCTCCACATCCATTCCCTCTACAGAGTAAAGCACATCCCCGAGGGAACCAATGTCTTCGTTGAAGTCCCCAACAACCTTACAGTTGAGGCGTGTCAACGGACGTCCAACCAGGATGGCCATTACAACCACAAGAACCGCGAGAACACCGTCAACGATGGTATTAGCGAAGTATGGGAGAGCGCCACAGATATGCCATAGCACTGCAGTAGCTGCGCATACCAAGGCTACCACTGACTATGCGGATGTTAGCATGAGCGTACCCCGAAAGCAAAACACTGAGGCTATGTACTATTGCAAGGGCGTATGCTATGGGCGCTGCCTGTTTTGGTGCGTCCAAACGATTTATTTCGGCGGCGGGAATGGCACAGAGTCCTATTATAGCAGCGAAGCAGAGAAACTGAAGAACGCGGATGATTGTGAATGAGTATCCGAATCGGCCGCGTCTGATAGCCATTTTTTTACAATGTCGTGTGAAGAAAAAAAAGAAGAATCTGCTATTGGTAGTTTGCTGCCAAAGAGTGGGGGGGGTGTTAAGTCAGGAGCTAGAAGTGAAAGGATGGTGGGGGGTTCTTCCATACTATATACTCAAACGACTCTACTAGTACTACTGCGCTGCCCAATTACCAAGCTTATTTTCCACGAGCAAGCGGCTATGCAACAAGTATGTATCGTGATGATCCATCCTGTCGGTCATTGAAATGTTGCTCCATTTGAGTGGGTGAAGATGACATGAGCCAAGCTATAAAGATCAAGCGCCTTTATGTTTGGTAGAAAATTAGATGAAACGGTTTGTGGTGGGGGGGAGTTAATCGACCAATTTTAGACAGCCCTGCAGAATTCACGAACGAACGAATGTGCAAATCAAGGCTGACTAAGTGGTACACGAGGCGTTTTCATTTTTGTCTCAAAGGTCAGACTAGTAGGAATAAGTAATGTACCGATCTCTCTTATAGAAGTCTTGAACGATTGAAAATAGCCTGTTAGGACCCACTCTCTATGATGCTCCCTTTTTTAACTTCTTTTAGTTCATATTTGTCTCTTTCTTGGGTTCACATTTCATCACTCGCGCCAAGGCTGACCAGTCAATGATCTTCATAAAACGTTTTTATTGAGTTTATGTAAGCTAGCCTAAACGTTAAACATTTCACTCGATTCCAAATATATATTGAGCTAGGCACTTCATCATGTTGTGCAAATACGTGTTGGCACCGTAGCCTCTCTTTCTCGGAGGTGGTATCTAACCAGTCCAAACTGTGACACCAAATAATTAGAAAAATAATACAACCGCAAATTAAATTAAAAGAATCACTTACCGGCAGGTCCAGGGATTGGGTAGGATGCTGTCCCAGTAGTGTAGATGTCGTAAACAACACCTGGAGTGCTGGCAGTATAGACCCCTGGAATACTAACGAAGCTAGTTGGGAATCCGGTTCCAGAGCCACTGACGGTTACCTGGAAACAACTGGGGTAGAACTGCGCTCCCGGGCTTTAATTTTGATTAGTAGGTTAGTATGATATTTCACTTAATTATAATTATTGAATTTGGTGGCATGTTACTATGAGTAGGCTGGTATATTCTGTTAGTACTTCTTCTCAAACTTTTTTTAATCTGGAGTCTTAAACTTACCACTGTGCAGAGCAATAATCTCATGGCGTACAATGTAGTTCCCGGGCTTAAGAGTGCTAGGGATCTTGAATGTATATGGAACATTTGTTTCAAGAGGGGTCTGTGTTCCAATTATTAGAGACTATATCCTACGAATACTAAATCAAAGGTTAATATTTACTCACACTTCCCCAGGTAGTTCCGGACTTTCCCGTCTCAGCAACCTTGAACCAGACAGCACTATCTAAATGTCAACAACAGCGATCTAAAGCCGAAATCGATTATGAGCTCACTTACGCAGTGCCTGGCATGTAGTCTGTGCAGCTTGAGGGGCATTTAGCCATGTATGTTATGACCGGTCCCTAATTTTATATAATTGCCATGCTTAAATATGGTTCCACAAAGGTTAGAATCGAAACTTACCTTGTGGGAATCTGGCCTACACAATACGCGCACGTCAATATTCAAACGTTTGCAAAGTACTAGGATTCAACATACCACTGAGTCCACAGCAAACTAACAGTTGAACCTGGTTCAACCGGTGCCGTCAAAGCGGCTGGCGCAGAACCTACAATACCACCAGCAGTATATCCACCGCATTGTAAATCAATCAAGGTCACATCTTCAACTGGCCCGTTCCCGTTGATTTTTCTGAAGATTCTGCTAGGGGGAGGGCTGTAGTATGGGTCGCTATATGGAAGATAGCCAGAGTAGACGACGTTGTCTGTGAGGTTGTTAGCTTGGGAGCGTCGAGGAAGTACTCTAGAGGGCCTAGCTAGAGACATACTGATTGTAGCCTGGCTCACATAACCGTGTCCGGAGACTAAGCTAGCGGTAAATGCTAGTAGGGAAAAGATTGCAGATTTCATTTTGGAGTTTGGCCAGGCAATGATGATCTGAGGAGACCCTATCTGAGAGAAAGAGCTGCCATTTTATACCTTTCTTTCTTCCCCCTCTCCTCTTCTCATAACCCTACGGCCGGAAGGAAGCGTTGTTAAAGCCTTGACCTAAAATTATTTAATTGTTGACGGCAATCTACACCTCCCAATTCTAGCGGCGAATAAAGTGGACTTGACATAGTACATACGGACGTCTTGGTGGAGAATTAGGCATATATTAGCCGAAATTTTATTTGTATCCCTTGGAAAGAAAGTGTGGGGACTCCGGGGGTCTCGGGAAGTATTATATGCATGACCTGACATTGGGGACGCACTACATAAGTTCCGACTCCGACCCCTTGGTACTTTCAGATCATCATTTGGCATTCGCCTGTATATCTGGTGTACAGTTATCAGGTGGCACAAGCGTTTAAGCTTAACGGTACCGCAGTAAATCATTCCGACACGTTAATTCCCCACATTTAAAGAATAAGCATATTTAGGCGGAGTCAACTCCCGGGGTGCCGGCGCGCGCAATGGTCCGAGCTCCGGAGTGTGACGTGTCTCATGGTCAGATCAGTGTCAGAATTCGATACTACAAGGGTCTGGGATTTAGTGAGTGAACGGATTCTCACCTGTCAACGCCCAATTTTGTTCACTCACTTAATGCCAGAGCCTTGTACAATAACAGAAATCTTATAGACACTATAGATTTCCTTTCATAGTAGACACATGATAATTCCCGCAGTTTTTACCAATAGACCAAGGGTAAACAACAACAACATTCGTAGAGAAGCCGAGGTTTGAACAACAACCATATATTGCTCTGTGGGTCTAAGGTATCATCTCTCTCCTCATTTATAGTCAAGGAATAACTTCACTCAACTATATTGTTTGTACAACAGAGAATAATCAAGCCAGTACCCCAATCCAGGTGATAGGTTACTTCAGGCGGAGATAGTGAACTTGTTTCCGAGATATATATGGTGGTTCTTGGTACTAGAAGTGAGATCCCTAGAGACCTTATATCTCTTTTGCCCACCAGTGAATAACCGGATGCGATACCGTTCAACTCGCTATCCAGACTACCGAAGGCCCCGAAGTGAACAGGGCGTACCCCCTCAAACGCCCAAATTAATTATTTGAAACCGGTCATCAGACCTACGTGTGTAATCGTGAACTGAGTGACTTTTCTCAACCCTGCATCTGTACCGTTTTCAATAAGTGTCTTCAGTGGTGAAGTGCAGTACTTCTAGTTTCAAAAATTAGAAATACGTGTCAGAATACCAATATAATATAGTTACTCATCCTTATTTGCTGCTCGAGCAAGTTCTCTGAACGATCTAGGAAAGTAATAGTGAGATCCATATATATCTAGTTTTTATTGGTTCTGTCCCCATGTAGGTGTGTATGCGCATTATTTGGGCATCTGGATCCTTAGATAGCCCCGAAACTCTGATTCTTTGGACGATCGCGGGCCGCGGTAGGTTCCATGTAGAATACCCCATGAGAATCAAGGACTCGACTACTGTACCTACACCCTAGGGTAAAAGCTGCACGTAAGATGTTTTTGAGTCAGTCTTGCTTCCCAAATTTTATAACCGCTTTTAAACATGAGATTGATTGAAATTATGACCGGACTGCAGATTTGGTAAGAATTCTTCCGGTTGTGGCAGACCTACTCGCGTTTTCCCAATGGGACAATTTAGGCCTAATTCATCATGATACCCTAATAAGTTTTTGTTCTTGTCGTATCCAAGCTAGCACTCGAGCACTCGGTTAAGGTTTCAAACACTCATAATAAATAAACTGCAACGGCGAGAGTCAAACCTGCGCGGAGACAAAGTTGCCCATATCGACATCGGCAATACTCTAAATGCCTCCGGTATTCCTAGAAGATGATAGCGACCGACGAGATCGTGTCAGCCAGCAGTACTGGAAAGCACTGGTGGTCTTTGTCGAATGAAGAAGCTAGTAGTGGTCGACGAACAACGAACCTACGACACATATGAAGGTTATTCTCTGTCTGGTAGATGATAAGAGACCAGAGTATGGCCATGTCGAACACTTGAAAGAGAAGGAAAGGGAGTGATGAGGTCAAAAGAGAGTGAGTGCTGCGCTCTTGCCCCACATGTACTAGTACAAGTAGGTACAGAGAGCTCAAGGCCCTAAAGAAAAGTGCTAGTGCTCCTCTCACCCAATTCCAAGCAGTAAACGATGTCATCTACACAAATCTGGGTACATCCAGGCGACGGATCAGTACAGTATGCATTAATGCTGCTTGGCAGTATCAACACCCGCCTCAAACGCTCGGTCTGGGCTATGCTACCTACATGAAGTATCTATCTAAAACCTATCTTTAGTATCGATCTTTTGGCCGCCAAAATCACCACAATTAACATAGCCGCCGTGCGAAGATCTAAAGGACCGCGCTGTGTACTAATAAACAGATCATGTATACAGATACCTACCCAATGATTTCCATCAAGACTATGCTGCGCATTCGCCACACAAAAACAGTAATTATAGACGCGATTCTATTCTCCCCGCAGCAGCAGCTCTACTTGGACAATTCTTCGTCTCGTGAGATCCCACCCGGCGAGAGAGACCCATTGACATCCACTGAAAATCGAATATAGACATTGTTGCCTAGTCAATCGGAATTGGGATCCACGAACTATTGCAATTGAATTGTCCAGAACCATCGAGCCGGAAATATTGAAGGATGATCGATCACGGGCCCTATTCAGCCCTCTAGGCTACAGGAAGGCTTGTAAGGCTCACACATGAACTCTTCCCCCTGCAAACACACCTAGGTAGGAGAAAGATACACGTCCACATGCACGTATGCATGTAGAACAGAAAATATCGCATGTTATTTTATCGTGACTGATTGTAGAGCACAGCATCTCCGCAGGCCCTATCGGTAGCTACATGTAGTAATTACATATCCTTAGCCTTAGCACGGTATAGAGTAGCTAGTAGAGGACATGTGGGGATATAAAAAATTATCATCAGGGGGGGTGGAGCTTTAACGAAATCCGGGGCGGCTGTGCTAGAGTCTATCTATCCAGCGCACAAGAGCGTAACCAAGACTGCAAACCGTGTAGGGGTATGAAGTACGTTTAGAAGGTAGACACAAGTCTAAGAAGTCGCGAATGTACCTAGAGTAGGCCCATGTAGGTATTCTTAAAAATGGGATTCCCATGGCTGTAGTTAAGTCAATGATGTATCAGTGGATACGCGCTCTGTAGGCGCTCCAACTTCAGATGTTTTACAAGCTACTTATGTAGCTCACTTATAATGGGCCAACCACGATAGACATGAAGACCTTCAAGTTCATCTAACCCACAGAGGATTTCTTAAGATATAATAATAAAAGTAACTTGATTCATAATTGACATAGAAAATTTCATAGTGAGGGATTGCAAGAGCCAGCTCTTAAAAATTAAGTAGAAGGAAAAAAAGGGGGAAGAGAGGAAAGACATTAGACAAAAGAAAACACTTTTTACCCTTTGGGTCCCCGTATCGATGCTATAGGAAATATTTACAAGTGAGAGAAATTCAGCGACGCATACTAGACATCATTCGTCCGAATAATGAGCCCGGAGTACCGATAGACTTCCTTATACCCCTATCCTGCTGCGATCCGCCCCTATACTGCTGCCACCCACCCATATTCTGTTGCCATCCATCCATGCTCTGCTGCTGTCCATCCATGCCCTGCTGCCATCCACCACCTCTCGCTTCTTGAATACTATTCTCCACCATCCATAATACCTCGTTTCTCTTCTGCACCATACCTTCATCTGGCACACTTGGCCAGCGCTCTCTCGTAATATAGAAACCGTTTCCTGTCAAGGGATCAATCAGACCCTCCACTCTGTCTAATAACCCATTCACTCTTGTTGAGAAGCTCTCTGGGTCCACAGATGCCTCACAAATCAGCATCTGTAGGAACCCATTCTCGGTTAATACTGGCATGGTGTACGGAGTGCCCGTTCGTAGAATCGCCTCAAAATCCCACCCGTACCCTTCATACATATGGGCAACTTGCGCATCGCTCCATGCTACACCACGGCCATTCGCTTGGCCCTCATCGAAAAGCCGCTGGAATACGTTGTACTCTGCGAAGAAGCCCAAGAGGCGCATGATAAAGGCGCATTTTTCGGGCTCAAGGTAATTCGTGCCGCGAGGGAACTGTTCCGGCACGCGGCTGGTATCTGCGTTGTCGACATCGTGAAATATGGCAGTGGCGAGACGAGCAAACATAGCAGAGGCGGTATATGCCATGATCATGGGTTCGTAAGGGTCTTCGTACAGATGTTGGGGGTTGTATGGCGATTGTGGGTTGCCAGAGGAAGAAGATTCATATGTTGCTTGGGAGCTCATTGAGTTGATGGAAGAGAATGAACTCATTCTGGATATGCGAGGAGTGGCATGTAGACAAGAATAGGGTTGTGTTTGAATACGTTGCTCAACTTCGCAATAGTGCCAGCTTCGGTGGAGTTTCGATTCCCTACCCCCGGAATAGCACCCGTAGCAAAGCTGGTATCCCTGATAGGCCGTTTTGCAGGAAGGGTTCATACAGTGAACTACGAGGTCGGCATGTTCGAGGGAGTCATTGCAGACGTCACAATAATAATAGAATTCCGCCATCGTCGTGTGTTGGATTGACCTGAGGATTCGTGCTTGGTCTTCCCAGTAGTGAGATGCAAAATATAGTAAGGAGGAGGGGCTGGTGGTCCCGGAAGAGGAAAAGAGGTCGCAAGCGGTGTCTTATGAACGATAACGGCTCGTTAAGTCCGCTAGAGTTAAAATGTTTCTAAACAGCTATAGTTTGCTATGATCAATCTCTGTGAAGGAGTGTAGTGAATTGATATTCCGGGGGAAGTTCGTGAATATATATAGCGGGTCAATGACTGACTAGCCAATGTCAAGATCCTGGGGTGGAGGCGCTCGTGATAACCAGTTGTATTGTTGGTTCTTGATGGAGTCTTTGTGGAACTATACGCAAGGCTGCAAATACTTGTCCACGTATGAAGGATGTATGTATGAATGCATGTTGGTATATACCATACGAGGCTGTGTCTTTCCAGAGTGCTCAGAAAATATCGGGAAAATAGATGGTAGGCAGTATGTGCTGTAGAAGAATGCCTGTACGGTTCATCCCAGTATCAAACAATAAGCTCCTGAAGACAACGCAATTATGTGGCTCTCTCTGCGGGCTGCACGTGAATCCTTTGCAGAGACGGGCTAGATGTATCGGAACATATTATTGCGTACAGCCCTCTTCATACTGGTCGATTTCCCGTCTTCTGTCTCTACACCACTTGCACCCCCCTCTCCAGAGATCTCTTCCAATCGTCTTCGTAGTTCCTCATCTGCTTCCATAATGGTGGATGCTTTGCGGAGTTTCGCCACCGTGGGGGCGGTCTGGGCGGTGCATTATGTATGTAAGTGTACAGCAAAAGTAGACTCTGTATAGGTAAATTTAGATACCTTCAGCTCAGTTTGGTTCGGAGTACTCCCCGTTAATGTTTTTGTTGTTGTTGTTGTCGTCGAATTGTTTGTTGCTGTCGCAGTAGTATTCAAGGTAGTGGTATGAGGATGATGGTGATGATGATGATCCCCACGAGAATGAATACCTCTTGATATTATCCGGGTATTCACGATACGAATACACCCCCGCGTCGACCGAAAAAGTGAAACAGCTTTAAACATATTGTTAAGTGATGTTGGGTGGTGTGGCAAGTATAGGTGATGGAAAGAAAGGCAGGAGGGGTAATTTGTCGCTGAAGGTAAGGAAGGTAAAGGTATCACAACCAAAATTTGTATGGGATGCAACTTCAACATCGCCTTACACCACAACCATAAGAGAAATAAGACAAGGGATTTCATGCCCAAGGGTGGTACTTTCAAAATTTGGTTGTTGTAGGCCATTTGCTTGGTTGCGAAAATACACCACTCAATTGATTATAACCTAACCCTAACCTCCTAGTCTTAGACAAACTAACCAATTATATGTATCGACATCAGATATAAACTCATCCCCCGCGTAGGATTTAAGCTACCGACGGTGCATACAAGTTACTATATTATACAGGTCTAGGCTACACTTCGGTAATTCTCTTAGGATAAGTTATCGATTATTAAATTTTAAATCAGTCGCCTAGAGACGGACCAGCCCCCGTGTTCTGCCACACACATACACGCCCACTGTTTATACACAGCCCCCTCTCCCCGCCTACACCTCACATCATGATCACCACTAACCTCGGCGTTCGTTACATCTACATACCTAAATGGGATCCATCACAAGCACGCAGCAAAAAAAAAACAATCTATACACTTTCATCCCAGATCCCTGATATCTGATCAATCGATCAAGATCGTACCCGCGCGGTCCCCGGTCCCGCCGCTTTCTTTTGGGTTTTTGGGACCGCTATGTACTAGTTTTGTACTTTTTGGAAGGGGAAACTCTCCCGTTGTCAACAATGTCGACGCGAATTGCAATTGCAACAAACCAGGCCATTTTTACCTCCATACTTGAAGGTACCTATCAATTGGGTACCCAGCATTATCATTAAATTCGAGCGTGGACGATACGGAGGCATTGGTGGCACTTTTAGCCATCTTCCCAACCATATGATGTATACTCTTCGACTGAGACCATCGAGTGTCTTCTTGCGAGAAAAAGTCTTTGATATTCCTATTACAAGCCTTACAAGGCTAACATAAACCAGTACGTACCCTCCACGTGCCTACATAGGTAGCACTTCCAGCATCACACACCTATGTGGTCTTCACAAGTTTGGTTACATGTGTGCCTCCAGGTCCCTAGAGTACTAACCCGAGGGCTAGGACTATTTGCTAAGGCATGACCCCTGGTGGAAATCTTTCAATCCTCTTTCATGGAAGGATACCCATAAAAAAAAGAAAAGATTTCATTTATCCAATGGGCTTTTTCTACTACTACTATTCAAGTATCATCAACTTTCAAAACAATCTTAGAGCCCTGATTCCAGAGATTGAGGCCTGGTATTCAGGGGTCCTTGTCATCGATCTCGGTGTCTTTTGGGTTTCAAGTATTTCGGCGCCTACCCCGTTAGATCTCAGAAAATTTCTCTCGCACGGAACCCTCCTCCGAGTGGTTGATCATAATATTCTCCACTCCGATATCAACATTTTATAAGATGTGTTACTTGGTGCAAGGTCTCAGGAGAATATACGCTGTGTCTTTGACACTTAGACAGAGACAACAGGATTGCATATGTGTTCTGTAAGGGGGTAAAGAGGACGTGTCAAGGATAGACTAGGTTCTGAGACCCGAGAGATTCTCGTCTTTCCTTCTAGTGCATGTAACGGTTTACCAATGACGGAATGGATGATTCACAACCGGTCTAAACAGCCGTGATATTTCAATATACTCCCATATATAATGTCTCGTATTATTAGGGAAGTAGTAAGGCTGCCTAGAATCTGTATGTCTGATAGTCTCCCATCGAATGCCGGCATCAGTCACATGGCCTATGAAAAAATTTTCAACGCTCCAGGCAGAAAAGATGGCTTGCCAAACTGCTTGAGAAAATGGCTAGTCTAGTTGGCTTCCCAATTGAAATTACTGTCAGCCTTCTCAAAGCCGGTATAAAAAAACGTACGCGGCCTAGGACAAAGGCTGATCGAGCCTGGGGCTGTGAGGATCGCCACATCAGCTGAACCGGCTGAAGAATCAGGGGCAGCTGAATATTTCCACAATCTGACATGCTTTATGTGTCTTCAAGATCAAAATCTAAAGCTTAAACACTGTGCATAAACAGGTCTTCTTCGTGTCTTCGTGGTCACTTTGAAACTCATAATGATGACGGTCCAAACCAATTGCATTGTCTCCAGCTCACCACGTATGTATTCAAGGGCCTTATTTACATTACATGCCAACTTTTTTTTATCTACCGGGTTCTACCAATAGCCCGAATAATTAATAGCACCCGAACAAAACTTTTACATAATTAACAACAACAGTACTCGGGCAAGAGACGGATCGGTCCAATCACATATTATCACTCGGACATACTCACACCGGCCGTCATGCCCCCGGACAACAAGGGGGGAAGGGACCCGTGGAATCTTTTGTGTGGTACGTTATCTTTCCCCGACTGATCTTCCTTTACTTCACATCGGAACACTCACGTTCGAGTCCTACGTCGTGATGTGAAATCTTAACATGATATCATTGTTGTATCAGGATTCCCAGACCCAGACAACCAACTACCACGCAGAAAAACCAGAGATGTAACCCCTGTATAGTGACTACAGGGCCCATCTTAGTGACTCTACGATTCTTGATAGATTCTCTGGCTCTTAGATACCAAAGAATACGTATTATATCATCAGCCAACTTAACCAATCCCAGCCTCCATGTAGTCGTATCATTGCGTTATTAGCCTTCACTCAAAGTCATGATCTCAGAAACCGATCTAGATATCATAGTTGTTGAGAGATCCTGCTCGGGGAGCGCGTCTGGGTTCTTCAAATCTACATGAACCTCACATCCTCGCACCAGCATCCACATTCACCCCAGGCCGGCTGCCAGCTCAGGAACTCACAATAAAGGGGTACATGAAACAATGCAGGCTTTCGTGAAGGAGTGAAGAACCTGTCTGTGAGAAGCACCACGTATACTTGCCATAATCCCCCGCCCGAGACTAGGCAGGGCTCAACCATGACTATTCAATCAAATCCCCGAACACTCGTAATTCTAATATTTCGATGCGCACTAACGTGAAAATGGCGCTTTGAAACTTCACTTTTGAGCAGTTTCTAGGCACCTGTACCCTAGCTAATGGTAATATTACTACAGATGAATCATAACCACGGTATCATATACCCACCTTTATGAGCTGGGTTAACATTCCTTACCATCTACGTGGGCTCTTTTGAGTCCTCTCGACCAGGATTGCGTTTTTTCAGTCTCGGTGATCGTTGGTCTTCAACTGGGCGCGGTATATGCATATTGTCTGTGTATCTTCTTATAAGCAGGTAACCAATTCTGGAAACCCCTGCGTTACCTTTTGTCCTCTAGCTTGTACTAGAGCAAAAACTTGTTCATTGGCCTCTCCGGCCATGCCAGCTGCAATTGATTATACGCTGGTGTATCAGATTTACTGCCATCGTTTATCGACCTCGTGCAAGTCTGCATATGTTCAACGAATAAAGTAATCAATCTTTATATGTATCTAGAGTAGATATTTTGATAGCACTTGATGAGCTTTTGAGTTGTATACTCGTCTTCATTGTAGCAGGTGATCAGATCTGTCTATAAGCATATTTTGCATTCCACCTGTAATGTGAACGTAAACAACTACATGTACTTATCTTTGTTGATTGCAATAGAGCCCCCTGCCTTCTATATGATATGTACAAGCATATTTCCCGCATATGCGTCGATCTTTTGATCAATACCTCGATTGGCCAATTGCAACCTTCTTCGTTTCATGTCAAAGGTGCCATGCTGCACTGCGGAATCGGTTATCCAATCCGTTTTATTACTGCCAGAAGAAAACAAGAAAGTGACTAGTGCTTACATTAGTTACAGCCTTACTCTGATCATCGGCCCCCTCACCAACCACTCAGATTTGGAGACCGGGTGGGGCCAAATCCTAGAACCACATTAACTCTAGATGGCGGGGTATCCCGGGACCAAATTTTAAAAAAGGTAGACAGACATCTTGGCAAAGAAATCATTTGGGTCAACAATCTGGCCATAAGAGGACCTGTAGGGACTAAAGGGCTTGTGTCTAACGTTTGTATATCATAATAGTATATATTTTTATTTTTATTTTACAACGCATATATACATAATATCACTCACTTTCTTGAGACGTCTATTAATTAATTAATAGATTAATCCTTTAAAACATCTATTATTCAGGCATAATTTTACTAAATCCAATTAACAACTTGTACGCATTACTTCCAGAATTAGTTCCGATTGTCGATATGTATTTAAGGTTTTGGTAAAACCCACTCCGTTGTAGGGCCACGTTTTTCCCTTCCCCAGACCCTCAGCTCAATCCATCCACTTTCCAGACAACGTCAACACTCGAATGAGAATCTATGAATGAAACAACCACTCGATATCAAATGACAAAGGCCCAATCAATCAAATCTACAGCAAGACTAAGAAACTCACATATTAATATGCCACTTTCAACCTAAATCCTACACTCAAGGGCGAGATAGCTAGGGACGGTTAGAGTTTACTCCTATCATGAAGCTTGGTAATAAACAGCGGGCAGTACCTGCATATTGGCGAAAACCCCTAACCCTGTTACAGGAGTCCCTTGTAGGATAATATGTACGGTACATTCATTACCAAAGATAATTGGTGGATTTTATATTTATGGTGTCACTCGGCTATCCGAGTCATAAAATATCACTCAGTATCTTGTAGCAGTGCACTCCGTGGCTGAATACAGTATATGTAAAGTACGTAGTTTGGTTTTTCAAATGATGTCAGGCCCGAACAAGCCAGATGATCTCCTCGAAATTCGGGCACAGAGTAAGTGCGTGTTGTGCTGATACTTGACTATATATAAGTACGCAGCCTACATCATAAACTTTCTTGTCATGATCCCCTAGAGACCTCCGAGGCTTCTGTCGCGAAGATAGAAGACCCTTCAATAAATCTCCTCGCATATCATACTCGTATCTGCGAGATGCCATTGGATTAATCTTTATTCTATTGTATGAATTTCTATCCTCCTCTATCTGACAATACATCTACTCGACACGGAGTTAATAGCATGTTATATGCCTATATGTAGATACTCTACCCCGATCACGCATGCATGTAAGTAGATACATGCATGTAGATATCTACCTGCTCCGGGGTTACAGACGGAGCAATAATGCCAAGTTTTTGATGTTCCAGATTGTTTGATGCGGGCGAATCAAGCAAATGTGGGGGTGTCTTACCATGATGTGGGGTGGACACTCCACCGAATGTGTTGGTAATATGTATGCAGTTGGATCGGATGAAGCTTTTTGAACAACTCAGGCAGTGAGTCTAGCTAAGTAAATACATGTGCCTACTGGGAATTCGAAATCCACAGTCTAGCGGGGCCTTTGTTCAACTGAGCACGGTAAGAACCAGGTTGTACATATGAATAGACTCTGCTGAAATTATCTGGCTAAAGTATTAGGAATTTGAGGTTTTCAACACTACAGTCCGATCCAACTGCTACTACCTACTGCTGTTTGAAAATATTTCTTAGATCAGTTGAAAGACACCCCTGTGAAATGGCAGGGATTTCGTGTTCGGGTCGAGACAACCACTTCGAAAATGTGTCTGTGCCTTTTTCATCCCATAGCTATCTTTTTTTTTTCTTCTTCTGCCATTGCAACGTCTATTTTTCATCCTCGTTTTATTCTTTCTCTCCTCTCCTCCTCCTCCTCCTCCTCCTCCTCTCCTTCTTTCTTTTGTTGAGCTCCCCATCCACTTTAATTGACAGAGTGCCCGGCATGATATGATGGACTCTACTCCAAGTACTTCGCCCACTGGGGCATGCAACTTTCGTGATCTCGGCCAAGCTAGTATCGCCGTCACCTGCGGCTGCCAACGATTCTGGCGCCGGAAACGGAGGCGTGGAAAAGGAGCCGCTGGAGGGGGAGTAGGAGACAGAAGAACTGGACAATCCCCCAATACAGAGCTCATCAATGGGAAAGAAACCGCTAGAATCGGTCGCTTTGGTGAGAAGCAGCAGGACAGTGGTGGTCGGAGATCCTCCTTCGCCGATAACGAGGAAAACTCTGATGATGATTGTCAATGTGGCCATCACGCATGTTTCCACTCTTTTGAACGACTAGCCACCCGACCCCCTCGTACCTCTCCTTCCAATTCTCAATCTACTGGGCGTCATCATTCCCGTCAGACCCTAGACGCTGAGGCCTCCCTACGACTCGGCAGGTCTGGGTCAAATCTATCTACCAGCGGATTTTCGATAATAAGTGGGACTACTACGGAACGCGAGTGCTCGACAGCCGAGCCAAGTCAATCGTCTTCAACAGCCCGACCTTCCCGGCTAGGAGCAGGTTTGCCTACACCTATATCTAACTCACAGGTTACTACTCCTGGGAAAGGCGATGAATTAGGTGATCTTCTACAAGGATTTCAGTCAGTTCTAGAAAACTTGCTATCAAGAATAGAGAAAGAAGCCCTAGGAAGTTCTGCAGGCATTGCCGAGATCAATTTAAAGTTGACAAAGCTGGTTGAGCTCAATGAGAAATTAGAAAAAACGTTAAAGTCTCATGCTGAGCGTCTAGAAACGGTGGAAACGTTCGGTGCCATTCTTGAAGAAGTCCGCGATAAGCTTGAACTAATGGAGGATCGTGCAAATGAAGTGGATGTAAAGATTTCCAACTTCGAAGACCGACTAGATGATCGCCTGGGTACAATTGAGTCCCTTCTCAAAAGAAATAGCAAAAAGAGAAAGCTTCGAGAAAGGGGATTAAATGAGGATGGGTTGCTTCGGGATTCAAAGCGACGCAAGGGAGGGCGAGGAAATGAGTCTGAGGTATTGCCCGAGAGCACCAGCCATCTAGACATCAGACCCGGGGGTGCAGAAAGCGTTAGCACCAGCGCATCGAGCAGCCCTTGCACATTTCCGTCGGCAGACAGAGGAGTAAACCCCTCACTCCTGGCGCGCCTAGAGTCACGCCTGATACAAGTGGAAAAGAACGCTCCCCCCTCACCTGAATCGCCCTGGGTAGTTGAGGTCGTACTACTCCCGCCGTCACCATTGAGGGGAATTTGGAACGACGGAACGGAATTGGTCTCTGGGTACGAAAGTAGCAACCCTCAGTCTGTCAGCACGTACTCTGGAGCATACCCTCGAAGGCAGTCTAACGATTTCAGCGACGGACCTGTACCTCGGAGTTTTGGCGTGAACTCTCGTCTTTACCGCAGGCTAGGCACCAGGGGCTTTGTCAGGCATATCAGTGTTTTAGGGCCTACAAGCCAAGATGTAGCAGCTGCGGTTGACTTTAGCTTTGGAGGACTGATTACGTGGTGCCATTCCTTCTGCCCCTCTGGTGAAGACGCAGCTTCCCAGCCTCCACCTCAGTATCAAAGAGTGAGTCTCGACTGGCAACCACTCAGAAAGGTCCATAAACAAACCCACTTGGAGTTCCTCAAGCCAGGTGAGATGATGGAAATAATGTGGACAGTAGATTTTCTTAAGGGCAGCTGCATTATGAAAGGCCGCAGAACAGTGCTCTATATCACGCCACTACTTCAGCCTTCGCCGGTTTCGTCTCGCTCGGGCCCCACGTGGAAAGACATAAAGGATCTTCCGGATTATATAGCTATTGGAGAGTTTGAGAAAAATACTACGAATGCACCAGCCAACCCGGAAAACGATCTTGAAGATGACGACTGTTGGGCATGGCTGGAAACACTTGATAATGCTTCTGAAGTGGAGCCAGCCCCACCATCGGAGAGGTCGGTATCCCCAGTAGCCTCATGGAGCTCATTCGGGCCTTTCCAACTGGAAGAGGAAGCACGAGCCCAACGAGCTCTGAACGAAGAGGAGGAGGAGGCACAAAAGAAGACACCCTCTCCAATGAACATTGTCAACTCTGAGCCGAGTGGCCGCCATTCATCTGAGCCACCGTCGCCGCCGGTATCATTCCCGAACCCCAAAAAAGGCAAGTATTCACCACCGCCGCCACCATCATGTGAAGAAAGCGGCGGCCGAGTTCGAAACGAAGTCGCGACTGGCATAGAAGCCATGACACCCGTGACAACAACAACGACAAGAAGCAGCATACTCAAATCGAGTTCAGTCGACAGTAGTGGAAAGAGCAGTATGCGAGAGTCCTGGAAATCTAGCTTATCGGTCCTATCATCGGGCTGGCAGACATGCCCGAGAACTTTGGGGTGGGTGAACGATGACATAACTTTAGGAGATGCGGGGGAGAAAGAGCATTCATCCGACGGTACAAGGGAAAGTGGGGGTAGAGATGATGATACTGTGGAAGATACAGATGAAATGATGGATATAAAATAGAAGGGAATATATTAGCAATGGGTAAATGATACATGACCTTTGAGATTTAAGGAATGAAGATGTTCCGTTTGTTTTTTCTCTTCCCCTACTATGTCTATAACTACACCGTTGTTTTATTTGTTATTTTTCTTTTCTTTTCCTTTCTTTTCTTTTGTCTACCACCACTCTGAACGGAGCTCTTGGGGAGGGGGGGGGGGGGGGGGTTATTATTATTACTATCATTACATGCAGTATCTTCCTCTTCTGTCTTTACATCTTTGGCATCTTTTCTTACTGTCTACGTGAGTTGTCATTTCTTGACGAATAGAGGGAGACGTACTTTCAATGTTTTGAGTACATGTACTTTGGGATATTGTATGTACCTAAGAACGAATGCACAGCTTAGTCCTGTACTTGTATTTAGTAGCTAGAGTACATGTAGTGTTCAATACATGCGAAGAACTGTTGTGTGATGTTGGACAGGTACAATGTAAGTACTTACAAGTAATATGTTAGTAGGTGAAGGATGTAGATAGAGATGTGGTAAGTTATGTACAATGGCAGTTTAGATATCGAGTTCAATTCTTTGACGCGTGACGTCACTCCATATCACTTGTCGCAAACGTGTAAAGTGGAAAGTCGAAAGTGTTGAATTATTATTATAAGACAGCACGTGATCTACAAAGAAAAGGACTCTCTGGAGCTAACTTGATTGGCTAATCCCCGAAGACGACACACACCTGGAGAATAAACATCTCATCTTCTCTCACTTCTTCTCATCCTCATCGTTCACTGTAATATACATACAACCTCTGCCTGTATACAACCACCCACACGGTCAGTATAATCAGCTATGGAAAGTCAATTGAAGGGGGTATTAACAACCTTTGACAGCTCCCATAGACTGCTCTTCTTACCTCACCAGCTCACCCATCCATGTCAACAAACAACCATACAACCATCGCTTGATCACGCCAGATATTCACTGAACACGCCCCTTCACCCCCATAAACATAAACCACTATTCCCACCCCTTTCCCTCCCCACATCTTCAATACTCCGAGCCCCCATCTCCCATCCCCCACCCCCTGAAACCTCTTTTGACCTTCTACCCTCAATCCATACCTGATTGGCTCACCCTGAGACCCTCATTAAGAGAAGAAGATAACTTTCAAGGGTCTCCTAACAATCAAATCCTGGCCGCTGTGCTGTCAGTCCCCTTTCAAACCTCGTCAATTTGAAGCAATAGACAGTACTTAAGTACCATTCAACTTTTTGTTCTGGTATGTTTATCATCTCTCCAACCACACACCTCACTCATTCATACATACACCAACTAACAACTATAATGTGTGGTCTCAGCTATAACCCCCAAAACCTACCCCCCACAATGCCCGAACGCCGCACAACCCGCGTCCTTCAATCCCTCGCCCCTAACCAGCAGAAGAAATCTGCTATGGGAACTCACCCCGCCCCTACCCCATGCACCTGCACTGCCGAACTAGCTGCTCTCCGTCCAGAGGTCGCTGAGCTCCGCAGTGAAGTCGTAGAGCTCACCCGCGCGCTCAACGAGATGAAGGAAGTGATGTATGCGCGTCTCCTCTTCCCGCACATGTCACTCGCCGAAGCGCAGACCGACGCAACCGAAGTCACCTGGGAGCACGTACGGCCTCCGAAGCGCCAGCGGTCTGATAGCGCCCTGTATCTACCAGACATACCAGATGGGTTCTCGGACAGCACAGCGCACAGCCTGGTATTTAAGCAACGAACAAAGAACGCCGAGAAGGAGTGCGAACGCGCGTGTAAGAAGTTCAAGATCAACCCCGTGACGGGCGAATCGCTAGAGAAGACGAATCGGCAAGAGGTATCGGCCGTCCCGAAAGTGGCAGAGGTGGTGAAGGAGACACAGACGCTGGATGAGAGTGAGCAGGAGGTGGTGAGGGTGACAAGGAGAATGGCGGTCCTGATTGAGCCCCAGCCAGTTGCGAAGGTGGAGAGGGCTCGGAGGGGGAGAGCCTCGACGTTAAGGGTTGGGAGGGGGAGGAAGTAATCAAGGAAGGAAGGAAAACATTTTCTTTTGGCTTGGGTTTGGGTTTGGGTTTGGGTTTCGATTATTATTAGTATTATTTTTGGTCTGTTTTGGGTTTTTCTCTTCTTTGTCATGGCTGGTGGAGTTTATCTTTTTTTATTTTTTATTTTTTATATTATTGGCGCAGTTTGTTTCTAGCAAGCTACATAGCTAGGAGTTTGCGCAAGTGTATTCATTGTGCTTTATGTAGAGTCTTAAAAGCACTGTATGATTAATCACCTAAAAGGCCACCAGACTAGCAAGCAATTGAAGTCATCTCACTCCTCTCCATCTCCGCCATCTTTACAATCGAAGTCATCTCACCTCCAGTCCATCTACATAGCAGCTATGTATGTATTGTGATCAATCACAAGCTCCCAATTGCGATACTCCCCGCCCGCTACCTCCACCAATCATAGCTACATACATCCTGCCCCAGAGAGTTCGCCTAATGGCTCCATACCCACAACGACCTGATCTCCTATTGAACCGCCTCCACGAACCACTGGAGCCCCTGAATTTATTCTGGCTCTGAAGCGGATTATCTAACCCCGACAAGGATTAGGCATTAACCCCATCCCGCCAACAACCACTCCTACGAAGGACGAAGAAATAACTGTACATACAATTAAAATACACGGCTAGTGAGTGAGTGGTGCAGTGAGTACGGATTGGTGGGGCAGGGGACAGGCGGTGCTTCATGTGCTATCACTCGGCTGGTCAGCTACCTACCTACATGCAGTATTCCGCTACCATTCTTACGGCCGTCAAAGATGGGGCAATCTGGTCTGGTCACGAACTTGCGGTCTACAAAGGTGTGTACCTATGTATATATTATATGTACATGTAAAGTCTAAGTGGTCGGGTATTTTACAGTGTTGCATTTATTCAAGTAAATGGAGAATTCTTTTTATACTTTATTAATCTTTTAACATGAAATATGAACTAAACGGGATATAGAAGAAAGGGAAAAAAATTCTAACAGTAAACGATGGGTACCAGAAATTGGGCCTAAAGTGCCCCCCTCCCAAAATACCCGTTCCAAGAATCTATACACTTCCAAAAGAAAAAACAGAGCAAATCCTAATGAAGCAATCCTAATGAAACAATCGTACTGAAGCAACTATAACAACGAAGGGAGAACTCTAGACTCTATACTGCGGATAATCCTTGAACTTGATGCCAGAGCGCTGTTCAAAAATCGAAATATCAATGGTGTTTTCCGTCAAGAAACGCCAGACATGCACCTTCTTTTGCTGGCCATATCTACGAACACGACCAATGGCCTGAGTCTCGCAAGAACGGTACTCGTAGTCACTTGTCGTCAATAGTGGGGAGAGGAAGATGGCGTGGTTCGCATTGGTCAAATTTCTGGGATTGAACTGTTAGTTCGTAAGGTAAATAATTAGGAAGGAGGTTACTCACGCCCCAGAAGCACTCTCATCCATTACGTTCAATAGTAGTACCTTGAGACTGTCTTTATCACCCGCCTCTTGAAAACGCTGTAAAGCTTTGCTCTGCGCTGCTGCCGTCCCCTTGAGTTGCAAGAATTCAATCTTGTACTCGGACAATACCTCCGCAACTTTCTCCATGAGGTCAGGGAATTGCACAAAGAGCAGGACCTTATCCTTCTTCGGGATGACTCCTTTGATGAGTTCCATAACCTTCTCTAGCTTCATCCCGTAATGCTTTCCAAGACCTTCCTTGGGGTCTTCAACCCCCAAACTTTCTCCCTTAACAACATTAAGAACACGTGCTGGGGCATCGCAGCCCGCAGTAAGACATTCTTGTCTGTGCGCCGCAGCTTCGAGGCAAGTGTAGCAGCCCTGGTGACCACAGCTCGAAAGAACAGCGATTTCAGAAACAGGTAAGCCAGATCTCCCACAGCCGGGACATGACACATTAGATACAGAATTACGCTTCGCAAACTCTGCTAGTCCGAATTGTTGAAGATCGCGGACAATTTTAAAGTAGCGCAAGGATCTGTGACGACCGACCAGCTCCTTCCTTACGAGAGCACGAAGCTGACTGGTTCGGTCTCGGAGTTGTTGGATCTTGTCCTCCATAGAGGTCGGCCATGGAATCACCTCGTCGTCGTCGTCTTCCTTCTTGCCCTTAGCTGTTTTCTTAGACTTAGATAAAAAGTCCACCTTTGGAACGTTCCCGATGTCAGTGAAAGGAGCAGGGCCCTTTCCGTTTCCGTTTGCCTGATCGATCAACGCAAGTATGTCCTTTCCGGCTTCTGCATCACCAATACCAGCAGTACGGGTAGTAGTCAACCAAGTGCTGAAATGATCTTCACCGGGAAAGGCGGATTTCGGGATCTCCCTATGACGTTTCAAACAGTCTACCAAACGTTGGCGGACCTCCTCGCGGCAGCTAGTGAGTTGGCGCTTGCGGTCTTTCACAATGACATGACACGCCTGAACAGCGTTCTCTTCGTCCTCTTTAGTAAAGTCAAGAACAAAGTGAGAGCAGCGCTTGAGTAGTGCTTCTTCAGCGGATGCGCTATCTCCTAACGACTCCTGCAACCTCTTGTCCCTGTCGTTATCAAGCTTTATCTTTGATCTTCTGATATTCATATCCAAAGCCTGTAGGTGGTGCTCGAGTTCAAGGTAAATGGCACGTTCGGCGGCCGGAAGAGAAACTGGGACTGCATGCTCTTCAAACGGAATTTCGTCGATCTCTGCGATGTTTTGACGAACAAACTGGTTCAAGAAAGCCTGAGCAACCTCTTGTCTTCTTTGATGCCAATTGGGGGATCTGAGCTCGCGGAAAGCAGTAAAAGCCTCGACATCTATATTCAAGTTAGTTATACACAAGTTACCCTTTAGTAGATCAACTTACCTGTTCGGTCTTTCCTAATCTTTTTCCTATTGTCAATCTTGCCAACCATGTCATCATCAATTCCGAGATGAATACCCAAAAAAACCGAGATAGTCTTGACGTCTGCAAAATCATCTAATGGCGGAGTACCAGACAAAACCCAGCGAAACTTTGATTGCAAAGAAGTGATAGAGGAATGAATGCGGCCTGCAAGATAGGTGTACTCATCAACTACTAGCCTGTTGAAGTGGAACATTGCTAGGGGCGGTGCCATCATTTGCTTCCAGTCTCGTTTTACAACTGATGTCTTGAGTCGCCATGGGTCGCCTTCCGTACGTGCTACGGCAACTTTACTTTTCTTTGTACGACCAGACACACTGGAAGAACTATCGTTTGAACCAGATTCTTGATCAGAATCAGATCTCTTGCGTTTGGCACCTGCCTTCCCTTTGTCTTTGGCGCCTGCCTTTCCTTTTTCCTTGGCCTCAACATACGCTTTGCCAATGAGACGCTTAGTCTGCACGAATACCTCCCCGACATCTTCACTTTTCAACTTTTTGGCCCGCTCTTCCATCGCGGCCAGAGCAAACTCAGCGCCTCCATTACGGAGGTTCTCGACTTGTTCTTTTAGGTCGGAAATAGCCTGCTCTTGCCAAGCATTAAATCGTCTACCATCCGACGAAGGCGGACTGTTTGATGCTGCAAATGTAGCCAGACTCGAGAGGTAAGCATCACTTTTGAACAAAGTTGACGACACAACGATAATATCGGCATTCATTATCTGCATCATTGATGTTTTATTTAAATCGGTTTGTGATTTGATTTTGATGACTTTGTAGGTGTTTCCAGTGAACTTGGAGATTTCGGATGGCCATTGGTTAGTGAGGTGGGGAGGCACAACTATTAAGGTGGCTTTCACGGGGATCGCCCCGGTAAGGTTTGAAGGAAGTGAAATGCTTGTGTGAGAGCAATCAATCAACCCAAGAGTGATCGCAGTTTTTCCATATCCGACCTGATCTGCAAGAACACCCCCAAGAACCTGAATAGGCCTTTCCACTCTCCCTTCAGCCCTCCAATTAAGATGTGGGAGAAGAGCCTCAGAGACCTCCTCTTCGATGAATGGGAGAGAGTCATCTTTCTCCTGCTCGATCATCCATGTAAGCGACCTGAGCTGTTCTGGTCTGAGCTTGGTAATGAAATTAGGCGGTTGGGTAAATTGGGCGTCTCGTTTATTGCTGGTAAGCTCGAAGGGCGGTAAAATGATCCTGCTGGCCGGGATATAGTCTGTCGTAAGGCGCCAGCTGAGAATTGGAGTAGCATTCTTTGCGCGTGGAAGCCTAGAAAGAGCACGGTGGACCAGCGTAGGGATGTTCAAAGCAATTCTCAAAAGACCAACTTTGTCCCCATTGCTAGAGAGCTCAAGCTTCAGCTGTGTGACGAACGGTGAGGGTCTATTCTTCAGTGCCCGCTCGTAAGGCGCGGCTTGCTCGGCGTCCTCGAGGGGAACATATTTGTTAGCTTTGCGGATCCATTTCAGACTTGGTGCCGTTGGTGCACATCTTTCACAATTTGAATGATCGCTGGGAAGATTGAGTTGGTTCCATCTGGAAAGCTGTTCCATGGACCGGATACGCTCTGTGAGCCAAGCCAAAGACTCAAATGTATTCCTCTCATGAATTCTGTCAACCTCAGTCCAGACGCCTTCCGTCCAAACCTCTTCAGCCTGATTCTTCAAGGGAACACGACAAGTCAAGACCGCGTTCGCAGTCTTACAATCCTCGTTCGACACACTAACTGTCAACCCTTGAGGGCCAGGTATAGCAAAGACACCCTCGTGGATCGTGCTGTTTTTGCCTACGGGAGTTGTGAGTGTGACCCTATCGGTTTGAACCCATTGTCCATCTGCAAAAGCTTCAAAAGATCGGGGGCCGTTGAACGAAGAGGGCCGGAATTTGGTGTCCATTCTTGCTATGAGTGGTCTTCGTTCACCATATGCGTACCGCCTGGTAGTCGTTGAGAATACAAAAGGATCGTCCTTCGCCTCTCCAGTTTTTGTCGGGTCTAAAAAGAAATAGACTGGTAAAGCACTGTTTTGTCCCTCCTTTTTGTGCAGAGATCCATTTGCAGTACCACAGGTCGGCAATAGATTGTAGATGCCATCTATGTCCTGGTCCAGGCAGTCCTTCATATCCTGAGGAACCGAGATTTGGAGGTGATCCCATACTTTTTTTTCTGCAAATTTCGGGTCTTGTAGGCCAATGGATGCCTCCCAACTTTCTACCAAAGTGCCCTTGCCTTCAATTTCAAGGTAGAACTTATATCTAGCCGGAAGACAGATCTCCCATTGGCCTTCCATAGGATCTCTTGCACCAGTAACTCTCATTCTGGCAAGTGGCATCTGGCACAATTTACGTCTAAAACTGGAAGCCCCATCCGTCGATGGACATTTGGCAAAGAGCCTCCACTCCGGTTGGAGAGGGTCAAGTAACAATTCGATTCGGGCTTCCGGGGCATCATAGTTTGCACTCCAGATCTCTTGGCGTTTGAGGCTCACAAATCTGAACTCTCTCTTAACAGCATAGGTCAGGCAGTCTTGGAAAATCTTCCAGTCGCTTGCTTTGATATTTGAAGCTATATCAGGGTTGTTGTTCTTCAAAACATCAAGTAGATTGCCAGAGATACCATTTACCCAAAGACGCATAGGCAGAATACTCTTTACTTTGTGTTCAAATTGCAGGGGGGTGATGCGACTATCCGTGTATTTGAAAGGGACGTAGTGGTGTTCCGGGCGGCCACCACATTTCTCGCAAGAGGTGTGCCCGCATTCCTCACAAACCAAAATCTTGTTGCTGGTGATGTCCGATCTACCCTCACAAACACAGAGTCTAGCGCTCCTCTGTGCTTCCTTTAGTAGGGTATTGATTTTGAGTTCTTGAGTGGTAGACAAGTCCAATGGCCTCTCAACTAACTTATCAATGCCACTGACCCTTGTAGAAATGTCGATTTCCTCAACATCGATGTCCATATCGTCGTCATCTGCAGGCCTGAGATGATCCTTCGATAGAATCAATGCAGCGAGAATAGCGGTCCCAACGACGGTTGACGACATCGCATTTCCTGCAAGATTTTGTAGTTCTTGCGAGGTCTCCCTCGTTAGGAGCAGTTCGTTGATAGGAAGCCCTTGCATGGCAAGAGACTCGAGACCAATCATTGGGCCACCACGGAATGTCAAAAAAGGGATCATGTGTGGAGTGAGACATGGGCAAATCCCATTTGCCTTTCCGAAGGTATTGCGATCCACATTCTGAGATAAGTTCCAAAATTGCTCCTTGTAGTTAGCATCGATACCGGATTTTGCTTGTGTTAACAAATTGATATCCATCAAGTCCAGCACTCGGTCAACCTGTGAGTGACCCCAATCTTGCCAAGCAAAATCAAACATTTTGGAGATTCCTCCCTCTTCCCAATGGGTCATCGGTCTTTTCAAGCCTAGTCTCTGCACGATCCTTTCTTTTTGGTGCTTGCCCTCACATTTTTCCCACTCGACTGATCGAGCAGGTTTATTGTTTCCATCTCTCTTGGCAGCCAAATCCATCCGGACCTGATGAATCCTTGGGTCGTCAGACTGCAGGAGAAATGCTTCTAATGTGCACGATGCTGGCCGGCGCAGCTTTTTCATAACATCAATCCATTGATTTGGGATAGTGCTTCGCTTGAGATCGACAGCGAAGAGATATCCTCTACAGCGAGTTTGTGGAATGTAATAGTTCTTCGTATCGAAACTTGTGAGGAACTCGGCCGAATATCCGGCTTCCAAGTATTCTGCACGCATCTCCGACCAGGCTGCACCGGCTACGTTTTCATGGATGATGATGGTCGGCCGGTGACGGTTCACCCATCTCATCATGCCATGAAAGGTGTCAGATGATTCCCCTACATCATCAAGTGTCTTCTTCTTATTATTTAGATTCGAAAAGTCTACGCAAGATGTACCAGCAACCAGGAGGTCAACATTCCCAGGAACAGCGACTTTAGCACCATAAGCAGTGGTACTACCTAATGTGTTAGAATAGAGTACCCAAGCACAAGTGACAAAGGGATAAACTCACGCAAAATCCTGACCCAATTCTCTGATATCTCTAAACAAAATCGGCGGCTTGAAGTTTCGTTCGATATAACTTGGAAATATTCAGTACACGCAATGTAAAGATATGAATAGTTTCACTCACGCCTGTTTGTACGGCTCGATTTCACAGCTAAAGACATGTTGGATCTCAAGCTTACCAACACCCATTTTCTGGAAGCTTCTCCCAAACAACCCCAAGGCAAGTAAAGGGCTTTCCGTTCCAGAGCACATGGTTGCCACCCTAAGCTTCCTCCCACCTTTGCTGCCAAACAAATCGGCTACTGCTGGAATCCGGGAAACGATATCATCAAAGATTAATTGAAGATCGGAGATGGGTGGAAGGTCCCCCTCACGTGGTTTAATCACCAGGTCACATCGCGATGGCGCTGAGTGATGCTTTTCGACTGTCGTAGATTTTTTCGCAGTGGCTTTAGCAGTTTTGCCAGAGGGTCCTTTTGCAAAAATGAGGGGTTCGGGGTCAGAATATTCTTCTTCCTTTGTATCTAATTCATCTTCAGTAGGAACGGCCGAATCAGCTCCAGAAGCCTCGCCATCGGAAGGCACTTCTGATGGTGCAAAGTCTGATTCGTCATCTTTGTCACTGCCTAAATCGATGGACGCCATTAAACTACTAGTAGATCGAGCTCTACTTCTCGGTTTACTAGCTGGTTTAAGAGGGGCGGGGGGCTTTTGTGGCGACCTAACGACAAAAGTATTAAGAGTTGCTCTGCTCGTTGATGCCTTTTGCGGGTGTTTGGACGAGGCTTTCGCATTTGATCTTGACGGCACCACTACCAGTAATTCGGAGCTTGGGGAGCTGCTGAAATAGTTTTTCATAGACAACTGTCTAGAAGCAGTTGTCGGAGGGTTTTTAGAGAATGTTGAGCTGGATGGGCGAACAGGGACTAAGATTATTTGTTTCCTTTGATCAGAATCCAGATTGCAGAATGCAAAAAACAGAAAACAGGAAGAGTGGGGAACGCGGGGGGGTAATTAATTCTTAACATACTCTCGACGGCAGACATGAACAGTTTGCCTTCAGCCCCCTTCTTCTTCTGAGGCTCCTCGACTTCATCAACATCTCGTTCGTAATCGCCCTCGACATCGGAATCGTCTGAGTCAATAACTGCACGACGCCGCCTAGAATGCGTTGCCATTGATGGGATTGCGCAGTAAGTGCGCTGTTGACTCTGAGTTTTTTTTTTTTTCCTTCCCAGCTAAGGAGGAATCAAATTAGCAATTTATAGAGTGGATCAGTATCGAGGATCTAGAAGCCACAGAACACGGTAAGGGTGAAAATGCGATGACGGTAAGGGTAGTTAGGACTATGGGTTTTAATCCTCGAGGATTCTAGGGTAAGAACATACAGGAAACAAAGAGAAGCTAGATAGGTGCGTGGAGAATCTTTTTGGTTGATGGGTTGATTGAGTAAAACGCGAAAGGTGGTGGAGATGAAATGGGTAGATGGAGAGGAAGGTAAGGAAAACGCGTCAGTTGCCTGGGTGGCATTTTCGCAATTAATAATTACATGTACATACATGTACATGTAATAACGGGTAGCAACGACGCGACACCGGGCTAGCGTAAACCGGGAGCTAAGTACATGTACCTCCAAGTTTGGGTCTCCCAGGAGCCATAGCAGCACCACGTAATTAAGGGATTTTTAATTCGATTAGAAATCTGTATTGTAGTCTACATGTGGTCTTGTATCCAGGCTGTCTAAAACGAGAGGCGAATAACAAGAGAGGCCTTACTATAATATTAACTCCGTGATCATGATAACATATCTAGAAACACTTAGAAACCATAATGACAATTACCCTCGTTCCCCACCAAGCGGCCAGTCTTTGCGTGAGGTGAACTCGCTTGGTGGGGAACGAGGGTATCCTGGAATGAACGAGAACACTCCTGCAACAAGGTGGTCGATCGAATCGAGTGTGTTGTAGCTGATTAATAAAATAATAATATCAATGTTCTTGTCCGCTCGAAATGCGTAGTACGTTAGGTTAGATGAGCTCGAGCCTACAAGGTATTTACATACATGCGGTTGTTTTCCTTCCATCTTCTACATCATCGCGAATGCAACAGAAACCGCTAACAAAGCTGATATGACGCCAACCGGAACATATCTTCTGGAAGATCCTCCCTCAAACATCACCGGGGACTGGGATAATGCGGCCCGCGACACTGCATGAGCACCACCCACACCCTCGGCACCAGCTGCACTTGGACAGTCAAGACCAGGACAGGGTTTTTCTGCAATTCCCAACACACCTTGTGGTGAAACATCCCCGATAACGGACCTGGCTTTTATCTTCGGCTCAGAGATGATCGGTGGTAACGGGCCGTTAAAGATAACCGGACCAGGATTATTCGCTGCGGCAACCTCAGCTGCAGTTTGATTCCCACCAACGCCAGGTTTGGATGGAGGTTCCGTGCCGGGAACTACATTTGGGGTAGTTCGCTCGCTCTGGGACGAAGATATTACTGGTGGAAGAGGCCCGCTTGGAATAACTGGGCCTGGGTTATTATAAGCCACGATATCAGCGGGTGTGAGTTGTCTGTATGCGTTCTCGAGTGTACTTGAGCCACCCTAAATGCCATGAATAAAGTGAATAAGAAGGTCCAAGCAACCACAAATATCTAACCGGATATTGCACATACCTGCTGAGAATTATCGACCCCATCGGTACTCCCAGGTGGGGTACTGGTACTGGTACGGGTTCTGGGGATTGCAGCACTGGGGTTTAAGTTTTGGGTAGCACCGGTTTCCTCGTCCGGGTGCACGTGGGGAATCCTGCTGTCTGAGACTGCCAAACCGTTAGAGACTGATTTTGTTGCTCTGACTACCAAGTGCTGAGAGGCATCGGCTGGGGTGTTCACCGTCGGGGGCTAATAATTATTAGTATCAGGTCCTCTAACAGTGAGAGTAGAAAGGCGCCCTGAGACTCTATATGTTTTGAACCTAGATACTAAAAGGATCAAACATATATACGTACCAAAGGTCCTGCAATAGTAAATGCTGCAAAGATCACAACACTGCTATAGCTAGCTATAGTAATGGCGCATGATCTCATTTTGCCCTAAGTTGGTGTATTCTTCTTGGGGGCTATATATTTGTGATCACAGGTAGATGGTTTTCTCTTATTCGTGGTGGCCTCGAAGGCTCTTATATAGATTGGGCTCTAGATGAAACTACATGTACATCATTATATCATAACCGACACCTAAGTGGACTGCAATTCCGAGGAGATGATACTCGAGCTAATAATTGCCTAGGAGTTGTAATTTACACAACTTTCGTTCCCAGTGTCATATAACAATAACCCACTGCGCGTTACACCCACCTCCACCGTGAAGACGGTGTCGTAAAGTATACCCCTCTTTACATACTACTTGTAGTGACTGTCCTCATAATGGACCCGCAATAACCAATTGGGCTTAGATCAATCATAAAATCATGCTATGTACCCTTTCATAAATGCAATAAGCACAGTCCAGGAACTGCGTTGAGCCAAAGCCCGGTTAGCACAGTGCAAATAGGAAGGTTTCTAAATAGAATAATTGGAATTCTGTTAGGTATACTTTATAGTTTTAGTGTTGCAACATGAAGAAAAGTACTGATAAATACATGTATGTAACAGTTTTGGTTGCATTGCACAGCGGTATTTAGGGGGGGTTAACCTCAGCATAGCTAGCTGGGTTCCAGAGGCACCCTAAGGTTTTACCTTTACCCACTTGTCAATTCGGTAATCTCAAGAAGTCGCTAACTTATCACGAGTTTACCTTAAGAGCATATCCAAATTAGGTACTATTGACCTAAGGTTATTTAGAATGCCTATCCGTCACAGTAAATACATCAATCGCCGTATCTACTCAGTATGGAAGATGTTTTGTGCGGTGGTGTTCAGCTATATCGTTCTGATATATGTGTTCATCAATTCAATACTTGTTTCGGTAATTGGGTAATTGACAGTACATAAACCCTAACCCACAAATAATCCGAGAACCTTGCATGGATCCTACCAAGACAAAGTGACACCAAATGTCGCCTCTCGCTAGGCTGCCGAGCTCACACATGCTGGCTGAGCACATACATGTATGGCCTGAAGTTGTAGTACGGCACAGTAAAAGCCATGACATGAATGATGATACATATGCATACACATTACAATACATATATCATATTACATGTTTACGTTTTTGAAAAATCTCAAAGGGCAATAGCGAGTCAATTGACTGTTAGAGTGGAGGTACTTGCATTTGTTGAAGTTTGTTGTACCTATGGGTAGAGTACATGGCCTCTTGTGCACGGGCTGGGCATAAGCTTGCTGCACATCATCTGTATGTGGCCAAGGGCAACTCTCAAAACGAGATAGAGCAAGACTTGGCGGTGTCACGAACCTAAGCCACGCTACCAGTATCCGTATCGATCACCCTCAAGGTTAAATTTTAGGTGACTAAGCGTATATTTACTCTTTGAATGGACGACGTTCTTGTCCTTGTCTTAACATCTACAGCCCCAAAACTACCTTCAGGAACTTACTTTAAGGACAGACGCCAGCTACCCCTCTCCCCCTCCCCTCCCTATATCCTTATTTTCCTATTCAATCGTTCGTTGAAAGGGTAATGACATCCCCTAATCCTTCGTTAGTCCCACTTTTGGTTTCTTCGGTACTCGTTGATCCTACTTCCTCTCCTTCCACTTCTCATATCATATCCTCTACTACTTACTCTCAAACCTCTCCAAGCGCTGGAGCCACAAACATCCACCCAATGACCACAGACATGCCCGCCGTTTGCCCTACCGAAGAGGAACACCCCGCTTACGCTTCTACTGGTTCGCGATCGAGATCTGGGTCTCCAGAAATTGCGTCCAAAATAAAACATGATGGTATCACGTATGAAGTCCTTCGTCCAGAACAACTTGGCTGTGACACCAAGGATATTCCTCTCTTTGGGGAACGCAGGCCAAAGACGCGCACCGCAAAAAACAAGAAAAGCCAGAGAACGAGGTCTGGGGAAGCTGAGTGGGAAGATAAGCGAAAAGGTCCGTTGTACTCCACAGCCCCAGGATGTATAGCTATTTCTGACTTTGTTAACTACAGCAACCATTGAGGAAAAGTTGTTCAACAGACCCTTTTCTGGCTACAGCGACTCGGATTTGAAGTCAGCCGGTGAAGACGGGCTTCCCAAGCTTCCTTGCTGGTTAAATGCTACAAGGGAAACCCAACATGATGGTAGCCCGGGAGTCTACATATGCAAACCAAACAAGGAAGATTTCAATTCACGTTTTTTGGAGATTCTTGAAGCGCTAGAGCCCATAGGGGTTAAAATCGGAGTCGCCAAGATCCTTGTTCCTCATGAATGGTTAGCTATACTACAATCCTCATCTCTTTGTCTATTTTTTTACATTGACAGGAGGTTTCGTCCGATCGATCATTTCCCTATCATTTGAATTGGATTTCCCTTGTATAACATTGGGGCTTATTATTACCTCTAGCTACGAAGCATGCTAACATAGACTAGCTTAGATGATCCTATACCATGGTCAGAAATAAGAAATCGCAGCTCACACTCTCTCCTAAGTCCGACCTCATGCGCTACTCAGAATGAGATAAATTCTAATGCTGAGAAACCGCCCGCTTTCTTTGAATCTCCCGCGGAACAGAATAATGATACTGAACCCCGCCGCCTCCCAAAAAAGCATGACGCCTTCATTCCCGCCGCCCCAGTCGATGAAAATGGTATCCCTCAGGTTTTTAGTATGGATCAGCGTTTACCGCTTCACCCAAAATCAAGCTCTAATATTGCACCAATCTATCATGTTACTTCAACCCCAAAGACCCTCGTCTCTGGGATAGATTGGCTTAAAGACATCAAGCTCCAGCTCGAACGGGAACGACAAATTTTAGCCCGTGACACCGGTATCCAAGCTTATATCAGCCTTCAAGAAGATACGATGCTCGCTCGTGGTCGGAATTGGTCAGAAATTCTTACAGGCGACAGAGGGGGCGTGTCAAAATATTCATCGGACAACGATGCTACCGAAGAGCTACGTTCTTTTCTCGGCCTTAAGGACCCTCGATTAACCGAGCTCCCTGGAAATATCGTTCATGATTCGACAGATAAGGTCACGGGTATCCACACGCCGTACTTGTACATTGGGAAAGCATACACCCTCTTTGCTCTTCATGCAGAAGACTATAATGCATTCTCATTAAATTACCATCACCTCGGTGCTCCCAAGACTTGGCGCGTAGTCTGCCCGCGTGATTTTCACCTGGTCGAAAGTTTTGTCGCCGGAGTTCTCTATCCTTTCTCATCCGGAAAAGAATCGCCGAAATGCTCCCAGTTCGTTAGACATGAGTCTTTGTTCTTGCCCAAAGAAACATTGGAGACAGCTGGGGCACGGTCAATTCAATTCAGTCAAAGGCCTGGAGAATTGGTGGTTACATGGCCGTTAGCATACCATCAAGGGTGGAATGAAGGCGTTAATGTCAACGAAGCGTGTGGCTATGGCCACAACGGATGGAAGGAAGTGTTTGCACCAAGTAAAGATGACCAGGAGGAACACAAGGTCTATAGACCGTGTAGTTCGAAGTGCATGCGCGGTGGTGTACCTATCATACTGAGTTTTGATTCAGATGCCTGTGATAGTGGTAAAAGTGATGATGCAACAATAACAGAGGTAACAAGGGGGGAGATGTCTACTGCTACTACTTTCCGCACCCCCGCCCCCGCTGCAGGCCGTCGGAAGAGACCTAGGGTGCAGGAGCCTAACGACAAAGAGGGTCTAGGTGTTAATAGGAACCTTACAGCACCATCAAAGAAAAGTAGAGTGATCAAAAGTGAGGAGGACGATAGTTCGGACATGACCATGATGGCTTTATTTGCTGTTCAAGGGCCACCTGAGCAGGACGTGATGTCGAAACACATAACAGTACACCGTGAGCAACGAATCGAAGGGGTTGGTGGTTCAGTGTAAGAGTCTTGGTCCGCTTCTTGATGCCGCCAACCGTATCAAACGATGGTGCGGCGGCCTTAGGTTATATACCTTAATCTGGCCTAGCCGATTGCTGTATCTTTTAACACCCTTTCCTATTTTTAAAGAACTTTTCCTTGCCTTGTATAACGCCTTCTTCACCTCTGCTTATCGGAGTTTATTTTTCACCCTCCCCTTTCCCGATTTATTTTATTACAGTAGTTCTTATTTCCTATATATTTACACGCCTTCGTGTAACTGTGCCAAATACTCTTTTATTATTCTGTAATTTATGGGTTACGTATGGTGGGGTGTTTTGGGTGGGTATATTTTCTTCTCTTTTCTTAAATGGAGTTTTGTAATATATATGTGGGAGAGGGGTTATTAAAACGGTGGTGATATTATGGTATGGGTGGTTTTCTGCTGATGGCTTTTTTCTTTCTTTCTTTCTGTTAGAAGACGGCTACATATCAGGAGTCTGTTGTGTAAAATATGTACATGTATATATACATGTTGTGGGGTTAGGTTTTCAACAGAGATGAGAAAGCAGTCCTTCTACTTGAGAAAACTCCCTAAGATACATGTACAGTGGCGGACACTCAAAACCGACCCTCAGTTAAGTTGTTCTAGAGGCTATGGGGAAGTGGTTTTAGATTTATTTCGAAATCCCTTCTGTAGGGCTGTTGGGGGCAGGTAACAGAACTATTTTACAGAGGGACTTTCTTCCTGGACAAGTGTTGTGGTGTTGAAAGTCAGTGGGTGAAGGATAGTTTGATGGTCGGTTCTGTGTGTCCGCCACTGTACCTATGAATCAATAGCGACGTTTATAAATATAAAAAAAGAAAAGTAGAAAAAAAAGAAAGAAAAAAAAAGAAAAAAAAAGGCTCGCCCGAACCCTAACTTCTTCATGTTAACAACGTGTGGCACTAGTACTATACATGTACCTACATGTAGTCTTTATCCTCCTTCACCACATGTAGTATTGTAACTAACCCTAACTCCGTCTTTCTATCACGGACTATCCCACAAGCCTCTTCGGCAAAACTTCGGGCCCGATTACAGCAGATACTCTTTTTTAAAACGGCGTTCGATGTTGGTACTACGTACATAGTCTCAGCCAGGTAGAAGCGAGACATCGACTGTCCATATCATAGTAGGTATGATGATCGATCCCAATAGGTAAGTCAACCGTTACACAAGAATGCTCCGACTTATTTCTACAAATTGGCTGGGTTACACGCATAGGTCCTTCCCGCATGAGTACATGTGCATGAGCATGGTTCATGGCCCTGACGAGACTTCGGAAGTAGGTGTCAAACTTTCAAAAGTCTGGGGGGGGGGATTATCTATCTGCGCCAAGGCTGGCGTGGGATGGTCGCCTGCTGTCTACATGTATCTACAACGGTTCTCTTGCTTCTACCCCCACTGCCGGATATTGGATGTCTCGATCTCATGGCTCTTTCTTTGACTTAACCCGTTAGTGGTGAGCATCAGAAAGAACCGTGTACTGTATACGGAAAGCATCTGCCCCCCCCCCCCCCCCCCCCCCTTCTCAAATCCCATCTTACCACGAGGTAAGCAAGCTTGACAGCGGTCTTACGAGGTTTATCGAGACCTTCTCTTAACTGACAAATCAATTATCCGGGTACTAGCCAAGTCATGCAGATATGAGGGCATATGTGTGGGGTTATGGTTGGTAAATGTATGGTTCAAAGGAAATACTCTCACCGTGGTTTGATCGTAACCAGGCAAACCCCCGAGAGAGATACTGATACAAAGCCAATGGCTTGCTGCGTAGTCACCGTCCGCGGAGAATCACGGCCTCTCACTCGCTGACCGCTAGCCGAATTTTTGATAACAGGGGGGGTATTTAAACTACACGCATGGCATGTAGAGTACCCGTACGAAGTGCTGACCCGTATTCATTCCATCGAATAGTGAAGTAGCTAAAGGTACCGTGCTATAGTAGATATTAGATTATATACTTGTACCTGCCACCTTCCCCTTTCACCAGTTAGTCTCGGGGAAGCTGACGCCTAAGAATATTTTGGGGGTTTTACATGTCACACCAATTAGAACCCTCAAGTTGTCACTTAGGTATATTGTCTATCCTTCAAAAGTCCCGATTCCGATTCCGGGTCAGGTCACACTGAGATTAATCTCGAGTCTCGTACGGGTAGATTAGTTTAGTGCATGATTTCTGGCCCACAATCCCTGCCATCCATTTGCAGATGATCACATACGAAGTAAAGGATCCTTTTCTTCACGCCGCCGCGAACGGTTAAAATCGTATAAAAAAAACATGTGCCTAAAATACGAGTCTATTAAGTGAACCAAAGGGAGTGGGGGGGGGGGGAGGAAAGGAAAAGTATCACTTCACGAAGTATGCAGGAACAAAAACGTTACGCGAAGCTTATTTCGGACAGGCTGCTGTGACGACTGTCACGAGACACGACTCGCAAAGGGAAAGGGTACAAATTTGAGATCTTGATCCGATTCGATTCTTGCCTTGCCAGGGTCTACCAAAAATAGACGCAGGGAGAGTGGTGGTTGGAGATGTGCATGTACTTTACTTGCTAAATTTTAAAGTTTAGGACAAGATATAACCAAAATTCGGCAAGTATGTACTCTATGCACCCGGTACAGCCGTTCACAGGGTTTTGGCGAACAGGGGGTTGGGGGCCTTGGGGCCAATAAAAACCGTCAAAACCCCGTGAACGGTTGTAGGGTTTGGTTGGGGGGGGGGTTCAAATGGTTTTGAACCCTTGCAGGCTGGGGGGGGTTTTGTGAGCTTTTCCCTTTATTTGCGGTGTTTGTAAGTGTACTCGTTTACCAGCATAAGAACCAGAAAATGCGAGTGACAGAGAGTAGAGTAGACAAGGTGGGTGTGTAAGGCCAAGAGTTTCCCTATACGGTTATGGTTGCGGTTGTGGGCTGCATACAAGGTGCAGGAAAAAAGGCAAATACACTCCACCACTTTCATGATTGGCCCTGTAACAACACCCTAAATCCCCCAAATCCTTACCTCTACTTCCAATTGTTTCTGCTCCCCGCATTTCTCTGCCAAGACCTCAAAAACCAGCTCTTATGGTCACCAGGCCTGGGTTCGTTGAGAGAGAGAGTGAGATACCAGAAAATGGCTCGTGTAACCCTACATAGGTAAAGTAATCTACATAGAATTACAATGTAGTCATGTCCCTCTGTCTAGGGTGGAAAAGTATTTAGGTTGGCTGGATGCCCGCCTATCTTCTCCTCCCCCTTCCTCCCCCCTCCTCCCCTCAAGATTGCTCATTTGCTTCTTGGGAACAGCAACCAGTCGTTAGGTGTTCAATTCAGAAGATTTAGGTAGCCAACAACTAACGTTCGTTCAGTGTTGTGGATACCATTGTCGTTCGCTCCAAGAAATCAACTCTCGTTCAGTACAGCCCGGCTGGAAAAGAAAGTAGGGAAGGAAAGAAAGAAAAAAAAAACAGTAATATATATATTCTCATCATCATTGGGAATATATATCAGAAGAACATCCACTACCTATACCATCGAGCTACAATCTATCATCAAAGACCACATCACTAACCATGTCCTTCACTAAACCCATATCCGGGGCTACCCTCGCTTTCCTCCTCTTCCAGGGAGTTATTGGAAATCCAGTTACGAAGACCGCTTATGATGTCATTGGCTATGGCTCCAGCAGTCCTACCCCGACTCCAACATCGTCTGGATATGAAGGTACATGGGATGCCTGTGGGAATTATTCGTCCCCGTACGGATGCCCGTCGTCTTCTAGTTCGACGACGGCTTGTCCATCAATTTGTGCGGACTATATCAACGAGTGTGGGATGATGTACGGTGGTTGCTTGTGAGTATACTCCTTTTACTTCATGCATCTTTTGGGGTTGCCCTCATGGAGTAATATCCATATATTGCTTCTATATCTTGGAGGGATTTATTCCAGATGTGCTCAATATCATAATCACACCACTCATATCCAACTCTAATATAACAACCGCTAACACCACAACAACAACAGCGCCGACCCTAAATGCACTGGCGGTACCGCATGGCCCACATTCGCAAAGCCACCCTGCCCAACCTCCAGCCCAACCTCCTCCACTTGCCCAACCATATGCGCTGATTACATCAACGACTGCGGCCAGATGTACGGTGGCTGTTTGTATGTCCCCCAACTCCTCGCTCTATAATCATAGGTCAACTCACTTACAATGCTTCCTTTCTAGCCCCGATCCTACATGTACTGGCGGTACCGCATGGCCAACCTTCTCGAAGCCCCCGTGCCCCACGACAACAACAGCTATCACCACTGTCTCCAGCTCGACAAAGGCTTGTAGCACCACAATTTGCTCAGACTATATCAATAGCTGCGGTGAGGTCAAGAGCATCTGCTTGTAAGCCCCATACACCCCAGCACATCCTCAGATATATCAAAACTTCCTCCACATAACTAAACTAACTCGCCCCACAAGCCTGGACCAAGGCTGTACCGCCAGCGGTGTCTTCCCAACCACCTTCGTCCCACCCCCATGCACAACTGCCACAGCCTCAAAATGCAACACAATCTGCGTCGACAAAGTCAACAGCTGCGGCCAAAAATACGGCGGCTGCTTGTAAGTTTCTCCATTCCTCTTCTGCCGCTCCACCTGCCTATACTAATAAAACCTAGCCCTGACCCAACCTGCACCGGTGGTACCGCATGGCCCTCATTCAGCACGCCCTCGTGCCCATCTGGCACCGGTTCGGGCTCGGTTTATGTCACAACAGTCACGCCCCCGGCATATCCGTCGACAAAGATGGAGACTGATACCGTCACAACGTACACTAGCATCGCACCGGACACCGTCACAGTTACGTCTACTTCGCAGACTGTGATCGAACCGTCGTCATCGGCGGCGGGAACAGTTGCAGCTGGCAACGGGACACGTACCAGTGCGGTATCGCCAACGGCCTCAACGGCCTCGCCGTCAGCACCGCAACCGGTGTTTACTGGTGAGGCAGTGAGGAATAGGATCGGGTGTGTAGTTGTTGCGGTTTTTGTGGCTGTTGGTGCGGCATTCATGTAGGTGGGAGGGGTTTAATGTAATAGGGTTATGCTTTTTCTTTGTTTGTGTGTTATGGAATCATGATATACCCATGACTACTTTTATGAACAGCTGCAGCAGCTAACAATGTTTTTCTTTTCTTTTTAATTCCTCAATTATATTATTATGGGACTTTTGCTTGTGCGAATTAGGTTGGGATGGCTTAGTCAGTTTTTATCATGATCCAGTTTCTTCGACTACTATTATTCCAGCTCCTTTCCTTGACTTTGAGCCTTTCCCCGAGTTCTTTTAGTCTCCTATTATACCCGTAACAGCAGCAAATAGCCAACTAGTAGTATCTCAGTTTCAATTCCAATTTGTCCATCACCCAATTCACCCTTCCTTTTCCATCTGTCGCCCGGTCCAATTGCCGTCCCTACACGGAAAAAAAAAAAAAAAGAAAGGAAGAAAAAAAAAAAAAAAGAGCGGAAGAAAGAAACCTTACATCAAAGTGCATATCCAACCCTAAATAAGCTTTCCCGCACGAGTCACGAGTCGACAGGGACAGGGGGGGAAATATGCAGGAACCATTCCCTGTATCTGTGGCACGTGATATGGGGGGTTGGTGGTTCTCCACGGAAGTTGTATATATGTAAGTTTGTGGTACCTTCTGGCCGCGGGCCGGGGATAGGGACCCTGATTGGGGGATGTGACAGTACCTGTGGTGATAATGGACCGTATATATATATAGTGAGTGAGTGGTTAAGGTTTAGCTCCCGGTCGGGAGTGTAAAGGCTCGTGTGATGTGTGTGTGGGGAAGGTGGGATCGAGTGATATGTGGTGACTCTATAAAAACAATATGGTTTTCGTCTCCCCCTCCCCACACGCTTACTGGCATATATACATGTATGTAACCCCGCGCAATTCTCCTGATGTAGGGCCGATGTGCATGGTGCAGAGTTCTCTGCATGACAGGGTGGAACCTGCGGATCCGTACCTGCCTTAGCACCAACTACATGCATACATAACTCTACAAGTACATGTACCTACATATCAAGCGCCGAGAAGTGTCTGCATGCATGTATGTAGCCTACAGTCCAGTCCGTCACGTCATCTCTGCCATTAGATGGATAGATTCCTGCTGGTGTTGTGTTCTCCCCAGAAGGAAGGCGGTACTCCCGATGCATTGCTGGTGGTTCCTCGCTCGCGGTGGAGTGAGGGACAGCTGTGTAGCTATGGCATGGTTAGTTGCTGACGCATTTTCTTAGGACAAACCATGATGCTGATGCTGACATTAAAAGTATAGGACGAGACACAGTGTCGGCTGCTTTTGCGGAAGAGTAGAGAGCAAGCGGACTCGGGCATTCATCCTGATATGGGGGGGCTCCGTTCGTTGTTTCGGGTGTGGGGAAGGATCCCGTATGCCAAGGAGAAGAGATAATCTCTTGTCTGGGATGGCCTACCTAGCTGATGTTTCCCCATGTTTTAGTGATAGTGTTGTCTCTTCTGGCGGATCACGTCTCTTTATCTAAGTGCTCGCTATAGTATAGAATCTTCTTGGTTCGGGGTGTCTTCTTGAGTGATAGAACCGTGGGGAGCCAACAGGCATTCGTCCTAAATATGCATAAGAGGGGAGTATGAAAGTGCTTAGTTGGAAGAATGGGTACACGTAGGATTCACATCATCCAGCCCCACCTCAACAACTGCAGATAGCAACGGACACTAAGTATGTCTCGCTCTTCCCCCGGCCTAGAGCCTCATGCTCACCCCCCACCCGGGGGGACCGACCAGGGCGGGTCATGGGGTATCACTCGGTAGCAACAACGCTTGCGTGCACGGCGGATACTTGTCCCTGTGCCAGAGTGAGTAAAGGGTAACAATCACCTTGTAGCTTCTAGCCTTTGGTGTCTTGTTTTCGGCTGCATCATTTTTTTTTTTTTTTTGGGGGGGGGGTGGGGGGGGGGGAGGGTCAACATTGACCTGAAGTTCCGCTAAGGGGGCTTGGCCTTAAAATTTCCTGTCCCGCCATTTCAAACAAGCCCCGGTAGCTCAGTAGTTATCATCCCTAAAAACTCGGCACGTAGAAGACAGAGCTGTGAAGGTGGTGTGACTTGGGTTCAAATCCCAACGGAGGCGATAACTTTTTTTTTATCATTCCACGTCCCTCGTCTCTTGATACATATATGCATGCACACACGTTAACGCCCAAACGGGTAAAAAGATAGTGCATGTTTTTTTGGTTTATATAAACTATATGACTCTTTTTGGTCAAATATTTCTTATTCTGCACCCAACAGAGGGCTACATGTATCTGCCTTTTAGGCATCTATCATATAAAAGCATCCCTCTTAGACCATGTTTGCGGTTGGATAGCGGCCCTGTTGGACCTAGGACAGTCCTGGGTGTGTTAGTTAGGCCCTGAGGAGTTCTGTCAAACGATACTGACACCATAGATGTGGCTATCTAGAGAAAACCCAGCTTTCACATCCAGCACCATGTTAAGCCAGCACTGCAAAATCGCGCGCAAGGGCAATTGGATCACTAATTAAGTCTGCAATGTAATCTACATATGTATCATCCCCTCTACTCAAACAGATGGACCCATGCTTGCTCCTCGGTATATAAAACCTCATGTGTGGGTAAGTGACCAGAATCTGATAAGTGTTGTAACGGATGCGTGTGTTTGTCCCCCCCCCCCCCCCCCCATATAGACTGTACGGGCAGGTGGTTCTTGGTTTAGAGGGGTTTTCCTATCCTGGGGATTTGGTCCATGGCCTGCCAAAACTGCCATGGTTTCAGGGGAGTTGGTGGGTGTGGCGGGGGGTGTTTAAGGTTGACAGGGTATGATAGGTGCCTAAATGTGAAATATCACTCTACGTTAACAACATGTAGATAGATGCATACATAGGCTTTGGGGAAGAAGAAACTGCCCTAGTTTCGTCGTCTCTTTACACTACAGAAACTGTATCATGATGCTTTTATGTTTCCCATTATATTATCTCTCCGTGAATCCGGCCCGACAGGTGTGTTATACTCGATAAAGATCCTCTTCTTTTCTTTATAAGGGCCTGTTGGGCTTTGATGTTACCTTTTTCTTTCTTTTCTCTCCAGCCCTATCTTCTTCTATTCATTATCCGTTTCACTCTTGCAATTGGTGCTCTCCGTTTCTCTTTTTTATAACTCTACTTACTCGACTGGCTCAATTACTTACGTTCTTTAATTCCCACCTTCAATAGCACACCCGGGCCGGCCCCCCTAATATCTAAACAGCTAAGATACAAAAAAAAAAAAGATGAAGGCCACAATCGCCCTCACGTTTCTCCTGACCCTCGCCTCAGCCCGCACCGTCACGCAAACGAAGATACGGCGCGGGGCCCACAGACGCGAAGTACCGCAAGAGCACTCGCACGAAAAGTTCCTCACCCTCACCGGCGCGGCACTCAACCTCGACAACCCCGACGAGATTGCGGACCCCGTGTTTGGGCTCCTGGGGAACGCTGTACCACCCCCCCCCCCCATCCCCCCCTAGTATATATACGGAGGGATACTAATATGTGCATATATATATAGGCGGGCATAAAGGGCGCGGGAAAGATCACCGATGCGGACTGCCTCCAGCAGGCCACGGCAGACCAGGCATTCACAAATGCCAAAGCCGCCGGCGACACCAACGGGATGGTCGCAGCACTCGTCTACCGGACGCTAGAGCGCAACACCGGCAGCGTCGGTCTCGCAAGCGCCCTCTGTACCAGCCTTGCCGCCGCCAACCCCGAAATAGCTGCCTTGAGCCAACACCAGGTCAGTCCCCATCCGTATACTACTTACCTTGATGGGATAAAAGACAGCGTTTCTAACGCCCCCATGCCCGCCCGACCCAGGACCCCGCCAGCCCAAACGCCGCATCAACAAATAAAGCCATCGCTCTCGAACTCGCCGTCCAGATCGCCTCCGTCGGCGGCGACCCCGCCGTCGCGCTGCAGTCGGGCACCTTCGCCCCCGGGACCCTCGGGGACCCCACGGGCGCCGGCAACACCTGCGACACCCTCGACGACCCCGAGGGGTGCATCTTCACGGAGGGCCTGCTGGTCGAGGACGCAACGGCCGACGAGATTGCGGCGGCTGTCGAGGCTGGAAGTGGTGCTGCAGTGGGGGGTGGGAATGGGACTGCTGTTGAGGATACGGCTGGCGCGGCGCCGGGGAATGGGACGGCCGCGGCGGAGACAGATGTCGAGGAGGTCTTGTCGGAGATAGACTTGGGGGCGGGTACGGTGCTGAGGATTACGAAGGTTACGAAGGCCGCTGCTGCTGATGCGGAGAAGGGCAAGAAGCGGAAGGGGAAGAAGAATAACAGGAAGTGAATGTACGTACCAAAAGTGGGGGAAGGGAATTCTCTTTGGTTATTGTCATTTCCAATATTTTTGTAACTATGAGTATTAGTACAAGTTCCCTAATAATCAGTATTGTTGTAGAAAGCGAATGTCCAACTGATTTTTAGGAGATGTGCCATCAAGTAGTTAAGAACATACACACTGTCATCTTACTTCACTCGATTCAAATCAACATTACAAAACATCCTTTTGTATGTTATTGTATCGTGGATGTAGAACTACGAAACACTAAGGAAAAGAAGAGCAGAAAGAAAGGAAAACCGTGTCCATTTAACTCCATTCCTTGAAAAGAGAGAGAGAGAGAAAAGAAGAAAAGAGAAAGAAAAAAAACTCCAAATATCAACAACGGACGCCCCGTCCCAGTTCCCACACTGTTGCAAACCTATCAACGATCCGGGGCGTTTGAAGAGGGTGGCAGAGGCCCTGCTCCGCAGGCCTAATCATCCATATGCGAGTTCCTCAGATACGTGACCACGCCCGCCAGCGCGCCACACAGCATGGCAATCACGACCAGCACGATCCAGCAGAAGATCCAGTATCTACGGCGCTTCTTCTGCTGCTTTGAGAGCCAGGGGGTCTCTTGAGCTGTGGTACTGCAGTATCCATGGATCCAAGTTAGCGGAGGGTAAGAGGGATGTGGGGGAGGAGGGGAGGAGGGGAGGAGGGGAGAGAGGGACGGACATGGTGGTGGTGACGCCGGCGGCCTTCTCGGTGTCTGTGGGGGATGGGTTGTCGGAGATGATTGAGCGGATCCCGGCCTGCTGGTGGGCGGCGAGGGAGAAACGGTTCCAGAAGAGGGGGTCACGACCGGTGAGAGCCATTGTTGAGATTGTTTAACGAACGTGGTGGTTGTGATGGTTGTGGTGGTGGTGGTGGTGGTGAGATGTAGTTCGTAGTTCAGTTGAGGAATCTTAGACGGGGCGAGTGATAGTTGTGAATCGGCGAGATCCGATAAGATAATAAAGGTGTCGCCCAAAGAAGACCAACAAAGATTCCCTAAGCGAATTCGAGATATAATAGCTACCACCACCACTATATAAGTATAAGTATAAGTATAAGCATAAGCATAAGTATAATAAAACCAACCAGAACAGGCAGAGAAGGGAAAGAAAGAAAAGGAAAAAAAAGGGAGGGAGGGGAAACCAGCGCGCCTTTTAATATATCTTCCAAACAAACAAACCAAACCAAACCAAACAAATTAAAAAAAAAAAAAAAAAGCCAGTACCACAATTATCCTCGATCCCACCGGGATATACCCTTCAAGTTATCAGCCAATACACTTTTACCAACTACATATGTAGATAGATAGAGTACCAATACCCTTGCACGTTTCGCGACAGCAGGCTAGCCATATGGCTCCGCATAATAGACTCCCCTGGAAGAAGAGGAGGATCACCAGTACAAGTATGTATGTAGGTACCATGGTTGATTAAGCGGGAGGCCACATCTTCTGTGGAGTTTCACCTCCTCTATGGGTGATCCCCCTAATCAATATATTTAATTATAGGCTAAGCTAAGTAGCATTAACTCTCTGTAGGGAATGCTCTAGACGGATAACCAGCCCCTGCGCGCGCGGTGAGAAGGGAAATTCATATGATGTCAAAATCAATTAAACGGCCAATCCAGGAGAAAGCCCTGTCCTATCAGCCCTATGAGCATAATGCAGGCATGCACGTCTGTACCTACATATGTATGTTTAACCTAAGCCTCTCAATTGATTCCAGGCTTAGTTAGGCGCGCGGGATTGGTAGGTTGGTTGTATAGTCACTCTGTATTAACAGTGCACAGCCGTATACACACACGCAGATCGAGTCGAGTGACTGGCTATGATAGGCGAAATATCTAGGTAGTATAAACCGGCAGCGTGCGTGGTGGGAGGAGTGTGTATGCGAGTGAGGCAGGGAGATTCCGGCGAACCTTATGAATTCTGTTATTGCATGGAGCATGAAGTAAGTATGTAGCTACCATTAAGGTTGACATGTACACTCATAACGAATAGAGTTCTGCCTCTGCTGTGTGCGCTTAATTATACGAGGCGTACTCCTCATTGCGGACCGGAAGGCTGAGGGGCGCAAGCCAAGCCCGAGCCCCACATGGCGACCCCGAGGCAGACCAATAGGAAGTACAAGGCGCAGTTTTGAAAATGCGAGCCAGGTCAGTCGATGAAGGAGAGGCACGTTCTAACTGGGCCAGTTTGGTACCAATTTTATTGTTCCCAACTGTTCACTTGGTATAAGTTGTTAATTAGGCTTTGAACCGAACTTATATTCTCCCACCCCACCCCAGCCTCATGATCGGTCGTCGATCATGACGAAAGTCAAATCATATCTGATTCCAGTTGGAGATTGTCGGGGGTAATAATATTAAAATAGTTGATGAAACACTCAACCGATGTGTACGTCCAATCAATTGCAATTGCCAGCGCCAACCATTTAAGCCATAGATATATCGATAGTGCAGTGCAGTGGTTGGTTCCAGAAATGATGGTCGATGGTTACCTCCAACTCGCACGTATGTAAAGGGCGTGATATAAAACACGATTTGTGTGCGTGGTTGGGTGTATAGAGCCCCAGGTCTTTCAACTGTGCGCAACTTTACAATTCTTCTGTGTTGTAACGCCGAGCTTGGGCTGATAGCTCCGTAGCACTGCACCTTGGGAGGATTGTGGTTTTTTTGGAAAAAGAAGGTCTACAGTGCAGATAAGTGCGCATTGTGTTCTGCCCAGACGCACACACCACAAAAGGGTGCGACCAGCCAAGATCCCCGAGTGATGCATTATGACCCACGAAAGTATGTATATACATGAAGTACGTGTAAGTATATACACAGAATCTTGACAATATTACCACATCCACATATATTCCTGTACCGTACTTTTTACCCGCACCGAGTACCCCCATATATAGTTGTTGCGAACTCGCGGTGCCATCACCCTGTTCCCTCTGTTCCTTATGAACTCTTCCAAAACAAAAGCCAGAGCAGATGTACAGAACACTATTCCCCCGCCACAACCTCACTACACCATCACCATCACACATTGTGTACCCCCTGAGCAAACCCTGCCCCCTCCCTCTCCGTGCCTCCTGCCCTGCCAGCACCACCACCCATGGTCGGTGTCAACGTACTTGTATCACTGGGCCTGTGCCCAGTCTTAGCTTCATATTCACCCCTTTCCAGCTCTGCATCTTGGCCCGGGTTTGCGGCCTCGTACTCGAGGATCTTCATTAGCTTGTAGAAACACGAGGCTAACATCGCGCCCAGAAAAGGTCCAACCCCTGTTACATCTACATTAGAAGATGCGGGGGAGAACGGCGGGTTTCGAGGGCTTGGGGGGGGGGGATTACAGTAGATCCAATGGTATCCGGGGAACTTTCCTACTACGACTGAGGGCCCGAAGGCACGGGCGGGGTTGATAGCGCCGCCGGTGTAGAATATAGCTGGACGATATTAGCGGCCTGTAGAGAGCCCCCCTCCCCCCCACCTCCCCCCCACCTCCCCCTCCCTTTTTCTCTGCAGGGGAGTTTAACTTACAGACCATCTCGGCGATGAAAAGTGCTAACCCGATACCGATTGGTGCAATGAACGTGGCTCGATGTTTCTACTATTTCGTCAAAATCACAGTATCGAAGAGATACCACAATCAAAAAAAAATACCTCAACGGCCAACATCAAGATTGTGAAAACCAATAGACAGGTGCAAAACATCTCGATGAATAGCCCTCTCACAACGCTCGTACCTGCCAAATATTGTTCGAGTTAGCGGGCTTTTCTCGATTCATCTCCTGTTACAAATAATTAAACTAGACTCACCAGTGAGTGATGTCTCAACTGTCAGAGGCCCTGGTAACAGGGCACTTATGATAGCCGAGGCAGCAATAGCGCCCACAATTTGCGATATGCCGATATAAATCCCCCTACAGTTGCTTAGTATAGTAGTGCCGAGTGACGGGCTGTGAAGTGTCCATTGTTACCTGCGCAATGGCATTGATCCGACCAAAACCAGTGCTAGCGTGACCTGCAGCATGACAAGTCAGGGATTCAATAACCTGCATGTACTTACTACCGGAAATTATCGTATGGTATCTACTTACAGCAGGATTGAACAGGCCGCCACTGACCCGAAAGAAGATCCACGCATTAACAGCCAGACTGAAGCCAAAGCTGAGAGCAATGTATAGGAGAATACTGGTATCGGAGGAATTCATGGTAGTATTTGTTTTGCCACGTTGGACATCTGTAGTACTTGCAACCTGGGTTCCTCCTGCTCTAGGATTAGTAGGAATGAAGAAATTACTAGAGGTATCTGATAATTACCGAATGCAAAGAAAAGAAACAAAACCGTTCCTATACACAAACTAAAGTTAGCCTGTGCGGAAAGTAAAATCCAAGGAGATGGCCAACATACCGACAAATTCGGCTAACTACATTTATGCCAAGAGTTAATTCAGGAATATTCAATATCAATTTTCCTCACGATAGAAAAGCTAGGGTGCGATTAATTAAATGATAGAAATGCTTACAGACGCAACAAAGTCTATGAAGTTTACTCTAGTTAACTGACCGTTTGTGGAGGGAAAAACCCATAGAATTCCCTCCATCAAAAAAAAAGAGGGAGGGAAGGGAAAAAAAAAAACTCACGATTCTTCGCATCAGTATTCATCCACCCGACCCCAGAAATGGACCGATTATTAGGGTCGGGCCTGAAGAGTACATAGAGGGGCAGAAGAGGGTTCTTGATCTTGGGCATTTTCGTCGAAGCTGTAAAATTGGATAAGTTTTCCAAGGAGGTAAGAGATTCAGGGATAGGAGAAAAAAGAGGAAGGAGAAGGAGAAAGAAGGTATTTTAGGGTCGCAGATAGTACCGCGACGTCGTTATCCGCGCTGGTAGGTGTTTTGCCCCCTCTGTTGATGCGCGTCATCATGACACTGGAGCTGTTAGCCGCGGGAATTTCATCAGTCTTCTACTTCAGCTTGAAGCTGATCTGAGGGTGGGCCCTGAACTCCATAGTAGGGTTAGGGTATGTTTTAAAACCATCTTTTTAGGACCGTTACCCGTTTCTACCAAAGTGGGGAGGGGGGGGGGGGGGTTGCTCTCTTCCCCACTGAGCCGTTAATCGTTAATTTCAGATTCCCGAGCCTTGGAAGCTGAGATTCGGTCGATTCACGGCCCTTTTGTGGAGAAGGTAAATTAAATCTTATAGGCATGAAGAGCATCCCCATCTTCCAACCGAATTTCATACCCAAATAATTTAAGTTTTTCTGCAATGGTGCGAAACCATGTGTGCGTGTATTAGTAGGTGGGTTGATCCTCGTCATCTTATGTACATACAGAGCCTGAGAGAATTATTGCTTGCGTGATCCAATAGTCCTATTGGCCCTTAAACGAATTTATGCTGTAAGCATAGACCAGGAAAGTGGGGATTCTCGGGGGCTAGAACACATACAATTGAATGCAAACCAGTTGTCTCAAGCCAGTCCAAATTGGGTTTAGTGTCGTTAAATAAGTTTTAACAATGTCAAGTTTAAATGGGCAAAGAAGGCCACCACCATCATTGAGTGGCTCTGGGTTAGTGGTCACCTTTGCAATGATTCTACCAGACTTTGTAGCCCCACCGCTCAGAACGTGATGCTACCCAGAAATGACTTACTGGCAAAGGTTTTAATATAGGGGCAGAAAATCATAAACCTGCACGAGGTGTCTGCCAAGTTGTAGTAAGAAGTTTGGGGTGATCAAGGAGGCCTGAGGTCCCAGATTACAGTATATCCTCTGCAGGGCCCCGAAGTATCATTCCCCAGCAACCAGCGCCACCCCCAACGCCCCTTACTAAAGTCAGAGCTTCGGACATCACCCTGCCCCCACCCCACCCCCTCACAAACCCAGTACCATCCCATCTCTCTCTTTCCTTTTACTGTCCATTCCCTTATATGCAACGAACCCGTCTTTCCTTTCTCGAAATTGCATGCACCAGGCCGCCGCAAATCTGCTCGCCTTTGGTTGCTCTATCATCTGCAGCCCGTAGTCCATACGTAGTCCATCCCGATTAACCCCAGCTCATAACCATCACCATCTTGTGAAATCACACACCATCACTCGCCCGCCAAGAGTCCATAAGCCGCTCAATCCTTGGCGGGGCAAACAGTGCATGTAGTCTACTACTACACCACCCAAGTGGGCCCTGATTGGTTGGTGATCATGAGGAGTGCCCCGCCTCCCCGCCGTGTTATTGGTACCACACACAGTCGGAAGATGTAGGTACCTCCACAACCTTAATAGACAGAGGATGAAACTTTGTACTGACTTTCAGCGTGGAAGCAATACGAATAGTGGCGTAATCATTATACATAGTTGCCACTAACTTTAACTTAAACATTCACATATAGTACTACCCACCACACCCAACCGCCAAGCATTGGACAGACGGCTTCACTTCTTGAAGAAACACTGGAAATTATCTCACGGTGGAGCCCGGATAACCCCAGAACTTGGAGTCCACTATTCAGGTATGTGTAATGTGTTCAAAACAGGCATTCAAGTGGCCATCGAAATTACAAAAACTTCTGTACCCGACTATACACATTATCCTTTCTCCTCCCCCCTCCCCAACAAGCACTTGACCCTCGCCTCATCCCCCCATCCAAACATCACCACCAACAATAAAAATTAACTAAACATATCTAGCATACCCCATATCACAAAAAGATTACATCATAATAACCCCCTCTCTAAATCGCCGGAGCAGCTGGATCGCCCAAGCACTGGTCAACTCTCATGAGATTCTTTCCACTAGCCTTCGCAAGCTGAATGAACTGCTTAAGGTATCCCACAGTGCTGGGGTAAAGGTAGTGCATCACCACCAAGTTACCACCCTTGGCAAGATCGCGCTGGAAGGCTTCGAGCTGCTTCTCGGGGGTACTGGAGGTTGCGTAAAGCCAATCTTCGCAGTCTGTGTGGCACAATAGTTAGTTCAATGCTAATTTACATGGAGAATAAGGTTCAACATACCGATAGACCAGTTAATAAGCTTTCCGCCAGGAATCAAGGCAGCAATTCTCTGTCTCATCTTCGCACCCTCGTTTCCGAAGGGAGGGCGGAAGTACTTTGATGTGATGCCGAGGGTCTTTGAGACCGCATCGATATCCTGATTGATCTCCCAGTCGATGGCCTCGTTGGTGCCCAGTCCCTCAATCTTCGGGTGAGTGAATGAGTGGTAGGCGACTTGGTGTCCCTGTGCCATCATCTCCTTGTAAACGTTTGTGAGATTGGTTGAGGTATCGAGCAGAGCGGCACCGACGGTGAAGAAGGTAACCTTGATGTTCTCCTCCTTGACAATCTGCATAACCTGCTGAGCGAGCTGTGGGTCGCCGTCATCGATGGCGAAAGCGAGCGAGTTTGGAACAGAGCAAGAGAACACCAATGGGGCGGTAGGAAGCTTGGACTTGATGGTGATGCCTGATGGAATGGTCTTGACGATTTCGATCTTGGAGATAACGGTGTTGGTTGTACCAGTGAAACCCTTAAGTGCGAATCCGATAACGCGGGCCTTGTTGATATCGAAGTGGGCAATTGGAACATAGATGTCGGTGGCGGTAGCGTAACGACCCGCATCAACCTCGTCCCAGGTCTCTGGGTAAGGTGCGACATTTGCGTTACAACCAGAGTTGTGCTGCTGAAGAGCGATGGAGAAGGCACTGGAACCAGTGTATGCAATATGGAGGTACCCATTATTATACAGGGACATGTCACGGCATGATTCAGTAATCTGAGTGTAGAAAGCAAGATCACTATCCTTATACTTGATAGTGAGCTTTCCGCCGGAAATGGTGTATCCAGTGGTATCATCACCACCGTGCCAGAATCCGAGAGCATTGGAGTCGGGGCCGGTGAACTGATCAATCACAAACGCGGTGGCAGTGGCACTAGTCGCAGGAACAGTGTTTGTCGCGACGGTGGCTGTGGGTGTAGGAGCAACAACATACTCAGAGGCAGTGTTGCCGCAGTAGAATGCCAATGGGCCCATGGTGACTGGCATGCTGTTGTAGCCGTAAAACATGATAGACATCAAGTGGCCAGTGTCAAGGCCGCTGAAGGTTGACAACGGGAAGCTGTAGAACTTCTCCGTACCATCAAAGGTCCATCCAAGCTGGGTTGTGGTCCTATCAACAGACTGGAAGTTACTCGAGCTGCAAGAAGCGCTGTATTGCATCTGAATTGTGAATGTAGTTCCTGCGGCGGCCTTGATGCGCATCCCAACACCACCATACTTGTTGGTAGCGCTGGTGCAATCCAAGTTGGTGTAGAAGTACGAAGTACCCGTGGGAGTAAAAGTAACCCTGTTGTTGGCAACAACGATAGAAGTCATGGTACCATCATCAGACGATGCCTTGAGCATGGCATTGTAGTAAAGGAAGGTAAGACGAGACTGTGATGCCCAATCATCAACAACGAGGGGCGAGCAAGTCCCCGAACTGGTAGGAGTTGGGGATGTGACGGTTGCAGATGTAACAGTTACACTGGTTGATGAAGAGGTGGTGGTAGAGCTCGAGCTTGATCCAGTACCGCCTGCACAGGCGAGCTTGGTCTCACCAAGCTCCCATCCAGCAACGTTAGAGCTAAATGCCGACCATACAAAGGCCTTGATGACATTAAGATTGGCTCCAGAAAAGCTGGAAAGTGGGATTGTGAGAGTTTGGGTTGCACCAGTCAGGCCAGAAACTGTGAAGTAGTAGCTGGTGTAGGTTGTTGATGTACAAGTGCTGGCAGTCTGTACCTCCAGAGTGAAAGATGCTCCAGAAGCAGGGGCCTTGAACGGGAATGTAATGGCGTTGTAACCCTGGGTTGTGGCAGCAATACACGAGTCAAAACTTTCGTAGAAGTAGGCATTTGCCTTGGGGGTAAAGGTAAGCTTTTTGGCGGCAGTATTGGCCGTAATAGAAGCCATTGAACCATCATCTAATAATAATCTGTCAGTCCCAATTCCCAGATCAAATCACTACAAATCACTGGTGATGCCTAATGTAGACAATATCGGTGGAGACGAATGAGAGAGAGGCATACCAGATGTCCAGCTTCCCAAAGTGTTGATATTGTTCGAGTATGTAGCGTAGTTATCCAGAACCAAATTTGAAGTGCATGCTGCGTACGCCGCGCCCCAAAAGGCAGCAGCTACAGCCAGAACCTGGCTGGTGGAGCCACGCATGATTGAAATATTAATGAAATTATATTCTGTAGGTAAAGAAGAAAATAGGTAACGAGGGTGTGATATGAGGCTAAGTAATTAAAAAAAAAAAAACTTGAACCACCAAAGTGAATGGCTGATCGTAAATTCACGATCGTTGTATATATGCTGTCCTCGACCCCAAAAGAGTGTGAGATGATAGACTGGTGAAGAACCGGGAAAAGAGATGGGAATGAGGGGGGGATATAAAAGCACGAGAGGAAGGCCCACAAAGACATGTGTGTAACATGAGGCTACGCTCAAACCAACTCTAAAGCGCCTTTTTTTGTAATGCGAGAAGGAGGGGGGCGGATTGGTAAGGGCAGGATTGAGACAAAGTAAGTAACTGAAGCCCGTAATAGCCTGAGTAACTAACAACTGTTTTGTGTGCTTGGGCGTTGTTCCACAGTAACAACACCTCAGGTAGAGAGAGAGTAGAGCATCTGCCCCCACAAGCAACCCGTAGAGAAGATCTGGTACAGGGGTAAAATGTTACTTTCTTCGGGCGATTAGATTTTTGTGTGGGTCCTGGCGCCCCTCGCAATTGGTTGTTCTAGAATTGTTCGTTTCCCTTCCCGGAATTCCCCCTTTATCGCTTTTATCGGCGGATGAAACTTTGTTTTCTTTGAACTCTTTTACAACTTCCCCTCAGCTCACCCACTTGGTAAACTATAATTTTGTGTAAATAGATTATATAATTATCAGTTTTAGAAAGAAAAAAAAAAAGATGGGAGAAACCCCCCCTTTCCCTTCTCTTCCTTCGCCACAGACCCTGGTGTGTGAGAGTACCTACATATCAGTATAAGCTTAAGATACGAGAATTGAGCAGGGACCCCAGGCCTTGACTATGATCCGGGTTTCCGATAGGTCTCTGGAGTTTAGATAAACTACATGTAATCGCGGCACGTAGTTTGTGGCGTGTCCTATTCTCTATGTGAAGAAAATGCCCAGTGTTTTGCATATATATATATTAGAATGGCGAAACCGCGAGACATCTGAAAAACAACAACTTTCCCTCCCAGCAGGGGGTATCCTCTTTCAAAGTGATCTTGATTACCTCATATATGCTTTTGAAGTGCTTTTGAAGTTCGGTACGGTTACATTGCATGTGTATAGTACATACATGTAGTAGGCCAGTAACCCACCCGTGCAGAAATCATTCCATACCTAATGTCGTCAATTGAGTGAGGAAGTTCTGCATGGGCTAACGGCTGAAACGAACCAGCGAACCAGAATCCCCAGGTGCTTTCCCGAATCGGATCGATTTTTCCTACTGACCTAGCCAACCAGTTACACTAAAAGAGCCGAGTTGTAATTAAAGTGCAGTACTCTACTCCACCTGGCCTTGGTCGTACAATCATGCATACATTGTTTAGTACTTGGCTAGCGAACACTAAAGATAGAAAAGCGAGAAAAAAAAAACCACCACCACCACCACCCCCTTACCTTGCTCTGTAAACTCGTGATCTTTTCAATACCGCACTTCAGAGCGTATCAATATTATTGAAACGTGCCGAGGGGAAATGATATCTTGGCTCAACCCGTAAAATGCTATCTTTGTTTGCAATTGATCTTTAGGGAATCCGGAGGCGGAGTGACCAAAGACCGATTGTCCCATTGCACGAAGGTTCTGAACCTCGGCCACAGCAAAAAATTTAAAGCCTAAACTAGAATTTTTGTTGGAATGACGATAGATTGTCAACCTCAGATGACAATCCTCTTATACATCCTAATGTGGATAATAACGCAGTATTTTGAAGGGTATAGAATAAAAGCACACGATGTCATATTTCCAAATTCCCCTGTTCACATATCCCGTCAACTTCCCGATTGCGCGAAAAGGCAAGCGATAAAGCAGTGGATTATGGCCTGATACGGGTTATTGTGCCTCTTGTTATTCTTAGCCAACCCGTTCAGTATTCAGGAGGCGAATGCCGAGCCCGGAATGTTCAAAACCCTCTCAGCTGAGAGTATGGCACCCAATTATGATAAGTATCACGGTACCGAAAGTTCTTGGTCTTGGTAACCGGAACGAACTCTCCCGAATGACTAGGTTAAGGATACTCCTGGCAGGCACCCGAGGTAGAGCATGGATTCAGATAATGACCACACGCTAAACACAAATGTACTTGGTACATTTATAACCATAGCAGCCAGAAGAATAGTATCAACGACTTCTTTCTACCTATAAACTCAATTCTAGACTCTGTATATAGAGTTCAGATGAAAGTATATAATAGGAGTGCCTACGCCTGCATAGATCGATCTACATGCGCGCGGTTGTTCCCATCTGCGTGTCTCAGCGCAAAACTTAAATGCTGCGAGGTACGAGAGACGAGACATTATCAGCGTATTAGTAACTGATTCGTTTGTTCCTGCAGCTGTGGCTTTTGAAGGCGTGTTATTGCGGGTTGGAACTGCGTCATGTTGAGTCGAAGTCAACATTCATGAAAAATGTTTATTTCAATGTCAGACTTTTTGTTAGAAAAGCCCCAAAGCCCAAAACATTGCCGCGCTGGGCAATGTTCGAAGAAGAAACGCGGAGGTCCACGATCGTGTATAATTATAAGTCAGAGACAAACATAACTTTACCAAGATGCCAAGGTTTCGCAACCGCTTTCACGCCTTCTTTAGGGGCAGTATTGGCTCGACGGCAAGATGTGTACCCGTAAAGTAAGCACAGTCTCATCTCCACCAAGTTTTGTTATGGCCTCTTTTGATCAAAAGAAACGTCTCAAGTCGGCTGACATGGAGTATCTGGTGATAAATAGCGAGGGAGTCGGACAAATGGCTAACCCACCGGCTCAGTATCCAAACTCGAGTGATTATTTGTGAAGTGCCCAGCTTTGGCGTCGCGGGTCGGGCCGTGGCCAAGGGAAGGGGGGGGCTTGAAAGAATAAAATTTTGGGGGCGAGCCCGCGGCTCCGATGACCGGCCAGAGTGTTGTGGCTTCCCGACAAAGTTTTCCTTTCGGCCAAGGTAGAGTGTAATTTCCCGAATCATCATTTGAGGATTTGAGCATCTACCACCTAGATCAGGAACTGTGTTATGGTGGCTTTCTCCAGCTTTTGGTGATAACTTTTGTCATTTTCTGGTTGGACCAGAGCCGAAAAAGTATGCTTGCTTTTTTTGATTTGGTTTCCCGTCAAGTCCCCCCGCAGACAATATTGCACTTCGAATTGTAGATATAACAGTTTCGAATTCCTACCAACTGATCGTATTGAGGATGCATTCCTCGGAGCGTGGCGATGTGGCACTCAAGGTACGAGAATCCAAAACTGAATTTGTAGTGAAAGATCTTGGCTTCTAGAAGTAAACCCCTATTAGTAAACATTAGGAAGACTCTGCAGCCACATGGAACAGTACAAAGCAAATCATGAAGGCCACCAAATTCACCTCTCGCCATCGCATACCCAAATCTTCACCAAAGAGGACTTAAGTCACACATGCAGAAGGCTTATGTGAGAGAGATTTGTCACATAAAATGTGTTGGCTCAGTCCAAAGCTTCATTAGGTGAATCCATTTGTTCCTTAAAGTGATCCGAAATCATATATACGGGATCGAGTCAGAATTCAGCCCCTCGGGTATGTATAAAGATGTCACACAGCAAGATGTTTCATGCACCAATTTCAATCCATTGTTCCGAGGGAGGGGGGGGGGGGGGGTTAATTTGAGATAGGTAGCTCCCTTCAGCCCTACTGGTGGGTGGACATTTAAAAGAGATGGTTCTCTTGATCAATCAAAGGATGAAAGCGATAAATTGGTGTGGTTTATTCTATTGCAAAGAAGGGAGTCCAGTTGTAACTAAATATACCCTAGTAGAGGCAGGTACCCTCCCGGTCCAATACAGGTCAATGTACTTCTCCATCTTTTTGAGATATAGATGTTAACAGCCCTAGCTCGTTCTTGATCTACAGATACCAAACCTAAAATGCCAAAACCCTCCGAATGTTATTTGCAAAAGCCCTGAATCTCACGTTTGCGCAACCAAGCAACCAACCACACGCACACACACTCAATCAAACACGAGCACACCCACGAACCCGGATATCTATGTGTCAATCAGTCACTGCAGGCACAATTCGGGCGTAACTACATGTATATAGATAAAAACTTTCCTCCCACCTTTTAACCAATACACCCAATCCTATTCAACAACCCACCTTGCTATCCGCCTGTACCACCATTGAATCCGGCCCGTTGAGACTATGCATGTATATTAAAAGCTTCCAGAAAGTAGAGTAATCAATACACAACCATTGATTGATTGATCCCCCCAATAACGGTCTTCACAGGCTCTTGACACCTCCCTCACCTCTGAATTCTGATCTAGCCCTTTAAAGAAGAAGAATGACGCGGCGTCCTTCGGCAGCCAAGCCGGGTATTTCTATAGCTTCTTCTCCTATTTACCTTTTGCCAGAGAACCTTACCTCACACACTTCTTTACGCAGGGGGGGTGAAGGAAGAAAATGGGAGGAGGAGTGAATGAGACGTGGGCAGGGTATAATTATATGTACATGTGAGTAAGTACATGGTATAAGGAAATCCCTTTAAAATGTACGTAAATATTGGTATGTATTTAAATACGGCTCTAGACCTTCTCTCCCCCCTCCCCCCTTTTTTTTCCCTCTCTTCTCCTTCCCTCAGAGCTAATACTCCCCCAGATCCATATTATTACTGCCAGCTACTACTACTACTACTACTGTTACTACTGTTACTACTACAAACCTTTTTATAGAACCCTAACCCTGCGGCTCTTAATCCTCAAAAAGACACCCATAATGGCCACCACAACAACCGTCCAACAACTATTCGTCGATTTCTCTGGACTCGTAACCAAGAAGCAGAGTGGCATTATGTTCGAGACCCCCTACGACCTCCTCATCGATGCCTGCGGCGATGACGCCGAGCTGATAACAACCGCCTACGAGACACACCGTGTCACACGGAACGCCCACCAGCGTAAACAGCTGCTCGCCCCGAATTTTGCGGGAATGAGCATCGACACAATCTTGCAAGAACTGGCATATGCGAGCGGCGCAAAGAAAATACCAGAGCTGCAAGGCAAGCCAAAGAGGAGGCCTGAGGAGATCGATACGAGGCATTGTCTGACGTTCTGGGCGAGGCCCACAGACATGGTGAAGGACCTTATCGGGGAGGTTCAGGTGAAGCTTAAGAAGCTTGATTCAGGTTTGCACTCCCCTTCTTCGCATGGGTTATCGTTCGGATAGCTAATTGGAGCTCTATGGCCATGGGCAGATATCTGGGTTATGCCACGAGACAACCTCCACCTTACAGTCCTCGAGGTCGCCCATTCGCGCACGTCTGGCGAGACCGAGAAGATATTAGAGCTGATGAAGCCAACCCTCGCGCGGATGGTGAACCTCCCATGTTCCGAGAAGCGGCGGACGGTGTTGGTGAAGCCAATGCTGAGCTTTGACGCCGCGGCACTCGCAATCTCATTTGTACCTGAGATTGACGAGGCGGGATATACGTACCACCACCTGCGGCGAGACTTCTATAAGCTTGCGGTTGCAAGTGGAGCGGATATTGGGTCGCGGTATACGGTGCCGTCAGCTCACATCACCGTGGCGAGGTTTGTGACGGGGGGCAAGTACGACTGCCGTAGAATGGAGGAGTGGATAAAGGGCATTGATAAGATTAACGCGTGGATCGAGGAGGAGTGGAGTAGGAGGATCAGGTGGATTGTGGGAGAGGAAATAGGAGTAGAGTTTAGGAAGGGATTGTTGTGGTACGGCGGAGGTGAGAGGGTGGTTGCTGCTCAGGGGTTCTAAAAGGTAAGTATGTTATAATGGGTTGCTGATTTGGAGTTTTCGGGATATAAACCTCAGTTTTACATGGTGCACTTCCGTAGGGAAATAGAATAGATTAATGAATGAATTAAACCAAAGTCTAGCAAAGAGAAATTATTGAGTGCGGGAATAAGTAATGAAAAGATGAGAGATTTGTATTTCAGCAGAGGTGGAATCAAGAAAAACGATTGATGTCCACCTCACAGTATGAGCCCCTTTCCTCCACTCCCCTCACCCCCGATTGCACTAATAACCGACTCCAACACCAAGCGCATCAAGCTACATGTAGTGAACATATGCTTAAACTCATACTACACGCATGTAAGCCCTTGACACTGAACTCCTAGATATTTATTCCCGGAATTCCAACAAGAGCCAGGTCTCATCTTCCCCACCCGCCACCTGATCAGCTTCTACCTCAGTCCCACGTATCCTCCTCATGTTATCCGTTGCGTTATGGGGAGAGTCCATGTTAGGGCCGATACCGTAGGCGCTGTTTAAGCCTCCATAATTATAATATTGAGGGAGCGCGGAAAGGGCAATCTGCTCCATGTGCTGACCCACATGGCTTCGAAAGGCATCCGCTGTCTCCCGCAAATCCTCGCAGCAGAATGGACAAGATACTACCCTAGGAGGAGACGGCATGTACTTCCGCTTAAAGGAGAGGATTGTATCTGGTCCACAACTCTCCAATGGGGTTGTAGGCTTATGAACTTCGCGTACGTGGGTCATGAAGTCCTCCTTTTCACCAAAGACTTCCCCGCAGCTGCCGATGCATTGCCAGTCGGTGATCACTCTATGGTATACCACTTCGTGGGTCCACCAAGCCTCTTTAGTAGAAAACATCTCAAACCTCGATGGGCACTGAGGGAATGTGCAGCTATAAGGCCGGATGTCTTGGATGACATGGTCTCTGGTGAATGCACTTTGTTAGTCTATTATAGATTGCTTGACGAGCCTACTTACATCCATTCTTCAATACTATCAATATCACGGAGGGCTTGAGCGCAGATAGGACAATCAAATACCCATCCTGTTGATCCTAAACCAAGTGGAATAGGTGGGGGCGGGAATTCGATTCGATTAATGTCCACCTTAGCTATCTCAAGCTCAGGCGAATTGGTATTGATATCTGAAAGGCGCTTTAGCATCTTTTGTCGAAGAATGTTAACTTTCGCCATTTCCTTGGCAACTGGTAGGCTGCCGGCTGGGAATCTAAGAATGATGTTGTATCTATGGACGACATAGGACAGGTATTCGTCTCTGGCTGGGAACGCAGGTGCTATCGTGCTAACATCTCCTGATTTATCCGACGAAGACGCCCGAATACCAACCTCAATTTCTTTCAAAACTGAATTCCAAGATTGAATGGCGTCGTTCCACGCTCTTATAGAATCGACAAACATAGCCATGTCGACAGGAAAATCTTTAGCAGGATCGGCTGGAACGAAAAACATAACGCTGGGTTTGATATCCACCGATCTGTCGATAAGCCCGGCTATATATTCCTCGAATTCCGCATGCTTTGTATGATCTAGTTCTAAATACCATTTACGGATTTTGATCAGTAACGGGAACCGACTTAATTCGTGGAAGTACTAACGCCTTTTGCCTTTGATAGCAAGAATCGTAAGAACTGGTAACAAAAGGTTTCTTGTCCACTCGTCGTTCACCATCAAGAGGTCCAATCCGCCTTTATCGGTGTCGAAAAGTCGACCCCATAGTTCTAGACGGTTTAGTTCCGTATGCAAGCGGAGTTTTTCTCCATGCTCATCTATTGTACTATCCATGAACACAAGGTGTATTGCATGATAGATAGCTTTGAACAGATCGCCGAAAAAGTAGGAACTCCTTGTGTTTCTTGATACCTCGGTGGTCATTGATTTACATTTATAGGCGGTCAATGCTATGCTTTAGATCTTTATGGTGTCCTTGTAGATTGGAATATATTTAGCTAGGCCCACTTGTAACCATAAAATAATTAACACAGGTAACCATTAGGATATGGAAGTATATCAAGTTAGGATTTAATTGTCAATGTACGTACCTTGTGTGGAATTCTGTTTTGTCAGTTGCAAAAAAAAAAAAGGAAAAGGAAAAGGAAAAGGAAAAAAAGAGAATGATTGGACATGATGCCACTTTTATATTCTACTGGTTAGGGCCGTGATATATGACGAACTCTCGTTTATTTTACGGAATCACTACACAATTAGCATTTTCCGCAAGTTACTTAGTGTAGATTAGAGGCTAACTATTCTACCCTACAAAAAGCTTCTTTCGGCATAGCGAGACCCTATGTCGCGACTACAAACCTTGAAAACCAACTAGAATGACAGCTCCGGAATACTACGCCTTACCTCTTAGGGGCCCCAATAGATGATACTTGACCTCTTACATCACTTCCACCACTCAGCTAATTCTCTCAAAGAGGCACCTCATAGCTGCCGATAATCTAATTTTTCTCATCAAAACTCATCAAAACTACCCAAACACACACCCATAAGTGCCCTTAGCCCCTCACCTCGTTCATGGCTGAATTCCGCGATGTGGCTATGGGAATTTCTACTCAAGAGCCACGTGGAACTTTTTGTTATCAGGAAGGGGGTTTGGCTAGAGGGTCGATCGGTCATAAACTATCGATTATGGACTAAATTGGTTCGCGCCGAGAGGCTAGGTAATGAGGAATGAGGCTACATCTTCTCCGGGGAGCATATATATAAATTGATTATATATATACATGTATTACGACGGCGACATGGCGGTGGAGAGTGGTGGTGGGGCTTCAAGCCATGTTGCCAATCAATCAAATTAACGCAACGATGTACTAGGTCTTTTGTAACTAATGACAAGCAGTAGATGGAGACATAGTACTTCCTTGAGGGCTTCAAAGGTGGTTTCAGTGCCACTAACGGTACCCGTGTCGACCCAAGGACTTTCGGAGGTACATATTAGCAAACGGTGGCAAGCGATAATTAGAATGCACATTTACATGTCTCGATCGACCCTACTGGGTGTCAGGGGCGCTTTTCTCCATGTTGCCAACGGTCTGCCACTCCGCACTGAAGGGCTTTTCCATGTAGCCAGCGATACTGAGCGTCTAAGGGTTTTGGAGGGTCTTGGCAGGTGGTAGATACATGGAGGATACTTCCATGTGGCCGGCGATGTTCGTGAGGCTCAATAACACTTGATAGAAGCCGCTAATCATGGCCCTTTTCTGTTATATGTAATTGGTATAGGTCGCGGTACCATCTCTCAGCAAAAAATAATTTATCACGACAGCAGAATAAATAACAGTACCCAGCTAGGATATTTCTCAATAAACATCAACACTCACAATAGCTATGGTATCCCAGACTGGTATTGAATAGGTGACACTATTTTATTTTATTTTATATACGTAGTAGCCTAGGGGTTTAGGCAAGGAGAGCGGGGAGAGGGTTGTTTGTTAGATTTTGATTGCACCAATACCCATTGTTAAATCTTTCGAGTGATATTTGATGATGCCTCTTAAAAAAAAAAGCTGCGCGCGACCCCGTTATTGTGCAGAAACGCTCGCGTTCCACAAAAACATTAGGCTCGTCTGTAGAATATGTCCAGTATAAAAACGACCCCTGGAGTGCCACTGATGCAAGAAACATCTCAAAAGCACACTAAAGAGCGGGATCATTAGTGCAGTTATCACTCTGAGCTCAGTGCGTGGTGAATGGTCTTCACAAGTGATCACTCGGCCAGTTATCAACCATTTCACCTATGAAATACATAAATTACCAACTATCCGCAGCCGAGTAGTAAGCTCTAACACCCCTACTTCTTCTCTGTCTTGCCCGTTGGGATGCAGAAGAACACTGCCTTCTTCCCCTCACTTGCAGCCTCATCACACCTGTAGTATCCCTTTCTCTCAAACTGAATAATATCATCCACCTTGATATCGGCGACGTTACAATCAGCAATCGCATCCTCCCTAAACTCAGTCTTAGGGTTAATGAAGTTCTTCAGTTCATCTTCCTCCTCCAACTTCTCCTTGGTGATAAGATAATCAAAGTCAACTAGCTCAACCTCGACCGTCTTCTGCGCTGTGGCCAACCATGTGACCTTCTTCTCGGTCTTCCTGAAGTCACCTTCAAGGTGGAGGGTAAGTCCAAGCTCTGTCACATCCCCGGCAGCATCAGGGCGGGTGATCTTGGTGACAAATGCGTTACCCCAATCCATGAGAGTGATCTCCTCGCCCTCCTTGAAAGAGCGCGCATCCTCCTGATCGAGAAGAATCTCATCTCCAAGAGTTACCTTCTTGAGACCAACCTCGGCATTCTTCTTGTGCTTGGGCTTTTCCTCAACAACGGGAGTAGAGGGACCACCGGTGATCTTTGCCTTTACAGCACCGGTCTTCAAGACAGCGGTGTGACGGGGGGAGACGGGGTCGATAACCTTCTTATTACCGGCCCAGATGATAGTCCAATCAAGGTTGACAACGTTCTTGGATGGTCCTTGGGCGAGGATGAAACTGCGGAGGGCTTCAATTGTCATACCGCGACGACGAATACCCCGGACAGTGGGGAAACGTGGGTCATCCCAGCCCCGGACGAGGCCCTGCTCGACAAACCAGGTGAGCTTACGTTTTGAGAGAAGGGTTCGGATGAAGTTGAGTCTAGCAAAGTCCCAGACATGGACCTTGCGGAGGCCAAGTGCCTCGATCATCCAGTAGTACTGTGGGTTACGGTCACGGTACTCAATCGTCCTGAGAGCGTGGGTAACACCCTCAAAAGAGTCAACGATGGGGCAGGCAAAGTCATAAGTAGGGTAAACTTTGTATTTGTCGCCGGTGCGGTGGTGAATACTCGGGTTGCAGCGGTAGATGACAGGGTCACGCATGGCCTTGTTTGGGTCGTCAACGCTGATTTTGGCACGGAGACATGTCTTGACCCCTTGTTCTGTTGCATTCTTCATCTCCTCAAAAGCAGCCAAGTTCTCCTCGACGCTGCGGTCTCGGTTCTTGGAAGCGATGCCCTCCATTCTCTCATGGCGCATTTGCTCCTGCGTGGTGTCGTCGCAGTAGGCTTTGCCAAGTTTAATCATCCTGATAGCTTCCTCATAGAGACGGTCAAAGTGATCGGAGGTATAAGTAATTTCATCACCCTTAATTCCAAGAAGGGCAAGATCCTCAAGAATAGAATCTTGGAACTCTTGCTTCTCCTTAGTGGGGTTGGTATCGTCGAAACGGATGATTAGTTTTCCGCCATAGTGCTGCGCAAAGTACTGGTTGAGCATTGCGGCTTTAGCATGACCAATGTGGAGGTAACCTCTATGAAATAATGTGATTAGAATTCTGATGTTTGAGGTATCTGATTAGGGGTGGGGATAGTTACGATGGCTCAGGAGGAAATCGAGTGACCACCCCCTTATCAGTGTCCAAAAGACCAATCTCATAGCTCCCCTCCTTACTCTTTGCCTTCTTCTTGGTTGTCAATTCTGCCTTGAATCCTTCAACGACTGAATTTACCCTCTCAATGGCACCGATGTACTTGAACCACCGGACCAAGTTAGGAAGGTGATTTTTCTTGATAGCAGAGATAGCCTGGCCGTTTCCGTTAAGAGCACCCCACACAGAAATATCTGCGATGGTAAGAGTGTATCCCACAAGGAATGTCCGAAGAGTCAGGTGGTTGTTGAGTTCCTCAAGTGCAGCAGAGGTGGACTTAAAGTCCTTGCTTCCACCGGAAAGACGTGTGAGAGTGAACGCGATCCATTCATCCTCCTGTATAATAGAAATTAATCCTACGTCCGTAGGACTTTTACAAAAAAAATTCAATTCTTACCAAAGAACCCTGGCTCCCGCGGAGGTGTTGCGGGTACGCTGAAACCAACTTCTTAATAACGGCCTCAGGTCCATAAACGACATCATCGCCCTCAAGCTGAACACCGATCGAAGAATCAGGGTTCGCTTTGTCAAGGAGTTCAACTTCCTTAGTGATAACTGCGACGGGCTGAACAGGGTCAGATCCATTAATAATGCTGCTCGCAATGAGCGCGGGGTAGATGTGTGCTAGTTGAGCCTGGAGATACCGTTAGTAACAGAGTTTAATATGCAGTCTTATTGTCTCTTTACAAACTTTTTGGGCGATTAGCAAATTGAACGACATTTTGGAAGCGTTATTGTCCGGAGAAGTTGGTTGGGTATGACTCTATTATTTTTGGTTTGGTGGGGGAGGGGCAACTAACTCATCGAGTTAGGCTTGTGATCACATCCGGGTAACTAGCTGGTCCGACAAGAGGCTATTGTAAGAGCGTTGCTTCACGCGTCTTCCCAAACCTGTAGACCCTTAAAAATGTCAGCTCTTGAGGGACTCCCATCGTTTTCAAAGGATGCCTTCTCAAATACAAGACCGGAATTCGTATATAAAGAAGCCCGCCGCATCAGAAGTCTAAAGGATCCTAAACCGGACGCAGTAACTACCAGGGACTACCAAGTTACACTAGTCAGACACCGCCCGTTGCCGGAGGTGAAAAGCATCCTACTCATCAATGGAGTTGATCCGAAATGCAAAAACGGTGACTTAACTCTGCCCCTTCCTCTCTATTCCTATTTGGATTCTAATTTATCTTATACAGTTCTGAAATTCAAATCAACGGACTTTGCACTCCCGTTCCTCTACAGTGGCTCGACTGCGCATTCTCTAAAGTCTCAAACTCGGTCTCAAGAGCCCCCACATATAGAACCTGGACCTTCAAGCGAACGTAAACGTCCTGTTGAACCACGAGTAAACGTAGAGGTTGCAGTACAGCCAGAGAGGAAGAGACCTAAGCGGGAATCAGAAAGGCGCGCTGAAGCTGCAGCAAGACAGAGGGAATGACTGAATCAATATAGTTAGTCCGACCACAATAGCCACCCGTTACCATCAGGGTCAAGTTGACTGAGTGAATCAGGAGTATGTAATAATACATATCACTAGTGTCTACTGGGTACTTCCAGCTCCTACCCAGCTTTACCTACGGAACCAATTCCAAGCAGGCATGTAATCAATTAATTTTTTGAGGCACTCTTGGCAATGCCTAACCTTTCTTTGGTGTTGCAAAGCTCCCCTGGCTTATAAGCTCAGCATCGCGCAAGCTCCCGGAAGCTATAAAAAATACTAGTGTGGTTTTGACCGTATTATCATATCTCCCTTGACGCACTTCCTGCACACCCCCACAAGCGCAACAATATTAGAATCTTGCAATAGCACACAAGCTTTTGATAAGATCATGTGGAGACTCTCGTTCGGTGAATTTATTCATTATTAGGCATGTGTGCACTTTGTGCATCGTTGTCTAGGTTAACAGTAGCAGAATGTTCATCCAAGCAATAAGCCCAACACCCGTAAATGCGAGCCAGTCGTGCTTTTTATAGGAAGAGGGTTTGATATCCCACCTAATATAGACAAGCACACCCATTGTCCCTGGAGGGAGGGTGTGATGTATATGCTGAAGGTGGTTCGGGAAAGACGTCATTTGGAAGAAGTGGACCGATAGAATAGTGGAACAACCTGCTCCGGTGTCGAGATATGTAGCACAGCTACTTTTTCAAGACTGCAGAGTGATATATTTGTTGTATATCAAACTATGTCGCTACATATATTTTCCACCTCTTCTCCAGCACCTGCAACTAGTACCAGAAGCAAACCCATGCTTCTCGGGGATCACATATTCCATGTGGACGAAAGGGAGAAAAAGGGAGACAGGAAGCCGTTTATTTAATTTTAAAACCCTATTTGAAAAAAAAAAATTGTTTACATGACAACGCCAGAGTTGGATGCAATACGCTTGGTCATGTCAGCACGGAAACTCCAAACACGCATAAGTAGAGAAGTAGGCACTTACAGGCCACAGATCAGCAGCCTCCTTTCCGACGGGTCCAGTAATGGCTGATCCCTTCATCTCACCCTTGGGGTTGACAATCTGTTCGCGAAATACCACCATTAGCCTTTCTCTCCCTCTCTCCCACGGCCAATTTTCCCATCCAACAGATCCCAAGCTCTCAATTCCCCGAACCTTCTTCCCGCCTAGATAGACCAGAGATACGTACCACACCAGCGTTGTCCTCGAAGTAGAGGTAGATCCCGTCGGATCTCCTCCATGGCTTGCTCTGCCTGACGACAACGGCGGGCATGACCTTCTTCCTCAACTCGGGCTTTCCCTTCTTGACAGTGGCCATGACCATGTCACCGACACCAGCAGCAGGAAGACGGTTGAGACGAGCACCAATTCCCTTGACGGAAATGATGTACAAGTTACGGGCGCCGGAGTTGTCGCAGCAGTTCATGACGGCTCCGCTATTTAATCCATTAGTTCTCCGGGAGAAGCCTGGCAGGGGACAATCTGGGAGACGGACACAGGCAGACCGAGGGTCATCTTAAGCTTGTTACCGGCGGCACCACCGCGTCTGCAAAATAGCCATCAAATCAGCATTTAACTCTTTTCCATCGCCGTTTCGTTCGCCGTTCCGGATTTAAAAATTGGGGTTTCCGTAACGTACCCACGCTTCGACATTTTGGGCTGTTTTTGTTGGTGTTAGTACGGGGAAAAGGGTTTAGGTATCCGTCGATCGGTAACGTGGAGGGTCGTTATTTTGTCGTGATGCTGTAGTCGTTAATGTTCGTTTAGGAATTTGCATGGTCTGGCTTGGTTGTGTGGGCAAGGTCTTGGCGGTGGGATGCAAAATTAGGGTTACATTTTTAGCAGTCACATCTCCCCCCACCGCGACAAGGTCAAAACAGCACCTGTATATCAAATTATTGAAAAATGGGGCCAGTAATCTTGCGACCTTAGACAACGTTTTGGATATGCTGATGGCTACATGCACAGTATTTGAAGTAAGGGTTAGGGTTGATACTTGTGATATCACTCGTTGCCATGATTACCATTTAGAGATTTAGAGTCTGAGGTAGGTGAGGTTAACCTCACCTCTTTACAAGGTGTGCCAGGGTACCACTGCTCATCTGTTGAGTTGAGCTCTGTGGAATTGCATTGGATATTTGTGAGTGGCTACTGGCATATTCGCTATCAAGGCCGTTGTAGAATATGAATGTGCCTATGCCTTAGGTGCACAGAAACTCACTCGGCTACTAAACGCACCCCTGCCACTTATCAGAACCTGACTTCCTCCCAGTGACACCACAAGTATTAACTGCGGGCACAGATCGAGATATTCTCACAAATTCGCGGTCTTAGTTCTCTATTTAATAGACTGCCCCCAATCGGAGAAAAGGCACGATAAATATACATACCAAAGTGGCTTCAAACAAAGGAACATCAAATGGAACTATCCCAACGCCTTAGGGAATGTGAGATTTTTCATCTCCCTAGGCTCTTTGGAGGTTTATCAAATTGTCTAATTACATTGGTAGGTTCACTAATTAACACGTGCTAGCTAAATATATGCTGCTATTCAGAACTAGATTCATTATATAGCCTTGACATCAAAATCGGACATAAGTTGGTTTCAGGAAAGGTGTAAAGACGGTAGGGGAGCTTGTCATTATTTTATCTGTTATCCGGCTACATGTAGCTATCGTTTCATGAAGCGAATTCACTACTTAGATCAATGTTTGTAGCTGCATGAAAGCTTAGACAAAGCTTAGATCATGAAGTGGGGTTATATTTCTACTTTCTCACGACCATATGGATAAAATCGAACCGATGACTTACATCTGTGTATTAAAGCATCTAGTTATGGTATCGACTTAATAATATCCTGACAACAATGTCAACTCGAACAGGAAGTAGGTCCAGCTGAGTCTTAAGGCCATTCAGTCGAAGCGCTTCGAAGGAGTGATCAGGATCGTGCTATGCAAACGGACCTACGTACCCCGCCGGAAGAGGGTATGTTGGAGGTGAACTTAAGTCCCCTTCTATCAGCACAGTAATAGATTGATTAACTACTTACCTGTAGGCCAAATACTGGCTTGGTACATCCTATTTCAGTAGGAGTAGCCCGCGACTGATGCTGATACACCCAGAAAAGACTTGGGCCCAAGACCAGCCCATAAAAACCAAACAATTCCCGGATTCGACATTTTTTGCTAAAGTTGTACCTCCATACCTCGGAAGACCGATCACGTATGAGCAACGTGCATGCCGGTGACCGTGGGTACGTATGCATACCTGTGCCAAGGATAGGGGAGCGGCAAAGCAAGAGTCCATTACTATTTCTCTACATGCAATTATCGTCCTGCAACCAGTCGGCGAGAGTTGTGCCCTTTGCTGTCCAAACTACCAGCAACCAAGAATTATGCCCACACTCTTTTGAGCGACATTTTCTGCAAACAGTCTCTTGCGCGACAAGCCTAGCCTGTCTTTAAAATAAGAAAGTCCATATTCCAAGACGGAGAATCTGTAGATAATCGTTAGGGTTACAGATTACTTGTTATAGTTTTCTCATTTTTTTCTTTCTTTTTGTGTTATGGTTAATGAATGGGAGAGTTGTGAGTCAGCGAACATGTATTCAAAGATGATTTATTAGCCTTTTAGGTCATAATATATTTTTCTTAATAAAACTACATGTAGTTAACTCTTTTGTATAGACTAATTGCCGCTATCTAGTAATCGGTACTACCATGTTTTTAAGGGTGGCCTGGGTCTCCTTAAAGCCCAAGTGCTATCTAGAGTACCATTCATACCGTTGGTACGTAGAACGTCAGCAAAGGTACTTCATTTTCATAACAAGAAGTCAGTTGGTGCCTAGTTGCGAGAAGGAAAAATATGACCCGAGAATAGCGTATGGGATTGTATGGAACATAGCGCCGCCACAGATCGATCTTTCACACCACTTATCCTAATTAGTATGCGCCGGGCCAGGCCAGCAAGTTAAGTACCGCCATTACTCGAAAAATTGGCTATGCATACGAGATCAAAATTACTATAAGCAGACCTGATCTACGCCCTTTAATCAATCGTGAAGGAGGTAATCCCTGGCCGGGGATAGCCAATTTTTCGAGCTTTTGCGGTATACTACAAACTTTCATAACGTCATGCAACTTTTTCATCTCGTATTACCACAACATAAATCTCCTCAACGTACCCTCAATCCATATAGTGCGGTAAATGTGTCAAATTAAAGTAATTTTACCAATGGTGGTATAGGCGCTGAGTTTCAGTCTTTATGCTGCGCTATCATTATTACAAACACCTATGAAGGTTTCCCATGCACCGGTGGTAAGTGCCTGCCACCGGTGGACAATAGGGCTCATATACTGGCACTATATAACCCCTTTCGGCTGAAATGTCTACTACCGGTGGTAAAATAATTTACTTTGCCGCTCCATACAATCCACACAAACAAAACCACCTGTCCACAAAAAAAAAAAAAAAAAAAGGTCTGCAAGGGCAATTATTCCACCACAATAATTGTTGCTGTGCATAGATCGTTATAATGGTATAGCTACTGCGAACCTCCTAGCACTATAGAAAGAGGACATATAACATACATCATCCCCCCTCTGAAGAATATGACGCAATTTTCCGTGCCCCATGGTCTCCCGGCCCCTTGTACCTTATACTTTCCAATATCGATAGCTTTCTCAAAACCCTCACATTCCTGTGGAGTCTCTGTATCGCCCGAGGGACACGCAACAGTCGAGGCTTGATTCTCCATCTCAATAACGTTACAATGTCCCACGGCTAGTAGGCCTAGTTGGGTGTGGATGTATTCGGAGCAGAGAGAATCTGCGGGGGCTCTGGTTTTGCCAATAGAACCGGTGGCGGAGGTTCCCTCGCTGCCGATGTGTTCTTGGGGGTGGGCCCTGGAGATAGCAGAGCTTGGCATAGGGAGAGCCAGGGCGTCTGGCCATGGGCTCGTGAGGAGAGTGAGGTAGGGTAGGTATTTAAACTTCATTTTGCCTTTACCGTTGAATCGTGTAGCTAAATCTCGTATAGGGCACAGTTGAGTCGACTCAAAGGAAATGAGATCGGGGTTATATAAATATTAAGGATTTCAAGATCATTACTAAAAGTATATGATCTCGTGAAATCAATAATTTGCCCCTTCCTCCGGCACGCGGAGGTGAGGTTTTTGCCCATAACCCTCGGGCTGCATGCATTTATGAGTTATCAATCAACTATCGATCACTCAATCGTGAAGTCAATACCCATTATGGGCGTTTGATAAAATGTCGTCTGCATATATAATAACCTGCAAATCTCTTGGTATCTTGACCGGCGAGTGACTATTCATGATGAGTGAGCTGTTGTGAAATGTAACCTATAAATTGTGTAGTATCAAGATATCAAAAAAGAAAAGAAAAGAAAATATGACATAGCATATATCAGCCAGGTGATCACACCCTGAGTAATTTTCCCTTGGAAGTACCCGGCGTACATGAATGCAAGGCATGAGGGACACTGAGATCTTGTTAAAGAAGAAGAAGTACTCGTGTGCAGCATAAAGAACCAGAAAGTGATGAAGCAGGGATTATTTGTACAAAATACTCTAAACCCCCCATACCCGAGTACGTGTAGGACTCAGTGGGAGTGATACCTACATGTATGTATTGTGCAGAATAATGAACCGACCTATAAACACGAAGTGCATATTGTGCCCCGTACGGGACGGAGGGGATTTGGCGGATCTTGGCTCCGGGATAGCGAGGTGAGACTGTATATCTATGCCAAGTTTTTTTTTTTTTTTTAATTTTGACATATATGCGCAATTGCAAACCGGTTCTCCAGATCATACATGTCATGTATGATAGATACAGCAGTTTCTCACGACAAAAAAAATATTCTAAGAGAAAGAAAGACACAACCATGACTTTTCCATCCATCAACCCGCACGCCTCATCATCGTCCTCAACACCAATATCGTGCACACACACAACACCACAAACCCCACTGCAACTGTCGCTATCCCCACCATAAACATGTTTTCATCGCGCTGTGCCCCCTCCTTCGCCCCCAACTCCGTCGCCCCCGCCCCCGCCCCCGCCCCCGCCCCACGGGAGATGAAAATTATCTCGAGCCCTCCGCGTAGTAATAGGAAGAAAATGGTCCAGAGCGCGCAGAGGGCAAAAGGATGTACCATAGTCAGGATATGTATACTAGTAGTAGTATGTAAGTAGTTGAGATGGACTTTCGAGTATATCGAACCCCTGTGGGTGCCGGATAGGTAAGGTGGGGGGGTGAAGTGAGGGTGGGGTGTGGTCGTGGTCGTCGTGTGTGTGTGTGTGCGTGTGTGTGTGTGTGTGCAGTTGTGGTTGGCACGTTTGTTTGGTGGTTTTAGACAGACGAGTTAGAGATTGATGCGAGTGATGATCAGTGATTGGTGAACTACATGTGATTTATTGGCACACAGGCCGTGAACGACATCACCTACAAATATTCCTTGACTGCAGGTTCATTGGCGGCAGGATCAATATATACTGCTTGTGCGTGGGTTAAGCTTGATAGGGATCCAAACGGTATATATAACCTTAACCCCCCGAATCCCAATGGCCAGCCGCCAGATACCAGACGCAGGGCGTTCCATCCCGTCCATCGATCACACCCTTTACCTTAGACATATGCATACAATACAGGAAACACAGTTATTGTAGAAGCATGGGAAGAGTCCTATTGGCCAAATTAGCCACCCAAACCCTGTTTTGAGACAATAATTCTATCTCTCGCTGTACTTTACAGAGCCCCCAACCTTCCCAGCCCAGAGAAGGACAGCACTCTCTGAATCCTTTATGTCATTCCTAGACTCAATCCCTAATTCCCGGTTCTCCTCTGCAGACCACACCCACCTGATCAGGCCATGCATGCATCATATGCCTGGCCCACAATCTCACCCCATATACCACGCCGCCCCCATCCATTGGGCACAGTAGATACCTCTGTCACCTTGGGCTACTTGCAGGCTATGTTATAGTAGGGAGTATGAAGTCGATCCGGGATATGGGGTTTAGGATTTAGAGTTTGGGTTGGTGTAGAGCTAAGCTATGGGTCTAGAGATTGCGTTGGGGCACAGAAGCTACCAGGCTAGTTACGCCACACCGAGCTGGGTTTGAGTGAGTGAGTGATAGGACATGATCCAACCCATAAACAAAAAGGACATAAACAAAAACCAGTAGATGCAATAAATTGGTATCATCAGTCATAAAATACACATGCAATAAATACTACCCTACAAAAAAACCTTACACCCTCTTCTTCTCCCCCGCCGCATCTACCATATCCTGCACCCTCTGCGCCTTTTCCAGATTCCTCGCCGCATCCCTCTGGTGCGCCGAGTACAGCAGCACTCCCGCAACCACGCAGATGATGTCGATCACATGCACGCCCCACCATACATACTGCGTCCCCAGCGCGCAAGTCGAGTACTCGAACCGCCACGCTATCCCAACGTTAGTAAATGTTAATAGTTATTTAGCACTAGAGGGGGGGGACATACACTGCGCATCCTCATCCCACCACGCGCTAACAAGCCCCGCATTGCCACCATAACCTCCCATCATACTTTGCACCGTAACCTCCCGCACACCGCCCTTCGCCGCCTCCGCCTCCTGCAACTTCTTCTTCTCGAGTCCCATGGGCAGGTGTTCCCACGCCGTTGCGTTCCATCCCTGCTCAAGGAGGGAGTGGCGGACGTCACAGCCCTCGTGGTCGTGCCCGGTCATGATGATTCCAGCCTGCTTTCCGGGGGCTGCGGGCGCGCTCCCGAAGAAGGAGTCGAGGACGCGGCTGCTGGTGGGCGCGCTGAGGTGGTTCTGCTCCTTAATACCACCACCGTGGTGCGCAGGGAAGTAGGTGAAGAATGGCTCGTCGACGCAGACACCCGCGGGTTTGTAGAAGGGTAGGTGCGTGAGGAGGACTGTAGCCTCCTTGGGGTTTCCGGAGGTGGGCTGGGCGCGGTCAATGAAGGCGTAAGAGTCGTCACGGAGCGATGGGTCGAGGATGGGTTCGTCGAGGGTCATGCTGTTGAGGACCACGAGCTTTAATGTGGGCACGGCATCCCCGGTGCCGGCGTAAGGAGGTGTAAATGTAAGCTCGTAGTTGATGGGCCCAAACATGTCCACAAAGCGATCGACGCGGCGACGGTTCATGTCGCCCGCATAGCCAATATCGTGATTGCCCGGCAGCGTGATGACCTTGTACCTCCAGTCCCTACCGTTCGCATTTCCTGCCTCCAGGTCCGACTCATTCACCTTTAGCCCACCGGAAAAGACCTCCCAGAAGCGATCACCACGTTTCTTGAACTCCACGTCGTCGATCCACTGACTCCCAATAAGATCCCCCAGTACCACCGTGTGCGTCGGCTCCATGTGGCGACGCATCGTCTTGTAGATGTGGGAGAGATACAGGTCATTGCCCCACAGATCAATGATCTTTCTGTAGCGGTGGAAGTCGCGCGCGAGGTGCTCAGGGTCCAGGTAGCTCAGGAGGGGGTCACCAGGCTTGTGCTGGCTCGCATAACGGCGAATCGTTGTATCACCCTCGAGCTGGGGGTCACCGAGGGCGAGGAGGCGGAAGGGGGCTGGGGTACCATCTGGCGGACTGTGGAAGGAGCAGAAGTGAAAGACTGGATAGAAGTAGAGGTAGATGTTTAGGAAGACTGCAAGGGGCATAAGGAGGTCGAGGTAGACAACGATGAAGATGCCTTTGAACGTCATTATGGCTATCGGGGGTGTTTCATTGGGGGGTGTCTAGTTAAGTAAAGATATCTGTAAATATTGCTTTATGTGATAGGGGGGTTTAATATTGAATTGTGGATGGAAATACTCCCTCTTGATGTATGTAATAGAGAGAGTGTGTACGAGAGAGTGTTCGAGAGAAAGAAGGAGAGAGAGAGAGAGAGATGGGACGATGGACGATGATGGTGATGGTGATGAGGACGACGACGATGATGATGTTGGTAGAGATGCCAGAACTCGGATTCACACTCAGTTGCATTCAGTTCAACACAAGGTAAAGACTGTCACACAAATAGTAAATAAATAAATAAATAAATAAATAAATAAATAAATAGGTTATTTGCAGGGATCTGATCTGCCTCTGATCCGAGTAGTTTTAGGTCTTTGGGTACGGGTGTAGATCTCGACTTTTGTTGCATCATCACCATCATTGATTCGAAGCTTTGTCTCTCTCACTCACAGCCCACAACCCCTCAATCTTCCCCTCCCACCGCAATATATATAATACTACATACATATAAATATAACATATGCATATACAGAACTCTTGAATAAACCCCCGTACATCACAGACAAGAGCCATGGCCAGCGTATTCCTCCTCCCCCTCATTATCATCATCAATAACTCCCCATCCCTAGCTGACATACCCACCTACTTGCTATAGCACGGAATCTCACGCAGCGAGTACACAGCCCAGTCTCGTGACGAGCATCTGCGTGCTCGGGAGCTCAAGAAGATCACCGAGTATAACGATCTCTGCGCTCAGGTCCAAGAAAGAGTATCCTCCCCCCTCTAGTCGTAGCAGTAGTAGAGAGTAGTTATCATATTATATATATACATATATCTAGTATAAACCCACACACTAACACCATTACCCCCACTCCTTAGAGATCTGCTCACGACCTGAGCCCCTCCGTCCTGGACCTAACATCCTACCTCCTCCGTCTAAATCCCGAATACTACACCATCTGGAACTACCGCCGGCAGATCCTCCTGCACACGCACCTCGCCCCGCCCACCACATCTCCCCCCACCGCCGAATACTACCAATCCCTCGCCGCAAACCTACAGGCAGAGCTCACCTTCCTCCTCCCCCTCCTCAAATCCCACCCGAAATGCTACTGGCTCTGGAACCACCGTCTCTGGACCCTTCACCAGTCCTCCACGCTCCCCACAAACCCGTTCTGGACCGCCGAGCTCGCGCTCGCAACGCAACTCCTCCGTCGAGACACACGCAACTTCCACGGGTGGATGTACCGGCGGCAGCTCGTCCCGCAGATCTCCTCCGGGGAAGGGACGGGGGAGCTGGAGCTGGCGGAGAAGGAGCTGGCATACACGACGGCGATGCTGCAGGGCGCCGGCGGCATGTCAAACTACAGCGCGTGGCACCAGCGGTCCGTGCTGATCCCTACGGTGCTGGCGGGGCGTGGCGCGGGGCTGCAGGATAGGATGGACTTTCTGGAGGATGAGCTGGCGCTGGTGGGGAGGTATATGCGCACAAACCCGTGGGATAGCGCGGTTTGGTTCTACCATTGGTGGTTGGTGGGTGGGAGCGCGCGAGGGAAGAAGGGGGGCGTGGTGGAGGGGATGGGGAGGGGGGTGAGGATAGCGATGGTGGAGGAGGAGGTGGAGGGGTTGAGGGCACTGCTAGAGGCGCAGGGGGAGTGTAGGTATGTGGTAAAAGCACTGGTAGGGTGTGTGGGGTTGTTGTGGAGGGTGAGGAGGGAGCCGAGGGGTGAGGAGGAGGAGGAGGAGGAGGAAGGAGAAGAGGGGGAGGTAGATGAGGAGGGGGAGAAGAGAGAGGTGAAGGGGTGGATCGAGAAATTGATCGAATTGGACCCAACGAGGGCGGGTCGGTATAGGGATCTAGAGAGGGAGTTGTGGGGTTTACTTGTGTAGATAGTGCGTGCAGGTAGTATGACAATAAAGTAGCTCTCCGGATCATTGACCCAAAGAACCACAAGTGCATCATGTGCCATCACTCATCCCGCCATAGTAAGGCTTCCCCATCCGTGATAGCGAGCGGCAGGGACAGACAGACAAGCAACGAGTGATCCCGCATGATCCACAACCACACGCGGTCTCTCCCCCCCCCCCCCCCACTCCTTGCGCGCAACTGTCCAGACTTGGGCTCTGACCGCGAGGGAGAGGTACAGGGTCTGGCGCTATTCCGGATACATGTGCCCCAGGCCCACCAATAGGGCAGGGGGGTAAATGTGAGAGATGGCAGTGAGGCGGGCAGGCGGGCAGGCAGTTAGCATAATGTCTGTTTGTATGGCGTATCTTGTGGGTGCTATCTAGTATCTCGGGGTACAGTTCTGCAGCAGCAGTGGTAAATCACATTCACGGATGGGGATTGGCCCGTCGTAGAGATTAAAACTAAAGGCAAGTAAGCAGACAAGAGAGAGAGAAAAAGACAACCACAGACGTCATCACAATAAATTACTACGCTACGTTAATTTAATTATTTTATATCCCCACCCGTCAACCCAGCCCGCAACCCCCCACACCCCCGCTATGTTTATCTCCTCCCCCTTTTATCATCCTCACTCGTCTCATCCTCCCCCTCGGCCGTATTATACACGCTTTCGTCGAAGCTCTCCTCCGCCCACAGCGAGCTGCCACTCCTCCTCTTCAGGTTCGCCCCCAACCTATTCTTGTCCGGTTTCTCCGTCCCCGCCTCACTCAGCTCGTCCTCGTCCTCCGCCCTCTCCGTGTCGTCTGTCTCATCGTACAGCTCCCCGTCCGTCTCCAGCTCCAGCTCCTCGTCCTCTTCATCGTCAAAGCCCACCTTCCGTCGATCCGCCACCTCCTCGCCCCAGTCCCCGACGCCCGTCAGCCCCTTGAGCCCCCCGCGCCATGGCCGGCACCGCTTCACGAGGGTTCCGCAGCGCAGACAGCTCCACCCGTCGCCCTCCTCAAGCTCGATCTTGCCCGCAATGCACACGTAGCAGTAGATGTGCCCGCATCCGACCGCCTCGTATGGATTGACCACGTCCGTCGCCTTTCCGCCCGTCGCGCCAAAGTCGCCCGAGGTGTCTGTCTCCTTGTGGCAGATTGCGCACGTGCGCTCGGGTAGAAACGCGAGCTCTCCCTGGGCGGCGGAGGGGTCGGATGGGGTGCCCCGGAGCTTTCGCAAGGCACGGGACCACCAGCGACGCCATCGGGAAACGCGGATGAGAGGGAGGATGAAGAGGAGGAACTCGGTGAAGGCGTGCCAGACGAGCTGGCGGTTGAGATACTCGAAGCTGACTTCGCGGGAGACGACGTGGGAGGGGGAGACGAGGCGCATACGGAGGGTGCGGTCAAGGATGGTACGGTAGTGACCGGTGAGGAGGAAGGCGGCGAATGAGACGAAAGAGACGGTGGAGTGTGCGGTCGAGAGGGTGTCCATGATGCGCGACATGCGCTCGGTGAAGGGCGTGGACTGTTGTTGGTTAGGTTAGCTGGTGATGAGGGGTAGGGTTGGGGAGCTTACATCTTCGGGATTGGAGTGTGATAGGAGGTAGAGGTGGAGACGCTGGTGGAGGTAGCGCCCACCGACGGTTAGTAGGCCATAGGCCGACTTTTGGAGAACAGTGGGTGGATGATCAATCGGTCCTGACCGTCGCGCATCGGTATATACGAGGTTCTGGAGGGCAGCGCCATATGTCGCGTTATGGTCCCAGATTGTGAGCTTGAAAAGTGCCGCTCGAAGCAGCAACATGAACTCTGGCTCCCAATTCTCCTTCAGGGACGGCTACAATAATCACCAGTCAGTGATATATTCACATGCGAAAAAGAGCGAAACTAAAATTTTAAAATAAAAAAAATAAAAAAAATAAAAAAAGAGTTCACAAGCTATCCGGAGTAAAAACAACACATACCCGAAAATACTTGAGACCATTCCACAGCTGACCCTTCAATAGCTCCAACAGCTCCTCATCCAATAACTCGGTATCGAGCTGCCCTACCCGGAACGCCGGTCGAGCACCAGTCTTAATATCACCACCACGGGTAGTGAAGAGAGAACCCAATAGGCCATGGGAGGCGGCCTCTTGCTCACGGGATTCCTGGAGGGTTGTTATGCGTTGCTGTGCGCGTTGGTGGGCGAGCTGCCAGTCTGCAGATTGCGAAAGTGATGCGATTGTTGTAGGGGTAGAGGCTATTGCTGTTGCTGTTGCTGCTGTTCCTGATGATGATGGTGCTGTTGCTGCTGCTGCTGCTGCTGTTGCTATTTCTGTTGTCGTGATTGCCATTGTGTTTGATGAGGGAACATTGGATGGTGTAGGAAGACAGATAAAAGTGAGATCTATCTATCTATCCTCTTCTTCTTCTCTCAAGATAGGAAAAGGAGGAGGGGGGTAGGAGGGGGAGGGGGGTGAGAGATGGAGAGGAAGGATGAGAGGGGGGGGGGGGGGGTAGTAGGAGTAGGGAAAGGTTGTGATTGTAGCTGATGTTTGCTGTTGACGCGCGATTGGATGTGCATGGATGATGGGTTGGAGTTGCCGAGGTGCTGAGAAGGAGAAGAGTAAATTCGGTGTGGGCGATGGGTGGATGCACGTGGTACGCGTAGGTTGTGGAATGTGGAGAGTGATTGGATTGGATTGGATTTATTTATTTACTTATTTACTTGATCGACTTGTTGATCGACTGGCTGATTGACGGCGGCTGAGACCTCTCAACAAAAGTAACAAAAGTAACAAAAGTACATATACTTATCATGTGTTTATATTTGTATCTGTAGCCAGGTGTCGAGTGATTGTCTGTGAAGTTGGGTGATTGCTCTTTGCGTGGGTTTCTACGCGGGGGACGGATGGTGGTACTCGGGTCAGGTAAGGAGAACCTGAAGATGACTTTTAACGGTAACAACCTCTGATTCGTTACTACATAGTAAAGACTACACCAAATCAAATTGGGCCCCTGCTTCGCAGCCTGCATCTTCAGGTTCTTATTACCTGAGTAGATGTGCGTGCTCTAGATATCTCAGACAGTAAAGTGCAGGTACATGTAGGTCTGTATCATAGTGTCTATCATCCTCATCATCATCATCCTCATCATCATCATCAACAGGATGGACAGCCAGACAAATCATTGATGTTAGCAGTACATGTAGTAGAGCTTCCCTCTGTCTCCATCACCAAAGTGCACTCGCTCAGGAACAACATACATGTACTTACTCTCTCTTCTCCTTCCCCCTCTCCTTCCATTCCCCCTTCCCCTTCCCCTTCCCCTTCCCCCTTCCCCCTTCCCCTTCCCACTCCCTTACCCCGAGACGGATCCAACATCGCTTGCACGCTTGGCACCCTGTTGACCCCAGAAGCACAGCATTAATGCATTTATCTCTCGGCATGTACCGTTTCAACCCTGAGCCCTAGGCATTCCATTAATTCATCCATCCATCCATCCACATCCCAAGGCCCAGGCAGGCCACCAACCAACCCACCACTACCACTCGCTCTCCGCCGAACCCCTCGCGTTTCATGTTTGCATACGATACGGGTCTTGTAGCAGCGGGGTATGGGAGGAGGAGGAGGAGGAGGAGGAGGGGATTGGGTTGGGTTAGAGTATTCTAGAGACTAGAGAATTGGAAATGGAGATGGAGCAGAGAGGACTCTAGTAGAGTCTGGACCATTATTCCCCCACCTTCGTCCTACCCATACAACTACATATATACATTTATATATCTCCACTGCCTCTGGAATATGCTATCTGTCTATATCTTAGTTGAGTTGGTATTGTAACAAGATAAGAGAAAAGAAAAGAAAAGATTTGACGTAGTGCTTCTTCTCCCTTCTTTTTTTGCTTAAAGCAGACATCCGTGACTCGTTTGTTTCCAATATCCATAATTCTCCCCTCAAACCCAATTCCGTCTTATCCTCATCCCGCCAAGAACGCAGATTCACAGACACAAGTTATCAATATCAATCCCATCCCATCCCATCCCATCCCATCAATCGTCCCACAATCACATCCCATCACATCCCACCATCACATCCCATCCATCCCATCCCATCCCATCCCATCCCATCCCACCACCACCACCACCACCACCTCCTCCTCCTCCTCCATCCCCTTCTCTTCTCACAACCACCACCTTCATCACCACAATCACCATATAGCATACCTCACCACTTACTCACAATAACCACAGACTAGACCTTATAACATAGCTATGAGCTCGGGTGCCCCACTCAAGCCTGAAATCCTATTCGAGGTCCTCCAAGCCGCATCCTCGCAGTCCCAGGAGCTGGTGCAGAATGCGTCGACCCAGTTGAAGAGCTGGGAAACGGTGCCGGGGTTCTGGGGTATGCTGCAGGTTTGTTTGTTATTATCTGCTGTTGTTGTTAGATTAGATATACTGCTGGAGAGGAGAGGGGGATGTTATATATATATATAGAGAGAGAGAGTCTGTGTGTGTGGGAGTGAAGAAGGGAAAAAGTTTTTTTATGCAATATACACATATTTGTGAGGGACCATTGGCTGACTAGCGGTGGGGAATGTTGCGGCGGCGGTGTAGGACATGTTTTTGAACCGCTCACTCCCGGTGGTCATTCGATGGCTGGCAGTCATCACACTGAAGCAGGGCGTTGATAAATACTGGCGGAAAGCTGCTACCAAGTTCCCCCCCCCCCCCCCACCCACCCTCTAACCTGCAGTCGTAACCAATAACTAACCCCCCCCACGCAGCGCAATTAACAAAGAAGAAAAGGCATACATCCGTGCACGTCTCATCCCCGACATCACCACCGAGCCCAGCCCGCAACTCGCCGCTCAGAATGCCGTCATCGTCGGCAAAGTTGCCCGACTCGAGTACCCCCTCGACTGGCCAGATGTCTTCACAGAGCTTACCAGCAACATCCGGGAAGCGTCTGCAGCACCGCTCGATGATGCCGCGACCCTGCGCCTCACCCGCTGTCTATCAATGCTCCTTCATGTCGTCAAGGAGCTCGCCACAGGAAGACTTATCCGCACCAAGGCGTTGCTACAGAGCGTCACGCCAGAGGTCTTCAAGGTCCTGGGTAGCGTCTACATCAAGTACGTTGAGCTGTGGCAGGGGCAGCTCGGGGGTGGTGGTGGGCAGGCGCCAGTGGAGATGATGACCATCACGCTACTATGCCTAAAGATCCTGCGGCGGCTGATTGTGGCCGGCTACGAGTTCCCGAACCGCGCGCCGGAGGTGCAGGAGCTCTGGCAGATCCTCTACGGGCAGGTGTGGGCGCTGTTCCATGCAGAGACGCAGCTGGCCGCCAGTATCAGTGGCGAGGAGGTTGCGCTGCTAAGGAAGCATGTCATTAATATGGGGAAGCTGTTCCTCGACGCGTCGGCGAGCCATCCGGCGGCATTTACGTTGTTCCCCGGGACGCTGCCGCTACTGGGAAAGTACTGGGAGGTTGTGGTCGTGTATGGGGACTCGTTGGTGGAGCGCAGCAAGGAGAGTCTCAATGGCGCCGGGGAGAGCGCCGCCGCGGAGGAGGATAGAAGAAAGTATAGGGAGAAGGTGGCGCTACATGGGATGCTTCTCTTCCGGAGCTGCGCAAAGATGGTTTTCAATCCCACCGCGACGTTCAAGTGTATGTTCCACTTCTCTCTACATGGGGTGGTGGGTGGGTCAAGCATCGTTTATACAGGTTTTTTTTTATTGACATGTAGTTCAGACAGGCACAAGACAGAAAAGGATGAAACGCGCGATGCTACAGAGGTAATCACGACACAGCTATTCACGCCGCAGACTGTCACGCACTGTATGGAGGTGCTGGTCACAAAGTACTTTGTGCTCGGCCCCAACGACCTCGAGGGCTGGAACGAGGACCCCGAGACGTGGTCAGAGCACTGGGAAAACGCGGTAGAGAGCTGGGAGTTCATTATCCGCCCCTGCGCGGAGAAGCTCTTTATGGACCTGGTGACCAACTACAAATCGGTCCTTGCGGAGCCGCTCATGCGCGTTTTCAACAACTCGATATCCTCGACGGACGTACTCACCAAGGACGCCATCTACACAGCCGTGGGACTGGCGGCGCCTGTGCTGCACCCCAGCTTGGACTTTGATGGGTTCCTGCATAGCACACTGGTCAATGAGATTCAGGTGCAGCGGTTGGGGTACAATATACTACGGCGCAGGATCGCGATCCTAATCGGGCAATGGGTGCCCGTGAACATGTCGGAGGAGTCGCGGACGACCGTCTACAAAGTAACGCAGCACCTGCTTAACCGCAACGACCCGTACAACGATCTAGTTGTGCGCTTGACGGCCGCGCGGTGCCTGAAGAGCAGTGTCAACGAGTGGGAGTTCAAGGTCGACTCGTTCCTGCCCTATGTCGACGACCTATTTGCGAAACTGATGGCCTTGATCGATGAGGTTGAGGAGACGGAGACCCGCATGAGCTTGTTGGACGTTATTGGGCTGATTGTGGAGAGGCTGGAACACCATATTGCGCCATATGCTGAGGCGATCGTCCGTATTCTGCCGCCGCTGTGGGAGCAGACGGGGGAGGAGCATTTGTTCAAGCAGGCGATCCTTACCATTCTGACGAAGCTGGTGGTCGCGATGAAGGATAGGAGCCTGCAGTACCATAATATCGTCATCCCACTAATCAAGTTTTCTGTAGAGCCCGGATCTGTAAGTGGCTTCTACTTTCACTTTGGACATGATACTGACAATGGGTGCGCAGGGAATGCAAGTATACCTTCTAGAAGACGCACTGGATCTCTGGGAAGCTACCATCCGCTCTGCGCCGGCACCTGCCTCCGCAGAGCTAATGGACCTCGTCCCGCTCCTCATCCCCTGCATCGAACTGGGCACAATGACGCTCCGGAAGGTCCTAGACATCATCGAATCCTACGTTTTGATCGCACCCCGCGAGATGATTGAGGACTTCCGCACGCCCATGTTCGCCGCCTTCGCCTCCCTCCTCGGCACACTCAAGCCCGAAGCCAACGGCATCGTCTCCCACGTTGTCGAGATTGTCGTCCGCGCCGCCGAAACACTCGGCGGCGAGCAAGCCCTCTCCGTTGTCGGCCACGAGCTCATCCAATCCGACTTCCTCCCCAGTATCCTCTCGGGCATTCACGAGAGCTACGAGGCTCACCAGACCACGGGCCCGAACCGTGTGCATTCGCCGCTGAACTCTATTGTGCTGTCGGACTACCTCTGCTTGCTGTCGCGCATGGTACTGGCGAGCACGGGCTGGTTCGTGGAGAATGTGCGCGCGTTTGGGGAGCAGAAGGGGATGGGGGTGGAGACGGTCATGGACTGGTTGCTCGATGAGTGGTTTGAGCATTTCTCGAACATCGGGAGTCCGAAGGCGCGGAAGCTGAATTGTATTGCGCTGACAAAGTTGATGGAGACGAATGAGGGGTGGGTGTTGAGTAGGTTGCAGGATCTTATGGTGGTGTGGACGGATGTGGTGAATGAGCATTTGGATAATGAGGGTGGAGAGTGAGTGTTTTCCGTCTTGTATGAGTGAGTGAGTGCTGATATGTGGTTGTTGGTAGTGCGTTGATCTACTGGGTCCAGCCCGAGGACGACGAGAATGCACCCGTGACCCCCGAGAGCTCCCGGAGGAAGGCGGTATGTGTCCCTCTCCCCTCCAATTCCATTCCCTTTCCTTCCATTCCCATTCCAGCTCGGATGTGAGCGTATTTCCCCATATTAAACTTTTTTTTCCCCCCGAGCCGGAGATTTCCCCACCCGGAAATGCATCGGTTTCACATTCCGTCATTTGGTTTTTTTTTCTTTCTTTTTTTGCTGACCATGCGCTATGACGGATTGGATGGAGTAGCTCACGCAGTCTGATCCCGTGCACGCCGTCAACCTGGTCGAGTTCACAAAACACCACCTAAACAAGGTGCAGAACGAGAACGGCGGCCCGGATCGCTTCAGGGATGATTGGGTTGTGAACGTGGATAAGGATGTGCTTGATGGGTTTGTCAAGTTGGGGGTTATATAGATGTTTGAAAAAAAATTAGATTCTTTTCAGTGTTTTTAAACTTTTATTATTAGCTTGTGATAATGAGAAAGTGAGAATTTGAGATTGGTATGACCGATACCCTGTTATTCTATAGTGCTAGAGAGAGGAAGATGGGATGGGGAGGTCCAGTTAACTTGTTATTATTGTTGTTATTATTATTATTGTTATTATTATTATTACCATGCCTGTTGAGATTACGTCAAGGAATGAATGATGAATGATGAGTGATGAACGGATGGATGGATGAGTCTGGGTAGATACAAGTACTTCTTACCTAGAGAGAGAGAGAGAGAGAGAGAGATAGATAGAAGAGATATGTGCATAGATATGTTACTGTTATTGTATTAGATTACAGATCACTTCACCTCAACAACTTTTTTTTATTTTTATTTCTCCCCTTGCATTGCATGTGCATCAAACCAATCAAACCCCTTCCTTCCTTCCTTGTCTTGTCTCTTAATTACTTTATTTTATTCATCTTTTCACGAGAGACGAGAGACGAGAGACAGACGACGACGTTGAAGTCCTGCAGGTACCAATAAACCCCTTTTCTCTCTTTCTTTCTTTCTTCCTTTCTCTGTCTCTGTCTCTCTTCTCTCACACTCACTCCCATCACACTCTCACACTCTCACACTGACACTCTCTCATTCCCTCATTCTCTCACTCACTCACGTTCTCTTCTTTCTTTCCTTTCTTTCCTTTCTTTCCTTTCTTTCCTTTCTTTCCTTTCTTTCCTTCCTCTCTTTCTATCTGGCCACTCACCCCTCCCTCCCCTCTCTCTCTCTCTCCCACTCACTCACTCTCTCTCATCTGTCCATTCACAGTGTCTATCTGGTCTGCTGTACTGTCAGTCTGCAGATCGTCCTCTCCTTTAGTTTCTTTTTTTCCTCTTTCCTTTCTTTCCTTCTTTCCCCCCTCCCCCTCCCTCCCCCCCAGTTAATCTGGCAATCGACCCCATTCACCCGGCCCAGTCGCTTTCGGACAAACAAACGGCCAAATCGCAACAATCAGCTGCCAGTGTCCAGCACCCACACAGAAAGAGGAACATGTGAAAGGGCCGATAACTCTCTCTTTCTCTCTCTCTCTCACACTCTCTCTCACCACACACACACAAGGGCCACCCCACCAGTACTTTCTCTCTCTCTCTCTCTCTCTTTCTCTCTTTCTCCCCTTCTCCCCTCTTTTCCCTTCTCTTTCTTTTCTCTTCGCACCATACAAACTACCACACCCACATACACACATACATACACACAAACACACAAACACACACAGCACAGACAGCTGCACAGACCGCAATGTCCGAAGACTACGACCCCTCTCCACAGAATCGCCGGCTCCGTCTCCGAAACTCCCTCGTCCGCCCTTCGCGCCTCTCGTACGGCCCCTCTTGCGCTAACGACGACTCGCGCGCCCCTTCCCCCTCCCCCCAGATCGACGACAACGGCTGGGAGACCGAGGACGCCGACAGCACCACCACAACCACCACAACCAACACATCCGCAACCACTACACCAACGCCGCAGTCACCACTACCGCCGCTACCACCCCCGGGAGACGAGGAAAACGTCTCAAACTCGGCCCGCAAGCGACGCAGCCGTGATGCGCCCTTCTTCCCCCCGGCACTGATGGGGCTGTCGCCTGCCGCCGCCGGAGGCCTCAAACCCCCACCCCCGGGTGCTAACCACCGCCGGAATCGTAGCGGGAGTGAGGGCGGCGGGCAGAGGGGGGACAGATATGTGGATTTTCTAGAGAGGCAGGTTGCGGACTTGACGGCGCAGCTGCAAGGATATACGAGTCCCAGCAGTGGAGCATCGCATGCCGTGAAGCTGAGGAGACTGAGTAGTGAGGCGAGGAGCCTGAGGAATGAGGTGCTGGACTGGGAGGCAAAGTTCAATGTGCGCGTCAAGGACGAGGTGGAGATGAAGGCTGCGCAGGACAATACGCTGCGCGGGAAGATCCGCATGTTGGAGGAGAAGCTGGATGAGGCCCTGGAGCGCGGGCAAGAGGTCGAGGAGGAGTGCGATGCCTGGCGGGGGCGCGCCGTGGAGTTGGAGGGTATCAATAGAGCGCTGGAGGTGCGGGTCGAGGCCCTGGCTAGTATGCTGGCGGAGGCGACGCGGGGAGAGAGGGGCGTGAGCAGGAGCCGGAGTCGGGTCGGGAGGAGTGCGAGTAGGCGCGGGAGTGAGGTTGGAGCGCCGGGAATGGAGAGGTGCGTGACGATTGGGACGGCCACGAATACGGGCACGACTACGCCTGTGGATAGTAGAAGGGGGAGTGTAGATGGTGGTGCGTCTGCGTCGCCGGGCAGCTCGCCGGGGAGAAGGTTGGAGGATTATGGCATCACGGATCCGATCGATGCGGTCCTGCTCACAATGACCTCGTCGTCGACTCCGCCAACACCTGCCGACCCTGTACGCACACGCCACATGAGACGCTTCCCTTCCGGTTCCACTGCGCCAAAAGCACTCGTGCTCCCGCCGTCGTCTGCTTCCTCGCCGACGGGGCCCGAAATATCACCGACGCTCCCAACCCTGCGCACATTCTTCAACACGCCCATCGCCGACCCCTCGAGCATGTTCTCGTCACGGCCCTCATCCTCATCCTCCGACGTCCCACCCCCATCAGCAGTAATACCCGCCCACTCTGCCCGCCCGCCACTCACCCAATCCGACAGCCTCTTTGCCGAGCTCGCCCGCGCCGAGAACGAGGCCATCGCCGCAGAAGAGAACGAGAACGATGCCTTTGCCCTCGTCTCAGAAGCCATGAACAACCCCACGCCCCTCCTAATGAAGGCCGCCGGCCTCGTTGGCGCGGGCATCCGCTCGCCGACAGGCACATTCCTCACCGCACGCAAGAGCGCCATGGACATGCTCACGGGCGTCGTCGGAAAGGGCGTTGAGCGCGTCTCGCGCCGGCGAGCAAAGCTCCTGCAGTACAAGTCGCGCGAAGCACGGCGGCGCATCGAGGGTGTGGCCGAGGACCGTGTGCGACGGGATCATCAGCAGCGGGGGCGCGGCAAAGCAGGCGTGGAGCTGGTGAAGCCGGGCGGCGCCGGCGGCGAGGACGCAGTCGAGCATGTGTGGCTGTGGGTGAGGTTTGTGGTTGCGCTCGTGGTTGCGCTGGGGGTAGCGGTGAAGGAGGGCCCGGCGGTGGTGCTGGCGGTGGATGGGGGGGACTATGACGGGGTTGTGGAGGAAGAGAGGGAGTGTGCGTTGAGGGAGTTGAGGGAGAGGGGGGAGACGAGGGCTGAGAGGATGAGGCGGGAATGGAGGGGAATGGGGGACGAACGGCTGAGGTTGTGGGAGGGGGCGAGTTTGAAAGGGGCGAGAGGAGTGCATGTGGGTGATGGGAGGAGGAAGGCCATGGAGTGGGGGGTGTAGAGAGGGGGAGGGGTAATGATAGTTTTGCCTTTTTTTTTCTTGTAGCTTTTTGTAGTTTTTTTTTTTTTTTTTTATTCTCCTTTATAAACTTGCTTTCTGGATTGATTGCTGCGGTGCTGCTTCTTCTTTTCGCGATATATATATTTCTCCATTTAACCCATTACACCCGTTCATCCATCCGCCCATCACTCTATTAGTTACACCCACCTAGCTCCCTAGCTTCCTACAAAAAAAAAAAAAAACAATGAATGAACTGACCCGATACTGTACCTACATGTATTCAACTATCTCTTTTCTCCCGCCACATATCCCACCTTGCGTCTTAACGTCTTTTTATAGTTGCCGGGAAGGCGGTATACTTATATACATATACACAAGCGCTCGAGGGGATGTCTAGATTTTTCTATTTGCGGGTCTAGCGTTTGATAGGACAGACCGAGTGAGAATCTGTGATGCTGTCTGTACGTAGGGATGTAGACTTCCCGTTCGTTTGTTATTCTGGTGTGGACATGGCCAGCTGCGGTATGTTAACTGCCCGGAAACGGAGCGGATGGGTAGTGCAGGTGGGTCGATATGGTGGCTGGATATAGTCCTAGCCCTGCCCGTAGACCTGTGTGGATGCTTCCTTTCCTTCCCCTTATTAGAAGGTGTATGTGGGATGTAGGTGGGTGGGTAGTAAGGTTTCGGGTTGGATGGCTGAACCCTAACCCTACCGCGGTATCTCGAGGTTGGTGATAGTGGTTGGCTGGTATATGGATGTGATGGTGTTTGTTTGTGTGTGTTCTGGTGTCTTTGGTGCAGCAGGCTCGTATGTACGGACTATGGATATAAGTGAGGGTTGATCCATTGATTCATCTTGTTTTGTGATATATCCAGAACTATGTAGTAAAACCGGAATAAACCAAGTAAAAGAGGCCACTGCCACTGCTAAATGGCACCGGAACACCTAACCCGGACTCTCCACAACGATACAGCAAACATCAGAATGTCCTAGCTGCTCACTCCCGCCTACACTTCCATCTTGGCAATACATGTAGTTCTTCTTGCACCTCTCACCTCTCATCCATCATCGTCACTAGGACAGTTGGAGGGTTAGTGGTGCTGGCTGACCCCGCAGCTAGTTTTGAGGGCGGGCGATATGATGGGTTTGTTTTTGGCTCCCCTGGTTGTTGCTTCTTTCTCCTCTTCTGGGTGATCATGGTGATGGGGGGGGGGGGGGTTGATGGTCCTTCTGCTAATTTTGTGATTGCTGCGCTCTTTCTTCCAGATACACCAACTCTACTAAACAGTCTCAATCCCCCCCTCCTTACTCACTCTCACCAGGGCATTACCCGGGCTTCACACTCCTGCACAGATCGAAGCACTGCCTGACAATCTGCTCGCCCGATAATCTGCTCGCCCGGCCGGTAGAAATAACCCTAACCCTGAGATATGGTTGGTACAACATCCACCACTTCCCTATTATCTTCCAAGGGCAGGAGGGGCTCGGTGGGTACGCTTATGTATAGGCCCCAGCGGCCACAAGCGCCCCTAAAGGTAAGATATGCTGCAAGGAAGTATATGTCGGGCATCCTCTAGGGCTCTACTACGAATGGGGGCTCACGGCCGCCCTGTTTCCTTCCCCTCAAGGAGGGCCACGAGATCAGAGAGCCCCGAGGCTTTGCTTCAGAAGGGGCAATGCGTAACCGGAATTGGTGGAGACTAAGTACTTAGGTCAAAGAAGGTAAGAAAAAAACCCGGTCGAAAAATGCGAGTGATGGGTAATGATCTAAATACTAGCGTTGTTCTGCGCCAAGTCCGAGTTTTGGTGGTGTTTCCCCCCCCCCCCCTAAAAAAAACTATTGTGGGCCAGCGTAGCTGACTAGGGAAGGGAAGAGTAGTTGGACCATGACCCTAAGAAACTCTACCAGTTTCGGTGGCTTACTGGAATTCTCGAGGCTTGCAACAGCTTGGTAGTTCCGGGGCTTTGCTCTGTGGCCCGTAAGAAAAAAAGAAGAAATCACCTTATATCGTGTATCGCGCGCGCACACGCAGAGGATACGGTATAAACCAGGAGAGTCCTCTTTTCCTTCTCTTGGTACTACTATCCTCTGACGGGTATGTCCTCGTCAGGATGAAGATCGAATAGGCCTGGCCAACCACAATGACCAAAACTTTCAAAAACCCACTCAATAGAGGTCCTGTAGGCTAAAAAAAACGCAGAACCCCCTTAAGCTAATCTCTATGGAGCACTTCTTGCGATAAACTGGGGCCATAACCGCCAAGAACCTGTACGAGTTTTCCAGGGTTCCCGCTCTGTTGAAGCGAGTGATAGACTGTGATGAAACACTCTAGCCAAACCCACCCACTCCTGGAGATGAGTCGAACCTACATGTAGCCAGCCCTTTGCCAAGAGAGAGAGAGGTATTAAAAAGACAGCGCAGTATTTTTTTTCTTTTCTTTTAGTCTTGGGGATCTGATGATGGAGACAAAACGTACTTGTGGCTCGGCTGAATATCTTCTTTACCCCGGCGGCTTTTAGGAAGAGGTCGAGGCATTATCCCCTATTTGGGGGGGGGGGGGGGGGTTCTTACCTTCTCGGCGGAAATGGCCCTAACGCGGCCAGGACAAGATAAACCAGACGAGATATTGCCTCACTCATCCCTGCTGAGGATCGTGACACTAGCGGCCTTTATTATTCTAACACGGTGCATTTATAGATTCTTGGACGGTGGAACTCTCGCCGGCCTCCTTCGTCTCTTTGAGAAAGAGAGGCCGAGTTAAAATTAAAGTAGGGCGATCCAAGGTTATTAAAAAAAAGTAGAGTATGCACACCTTGGTGGGGAGTTCCCACTAACTAACTAGAACTGGTCTGGGGGATTGGAAAAAGCGCAAGAAATGATGTGGTGGTTCATGCCCACAAACATTTATATAAACCAGATTTGAATAGCCAAGGCCCGGTCAACGATATTCCAGGTTCAACCCAGCATACGCAAGAGGCCCGCCCCCAAGGGGCTTGGTGGATCTACTCGAACCCCCCCCACATCTCTAGTCTTATTTAGAGATTATAATGGGCCTGAGGTACAATTGGGTGAGTCTTTAATTGGCCGGCTGGCCACTAATCGCTCACGGAGGCACATGGAACCCCCCCCCCCCCCATATAGTTCCTGAATCAACACCCTTTTTAGGGTTAGACTTTAACCTTTCAGACATTAAGGGTATATTCAGTTCTCAAAAGTGTTTGACTTTATAACACAGCAATCACAATGCCACGTACATGACACGGAATCTTCCAAAAAAGCCGAATATACCTTTCTGGTGCCATGTCGACTTAAGGTTTTTGTGCTTAGCATACTGGCCAATCAGCTTGCACTTCTATGCTCGTTTCCAGCGCCTCGACCTGTGGTGAACAGTAGTTAAAGCTATAAGTGCGTACTTTAGGGGGATGGGCACGAGACTAGTGGTAGGTATACATATACTTGTTATATTGTATTCCGGACAATGAGGTCGATGCTTATTTTATCCCGATACACATTTTAAAATAGGCAGTTGCCGGTTTTAATGTGGTCAATATATATACAGGCGGCTATAAGAGCACGCATTCCTAGAAATGAATACCCCTATTATACCTCCCAGAGCCACTACATAACGGCATTTCGGAATTTATTTCTTAGCCAGGATAACTAACTTAGTTCAGCAATGCGCCAAAACCACAGTTGTTAGTAAGCTGGACCAATACTAAGCAACATAATATGTAGTCTCTCTCCTTCGTCCATTGGAATATTACGAAAATGGCTGAACGCCGTTTAGCTTTCTTTCCTCTGCTAGACTGAAGCTTGGCCAATTGTCTTGCGACATCGTTTGGAGACATTTAGCTCCATTCGTCGGTGGAGCTTGTGAAGACAGATCGACCTTACAAAGGTTTCCACAATTAATCTTTCCAGACTCACCGACTCTTGTTGCAGCTGTAAATGGCAGACCTAGGGCATAGGTAGACGTACGGCTATGGGCCTACACAGAACTCTAGATTTCCAACATAACATGTTCGAAAGGTGACACGTGAGAAGTGAAGAGAGGCTCTCAACTGCATGTGCGCTCTTTGGGCAACCCTTCTTCTTCTTCAAACCTGACAGGCCAGGTGCCACAACGATACAGAGAATTTTTTTTTGCCTCTCGGAAAAGGTCGAATAATCGACCATTTCTTCGCTGAGACATCACCGAATCACGCGTTTACCCCTCCCATGGCTCTAGTCCCCCGTTGCTTTTTGGCGAAAAGAAAAACAATTCAACTGTTTGGTTCGGGGTAGTTCGGTAGTCAGGACCAGTACGTAACTACATGTGGCTTTCAATTCTGCATGACTCCCCGTTTTCTTTTTCTTTTCTTTTTTCCCTTTGGTGAGATCTCTCATACTTTAATTGGTTGGTGGTTGGTAGAGGAATTATGGTAAACTCCTCGGTCTTTAAAAACGCAGTCTACCCCAAGACGTGTGTGCTGTGTGTGCGCTATGAGCTAACTAGCTGACCGCTCTTTCATATTTTACTTGACCAGGTTTAATGTAAGGGGAACTGTTACAGCATAGTAACAAGCTCAAGTTCACACATGTGGCTTCCTCTTGAGTAGTAGGTACATACGTACTTAGATGTAGGCGGGTAGGATGTACGGGCCTCCTCGATTTTGCGTAAGAATCAAATCGGATCTCTGGGGTTTACTGCACGTGCTCATGGATGGGTATTAACGGCGTCGAGCTTTGGTGTCATGTCAAGGACCTAATTCGCGTTTTTAGAAACAACACAGGTCTAAGGTCGGTTAACAGTGAACAGGAAAGCCCGTATTTACTGTGTTACAACCCCACATCGCGGCTGGCCCGCGCGGCAGTGCACAGACTTGGTTTTCATATGTAGGTAGGTATGTATGGGAGGGCCCTTCCAACGTCAACATCATCAGCATCTAACCGGTTAGAAGAAGGCCAAGTGGAGGTAGAATCTGTTTCAACACTCAAGTCAACTAGGGCCTATCGATAAGCTACTCTGATAGGTGGAGCTAGAAATTACATTCAACACGATGGTGATGGCGGATGATCTAATGACCCAATAATGCTGATGGATCATAGAAAGTACCTTTTCGCGAATTGAGATTGATCTGGGGGGGACTGTGCATGGATTAGGGATTAAAGTAAATTACTAGGGGGAAAGGGGGGGGGGGGGGATTCGACGAGCCCTGAAGTCTGCTTGCTTGCTGCGCTTCAAGCGCTGGAAGAGCTTCTTTCGTGATGGATGCAGGTGGTTAAAGTATAATTTCAAATTCGCCGCCAATTGTTCTTCCTGTCCTTGTGTAGTGTGGTCCTGGTCTAAAGGCTTGAGTTGGCTGAGCTGCTGCTGGCATGCTGCGAAGAGAGATGTAGGTACCGGCAAAGCAGGTAAAGTACATGAGACCCCCCAATACCCTTACATATCCCCCCACCAACCCTTGCAACGGTGGTAGATTCTGGGGGGGTGATGCCAAGCTACACAGTTACCTCACTGGATTGAATCTAGCCTACAGAGAACCTTCCTGCGCAACCACTCGATCGAGCTCACTATTCAGAATCAGATATCCCACTGGATGTTTGGTCTCGCTCCAAGCTCCTCCAAACAGGCAGGACGCCTTTCTCATGCTTCAGCACAGGTAAAAGAAGGATGGGAATAATAAGGATCATCCCCTACGCTGAGTCTTATGGGGCAGCAATTTGTCGATCAAAACCGAAACTCCCATGTGTCATTGCCTGTATTTTCTCAACCCCTCTGGATCATATCACTTACCTCTTTACGCCGTACGCACACATTTCGCATCTCAGCACCGACAGCGGCTCTTCCACTCCCCGCCCTCCCACACACACGTATCCTAGGAGGGTTTCCGAATTTGCACATCACAACAACAACATCATCTCTAACTGATGTGTTAATATTTTCGGTTTCTTTTTCATGCTACAGCGCAGGCCCAATTACCCTCAAGGAGACTGGTAGCAGACAATAAAATATACTTCGGTCATTGCACTGTAGGTACTCTATACACGTAATTCGTGTGGACTATGTAATCCCTCTCGGACAATGCACACCGGTAGATCGAACATGGAATATGGTGATATGATGTAAATCTGCTAAGCTCCCGTGAAACTATTATATATTTGCGGTTTGGCCCTGTTCAAGGAGGCGACGGCACCTGGCTACCATCAATATTGCAAATACCGAATACCAAAGACCTACTTACATACATACGTAGAATAAGTACGTCTTTGTGCGGCTCCGTGTTAAGACGGAATCGGAGGCCGAGCGACAAAGGTACTCCCCACATCGAAGGTTCCTTTTTTTTTTTTTTTTTTTTTTTTTTGAGGGATTTCGATCGCGACGCGCTGTGATTTTTCAACCATCTCTTCCTACATATATATTTTTTATTTTTCTTGTCCCGTCACCACCCCCACTGCGAATTCCTTTAGGAGTGTAGACTCTGTTTTACCTGCCACGGGGGCGAACTTGGAGGTACCTACAAGTAATGGTTTAGAGGTAATAGAAGGAACACTACACGGCACTCGCAGTATCTCTCCGGCGTCTACACACTACTAGTTTTAACATAGCATTTCCAACTTTGCAGCCCACCCATACTCCTCCCTGAGGTAAGGTGGAGCTATTATCACTTACATACCTAGTTATTTTCGTTAGTCGTATACCTGTTTATCCTACCTGGTTGCTTACTGCTGCTTGGTCTTCCCCGGATTTCCTCTTCGGAGTATCTTGCCATTTTATTTTATTTTGTGGCTTTGTGTGTGGTGTTGCTCTAATTTTGTTTCTGGCATATGCTGGTGCTAAAATTCCCGTGGTGCAGGATTCGGACCTCTTTCTGTTATGGCTGCAACGAACCCCGACTCAAAAAGGCCCCGTCTGAATTCTTGGGGATCGGCCCTTTCCTCCTCTTCGCCGCTCCCCCATGAGTTCCAGACACATCCTTTGCACAACCCGCCGTCACATCCCCAGCATTCTTCGCCTTACACAGCTTCATCGGCCGGGCCTGGATTTTGGCGGGAAATGAAAACGCAGCCCCACCCCATTCAGCATACACTATCCCACCAGAGATCACACTCAGTTTCCTCACTGCCCCCGGGAGCTGGAGGAGCCAAAAATGGATCCCATAACCACACACCACAACAACCTCCCCCTCCCCCTCCTACTCTTCCTTCCCTTCCTTCGACACATCCTACACACCAAGGACAGAGCGTCAATAGCTCTCACACGTTAGGAGTCCCCAGTACTGGGCACGTGCAGGCCGATTCACCACTTCAGATGCCACCTGCTCCGAATTCAAACCCTAATCCTGGCTACCAGGGCTACCAACAGCATCAGCTTCAAAAACCCCAGGGTGGGCTTGATGGTTCCTCGCCCACACAAACACCATCTGGTCCTGCACCTCTAATGCGCACCGCCATCGACCAGCAACAGGTGCAGCAGCTCCGTTCACTTCCAGTATCTGGACATTCACAATCTTCACCTGGTGGTCACCCTCAGTACCAGGACCCAAACTACTACGTCCCACACAATGCCGGAGATGCCAGAGGCTCATTAGGAGTTGAATCAATATCTCCTGGAAGCACTACTACACTTGCAACAGGCCCTAGTCCGATATTGACCTCTGGAGGGTTCACTGGGGGTCCGGTGGGGATGATGAATCAACATATGCAGGGACATCCATCCGGAGGGCAAATGAGTGGGGGAATGGCAACAAGTCCTGTAACAACACCAACGAGTGCTGGGGGAATGATGAACGGTCTCCAGGGAATGGGTGTGGTGACAACTTACCCACCCCGACGGAAAGCTATCAGAGCTGCTCAAGTACGTATTTCAAGCATAAACCATTCCTCTTTCTGTGATTCTAGGAATTTCAATTCAAAAAAGCTATGCCAAAATGCAAATCAGAAATGAGGGAGTTCATACGTTGCTTCGAAAAAGAAAAAAGAAAAAAGAAAAAAGAAAAAAAAAAGTGGAAAAGAAAAAAAAGCCAATGGAGCCGACCCTGTTATCATTGGTCGGTGGTCTAATGTTTAGCAATATTTAATTAACCGCAATTGAGAACTCCAGTCTTGGTATAGACTAGACAGAGTAGCCGAAACGCAAAATGTGGAGAACTAGTACTAACCAATTGAGTATAGGCATGTGATGCCTGTAGAGCTAGGAAAGCTAAGTGCGACGAAGGAAGGCCTAGCTGTGGGTTCTGTAAAGAATCCCAAATTCCTTGTGTTTACAGAGAAGTACCTCCACCAAAGTGCGTTTCAACGGTCGATGATGTTTCTGTATGCTTCCTAAGTCTGACATGCTTCCTCCGGTATTAAAGACAGGATCGTACATTACTCCAAATCCTAGACAGATTAGGGAGGGTTGAAGGTCTTCTTGACGCAATGAATTCCTCGGGGCGATCACTTGAAGCACCAAAAACCACAGATGTAACCCCTGTAACAACGAGCACGCAAAAAGATGTTGCAACTGCTACAAGTCCCCCAGGACCAGCTGTTCATCACTCGCCCCCATTATACCGCCCTTCTCCGGGAGCTGCTTCTCAACTTATATCTGGTAATAAACCTTATGGTCATCAACAACAAATAATTAGCACACCCACTGAAGTGTTGCTTGAGGAGGATGAGCAATTGGCAATGCCGTATCAGCATACTACGGCTGCACATAAATTAATGAGGTGGCCTAGCATCAGAAAGCTCATTGACGATGAATTTTTGAAACATGAAACATACGTCATGAATGAAGAAGAAAAACGAGGACCCTTAAGGGTTCACGGGAGAGGGGAAGGTATAGACACTCCCGAATCATGGCTTGAGGATATGGACGAGGGGGCCGCAGACACTGGATACATATGGGATAGCGGGATCGGCGTTGAAGAAGTTATGGACAATAGTTGGGGTAGTGGTGAAGACACGCCTATGGAAGATATGATAGATGGAAGTGGATATCAACAGTCTCGGAGGCAGACAGGTACAGAAGGCAGTGGTTTGACTACAGGAGGAGGACTCAAAATGGATCATCAAACCGTGTTAAAGCTTCTCAACAGCTATCTTTCCAACATTCATATTCTACATCCTGTGTTGGATAGATGCACTATTACCAAAATGACTTTTATGTTTGCAGACCGTGTATCACCTACTCCAAAGGTAGCTACGCCTACAACCCCATATTCCACAACACCCGGCCCATCAGTAGGGTTGGGGCTGGGAGTCAATGATGGTGGGGAGAGCGGCATGCAATCGCCCGTTGTTAATAGGAGAGGGTCCTTAACGTCGGTGAAAAGAAAGCGTAGCATATCTTCCACAGGTATGGGGCCAATGCAGAGCCAGTTATCCTCAATAAATTCGCAGGGCTCGGCTTCGGGACGTAGTCCGCCGCAACGAATCCCGAAAACCATCCATTCAGCGTTGGTACTTTTGGTTTTGGCTCTGGGGGCGGTTTGTCTGCATAAACGCCCTATCCCTGGCCCACTCCAGCCAACATCTAGCTCACCGCCCATTCGTAATAGCACGCCATCATATAAGAATTCTACTCCGCCGTTTTCTGCTGCCACTCCCCCGTACCACCACAGTTATCCACAGCACCCATCCAAACGACAAAAGGGTCGGGAACTAAGAAATATTGATGTCATTCCTGGCCTGGCCTACTTTGGAAAAGCGGTAGAGATAATGGGAACATTAATGGGGGGGAACGAACTTGAAAACGTTCAGGTCTGCCTTTTGGCTGGGTTATATTGGGGTCAGCTAGGGAGAGTGCTTGACAGTTGGAAATGGATCAGCTACGCATGCATGGGCTGCCAAATCTTAGTCAGAATGTAAGCTGGTTTGTTCTGGTTCTTGAGCCGGGTACTAATGATGGGATGATAGGAGACTGGAAAGTGAAACAGACGATTTACGTAAGGACCTAATTTTGCGTGCTTTCTGGAGTTGTCTGCAGCTGGAAAGGTTTATATCCCAGGATTTGAAAAAAGTGAAAATTCTCAAGCTAACATTCACTCTTATTTCCCAGTGATGTCCTTGCAGAGCTTGATCTCCCGCCAAGTGGAATAACAAGGCTAGAAGATTCAATGGCTCTACCAAGCTCTATTGCCTTGCCTCCAGCGTATGACTCAGAGACAAGGGAAGATGACCCGCTTATGTGGATGTATTACTTGGCTCAAATTGCCTTGCGGAAATTGCTCAACAGGGCGCATACAACGCTGTACACCAAAGGTGTGTTTTAATTCGCCGGATATGAGATTATTGGCACATAAGCTGATATCCTATTTAACAGAGTCTAAAGATCGGTTCGATTCCCCCCGATCTCTGGCGATCGCCCGAGAACTTGATTATCAACTTGAACAGTGGAAGTTGCATCTTCCGGAGCCACTCCGTTGGGATGAAACCGACCCCCCAGCAAGTGATATAAATGCAGCGAGATTGCGTGCCAAGTATTGGGGTGCGCGGTACATAATTCATAGGCCATTTGTGTATTCTGTAATACATAGAGGCGATAGTGCTAGCGGTAATGCTTTCTCTTCGCTCTCTCCTGCGAGCGAAATGTCCCAAGGTTCCCCCTCAGCAACCACGCCAAATCATATCTCAAGTATGAGACGGCCGAGTTTCGCAGGGGAAGATACACCTGTTTCGTTGGAGAAGAGCTGTAGGAAATGCTTGGATTCTGCGGTACAAAGTACCACATCGTTTCATGCGTTCGATCCCGAGGAGAATAGACCTATTATAACCAATGTGTTTGGTACCGCTCATGCGTAAGCAACTACTCCACCCTCATTTTAGCCCTATATTCAAGGTTGATATATTGATTCAACTCCCAATGTTGTGATTATAGGCAATTTGGCAATCTTCTTGTTCTTCAAGCTGCATATCAGTCATCTACACTGAAACATATGATTGACCCTAACGTCCTCAGCGATCTGCTCGCAAAAACAAAACGATGGTTGCGGACATTGGCGCCCATCTCTTCAGCATTACGCAAAGATGCTCAAATTCTGGACAATGCCGCATTAAAGGTAGAATACCAGTTGCCGGGACGGCCTAACAATTACTGAATCGAGCTTTAACTGCCGCGGTACCGGCGGTACCCTGTTCCGGAGTCTGCACCCATCCTGGAATTGAATTTATAGGTCGTTTATGTTTATACCATCTTCCGGATTTCTATATTGTTTCCACCTTGTTTATTGCATTTGTTTTGGGGAACGACCACCGCGATCGCCCATTTTGTTTTGGGTGCGTCTTTTCTTTTCATATTTAGTGTTGTACGAGTCAGGTGGTTCATATTGAACGTTTTTTGTCACAAAGGGAGGTCCGGCGTTGGTGGTTTCATTTAAGCACTGGCATTCGATACCCTGTCCGTTGAAACTCATTTCTACCGAAGCGCGCTATCATCAAGATCTCACTCGTTGGCTGAAAATCATCCGCAGACCCAAAAATATATTGTCCGGAAAAAGAAAAATGAGGAAAAAACAAAAAATGCCAATGCCACAATTGCCAACCGATAGCCCTTCCCCGAGGAGTGATACATTTATAGGAAAGAAAAAAGAAAAAAAAATCCAGATATAGTCGACACCAAAAACCTCCGTTTAACCCACAAATATATCAGTTTATCCACTGCATGGTCCCTTCTACCCTAAACTTCGCAGAACCCCTTATATCCTGGGAGCTTGCAGCTGCATACACCACAAATTCCGCATCCTTATCAACAGTCCACGAGCGCATCTTCTCGTCCCAGTATCCCAAAGCGTACTTATCGAGGACATAGCTCGCCGTCTTTGTCTCCCCCGTTCGTAGGTCAACCTTAGCAAATCCTTTCAGCTCTTTGATAGGCCGGATAAGCCCAGTTTTCGAGGTTTGAGAAACATAGAATTGAACCGATTCCTTCCCGGAAACCTCTCCAGTGTTCGTGATATCAACGGACACGGTAAGTGTGTCCCTAAGAACATCACCAGAGAGACGAGTGTTCTTGTACTCAAAGGTTGTGTATGAAAGACCGAATCCGAAGGGGAAAAGAGGCTGCACCTTGGCTCTCTCATAATGACGGTACCCTAGCCATATACCTTCGCCATATATGACCTTGTCATTTTCTCCAGGGAAGTTATGGAAGGTAGGCGTGTCTTCAAGCCGGCGAGGGAATGTAACGGGAAGTTTTCCGCACGGTGAAATATTACCGACCAATACATCATAAAGAGAGTTTCCGAGTTCCTGGCCTTGGTACCACGCCTGAAGTACTGTGGGGGCTTCATTAATCCAGGGCATAGAGATCGGAGATCCAGATTGGTTGACAATAATAGTATTAGGATTAACCTCGAGGATCTTGGTAATAAGATCATTTTGGGGGCCAGGGAGATCCATTGATTTCATATCGTAGGCCTCACTCTCCCATTCTATGTTTTTCCCTCCAACATATACCACAATGTCTGACTCGCGAGCGAGCTGGATGGCCTCACCTAGCAAGTCCTCCTTAACTTCCTCCATGAAACCAACTCGCGAACCATCCATAACCTCATCTCTATAGAGTTCGTCGGTGTAGTGAACTGGGATTGGATCTAGCTCACGGGAAACACCTTCGACGGTAATGTTGTATGTCCTACCAGCAATCATGTCGAGCTCGCAGCGCTTTTCTGGAGAGGCATAGGCCATAAACATCTCGGATCTTTCTGAGTCCTTCGTGCGATCCCAGATGCTGATAAGCTCTTTGCCATCAACCAAGAGACGTCCAGGGCCACATGTGCCCATACTGAATACATGTCTTCCAGTGGTCTTGGGTGTCAAAAGCCCAACTGCCCGGTAAGAATATCGCTTTCCCGGGACAAAAGACTTTGGGAGATTGTCATAGCATGAAAGTACTGTACTCTTTCGGTGCGCAGCATGGACTGCAGGTCCTCGATGGAGCATGTTGTCAAAGTATTCCATGTACATACCATGTTCGCCATTTTTTGGTGAAACGCAGGTCTCTGGGAACAAGGGGATCCATTTGTGTGCAAGGCAGCCTTTAGCGTACTTGACTTTCAAGTTAGGATATTTGGTGGAGGCGTTTTTGACAAATGAATCCAAAGGTGTTTGGCGGTAGTGGGGGTTTAATGAGGCAGATCTGTAATTTTTCAGTTAGCAATTTCGTTGACGAAATAGTTGCACGAGAAGTGCAAAAAGTGACCTTCCCGAGTTGGAAGGGGAAAAAAAGCAAATGTTGGTTGACTCACCCTCCACCAGCAGCCACAGACTCCTTAGCATTCGGGCCGATGAACGCGATTTGCTTTGTCGTCCCTAATGAAAGCGGCAATAATTTCTTCTCATTCTTGAGAAGAACGATCCCCTCAGCTGCGGCTCTTCGGAGAAACTTTTGATGTTCCGGTCGGTTGATTGCCTCTTCTTGCTCTTCGACCCAATCGGGATTCTTGTATTTTCCGGTTTTGTAGATCTGGTAAAAGCTTAGTTAAAACAGATCTCCAATAGCTGATTATCAATGTGCAGTGGGTAGTTACCAGTTCTAAAATTCTCCGTACGTTAATATCCAAAGTCGACTCCTTCATATACCCTTTCTTAACTGCATCGACGAGGTTTTTTCCCCTCTTCCGGGCAGGACCGGGCATTTCTAAGTCTAGGCCTGCCTCAACACTTGGAACAATACTATTCATGCCAAACCAATCACTCATAACCACACCCTCAAAGCCCCACTCCTCTCGAAGAATGCCAGTCAACAAAGCCTTGTTATTACTGGCATACACGCCATTAATTTTCGAGTAACTTGCCATTACACACATTGGCTTCGAGTCGCGGAGCGCAATCTGGAAAGGCACCAGATGGAGTTCTCGGAGGCATCGTTCAGTCATAATTTGATTTACAACGAACCTTCTAGTCTCCTGGTCGTTGGCAGCAAAGTGTTTGATTGTTGTTGCAATGCCACGGGATTGGACAGCATTGATGTAGGCAGAGGCGAGCTTTCCTCCAAGGAACGGGTCATCTCCAGAAAAGGATTCGAAATTTCGGCCGCCGAGCGGCGAACGATGTAGGCAAACTTGATTTTTTGTTAGCATAACTTGGATATAGGTGTTTAACAAGGATGCTAGATCTTACCGGTAGGTGCCAATAGGATATCTGACTTCTTGTCTCGGACCTCAGTAGCAAGAAGCTCTCCGATACCAGCAATGATATCGACATCCCAAGTAGCAGCAAGGGATACTGCGCTTGGTGTGAGTGCCGCTGTGGTGCCATCGACCATGGTACCCCCTCGAGCACCGACAGGGCCATCCGTAGTCTATAATGAATGGCATTAGTATTGAGAAGATCGACTATAAGTGTTCCCTAGCGCAAAACTAACCTTCAACTGGGGAATTCCTAGGCGGGGAACAGGGTATGTTCTCCATAGATCCACACCTGAAAGCAAGAGAGATTTTTCCTCAATGGTAAGCTTTGAGAGCCTCTCATCCACCCAGGTTTTCATATCTATTGGAAGATGCATTTTGTTTTATGTTCTGGTAGTGTAAAGGATTTGAATCTTTTGCTGGTTAATGTATTGGGCTTCTTCAAGGACGATGATGGTGAATATCCTGAGGCTGGTTTGAACTGACGGGGACTCACGGACAAGATATATGTACGCCGTGGAGCTTAAGGGTGGTGGTGGAGCCTAGGAAACTTATTACCACCTAAAAGCTCTACTAGGGGTAAGCGTATGTTGTGTTTGAACATAGTAACACGTTGACACCTATTGCGATGATCAAGAATTTGTAAATGTCACTCTAGTTTTTTTTTTTTCCTTCGAAAGACGTGCAAAGGACCTGGATGAGGAGGGTTACTGCGTTAGCCCCAGGGCCGGAAGTCTATCCGTACACGCGAAGGGAGTACATACATGTATGGATGGATGGTGGGGTTTTGGATCTAGCCCTTATGCAGCCAATAAATATGGCTAGATCCCTGGAGATACATCCGTGTGGGGGGTATAACAATTCTTGGGAGTCAAGTATTGGACCTAGATTGACATGGGGATCTCGGTGTTCAATGCGTTGATCACGTTCACTTTGATGTGTATCAATAAGTCTTCCTTAGAAAACCATTTGACAATGTAATTATTTTCGTTATTACTCTCAATTCAGGATTTTGAGGCGTAGTAGGGACATACGTACCCGTTGTAGAGTTCTGTGAAACTATTCCAAGTTCCCGGGACAGATCACTGGCTATGGCTACATGTACGTATAAAATTTTTCCTTAGGGTACATGTAGGTACTTATGTAGATAGATGCAGAAGATGGAGGTTATTATACTCAGATTGGCTCTTATGGAGTACCTATAGCATCTATTATTGCCATCGATGTGCCTCGAAACCATCCCGAGGTCATTATGCAAGAGTGAGTGCAGGACCTGGTCACTTGGAAGAGAAATTATGGTATGGCGTACCTAGTAACTTTCCTTGATTGGATCCATCGGCCGAATTAGAGAAAACTAGACCCGTTGGCTTCTGCAGTTGGCTTCTGCAACTAAAGTAGGTACATGAACAACGGATGGGCAACCCTGTGTCCCGTATCTACGGCTGCTGCAGACCCCACAGTTCCGGTTTTCTAGTAGAACAGAGCATCTTTCGATGCATTTGAGCCGTTTCAAATCCGGTCTGCATTATCCTAAACATGGTTTTGAAATTCCGAGAGAGTAAACTGTTATTTAGTATAGACCGGATGTATGCACACACAGTTCAATGGAGTTGAGTGTCCCATCAAAGTATATCAAGGTCCAAACAGTTACTCCTTATTCTCGGCTGAGTATCCCAAACCTACACCAATCAATACACTTATAATTCCCGGATTGGCTAATCAGCACATTCGTGAAGCCGTGGTTATAAATAATTGTTTTGTTTTTTTTTGCTCATTGTAGAATTACCGCACAGGACACAATATGATAGGCAACGCGTATGTGGCGCTTTGCTTCTGAGTTATCTTTTCATGAACGAGCGTGTATGTATACGTATGCATCACTATTTGAAAGATAGATGCACCCATTGAAAAGACTACAACGCATCGCATTTAGACCTCTATTATTGCAATTTCTGTTGAGCATACATGATGTTAGGAAAAAGTTCCAAACCTAACCCGCCCAAGTCTTGAGATGATATCATATTGTTGATAATTTATTAGCGCATAAAGACGCCCAAACACTGGAAGAGTTGAGGTTCTCGAGTGGGGAGCGCTCCCGGCCCAGCAATGTTAGGAATAATTTGCGAACTTATAGGCCCGGCGTCGTACATACGTCTGCAAGGCGGTGGAACCAAGGACCGAAATCCCTATGATCCTAGCATATCCGCACGTCAGCTGATATTTCTTTGAGGGAACAGAGCTGAAGGGCTATCTACGTTGAGTTTCTTTTTTAGCTTGAAATGATCTTTTTCACCATAGATGCCTGTCGTTTTTGGGGCAATAGTCCAAAGCCATATAATCCACTAGGTTTCACGCGGGTATATGAGGCATTCTTAGTGAATGGGTTTCAGGGTGCCTAAATCTGACGTTGATAGTCCAGAGACTTCAATTTAGCATAAAAGGGTCCGCCCATCCTAATTCTCGATCATCGAGCTAGTTAGGTACTATCGGTGCCGGTGACAACAGCCGCAGGTTTGTCTACCTGGATTGAACAAGCAATCAATCAATCCCTGGCGCCGGACCCACTATGTTTTGTTTTGAGGGGGGTCATTACAAGCTATCTGACATCTAAAGGATAAGCTGTTGATCTTTGAAAGTATTCTACTGCCGGTAGGACGCGGGGTTCAGGCTTCCATCTTGGGGTTGCAGCATTGAGGGCTCCGGACCTCCTGCCTGTTAACCTTTGCTACCATGGGCATTATGACATGCAATAAAGTGACACCTATGAATGTAGGTACTCTGGAATGTTATCCGGTACCGTGACTGTAAGTAGTCTTAATCATGCAGTCCCACTGCTCTGAATCAGTAGCAGGAACAAAAGCCTTGCACCTGGTTGCTTTTGCTTAACTAGTTTCTCCGAATGTAACATCGAGATAATCCTCATACCCCTTGTTCAAGTTTTTCAGCATATATCAATCCTCATTGAGTGGATAGTGGTGCGTAGACCTTAGAGTAATAGCATCGGGATCATTAAGGCATGTGGTGGGTACTCTAGATCTATGAAATAAGATAGTTGTGTATTCAGGTCACAACAAGCTTAGGACGAAGATCAAGAGTGGTTCCCATTACTCCGATTTCACTGAACACCTAGATAAGTATATGCGAAGCAAAAATATGACGAAGTTAAAGGTGAGGCGAAAATGTGGGGGTTATCGTTGTCCAATTAATGTGTCCTCTAGAGGATTTAACCCGCTGTGAAACTTTACACAAGTACCTGACAGCATATCAAGTAGCTATAGGGTTAGGGTAAGTCTGGGCTGCTGGCCGAGACAGTCTTACTAACCGTATCCATGGCCAATGTAATATTAGATGCACGAAATATCGCGCTAATCGATACTATACTCTATTCTCATCTTATGCGGCGTGCGTGCTAAACAATACTATAGGACTGGACCTCGCCTAATAATACTAGCTCAATTGGAGGATTTCACATAGTATAGAGTGGTCTAGACATCTGAGAGGGTATGAGGATCTAACTAGGTAGCTGCAAGGAAATTCTGGCGGAATTCTCCGACCATCACGCTCCGAATACTCTATACACCTGCATTGTAGGTTTAGGACTGAGTCAAGGTTGACTACCTATGTACATCAGGCCTCTATTCTTGAAATGATATAGTCGGTGGGTTCAGTACCAAAGTTTTCCAACTATTGTAGTGAGACCTCCCGGGTGTTCACCTCAAATCCGCATCAATAGAAAACAGGCACATAGCATAACATGATAACAAACCAATTGAAAATTATACGCTAGAAGTCCAAGCAATCGAAATATCAGGCAAGGAAGAAATTCATCGCAGTGAAACTGAGTGTTAAATGGCTACCTCAGGAACACACGGGCCATGTACAATGTAGGTACATGCATGTAGAGAAAATTTCTTTCGAGTAACGGGTGATCGAGTTATTATCATGCACCATCGGCATTGCATACCAGTCATGTGAGATGCACCATTGCAAGCAATGCCCGAGATCTCATCGCTCCCCGGGACTTAATTAATATAATTCAGTTAACAAAAAATTTAACATGTAATAATAATATAAACATCCGTTTCGTCCTGGTTTGGGGCCCGCCATGTCATTGAATAGAACTCTAAGGGTCGGGGGAGAATCAGTAACCCCCCACTTCACGGCAGTTAATGCAGACATTCTAAAAAGCAATAATAGGCCGGTCAAAACAAAAGAAAAGAAAACCCCCGAGTCCCTGTAACTGGCTCATGCACAACGGAGCAATCATAGGGAATTATTGGCTTGGCCGGCATCTGGCTGGCTAGCTTCAATTCACAACGTGTGCCAATTACACTCGACGAAGGTTTTAAGGAGTAAATTTTATATCCTGTACGTACATATGTAGTTATCAAGCCCTTTATTGACTGGGTGTTAGGTACCCATTAAACAATTTTGAACCAACCTAACTAGCCGTTGAACTGAACGGGCTCGCAAAGAATGAGAAGCTAGTCGTGATTGGATTTTGCTTCAAAACGAGCTGAGCCAGCGAGGTTTCACATGGGACGAAAGTTCAATCTTTTACCCAAAAGTTTTATATTTGAGAAAGACATTCACATCTTCATAGTTGGTGTGTCTAAAGCTAGCTAGCTATACATATTACCACTTACGGATATATCTCGGGCAAGAAATCAATCGGCGGTAGATATATTTGTATGATTTTGGTGGCAGTATCTTCGACAGTATTCACATGCCATTTGCTCTATCATGATCAGCAGATCTAGATCGAACATGGCGAAAACTCTTCAGAACATGGGTTATATGGACTAGTTAAATCATCGAGTGATCCCTTGTGACACCTACATAGTAACATAGTTTAGTTATAGCTAAGTGACTAGATGAAACAACAACCACTTTTTTCATCAGCACGATCTAGAATTGACTCCGGTCAGAACCAACTATGCCTGTAAGTATCTGCCGGGCACCCAAGTTAGCTAGCAAATTTATGTATTTCTCCGTTTACTGGATCTATGGAGGGTTGGGCTTGCGAGGACCCAAGCTTGTAACGTCATGTCTAGATTATCTCCAGCCAATCCCAACGAACAACACTACTGAGAGGTCCAAGAACCCCCTCCGTTTAAAAGGGCCACAGCAGACAGCTCAGCTAGGCATGTATGTAGTGAATATAAACGTTACCCCACGGTATACGTAAGAAAAGGCTTGAGTGGTTGTATACGTTCTGAATGATACCTGCCGCAAAATATCGATTCCATAGCTCAAATACACATCAGATCGAGAGTAATGCACCCAGATATGATGATTCGCCCTAATTTGAGGAGCCGGATATCATTTTGTTTGGGATTATATTTCAACTCGGGGAATTTGTGTCGATGCTTAATTTGTAGCTTACTTATCACTGAAGTGCAAATAAACACTAATTAGATCCCTGTTAATTATGGTGTTGGCATCACCAAACATCTGATAGGCGATACATCCACATGGCCAAAGCGGCGTTTGCCAAGTACCAGTACTGCCTAGCTAGCGAAAGTTTATTTGTTGTCACCACTCCCGGGTTCCAAGTTCGCTAACCAACCACACCCACATTTATTCTGTCTAGTCGTAATCGTTTTCAAAATCTCGAAGGGACCAGGCCATGGATTGCAATTGGACAGATTCTCGGACCTCGATAGCGATTCTACAAGTAAGGAGCATGCTAACTAATGTAAAGAGGGATTATATATACACGGGTCCAGTTATCTATCTTCTGGCTAGTTCAACATGTCAAAAGCTTTATGCAAATACTTAGGGTAAGCACAAACCCCCCAAACCGAGGATATGGTCGTACAGTGGAGTCTCGTTAACAAATCAGAAGTTGTCAACAATAGTGATTTCCGGGGTTCGGTTTGCTTTCCCCGACCGCCGACTGATTCCGACCATCAAGGGTCCCCTTCTGGCCCCCAAAATTTTTAATTCGGCTTCTCATGCTCTGAGCATTAATCTTAAGATAAAGGCCACAGGCGGCTATACGTATCTGCTCATTAGCGATTTCTTAGACAATTATCACTATTCAAAAACCGGGTTCGAGCTCAACTCGTACACGTACCTTAGCTGGTTGCTGGTCGGTTGATTGGTTATCCATGACATCAGGAAATCCGAAAGATTAAATATGCTGCATAAGGGTACTTTATTTCCCGGCTATATCTGCAGCTTAAAGACTTTGATCTAGACCAAGTTTCAACTTGATAAGAGTTGCGCCTCTTACCCCCCCCCCCTCCCCTCCCCTCACTTAAATCAACAGGTATCATGTGCCTAGAATTATCATGTAGAGTCCTAGGTCACGGAACTAGGTCTAGGCTTTTTTACTTTTTATTTTTTTATTTTTTTTTACTTTTGGTTTTTAGTTTTTAGGTCCCGCAAGAGTAATCAATTGGTCAAAGCCAGATTAAGCAGGGATTACAAGAGGATTTCGGATGTAGGGGTAACTACAATACATCCCCAAGAGCTGTTAGAGATTATATCCTCACAGTGACATGCATATAACAGATATGCCAGAGGATAGCGTTCTGGGCCTCAAAAAAAAAGGGGGGGGGGGAGCCGCCCAAGCCCTCTTCGCGGAATAAGATAAGCCTTAACTATGCAGAGATCCATGGTCCTAGTTTTTAGGAGTATAAGTATAGGGTAGGAGTACATGTTTGCCGAAATTCGATTATCTAGGTGTTCTTTCTGAGCCGAAATTGTTTGGGTCATCAAAAATCACCCACCAATCGGCACATTTGCCGCCAAAAAGTGTGTTCCGGGTGACGCGAGTGGCGTACATACACTGTAAGGCTGAGGATCTTAGGCATAAATTGTAGCCTTCTAGATTGCCGTATATATCAAGTTCCAATATATTAAAGAAGGTCCGTGTTGAGAATTCGAATATTTCAATGGTCCGTTTTTGAACCGGGCTCGAGTATGCACCCGGTACTAGCTAGTCTAAAGTTTCTGCCTCCATGGGGGCATGGCAGGTGCTTTGAGACATCACTTAACAAGGGGTGCCATGATCAAATATATATTCTCCGAAAAGATATATCGAAAAAACCATCTCACAAACATAAATCATTGGCTCATGATCATCTAATATGGCAATGCAAATAAAAGGGCCTGATGGTATTGTACAGCTCACAGCACATATCTAAACCCGGGCGACTTGTCTCCCAGTCTAGCCATCTCCTGGACGGTCAGCCCATGATCATCACCAATTCTTTCCCGCTTAGCGTTAATCCTCTTATAACCAAAGAACAAGATGCCCACAGCAATCAAACCGGCTGCGATAAAACCAAGCTCCAATGCGTGCCCCAAGGTGTACCTAGGCGCGTCATTGCTCCTGTAGAAGTTTGACGCCATGGCGCCACCAAGGTTTCCAACTGCGATCTGAATCGCCATTCCGGCAGATCTTTTTAGAGAGCCGGACAAATTGTTTGATAGCCAAGTGATATTTCCGGGGCTGTAGGCGGTTAGATTAAATTGTCGCATTTTCTGGGGGGAGGGGAGGGGGTGGGACTTACAATGCTGGGTAGATACCACAAGTGGCGATAAAAACACCCGCGTAAACCAATCCTGGAACACTTGGTGGTGCAGAGACGGCAATGATAAATCCAATAGCTGTTAGGCAGAGTCCCCCAAATACGAAAGGTGATCTGATTCCCCTCTTGTCACTAATCCAAGCTGTGATGACAGAAAGAATCGAGGCAGTAATGTAGATGGGGCTATCAACAGGGTTAGCGAATCGACTTTATCTAGAGCATCAAAGTGGTTTACAAACACAGTGAGTAATTGAGCCTTAGAAGATGAATAACCAAGGTTCTTGATGATGCTAGGAAGAAACAGGCTGATACCGTACAGAGGACAAACAATTCCCCAATAAACCTTAAGTTACACACAGAATTATATTAGTCCCCTAGAAAAATAGATGCAACGGCCGGAGGAGCTCTTACAAAAATGTTGACCCAAATCTGCCAATCACTGAAAGCATCCAGGACATACTTCCACTCAAACTCTTCTACCTCTGCAACAGCGGGTGCATTCTTCGTGTTCAAGCGGACGTCTTCAACCATTGCTGTTTCAACCTTCTCATCTGTGACGACAGTTGCTGACTCTCTCACGTCGACGGAGCCTTGGTATCGTAGACGCCAAACGATGAACCTTCTCTCCTCCTCTGTCAAGAATCCGGCGGTTTCCGGGAAATCGTAAAGGAAGTAGAAGGCCGCGAATGCAACAACAACTGTAAGGAGCCCTTCAAGAATGAAACTAAAAACATAGTAAGTAAGTGGAACATCTCCTATGGTGGCTAAGTTTGAAATACTTACATCCATCTCCAACCCTCGAGGCCTCCGACACCGTCCATCTTTGCAATCCCGAACGCCAAAAGCCCCGAGAATGCACCGGCAACACTAGCAGCACTGAAGAACAAAGCCTGCCTCCATTGTGCTTCATGTCGACAATACCACATAGTAATATACTATATCATATCAACACTCAGCTCTATTATAATAACCAAGATGGGAAGTCCCATACATAAGCTACGCCAGGGAATAATCCAGCTTCCGCAACTCCTAAGAAGAATCTCGCGATCAAGAGACCCTTGTAGTCTTTGACGATACCCATGAGCGTCATTACAATGCCCCAAGCCACCATTATGCAGGGCAGCCAGATACTCGGTCTTAGCTTCTTCAACACAAGATTCGACGGGACTTCAAAAAAGCAGTATGAGAAGAAGAAGATCGTCACTACCGTCAATCATTTGCTGGTTAGCCATTGTCCCCAATAAAGATGGAACTAAATTGTAAAGTTTACTAACAAGTCCAGTTGTACTCTGGCCCAGTCATTCCTAGGTCATCCACCAAACCTTCAATCCTCGCATTACCTATATTCCCTCGGTCCAAAAAGGAGAGAAGGTACAGCAAAGCCAGCATAGGAATTAATCTCAGATCCATCTTCCGCAGAATGGCCTTCTCGTCCAAATGGGCGAAAGAAGCCCGGGTAAGATGTCCATCGTCAGGCAGGGCCGGACGAACTTGGTTATTCTCCTTCTTAGAAAACATGATATTATATTAGAAAGAAGGAGGGGGGGGGAATGTAGATAGAATAGTATTGAACCGCTGCTGCTGCTTGTCTTCTGTGAAAAACAGGGCAATTGGCGAAGACATATATTCAACCAGCCAAGACAATATATACTCTGTTACCCAAGGATAAGGAACTGATCGAGCTACCTACCTAGTGACAAACCCAAAAACCCGGGAAAATAAGCGATTGCGGGGTTCGGCTTCCCCGACTTCTCAAGACCCACTCTACCACTCTACAAGTTAACCCTCGGTATCTTCCTAACAAACTAAGGTACCCCAGAAGTGCCCCATGTACCAGGGCTTGTTGGATATCTGGGGTAAACAGGGATCATTTCGTCCTATGTATTAAGAAAGGACGCGATAGTGCTGTTAGTAGTTGTCTATCTCTAGAGATCGACAAGCTTTAGATATGTAACCGTGATGCGGGGAGAACCCCGGCTTGTCTGGGGCCACACCGGCTTCCTCACCGATGGAGGGTTACGATGCTTGACCGAGGTTCCTAAACAAAGTTGTCACGATTTTTTTTTCGAAACTTGTGTATGGCTCGGGCAAAAGGATGAAATGCGCCATCATCATGTGTTATCTATGTCTTGCTTGGTTGGTTGGTTGGACAGGAATCGTTGACGATAAGAACTTGGATTTTGAGTGTGAGCTACTACACCGATTGCGATATTTGATTTGAATGCATGTACCACTGGCAGCATCACCGCATTGGCGGCGATGCTGGAGGTCACGTTAGTAAATGATAGTGGGCCCGGGCATAACACTTATGCCCGCCTATATCACCACAAGTACCGTAGTATTAGCATAATAGAAAATCATCCATTGCTTCATGCTATAAAGAGGACTATAGTACGAAACTTAATTGACAAAACATAAGATAGTCACATATGCGTACCGGACATATAGTCCTAGGCACTTTAGTTGACTATGCTCCGAAGGAACAATGCTTATACACTGTGTGAGGCGTCCTGCAATACGAGCCAAAACACTTGCGAGGTAGCTAAAATATAACTAGGTGTTAAAAAATAGGCTATCATCGTTAAAATTCACGATAGGGTAGGTACATACCTTGTGCTTATCCCGAATATGATTCCAGAAACAAAAGGCTACACAAACTAACTCACTTGCAAGCTGTTGTGTATTGTCCACCTTACAGACATATCTGCACCTAAGTACTTACCTCCCTTGCTGCGGTAGTTGTCAAAGCAGATGCAGAACCAAATATCGAATTCGAATTATGAGTTGGATTGTGAGTCGAATTAGGGGGTTTATATAGATGCATAAGCGCCAGAACACGAAGTACATGTTGGTAAGAGTTGGGGGGGGTACATGTAGAGGAGTGTTGTTCCTATGGCGATAATTCGCAGGCACTACGGTCGATTGTTTACGCCTATAAGGATGTGCTGGACCGGTTTCAATATTGGAATGATATTAGGTAAGTATATTTAGGTACATGTATCCTCAAGATCTTGAGGGTTAGGGGTGTTTAGCACCCAAAACTCGATAGTACGTTATCAGGTCTCTGTAGAGTAAAACGGGGGGTATATTGGATCCATAGGAGAGACTTCCTATATAAAGACATGTTCACTTCCTATATAAGGACATGCTCTATCATCTACAAAAGGGTATATCTCGACATGCAGATTTTCATATCCTAATGGAGGAATGTAGAGTATCCCTAACCCTTGCCACCGTGGCTGTTGCTGTGGTTGCTAGCCGCGTCAAAACACAGACCTCACCCGCGCCGCCGACTATATCTAGAGTTACAATTCGGAAAGGGACAAGAGCTCCGGCATAAATGTTGGCGCTCCAACCTCCTCATAAGAAGCGCCGTCTCACGCGCACCGCCTCTCTCGACATCTACTGCCACCCCGATGATGACTACCGCACCGAGGCCGCAGCCAACAAGAGACAGACGACGGACAACGGCAATAGGGCCACGATTAAAGCCTCCGAGCACATTGAAAGTGATGACGAGGCAATTCTCCCCGCGGTAAAGGTCCCAAGCGTCGCTACCGCCGCCTACGGAGAATACATTGAAAGCCTTCCGCCCAATGTCCTTTTCCAGGCCCGAATCCAATCCTCACAAGCCACACGCACGTTTTATCCAGAGGCGTTGACTGGAGAGACGATTCGGCTGTGGTACCCAGACTACAAGAGCTTCAACGGGGTGCTGCACGATGGGATAGTGCAACGGCTTGGGATTCATAGGGATGCTGTCAATTCGCTGAAGATGATTGCGAAGAAGCGCGGGGAGGTTGTATGGGAGGGCTCATTTGCATGTTTTGAAGACCAGTGGGAGATGGCACTGCGGGAGCTCAGGAGATATGGCGTAGGGGATAGGGTGGAGGGAGGATTGGGGAGCGCCGATAACGTGAGGTTGCTTGTGGGTTTGGATTGCCAAACCTACTAAATAATACAACTTTTATACCCGATACCCCTAATTGGATGTTTTTGTTTGGAGTTATAAATTTGCGAGCACATGCCTCTCTTTTCTTTCTAATAAGTACATATACATACATACTATACGATAAACATTGAGAATCGGTGGAGTTTGTATTTGCCGTTCTATAGCGCTTGGGCGCGCCTGGAGCGTCTAAAAGTGATGTGTAAGTATACTTAAGCTCTTGGACATAAATCATCGTCTCCGCGCCAAAACACGCCAGCTTAATTACCCAGCTCCCAACCCCCGCCAGCAAGCAATGAAACTACATGTATCTGGGTGCTTGTCACCAAGCCTGAGCGTCCCGGAAAATAAAACTCTTTAGTGAGCAATATACATTCGATTTAATCGTGGCCCTAAAACGCCGTACAGATTGGACATACTTGTACTTATGTAAGTATGACATGTATTTTAAGCTCAGGGCTTTCGGTTTTGCCAAAACCCACACAAATTTGAGCCTTGAGTAAAAGTGCTCAATGCAAAATGATTTGTTCCAAGTACATACAAGGCCTCTGGATGGTGTTTAACCTGCATATTATAAAGCTAAGCTATCCGAAAAAAGGTATTTCAACCTCTCCCTGCCCCAAAAGCTACATACATACATGTAAGTGACATGCCGTCACTCGAATTCACGAGCCAGGGTTAGGTCTATAATATCTACATACAAGAACTACATGTTTTTTTTTTTTTTTTTTTAAATCAGGTGTATTTGTTTAAGGTACAAAACATTGCGTGCAGTATAAACTATGGCATAAAAGACCTCTGTGCTCCTTCGACTCGCTATCCCCTTAATGAAATAAAAGCAGACCCAAACACCTACAAAGGAGAGTGACATAGGAAAGTTGTTGTTGGCCGGGGCGGTGCCCTTAGGGTGGGACTTTTTTAGGATCGTAGATGGGGTTGAAAGGGACCCGAGGATTTGAGACTCGCTGGTGCTGGCTGAGCTTAGTGAGGAGAGGATGGACCCTGTGAGGGTGGTGATAGTGTGTCTGTGTTGGGGAAGTTGATCTTTGCGGCTGCGATGAAGCTTCCTAGGATGATAGTGAGGTCCTGGTTATCCCATGCCTCATTGAGTGATTGGATGTTGTGGATGTCCTCCGTTCTGTATTTGTCTAGAGCGGGGCATCTAAGGATGGTGTGGGAAGGGGTTTCCTCTTCGAGGCCGCATTTTGGGCATTCGGGGGGAAGGTGGGCGTTGATCCAGGATCTTTGACCACGCAGGTAGCTTTTGCCGGCTCTCATTTGGTGGATGCGAGAGGCTATGAACTTGTGGAGGTGGGTAAAGGATGGGGGTGAGAGGGTGATGGGGTGGGGGTAGTATTGTGGTGGTGGGAAGTGGAAGTTCCAGTTGGCTATGAGTTGTGTTTTGGCGCGTTGGGGCATCTTATGTGGTGGGACGCCTTCTTCTATGAGGGGGCGTATGAGTGAGCAGAGTTGTTCGATTGGGAGGTGGGTGACTCCTTTCCGGGCATTTGAGTTCCACACACAAGAACTACATGTACATACATACTTTATATACTGACCCCTAGTCTCGTGCCCATCCCCTATTTTGGTGTGGTGGAGATATAGTATTTTGTATTTAGTCCACACCACACCAGTTACAACTAACCGGTACACACATAAAAAGAAATACCGATTGGGTCTGGGAACGAGACTAACTGACCCCCTAACATTGGTATTAATTTACTTAGTAGAACCTAGCTGACAAAGCACCCACCTACATCAAGGGCCAATAACCGTTCTTTGTACCCGCCATAGCCACTTGAATCATGAAACCAACCTCATAAACATGCCAAAGAAATTTCATTGTCTAGTGTTTCCAGCTAGTGCTATTATCAAGTCATGTGTTTCATCGGGCCCTATAAAGTAAAGCAACACCCTCGAGTCTATAATTTCCACTTTCACAACCATTCGCCTAGCTCTGTTAACTTACGATCCGGCAGGCCGTATTTTTATCCTTGCCTTTTTCCCTCCTTTCTTTCTACTTATACTATTTTCTTATATCGCTGGTCGATATCACATTACTATTACTAGTTTCAATAGCGAGTTATAATCTTCCCATACCACATTCCTTTCAGAATTAGGTTTGTCATCGTCGAAATGTCGGTCCTATCCTTCGTCATCCACATTCTCCCAATCCTCCTTCTTACAACACCCACTGCTTCCCTCCTCACTAACCCTACAACCATCACCGCACACGTTCCCCGCACCACTGATGCCCCCCTTACAGAATGTTCCTCTGTCTGCGCGCTCATGGAGGCCCAGATCCACCAGCCAGCCGGGCCGGACCAGGGCTCACTGTTCCGCAGCCTGTGCATAAACTCCGGACGGACAGACTGTGACGCTATACAGACAGAATTTAGAGTCGAGCTTGTGGGTAAAGCGGATGGTTTCAAGTGTCTCTGTGCGAGAAATGCTGTTCCAGGACAAGAGTATGGGAGCACGACCACAACGACTAGCACGACCACTGTCACAATGACAGAAGGCGCTCCTGTAGTCGAGGAACCAGCCAGTTCTAGTGTCGCAGATAGTACGGCATCTTCAGTGCCAAAATCAGTACAATCGTCAGTTACAGTTCCCACGTCTACTTCAGACGTCCCAATATCAACGACGCTAATCAGGGTCCCCTTGTCAACTATTAGTAGCACAATATTGAGCACGCATACCACATTGTCGACTATCAGATATGCTGTCTCTCCCACTTCCAAGTCTAGTGAAAGCACTTCCACTTCCACTTCCACTTCCACTCCCAAAGCGACATCAAGTTCAGAGGCAGAGCTAAATACGGCCGGAGAGCCGGAGCCCTCAAAGAAACCCAAGTCGGGTACCATAGCAGGAATTGTGATTGGCGTGTTGGCCGTGTGTGGAATAATTGGTGGTGGAGCCTGGTTGATCAGGAAAAGACAGTTGGCGAAGATAGTGGACAAGTTTGATTATAATTATTAGGGTTTTTTCCCCCTTGATATATCATGTAAAATATATAAGAGTAGTAAAAAGATTTAAAATATCGCTAGCTACGAGGATGCGATATAAGTTAGAATAAAAAAACAGGGGCAAATGGATCAATATTGCATCGCCGATTGTATTGACTGCCGATTACAAGTGGTTTTTTGCTATATTAGAGAGTATTTGGCAACTACCAATTCCAAGAACTGGCATATTGTGGGGCTCCAAAACGGAAACCGGGGGTTTTCAACCCTGGATTTCAGAGCAGAGCATGCGCAGCGTGCTGTGAGATCACAAATATCCACTACAGCAGCTAGCACCATGCAACAGTGTCTTTCACAGGTAGCTGATAAGCTGTTTGGTTTTCAGAGTTTTTTTTGTCATACTGTTAACCACGTTGATTTTAGCCACTGAGGGGAGCTGCCAATCCTTCCTCAAGTTTGAAGTGTCAATATATACAGTCGGAGTTGACTGTTGGAAAATACTCTTTCATAATCTTGTATGGCGAGCGACTGCATGACCTAATATCTCTAAAAAAAAAAGAAAAAAGAAAAAAAAAAAAAAACTAAATACGACACGCAAATCTACTTATATAGACATAAGTATCTCTCGAGGATTATATAATTCCACTGTCTCCGCATAGGTAAATGGTACAAACCTTGATACAGATGCTAGCAAGTTCCTAATTTAGCCCGGACTTATGCGGAGATATATTAATGCAGCATTACTTATCTACATGTCCCATGGACATCACCATGGACCTCTCCACCCACTCGTCCAGTTAAATGCAGGACAACAACCGCATTAATAACCCGCCTAGTCTACGCATCATCCAACACAACTGCGCTGGGAGCAACCCTGTGTTCATCACTCTCTTTTCACTCCACATGGTCCAGACCGCTCACATTATCGCGATCCAGGAACCGCCCCTCTTCAACAACAAGCCCCTACAAGCCCCCTCCTTCACCCTCTACTCCCCCTCCCCCCCTACTCCCAATGACAAAATCTCTGCCTGTCTCTACATCTCCAACACACTCCTTGAGAAAAACTCAGCCTCCCCCATTCCCTCCACAAGAGGTGATATGATCTCGGCCAACATTTTCTTCAGAACCTCCCCCTCATCCTTTCGCATATGACGTGTACAACGCCAACTCTCAAACACCTCCCGTCGATAGACCCGGGACATCTTCACCCCTCCCGACCCCTTCATCGTCGCAGGAGATTTCAACATCCACGGCCCCATGGCCGCCCTTATTCTTTCTCAACTGGGAACTCTCCTCTCCCAACCCTCTTCTCCACCGCCACCACGCCTTCTTCTCATCAACAACCCAGGCGTCTACACCAGGATCTCACCCTCCCAGTCCAACGCCACGGGTCATCGACCTCGCCGCCAACCCAGAGCCAGCCTCATCCATAAATGGCTCTCTCTGGACAGCTCCGACCGCCTGCAGCCATCTCCCTGCGTCCGCCTCCGACCTCACCCCCCTCACCACCCCCAACTGGTCCGCCACAGACTGGGTTGCATTAGCCTCCCTCGAGACATCGTCACACCACTTCTGCGTCGACCAATGGTTCGAAGTGGAACTCACTTTCACTTCCTCTCATCCCACACCCTCCAAAACGATCTGCAAATGGTCGAAGCCATGGTGGAACCCAAACCTCTCACTTAGAACCATCTTCCCTCCGTCCGCCATGAAAGGGCAAAACTCACGCTGAAGCCAGGGCAGCAACGCTACTTCAACGCCTTTCAAACAAAACCACTGGAACAACTTAGTGTCCAGCGTCAATAAGAACGTGTGGAAACTCAAAAGTCCTGCAGGACCGAGACCGGATTCTCCTCACGCTCCCATGCCACAAACCTGGTTAACGCCTTCTTCCCCCAAGACCCTCTCCCTCCCCATCCGCTACAATGGCGTCCCCATCATCACAACCGAGAAATCACCGTCCTCAGCACCATCAGCAATCTTTCCAGGCCCGATGGCATCCTCTCCGTGTGGAAGCGGTCATAAGGCCAACCTCATCCTCTCAGCCTCCTAAACCCTCCTCAAACACGGCCACCCCTCACTCTCAAGCAATGACAGGTCATCCTGGCCAGCCCAACAAGCTCGACTACTCCATCCCTCCTCATACCGCATCATCGTTCTTCTCCAGACCCTCTCAAAGATCCTAGAGAAGATAATGTAACTCCTCGCCTCAATCGCCAGGAACACTGGCCTAATACACCCCCATCAATGCGGCTCTGTAGCCGGACTCTCCACATCCGACGCTGCCACCACCCTCCTCCACGAGACACGCGCCATGCAACTAGCCGGCCTCAAAGTCTCTACCCTCCTCCTCGATGTCAAGGGGGGTTTCGACCACGTCATGGCACTTTTCCTCACGCGTCGGGACACGTCCACCCCTACGTGGTAAACTGGATCCTGTCCTTCCTCTCAGACCGCCACATCGCCCTCCGCTGCAATGGCTCCCCCAAGAGCCCCACGCCCGTACAAGTCGGGGTCCCCATCTCCCCTCCTCTTCCTTATTACGTTAACTTCCTCCTCCACCTCCACGACCCGGCATCACCCTCTCTCGTGGGCGACAGCGATTACAGTCGCATCCCAGTCCTCTGAGGAGAACATAACCTCCTCACCTCCCACTACAATCGCCTCACCCGCTCAGCCTCACGCTCGAACTCACCGATGGCTGAACTCATCCACTGGAGGACTCCCAGAGACAGGAGCCCCCCCTGCCACCTCACCATCACCCTGGAAGGCCACACCTTCACACCCTCCCATAAGGTCAAATGGATTGGCTTCTGGCTCACCCAATCCTTCGACCCAAACACCCACTTCTCCCACCGCGCCGCCGCCCTTCAGCGTTCGCTTATCCGCCTTCTCTTCAGCCGGCAAGGGCCTCTCCTCCGCGAACTGCCTCCGCCTCGCCCACCAGCAATCCGCCCCATCTTACGTATGGGGCCACCGTCTCTCCCCTCCTCCGCTCAAGGCCCTCACAGTTCTGGAACTCGGTATTCTGTTGGGCCACAGGATGCTTCAGGGCCACCAACCTGAAAGCCCTCTACGTGAGCGGCCTCCCCCTCGACCTATCTCACCTTCCTAAAGTCCAAGTATCATCCGCATCTCCTAGCCTCTCACTCAACAACGGTCAGGAAGATCGCCGGAACTTCCCAACCTCATCCATTATCGATCCCACTCTCACGCTCCTCTTAAAGGGGCCCCGCAGATGGGACTCCATGTAAAAGCGTCGCCCCTCCCATCGAAAAACTCGCCCTCATCGCCCCTCATCGAGGAGGGCCACCCAAAGGACAGACTAGCCATTAGATTAAGAAACTCCTCATCTCATACTGGGAGGCAGCCTACCCCACCCCTACTATAACTTCACCCCACCCTGAAACTCCCTATCTTCACCTCCTCCACAAATTCACTGCCTCAGGATTCACCAAATCAGGACAGCCAAGAGCTGAGGCCGTCACCGGATCACGACTTCACGACTCTTCGTGCGCGATGTGGACAGGAGCCGGAAACCACTGAACCACGCCATCCTCGCATGCATAATGGAAGATTCCTCTTCTTCCACCGCATCCTCACTAGGCGAGGTTTGGGACAGCCTCCCACTCACCCTCGGCGTATATTACTGCTTCTGGGACCAACTACCACCACACCCACCTCCCACTACTCTCAGGGTGGGACCTTTCCACCCTCACCTCCCTCTCGTCCACCAACCTCTAAACCGGCCCTCAAGGCCACCCTGCGTTAAGGCGCATAGCTCAGGAACCCGCGGAGGAAGGTTAGCCACCGGCGGTCTCCTTTGTAACCATTCGCGTCTTTCACTTCGTCTCTGCTCAACCGATTCTCTCATTTGTCTTCCTTTTGTTTTTCCTTCCTTTCTGTGCTTTTTCTTCCGTGTTTTTAGGGGACGCCAGTTTGTACTACGATAGGGGTTAGGTCTTTTATGCCATAGTCTTCGACTGCACGCAACATTTGTACCTAGAAATGAAATGAAATGAATTAAAAAAAAAAAAAAAAACTTATCTACATGTACTTGGCCAATCCACAATCAATGACGCACACGGCCCTGGGTCGGTTCGGTCGGATAACCCTGTACTATTTTTATATCGATTGATCGATTGTCTGATACACACATGTCCTAGCCCAAACTTCAAGAATGTATGGAAATGTAGGTACACTCATCTACTCTATTCTCGTTCCAACAGCCATTACCCATGGCTATGTTCATTGGGTACATGTAGCACAACGGTTTATGTAGTTGCACATTCACCAGCTGCAGCCCCTCGATCTAGCAGCATCAGGCCCCTCAACTTTCTCTACATACACTTAGGGCCCGTTTGGCAACAGGCCAAAACGGAGTTTTCACCCTTGTAAACTCCGTTTCAACAATCATTTTGTTAGGCCTTGATCCTTGGAAACTCCATTTTGTCTGGTTGCCAAACGGGCCCTTACTTACTGTCCCAGCCCTCTTTTTGTGGAAACCAGTCCCCACCTCTCTGTCGACCTTAAGCCCATCATCACCATCATCATCACCATCCATCTTTGTATCTGCGATCCTCATAACAACACGGCTTAGGTTTATTGTTTTCTCCTTTATCGGCCATGTTGGCCTCAGCCAAGAAAAAGTACTCCAAGTTAGCGGCGAGGAGTCCAGGCTTAAGCTTACAAGACCCAGAAAAAGGTATTCACTTTGTCTGCTATCTATCTCTACATTGAATAATAGAATTAGAATCCCTTGACGAGCGGAGCTACCGGGGGAAAACTTGGAAGCCATATTCAATCCGACCAATTTTTCTGGCGCTTTTCATATGTTTTTGCCTCACACTCACCGTTGTAGTTGAGTTACTTCTTAAAAAATCTCGGAGAAATGGTGGTTTATTTTTCAGGGACTTGGACCGCGAAACTCTACCAATCAAGGCGGATATCTTATTCAATTACCTGCCTACAACCATCTCAGTTGTTTTTGGTCTTTTTTGGGCCAGCGCAGACCACAACTTCAAGCGCCTCGAGCCATACTTCCAGTTATCAAAGCCTGAAGGTGCTACTGCTGAACAGTCCCTGTTACTTGACTATTCTTACAGCTTCCAACTTTTCGTTCCTTACAAGTCCTTCAAGAAAAGGTTCGCCCTAGTAAAGAATCAGAGGCGCTCTTTATAACTAACACAATCTAGGCACTGGGCTGTTTGCTGTTCCAGCCTGGTCATGACAATCACTGGCTTTTTTCTTACTCCCTCCATGTCTGGGATCTTTGATTTAGTCACAACCTACAAGTATCAGGAAACAGCCGAAGTCCAAAGGGCCAACCTGCGTTCGGCCCAAGACCTCAACAAGGCGCTATCAACGGAGCCCTCCTATTTAGCACGGAATATCGTCTTTTTTGGCGGGGCTCTCCCGGAATTCACCACAAAGGAATACGCTATCCTTCCTTTCCAGAACCCCAAAGGAGTGGAAGTTGGAGACCGATGGACAGGGGAAACCATTCTTTACGAAGCTGATTTGGGCTGTCGTGATGCAAAGATGTTCGAGACAAGATATGGATATAATATCACTAATGAGGAAGATTGTTCTTATCATTTTGTGCTGCCCCGCGCAGATTCACTCGAAATATTGAGTACCATTGGTCTATCCGAACACCAGGGGAATGAATCGTTGTCGGAATTTCCTGCAACTCAGCAGTGCCCGTATAACTTATTCATGGGATATCCCAACAATACAAGGGACAGGTCATTGGATCTCTTCTCACTATCTTCCCCTCTAGCACGCTGCTCAGATAACCGGAAGCTTCTCATCACACGTGAGGGATATTGGGTACCTGGCCTGAGTTTTTTTGGTTCAAATGTTAAGCCGGCATTTTGCAAGCCGACATATTGGTCGCAACCTGTTAATGCCACGATTGAGATGATGAAATCGGGTGTTGTGAACATTGTAAAAGTCGATCGCCAAGATCAAAGAACCCCGTTCAAAGAATTCAATATCACAAGTTTCGAAGAGCTTGTTGTAACTGGTCGAGCTTCGCCACCCACCAAGTTTGGTGACTTTCCGTTATATTCACCCGAAGTCCCCTCCAGAGATGAGAGCCCTAAACTTAATTCACGGTCTTTGGAGTCCCTTGAAATGGATTTTGAAACCGCATTTAAGCTTCTATTCGCACTTACCGTTCATGCTGGGTTCGTGGATCATAGCCAAAACTCAACAACGATCATCAACGGCACTCGACTATACGACACTCAGGCCTATATTGCAAATGAACTTTGGTGCAGACTCTCCCAAGGAGGATTCGGCGTTTTAAGCTTTCTCACTCTCATCCTTCTCATCATCACATGGAATCGAAAATGCAATCTTGATGGAGAGCCAAACAGCCTTGCTGCCTTAATGCAGACACTATCACAGAGTCCAGCTCTACGCAAGAAGATGGAAAGTTCAGAATTTCGTCACCCTATCGATCAAAGCGAGTACTTAATTGAAAGCAAAAGCACCTACCGACTCCGTTTACTGGACAACCAAGGCCCTTATATACAAGTAACCGATGTGAAAGGAAGAGCTGTAGAGCTTGAGGATCTCCACAGTGGACCCGCTCAAAAGTCAAGTCTCGCCCCAGTCGAAATGGTTTGGGGCCCAATAGGATTTTTATACACTTTTTACTTTACTGTTCTATTATCGTTGTTATTATTCGTATTTATTTCCGACAAAACGAAAGGAGGTCAGTTATCCCGTCACATCCACATACCCTACCACCGCACAGGTAGCGGCATAATGTTATCCAGGAGGACTTCGATGGAAGGAAATAACCGTCGTACGGGGCTGCAACCCACTACTGGAAATTTCCTTCCAGGTCTCTTTGTCAAGTCGGGTTCTTACTTTATACAGGGCTTCGATTCTCTGAACCAGAATCTTCTTTCAGGTATAAACTTATATTTTCACACCTTCCCACCATATTTGGTACTTCCACAGAGCCGTTATGGGTACTTATTGGAACATATGCCTGCATGGTTGCACCTTATGAGATCCTTCGCCGTGGCCGAGCACCAAGTTCTAAGACTTTAACGATAGACTACGATAAGACACCACCCCATTTCCAAACATTTCAGGCACTTAAGGCCGGAAACTTCGGTCTTGCTGCACTCACAATCGCCATTATTCTCGCAAATTTCTTGGCAGTAGCTTTCGGAGGTCTCTTCTCACCGCGTCCCGTTGAAACCGTAGCCCCGACCGTTCACAGGCCGTACTTTATAAACATTAGCGGTGATGTAATCATAAACGAAGATAGATATACCCTCCTAGCGACAAATGTATCAGGAAACGATTCTTTTCATAGCTGGATTGTTCCAGACTTTTTTGTTATCCCGTTCGATTGGCAAGAATGGGAATCAAATACTTTAAGTATAGAGTCTGGGGAGGCTTTAGCTTTTGGGACGAATGTCTCCTGTGAGTTACTACCGGAAAACAAGGTATCCATTGTGGAGAACCCTAAAACTTCAGATTCAATGCTTGAAATTGATCACAAGTGCTGGGCAGAGGTTCCGGCACAGGAATCTACTTGTCAAGGCTTTTGCTGGAATGAAAGCTCGACTGCTAGCACGGGTTTCCTAATAGATTCAGATTGCCCCGGAACCTTTTTCGTGGGCTGGGCTGAGCCGCCCTCCCAACCTACCAGTAGCACCGAAGCAACTGTACTTGTTTGCAACTCAAGCATGATAGCCGCTGAGGTTTCGGTAACCGTGTACGATGGTTTCCAGATCATTTCATACAATGTCCTTAAAACGCTAGCGGGATCAGATGTCGAGGGTATGATCTCAGAAATTAATTTCAGCAAAATTGATCGAGCGGTAGCATTCGATGATGCTTTTCAAAAATCAATAATCCAATCGTCCAATATGAGTTGGGTTGATATTATCATGGCAAACATCCAACCTAATGTCCGTCAACTCGGTAATGCAACTGAGATGCCAGACGTTAATTACGTCGCGGAAGCATTCGAAAGTGCTTACAGACAACTACACGCAGTGTATACAAAAAGCGTGTATAGCAATATGCCTATATATAAAGCTCGTTATGGAGATCGCGCTTTTGAGTACAGAACAACATACCGCCAATATAGGGTCTATGTTTCAGCACCGATGTTTGGCATCTCCCTTGGTGTTATGATCTTTTTCCTCCTCCTTATATTGTGGGTACATGTAGTTCGTCCTGGACGGGGCCTGACCCACCTCCCGAGAAGTATGGCGGAGACGTTTACACTGCTTTACGCAAGCGACATTATTGAAGATTGCACGCAGCTGCAAGGGAGGAATACGAGGGCGAGGGCGAGGCAGTTAAACAAAATGGGGAATACATATGGATATGGACATTTTACGGCCCCCGATGGGGAACATTTTGGTGTTCATAAGGACGGATTATATGGTGTATACTCCCATAGCTCCGAGATCTCTAGCCCAGCAGAAACAAATATAAGCCTCCTAAAGTGACCACGGACGGACGATATACGAATAACGATTTTTATGGGGTTGCTCTGCTTTGCCTCGGATTTCTTTGCTTTATTTTTTTTATATATATGAAACGTTTACTATCTTATTCACAACTTAGAATACTTGTCAGCTAGTTGGAGTTTAGGAAGCGGTTTTCCACTCTTATCTTAAATCAAATAGGGTTGATAGTACTATAGTACGATCTAACTTGGCCCATACAGGGCAAAATTTCTTGGGAGGTACATACCCACACCTAACACAGACAATCTCCTACAATCATACATGTCTGTAGACACGTACACATTAAAGTCTAAGCATACCCTACTACCTACTAGACGTTACGCTCGAGTTGACCCATAATCAAATATAGTCATTTGGGTGTTTAAAGTGCCTTTGGATGATGGCCGAAAATGCACCCGGGTAGATCTGCAGCGGTATATATGTGATTACCACGAGAATACATTTAATGAAATTCTTTTAATTGTTTGGATTACCACCTTTTCAATCGCCTTGAAAAAAACACATTTGCTCTCAGAACCATCCTCAACCTATTCCTCTGCCCATTCATTAGGCTCATCTCTAAAAGAAATGAAACGTACTGCATTTGGATTACTAAATCTAATTTTAGACGATTGTGTTTTTCATGCCATGAAATATGCACTTGCATTCTAACCACGTCAGTAGAACATCGTGAAACCACACAGTAAGTCCAACGAAGAGGAAATCTACCGCACTGAGGACACGTAATACTTGATATTGAAAGAACATTATATGGCCGTTATATACATACATATGTACACCCCCATATATACATGTATATACCCCACTTTTAAAAAGACGGACCCTGTGACAAAACCCTACAAGTAGCTACCTAGTACTTACATGTAATGAACCAACTTAGCTGCGTATGTGCATCAAGTATAGTTCCGGTACCGTACCAGCCTAGTTTCTTATGATAATTTTAACGGTATTCACGAACCGGGATTTCGGACGCTGGGCTGCTAGGTACATGTATTCAAGGCTTGAGCTTCGAATTTAATTAGATTGGATTTTTTTTTATTCTCCCGTCCACTTGCATGTACTAGCAAAAGTGGGTATGAAGAAGTATTATAGACCAGACTGGTATGATAGAAATGGGCGTGAGGCTAGCCGTTTTCTGTTGTAATTATGGTTATATTATTTAGTGCACATGATGCACAGTGTTTCAGGATCTGAGCAGCCTCGTAAGTTTTGTGCGATATTAAGCCCAAGCATCTTACTAGTAGTACCGTATGTACATATAAGGCCCGTCTTAACGTTCATCACGACTTCTCGACTGCAGATGTCATCCGTGCGCAGTGCGTACGGAGATAATAAGCCGAGCTTTCCGGCGCGGCGCCGCACTAGTCCTGAGACATTGATAATAATATCTCTCAGACAAAACTCTCTGTAACAGACTTACTTTTTCTTAGTAGTCTAGACATAAGCGACCTCTTAATCAGCCCATGATTTTTTTTTTTTTTTTTACTACATACATGTACCTACCGTACCACCAAGACTTTGATTGCGATTCTTGCGGAATTTTTGGTCTCTGACTCTAGAAATGCAACTCAGTGAAATCTAGGCCACTTAGTGATGGCTAGCGTTAGAATTAAAGTGCAGGACCTGAAACGTACAAAGCATTTTTATTTTTATTCCCCATTCTTCTCCCCGTATTGTGATATATAGGTAGTCTCAAGCCAGGGTAGGTAAATAAAATACCTCAATTTCTCGGCACCTTCCGCCTTTCTCAAGTATACACCATAGCCATGGCCAAAGTGTAGCTGAGCATGTGAGTTAACCATCATATGCAATCACTCGTCTTTCGTGTGTCGCGTTCATAAGTTATCACTCGTATATCGGATCGGACGTGTTAGTGGGGGAGAGGGGGGGAGTACTAGCGTGTCTAGACAAGAGCCAACAGATGACAAGTCGTAATCATGTGCATCATACAAACTGCCGACCTCAAGTTCCCCGCACCAACCGTCTTATGTTGTTTTTTTCCCACCCATCGTCTTAAGGCCACTCATCCATCACTGCAGGAATAATAAAAGCCTCTTAGAAGGTGATTCGAATATGTTATTTGGCCAGGCCGCGATCTCCTCAACTAGTACAGTTCCACTGTGCTCAGAACAATTTTACATTAAGGCACTAACAGGCTGCGCGTATTGGAGGGGCTGAAACCCATCTACCAAAGGGAACTTAGATGGCTAGCTAGCTGCATGTCAATTCCCCATTGAAATGGTACCGAAAAAAAAATCTTCACTCAGGAGCTCCTCCTAATATTATGCACACTGAAAACACTACTCTAAATAACAGACCTGCAAGTACCACGGTAACACAAAGCACCAAGCAGCTAAACCGAACAAGGCAATCAATCACTTCGGCTTTCCCTCCCAACCCCAGCTGATATCTAGGGGGAACCAGTAGATCTCGGATGTCGAAATTCGCTTGCTTTCGAATTCTGAAACAAAACGGGACACTACCGATGAATAGTTCCGTGCGCGAAACACGGAAGTTCGGTCCGGTTGAAACCTTTTTCTTTCTTCTTCTTCTTTTTTTTTTTTTGAATGCCTTATTTTTACTCTTATATGATTCAACGTTCATATTGCTCTCAGGACACTCCCGCTTGTACTCTACTAACACAGGAGGTCGTGGTAAACGTGGAGGTGGCACTTTGGGCCGCTCAGAACGAAAAGCTGCTATGGTCGGTCATGGTAACTGATTGGATTGTAGTCCGTTTTATATCTGACAGTTGAGAAAAAATCATAAACATTAACCCAGGTCTGTTTCAGAACACGTTAACTACTTTAGGGTAAAATTCCGGGGTAGCCGCCGTTGGCTTTCCCCACAGTGCAGATGTCTGCAACGGCTTTCTATGCAAGGGGAGAAGGCAAGACAAGGCAACATATGTACTGTTGATCATCGGCTTTCTCTGCTCTATATATGGGTCTCTCTGAGATGAAGAAGCATAGATCGGCATATGGTTCCTCTATTGGGTCGCAGAGCATTAGAACCAGGAGTACCCTCTAATCAGGGGAAAGCTATGCACTGAATCGTAATCTGGTTCAAAGGGGGAAATATAAGCTTTGATCTTACCCATAGCGAATAGGGCCAGTGTAACATTGAAAATATGGAGTTTTGATTTTTTTACGCCTACACGTATCAATAACGAGTGGTGTGACTACATGTACTCGTGTTACTAGAGAGAAATTTCATAGGTAAGTACATACATGTAAGTAGCTTGAAGTAGCCTCGCCCCTATAGTAGGACTGTGGTGCTCTGGGAAGAAGGTGTGTATTCATTAGTAGTCCTTAACTAGTAGTGGGACATGCATGAGGCTAAAAAATTTTATATTCGCTGACAGGGAAGACCTGGTATATCAACCTCTAGTACTTCAACGGAGTGGCTTGAGGTCTTTTTATCTGAGCCAATTTTACCGGTCGTCGTTTAGTCCCGGATCATCATCAGCCATCACACATACCGTTTCAAGCCAGTCCAATCGGACATCAGGCTCGCATTTTTCATTTTTTCGCTAAGAGAGCTTTTTGGGGGGGGAATTGGGTGGACAAAACAGACTAACCCCACAGGGCTGCAGTTGGGGGGAGGGGGGGGGGATGGGAACATCACAACGGGATCTCCAAAACTATCGATGCGAATCTGTTTGAAATCCTTGGTACCCAGATCAGCAGATTCAACCCGCTCCCGCTTCTGATAAGTGCGAACCTACCAGGGTTAGGGGTCTTTTAACCATTCCAAACCCCGTTCAAGCAAACTCCCTTACAGATAGGGAGGGACTGAATGGGGGGGTTTATGGATAAGCACTTAAGTATGTGGCAGTTAACTACTAGCAATGTTACAAGTGGCAGACCGCTATTTATCCCGAGGCCAACGTGTCAAAAGCCCAAAAGGGGTGATGGATGCTGAGTGAGCTCGGGTATCGTGCGGCAAACAGGCGAGGTTAGGCGGCGGTTGAGCGAGTTGCGGGGGGCGAGAAACCCGTCCCGTTGAAGCGCACAACCACCCACCTATAGCCAACCTTGGCGTTGATGCATTAGAAATCTCTGGTGAGCGGCGGTGGTGGGTGGTGGTGTCACTGTCTAAGCAGCAAAGAAGGGGAAAGGGCATCCGCTAGAGAGACCTGCTTTTTCTTTCGCTCCAATCCACAACACGGCAAATAAATGTGATATCGTCATCGCGTCATCCCTCGCGTGGAACTAGGTGTTTGGCTATCAATCACATTGGCGGGATATGGAGAAGAAGAAGAAGAAGAAGAAGAAGAAGGAATGAAGAGGTGGAACAGACACAGAAGAAAAGGACAGACAGCAGTGTCGTACATGCGTCAGAACCCTATGATCCGATTGCTCAATGTTTCTTCCCTTTCTGCACTCGTTTCATTAATTCTCTTCAAATCTTCTGTTTAGGAGATATGACGGGTGATTGAGTAGATAAACGTTACATGCGTTCAACTGCTCTATAAACTCTAGAGTATACGCATGTAGTCCTTGTCTGTCAGTTCTGGGTCTCAATGCGGGTGCCTTGTACAGTTGGTCATCTGCAGCTTCGAAACTCTGGTTGTTATTATTATTATTATTTTATCTATCCCCCTCCTCCTTCTTCTTCCCATCCTCATCGATCCCCCTCCTCCTCCTTCTTCCTTAGACTCGCATAGTACAGTACCATATGTATCTGATGACCTGGAAACTTTTCACCGGGAACTGCGGCGTCAAAAAGTCAAGAGGGGAAGAAACGTATCGAAACACGGAGATATAATTGAGTAGAGAAGAAAAGAAAGGGCGGCTTATGCAGGATGAGGATATCATGCATATATGCAGCACATGTAGATATCATACATATTCTGAGCCCTCTATATACGTCCAATATCAAATATGTAGGTTGAGGAAGATAGATGATCCACCCCCGCCTCCCAGTTGGTGGGTGAGAGGAACACGGACCAGTTCTTCAGTTCCCCGCGATGTCTCCTCACAAGCCTACCCAAGGAGGGCCCCGCTTCGCCCCCCCGTAAATCGTAAGGCTAATACCACCCGTGGCTAACCTCCTCGTCTCCACCATCGTCGCCCATTGTTCGTCCATCCACTCCCGCAACTTGAAACTCCCCAAGATCCCACATCTATTTTGTTTTTATTTCTCTCTCACTCTCACTCTCACTCTCTCACTCTCACTCTCACTCTTCTTAGGACCTCACCTACCTCTCATACCTACATCCTTTCTTCCTTCCTTTCTTCCTTCCCTCCCTCCCCTATCAAGCTGAATTCCCTCTATCATTCCTTGGGATAAGGTCTCTCTCTCTCTCTCTTTCTCTCTCTCCCGCTCTCTCTCTCCCTCTGCATTCTCACTCTCATTCACACCCATTCTCTCATTCTCCCCGAGAGAATAGAGCCAATCGTGTGTGCTGGTATAGTACTTTCCCTGCACATGTACACATTACCACATATTATAATCCCACGATCCCAGTAGGTATCTATACATCCGACACATACATACATCACTTCCTACTACAGACATACATACCTACTCTAGACGAAGACCCACTCTCTTCCACACGCACACACACTCTCACTCACTCACTCACACACACCACACACGCACGCACACACACACCCAAAGCCAGGTCTAGCCAGCCTAACCCGTAGTTTTCTCTTCCTTCCAGATAACTTCTGGAAGCCTTTCTTGCGTCGTGCGTGTCTTGTGCTACATACCACACATACCTACTACCTACATTTACCTACCTTCCTTGCTTGTGTGCAGTCTTCTTCTTTTTTTTTTTCTTTCTTTTTTTCCCCATTCCTCCATCCTTTCTTTCCTCGCCATCTCTCTTCTCTCTTCTCTTCTCTCTCTTCTCTCTTTCTCTCTCTCGATCACCTCTTGCTATTACCCTTTTTCTCTAAAATACAATAACATTCCTACAATACTCCATTTGTCCCGTCCTACAATCATTCTTCCTTCCCTTCCGCTTGGGAGCCAAAATTTCCTATCTACGGCATTGCATTAAGACGCCTGAAACACCCTCCCTCCCTTCTCCGGTTCCGCAACACTCTAGATCTCTAACCTAACCCCACTCTCACGTCACGGAATATATCACACGGAACCTCCCTCCACCCCCAACCGGGCTGGACTGAGCAGGTAGTAGTAGTAGTAGAAGAATACGACGAAGGAGAAGGAGAAAAAAGAAGAAGGGGCAGTCTGCTACATTTTTTTTTAGTGAGAAAAAGAAAAGGAAGGGGAAAAAGGAAAAAGGAAGAAAAAAGGAAAAAAGAAAAAGAAAAGAAAAATAACTTCGGACGAACCATACCAGCTCCTACTTTACTTACTACGCACACAATATCTTCCTTCGCGTAAAGTGAATAGGTAGATTAAGTCCCCGGCAGGCATTGCTTCATATAATACGGATAGGGGGAGGGGCATCTGTGCTCTTGTCCCTGAAGAGATCCGTTTGGGGTCGTACTCTTTCACTACTATTTTACTCTGCTCCCTCGTTCTCATTCTCGTTCCCGTTTTCATTCTCGTTCCCGTTTCTGGTTCGCCCACCTACCCCCCCACCCCCTCTCTTCGATACCCAAACTACCTCGTACCACTGGTAGACCTTTGCTAGCACTGGGCCTCCCGCATGCCCTCGTTCGTCGCCTGGAGTCAGCTATTATTTCGCCTTAGCTTGGAGATCCCCAGGCATAAAACCACAGAGTCGTCTGCTTCATCTCTCTAAGGGCAAGGCAGTTGAAACCGATATAATCCGCGCCATTACCTAGCCACGATGCATCATCGCCGCCGCGGACCGCCAATAGTACTCCCCCCGGTGCCCGATGGCTCCAATGGGCATGTCAGCACTGTGCAGATAGTGCACCATTTCGAGTCCCAAACAAACCCGGCCAAACCCGCGCGGCCGTCGCCGCTCACTACGCAGAATGGCATGCCTCTCGATCTCCTCGAGCGCCTCCGATCATTTCCCCTGTTTCTCTCTGCGCCAGAGGAGTTTCTTTCCGCCGTTGCCACACATTTACGGCCACAGCTACACTCGCCGAGAGACTACATCCTGACTGAGGGCGACGATGCGAAGGCTATGTATTGGCTTGTCCGGGGCGCTGTTGCGGTCACATCGCGAGATGGCGAGAGCACGTATGCAGAGCTGCGTCCCGGGGCCTTCTTTGGCGAGATTGGGATTCTGATGGATATTCCGCGGACGGCAACGATTATTGCGCGGAGCCGGTGTTTGCTGGTTGTTTTGACGAAGGAGGCACTACAGCGGGAGCTACCCAACTTTCCGGCGGTGGAAAGGGCGATTAGGGAAGAGGCGGAAGAGCGGTTGACACTGTTGAATAAAAAGAAACAGGAGCGGGAGAGCAATCGTGTACGGGTAGGGGGTGTCAAGAGGTCGGTAGACTCAGATGGAGATCTAGATCTGGAAAATGGTCGGGCGGCTGATGGGGGAAATAATAATCGCGGGTTGTATTCGCAAGGGCTCACCCCCGGGAGTCCCTGGGTCAGTAGTTCGGCGCTGGGCAGCGGCCAAGTGAATGTGCGGCAACTGTTAAAGGAGCTGCCTTTGTTTGCAAACCTGCCGCAGGAGAATCTGCATTTCTTGGGATTGAGCGCGCAGCCACGCACATTTGGTCCATTCCAAAATATTATACAGCAAAACTCACTAGGAAGGGAGATTTACTTCATTGTTCGTGGAGAAGTGGAGGTAGTGGATGAATCAGTAACGGATCCCATTAAGAACAGGGTAAAAGCCCGGCTACGGAAGGGTCAGCACTTTGGGGAGGTTACAGCGCTTTCTCTGGCCCCGAGACGGACGGCTACTGTGAGGAGCATAACGTACGTGGAGAGCCTTGTGATTGATGGTGATGTTTTGGCGGAACTGTGGAAGAAGTGTCCACCTGAGGTTCAACAACAACTTGAATCAACAGCCAGACACAGAATGGATGCAGATGGCGAGAATCTTGTCATGGCTGATGCTCCACCGACGCCCACAATTGCGAAGTTAGATCTGTCGGATCGACAGAGCTCCCCCCGTGCCCCACAGGAATCGCCACTCAAAGTAGTCGCGAGCCCTCATGACGGAAATGTTGTCGAACCTTTTGATCCGGATCCTTATCTACCCATCAACTTTGAGGCCTTTGGGGCAAAGTCAAGGAGAGGCTCACTTGCCCCACCACCACCACCACCACCCCCGCAGCCCGTGGGCACCTCCGGCAATTCTTCACCCACTGAGGAAAAGCCGAGCCCTTTATCTAGAGCCACTACACCTTCCCCAATGAAGTCAAAGCATGCGACCACGCCCCCAGAGCACCATTCAGCGCCAAAAAGAGCAAGGATTTTGTCAAGGAAACCATCCCGGTTCAACATAGGGCAATTCGGGGATGATATACTAATACACATCTTCAAGCACATGGAATTGCACGAACTGATGCGTGTCCGGCAAGTCTCGGCGCACTGGACAAAGCTACTATGTAACTCGCCCTATCTCCTGCAAACGCTCGATTTACGGCCTTACAACCGTGTTATCAACGATGCTGTACTCATCAACGCGATCGCCCCCTTCGTTGGCCATAGACCGTCTCTGATTGACATTTCAAATTGCTTCCACATCAGTGACGAAGGCTTCACCGTCCTAGCCCAAACTTGTGGGGCTAACGTAAAGACATGGAAGATGAAGAGCGTTTGGGACATTACTGGTCAGGCGATCCTAGAAATGTCCAACCGCGCAAAAGGACTCGAGGAGATTGATCTAAGCAATTGCCGGAAAGTCAGTGATACGCTGCTGGCGCGGGTAGTTGGGTGGGTGGTCCCTGAGTTCCACCCCATGTATGCGGAGCAACAGGCAGCCGCTGCTGCGGCAAACAAGCAGCCATTGATCTTTCCGCCCCCGGGCACGGTTATAGGATGTCCTAACTTAAGACGTTTGACATTGAGCTACTGCAAACATGTTACTGATAGGACAATGTCGCATTTGGCAGCCCATGCAGCAAAGAGGTTAGAACATGTAGATTTGACGCGGTGCACGACAATAACGGACCAGGGATTCCAAAGTTGGAGCATGACAAGATTTGAGAGGTTAAGGAGTCTGTGTTTGGCGGATTGTACATATCTCACAGACAGTGCGGTGGTTTTTTTGACAAACGCAGCAAAGGGGCTGAGAGTTCTGGATCTGGTTCGTATTTTCCAACACGTTGCGATCACGAGTTTTTCTTTCTTTTCCTTTCTTCTACATCCTTTCCTTTCGTTCCGGCCCCTTAACCATTGATCATATCCAAAGACTGACCAACGAACCTAAATAGTCTTTTTGTTGTGCCCTGTCTGATACAGCAACAGAGGTCCTCTCTCTCGGCTGCCCTCACTTGTCGGTATTGAAACTTTCCTTTTGCGGCTCTGCGGTCTCCGACTCCTCGTTGCGGGCTATCGGTCTCCATCTGCTAGAGCTCCGAGAGCTATCGGTCCGTGGCTGTGTCCGTGTCACTGGTGTAGGCGTCGAGGCTGTTGTAGAAGGGTGCCATAATCTGGAGGTATTCGATGTTAGCCAGTGCAAGAACTTAACCCGGTGGATCGAAAGCGGTGGAGTAGAAAAGTGCACGCAACTTTGGCGAAGAAATATCAGATTTGAGATCGTGGCGGTGGATGTGGCTGCGGGGGATAGAAGACGGTGACACGACAAAGATTTCTTTTCTTCTTTGTGACGGGTTGGTTCCCTTTCTGGTTTCCTTTGTGGGATGGGGGGTGTCGGTTTCCTTGGGGGTTTGTATTTGGAAAAAAAGATGGACTTGAGGTTTTTGGTGCGATATGATATGATGTGGATTGGTACGATGTATCCTTGGCCCGAACCCTCCTTTTCAGTATCTTTCTGCAGATCTTCTGGATTGTTTATCTATTTTGTCCCGGGAGGGAGAAAAGAGGGTATGGATGTGAAAGCCTTAAGAGAGAGAAAAAATAATGTCTTGGCGTTTTATTATCCAGTTTTTTTCTTTCTTTATTTCTTTTGTTACATAAATTGTCATGTACTGGGACGGGTGGGCGACTGGATCGGAACCTCATCGCTAGGATTGTTTCTATTTGTTAGATTTTTGGCATTTTTCTTAATATTCTTGTCTTACGAGCGAATTATGTCTGGAGAGTCGGAGTCGGAGTCGGCGTCTCGTTTTTCTTTATTTGTATTTTCTTATTCATTTTCCCTTTCTCCCTCTATTTTTGTTCATCCGGCAGGCAGCGCGGTGCATTCAGGATTTTTTTTTCTGCTCTTAAGTAATTGGATCTATAGCTAGTTGTGGGGTTGGCTTTTTTTTTTTCTCTTTTTTTTTTTTTTTTTTTTTTTGGTGGGAGGCATAAATCCGAGTGATATATTATGAGTATTAACCATAAGTTGTGGGTTAGGGTTTTAGTCGATGCAATAATTGCCTTCCTTCCGATTTGTGTTACGCCGAAGAAAAGGCGGGATCGGAATTCAGGGGGCCCGGGACATAGCTATGTATCAGGAACGGAATTCCTAGACCGCGCCTGCCTCATGACACATACCGTACGGTCAACGAGATATATAGCTGTAGCACAAACTAGCTCGAGCGGTCTCTGGGCCGGGGTGATAACGCATTAAACCCCCGCAGCCGGTGACTCATTATTAGGAATTGTGCAAAGTTATTGCGAGGCGGTAACTGTGTCTTTAAAAGCCCCTACCCAAGACCTGAAAGCCCGAACGTAGTTGTGGTGAAACCCCATAAGAAATCTACCTAGCAACGGGGCTCTCCACTACAGGATTTTATTACTCCTTTCTACCAATTCAGGAGTGTGCAAAAGGGTTTTCCCGAGGGTAAAAAAAGATTTACCTCTGTTCATCATTATAATTAACGGTTATGGTTCTACACTTAGTCTGAGTGGTAATTAGCCCTTTCACGGAAACTTTTGGGCGGTAGGGACCTTAACATAGACAAACTGAATCGGCTGTGGCCGAGCTGAGTGTGAGGAGTATGTACTCATAAATTCATGACGTTTCCGAATACGACCACTATTGCATGCCATACAAAAAAGGTAGCCTTGGCGGGTTTTTTTGTCTGTGTATGCAATAGCAGTGGAGTTCAGAAACGCTATAGAAAAGATGAAGGTGAAACCCAAGCGACATCTCTTTGCACTTCTACCGAGATTTGACATTTGTTCAAACATGCTATTCCTTAGGCTGTTGAAACATAAGATACAGATTCGCCGACTTCCCAAGGAGGTAGTTATATTACAGTGGCGGGGCAGCCTTTTCCTCTGTACATAACTCGATCATCTGTTGAATGGCAAAGTGACTAGGCCATCCATCCATCTGGAAGTTGGGGAATCTGCATGTCTCGACTGCCCGAGGGATAGTCCATTCTGGGATAACGGCGAAGTTGATTGAGTGGCGAACTGGCACCTAAAGCAGCCAATCAAAACCAGCAAACCCGCACTGGCCTCTTTACCTTGGATTCACTCAGGCACCCAATTGTGTGTACCTCGGGGTGGGGTTAAGTGAGAAGTCACTCAACCCCACTCCCGAAGTACACTATGGCCACGTGAATGTGTTTACTTGGCTGATTGATCGATCCATCAAGTACATATAACCTTCCGGCTAGCAATGGTACTGGGACCAACCCCTCCCCTCCCCTATGAAATAAAAACAAAAACGAAAAATAAGAAGTATCTCCTCTCCGTATCTGTAGGTTCTAACGGCTTTCTCCTTGGAATATAATTCGGTGGAAATCATTCACCCTCTCCTTTTTTGATCTGTGTATCTTAAAGTATATAATTCAATATACATGTGGTCTTGTCGTCGTACCTATGTGTGGTCTTGATAAAAGCCTGAAGCTCATATCATAGCTAGGACATGTAATACTACGTTTTTATGTGCCAATATAACACTTTAATGGGCTAGCGCCGCGATTGGATGTAGTTTAGGAGGGGCATATACAAGTGGGCAGAACAGATTTGAGGCAGAAAATTTCGGCTCTTGTAGCGCTACACAAATTTAAAGCCTTTGCACTCACGTCGTTTTATGCCCGTTTTTGAGAATAGGGCGTTAATACGTTTTTCTATCATCTATAAATTCAGGCACAGAACCGTACCCGCTGGTAACAATGTCAGGTGACTAAGAATGATTGGCTGCAAAAATCGAGTGATTTTCCGTGACTTAAAAAACCGCGCAACGTTGATTTAACAGGGAAAAAAAAAACAGTTGAGATAATTGGAGAAAAGAAAAGAAACCAGAAGGTACAAATAAATTCTTACGACAGTTAAACTACCGAATCAAATGCAAAACAGCGGATAATTACAAATGAGGGCCCAATCGAAACGGTGTGTGGCGTTGCATCGCAAGGGAGGAGAAAAAAAAAAAAAAGAACTGGTGTATGTAAGTACATGTAGGTTGGACTCTGCGATTGGTCACCTTCCTCACAAAATGGAGAAAACGAGCTCATACTTTGCTTCACACTCAGTCCTTTTGTTAGTGCTCGGTTAGAATAAATATTTTAACGTCTTCCTACCCGGGTTTTGGTATGGGCTATCATGTCAAATGACCGTTATCATTACATTAACCAACAGAGAATCGATCATCAAAGGAATATGAGATGCTCCTATCTATTAGATGATTTAGAGGCACATCTGTATGCTTGTTGGATGCAATATTATACGTATTCGATCCAGAATCGTGGAAAGCCATTGAAAAGACACCGATGCACATCGAAAAACTTGTTTGAATCAACGCTAGACCTCGGCGACTTGTTCATCGGCGTTTGTTCTTAACTGGTCTCATCTGATATCACCTCACAGATTGCCTCCAGTACTGGAGTCCCGTGTCAGGTTCCTCCCACCGGGTTGTTATCAGACTAAACTCATTTGCGGAGGGAATGATAGGAGTGGGGCTTCGATACCACTGAGTGTTATTATCAGTTGTATATTGGTCACAACATGTAGCTACCCTTGCGACCATTGCCTGAAAAGTACACTGAGGCGGGGCATCAAATGTGTTCCGTGGCTCAAATTAGAATAAAGTCACATTGTTAATGTGTTATATACATGGCTACTCTTGAAGTACGAGCACATAGTGAATATGGACATGGCCCCCACCATGTCTTGACAGCTCTAGAAAATTGTATGCAGTAACGATCACCACACCTTGATTTCCCGACACCTCATTTAGAGAACGTTAGCCATCTACCGCCCGGTAGGCCTATAGGTCGAGAATCCAGTGCAATAAAGATCCACTGTCTTGGCATATATCAATGTTCATTTCTGTTGAAATATTATCTGCTATTTCCATATTCGGTATGGCATATGCCTTGTTTGTATAACTGCACTGCATCAGATTCTGTCCAGGTTTCGGCCTGCTGGGAGATAATGCGCCTCTGGGCCCTTAAGCATTTCTAGGTATGGGCCGAAAATGAGTGATGGTTTGTGATCTCCTATCGATCAGGTAAGCGAGTGAGATATTATGAACGATTGACCCGACAACCTGGACCCTGAAAGTAGGCTAACCTAACCCTTACCTCGCTTATCTAGGATCTCGATCTCGGTCGCGTCTCCCGCAAACTTAAATCGCCGGGTCGTTAGTCAATCGCCCAGTTCGCATCGTCATCAGGGCCTTTCTTGCAGAAGAGATGTCTCGAGTATATTTGTAACATGCTTTCAGCGCGTGTCCTGCATAGCACGCGTATTATTTTGACTTGGGTAACTCCTAAAGCCCACGGTAACTCTCTTACAAACTACACTGTCCTCTACTTACACAACCAAAGTTACGCCACATAGCTTTACCTGTAGGTTCCTATCAACTCCCGTTATAATGCCAAAACGCAAGGCATCTCCTACCAAGACTCACACGAGAAAAGCGCAAAAGATCCAAACAAAGGATTCCCCTCGAAAGACAAATCTTGAGGCGCCCATTGAAGCAGCAGCAAAAGAAGAAACCACTTCGTTTCGATTAAAGACGCCAGAATACAATGACGATAGTCAAGGCGGCTTGATATTTCGAAAATACTACCCACCAGAGCTATCAGAAGAGCGTGCTCACGAATATATAAATGGAGATCGCCAGCGCCCCATAGAAGCCCTCAAAGCAGCTTTGGCTGAGACAGCGAATGCTCGCCACCAGATACCACTGGGCCGCTCTGTTATCCACTGGTTCCGTGGCGACTTGAGGTTGTCTGATAACACAGCTTTGAACCTCGCCTCTAAGATGGCCCAAACCAGTGAGCGCAGTACAAGCGCGACTCTTATCACTATGTACCTCATTTCGCCACAAGACTTCGAGGCTCATCTCACGAGCCCAGCTAAAGTGGACTTTATACTCAGAAGTCTAAGGGTTTTACAGGAGGATTTGAATAAACTAGACATACCACTCTACATTGAAGTGGTCGAGCGCCGTGATGAGGTCCAGAGCCGCGTTCTGCAACTGGCAGGTGAATGGGGCGCCAACCATATCTACGCAAACGCTGAATACGAAGTTGATGAGCTGAGACGGGATGCGGAAATTATCAGGAGAGGTGTAATGAGAGGTATATGCTTTGGTGTGCACCATGACCTTTGCGTTGTGAGACCTGGGGAACTGAGTACAAAGGTATCACGGGTTCATTTTGGCCCACTCTTAGCGTACATTGTTGTTAACATCTTTGACGGTAGTCGACTGGTAAACAATTTTCTGTTTACACTCCATGGTTTCGAACATGGACGGAGTACATCCATACACATCCCGAAGTCCTTGAACCTTCTCCACCCCCAGTTGAAAACCCATCAGGGACTCGCGGGGCCCACTCAGCACTTTTTGATTTGCCAATCCCACCAGCACCTGAGTCAAAATCTTTGTCCCCCAACGAGGCTAAAGCTCTTGCAAGTCGGTTCCCAGCTGGCGAACATGCTGCTCAAACGAGGTTGAGAAAGTTCCTGAAAGAAAGAGTCTCAAAATACTCAGATGATAGGAACACTCTTTCTGAGAGAGGGACTAGTATGCTTAGTGTTCACTTTGCAAACGGCACGTTATCGGCGAGACAGGCCGTAGCAGCAGCAAAAGATGCCAATACCACAAAAAAGCTAAATTCGGGGAATTCGGGGATCATAACGTGAGTAATAAAGCCCTTTCGTAGTTTTGGAATCTGCGGACAAACTTCTGCGGTTCCCACAGGAACCGTATAAATATTATAACCCTTTTGTATGGTGTTTGGCTTGGCTTTGATGTCTACCCTCAACAATACAAGTTATACAGCTGTAACATTTAAATGACTGACCACTATCAATTATAGCTGGATATCCGAAGTTGCTTGGCGGGATTTTTATAAACATGTCTTATGTAATTGGCCTCATGTGTGGTTAGTAGAAGCCTCCCCACATTCACTTTATGCACTCCTGCTGACATCTACCCCGCTATGCAGTATGAACAAGCCCTTCAAGCCTGCATACGCGAAAATCAAATGGCCTACAACGCCAGAGGCGGAGACTTTGTTCCAGGCCTGGTGCACAGGTCGTACAGGAGTCCCTATCATCGATGCAGCAATGCGTGAGCTCCTTACTACATCCCACATGCACAATCGTGCACGCATGATCGTGGCTTCATTCCTCTGCAAGGATCTTCTAGTTGATTGGCGAAAGGGGGAGAGGTTCTTTATGGAGCACCTCATCGATGGTGACTTCGCTTCCAACAATGGAGGGTGGGGTTGGAGCAGCGGTACTGGGGTAGACCCGCAGCCATGGTTTCGAATTTTCAACCCCCTGAGGCAAAGCGAGAAGTTCGACCCGGAGGGCCTCTATATCAAGCAATGGGTGGAGGAATTAAGAGGTATTGAAGGGAAGGCTGTTCATGCGCCCTTCGAAAGATTAAGCGTCGATGAGTTTAAGAAGTTAGGGTATCCAAAGCCGTGTGTGAGCCATGAGACCGCGAGGAAGATCTGCACAATTATGTACAAGGAGGCTCTAGAAAAATAACGTTAGATGCAGTAATACTTTCCCCCTTTGTGATTGCAGTAGGGGTGGGGATGGCTGGAATCTTATTCAAATGCGGGCGAGGCTTTTCTTTCCCTATTCCAACAGATCTAACGCATTTACGCAAGAGTGAATTACAATAACAGTTTAGTGTACGGTGTAGGAGGGGGACGAGACGACGGCGGAATTTTAAAGTTTATAAGATGGTCTATGGGGCAATAGATGTATGTATAATTCCGACGGGTATAGCTAACAGGCAGCCTGAGTAAAGAACAGAACAGAAATGAAAGTGGAATTACATTGTGCTCCCTTTTATGGTGGATTGTTTGGTGGGCGTTTATTGGGCGCGAGAAATAGAGTTTTTCCTCGTTGTGCACTTGGTAGTCGATGATTCGCCGCTAGAGTCGTTTAGGAACGGAACATTTCATCTTTTTTTTTTGATTACTTATACAGTGATATCATATGCAGTACTTGATAACGACGCATCTGGTAGGATAATGTAGGTGATCTCTATAGCTTTTAGCTCCCCTTCCCCTATACTTTCTTTTCGGACCTGAGGGAAATAGGATGTCTGTAATGTAATGGAACGGGAGAACCAGCTGCGGGAGAAGGTTTCACGTCCAGTGGCACAATTAAAGTGGTGATCGTGATACAGGTACCGGCTATTGAACCTATCAAGGGGCACCGGTATCTTACCAAGACGGATTGCGGGTGGGTTTTGGGAGTACCATGGATGATGGGGGGCATGGATAAGGACACGCACCCACACCCTACATACATGTAAGACTTAAGATCACAGTGTTATGGGGTACATTTATCTACACCCTGTGCTCTACACTTACATGTTCTTGACTTACTGAACCTAAGGGCACGAGTATAATATCAATTATAGGGTACAAATCACCTTGTGAGGTACATGTACCGATACATGTGTGTACTCGGGGCAGGTAAATAGTACCAGATAATGCAAGTTTTGTCTCTAGGCTTTTTTTTTGCAGCAGTTCTCGCCTAGTACTCGCACCCATTGGTGAACCAAAAACCTTTATTGCCTGGTACTTTTAACTTGCCCCGAGTATGTGTGTGTGTGTGTGTGTGTGTGTACATGTAAGTACATGTATGTACCTTCTACTCTAGTTCAAACAGGATCGAAGAAGATTAGAGTTTATCGTGGAGGCAAGTGTAAGGCACGACCTGCAATGCTATTTCTGTAGTACAACCCTGCATAGAGAAGGCATGAGCATGAGTGACATGGCAAGGGAATTTACTATCTAAAGGATAAACTTAGAAAAAGGAAAAAAGGAAGGAAGGGGGGGAAAAAAAAAGGGAAAAAAAAAAGGGAAAAAAAAAAGGGAAAAAAAAAAAAAAAAAAAAAAAAAGGAGGACCAAGAAGGAGCAAGATATGATGATCCAGGGTAGCCACCACGGGAATAGCAGACGAAAAAGGAATGGGTCACAGAAGAAAAGAGATATAACAATATTACACTCCAAGACAGGTGCTTCCTTCCTGATGCTTCTGAGAGTCCCTGACCCTTCTTCATGCTCGGGTCATGTCAGTGGCGGATCATCCAACTCAGCCAATCAGCTACTTAGCCCCTGGAATTCAACTGTTCTTGTGCAATAGTGCTCAGGTTCCTTTTGCAATTGGCATGCCCCAACCACCACTCAAACTCCTAGATACGCGAACTTCAAGTGTCAACCGCATGCCGATCTCGCACAGCGCATACCGCACTGGGCATTGCATATTCAACGAATACCTCCCTTGCGGATAGTTCCGTCCACAGACCTTTAATGAGGCCTTCCTATTCCCGGGTTACAGAAAGACTCACAACTCACAAGAGGGAGACGATGAATAATAGGACTAATAGAGAGATGGCTCTGATGAGCCATCCCGAGGGTCATCACAGCAAAAACTTTCTTTCTGTCTCACAAGTCGGATGTACTAGGTCCAAGGATGAATGCAGGTAGTGACAACAACGGAACCTAATGCTAAGTAGAGGTCTGGGTGCTAACTACTTTATTCTACTTTTCTACAAAAGAATATTCCAAACTTGGATACGAGGTATGAGGTGGGTATGTGCAAAGTGGTATCTGCCTACCAGTACTGCGGTTTGACAAAGTCTGCCATAGTGGGCGGGTCGACGTGTTCGGTGTGGTCTGTAAAAGAAGGTATTGAAGGTATTATCAGCTGTGTCCTTCCTCTCAAGGATAGTCACGAAAGAGGTCGCATTCGCCGGGTGGTTATTCCGGGCTCATACAACAACAACCAAAAACAAATCAGGTGACTACTTACGCTCATCGTGGTGATGGTGGTCGTGCGAAGCCTCGGCACCGATGTACTCCATCTTGTAAACACCGCCGCATTCAGGGCAGCGTTCCTATCCGTGTTAGTGCAATGAGACAAAAAGATTATGTGGTAAGACAGAAGAGATATTTTACAATTGGTCTGTCTTTGGAAACAGTAAGCCAAATTGTATTGTGCGAGTCTGCTGGGTACCCAGTGCATCCGAGGTATCTGTATGTTTAAATCAATCAGCGCTGTGTTGCCACAATTGGCGGGGGCGGGGGGGTTGCCAGCGTGGCGCTGGATCAGTGTGGCGAGTGGGTGAGATAGTACCGTTCTTCACCGAAACTCTGGACGACAATTGGGTTCTCCATAGTCCCCCGACGGGAAGCATCCAAGGGTCTCATGTCGAAAATATCTACACCCTCCATCTTCCCGAGGATTTCGAGACGCTCGAGACCAGTCGCCTGATCGAAATCCGTGGGGACAGTACCGGGGGCAGCACCAGGACCGATAAGGTCCGCCTCAGTCTTAATTTCTATAAATTGCTTATTAAAAATGTATTTTCGGGTGAGTGTTTTATTATATGGGCGAATTACCGCTAAAGGTCTTGTATTTCTGCTCAACCTCCTTCTTGATGTCCCGGCGGATCGGGGTGGTAGCAAGGGTGCGCTTCGCAGCGAACGAAACGACGGAACGGGGGGCAGCAGCTCTTCGGAGAGCGAGGGCGAAAGTACGTTGCAAAAGCATTGTCGTGCAGCCGGATGTGTGGAGAGGGAGATCTTGAGTGGAGATTTTTCGGGGTTGATTGATGGGTTGTAGTTGAATGGTTCGGTAATCAGACGATTTCGCTGTGTCAAGTGATAGAAGATTCGTAACCGGCGTAGATTCAATCCCATCCAAGATTCTACCGGTGGCGGTCGGTGTTGTTGTGGAGTAACAATGGTATTGTATCAGCCACTCCGATCTCCGGTACCCCACGAACACAGCAGATAGACGAAGACGGCGACACTGCCGCGCGGGAGAACGGCAGGGCAATTTATTTATTATTATAGTGCCTGAAAAGCTACATTGACTCGTACCGAACTTTGTTCTTGTTCTCTTGTTCTCTTTATCCCTCTGCACCCTCTCCTTCTTATTCTTGGTTACCCCCTTAGTTGGCTCTTTTATCACCCATCTGATATTGAATTTCATGTTCAACTCTCACGAGAGACATACACGTACGGTGACGTATAATAATATTCTTTATCTGTTACGTTAAGATGCTTATATGAAGTTCATTGTTAACATTAAAAGGTGCACATATAACTTGTTTTGGGAGGGAGTGGATCTATGCAAGGTGGTAGCATCCTTCCTTGGACTGCGGTGGCGCGACCCACTTCTTTTTCCAATTCGCTGTCATTCAACGTCTGTCGTCAAATATAGCAACCATATTGTTATTAATACAGCCTCCTCTATGATGGAAAAGAAGAAGGGGGGAAAAAAATATCTGCTAGATATCGCAAGCAACTCCTACTACAGCAAAGTACCACGGATACACACGCATAAGAGATCAAAAAGTACCCCCACTAAACCCCACGCAAGAGGTCGGGTACGTAGAGGACATATATTGGAAGAACCCGAAACCAGCAGTTAGAAATGACCGAAAAACAAAAAACCACACCACAATGACAAAGATATAGGAAGAGTATTTGCTAATACCAAAGTAGCCATCAAAGGGAAAAAGGTATGGTAAACAAAAAAAAATACGAGTACACAAATACGACCCCCCTCCCCACCACCTAAGATGCTTACAAAAGAGAGAAAAAAACCGAACCTATAATAACCTTCCAGAAATGCATTGGAAGAGGTGCATCAGGAGGAAAAGAAGGGAAGGGAAAAGAAAAAAAGAAAAAGAAAAGAAAAGAAAAAGGAAAGAAAAGAGCCTCAATCATTATCCCCTAATATCCCGTCGCCCTCATATAACACCAACGATACCCGATCAGTCGACTTTGCTCCCTTCGCCTGTCATAAGGGATCCCAATATTATCCCACCCGCCATATCCCGATCCCGATAGGGAAATAGACCGAATTGCGCTCCCTGTTGCCGGATGAATCGCAAAAGAGAAAGGAATTGAGAAATAAGAATTAATCGCAAGAAAAAGAAGGATAAAGGAAACGAATAAACAAAAGGTTTCCGGGATTGGACTTGGGAGAAGATCAATAATAAAATCCAATAATAAAGCATGGAAAGAAGGATGAACGCCAATAGTCCCTACAAAAACATCGAATTACAGTATTTGCCTCCAACCAAAAATTGGCACTGGGCTAAAAATAACTTCAACTCCCTCGCTCGCTCGCTCAGTCCAGATAAACAAAAGACAAGATAAAGTGCGCAGTAGCAAATTTGAGAACTAAATAAACAGAATAAAATGGAAGCGAAAGCCATAAACATACCACATATCAACCTGCAGACCCCAAGCCACTGCCTGCAAGCCATAGCTGCAAGGGAGCTGTCTGGTGGAATAGTGATCGGTTTTTCCGTTTTGAGATGGGCGATTTCCTAATCTACTGCTCTTCCAACTCTTTCGCCTTTTCCTTGCAAGCTGCTGGGGAAAATCCGTTGCCAACCTTGGCTGCGATTAAACGCCAGCGGTCCTGCTCGTACTCGACCATGGCATTGCGGAGCCGTAACACCTTCATTCCCCCGCATCAACGTCAGCATATTGAACTCCAAGCGATAGCAACACACAGCGGGGCCTGAAGCGAAAAAGTGGCTTTTTCCCAAGCAAGTCTCTCGGCTTCCCAAAAAGGATTAGGGGATCTTACAGTATCCTCTGTCCACTGCGTTGTCTTGGCTTTGAGCTTAGTGCAATATCTGACCTGTAAGGTCCCAGAGGACCGCCCGGGAAAGAATTCCGCAATTTGTTTCCAAGTCAACGCTTTGTTTTCTTTAAGGTCGACTAGAAGTTGATCATCCTCGGGGGTAAATTTGAGTTTCGGTCCCCGTGGTCTTGGTGCTGGTGCGGGCATTTGCGACATATTCGACGGTCCTGCAACGTTTGAAGGTCCGCCTATTCCCATTTGTGAGCCTCCACCCGGTCCCATGACGGGGCCAGTTCGTGCGATCTTCGAAGGTGGTGGCTGATCGGGCATGTGATGGTGGTGTGTATGTTGGGGGTGCTGGTGATGCGATGGGGGCGGATGATGCTGATAGTGTGATTCGGCATCTTGATCATCTTCCTCGTCTCGGAGGCCACTTAGATCTAACTCTAAAGCATCATGAGTTCTTGCTCTTGGTTTGCTAGAAGTTGTTGGCAGTCCCGGACCATAAAGGTGACCTCCTCCGCCTGCTCCGCCCATGTGTGGCGGTGGTCTTTGGTGAGCCATCTGCTGTACTAGAAGCAGCGGCTCGTTCAAGTCTTCGAGGGAATCAAGTCCCCGGGGCTCGTTTTCCTGTGAGATATACGGCGACTGGCTATTATGGTGATGATAATGGCGATTGGTATAATGCTGACCAGGGTACTCGTCGATATGATATGGGGCAGCCACTGTCGTGAACGTGAATCCTGTGCACTGGAGACCTTGCCCCCAGCAACCTTACCAGTGCTTGATATTTTAATGAGGTTCGAACGTGGCCTCGTTGGAGTGTTTTTGCTTTGGGCGAGGTGCGCGCAGGATGGGCGTTGTTTTTTTGTTTGGTGGGGGACGTGTTCCGGAGCAGGGAGTACGGCACAGGAGCAACCACTGACGACAGACAGTGCTGACTTGGATATAACGTTTACAGGGTGGACGAACTATAACCCAGGAAAATAAATAAAAAAATAGGTGCTGGGATGCGCGGGGTGTGGTACGATATATAAGTATGTATCCTCAAGTACCGTTGCCTGGCCCGTGATCTTCTTTCTAGTACCCCCGCAGTGATGGGCTTTTTCTTTCTCAATCGTTTACTCTGGCGTCCTCGGGCTCGCTAAGTTTGAGATAAAGTAATTGATCAGTCGATCCGGAACCGAAACTCGTTCTTCCTGTGGAGAAGCTGCTATCTGGTAACGGCGAGTGCAAGAGACTTTGGTGCATGATTCAACGACGACTATGCCATGAACAAGAAGGAGATTTTCTGTACTAAGGGCTGGGAGTATGCTGACGAAGAAAGTTTTGATGGAACGAGGAAAGTGGAATCTAGGAATCTGGTTGGTTGGGCAAGAAATGTCCAGGCCGCTGGAGCTGAGGAAGACAACAAGAACTGCGATATGATATGCGCACAACACCGAGGACATTAGAGGGGGAAAGGGGGCCAGAGAATAATGGACTGGGGACTCGAGACGTGGGTCAAGTCAGGCACCAGACCGCCGCCGGGTGTAGAGGAGGAGGGACGGAGGGTGTGATCGGGGAGGGGGGGGGGGGTCAGGGAGAGGGAGAGGATGAGGATGAGGATCAAGCTTGATCGAGTGGGTACGTGCGTCTAAGAGAGCAAGGGCAAAAGCCAAAGGCAGGACAGGCATGAAGGACGGGAAACGGGAAGAGGGTCGATGAAAAGACGGAGTGCACGGAACGAGAAACAGAAAAAAAAAGACAGAACGATGCACCGGAGACTCGGAGAGGAGACGATAGGTTATAGGTACGCAAAGGTGAACAGGATAGGTATAATATGACCCTCATAACACCCGCAACAGGAGGATGTACTCGTACAGTATGTAGGTATGCCAAAAACTATAGCCCCAGAATTATACATGCGAGTCAAGTACCTATGTACAGTACAAAAAGTACTCCTCTACACACCTAGCTACGTGCGCAATTTCACCTTACCCTGTGGATACTGAGAGAATTCTAAATGATCAGATTGACCCTATGGCACTCTCTCCCTTTCTCTTTCCTTGCTAAACGCACACCCCATAGCAATTACCCTATAACAAAAAGGTACACATATCAAGGACAAGAGGAGAACCAAATACCGGTCGATCCTGCCGTTGCTGCGGAGGAGGTGGAGTTGGTTAATGGTGGTTGTGAATTCGGTTGCGGGACACTCGCCGCCAGAACTAGGTGCAGGGATAATCACTGTCTGGCTGGTCCTACTGGATATTCTTGTGTAGCACGATTACATCCCAAACCAGCATTTCCCGACTCCTTTTCCACGGATCAAAAGTAAGCCTACTGCTGTACTCTACTCTATCCTACATACACATACTCTACCTACCGAACCTCCTAGGCATCTCCCCCAACTTCCCCACGACCTCAACCGTTTCCGTGCGTACGTTGTGTCAGCCTGGCAGCAGCATGCCCCCAAATTTTATTTAGACTTCAGAGCAACGCACCCAGTAGCCAGCATGCTACTCGCATACTACCTTGGAGATACCTGATATCATCAGGTACCTGGGATGGTTATCAGGGATCTTGAATTTTTTTTCTCGATGCTCAAGCAAAAGGGAAAGGCTTGAGACGGAAGGCGCCTGACACTTGACAGCTCACGTTGCGCAACCCTCGCTGGGCCGGCCCAACCTGCTGTCTGGGCCGGCAATCCTCCCATTCGGAAATGAGGTTATGGATGATCAAATGACTGGGTAACAAGCTGAAGCAGACCCGACGAGGGGAAGCGGGGGAGACAGTATGTAGTATCAAATTAAAAGAATCACGAAAGCGACCAGATGGCTGGGGCTTCCCTTGGCAGATACCCATACATATCTGTATGTGCGTTTTGTCGTTTTGTCAGCTCAACTAACAGACCTCTTTGCGAACGAGCGAAACTTAGGGTGGGGGAGGTGAAGTGGAGAAAGAACCAATGCATGAACCGTGCCTTGCGCCCGCGACCCTCCTGCGACCGTTCGAACCCCGACCCGGCAGCCCCAACCATGTCTACAATTGAGGCGTTCCCCTGGGTTAAACCTGGTCAAAAGGCGTTGCGCATCAAACGTAATTTAGACAACGTTGGTGGCTGTTGATCAAATATTGCAGCTCTCGTCTTGACTTTCTGTGGTTACTTTTGTGCGGGGCAAAGCCTCCCCAAATCACTGGATCAGCGAGGCTTGCTTTGGCAGGTCATCTCCGCTCACGCAGAATGGTTGGGTTCTAGGAGTGGCCCACTCGTAAATAATGAGTCTAGCTAGGGTGAAAGGGTTTTATGAGTGGTGTGCATGTTATTTATGTACTCTACATGTAGGTAGGTACTCGTGTAGAGTATGCGTGTGGATACTTGAAATAGTAGTAGAGAGTAGTCTAAGTCTAAAAATGCCCCCCCCCCCCTCCCTCCCTAGTATAGTAGACATTTTTCACAGGCTGTTCGAAAAGGTTGTTGTTGTTGCTGTTATTATTATTATTGTTGTCGCGTTTCCCTTTTCCGAGCCCTGTCAATCAGATAGGGTTCAATGTAGTGAGTAGGGGTATTGTAGGTGCTACATACATACTTACTCTACTGGAGGTAGGTTTCTTTTCTTTCCTTTTCCTTATCCTTTTTTTTTTCTTTTTTTCTTTTTTTTTTCGCCGGCACATTAACTACATTGCTACTAACTACTTTTTTTCTCCTTTCACCAATCAGTCTTCTCACAAATGTGCTTGCCTCACCTAAAATTTTTGGTCACAAACCGCCAAAAAATCCCCGGCTGGGCAACCTTTCTTTTTTTCTTTCTTTCTCCTTTGATATCTCTACTGTCTTTTTTGGGACGAACCTCCCGAGTTTCCTCGTTGAGATGATCTTCTCTCAACTCCCAACACACCCACTGACCCGAACCCAACAACATGAAATGACTGGAATAGATACCCACAATCAACTACAATCGCAATCCTCAGCTAAATGCCGTATATCCTCTTCCTCTTCCTCTCCTTCCTACTTCCCCCCCTCCCTACCCCCCCCTCCACTCCGTTTCGCAACCGAAGCTATAACCTCCTCGCGTCTAGGATCCCGTCTTGGGTCGGTTTCCCTTATCTTGGCACGCACGGAGCTTTACGATTTCGAGATATTGATACATTACAGAAGTCACACCAGTTAAATAACGTTGTACACATATATGAATCGTTTCTTGAACGATTTTCGGTTCCAAAGTTGTGTCGGCGATCACTGACCCTTCAGGGGGTTGATCCGCAATCTTGACGGGCACTCCGTTACTCAAGCATTTGGTTCATCTGATCTTCGGCAGGGCTGAAACTTCGAGAGACAAGCGTGACAGAAACCCCACTTGATACTAACGGTTATATACGCGCGCGATCACGTTTTCCGTTAATCTTTTTCTGCGTCTTTGCTTTTCTTTTAACAACATAAAAATATTTTCCACCCATGTTGGTTGTGAGAAAGCGAACGTTGGACCATGGGTTATCCATGGTCCAAACCGTTTTACTCTAGTGAATCCTAGTTGGCTGTCACAACTACTTCGTCTCCACCTTTGGAGGTCTGATACATCCAAGCGGACCGTCGGCTCGCGTTTTAAAATCTGCTTCTCGCATCCCCTGCAACCTTTGCCCTTGCACATCACCTATCCTAGCACTGGGTGCATATCAGAGCAAGGCAGAACTGGGCGGACCAGGGTGAGAAGGGGAAAGGGAGGAGAACTTACCATGCATCAATCGCACGGGGGTGTAAAAAAATACTCATGTGCACTCCCCGGAGCCTTGAATTTGCAACATACCACCTTCCCTACATCTACCTATCTACCTATCTCTCACCTCGCTTGAATGTCAGAGTTTCATGTCTGATCCATCGGATCATACAGGGCCACACAAATAACAAATGTGTGCATACCTCCTCGGTCAGCAAGAAGCTTGTTGAGATATTGGAAACTCCTTTTTTTTCTTTTCTTTTTTTTCCCTGTCTTCCTCACGGGACTCATGCGGAGATACATGTAGTATCTACTGCTGGCTACTAAAAACCTACCATTGATATGTCCCTTTGCTACACTTTCGGTTGGTTGTACCAAGCCAGGATCATCCAATATCAAATTAATCAGCCTTTAAACAAAACAACCTTGCGGGACCTCCCACCCCCAGATCCACTGTTGAAAAAAAGGGGAGGGGGGGGGTGGCAGAACTAAGTGCTGAGTGCAGTCTCACGGAAGAAAGGGCGGATCATATCTATGGCTGCTTTTTATCATCAGCTTTCTTTTTATTTCGGTACATCAACGATGAGCAATGCCACTACTTTTCATGGTGTGTTGCGCAGGAGAGAGGACGGAAAAACTCTCCTCTTATGGGGTAGTGCTAAGCTGCAGATAACCGTTATACCAGGTTCGTCCTTTGTTTTCAAATTTGTGATCATGACCCATCTTGGTTGTGGTGAAAGGGTCTAGAATTGGGTTGAATCGACATCAACTCTGCAGCACTTCATGGCTTGCCTAGTGAAAAAAAAAAAACGGTGAAAAGAAAAACGGTGAAAAAAGTAAGTCCAAGGAGATAGCTTGAAATCTAGGACACGATCAAGTCTTCAGCAACGTCATCAACGTTCGGCCTTAAGCCTTCCACCTTATCTGTTGAAGAAATTCCTATCTCCACAATGACTCATGAATATGTTTCATAGCGCCAACCAAAATTGCAGAGAGTGTTTTTGTACCTATACAATATCTTGGTTACGGAGCTTTGGGGCCAGTCAAAGATGGGGGTTGCATACTAATTACTCTATCCAGAATGCTACTAATCTCAGCCACCAACGGTCAATAGTGCAGAAAACGAATGTGGAATTCTGGATCAAGTCCTAGTGATACTCTGGACCTTTCGCATGTGTTCTGTGCAAATATAGTAAGTGTGGCTCCCTCCCGAGACCCAGCTAAGCTGCTCGAGACATGATCTGTGGACCTCTTAATCCTCTCCCCATATATTAGAACAAAAATCCAAGGTTAATGTAACGTTACCCAAAGATTTCCTAACCTCACCTCATCCACTCAAGGCCGATCAATCATATTTGCTTCTTTCTCATGGTCAATCCGGACCCATAACACACGGTTCTAAATCATTACCCGAAGCCAAGTGTCAAAGGAAAACGGTCACATCGACATTTAACAAGTAATAGGATATCTGTTTCGAATTGCCTCGCGTCATATCATAATCTCACCCTCCCCAGAAACTTTCCGGTTGGGCAATTTTAGGCGTAAAAGAAAGAAGATTTGATCTAATCTAGTCCAATCATAGCCACCCTCCTCGGGATGTTTTGCAGAGGCGCATGCCACCAACCATCCATCCTCTGGAGACAATTATGATCGTGCCTTGTCATACGCACCTAAATACCTCCTAGGTTTTGTTTTCCCTTACTGCCGATCACAGATCGTGGGCTTATAAATTTGCAAGATTGAAATAATCACTTCTATCGCCCTACCACGGTAGCCACGTCATCGCGGACTTTCAAGACATATCGGAAAGTCTATAATCGCGTTGTTGCGAACAAGCGGACAAGGCGTCAAAACAGGAAGAGAAATTAGAGCAAATTGCAGTCCCTCTTTACCTCATAACTTCCGATATAGATAAGGACTTGGGATGCCGAGGGGGGTGGTTAATCATTCAATACCCCAGTTGTATGATCAGCGCCAAAGACCAGGTCAAAATGATCGATTTCTGACTACTCGGCGGTATAATTGTGGGTAACCGCCTTTGATTTTGATCTCTGGTCTCAACCAATTGCCAATGAGTACCTGCCTACCTACCGGGGGTGATAACAAATTATGAGAGAGAGACGCAAACGTTTATCGTCCTTTTTTTAGTTCTCTTCGCTTGCTTGATGAATCTGGGCATGTATGTACGTCCCCAGGAGACGTCGTCTGAAGACTATCCCACGAAAGGGGGGGGAAAAAGAAGAAGAAAGGAATGAGAAAGGAAGAGCCGTGTCTGTTCTCAGGGGATCTCACTATGGTACTTACTCGCGAAATGACATTCGGAATGTCATTGTAGCCTACAGCAACTCCATGGCAGTTGCTTACGAGGGTATTTTTCCCTCTTGTTTTTTTTTTTGCTTCTTCAATCTCGCCACTTAATAATGTTTTGCTTTTCTCGCACAAAAGGCAAGGTGTTAATGTACCGACAGGAAAAGGATTCGCGGTACGGTATTTACCCGTATAACAACATTAGCATCTGAGCTTTTTTTGTTTATTTTCTAGCAAAGTGAACGATTCAACTAGGATCGTATCGGACTGGTCAGCTATGCGCAAGGAAACTGTTGGTTTTTGTCTACTATTACCCACCTCGCCGGTTTATAGTTTGACCCATTAACGACACGACCCCGAGCCAACGTGACAGATAACTACAGAGTCATAAATCTGCCGTTCGTAATCCCGCGCGTGTTCATCCTGCAGCCAGTTGAAATCCGCTGCGGAACATATCGGTACCACCGGGAGTTGTGGCTGATGAGCTTTATGAGAAAGTGTTGGTGTGTAAATCTCACGGAATTTGATGAGGGTTGTTGGTAGTAGTGGTAATGGTTGTGGTGGTTGTGGTGGTTGTGGTTGTGGTGGTGGTGGTGGTGGTGGTGATGATAGTGGTAGTGGTGATCAGCGTGGTGGTACTACTGCATGGGTTGATCAGGATACTAGTAGGTACAATATGGGGTATCAGGCATGGTATGGTATGTACCTACATGTACTGTACCTGTGTGGTATGTTCCCTCCCCACCCCCCCAACACGTCCTAGGCATTATGTACGATGTACGTCAATCCGTCCGTTCATCCATCCGCCCATCCATTAACTTATTTCGACATGATGTATGTAGTTCAACGGCAGCTAGTCAAGTACGTACGTTCTGTCAGGATCGGCCCGTGCTTACTTTACTCAAGAGTGGAACATCCTGGCTACCTTACCGAGGGGAAGGAGGGGAGGGGGGGCAGAGTAGTAATCTTGGCGGCAGCTAGATCGGCCGGAACCGAGTTTGGCTCTTCCTCGTTAATGCATGAAATTACGGAACTTCCATGTCCAGAGAGCTTAATTTTTGGGGGCTTTTTTTTTTCTTTCTTCCTTACCTCACCTCTTAGGCCCCTTTTTTCCCTGACATGAGGTAACTGGGTCATGATTAATCATGAATGATATCTCATCAACCAGGTGCTGATATGATATGGGTTAGTAAGAGAAATACAAGTAGAAATTCTTAATACTTTTGTGGTTCGTCTCAACCTCTATCTGCCTGTCTGCCTCCGTTTCAGTCTCAGTTCTCCGACATCTTCTTATGTGTCAAAAACTTAGTCAATCATAATGCATCCAGCTACGCCGTTAAAGGAACAAAAAAAGTACCGAGAAAGGATTAGGGTTATAAAAAATAAGGATAAAAAAAAAGAGACGACATTCAAAGATCGAGTATCCCCCCTCACACACCTCCGAATCCTAGACTGTTTCCCTCCCCCGCCTTGCGAACCCTGCACTGCCCCACCTATTTCCCCGCGAAGCTAACAAACGAGGCTAACAACCACAAAAACCTTAAATTTTTCAAAGGAAAAAAAAAAACAAGCAAATAAACAAATAAAAATCGTTTACCGGAGGATGTCGATCATAATAACCAAAACCAAAAACTAAGCCGGAGAAGAGGATAAAATAAAAATAAATAAAATTAACGAAAGGAAGGAAACGGGGCTGGAAAAAAAGGAAGGGAGAAAAGAAAAAAAGAAGGAAATAAAAAAAAAGGTTTCCCATCACCATGCGCCTGCCTACGCCAAACCAAGACTGACCGGTTCTCCCAGCAAACAAATCTTACTTCCCCGAGAAATGCTCCTTTGCATATTGCTCGCAAGCCTGTTTCAATATCAAGATTTATTAGAACAGCAGTGGAGGAGGAGAGGGGTGAGATGGAACTAAGATGGGCACAAGAATATCATGAGTATGGGTGTACCTTTGCTGGCTTTCCAACCTTGCTTCCGATAACCTTCCACTTGTTTGCATCATATTCTTTGATAGCCGCAAGCAGGGCCGCACTCTTTTTCACGGACGATCCAACAGTCAGCAACTGCAGGCAAGAAAGAAGAAGATATATATACACGATAAGGTAAAGGGACGCTCACCTCGTCTTCAGCAAACTCTGCATAATGCATATCCTACCCCCACGTTCATAGTCAATACACTTTTTGAGTTCCAGTAAGGGGTGATATTTATCACCTACCTTGTACCAGTGCTTCTTCACACTGCCCTCCGTTCTCGTTGGGAACGTCTTTGCAATATCACTCCACGAGCTTCCAGCATCCCTCATACTCTTCAGTCTTTGCTCCTCCACCGCCGTCCATGGTGTGTTTGTCCGTGTCCTCTTCACCCCGCCCGACGATGGCCCCCCCTCACCGGATCCTGTTGATGCGGGTTGCTTGGACGCCCGTCGCTTCTTGTTGGTCGGGGTGATTGGACTCAGTGCGGCCGATGCGGAATCATCATCTTCGGTTTTGGGATGTTGTTCCTCGATGTCCGGTAATAACCCACCACCTCCTACTCCTACTCCTACTCCCCCTGTGGCTGAGGAGGGGTTGAGGTGCTCAACGTTAACGGCGGGCTTGATGGGCCGTTTCGGCATACTCCTAAGTAGGCGCACGGGTACTGTGTCAGTTGCTTGACCTGACCTTTTACTTGGATACCTCTGACTTTTATTTTATTTTTTTCTTGCGGGAAGTCCTATCCTTTATTTTTATTTTTTTGGCGGAGGGAGGAAGTACTCGACGTGCAGGCCCTGATAACGTGCTGTATGAGAAATATCAAGAGGGCAAGCAGGGGAAGGGTCAGGCAGTCCTCCTAGGGCAGGGCAAGGACAGGGCAGGGCAAGGGACAAACAAACAAAAAAACAACAGGCGGCTGATAAGATGTGAACTCACGACATAGTTTAGTTTTGGTTTCCTCTGTCTGATAGTTACTGCTTTGGGGGTGTAGGGTTGATATGATCCGATATAAAAAAGCAACTGAAATCTTGATACGATAAGTGACGGGCGAGAAAGCAAGCGTCGAAAAGGTTCGAGCTACTACTACTACTGCTGCTACTTGCAACTAGGTGATCGCCGCCACGGCTGCAGGCTGTAGGTAGGTAGAATACCCGTTCTTTTGTGGGTAGATGCCTGCGACCCATTGTACTCTCTATATAGAGGGGAACAAAAAAATTTCGAGGGGGGGGAGAGGGGGGGGTGTACATCAAGGTAGCTTTTTTTTTTTTTTTTTTCCTTTCCTATTACCTTCCCTTATTCCCTTTTCCCTCTCCTATGAATAAACGGAGAAAGGAAAAAGATAGAAAAAACGTACATAGGGCCGAGCCATGTGCGACATTCGATGGGGGGGGTGGTGGTGGTGGGCGTTGGGGAAGACCAGTGCGGGGTAGAAGATATGTATGTGGGTAAGGTAAGGTATTGTTTGTGTGGAGCTGCCCAAACAAAAAAAAAGACCTCCATGTACTTCCATGTACTTACATACAGTACCGTAGTTTAATTCATGATGAAGATAGAGATATCGCCTTGCCTGCCTGAAAAGTACCTTAACCCGCCGGCCTTAGCTACATACAGATAATACTTTCTCGCACATATCAAAATCTACATACCGGCCACGCATATCAAGGTATTATTACTTACACCTTTGGATCCCATCATCATCATAGCTCTTGTTTTTCCTTGATCTCCGCACACACTGGGCGATTTTGTGCTGCCGCGGCTAGTACTGTGATCTGATCATGATGCTCTGCTGCTGCTGCTTGCTTGCTTGCTTGCTGCTTGCTGCTTGCTGCTTAAGTGCTATTACTGTCACGCGACGATAAAGGAAAAAAATAAAATAAAAGGGTATCATTTCATAATATGTGCGCCAAACATCTTTCGCCGTTTATATATATATACATGTACTAGGAGGAATATAAATTCTTGTAACTGGTACATTGGTCATGGGGGGGGCAACTGCAATCTGTTCGTTAGGACTACATAAGCTAATAACTGGAGATAGAGCTCTCTTGGGAGGGAGATAAACAGAAAAAAAAAAAATTGCATGTTATGCTAGTTGGGCCCGGGGGAGTCCGGGGGGGAGGGAATAAAATAATAGGACCAGGGAAACAAACGGTCGGGGCTTGGGAACTAAAAGAAGGGAGAAGAGCCAAGGGGGGGGGTGATCTGAGTGAGGGAAAAGAGCTGCACTGGTGCTTGCTGATAATTAATGATAGGACGCCGCGGTAAACGTACGTATGTATACGTAGGGTTCCCCTTCCTCTTCATAAACATTCCACATTCGTCCAATACCGCAAATTTGGTGGTTGTTGTTGTTTGGCGTAACGCTCGAGAAGAAGTTATTGATCCATCCAGCAAACAATTATTGATCAGTGTTTCGCAGGAGGCTAGCAGTACAGTATGCATGGGCCATGTACTCTAGAGATTTGTTTCCCTCTCTCCCTACGTCCCCCCCCCCCCCTCCCCACCCCATTTCCCTCCACTCCCATGAAAATCAAAATCGTAATTCCCGGGGAAGGTCGCAAAATCTGGGATTCAAAAAAATAAAAAGAATACTCACCACACAGTCCCGAACCTTATCCGCCTGTATCTATTGGCCTGGAGACCTCAATAACAGTGTTTTATTTTCTTCTTCTGATTCTCTCTAGAGTATTCCCTATGTCGGGTTTTTTTTTTCTTCCTTTCTTTTTTTCTCTCTCTTTTATGCTGCAGCTCGGCTTTGAAGTGGTTTCCCTCCCTCCCTCCCTCCCTTCCTTCCTTCCTTGTGGGAGGAGTGGTACGTACATAATCTATCCGGACTGGGTGCTGGTGGTAGTGGTGGGTACATGTAGTGGTGGTGGTAGGTATGTAGGTAGGTAGAGTGCACCACCACCGTACCACAAGCTTGGATGTAGCTGCTACCACCATACCACTACCACCACCATCATCGCAACGCAACTCAAACAAATCCCGTTCCCGGAGATTCCTTGGCGGGTCGGATACAATCGAGAAGGAAAGGGTGGGATTAGATTGCATTTGTCACTCGACATCATATCATCCTACTTTTTTTTTTTTTTTTTTTTTTTCCTTCCTTTTCCACCAACTGTGCTGCTAGAGAGTACATTACAATTTACAAAGTAACGAGTAAGTACATGTACTTAGGTAGAGCCATGTACGTATGTACACTTTACTTGTTTTTTTTTTCGAACCATACTATCTGTTTCTCGGGTTTCCTGCCAACCAGCCCCCTCAGATCGAGGGAGGTTTGGACCTGACCCCGAAGGGTGAGAACACCCGATATCGTTACCCATTGCGGGGATGGAACGCGCTCCCTTGCTGTACGAGATATGTATCGTAGAAAAAGGTGAAGAAGCATCGGGAAAGGGAGTGGTGTCGGCGTGTTTCTTTTCTCTTGACGACACTTATTGTCGTGGGCTGGACTATGGAGAAACCCGATCCGATCGGCTACTTTCTATCTATCTGTCTGGATGGCAATAATGTATGATGTATGTACTCCATCTATTTTATCTGCCCCTTCTCTCAAACCAAACTTATGTACCAAACACCCATGTAAAGATGATAATATGGGGAAAACACAGCCGTTGAGCGTACAGGTGGGCGGCGGTGATGGTGATGGTGGTGGGAGGGGGCCATCTATAGGTACATGCAGATGGCATATTAGTTATTGGCCTTGGGTACAATGCGAATCTGCTCTACATAGGGTATACAATGTAGCTACATACAAGCTACATCCTCTGCAAGTACCTCCAGAGTACTACATACTGGGAGGGGGGGGGGGGGACTAACTAGCGAGATTACTGTAGAGAAACAACATTGTGTAAGTATGGGGTACAAGAATTGGTTAGAGTGGGTTACATCACTTTACATGGGGCTGGTAAATGTTCCCGGAAACGAGTGATAATGATAATAATAATCATATCATAGCGATATTAATAATTATTGTAATAATAATAGCCGTAAACAAAGCAAAATAGTAAAACACTAGTAATAAAACATAAAACAAGTGATAGGCGTGCGCCATCAAGTACTGGTACTACGTTACTAGAGTACATACATGTACTCAGGTATCATGTACCATACCACCCACACGGGCACACACACACACCACTACCAGTCTACCACTAGATAACACTACTATCACTGTCTAAGTACATGTACTTCTACTAACTGCTACCACCTCCACCCCAATTCCCCCACCACCTCATGTACTACCAAGAGCACCACCCTGAAACCGGGGCAGGCAGGCAAGAAGAAGGGATGAGAGACGCTGGGCCGGGGGTGGTGGGGCGGTGGGAAGGAGATTTGTTTCTCGTTTCCCATACAGTGTATGTAGGCTGTATGTATGGTGCTGTAAGTTAAGTAGGTACTACTCTCCATGTATGATTAGGATGTTTGCCGACTCCCCATGCCATGCTATGCCATGCCCATGACATCCCCAGAAATCGTGGGATGGAGCTTCCTCATTGCGGTTGGGACTGCTAGGTGGAGGTAGGTGTTGGGCCGGGAGCTATTCTCCATAGGGATAGGTACAGACCGGGGGGGAAAGCAAACAACTCCTATGGATTGGTTGTCTGCACTTTCTCGTGCTGAAACAAATCGAGTCGCATAGGTTACCCCACCGGCTACGATCTCTTGTCTTGTTGTGTACTACGGTTCTTCTTCGGTATCCATCTGTATGTAGGCTGTATGTGGGTACATACGATACGGTACATAATTACCTTACTCTACATACTGCTGTGCTGCTCTGCTCCCAACTTGATCGAATTAACATCGTGGTCTCCTCTACCTACCTAACCTAACCACATAACCAGCAGCAGCAAGCAGCAGCAGCTGTGTTGACACTGGCCGAAAATCCATGCGCCAGCGAATCAGACCTGACTTGTCGTTCTATCTTAGGACTGGTACAAAACAGCCATCTACCGACATTCGCGTATAAACGAGATGAATGGCATAGGCTCAGAGATCCTCTCTCGTCTTCTTCCGCTCAGTTCCTGGCTTGGAAGTCCCACCTGGGATGGTTACTGTATGTATTATTCTCGAAGGTGCCTAGTTGCCTTGCAGTAAGTGTCTGCGTTTTATGCGAGGACAGTACTGTGACGGAACAAAAAAAAAACATTGTGAAAAAAAAAAACAATTATTAAAACGAAAAGGAACAACCTTCTCTATCCCGGAATTCAATGTCCCATGAGCCTGTAAATCTCACTTTTTCGCTTCCGATTGTTCCCTGGGAGAGGCTCAGACCGCCTTGTTGCGGTGGTGGTACTCTAACAAGAATAAAAATAAATGGGGGTGGTTGTCCTGGTAGAGTAGTGGTTGTGATGAAATGTGTGGTGTTTATCCCGCATGTAAGGTAATGTAGGGTAGGGGTGTTTGTCTTCTTCTGTTCTTCTTCCTCGACCTTCCTCGATCTATCTTATACAGGTGTGGGTATGTATCTCAATCATTATCGATCCCCTCGGGCAATTATCTAGAGACACAAGATGGTGTTGGTGTAGATGGTGATGATGATTGTGATGAAGAAGATGATGGAGATGCGCCCCTAATTCTTGCACACACACCCCCCCCCCCCTTCTTTCAACCCCACCACTACCACAACCACCATTACTACAATGTAGGTACGTGCTAACCACCAGTGTACTGTCAATGTCACCATGGACCATTGGACCACACCCCTTCCCTTTCGACGCCTTCTTTAATTCTCCTTCCCCCCATATTCCATCACATATATATATTATATATATATATTTATATACCGATCCATAGTTTACATCCATGACATCTTACATTTACCGATTTCTCCAAACCTATCTCCCGGGCATCTCGTTTCTATATAACAACCATGGAGAATCCGAGATGATACCTCTGTTTCCAGTCTCAAACCACTTACACATTTTTCTCATATGCGACAAGTGATCACAATAGGACATGGTAAACGTACATGAAAACAGAAAAGAACGTGGACAACGTTCAGCATCAAAGATACAGGCTATATTAGCCATATCAGGGGGAAAGAGACCCTCGCTTGTCTATGTGTATCAAACAGTTCGCCAAACCGGATCGTACACTCCAAGACCTAACTTCCCCAAAGGGACGGGAACAAACATCAGACATCAGACACATGCACGTACCTCCTCTTGTTCGATTGGAAACCAACCCAGCTTGAACAAAACAGACAGGTTCATACGGGCATCCAGAAGGCTTTCCTACAGTTAGATAAATGCGGTTTTGGGTACTTATCTAACTACATATTCTGTAAGGTAACAAATGTAGGTCTATGTATGTGTGAATGATATGTAGACATTCTTTTTTTTCTTTTTTTTCTTTTCTTTTACGGTAATATTGGGCTACTAAGACTAGTTTGTTCTGAACCCGTTCTTCCTCCTACATGTACCTACAGGTGAATCGAACAGCAGAAGCGGCGGCGAAGGAAGAAGCAAGCCCCCTCCTCCTCCTCCTCCACATTCTACCCCCCCTTTACCTTCCCCCAGGCCTAGAACACCCCCTGCCCCCCTCCAACCAACGGCACCCGCGTTACATACAGGCCACTAGGACACTGGCAGGCAGTAAAGAATACCAAGCAACAGTGTACTGCCTTAGTCGCAAGCACGGACAACGCAAAGGAATAGCCCATGGCAGGCTACAGGGTACATTATAGATTCCTATTTCTTTGCCAGTGTTCCCGTTCTTCTTCCATACTTTTACTGCTACATCTCTCTACCTTGTCTTCCTCCCGCCGTTTAATATCTGGCGCTCCACCACTACTTACCCTCATACTCTCCCCCTTCTCAATAAAGCATCTCTCTCCTTGCAGTTTACTTGCAACCCCCCAGTTCGTCCCTAGCAAAAGCAAACTTTCTACTTTTTACGTGGGTTCTGTTCATACAACTTATTATTATTATTGTTTTTTTGGGTCATCTTCTATCAAGACGGCACTTCTATTCTTCTTCCCCACGACTACTACTACTACTACTACTACTACTACCAATATTACTACCACTCTCTTGTGCAACCCGCGGCATTATACAATTACCTTCTAAAAACACTATATCATATCAACTTCGTCAACCATGAGCTCTCCAGTGACTTCTGTTTCAAAAGTGAGATTTCCAATTTACTGGGCAGGACCCCAACCCTGTAGCCTCAATGTCACTAACATATATCATAAAGGGGCGCAAAGGATCCGCTGCTGGCGGTGGTAAAGCATGGACGGAAGAAGAGGTAGTTTTTCAATTCCCAACCCGCTCCTCATTCGTGGGGTTTGCGCGCCGCAACAATGTGCAGATCATTCTAACACAAACAATCATAGGAGGTCTATCTCTTGCAAATGCGCCTTGAGAGAGTTGCATACAAGAAGATTGCCAGCCATCTGGACAAGACGGAGCTTGCTTGCAGGCTCCACTACCACCAGCTATCCCATGGGGGGAATCGACGCAAGAGAAACAGTTCAATCTCCTCAACTTCATCAAACGCTTCCGCGACTTCTCCAGTAGCCAGCCCATCCAATTCGGAAACGCAATTGTCTTCAAAGAGATCATCGAGTCCCCAGAGCAGCTTTTCTCCCGTCAATGCGGCCGGTGCCATCCAGAAAGTGGGAAGCAACATGATGCCAAAGATTAAGGGCAAACCACTCCTCCCCAAGCCGGTTGAGGGGTCGGCAGCTCAACGAAAGCACACAATCGGGAAGGCCACCAAGCTCCGCGTCAATTGCAACCCGGACAGTATCGACAAGGAAAAGCTTATCCGTATCGTCGAAGCTCAGCGTGCCTGTTTCTGGGAATCTGTGGCTAGCCAGTATGGTGGCTCGGTGGACCCTGAGTTTCTCGCAAAATGCTGGCAAAAGGGCTTCACATCGACCCCACCAACTCCTGCGATCTCGCCCTCGTCCAAGGCCGTATCTCCGCCTCCCGCAGCACCTCTTTCTGAAGATGGAAATAATACGGCTAGCAGTACCATGGCAACGGTCAGCGAGGTTTCAACCCCTTCATCAGCTGCAGCAATGAGCCCTGCGCCTTTTACTGGTCCCGAGGTTTCAGTCAAGGAGGAGACTATGGAGGATAGGCCAGTGGAATGCAAGGATAAGACGCCTCAGGACATCCCGGCTACTACTACATCAACACCAACATTAGAGTCTGTGGCACAGACAACTGGAGACACCGTAATGGCAGAATAGGTGGTTAGACTATATTGATACGAGATCTTTTACGCAGCCGCCTGGTGCAAAGCCGTTCGATCGATCGGGTAATGTGTGCGAAATACTAGTTAACGACGAAACGAAAAAGAAACGGGAGTTTGGTTCTTGTTTGCTTTCTGGAATATAGGTTTTTATTGGGCTTCATTTTTTGGGCGGGGAGGTGGGGGGAAGGGGACGGGGGGGGGGGGGGTGAACAAAGGGAGGAGCATATTAACTCTAGGGCGATTATTGGGTGAATAGTTATTTTAACTGTCTTTTTTCTTTTCTTTTCATCTTTTATTTTTTGAAGAAGACCCTTCTATTTGCGTTTTTCTAGGGAGCGCGCGGAGAGTAGCATCACGGGAAATGATTAACGTTGGGTGGAGGAGATAATGCACGATATAGTTCTTTCTTTTGTGGGATATTTCTTTTTCTCCACACATTTTTCTACTTTATGTTTGTCTTTTTTTCTTTCTAGTACTTCATTATTCACACTTTCCTTAGTAGGCGAGCACGGAACGGTAACGACTTTGACGAAATTTTCTTTTTTAATTCAACTTTCTGACAGGTTTGGAATTACACAGCGTGGAGATTTTTATGTAGTTACAAGACGCCGAAAATTTCCTGTAATCATTCATTGGGGGTAGAGAGAGGGGTGCGAGGAGAGGGGAGTTTCTGTTTGCCTGCTTTTTTTTTCCTTTGGATTTGGGTAATTGGCATTTTGCGGATCATCATCATTTTTTTTTTTTTCATGTTTGTACTTCCCTCTGTCGGCATCACATTATCTGCATGCAGCACCTAAAAATCTATTCATCCCTTCTACGGCTATGTTTGCGCGAATGGGAGATATTAAGAAACTGGCTGGCCCTAGTGCTTTACAGATGGCGAAACTGCTGTAGGCAGGGTCTCTGGGCGCATCCCAAAGGAATTTCTGGATTTAGTTCCCGTCTCGCGGATTCAGAAAGGAAACCCTCGTTCCTTCGGAAGAAGGGCATGAACGTTCTTTGCTGCTGCTCTCTCATCGTGCATTGTTAGCCCAGGAAATCGTTCGTCCGTTAAATTTTATGATGCAGAAGGGAGAATAGCAGGGTATCTATTGATTGAGAGTACAGCCGTACTTCACAAGCGGCGGCGGAGGTTCAAGATGCATTTGCTTGCGAGTGACAACTATGAAGTCTATGTACGGCGCTAGCCTCGATCGGGTGCAGCAGCCAGCAGCGAAGGGCAAGCAGTAGCAGTAGCCGTGGGCATTCATCAGTCGAGAAGGGAAGTGAAGGAAAGCATCACTTAATTGCTAGACATCAATCAAATCATAGGATAGGTATGAGAGGCATCAGAAGGGCAGCAAGTTGCAGCATGAGCATCAGGTTCTCACGATGTCCAGAGCTAGAGCTACATCAGTAGTCCCACCGTTGATGTGTACATGCACTCCACTTATTACTGCTACTCCACTTAGTTCATCTGATTGTATGTATGGAGGAGAAGGAGGGGGGGGGGGGGGGGTGTGGGTTGTGGGTTGTGGGTTGTGGGTTGTGGGTGCGTGGTTGTCGTTGTCGTTGCAATGCACTGCAGTGGTTGGGTCGTGCTTGCTTGCTAGTGCCTACTGCTTCTATTGCTGTATGTATGTTGTGTACTTTTTGATCGTTCCATCGACCATCCATGTAAAGTAGGTACTTTACTCTACCCTCCACATACAGTAGTAGTAGTAAGTTAAGCAGCAGTAAAAGTAACTGCTTCCAGTCCTGCTACTGCTGCTTTCACCACAACCCACCACCCCATCTCCCTCACTCCTCCCTCCCTTCCTCACCCCCCCCCCCCAGCCAGCCAACCAGCCAGTCCTCTCTCTCCCTTACTCTCCCTAGTAGTAGTAAACTTACCCGCAGAAAGGCAGCTTTAGTGTGTTGTTGATCACGGTTGCGTGCGTTTCTTTGGGAATTAAGCCAGGTTGTTCTTCAAAAAAAAAAAAAAGGGCCCTTTGACCTCATCCTGGTGCGCCAGCCACATTGTTCACGTGGACTAGTCCAAACCATTAATCGTCCGCTTACCTGATCTTGACATGCGCACAGTCCCTCTCTCCCCATAGACAGATTCAGTGTTCCGTCCGTCTACGCCTTACCTCTTATTGCCCCCGACTATCAAGCGAAGAGAAAAAAAAAGAGACAGAAGAGAGAAAATGTATTTCCAGATCCAAACCTGCTTGAACTACTTTGTACACGTCAATCGACAGCTGCTCGGGTCTGTTCTATCGAAAAGGTATGGGCCTAAATGGAAAATAAAAAATAAAAAAAAGGAAATAAAACGAAGCAAACACAATGGGGACGATCGATCATGCAAAGTGGGCTTTTTGCAGAACAAGTATTGGTGTGCGAGTCGAAACGGAAACCTTCAAATCCATACAAATTTATGAGGCGTCGCTTGTGCATACACCACACACAGCCTGCTCGTCTAGAACATATCCAGAACGGCCTAATCGTAAAGCACCGCACGGCGGTATATCTTCGTCAGCCCCAGTACGAGAGAGAGCGCTGCAGATCATCTAGGAAATCCATATCAAATAGGAGGGCAGGTGCTTTTGAGTAGTAGTGATTTGTCCCCCCACCCCGATAGAGAGTGGACTTTGAAACGTCTACCCCTCGCTCCAGCAGGGAAAGAAGGAATGGATGGCTCCAAAAACAGGGAAAGTGTGCGGATATTGCTGGTGATGTATGGCCGAATGGAGGTAAAAATAAAAATATAAATAAATAGAAAAATAGAGAGAGGCGGGATAGAACATACCCCATGACTTGCATCACCCACCAGGTGTGCATACTTTGCCAGTGTTCCGCGATTGACCTTCATACGGGGAGCCTTCCATTTCTTAAGCCTTGCAGCTATCTCCTGCTCGCTCACGTCCATGCTGAGCTGGTTTGTTTCGGAGTCAATAGTGACAACATCACCGTCTGTTGTCCGTACCGTACCGTACCCCATATTAGCACGTCAGAGATAGTTCAATCCGAAACGGCACCCACTGGGAGGCAGGAAGGGGTTGATATGTGTTCTTGCATGAACTCTGAGGTACATGGAAAACACATGCTGAAGGAGGGGGTTCACACACCTTGAAGGATAGCTATTGGACCACCCGCTTGCGCTTCCGGCACTATGTGGCCTATTTCAAAGTTAGATTCTGCGTCGGACAACGAAACTCTGACTGCATGGAAGGTTACGTTACATACCGACGATAAATCCATGAGAGGCTTGCAGAAAACATGATCAGCAACACCGCCATTGTCTTGAATTGAACGGGTGAACTTACCCCCCGAGTATCGTCCATCAGTGATCAACGCCACGTTGCGTAGGTTTGCCCCCATAAGGACAGCACTTGTTTTGAGTTGTTCAGGCTAGCGATATACCCCATTGTCAGCGATCTATCTTCAAACTTGTAACCTCACAATGCTTCCAAAAATCGCTATCAACTTTGAACACATCGACGAGCGTCCCCAATATTGAACATCGGGATGTTGGAAAGAAGTGACAGCTTTCCCAACATAGAACGCCCCTGCCTGCGATGATGGCAATACCGCACGTTTCGTGTGTTGCTCGGTATGACTTGTCTTTGAAGAGAAAAAAGTTCGTTGAAGATTCCCAAACAGCAGGGCACCCCCTTCCCCTCAAAGCTTTGCCAACAACACCATCATCATAGCTAACGCAAAGTTTTTTTTCTTTCCAGATGCGACTTTCCCTTGCATTTGACAGCTCTGAGATAGAGTGATGTAAACGACCGAAACAACTGTCACCGAAGCTGTCATGAAACTTGGTAAAGTTTGTTGAATATCGGCCAGCCAGCGTTTAGGAAAAGCAATTTATGGTGGTGAGCTCAAAAAAAAATTTCGACGGTCCCGCCAGCTTGGTACATCTGACGTACTTGACGCCGTTTGGACCAAACAGAGGACCGAATTTCTGGCAGATGCATCCAAACTTTTGATTGGCCTTGTGTCTTGTCGTTGCGGGCCACCACCGAAGGCTCAGAACCAACAGCGTCGAGCAAAACGAAAAAAACTCCGACTTCGGTTTGACAGGGGCACTCCTTCCGGAAGCTTCCAAGGTTCCACCAACAGAAGCGAGAAAAAGAGAAGGTTCTAGAACTCACCATACCTGGACCACCCTTGGGTCCTTCATACCTCACACACAGAACTGTATTCTCTTCAGGATGGATTTCTCCCTTTTCGAGACTCGCAATCAAAGCCTCCTCGCCGTCATACACTCTAGCTTTTCCAATGAATGATTTGCCCTCCTTGCCAGTAATTTTAGCCACCGCCCCACCGGGAGCCAAGTTTCCTTTGAGAATTCGGATATGACCGGTGGCCTTGATTGGGTTGCTGAGCGGTCTAATGATATCTTGCCCCGGGTCCAAACTTGGTGCGGACTCAACGTTTTCCTTCAAAGTTTTTCCTGTGACTGTTAGGATATCCCCATTGATGAGGCCAGCGTGGATCAGGAACTTGAAGACTGCTGGCATGCCACCAATATCGGCTAGGTCGGCCATCATGTATTTTCCAGAGGGTTTCAAATCCGCCAGGACTGGGATCTTATCGGCGACTCTTTGAAAGTCGTCGATGGTCAAGTCGAGATCAGCGGTATGGGAAATTGCGAGAAAGTGGAGAACAGCATTAGTGGAACCACCCATGATCATGGTGATAACAATAGCGTTCTCAAACGACTCCCGAGTTATGAGATCGCGGGGCTTGATATCCTTCTCCAGAAGGACTTTGATAGCCTCGGCAGCCCTCAAACACTCTCTGTACTTTGCAGGAGAGTCGGCGGGGGTCGAGGAAGATCCAGGTAGTGTCAGCCCCATGGCCTCAAGCGCAGTAGCCATAGTGTTTGCTGTGTACATTCCTCCACAGCCACCGGGGCCGGGACAAGAGTTCTTGATCACATCGTCAAGATCGTCAGTGGTAAACTTACCATACATCATGGCACCGTGTGCCTCGAAGCAAGTGGAGATGTTGATGGGTTGACGAAGGCGCTCGGAATAGCCGCCCTTTATAGAGCCGCCATAGATCATGAGTGATGGTCGGTTGTGGCGCGCCATGGCCATAATGCCTTGTGACTGATTAGCTCATGAGACAACAGCGAGGCATAATGAAGGTATGTAACATACACCCGGGCATGTTCTTGTCACAACCAGGAATCGAAATATTTGCATCCTAGGCCGGAATAAAAGTGTTAACATGGTCGAGTGATAGATTGAGATGGAAATATTTAAATACATGATGCTGGGCACAAGTTGTGGTCTCGATAGAGTCGGCGATGATGTCTCTGCTTTGCAAGGAGAACCTCATGCCTAGAAGCAAGTCAGCCGCACATGTCACGAATTGGATTCGTCTCTGGGTATCCGCTGTCAAGGGTACCTTGATTGCTCATGGTTATGGCGTCCGATACCTGCGCGTGGAGCAAATCTCATGGTGAGTTGTGATGTTCCCAGCAAAGATAGGAGACACCAGAAGGGGGGAGAAGCCGTGTGGCATATACCCCTATGGTATTGAACTGCCAGCCAATCATTCCGTTCTTCTCAAGACCTTCCTTCACGGTCTTGCCGAGGTCGAGCACTGTTGGTTTTTTCATAGGCGCCAATCAGAATTCATTGAAGCGGGCCAATTGACGTATGTATATACACGGGAAAGGGTAACAAACAGTGCATGCTGCCGTTTCAGTCAGAATTTATTCCGAGTTATATCAATACGTCGTTTTCCAGCGGCGGGAGGGAAGTGAAAACATACTTGCACGGGTTGCCTTCCCACCATACTGAAGCGACACCTACATACAGCATACATGTCAACACACAACAGGTTGATCCTTTGTAACATTTTTTTTCCTGCAGTGCAGGAATAGGTTTCATACCAACTTGCGGTTTCGTCCTCATGTCCTCCTGGTTCTTGATTCCTGCAGCATATAGCATTGCCTGGGCGCCGGGGAATTCGTAGCCGTTGGTCACGAGGGAAGAATATCTGTTTAGCACGAGTTTCCCGTCCCTTTTGGTACCATATGGGAGAGAACGGAACTCCAGAAAACGAGAATGATTTTCAGGTTGCTGATCCATTTGTTCAGACATGTTCTTTTCCCTTCTTGATTGCCTTTTTGTGTTTCGAATTGTTTTGAAAAATTCCTGAACGAGTTTATGTACCGGTAGCCAGAGCCCACAGTAAATGTAGTAGAATAAGTAACCGGAAGAAATTGAGGGGGTGAATGAGGGGTGTGGTAAAGAGAGGGGGGAAGAAGCAGACGTACAGAGAGAGCAAGGTTAGGGTTTCAGTAACTATAGTCAGCAGTACAACAAGCAGCAGCAGCAGCGGCAGCAGCAACAGCAGAGCTAACACAGCAGAGCAACAGCAGCAACAGCACTAGTAGTCAGTAGCAGTAGGCGCAGCAGACGCAGAAACAGAATAGAGAGTAAAAAAAAAGTTTTTCTTTCTTTCTTTCGTTCCTTTCTACTTCCTTCTTTCTTATAGAAAAGGTACAGACAGGGTAAAGCGGGTGAAATGGAAGATGGTATGCTTTCGTTAATATAATATCCTCACAAGCAAAATTCTCAACAGTATGGCGGGTATGCTCGAAGGATCACCGGCAGCACGAGAAGTAGTAGTATAGTAGAGTACATGTAGTTAGCAGCAGGCAGACCTCACAGCGTCATACCATGCTGTATCCACGCTATCTACCCCACATCTGATGTACCTACAAGTTCCAAATTTACCCCACCTCACACTGCAACGAAAAAGGAATGGCAAGAAGGAAAAATAAAAAAAAAAAAAAAAAAAAAAATCGCCGCCCTCCGCTAAGAATGCGAGTATTGAGCAATGTGCCGAACGATGAAAAGGCATCATTCCCCCTTTCTTACCACCTTTTTCCCCCCCCGCTAACGCTAACACCACTACCACCCCCGTTCCCGTCCGATGTTCCGTGTGGATAGATTGATGGCTCTAGCTGCTATATGGCCTGTGTGTGATTTGAGTGGGAGCTGGTTGGGAGGGGGGAGGGGGTGTCTAGATGTGTGGGTGTGGGTGGTGCAATTCGTCCCCTTCTGTGGTAACTATTAATTCCACTAGGTATCTCTTCTCTTTCCACTGCGCGGTGGTAAGGCCTAGTTAGGGCCAGTGTACTCTAGTGGTGTGTGCTGCCATGCTTCTGCCTCTGCTCGGGCAGCAGTAGCAGCAAGAGAGAGGGAAAAAAAAAAAAAAGGTTGAGTGTGGTGCATCATCAGCACATCAGCATATCAGGGACACTATATGTATGCATGCATAGCATTCTCTCTCTCAGGGCCACCCGCATGTTTCTCGGTAATGCAGCCGTTTACCCGTACTCTTTACCCGCATCCTTAGCAGTCGAGTATGTAAAAGTACATTACATACATGAATGTATGAAAGGCCAATGATTGGCTCGACTCGTGGGAGTAGAAACTCTGGAAGCATGTACCCTACATATGGTACACGGAGCCTCCTATGTAATAGTACTTACATGTACCTCGGCGGACCAGATTTTAAAAGTATCACTCTCTTAGCCTCCCCCTGGCAGCGAAGGGGGGGGGGAATGAGTAAATGATAAATGTTACGGATCCTTCCCGCAGGTTAGGATCTTTGTTATATCTTATATCGCCTTTGAGCCTAGAGGTAGGAAGTATGTATATACATCACGTAGTAAGTAAGCTTTTCAACAGGTCCAGTCGTCGATCTTCCCCCTCCCCCCAAACAAAAAACAAAATAAGAAGTCCACAAAACAAACCCAAAACAATATCGGATCGCCCGTTGGTGCCTCCATCACGATGGTATCTATTTCTTGGCACCGAATCCAAAGCGGTCCCTACCACACCCTCTAGCACATGTACCCCCGACTAGACTTTTTTTCCCTTAAAAATACATGTATGTACCCTCCTCTCCCCCCCACCATGGTACGGTACCGAAGGGGTTTTTTTTTTGTTCTTGTTCGCTGGCCCAACCGGCTGCTTCTGATGCTGCTTCTGATGCTGCTGCTGCTGCTGCTGCTGCTGCACTGCGAGACGGTTGCGTCAAATCTCGGTTCCAGCATTTCATACATGGCTCTAGCTCTGCCATATGAGAGAAGAGAGAGCTCTTCAAGCCTGCCTGGCCAACCACCTGGAAACGTGATCGCGGGAGAAACACACAAGAGGTGAGAATTTTGGGAAGAAACAGGCAAAACAAAAAAAAAAAATTGTGCGATCAACCCTTTTTTTTTTTTTTTTTTTTTTTTATGGTCTTCCCTTACCTTTATTACATAACTCGCTCCTTGTTGTTTGCCTTACTCAGGAAATACGAAGCCTGTAAGTAAGTACTGGTACATGGAATTTTTACACTTCTTCTTTTTTTTCCCCCCCCACTGTAACTGGGTTGGTGTCTCGATTCAGGTTGCATATTCAGCACAGCGAGTAAATCGTTCGTTCGTTCATTCATTATTGAGCCAAAGAGCCGGATAGCCAACAAGCAATTAAAAATCAATAGACAAAGCAGACAGCACCTGTACTGGTACTCTACATACATGTATTGATTGTACTATACATGTACCTAAGTACATGTACTTACTGATTACCTATGTACATTCACTACATGTGTACTTGGACAAAGTACACCCATCATCCATACACATCTGGTCCGTCTCACAGCTCATCCTCCGTCTCGCCCATCATTCGTCCTCTCACCCATTCCCATCACGATCCACGTACATACGCAGCAGCCAATTTTACCCCATCCGCGCTCTCCCTCCCCCCCACAGCCAACGAAAACAGCATACAGATTAGAAAGGTCCTGATACCCTACATACATACATACCATACCTATAGTATTATACATTGTTGTACCCACTGATCTGAACCAGACCGTCCCTCCGTTTTACCGCCCCCCCCCCCCCCCCCCCTCCCCGGGCGCCGCCCAATCCAATCCCTGTATTTGTCTGCGTGCGCACATCTAGAGCACCAGGAGGGTCTACCCAGGCTACCCACTCATTCTACTTACCTTACTTACTCTGTTCTGCCCTTACCCTTCCAGACAGATAGCAGGAATAGGTCGACAGGACAGGACAAGACAAGACAAGACAGCACAGCACAGCACAGCACAGCACAGTGCGGCCGCCGGAATAAATAAATGGCCTGGGCTTCCTTCCTTCCTTGCTTCTCCTTCTGGGGAGAGGAAGAGGAGAGGTACTCATCGTTGTTTGCTGCTGCCGTTTCCGCCGCCAATTCACTGACACGGACATTGACGTCGTTGCTGCCGCCAACCTTCCTGACTGCCGCTGCCGCTACGGTACACAGGGCGCCTGGTGAACTTGTAGGAACCACCAAGGGAGTGGTAGAGATAGGGATGGTTGTCGCACTTTGTGGAGCGGTGCCGCTGGTTGTGGGATATCTACAGGCTTTTCGCGGAAGGGGGAGTAGAAGGGTGGGTGAGGAGGATAATGGAAATGGTGATATCAGATCGAAGAGCGGCAATGGTTTTACAGAAAGCGACGAACAGCAGGTCGTGCATTCTTCATCTTCATCTTCAACAGCGGCAGGTGTGTAACATAACATTGATTATAGAATCCTTTTTTATTTTACTTTATTTTTCTCCCCGGGAAAAACGTGGACTTCATCGCGGATTGTCTTCCTTTTCTCATTGGAACCTGCATTGGGGCCGGGTGATATATGCCTTGTCCTGTTCTTTTTGATTATTGTTGTCTTGTTATTTTCTCTTTTAATTTGGCTTTTTGACTATTATTTAGAGCCTCTTAATTCTATACAACCCGACCCTTGCTTGCTTTTTTTTGTCTTCTTCTCTTCTTCCCTTTTCTTTTTTGATTGTGTGCCAACAGCCTCCATATCTTGTTGTTTGCACTTTCTTTTTTATTTTCCCTGTTGCATAATCCCAATAGTACGATAGGACAAAGCAGACTAATGAATTCAGATGATGCTGCATACACAGACCCGGGGCTTCTCCGCAAATTCTCGGAGGTGATCCCCGTTACCACAGACAAATATATGTATCCGGGGGTTCGCATCTTCTACCGCGAACACCCCAAAGCTTCTGTGCTCCCACCAAAGCTCCCTCTTCTTGTCTTTATCCATGGTATGTCTTCTCTCCATATGTGCTTCTTCTATTGCTGTTGCTACCGCTACTGCCCCTATACACTATGACTAAACGGCAGCTGCTACTATCTAGGTCTTGGAGGACAGTTATCACAGTTCCGCTACCTTATCGAGTACTTTGTACGTGACACCTTAGTTCTCTTGTTGTCCGACCAGCTGATTGTTAGTCGGATGGGTGCTGATGCTTCTCTCATGCTATTAGGTTCACATCTCACACACGCTCGCGATCGATCTCCCCGGCTGTGGCCCCGATTCAGAGTTCTCGCCAAAGGATTGGGATGCATACACGACAGCTTCCTTGGCAGCCGTGATAGCCGGCGTTGTAAATAGAAAGCTCGAGGAGGGGCAGCAGGTGGTCCTTATCGGGCACTCTATGGGGTGTTCGCTGGCCGTGACGCTCGCAACGAAGGGGGGCCTACTCGCGGATAAATGCGTCGGGCTCATTGCGATCTGCCCGAAGGCCACGGTGACGGAAAAGGAAAGAAAAGCCATGACGACGGCGGTCTCGATGCCTGAAGCCCTCTTCAATGTCTTTAGAGCCTACGATCGCCGTGGCGGGATCTCGTCAAGGTCGGTTAATCGGTTTGTTGGCAAAGACGCTCCGGAGCAGGTTAGGAAGTTGCAGCTGCGGTTCAATAAGCAGTCCAGGACCCCTGTTTGGAGGCGGATGGTGAGCGGGTTCCAGTTGCCGACAAAAGAGGACTGGTCCTTGGTGAAATGCCCGATCTACCTGATTGGGGCTGCTGAAGATCAGGTCACCACCACGAAGGAGGTCGATCTCATCCACTCATGGTTCAGTCCTGCGAATAAGAAGGCCACTCTCTCTGATGCCGGCTCTGGCAACAGCAGCTCTTCTTCTGAAGGCCTACCCTCCAGGCCAGTGGTGAAGAAATGTATCATCCCTGGCGCCGGTCACGGCGTCATGTACGAAACACCGCATGTCTTGAACGGCCTGATTGGCGAGTTCATCTCCAAGCATATCAACGAGATTATTTCCATGGGGTGGCAGTTATCCTACCTCAAAGAAGACAAATGGCTCTTGAAGAACCTGGAAAAATGGACCAAGACCCAGAGCGTCAGCCCAAGGATCGTTGGCCTCACGGCAGATGCACCCCGGGGCAAACTTGTCCAGAGCCCCTTCAGGGCGATGAAAACTCTCCGACAGAATGATTCCAGCGGCCACAGTCCAGCGGAATTCTCCGCAAAATGGCCAGATGTGAGGGACGTTATTGATATCTCTCACGAGCAGCCTCCATATGACCCAGAGACTCTTGGGAGTGGTGTTAAGTATCATAAATGTAAGTTTCTTCTCTTCTTTAGCCTCTTTATGACCCCTCAATTGATAGATTACCTGATTCTGTTTCGTTTCGATATTAATTCTATATGTTTTAGTCCCGACTGTGTCCAAGATGCCACCAACCCCAGACGAGGTTGCCGCGTTCATCAAGCTTGTTGATTCGATCCGCGAGTCAAGGGGCTACGATGAGAACTCAATCATCGCATGCCATTGCCACTACGGGTTTAACAGGACAGGCTTCTTCGTATGTTCCTATTTGATCCAGCGTTTGGGCTTTACGGTGCCAAAGGCCCTCCAAGCATTCCAGGAGGCACGACCCCCCGGGATCAAGCACCCGCACTTCATCAATGAGCTCTTTGAAAGGCACTGCTTAGGATTGGAGAGAACTCCAACCTATTAGGAGATGCAGCCGGTTGGTGCTACCACGTGGTCAGACTTATGGTTGCTTTTTTTTTCTTTCCTAAACTCGTATGGGCGTTGACAAATACCCTTCATATATCTCTTAGGACATGATGTTTCAATATGTTTCGTGTTTTGAGGGGGATATGTCATTTCTACCCAGGTTTTTTTACTCTCTTTTGTCTTGCATAGTGTTACTTTTTTTTTTTTTTGGATTTTGGTTTTTGGTTTTGCTTTTCACCTCAGCGCTTAGTCATTTCTATTTATTATGATGCCATGGGATTGGGAAACTGGATGGGAAACTAGGGCTAGGGGTGGGCACTTATTGTTTTGCTTCTTTTATCTTCAGCTCATGTTGGACTTTTTTCTCCTGGGGCGCATACGATGATCTTCTTTTCTTTTTTTTCTTTTTTCTTTTTCTTACTATTGCATTGGATGGGCGCTGTAACATAGAGATACCTTAGCTTTTTTTGCGTTTCGAGGGTTGGAGAGGAGGGGTTTTTTCCATTTTTCCCTATATTTTCTTTTTCTTTTCTTTTTCCACACTTTAAGGATAAGCATATAAAAAAAATTTAAATAATATTTTTTTCGAAATTTCCTGGCCGCTTGAGGTCAGAATAAGATTTTTGGGAAGAGGGGGGGGGGGTGCGCGTGTGTGTATCGGGAGGTCGAGAAGAGAAGAGGGAGGGTTTGAAATAGGGCTCAGTAATGGGAGGCGAGAGGTGAGGCGAGAGGTGAGGCGAGAGGTGAGGTGGAGGTGGCCCCGGGAGACGGAAAAAGTAATGCTCCGGAGGGGGAAGGGGTGGGAATTGTTGACTGACGTCAGGCCGTAAGCTTATTCCGACCTCTGGGATCGGCCCGGGGGTGGGTGAGTGGAGGAGAAGGGAAGGAAGGGAGAGGAGGAATGGACTAATTGATAGGATTGTACACGCTTACCAGCAAAAGAATCAGAAAATGCAGGTAACGGAAACAGGGATTATCTGTATGAAAGTCGAACGGCGCCACTCCATACAGATTACATGTATCCTTGCCCTGAGCAACTGGTTCTTATGCTGGTAAGCGTGCAGAGTCGATATGCAATAGGGATTGGGAGAGTAGAGGGACGATTGCGATTGGGGTTGGTTGTGATTGGGGTCGGTTGCGATTAGGATGGGGATGATTGGAGGAAGAGGATTATGATGATGATGATGCTTCTTCGAGTTTTTCGAATGCCGCGAGCCCGCATGATGCGTGGAAGGCTGCGTGTTCCATCAGCGATAGGCGAGTGAGGGTTTTTATCGTTTGTATGGCTTCACGTATGGGTTTTGTTTGTCCAATTGTTTATGGTTCACGGTTGGTTGCCTTCTGTTGATAGGCAGGGCCTGCAGGGTTTGACAGACGAACCCTAACCCATGCATCATGGCACTTGAGGTTGCGACTCTGATTAGAGTATTCTAGAGTAGAACGTCCTACCTACTAACTTGTACTTACTACATACATGCATACTTCACAATTCGACTACTCTAGTCTGGGCTTCTAGTAAATTAATCAACCGGAAGTCTCGCTATGAGTGCAGACGGTAGTTATTGTGCCTTCACTCTGCTTTCGCGGTATATGACGTGGTCTGTACCCTATATGCATGTGTGAAGAAGTGAAAGCGAAGTAAGGGAAGAAAGGAAGGAGGATTGATGTATGGTAGGGCAGGGCATATACGAGCGCTCTGCAGATTCATTTTTTTATCCCCGGGTAGAGAGCCACTCCTGGCTTCTGTTCTGTTCTGTTCTGTTTCCTTTCCTAGTAGAGAGAGAGAGAGAGGTGTGATGATGTGCAGTGTGGTGACATTACATGTAGGTATTATTGCTTCCCCCCTGTCAGAAGTCGCGCTTTTTACCACCCCACCCCCCGGTTATTCTCATCCAGCCAGTCGGTTCGCTTGGATTTTCTTTTGAGGGTTGAGTTTGTTTTGAGCTGATCCCTGCACGACAAGACAAGATTGGAGATCTGTCTCGTCCCATATCGGACAGTGCGTGGGAAGTGGGTACATATCAGACCTTGGGCGGAGATATCCACCCACTCACACAGCTGCTGTCACCCAGTCACCAACTAACTGCTGCACTATGTGCATCTGTCCACAACAACAACAACATCATCATTACCATCATCATCACTCACCACCATCTCCACTTCTACAACATCAACTCTCCCCTCACTCGCTCGCTCACTCACCATCTCATCAAGCAAACCACTAATCCCCCTCCATCTCACCCCCCTCTCGAAAAAACAGCAGGACAAAGGAGAGGAAGAAGAAGGAGAAGGAGAAGGAAGCTAATTCCCCCCCCCCCCCCCCCTCTCTCCTCCCCTTACCCTTACTCTCCCTCTCCCCCTCCCCCACCAACCTAACCCCCCATCTCTCCCCCCCCTCCCCCACTCGCATGGGCTGCTCCTCCATGAACGTGCCCTCTCTCACCGCAACATGATGGTAGCAATGGCCGACACAAACCCCTTCAGTACACTCCCACGAAGCCGCACCTCTGGCGCCGTTTTTGCCCGCTTGGCCCATCCCTTCATTGGGTCCAGTAGACCCCCGAGCTCTTCGGGCAGGCCTGACCCCACCAGTGCACCGTAAGGCTCTTCTCCCGGGCTGTGGGATTTCACCTATTATAGTCCATTTATATATAATCGAAATAAACAAGCCATTATATGTCCCCACATCTATATCTATCCATCTCTCTTTCCTTTCTTTCCTTACTTTCTTTTTTATATTACACAAAAAGAAACAAAAAACTGAAACTGAAACTTTGCTCTCTTTCCCGCACATGCATACAGGAACGTTCTCAACCCGCGCACAATCCGCTACAGTCTACAGTCCCACATCCTCGCGCTCAGCGCACACCCCGATGGCGAGAACGTGGTCATCGCCGGTCGCGAGATTCTTCGTATCCTGCGTGTCGGCCGCACGGACATCACGGAAGTGACGACGCTACGCCAGGCAGAGAGCCAGAGAAAGGTTTTCCAGTACGACGTCAAGTGGGGTACACACCTGCAGAAGAACACGATCGCGACGGCGGGGACGAACGGCACAATATGTCTGTATGATGCAAAGGTGGGCGTCATGGAGCGCCAGCTCAGGGAGCATGGGCGACAGGTGCATAAGATTGCGTTCAACCCGGCGGATGGGAGGCTGTTGTTGAGCGCAAGTCAGGATGGGACTATAAAATTGTGGGATCTGAGGGATAAGAAGAGTAGGTTTACGTTTATGGGTAGGGCAGACGCAGTGCGGGATGTCCAGTTTAATGGTAATAATGCGGTCGAGTTTGCCGCCGCGTTTGATAATGGTACTATCCAGGTATGTGTCTGCTCCAAACCTGAATTGCGTCCCCCCCCCCCGGTGCCGGGGGTATAGGTAGCTAACCTGCGCAGAGATGGGACTATAGGCAGGACAAGATGTATGAGCGCAAGATTAATGCGCACAACGGCCCCGCCTTCTCCGTCGACTGGCACCCCGACGGCAAACATTGCGCTTCGGGCGGCCGCGACCGCACCGTAAAGGTCTGGGACCTATACTCGGAAGATCCACGCAGAAAGCCCAAACACACGATCGCAACTATGTGCTCTGTTTCGCGAATCGCCTGGCGCCCCCGCCGAAACGGCACCACCGAGCTGGCTACCTGCGCAATTAACAATGACCCCCGTGTACATGTGTGGGATCTCAAGCGGCCGTACATCCCCGCGCGCATCATCGATGAGCATGTAGGGTCCACGACCGGCATTCTCTGGAAGGACGAGGATATCCTATACTCGTGCTCCAAAGATATGACATTCGTGCAGAACGATGTGTTGTTCGCAACGCAGCCTATCAATTCACTGCCGCATGCGGCGTTCTCATGGGGCCCTACGGACGACTTTACTTTTGCTGCGCAGCCCCGGGGGCGTGTGCGCCGCAGCGGGCCGTCCTCGGGCCGTTTTGAGACAGAGGATGAGATAACGAGGGAGCGCCGCCCAGGCCGGAGTTCGTCGTTCAAAGGCCTCAAACCCGCATTATCAATTCTTGAGACCCTCAGCGATAAGCACTATGCATCCACGCAGGCATCCGCACGCGTCAGCATACCCGGGCTATTCGACAAGACCGCATTCACGTTCCTTGCAACTCGATACATCCATAGCCTCTCTAGCGACCTCAGCGAAAACATAACACTTAGCCAAGCCTGCGCAAGTAACGCACGGGCTGCACTGCGTGCACAGCAGTTCAGGACGGCGCAGACGTGGCGCATCCTACAGATGTCGCTAGAGTGGGAGGATCGCATGATGCTGAAAAGGAAGCGGCCAGTAGTGGCAGCGCGGGCGCTGGAGGGTTCCGGAACTGTGACGCCGACCCCGCAGGTGGCAGCCGCCTCTGCGACTCCTATAAGGAGCGCAACGCCACAGGAGGATGGGCTCCTACAGCCGCCAGTCGTATTCGGGACTAGTCTGGGGAGCAGCACGGGGAGCACTGATGGCGACGAGGAGGGACAGCATAGGAGTCATGTCCACCACATTGCTAGCTCGCGGCACGGCGACGAGGGGATCAGCAGCCATGAAGCCAGTGTCGACAATCACAACCACAAGCCTTGGCCCGATATTGGACCTCCCCCTGCTCCTACTGCCCCTACCGCTGCCATCCCCGCCGTCGCAGAAGACCCCGCCCCACACCCATATCCTTTCTATCCCGACTACTCACAGCTCCCGCCCGCAATAGTCCCCGAGAAGCGCCAAACCCGTGATCGTAAATACAGCCTTGTTTCCTCTGCGACCTCCTCCTCTTATGGCACGCACGCAGGCTTCGGCGGCCGAGTATCCGAGGAGGAAGATAACGACCATGATAACGAGCACGAGAACGAACATGGCCACGACATGGCCCCTATAATCGAAGAAGACCCATTGCAGCACTCGGCCACACTTATCCCAGAGCTGCGGGTCGGGGAGTATCAGAGCCAGCAATCTGAGGACGACGGAGAGCATGACCGCCCATGGAGTCCACAGATGCTGGTCGACCAGTTTGTAGACTGGTACTGCGAGCGCGGGGACGTGCAGATGTGTGCGACGGTGGTGCTTTTGCTGGCGGGCAGGGTGAAGCTTGAAGAGCGGAGGAGAGACGAGTGGGTAGAGGGGTATCTCCGTATGTTTCATCTTCATAACCCTAGCCCTATCCCTATCGGGAGATGAACTAATGGGCAATAGAGCTGCTACGCCGCTTCAACTTATTCGTCCCCGCGGCCGCGATTGTGAAGACGACGAGTATCGAGCCTATCCGTGCCGCAGGTGGTAACCAGACATTTGCGAAGGCGGGGTGTGGAAGGTGCTTTAAGCCAATTACACAGAATGGGAGCTGGTACTGTGAGCGTTGTCAGATGCTACAGGATGGATGTATGATTTGTAGGGAGACGGTGAAGGGGCGGTGGACTATGTGTCAGGTGAGTTTAACCCTTGCGAGGGAAAAAGGGGGGGGGGGGGGTTAATTGAATGGGGAACGAAGGCTAATTTGTGGAATAGACGTGCTCGCATGGCGGACATGATTCGTGTTTAAGAGAATGGTTCTTTGACCATGAGATGGACGCATGTGCGGCGGTAGGGTGCGATCATGAGTGTTTGCCCAGGACCCAGTCGGTGGGTGCGTAGGTGGTAATTGCCTGTTTTGGCCGCCTTTTGGCATGAGATGGTATCTTATTTTCATTTTTATTTGTGACAGTGGGGGTGGCGGCGGTGCATATTAACATATATTATTCTATACACTTGATTGACAGCGGCGTTAATTCAACGGAGTGGATTACTCTTTTTTCTTCTTTTCCTTCTTTCTTTTCTCTCTGTAGACAATGTACTGTAGTGTAGTGTAAGTATAGTGTAGCTTTATGTAGGTGTGTAGAAACGCGACCCCATCATATCATTGGAGAATATCAGAAAGTACATTCACAGCTCATCACTCGCACTAAATATCGCCAAGGCCAATTATTTGAATTTTTACAATGATAGTTAGTTTTTTTTTTTGCCAAGAAGCTAGTAGTAGTAGAAAGGCGGTGGTTGGTGGCACAAACAGAAAAAGGGTGGTTAGCTGCGTGTGTAGTAGGCAAGGGGCTACTATTCTACTACTACCACCACTAGTAAGGTACTGCGCTGCTGGTTGGGTGCTGGTGGTAGTAGCAGTAGAGTGGTACATGGTAGGGATTAGTCAGCTGCGTATGGGAGTAGTTGGAGGTGGGTACTCGGTGATTGAACCTCTTTTTTCTTTTTTTCTTTTTTTCTTCCTTTTTTTCTCTAATCATGAGGTTATGTTATCCTTTTATTTTTTTATTTTTTATTTTTTATTTTTTTTTACTTCTGTCACTGAAGACTGCTGTGTTCGGGTTGGAGGTGGTGCATGTTTACTTACTGGTTTTGTTTATCTCCTATCTTTTTGCAGTCAGTGAACTTTCAATAGCTATGGGTATGGCCGGAAGCTCTAATTACAGCTGCAGTCCAGCACAAGGGGGTAAAAAAATAAAATTAAAAAAAAAACAATAATAAAAACAGGGTGGGATCACTACCACCGCCACCATAGACGGGACACTCTCTACGCACTGATAAGTTAGCGAATCCACTATTTTCTCTTCTCTTCGTTTCTCCTCTCCCCATTTCCAGAATGTTGGGTAATAAGTGGATATGGGTGGATATGGGTGGATATGGGTGGATATGGGTGATGGGTGATGATGGTAACGTACCCGTCCCCACGACATCCATCAGCTGCAGATTAGTAGAGTAGAGTGTGAAGCACAGCCCACCCATCGATCCGTCCCGTTCCCGGAACGAACTGCGATCTCATCGAGGATATCCGGCGCGAGGGGGGGGCGGCTACAGCGGATGCTCGACATGATGGCGGGTGATAAGTGGTGATCGGTGGGCATATATGTACGTATGTACCTACATGCGATGCGTGTACATGTGTCGATGTAGGTACGTGATACGCGTGGGGTAAGCTGATCATGATACTGGTTCCTTTTCCTTTTTTTTTTTGTCTTTTTGTCTTTCCTCAGCACCGTTCACCCAGCTAGGGGGGGGGGGGGTGCCGAGTAACTACATGTAATGTACATGTAACGAACCGTCGTTTTTATTATTATTATGCAGAGTGAGGTAGACGCATCAGATGCTACTTGATGTAGAACCCCTTTTTTTTTCCCCTCTCTCTCTTTGGTGGGAATGTACGGGTGATATGTGGTGACTGGTGGTGGTATAAGTGATAACCGATGATGCTATCTACCTCACAGCGGAAAGAGAAAAAAAAGGATCCCAATAATTCCAATAACCGTAAAAAAAAAAAAAGAATAGTAAACAATATGATACCCACAAAGACGCAGAGAATTGACTAGAACACCACCACCCCCCGGCACCCCACTCCTCTCCGTTAGTCTCGCTAAACAAATTGACTTCCAACGATGGGCAGTCCTACGAGTATTAGACATGCACAGATGGTCGAGGTAATACGCATAGCATACACGATAATCATAAACTCAGCACAAAGCCCGCCAAACAAATTGATTCCCAACGATGACCAGTGATGTCGGTGGTGAATGATGATGATACATATTACATGTGTTTACTCTACGTGCGGTACATACCACCCACCAACATACGTATCAATACATTCGCGATAGATAAGTACTTCTTACATGCAAGTATTAATTGGGTCAAAGCCACCACCACTCGATATCGATACGGAACCCCGCTAAACAAAAAAAGAACTTCATTCCCAATGATGGACGGTGATGTCTAGTGATAAATGATGATGCTGCTACGCGGATGGTACATGTACCTTCTACAAATCACAACCACCAGAAATTGGCCAATTGAGCCAATCCGAACGTAAACGATACCAACCCGGCCTCGCTAAACGCACACATACATAAAAGTCTTCAAACGTTCCCGTATCGCTCCATTCCCATCGCGCCAAGCGCATCATCACCACGACACCTACACCTGCATGAACGAAACTTCCCAACCGGCAGTCACCCCAAGCGGGAAAGTGTAAGCCCATCCACACCGCATCACTCTCCATCACTCGGCTGGGTCTACTTACCTTCTACAAAGTGGTGGGTGGGGTGGGGTGGGTGCAGAGGCCAATGACAATCAGTACCGTGCGGGCGGGTCTCATGCAGCTAACCCCATAACCGAGCTTCTCGTCGTCGGCAAAGGTCCGAGATAAAGTGCTCTACAGGAGTACAAGTCATCAACTTTTCTATTTTTATGATCCATTCTGCGGGATGGGAGCATGGATTGGGATATTCCGCTAGGCAGGGTGGAAAAGTAGACTACACTAGCTTCATCATGGGTAGATATCTTATCTCTCCCTCTTTTTTTCTTCTCTCTCTCTCTCACGACCAAATCCTCTTCCCAGCTACTTGGCTAACTGGCCGGTACAGTAAGCCAAGCTCGGAGAAGGTGCACGTGTCGGAGATTTGTTTTGCACGTTGGTGGGAGAATATTGCGATACGATAGCCATAGTAATGATTTGAATTGTTTTCTTTTTTTTTTTGGTTTCTGATACCATGAAAGAACAAAAAAAAAAGAAAAGAGAAAGAAAAAACGTTCGTCACATTTTTGGGGCGGAGGAGTTTAATCGAGCCGATGGCCGGATTAGTTTACTCCTGCTGCGAATCATCAAAGTCGTCGCTTGGGACCTCCACACTAAAATCTGCATCCTCCCCGACCTTGTATCCAATGACAGATACATCCTTCAATCCTGCATCCTGCACAGTGGTTCGTTTCTTGTCTTGGTTCTGGATTGTTTGGAAGCCCTTGCTTAGGTCGGCCTGATCGATGGGGGCTCCGAGAATGATTTCGTCTGCGCTATCCGGAATGGGCGTGACGATGTTGTCTTTGTTCTGCTGGAGCAGCTCATGGATTTGAGTCTTGAGGGACATGAGAGAGTCGGATTTCTGGGCAAATAGGAACACAGTGGTGGATCCGTTTTTCGCGCGTAGAGTTAGAGAGGTGGAGTCTGGCGTTTGGTCCAACTATCGTAGCATGGGAGTGTTAGTGGGAGGGGTAATACGATGGGCTGTGGAGGGGATGCAAAAGCGACGATGATAGGACTCGAATGATCAAGTGCTAGATGAGAAGAGGGTGGGGGTTGATGAACTCACCATCTTTTGTATCTATCGCAGATGGTGACGGGATACAAGAATTTAGTTGGAAGAAACGTTTAAAGCTACTCGAGGTGGTCGTCGAGCTATTCTTCTTCGCTTGGCGGGAGTCCCTGCCAAGATATGCAGTCGAAGCGTCTTTAAACCACACCCCAATCTCGTTGTTTGGATGGGTGTTGTCTACGTGGGGATAGAGGTACGCCGGTAACTTTGGTTCCACCATTTTGACCTTTTGCTGTTTGGATAGTGATCTTATCACTTCACTCGCCGCCTGGTCGTTGATTTCCACGCCGTAGTAACTCCTTATCGTGTCCTGTACCTCCTCTGGCCGCGTTTCTCTCGTGACAATAAGGTGCTTTGGTACATGTCGTTTAAGCCACGATTGGCTGTTGCACGTCTCGCGTTTCGCTGCCGCTCGTTCTGCACGTTGACATGTGTGGTTGGGTTCTAGTATCTTGACTTTAATATCCTATTCCTGTGTAATTGTGGTATACATCCTCAATGGACAATCAATCACCTTTCTTCGTACGCGTCCGATACCGTATATCGGCACGAGATCGATCCTTGTGTAGGGGCTTGAACTGGAATTTATCGGCGACAGACCAATCCTGTATTGCCTCTTTGAAGTTGGTCCATGAAGGGAGCAGCTGACCGAGATGTATAGGACAGCAAACCATGTGGAATCTCGATGGGCAGGTATTGTGATGATATTCTTTAATTTTGAGCTACTGCTGGAGGTGGGATGAGTTGAAGGCATTAGTTTGCAGAAGCAGTGGAAACTTGCTCTCTTTTTCTTATTTCTTCTTTCCTTTTTTTTTTAGGGCTTTCCAGCTCCTCTATCCCTTTCTTTTTTAGTACCCCATCGGACTACGCTACGGGCATTGTTGTACACCGCGACCACCCACGAACAGTTAAATTCCCTAGGATCTCGATTATGTCGATGATGGAATGGCCCCAGTAAGATTTGTCGGACGTTTCCTGTCCGTGGTTCTCCGTGGTTTCTCCGTGGGGGAGGCTTGGGGAGAGGGGGGGCTGAGGGGGGGAGGGGGGGAGGGGGGGGAGAAGTTTAATGTAATATATTATTACTGGCTATGTACAGGATATTAACATGTTGAATAAGGCGTTTGGCGTTTGGCGTTTGCCTATGATTTTCCATCTAGGCGATATTTTCTTGCTGGCATTGTAAACAGCACGTATGTTTACCATGATCTCCTTTTCTCCTAACGCTCTGGACTCTTCGGCATATAATTGTATGCAGCCTACCATTCTTGGCTGACAGTTCTGGGCATTGGTTGTAGTAAGAGTAAAGTGGTTTAGTGGGGGACATGGGAACGGTCGGACCATTATAACACAGCCGCACAGATGTCATCAATGCTTAACGAACGGAATGCCATGCCTAGCACTCCACCCCCCTACAAAAATAGACATCAACATTCTAGGAGCTCATAATATCCGAGCTGTATGTGGGTGTTTATAGGTCCATAACAAGTATAATAAGCGGATTTAGTTGCTCTGATTAGGTAGAAGAGATGCGTATTTTATTTTGTTTTGATATATTACTCCATGGGGTCAGCCCTAGGCCTTTACGCTTCATCTATCAATCATCTCCGGGGGACCTGTTGGAATAGTGCAGGGATAAGACAATAGCGGGCACCCTTCTACCCTTCCCTTAGCTCCTATTGGGTAAGACGCATTGCCCAGGTTTAGTTTTAGCTCGAGAAACATGGCCGGCTTAAGATTGGGGTGTAATTTACTTGGGCGGCTCTAATAACACTAACAACAACGCTTCCCATTCGGGCAACTGCGGTAGTAGTACTACTCTAGACTAGCTAGTGGGGAAACAACCGCAAATCATCGAATCGCACTCGGGGCTTGGCAAGTCTGTGCTGCTTTACTAACTGCCACGGGTGTGTGGAGGGAGGAAGGGAGGCGCTTGGATTCTTGGTGTCTGGCGTGAGGCGGGCTTGGTTAAGGTTGTTTGTCGAGGTGGATATGGTAGCATACGAAGGGGGGTTCTCTGACCCTTCTATATATACAGGGTGCGCTATGCTGTGTCTCTATCTCCGCGTTAATCCCGTACTGAGACTCTAGATTGCTGACAAGAGAGCGACTAAAACAGAAGCGAGGCTGTAGGTATCCGCACTTGCAATTGTCTAGAACAGGAGGGAAGAATTGATTACTTGCAATTGTATGGTTCAAACAAGGACTCTCAATCCCCTTAAATCGTCTAGTTATAAAGAACCTCTGTATTCGCCAGAGAGGAATCAAATCATAAGGGTCACCTACATGTATGCTGTATTTTGAACCATAAAGAAGGACATAGCACCAGAACTATAGCCCTCAGTATCCCCCAAGACATAACGAGTGACTAAGAAGGACTACAAATAAGGTTCGTAAAAGTACAGGGAGGGCCAATGCACTCTCTAGTGCACAATTTAGCCTATATGGGAAGTGTTTAGATTCTTCTCAAGGGGACACCCTGTAAACATCATAAGGTTTCGATCAAGAGTACACCGTGGAGTTAACTACATGTATTTACTTACCCAGACAAGTTTCTCTTGTAAACAACTCTTGATACCAATGCTACAACTTTATTGATTATCATCACTGTCATCACAAGAAACATTCCATCGTCTTACATTCATCCCGAAAACGCCTGTCTGTATCAGAAACATCGCCTCAAACCCATACCCATCAAGCTATTCTTCCGCCTGTCTTGTCTCTAGCCTGGGGTCATAGCGTTTGCTTAAACTCACCGTGAAATAGTAATTATAGGTGAATTCCCCCTTTCCCTTTTCATCGAAGCTATCGCTGAATGAGCTTTCTCTTGCAGAGATAACCGATCAAGCCGATCAAAGGATCGGATTGAAAAAAAAAAAAAAAATCACGGAATCGCACTCGGCCTTGGCAAGCATCTGCACGACATTGTAAGGTATTCGTCTTTACCAGCTATATCACGCAAACATATGCGCAGTATCGGCGTAACTATTACTACCGACCGCCTCTGGGCGTTTTTTTAGAGTTAAGCTTGAGACATTCGAGACTATAAGTAATCGCAGCCACCCTCGACCCTTTCAGTAATCATTAATGTTTGCTCCCGAGGCTGCAGGATTAATCATCTTCACCCATAATCATTCGGCCCCTCGACATGGAATTTGATTAGTCACAAGCTTTAATTCACTTCCCCCTCGTGGCGCCGAGGTGTTTTGTGGGGCACTTGGAAGGGTTACTATTCTCCTGGTGCTTTTCTATCTCGAAATAAGCATGAATTGCCCCACATGTCAAGGTATCGCGACTTACAAACCTGAATTTTAGTATAGTTGGGGGCATTCTATTTCCAAGAGATTCTCTAAATATTTCAAAGCATGTCTATGAGCTTCCAAACTGACCCAGACTGTCATGGGGTCTGATATGGTCGAGGAAACTCAGCCAGAGATGAGACTGGGGGAATGGGTATATAACTATATCAAATCGCTGCTCTTTTGACAAGTGCTCTACTCAACAAACCAACACGACCAAGCGTTCTCCCCCATAACTAGAAACATCAATCTCGAATCCAAACCAAAACCGGAAATGTCTGGCCCAAACTCCTACCTTTCTGAGCCAACTGCAGAATACGCAGAGGTAGGTCCTCATACTTACCATGATCTCACAGATATAGGACATTCTAACAGACTATATAACCCAGTACCTCAAAGCTACAAACCCTCTTCCAGATCTCTCGGACCTCGCAGACGGTGAGGAAGCCCGCCAAACCTTCAGCAAGCTCTTCAATCCCAGCCGTAACGTCGAGATCCCCACGACCGGCTTCGTTATCACCGACCTCACCATCCCCGCCCGTGATGGCTACGATCTCCCCATTCGCACCTACATTCCCGAGGGCCCGGAAAATAGCACCTGGCCAGTGATCATCTGGAGTCACTACGGAGGCTGGGTTTTCGGCGGCCTACACAGCGACGATACGCTCTGCCGGGTCTTTGCGAAGGAGCTCGGAGTTGCTGTTGTGAATGTAGATTTTAGGTTGGCACCCGAGTGGGTGTTTCCTACTGCAGTGAACGATGTTCATGATACCCTCAGATGGGTATGTTGGCTCTCCATTTCTTTTTTAAAAAAAACCAGCATCATAATTAATACTGCGTACCAGGTCTCTGCAAACCCGGATAAGCTCAATGCAGACCTCTCAAAGGGCTTCATTATCGGCGGCACATCCGCGGGCGCTAACATGTCCTCCGTCGTAGCGCATCTAGCCCGCGACGAAAACCTCCCACACCCTCTTACCGGACAGCTCCTCAGTCAGGGGACCTTTTTTAGCCGTGGTCATCTCCCGCTCATTCCCGAGGAGCTCCGCGCTGAGTATACTTCCGACATCGACAACAAGGATGCAGTCATCATTAGTATGAAGACTATGGGCTACATTGCCGGTACGTAGGCTGCGAGCCAGTAGGGAGTAGGGTGTGTGTATTTTGTGCTGGACTGACTCTCTATTTCACTGACAGGTCAACTAAAGCCGGACCCGACAAGCCCGCTTTTCATTCCGATATTGTTCGAGTCGCACAGGGGACTCCCGAAGGCCTTTTTTGAGGTTGCCGGAGGTGATCCACTGAGAGATGAGAGTCTAATCTATGCCAAAATCTTACAGGCCAGCGGGGTGGAGACAAAGATGAAGATTTTCCCGGGATTGCCACATACGTTTTATGAGTTTCCGCAGTGGAAGGCGGCGGGCGAGTGGATCCCGAGTTTGGTGGAAGGTGCAAAGTACTTGTTGGCGAGCAACTAAACGGGTGTGGAAGTAAGTGATGTATTGAGTAGTAGAAATTGAGATAAGATGTGCCTACGGGCTGCATGCATGTATGAAGTATCAATCAATCAATTGAGATAAAATATATTCGGTTGTTGTTTTACGAGTGATAAAAGGTGATTTGATTACGGCCCATTGCGTAGCTTAGGAATTGAGGCTTGGGCAAAAGTTACCAGTAGGTACAGGGATTGGCCGCATTGAAGGTTAATGTTGAGCTGTGTTTCCCTACTCCGCAATCGATTGTTATCTTGCCGCATTGACTGCGGCCGTTGTTGACAGATCCTTAAGTAATTTAATTGGTTTCGGTTAAAAATTAGCCGAATCCTTACAGGTATTTCATGTACTCAATCTTAATAAATTAATAAATTGATAAATCAAACAATCAATCAATCAATTATATGTCAGGTGATCTCGCTAAATTCATCACTCGCAATCTTCTACCGTATAGGACCCCACGTGTCGGCACGTCCAAACGTTGGGACCATCATAGGATAGATATCACTCTCGATCACGGGGGCAGGCTAATAATCTGCTTGATTGAATTATTCATAGGTGGGGGCTACACACATATATTTACCACTAGTTAATCCCCCTACCATGCTTTTTGTTTAGAGGACTGAGAGCACCGGGTATGTTTGGCAGGCGGGGGGGAGAAAAAGGGATCATGGAAAATGACTCGGTTGTTTGCATTTGGGTGTTGATATATTACGTGCATATAAAGTAGATATCGTGACTAAACTATAAATCTGCCTTCTTGTGAAGGTGACCCACCATCTGTCGTGACACAGCACACTACATAAATCGTAACTCATAAATGATAAATATCCCGCGAAAACAGAAGGCAAAAACAAAAATGGGAATGGTATCATGCGCAAAAAAGGGGGAGAAAAGAAAATAAGAGAGAACGCGAGTAATTAATTGGTTGGTCTGCATGGCCAAAAAACCAAATTCCTTTCATCTCTTGTTGAAAATCCATCCAATACAATGGTGAAAATAAAGCTTACGAGTGAAAAGTAATGAATAGAAACACCACGTTCCAAAATTACGCCAAACAACCACAATGCTTTACGACAGGTGGCCTCCCAAAGAAACAAAAAAAAGATTTAGCGCCATTTATTTCTCCCTAACCCTGCACCGCCCATACTTTCTCTCACCACCCTCTCTCTATGGCTCTCCCTAACATGACCTAACAATGCATCTTTATTGACTCTAAAACTTCCACCATTGACTGTCATTCTCCTCGCACTCGCTTTCACACCGTCCCTCTTAGGGCTTAATACTGTTGATATACTCCCACTCCCATTCCTATTGTCTCGTTCGCCTCGAGGCATTCTGCGGGCGTGCCCAACTCCGAACATGTCGCCGTTTGGACTAATCTGCGATGTGCTCGTGGAAACCCTCCGCTTGTGAGTTGTCTTTTTCATTGCGCTTTTAAGGGGCCTGGAATTAGCTCGCCAGGGCTTCTCGTCGGTCGGAGCGTAATTGTCGCCGAGCGCTGCCGCATCGGATTTAGATCTATTGATGGCTTGGTCTGTATCGAACGTCCTGAGTGGTGAGTTTGAGGAACGAGGTAATGGTAAATCCGCGGGACTGACATCTTTATTCTTGGATAAGAATCCTACTTCTAGCCTGTTGTTCCTTGGCCTTATTGGGGGAGCTACAATCCCCTGTGCTTCTTCATATGGAAGTGAAAACTCCTGTCCCCTTTCATTGGATTCATCATAGATGGATTCCTCGAAAATTGTCGAATTCCCGTTCAATCGCTTCTGGCGCGGTTCATCCAGAAAGGTGTCATCGTCCTCATCGTCGTCCTCATCTTCCCATCTGACGCTCTTCTTGGGGTCTGGCTTTCGCCCAAACTTTACTCCCTTCTTGGGGGTCTTCACCTTGACAGGTCTTGGCGACTTTGGGTGAGGGACAGATGTTTGAGGTTCGAGTGGTTGAGGGGGAGCTGTGGCGGTAGTGGCGTTAAAGCTCGGCTGTTTTGCTGGAGATGGAACGGGGATTCCCATCCTGCGTCTGGGCGTACCGGAGTGGACGGATGGTGTATATTGAGCTGGACGGTAGCTATCCATCGAGCTCAATTCTCCATTTGGTTTGATGATATGAGAGACCGCATCCGATGCAGCCTTTTGAACCTCGAAAAGAGACCTTCTTGCCTGTTCAACTGCCTGTTCTTCTGAAACGTTAATCTCCCCAATCTGGCTAAGTTTAGCAACAGTCTCAAAGTGAGCCTTCGAGAGAGTGTGTATAATAGAGGAAAAGTCTGGATCAGTGTTCGCGACTACGTGTAGTGCATCCCTCTCAGCAGTCATCTTTAGGAGGTTGGCCTCACAAGTTAGTGCAGCAAGGTCGGTTTCCATGACACCTTCGACTGCTTGAAGACTGCGCAGACTTAACATTAGGGCCTGATCAATAACCTTCTCACAGCCCGGTCCGCTAATTCTTTGCTGAAGGTATCTCTGGTTTCCTCTCAATTCCGAGAGTACTTTTTCAGCCTCATCTCGTGCCTTGTAGACGGTTGGTTGCTGATTGTATTGACGATTCTTGAACACGTGGTCGAATGCAGCTATCCATGTGGAAACTAACGATATCCGTCTCTCCACTACCTTCAAACTCTTCAAGTCGTTGATTCTTTCCTTCTGCAGATCCTTTGAATTCTCATATGCAACCTTTAACTTTCTTGACCCCTCTCTCATTGCTGTATCCTTGGCACCACCTTGCTTGACTATCTTCTCCATAGCCTCCTTTGTCGAGTCGTTAAGGCGTTTCTTGAGTTCCTCCACCTCGGTTCGGAGCTCATAGATAGCTTTAACATATTGACTAACATGCCTATTTACGTTCATCGTATTTCTGGAAACCTTTGTCTTGATCTTCTTCGCACGGTCCGCATATTTAAGGGTATTATGAGTTTCTTCATAATGCTGACTCGAAGGACTAACACAAACAATCATGACTGTCTTACAGTTACCGCCCAAGGAAAACTTTAAAAGACGTGTGAGTTTAGAGTCTCGGTACGGAACATGGTTAGATTTATGGGGGTCACACAGTGCATTGATGCAGTTCCCAAGTGCTATTAATAGCGAAATTAGTTTGAGATGAATCCATCACTAAAAGTCTTCATAAAAAAGCTGAACTTACCAAGCAACGACCTGTTGATGTTGGCGCCCTCAAGAAGCCTATCACCCCTGTTCTTTGTGACGGATGCACGTTCGCTTCCAGCAAGATCAATGATTGACAAGGTAGCGAACATATGATTCTCGGACATTCCTGCCGTCCTTGGCTTCTGCAAAACGTTAATCTGTAGGACTGCATGGGATCGCGAAGAGGTGGCATTCGCCTCTGTTGGTGATATTGTTCGGTTGGTGTTCCCCATCAAAATCATGTTCATGACCTCCTGGACATTTTTAGGCGAATGTGTCGACAACCCAGCGACCGAGATATTCTGGTTCGTGTCTTCTCGGAGCTGGAGACCTAGCTTACTGCCGCCTGGGACGAGGAGATCTCTGATAGTTTCATTGTAAATTTCGAGATAGGAGAGTGTGAGCTCAATTTCTTTCTCGCCAGACAGCGCGTCAATACGATTAAAAAGCTCAGCGCACGTAAGAAAGATGATCCCCGGGTGTTGCGGAGTTCCACTGATGGTATGTGTCTTCCCGCACCCCGTTGCTCCATATGCGAATACTGTAGAGTTGAATCCATCCAACACACTGTCCAGCAGTGATCTCGTCGTAGCTTCATAAACCTCATCCTGCGTTGCCGTCTCATCAAACACTCTATCAAACCCAAATCGCATATCCTTAACCTTTTTTCCTTGCGGCAAGATTGTCTTTTGGTATCGTGCTACAGGGTTATCCTCTGGTGGGTCAAAGACACTGATAAGGAGCATCAGCCTCTACTAACTACTAAGGGGTAAGGGGCAACGCACAGGACACGGTCATCTATTACTTTTACTACACTCCGTACACCCTTGCCCGTAAGTTTTGGTGTTGGCATAGCAGCAAGAGAGCCGTCACCAAAGAACGTTGGGGCATCATCAATTCGGGTTCTAGAATGGGGAGGTTAGGATGTTCACGAATACCGGTGTGGGGTAATGGAAAACGCACATTTGAGCTGCCTCCCGGATTGTGAAGGGTCGAACTCGTACTATATAAATTGAACCTTGTCAGGCATGCCTGTAAGAGCGCCAAAGGGACATTTCCCGCTTACCAGTAACATAGATTGACGACCTGTCGCCCATTTTCAGATTTATGATAAGTTTGAAGGGCTAAGTTAACGTGACACGCAATCCTAATAGAGGTGAGGAAGGGGAAAAAAATTAAATGATGCTGCTGCTGGAGATACTGCTGGATAATGTTGCCGTCTCTGAGTCGTTAAGTGATGATGTTGGTCGTCCACAGTTGAGGGGGGAGGGAACTTGGAGGTTATGAGCTGTAGTGTTTGTTTAGGCAAGCCAAGACTGGCGCAGGATCTGCAGGGCTGGTTGCTGTGACAACAATACGCTGCAGGCACACTAGACACGACATCATATGTCAAACCGCCCCTGCTTGTTCTAGACCCCAACGTGTCCCCATTTGAGGATAGTAAAATTACCCAGTAGATAACGTCTTTACATTTACGGTAATTACCTATGGCAGGTCTCGGGGGTTCAAGCATCATAAAGTATAGAGTATCAAAAATTTTTATAAAGATAATAATTATTTACTGCGAATGCAATAGTATCTACCCCCCCGACAGCGTCTGGGCTGCCCACTAAACCTTTCATTGCCCAGCATGAAAAAACTTGTATGAAATAGGTATCGAACTCCTCCACAAAGGGATAAGAACACAAAATGAAGCAAGAATCTTACATTAATAAGAATCGTTAAAGAAGGGTATAGGTATAAAACAAAACTCATATCAACGATCGCTCATAAAAGAACAAAAGAGAATGCATAAATGAATATCGCGATGCCAGCTCAAGTAGTACGCTCGTATGCCCAAAACAAAAAAAAAATCAACCGTGAAACCGGTCCCAATTCCCAGTCACCCAAACGAGAATATGAAAGAAAAAATAGAAAGAAGAACGCCTCCACCCATCCCCGGCCCAATTCGTATCGACTGAAGAGAAAATGAAAGATAATAGTCATTCCGTGTCGAAACCATTCTATTCGTCCCGGTAAAATTTCCGGAAGATCAAATGCAAAAATAAATTCACGTTGAATTTGATCATACCGTCACATAACATCATGAATTGATTATTGTGAAATTGCATCTAAGGGATTTTGTTTAGCAATTGCGCTTACGACAAACTGGAAAATGGATACATACCTGTAGAAGATCATCTAGCAGGACCTGAGCGCTAGCCCCTGGGATCATCATACTCCCATTGCTCGCCTCGACAAAGAATATGCCAACTTCGTCCGAGGAAATAGTAAAATTGACCTTGTCCCATCTCTTTTCAGGGAATCCATCTAGTTTGACGAGGACGCCTTTATCCGCCAGGCCTCTAGCAGTATATTTGTACGAACCGAATTTTGGGACTCTCCCTGAACGCTGTAGTTCCCGCATGTGGAAATATTGCCTTGTAAACGGGAGGATAGCCTTCTTCTTGCCTTTCTTCGTTTGTAAAGTGACCATTGCTTGCTCAATATAATCATTGTAACTCTGTAGTTGGGACTCAAGATATTGTGCTTTTTCGTTCAGATGAGCCAGTGTCATTTTGACACCATCCAATTCCCTAGTCCTCTCTATTCTTCTCCTATGCTTTGTCCGGATATCCGTAGCAATTGCGTTCAGCAAATCTTGGTAGTGGTTCTTACGGGTGATTTTTCCGGTCTTCTCGAGGCGAATGATGCACTCTAACGCTGTCCGTTTCAACTCTGCATAGGTCATGCTATATATCGGTTAGTATAGTCTAATTTAAGATATACGCGGCAGAACTTACGTGCTAACATCGCTCAGTGTATGGGTAGCATCGGCATAAGCACTCTTCTTCTTCCCTACTTGCGACTTCTCTTCTAGTAGTAGCTGCTCCCATCTATCCTCATCCTCACCGGTGATAGGTTTGACAAGAATCTCCATTAGGTTTGACCCTGTTTGAACTCGGATAACATAAAGAATGCATCTTTTAGTCTCCACGAATAGTGCGTTGACTTCACTATCTGGGTCCTCGATCCTTTGGAAGTGGGGATCCAATTGTAGCCCAATCTCAGTATTGCCTACATTCTTCAATTCCGCCTCGGAGTTTTGGACGCTCCCAAGCTCGCTGATGATTACCCTCAACTGATCATCTCGACTAGGAGCAATAATTTCGATATCTTGAGCGACTAATCTGTGTATAGCAAAGATATCCGTCATTTTGATATAAAGTGTTGGCTTCTTCTTACTTGTGAGATCTTCAAACTCGTCGATATCAAATCGAGTCTTCACATCGGGCACATTAATGAGCACTCTGAAAATATCCTTCATCCTTGTTACCGCTTCCATGATATGGTGATTTAATGGTTGTAGGTAGATGTTGTCCTGGGCAAACTGCCTCCCGCTAGAGATCTGGTTTAACAACTTCCCTACTTCTGCCAGATTCCTCTTCTGCATTGGAGTCAATGACTTCTCCACCACACCATATGATTCCGGCCCGATCACAGCAGGACCCCAATATTTCTGGTATACGAAATGCTCAACGATTTGTAGAATAACGTCTTCGCCTTCGTTCGGGAATCTGTCAAGGAGAGCATTTACTGCTTGTTGAGCGATGTATCGAATACCATATGGCATACGGTTGAGGTTGTCCTCCATGGCACTGATAAAATCGTCCGAAAGGTTGCGCAGGTCAGAGAGATGTGCAACAAACGTTACCCTGGTCTCTTGATCGTGGATAGCGACTTCGCGGCCGACGTTGGGGTTCCGCTTGGACCGCATACCGGTGCGGAGTTCCTCGTTATTGATTGACGACCGATAGATCTGCAAAGGATCGCTCTCTAGGTCTAACTCGTCGTTCTCGACGATTTCTGATTTGATCAGAGGTCCCAGAACATCCCTCAAGAACTTACGATCTTTTGGTGACCTAATATAATTCATAGCCAATTTAAGCCAAAAGAAATTCACCCTTAGGAAATCCTCCGGACGGTCGCAATTCTCAACCTCATCTTTTACGCTTCTCGCTATAAGCTTGAGCAAGTAATATTCCTCCCTTCGCTTTTGAGCGTACCCAAATATTCCCATGACCAAGTTTTCTACCCGCTTCAGCTCCTGATCAGCTGTATTTTGCTCCCGAATCTTCTGGAACATCCGAGTAAGATATTGCGGCTGTGTTTGAAGGGCAAAAAACATTTGTTGGTACCGCTCAAGTCTCTTCCGGGAATTATTATTCAGTGCTTTGAGGTCAAATGGGTCTGCGCTTGCGATTTCGGTGTTGTGAAGCAAGTTTCCGACAGAACCGGTAAAGCGTTTCTGATGCCTGATAACCTCGTCAAGGGTAATCTTGTTCTTGACAAGTAGGGCGATCTTGATGTCAAGCTGGTCAACGTATGCTTCAGCCAGTTCGTTTGCTCTGACATGTTGAACGACATTTTTCCGAAGACTTTCAAACTCGATTTCCTCATCGAAGTCAAAGTCGCTGTCATTAAGAAGATGTACGAAGTTCTTGACTGTGCCAACAGGTGGGTTCTTCCCGCTCACTGGAAAAAAGAAAGTTATTTCACGCGTGTTATAGTGAATGATAGATAGGGAAAAACTTACTCAACGATTTGTACGCCTCACCCTGCTGTCTTCCTCTGACAAAGCTTTGAATCTTGATAACCTTTTCCATATTGTCCTTGAAGTGTTTGAGTTTGCCAAAGAACCGTTTTCTCTCGAGACAACCTCTAGACAAGGCCTGAAAGTCGATGATTGCCTCTTCCTCGTCATGGACAGCAAGCACCGTTTGGTTGGCATACGCTCTTATAAGGACACCTCTGATAGCAGCCTGGACACCTATAACCCCGCGAACCTCAGATGCCAATTCATCTAAAAATCTTCCTTCACGCTGTCGGTAGAGGAATCCGCGAGCATTGGCCTGAAGTGTGACGATGCTGTTAACTTCGTGGTCAAGAGCATCTAGAGTATCTAGGCAATCCCATCGTTGGAGGACACCCCGTGCCATAGCCTGAAGATCAATAATGCACTCGACGGCGGCGTCCAGTTGGTCTAGAGTATCATCGAAGGCCTTCCTTGCTAGGAAACCGCGGGCCAAAGCCTGCAAATCAATGATATCGTCCTCAGCCTGTGCCAGGCATAGCAACTTCCTCCTATACTCCCACCTAATCAGAGTCCCTCGACTAAAAGCCTGAATGTATGTCCAATCCTCTACTTTTTCTTCCAAAGCCTCTTTATCCGCGCTTAGAGATTTTCTAAGCAGGTAGCCTCTTATTGCAGCCTGGAGATACGGTAGGATTTCGTCTTCAGATTTTAAAACCTCCTGGTCCTTTTTCATGGATTGTCTTATCAATGCACCTCTAGCAGCTCCTTGAAGGGCCGTGATGGTCTGTTCAGTGCTTTTTAAGGCGGCCATATCTTTGGTAATGGAGCTTCGAATCAGAAAGCCTCTGGCAGCGGCTTGTAGAGTGGTGATTGGGGTTTCTGTTTCTGCTTCTTTCAAGCTGGTTACGTCTTTTGCCATCGCCTTCCTTACTAACGCCCCCTTTGCAGCAGCCTGGAGTGATATAATTGCTGATTCTGCTTCTTTTAAGGCGGAAATATCTTTCTGCATGGCCTTTCGGACTAGGACACCTCTCGCGGCTGCAGCAAGCATTGTAAAATCACCGTTTACTTCCTCCAGGGCATCTACATCCTTTGACATCTTTTTCCGGACCATACAGCCCCTAATCAATCCTTGGAGTACCGTCGTCCCCTTTTCCGTTGTCATCAGCATCCTCTGGGTCTCTGCCACCCTCCTTCTAACTAACACTCCACGAATGGCTGCTTGAGTTTCGCAAATCCGATCTTCGCTTTGAGAGACATCCGCCACCTTTGCTGCCAGCCTCCTCCTCAACAAGGCTCCTCTAACCTTGGCCTGAAAATCAACAACCTGAACTTCCTTCTTCTGGACCTCATTCATTCGAGACTGAAGACGCATCCTTAGGAGAAGACCCCTTGAGGCAGACTGCAGGCTCACAACGCCCATTTGGGCCATCTCTAACTTCATCTTCTGTTGAATGTATTGTTTTCTCACTTTCGTTGCCCGGTATCTTGCCTGTAACCGGACAATCAATCGCTCATGTGCCGTGAAATGTCGTTGCTTTCGTAAAATCGCTTGCCGTATCGCGTAACCCCGGGTGACTGCCTGGATCTCTGTAGCCCATCTGGCCATGTCCGCCCTATATCCAAATGACATACGGGCAAACATTCCTCTGATCATAGCCTGTAACTCAACTATAGCTTCCTCATTATCCCACAGCGCCTCCATACGTAATCCCAACCTCATACGGACCAGTGCTCCTCTACAAATATTTTGTAGTTCAAGAATGTCAGGTTCAAGCTCGCCCAACTCCCTCTCAATACGATCCTCTTCAGACTCGGGAGGCTCTGGTTCAGGCTCTTCCTCATGTCCAAAGTGTTTGTTTACACCGCGGAAAGAAGGCAAACTAACACCGGAAATATCGAGACTTTTCTGGGTATCTTGAATTTCCTTTTCCGTAAACTCTAACTTTCCGACAAGGTTACCGATGGCATTTGTGGTCATTCCAAGGCGAATGAGAAGGTAGGATAGAGCATGTATGCAGTAGATAACTTTGGGTATGTTTTTCTTGTTGTAGAGATCAGTTAACTCAAAAATAAAAATCTGATAAATAGTAAATTAGTATTCGGACATGCGATTGTAAAGGATGTATAATTTACTTCAGGCAGTTCCACTCTTTTTAGGAACCGGAAAAACCTGTCGATATTATCAGAGTGCCGAAACTGAAGTTTCTTTGCCTCGAATATCCTAGGCACTAGTTCTGGCGAGAATATTCGTACTAGTTTCGCAAGAGTAACACCATCCCGCAAGGCTTCTTCTAGCTCTACAATCGGTGGTATAGGTTCCCCAATACAACCCTCAAGCCACCTTCCCATCCATGAATCAGTAAAAGTTTTAACATAAGTTTTCATCACAAGAACTCACTCTTTGGCTTCACCAATGTGGCACAAATACTCGTAAGCTTGAATATATTGGCGCCGTTTATCCATCCAATTCATCCTTTCCCAGCTGCTCAAATTATCCGTGTTTACCCTTTGCAGACGTTTCCTTCCATGCATTCCCGTAACATCCTGTCCAGAGCCCATCGCAAAGTCTTCACGAGAACCTTCATTTGTTAAGCGTGATAACGTTCGGAAGTGCGATACGCTGCTGTTTCGTAAGGAGTCTATATCACTACTTTTAAGCGAAGTCGTACCGGTACTAGCCGTATGTCGATGTAAGGAGTTGTATGGGGTTGGCGTTGGTTGGGGCCGGGCATGAGGCGGTGGGGAGGTAGATCCGACAGCATAAGGGGATGTTAAATTTGGCGGAGAAGGAATACTATAACCGCGATTCGTTCGTGTACCTATTGGCGAGAAGCTAGAGCCTGATGTTGGTCGAGGGGGAGTGGTAGGACCTGACGTTAGGTTTGTTGTATATGAAGATATCATCGGTGACGTCGTGGCTGCACTCAGCGACATAGAATGTTTGTGTTTTAGGGAGTTCCCTCGCCCCTCTATGTTGCTGAACCGTGACGACGTTGAGGTTGTGGACGAAACAGTTGTGGAACGCGAAGATGGAAAAGAATAAGCCGATGAACTTGCAGACACAGTCGAGGCGTTTGAAGCTTGTCTCCTGTGTGGTGTTGGGGGATAGAGAGACATGGCAAAATAAGAGATGAGAGACTCTTAGCGGACTTGAGCGACCTGCGGGGAAATGTTTTGAGTGGGGGGGGAGGGGGTGGGGGGTGGGAGGAAGTGATGTTGATGGTGTGTGTGATTCTGGCTATGGCGATGTTAATGTGTGATGAGATGGGGCTCTGCAGCTTGCCCTGAGCTCGATGTTGGGTGTAAACAAACCTAAATGGAGGTCCTTGCGTTGGTAAACAATGGCGTAGGCACCAGTGCGTATACCGGCTAGACAACCGACGGAGAATAGCAGCGGGAACCCTTTAGATACCACTGGATAAAAGGAGAAAAAGCCGTGTGGGTAGAGGGGGTAAGATAGGTGGAGTAAGTAAGACCAGCTAGAGCAAGGCCAAAAAGTTTGAGCCCTTAAAAGCAACAAAGATATAAAAGAAACAGTGCCCACTAAAGAGTTCGTTTACATACAAGATGGAGGGAAACAAAAACTTTCACCCTAAAGGATGATGTCTGCTGTCTCTATATGCATATCACTCCGCTGTCGTCTGCAGCGTTATGCACACCAAGAGCGGAGGCGAGTTGTTGTGCCCGATGCAGCTTGGCAAACATTCTACCTGATCGAGCCAAAAGTGAATCCCTTTGAAATTACATCCCACGTGATACCAGGCTACTTGTAATACTAGGCCAGTAAAATATTAGCCCCTCATCTCTCTTGGCTTTGTGTGCCCCACTAACTCCACTAAATACGTTTTTTTGTGTTGCTTCTTTTTTTTCCTTTGTGTGTACCCTAACCCTGAAGAAGGGTTTCAGTATTTCTTCTCCACCACTTCGGGCACTTTTCACTTTTTCCTCTTCTTTTTTTTTACTTGGACTGGTACGCCAGTATCCCTTGCCCAAACACTTGTATTCCTTCTGGAATAATAAACCACGCAAGATCTACTCTCCCCCTAGAATCGTTACTTCCCTTCACTGCAATAAAAAAAATGCCTGCAGCTACTGGTAACGACGCCCAGGTTGGCGTGTTGGACTTCACTTCCGCCATTGAAGTCATGAAAAAGGAATACCCCAGAGATGGCTTGGATGCCAGAGCTCTGTTGGATTCTGAGAAGCGAGGAGGATTGACGTGAGTATTTTTGCTATCAAAGTTTTCCGAATTATGAATTTCCAATGTTCTGACACGTGAAAAAAAAAAGTTACAACGATTTCCTCATCCTTCCTGGTTACGTTGGGTTCCCCGCCTCAGATGTGACTCTTGATACCAAGATCACCAAGCGTCATTCGATCAACTTGCCTCTGGTGTCTTCGCCTATGGACACTGTCACTGAGGACCAAATGGCCATCTTCATGGCGCTTTTGGGTGGTGTTGGTTTCATCCACCACAACTGCACTGCTGAAGGCCAGGCCGAGATGGTCAGGAAGGTCAAGAAGTATGAGAACGGATTCATTTTGGATCCTGTTGTCATGAGCGCCAAGAACACCGTTGGTGATGTTTGGCAAGTCAAGACCAAGCAAGGTTTTGCTGGAATTCCCGTCACTGGTAAGAAACCCTCTCTACTCTCTCGCCTTCTTTTTGCCCTGCAGTTGCAATCCCGGCTTCTATGATGATCATCAAACACATATAACTTTCGTTCAACCGCATCGAAGTCAATCTCTTGTGGAAAACTAAAATACCTGATCTTGCCATCTCATTACGATTTATATACTTTCCATCGCAAAAATCTGTTTGGAGTTCAATTAGCTGATAAACATACCCTCAGAGGACGGTCGTTTGCAGTCAAAGCTTATTGGAATGGTCACCATGCGTGATATCCAATTCCATGCGGACATATCAACTCCCTTGTCCGAGGTAATGACCACTGAGTTGGTCACCGCCCCCGAGGGAATCACTCTCCAGGAAGCCAACGCAATTCTACGAGCTTCAAAGAAGGGCAAGCTCCCTATTGTTGATAAGGCCGGCAACCTTACCGCCCTTCTCTCCCGCTCTGACCTTATGAAGAACCTCCACTTCCCTCTTGCTTCTAAGCGCCCCCACAGCAAGCAGCTTCTCTGTGGTGCTGCCATCGGTACCAGGGAGGACGACAAGGCCAGACTCAAGTTGTTGGCCGAGGCTGGGTTGGATATCGTTATCCTGGATAGCTCCCAGGGTAACAGTATCTACCAGATTGAGATGGTCAAGTGGATCAAGAAGGAATTCCCCGACATTGATGTCATTGCCGGAAACGTCGTTACCAGGGAGCAGGCTGCCAGCCTTATCGCTGCCGGTGCCGACGGCCTCCGTATCGGTATGGGTTCTGGTTCAGCCTGTATCACCCAGGAGGTCATGGCGGTTGGCCGTCCTCAGGCCGCTGCCGTCTTCAGCATCTGCCAGTTCGCCAGCCGCTTCGGTGTTCCCTGCATGGCTGATGGAGGAATCCAGAACGTCGGACACATTGTCAAGGGTATCGCCTTGGGTGCCAGCACTGTGATGATGGGTGGTCTTCTTGCGGGAACCACCGAGTCCCCTGGAAAGTACTTTTTGAGTGCTGAGGGTAAGCTCGTCAAGGCCTACAGGGGTATGGGATCAATCGATGCCATGGAAAGCATGAAGACTGGGGACAATGCTGCCACCGGAAGATACTTCTCCGAGGGTGACAAGGTCCGCGTTGCTCAGGGTGTCAGGTATGTTTTGTTTTATATCCACTAGTAGCAGTACGGAAGCTAATTGTCTCAAATAGCGGGTCTGTCTTGGATCGTGGCTCCGTCACCAAGTTCATCCCCTATCTTCAGGCCGGTCTCCAGCACTCGTTCCAGGACATTGGTGTCAGGAGCATTGGGGAGCTCCAGACTGGAGTCGCCGAGGGAACTGTCAGGTTCGAGCTCAGGACCGTCTCCGCCCAGGCCGAGGGTAACGTCCACGGTCTGCACGAGTTCAACAAGAAGCTCTACTCTTAGATGTGTATAGTTCTCTTGCGTTTTTTTTTCTTCCTTCATTTTATATTATCTTACAATCACTTTTTGTTCTTTTCTCTCTTTAAATAGGGTTACGGTGTCGGGGAGTGGCAAACTTTGGGGAAACGGGGACGGAAAAGTTTTTCATTTATGGGGATACTTGGGTGCTAGTTGAGTTGTACATTTGACATCAGGGAAAAGTCCTAATGGAATCTTTTGATACACATTTTTGATTTGTGCTGTTTGTGCTGTTTGTGCTTGCTTGGGTTGTGTCTTTGTTCAGAGATTCCTTGCCGTTTTTGAATCACTGGGTACTCATTCTGGCCAGCTATACTAGGGTTAGGGCTGTCTTAGTCGCATGTATATGGTACCTACAGACTACAGTGCGACCCTGAGAATATACTTAGATCAAGAAGAAATTTGCTTGTGCCAGTTCGTTTGGGATTGGCCAACAATATGCTGCTATCAAGGATACGCTACTACTGGGTATGCTACCATCGGGGTCCCGCTGTAGAAGTACATGTAAATACATACCTACAGGTATATACGTATATGTAGATGCTGGTGCATAAGGGCCCGTTTGGCAACAGGAGTTTTCACCCTTGGACACCTTGGAAACCCCGTTCTGTCTAGCTGCCAAACGGGCCCTAGATTATCTGCAGTACGCAAGACTGTTGTTGTAAAGAAAGAGGTTTCACGACCTCGGCTGGTGATAAACCTAACCCACCATATACCGGCAGTGATAATCCCAACCAGAAACACTGGAGGGAGGCGTAGGTACAACGCCCAATGTCCAATGATAGATACAGCTTCCCCGGCGAGGAGGAGGGAGGAGGTGCACCGTGTGCCACGCCTTTCTACATTACATTATACATGTAGATACAATATAGCAGGGGGTACAGCTTCTCGTAGGTAGATCATATCCTAACACCGCGTTCGGGACTGCGGTCATACCGGTTCGGTGGTTGTTATCTACAGTATTCTCTCGGGGGCTGGCCTCAATGGCAGCCTGGAGGTCTTATATCACAGTGGATTCGCAACTATCTTGGTTTCTTTGTAATATGTGAATGTATTTTTATGCTCCCTTAATTATGCTATAGAATATTGAGTTAGATATTGCATCATTCGGCACCCCGGACCGCACAACAACCAGAAACCCATATCAACGTTCCACAACCCTTCAAGTCCCCCCCAACTCCAATTCCCAGTTCCCAAACCCCACCAGCACGCCCCCAATGGCCACCACCGCCGCCCCGGTATTCCACAACCCGCACGACCGCCTCTCAACAACCTTCCCCGGGCGCCTCCTCCTCTGCAACATCGGCTCCTTCAGCACGGGCCTGCTGATCGGCGGCGCCCTCGGCAGCCGCCGCGCCGCACTACGCTTCCGCGCCGAGAACGCCCACCGCCTGCCCGCCAGCGAGCGCGCCTGGTACTTCTACCACAAGTCCAAGAACTACCACGCGGCGCTCGGCGGCATCACGCAGGGCGTGCGCACGGGCGCGCGCGTGTGTGCGTGGGCCAGCATGTTTGTCGTCACCGAGGAGGCCGTCGACCGCTTGATGGGCCGTGCGGACTTTGTCGGCACCGTGGTTGCCGGGCTGAGCTTGTCGGGGTTCTTTAGCTTGTGGAGTGAGTGCTTTCCCCCCCTCTTTGTTTTGTGTTTGTGTTTTTTGGAGGGAATGGGAGGCGCTGACGGGGGGCGTTTGTGGTGGTGGTGGGGGGTTTGTTGGTGGGATTGTAGATAGGTTATCGTATAGCATGACGATCACATCGGCGAAGCGGGGACTGGCGTTTGGGTTGGTGTTTGGGCTCGCGCAGGACTTGCTGATGATGAGGAGAAGGTGGGAGTGGAGTGCGCCGGAGAGGCAGTCGGGTTGATGGATTTGATATTTGAAATCATCATCATCATCATGGGCTTTTCTACAAGGTTTTTTTCTTTTCTTTTCTTTGTAATGTTCCTTTTCTTCTTTTCCTTTTCTCAATTCGAGCATTGGGGTTGGCTCCTGGCCATATTATATACTGTAGGTAGGTACATGTATTTATATCACTGCTGTGTAGATAATGCTTTTTTTTTCGGGCGTCAAGGTTTCAATCTGATTCTCCATTCACAACTGTTAGTCCATCACCTTATCAACATCTTCACCACCACCCCCTTCTTGTACTTCACCATTGTCCTCCTCCTCCTCCTCCTCTTCCTCCTCCCCCGAGCCCTCATCTAGGTCCCGCAACGGGAACGTCAATATCGCCGCAATTCCCCCCAACCCGTCCAGCCGTACCCCACTCTCATGGATACTACTCAACACCAGTGACTCACCCCCAGCCTTCTTGACCTGCTCCACCATCCTGACGTACCTCCTTCGCTCGGCAATCTTGTCGCTGCGAAACAAGCTATTGCTCACCAGCAGCGTGCCCACGGCGCCCTTCTCGACGGCGCGCGCAACCTCACGTGGCCCGTACCACGCCCGCGCCTCGTCCGCGCTCATCATCTCAAAGAAGCTCTCGACGGCGCGCGTCTCGCGCGCAAACTTTGTGTCGGTCAGCTTGGCCACCACGGCCGGCGACTTGAGGACCTCGTTGAGCGAGTGGATGTGGCCGGAGGTGCAGTGCACCACGACGAACTTGGGCTTGGCAATGAGGACGGCGCGGGCGTCGGTGCGCAGCGCGGTGGCGAAGATGTGTTCGCGCAGACCCTCGGCGACGAAGCCGGGGGAGGCGAGAAGGATCACTTTGAGGGTTGTGAAGTCAAAGTGCCGCAGGAGGGATTGGTAGGTGGCTTCGTAGAACTTTTCGAGGCCCTGTCGGAGGAGGAGGTGAGTAAGTAATATGTTTGCGGGTTTCTGTAGGGAGGAGGGGGAGGTACCTTTTCGTAGTTTGAGACTATGCCCCTTCGTTTTCGCGGAACGGGGACCTCCACTTTCTGCCGTAGGACCGTCATATGGTCCGTAATAAAGCACACATTCGCCAACCCTTTCACACGGCCATCATCAACCTATGCTCTCAAACAATAATAACGGCCTCCGCCATATATATATATATATATATATATATACATACCCTCCTGCAGCACCACGGCACCAATCTCTGACCTCTCCCCGGCATCGCACGCCTCCCTGATCGTGTTGAGCGTGACCGAGTCCCACTCTGCCTTTATGATGGTAAAGTTCCTGTGCAGCTCCAGGTCGAGGGTGTGGTGGACGCCGACGGCCACATGCTTGTTCTCCTCGCAGACACGCCCGTTGAGGTGCAGCTGGCCGGCCTGGGCGTCAAAGTCCACCCTGTCCACCTGGATAGTGAGGACCGTCTGGATGCGCTGGGACTGCGTGGAGCCCGTCTTGGACTCGAGCGTAACACGGCGGATGGCGTTGGCGCGGAGACGGTCGCCGGGGCGGATGAGGTTAAAGGCGTGCCACTATAGGGAGAGAGAGTGTGTGTGAGATGGGTTAGGAGGGAGAGGAGGAGGAGGAGGAGGGGAGAGTACCATGTCTTCGGGCTCTTCGGGGAAGAGGGTCACAAAGCCTGTCATGTCGCGCTCGATGGCTCTTTTTATTAACTTCATTTTGTTTATTTCTTTTCTATGCAGATAATAATAGTGATAACAATAATATAAAGAGGGAAAAGGGGGAGGGTTGTGAATAGTCAAGTCTCTATCCAATAAGCAGAGCAGAGAAACATAAATCGAAATCTCGAGTGATCGATGAAGTGGAGCGGTGACGTCTTGTGGCCTGATAAGATTATTTTAATCTGATATGATATGATAGATGATAAGATGATAAGATGATGAAGATGATGAAGATGAGATAAGATGAGATGAGATGAGATAAGAATCGACTCTGTTTCCCGACAGCCAACTGAACTGGGGTGAAACCGGTCCTCGTATCATTGGCATCGTCACAGGCACCGTCAACGCTCAAAGTTATAAAGCAAATTTTCTTCTAACCACCAACTATTGCTCCTTCAATGGGATTAGCATACATAGCTACTAGTAGAAGGGATTCTCGTCCAACTCAGCTTTGACTGCCCCTATTAATCCTCCCTCATGCGTAAAACTATTCACCTCTGTAGCCAAACCGTGCTGCTCCCTTTATGGCCCAGCTCTAGGGGTATGGGGTGTACGCTGTGACAACCCCAGTTCTACGCAGGGTCTGCTGGATTCGGGGGGATATTCGTGTCCCAGATACTTCAAACCCCAAGTCCCTATACCACCTACAGTATAGAGATGGTTGAGCAGACACTACATGATATAGCAGTCAATACTGAATACAGATTCTTTTCTAGCACGGCCCCATCTACTCCAGAGCTACTGCTAGTACTCTCATGCAATTAATCAGGCTTGCAGTGCAGGCCATGCATCACGTTAAGCGGAATGCTTACCGAATGCCGGTGAGCCTCGGCCCCTCCCCCACTTTGGTAGCGTACCGTACAGTTACTTATTCTTATGATCTAGAGAAGGGGAAGGAAACGATTGCCTATCCCATTGATATTGGTGGTTGATAATAGATATATCTACTCATACATGTACAAGGATAATAATCATCTCACTGCTGCTGGCTGGCTGACCCGCCATCAACTCCATGAAGTATCTACAGATCACACGTGAAGGAAGGAAGGAAGGAAGAATAGAAGCCTGATCTTCCCTCGGGGCACCAGCTCAGCTATTATTATGTCTAATACCTGGAATCTCTCCTTCTTCACCCGTAATCTCCTGCGGTCCATCAGCATCTCCTCCGGTTATAGACATAGTCATAGACACCTGATCAATACGACTGCCAGAATGACATCAACTACAGCAAAGACACCTGCAGTCCCGCGTCTCAGCGCCAGGTACATACCTGCTCCCTTTCACTCTCAACTTCTAAATACTAGATTCTAACATATGAGACAGCCTACTCCTAATCAACCCCCGCAACGAAATCCTCCTCGTCCACCGCCCCACCCACTCGAGCACCTTCCCCAACGCCCACGTCTTCCCCGGCGGCGCCACCTCCCCCGACGACAGCACCTCCCCAAACCCGCTCAAGCTCTGCGCCATCCGCGAGACCTTCGAGGAGACCGGCCTGCTCCTCACCCACCCGCCTCCCCCGCCATCAGTCATCTCCACCATCCCCGAGGCGCGCTCGCAGATCCACGCCGGCAAGCTCTCGTTCACGGCCTACCTACAATCCCACAACCTCGCGCCGGCGCTCGACGACCTCATCCCGTTCACGACGTGGATCACGCCGAAATCAATGCCCCGCCGCTTCGAGGCGCACATGTTCCTCTCCTTCCTCCCGGACACCACCAGCACCACCACCACCTCGCAGCAGCAGCAGCCCACCAGCGACGGCGGCATCGAGATCCTATCGACGCGCTTCCTCACACCGCAGGCCGCGCTCGACGCCGCGCGCAGGGACGAGCTCGTCTTCTTCCCGCCGCAGTTCTACCTGCTGTCCATGCTGGCACCGTACCTCTCCGACGACAACGTGGGGATAGAGGACCACTCTGCCGGCGTGCGCAGGAGGAGGAGGCTGGTGCGGTTTGCGCGGGAGGGGTTTGGCGGCCTGGTGATGGAGCCGGCGCCGCTCAAGAGGCTGCCCGACGGGAGGGTGGTCATGGGGCTGGGCGAGAGGGGTGATGGCGAGAGGGTGGTGGTTATTCAGCTCGCGGCGAAGGGGGAGCCGAGGGGGTTGGAGATTGTGGGGAGGGGGGAGGTGGCGAGGTTGTAGGTAGGTACTGTACATGTATGTATGCCCTTTGGGCTGTAAATAGTTTATTATTATTATTACTTTAGAGTTGGTATCGTGAGTATGGCCAGCTAGCTCGTGAGAGCATCACTCTGCAGCCTGTAAAACAAATGATATCATTATGTATATACAAAAACAATAGCCCATAGAGTAGAAATGGTGCTTCCCCCCACCCAGGCAGGCAGTTTAAAGAAATAAAGGCTCGGGGATGAATAATTCACTCCCCACGACAGAGAGGACTTTGCAAGTAACATACCCCCAAACCCCTGGGGTCTAGATACTTTTGTAGGTAGGTATGTCCTCCTGTGCTCACGAAGTATTGAGTATTGTGCAGCCGTGATCAATACCGCGAACCCAAGAGTGATGTTTTCCCCCCCAAAAAAAACACCCACCAGAACATCATTGACCTCCCAGCCAACCAACCCCAACCCAGGATCACGTGACCCCTCTAAAACAGCACCTTCAGCAGCGAGGTCGAGCTTCCTTTATACCCGGCGCCCGCGTCGCACCAACAATTTCAAACACGACTGGGACTTTTCACTCAGGCTCGAGGAAGCATGCAGGCTCGAGAGAATGCTCCGAGCGGGCCAATCAGCGGTGGCCGACAGGGATCACACCGAGCCTGAGCAGGGGGCAAAGTGCACTTTCTGCAGACGTGATTGGGTGGTTAATCGCGCAAGAGTGGGAATCAGGCTCGAGGATGGGAAAAAAAACCCCTCAGGCTCAGGCTCGAGGAGGGGTGCAGTTTGATTGGTTGGTTGGGTTCGGTTCGGTTGGATGGGTGGGTTGGGGGGGGTGTCACAGGGTGAGGATCGTTGGTTCTGCATGCACCCTGGACTGGATACATGCACCTGGACAGGCTGGACTGGACATTTGTAACACCTTTAGACCGCTATGAGTTCATAGGTTTCGATAAGAAGTTCTCGTCGAGCCTGAGACCTCAGATTCATATTGACTGACTGAAATCTATATTCATTACGATTGGATTACAAAATCATACTACATGCATCTATGGCCAACAAAGCTGTACCTACTACTACCACACACATGCATACAAGAAACGCAGTAGCATGAACCCCCCCCCCCCTCAAAAGAATAAGGACCTCCGTGATTGCATTGAGGGCCAAATAAACAGACTTTCTAAAGTACCACCAACCAGCAATAGCGGTGCGCTTTTATCTCTCTTCCTGTTTAATAAGGTCGCTACGGAGGTTATCCAGATCCGGTGGTATCTCTTGTAGCTGCACGCTCGGCGCATGCTGTATATATCGCAGCTGGTCCAGTATTTTGATCTTCATGCTCTCGAGATACTTCTTTGTATTCTTGTTCTCGTACCTACCCTCTTTGCTGAGTGGTGGGTGGAGCTTGTAGTCTGGTCCAAAGTATTCCCTGTATGGTGTCCGCGCTGGAAGCTCGTCATCCACAGCTACGTCTAGGCAGATTCTAATCCCGATATATCATATCAGTAACTGACCGTCAAGTAATAGACGAGGAGAAGGGGGAATGATAAGGAGGACAAACGCGGTCTCATATGTCCAAAGCCTTGAAACGTTCCGTGGAGTATAACCACCACCGCCCAAAACTAGCAATGGGAGATTAAGCTTCTTTACAAAGTCCACACATGCTCCATGGGCCTTGATATTGAGGTTAAAACAGCCCAGCCTATCACATCCCAGTGAATCCGCACCACATTGGAGCACTATACTGCTTGGTAGATATGTTTTGACCACTGGCCCAACGATCCCCGTGAACAGCCGAATGTAGGATTCATCGTCAATCCCATCCTTCAACGGCACATTGAGAGCATAATGCTTTCCCGCTCCCCCACCCACGTCATCCCAATTCCCCGTCCCCGGGAAAAAGTTATCCTTATCATACTTGTGAAACGACAGCGTCATAACCCTATCCGTCGAGAAGAACGCCTGCTCGACACCGTCGCCATGGTGCACATCTATATCTATATAGAGGACCCTCGGATGCACACGTAGAAGCTGAAGGATCGCGAGAACAATGTCGTTGACGTAGCAGAAGCCCGAAGCCTCGGACTTTTTAGCGTGGTGGAGACCGCCGGACCAGTTGATGGCGATGTCGGATTGGCCGTTGATGAGCTTCTTTGCAGCGTCCAGAGAGGCGCCGGCGTAGAGGGTGCAGTAGTTCCAGATGCCGTCAAAGATGGGGCAGTCGTCGCCAATATTGAATTTTTGGAGGTCGGCGGAGAACTTTTCGGTATTTTCGGGGGTGACACTAAGGTGCGCAATCGCGTTAAATTTCAAGATTCAATAACTAAAGTAGGAAAGCCAATTGCAGTTAGAAGAAGGGGGGGGGGGGGTGGCACCGTTTGAGGAAATCGAGATAGTCGGAGCCATGGAACTCCCGCAGCTCGTCCTCTGCCGCTGGGCGGGTGGAATAGTTATCCATGTACTTTTGCAGCCCATATCCAAGGACCAGTTGATTGGTCAAGGTCAATCTCCACGGCTTCATAGGATGGGCCGTCCCGAAATGGTGGTTCTCAGCCTCTGCATTATGATGGTACGAAACCTTGTTTGCCAGGCGAAACCGTGAGCTATTATGATCCTTTCTCATACACACAAGTAGTTTTCCCCGGGGAGCAGTGAAGCTCTCACCTTTTTCTTTATACACCCGTCGAGGGGGACAGAAGGTGGTGTTGTGGATGCGGTTTTGGAGTCGAATGAGAAGGTTGAATTGTTTCTCCATGTGTCGTAGGTCTGGACTATCGACATCTTGGAACTATTCAGGATAGGTGCCCTGCTAAGCTTGAGATATATAGCCTGATAGCAGTAACAACAGCAGCCAAGGGGGCTGGCCGCCACTGAGTAGAGAGATATAAGACAACGATTGAGCTTCTTTGTAGGCGTTGATAAAGCTTCGAAGGATGTCCAGGTGTCTCAGGTACTGACGACTGTCTATAGAGTACGAGACGTGAGGGTAAAATACGTTTGAGGGGAGCATGCACGAACGAGTCCCATCTAACCCCAGTCAGTCATCGTGGTGTAACGCTTAAGTTGAGCCGCATCTAACTTCTCTAGGGGCTGGCAACGCGCCATGCCATACGAGGCTAATCCCCGATAGCACGTGCCTGCATCTGTCTGGAGTGGACAACTCTCAACGTCACCTCATCACATCAACATTAAACAGCATCTTAGATCTCTTGTAAGCTGATCCGTCGTTCCTTTGACTCCTTCCATCATCTCTATCATCCCTATAAGTATCCTCATACCAATATGGCTGAAGACGCCGCCACCGTTCTAGAGCAGTTCATCAACGATGGTTAGTTGGAACCCCCCCCCTCCCCCCCGCCCCATCTCTATAGAGGTGCTCTTAGGCACTAAAAAGTGTTTAATGAAAGCTCTACTAATACATGACTTTAGTCGCCAATCTTCCGGCGGAAATAGCGCATATTTACGAGGAGATACAGGCCAAAGACAGGGTCCTCAAGGAGCACCGTGGTGATGCCTTGGCACGTGATAATTCGTTACAAAAATTCATCAAAAACCATGGAAGTCATGTGGAGAATCCCAAGGAGGCCGTGTATGTGGAGCAGATAAGAAAGAGCCACAAACGCATTGAACAGATCCAGGATGAGAAGTTGGTGCTGGCGAAAAAGGCGGTGGATCTGGTAAGTTTAATGACGCGTTGTTGCGGATGTGTTCCCTCTCGCGATGAAAAGGCTAGCGGATATCACCAACCCTGCATATTCATTGCCTTATATCTTGATTTCCTTCGGTATTTCGTAGAAGTATTTTCAATTAGTTGCGCTTTTCTCATTGCTTTGTTAGACCTAATTATAATGCCCTCTTTATCTTTATTTATGCATTCTGTTTCATATACATATTATATATAATATCTTATCTGGACCGGTTTAATCCGACACTAACTCTTTGATAGATGGATAAACACCTGGGTCGGTTGGATGCCAAAATCCAAGATCTTATGCGAGATGGGCTTATGCCCCCAGACTCAATCATGAACTCTCCTTATCCAAGCAACCTCCCCGTCAATGCTCATACACGTCAACCTTCCATACGAGCCTCCCCCTCCACTATGGGACCAACACGTGCTGCCTCTTTTGCTCCTGCATCTACGCATCCAACACCTGCCTCCTCCAATCTTATTCACTCTACTCCTGTCTCTACCCCCACTACATCTTTCCCCCCACCACTTTCAGTCTCAACTCCTCGCGACGGCGACACCAACAAACGCCGCCGCTTAACTGTACAAACCTCGGCTGCACCCGCAATCCCATCAAATCTTGCCTCTAATCCTTCCACACCTGGTATTAAACCTGAGCCTGTAGGCTTAAACTACTCCAATGCTCTCAGCGTTAACACTAAAAAGCGTAAACAATCCACGAAACGGGAAGTCTTTACGGACTCATCGGAAGGCGAAGATGACGAGGATGACGATGACACGGGCGAAGACAAACGACCGTATTGTATGTGTCAACAAGTATCTTATGGGAATATGGTGGCTTGCGATGCGGCTGATTGTCCATATGAGTGGTTTCATTGGGGTAAGTTTTCCAGCGGTTGTATTTTGTTATTCCTTTCTCACGAAGAAAAAAATTTACCCACTCTTTGAGAGATACCCTACTAATGAGTGGTCTGGGTATAGCTTGTGTAGAGCTTACTAAGGAGCCACCGGGAAAATGGTTTTGTCCCGAGTGCGCAATTAGAAGGGAAAAGATGAAGAGCATCAAATGATAATGATATCCCCTCTTGGCCCTTTTAATTTGCTCTTTCTTCATACTATTTTCGTTAGTGGGGGCAATTTTAAAATTTGCCCCACACAGGGAGTTTCAGTCTGTATAATAAAATATTTACCCGTTTCGCCTCCTCTTTTTAGTAGGTGTTTTATTTTATTTCTTTATTTTTTCATTTTTTTATTTTATGACTGGTGTTTAGTTTTTTCCTTACTGTTCTTCCATCCATTTGTAATCTAGCATCATTGTATTTTTCTTTTGGTCCTTCTTTAATTGGGTATAGGGAATTAGTTCAAATTGAGGGCGTATTCATAGATTATGGTTTGTGGGCGAGACATGGGGAATAAAAAAGTTCTCGTTCTTCGATGTTAAAAATTCCTTTGGCCAGCTCAATCTATCTGCTATATTTACATCCAATAGGAGCTCCTGTGAATTAGCTTTTAACTGGATTAGATTATGATGAATGGCCCAGATCAAGGCATTTAGACCCTCGAGTGATGTCTAGTGAAGCTGCATCTAAAGTCAATGATAGCCTCCAAGTCGTTCCAAAATTCCCATAACATCACCAGTCTCTCTCTTATACGAACCTGCAGCTTCCCATCCTACACCCAAAGCTGCACCTCCGTAAGTTTATATATAAAGGAATCTTCCTATCGATATAACTGCCTCCACGACAACGTAATCTCCACGCTTCCACCGGCATCTCCACCCCCACAAACCTCCCACCACTTCGCCCTCGATGGAGCCCATCAAGAACGGCAGCTTCTCCTACTCCGCCACCGACGGCTTCCTCAACTGCGGCGTCCCCCGCGCCGACAAAAAGGCGCTGCGCCAGTACCTGCACCCCGTGCGCCCCTACCGGCACCACCAGGCCTGGACCCCGCCAAAGGTCACGGGCAGGTGGTGCAAGGCGCAGCTGGCACACTACGGCATCAAGCCGCTGATGGGGAGTAAGATGGAGCTGGAGGCGAGGCTGAGGGCCGCCCATGCGGAGGGGTTGCTCAAGAAGCAGCCGGCGGAGGTCAAGGTCATGGAGAAGTATATGAGGAAGGAGTGGAAGGCGAGCCACGATGAGTATATGAAGAAGGTGAAGAGCGAGCCAAACACCGAGGAGGGCGGTGATGGCGAAGGAGGGGTACAGGTGAAGTTTGATGTGGATTCTGGGGTCGGTGTTAAGGATGAAGCGGCTGTAAACCCCAAATACCACCCTGGTTTAGAGGTTGGGGTTAAGAGAGAGAGGAAACGTAAGGGCGGGGGCACAAACACAACTGCGTTCTCGAAAAAACATGTCCTTGGGACTTGGGAGGTTTCGTGCCCGGATATTCAGGATAACTGGGCGCATACCACTAACCTCACCATCCTTCTCTTTCAAGACATTGAGTCCCATAGTGTCGTTGGCGAGATTATATTCGGTATTATGGAGGGAGTTCTTAGGTTGAAGACGAATCCTTCAACTAGGAATCCGAGCGTGGGATTTGAGTGGGCCGGAGTTGTCGGAGGTGAGGAGACTCAACTGGCGGAGAAGGAAGGAGAGATCAAGTTTTATAGTCGCGGGGAAAGGGCCTACGGTCATTTTCGGTGCATCGAAGGGGTTGGGAGAAATGTGCAGTTCGAGGCTGTGAAGGTGAGGGAAATGCCAATTAGGGGGAAAGTGGATTTCTCGAGGTATGCAGCTGCAGCGATTACAGGAAAGGCCTTTGAAGGTGACATCAAGGGGAAGTGAGGGTAGAGTCTATTTTTTTCTTTTTGGGTTTTCATTTTATTTTTAATTTTGATATTTGATATTCTTATTTTCTTTTTGACTTTGTTTGAGAGGTTTAGCTATCAGGTTGTTTTAGATTGCTTGTTTACCCAATAAATCAGTTATTAATGAGACTTGTATTAGAGAGTATTGGATTCAAATTCTGCTACCCTGAAGTGGGAAATTAGAATTGCCTCTCGCTGAGATTGAAGTATCCCTAGAAGGAAGGGAAGTAAGGTTAGAAGAAATAATTCTTTGACTAATCTCTAGGGCTAGATGGCAGCCCTACTGGTTCTAGGTCCTCTTTTCATGATCAGCCACCTGAACTGGACTCCCATGTTGATAACTCTTCGACCCGCGAATTCTCGGAGCTGTCGAGTGAGTCACCTTCAATGATAAAGAGCCGAGTGATTTTATGTGAACCGATAAATTAGTAGTGGCGTATCAGAGAAAACTCAAGTATCTGCTTAGTCATCATGGCTTTGATACCTTCTACATTTTGGCACCGTATAAAGGGTGAATATTGTCATAAGACCTACTTATAAGACCCTGCAGTCTAAAAGGTTCAATGTCATGTTCTTGATTAGGCTTCAAAAAGTTACAATGTTATATGTCTCGTGCCCAATCTCTTTGTGATTGGTGGTCGTCCTGATGACAAATTTGCTTCTAGCAAGGTCCATCCTATCCCCGACGTCATTCGCCTCCGACTTGGACCCTCCCCCTTCCCTTCATAAAGCATAACCCCCACCCTGTGCCTGCGAGATATCGAAACACCATTTTTCAAACATCCATCACACCATTAATCGTACCATAATGTTGCTGCTGCTTAATACTTTTCGCCGTCCCCTTGGGGCCGCCATGCTTGCCTCAAAGCCACTGGCACGCAGCTTTTCCGTATCCCCGGCAATCAAGTCGCCAATCTTGCGTCAGGCATTCCGCCGCCCAGCATCCCCGAAAACACAGTTCCAGTCGAAACGCTTTTTCACAACGGAGCAAGCGGTGGTCGCGCGGCCACCTCGTGCGGAGGGTATACAGAAACTCGCATATGCCGGAGCTTTATTTGGTGGAACGTTGCTCGCTGCGAACCTTTTGTTTAACCGGGAAACCAGAGAGGGTGGCATCCCAGCTTTCGAGAAGGAATACCTACAGGAGACATTTACATATACCGGTCTTGGTGTTGGAATAATCGGTATGCCTACCTTGATTAGTAAATAAAAAAATACTTAGCAGTGGCCTAATTCATTGTGCGTAGGTCTTGCTGCGAAGGGCCTTCATAATGCTGGATGGAGTTACAGGCTTATGACCGCAAACCCATGGATGGTTCTCGGCCTTGGTCTCGTGGCTAGTGTTGGTACCATGTTGGGCACTCGGATGACTGACCCAGATAAGTCAGTGTTCACCCTTACCACTTCTCATATGCCGTGCTAATGTTCTTTTAATAGCTACATCCAAAAGCATGCCTTATGGACCGGATTTAACCTTAGTCAGGCTGCTCTTCTCGCTCCAATGTACTTTTACAGCCCTGCAATTCTCGCGCGTGCGGGTCTGTACACTGTTGGAGTTATAGGATCAATTGCATTTGTTGCCGCTACTGCAAAGGAGGACAAATATCTCTACCTCGGAGGTCCCCTCCTTGCTGGTGTTGCAGTTGTTGCTCTTTCCGGCCTTGCGCCAATGGTTCTTCCCATTGGATCCAGAGCCTTGGCGGGTGCTGAAGCTCTCTGGTTGTACGGTGGTCTTGCAGTGTTCGGTGGATTCACACTGTACGACATACAAAAGATCATGAACCATGCTAGGATGGCTCAGATGGGATTGATCAAGAAGGACACTGTTAATGAGAGTATCAGTCTCGAGCTGGACTTCATCAACATCTTTGTGAGAATGGTCCAGATTCTGGCACAGAGACAGAGCAACAACAGGAGATAAAAACAGTACCAGTAGGAGTGTTGGGCTTGTGCTTATCTTTCATTTCTTTTTTTTTAAGGCGTAGTTTTGTGAATAAGGATTCCTCTCATTGTATATTATTAAATTCGGTCGCAAATTTGTTCCCCCTCCACTCTAATGTAGGAGCTATTTAAAACCTTTATATTTCTTACATCAGTAAAATTCCATAAGCAATGTAGTCGACCTCTTGGTCATAGCACACATGTATCAATCTCTTGGTCACAGCTTATAATCACATACCATCACTCGGAGAAATATACGGGACTGATATATATGTGTATTGGTTGATTGATTGATCCACTAAGAACTGATACATGTAAGACATATAAGACATATAAGCTGAAAGCAACTCCCGAATAAATATTGTATATGCCATGTTATCTTTTTGTATGTAATGTCTCTACATACAGTATGAAAAAACGGTGAAATCACTACATGTACCATAGGACTACCGGCATTGGAGGACCGTATTCTTAGTGATCACACCCCTCTTTTTGGTACTGTATTCCCCAATCTTGATTATCCTAATCGTTTTCTCTTATGTCTGATAATCTAATAAGAATAACCGAACCGTTTCCGGAATCACTGTGGTTTGTTTAGTAGCACCAAGATGCAACCACCGCCATCTGTTGGTTTCTTCAGTTAATATGTTCTTTTAACCTTTATTACTTTGGCTACTATCTACTTAACACAACTTAATTACACACCAACCGGAAATAAAAAATAAAAAAATAAAAAAAAGCAGCCGGAAAGTCTGCGACCACACAAACTTCCCCATCTAAAAACAAACCAGGTAAATAAATAAAACCCGACAACCATACGGGGAGGATGGGCTCGTTTCCGGTCTCTCGATGCTGCCTGGTTATCGCGCCCACAGTCGTAGAAACCAAGGGGGGGGGGGTGTTATCTGATTAGAACGCATCACATATGCTTCCAACCGTTATATGCAAGTATCTGCATCTCGTCGATCAAACAGTCTCTCCCAACCTCCTTACCTCCCCATTTTTCTAGCCGTGCATCAATTTTTCTATCTTCCCATGGTAGGTCTAATATCCACGTTGTTGCACTTATAAACATTCCTGGAATTGTATCTCTTGCTGATGGCCATGATTTGGCTGCGTTGTAAGCAGGCTCTTTGTACCCTACTCTGACTTGTGGATTAAGGTATATACCACGACTGGAAGTCAGAGGATTGTCATAATGAATAAGGCAACACTCGCTGCCTTCGAGATGGTATGTTGCAAGGCTATCTGGTATCCCACGGAAGCGGAGAGGATGTTCTGCAACAAAGGGCTCGGCATCAAAAGACACTGGAACAGCATCCTGCAGGTCAGCATCCGAAGTCCTAGAGACTATAACTGTGCGATTTCCCATCATGCTATAACATACCCATCCCGTTCCAGCATGATCTCACAAGAACTGGCTCTCCTCGAAGCAAGGACTGGCGTGACTTCCCAGCACCAAAGTATGGGTACATCAAGCTCGCTGCCGGACGGCCGATCGAGTCTCGCAGAGCAAAGGTGTCGTAGAACTTATGCGGGACAGCAAAGTCTAGTGCACAAGCAGCAGCATAGTCACCAGAGTTCGTTTGCATTAGTCTGATGGCATCCTCTGGCTAAAGTTGATCAAATCAAAACAGAAAGATTGCCCCGCTGATCAGCACAGGTCTTTTTATTTATTTATTTATTTTTTCCTGGAGAAAAGGGCCTCTAGTTCAATTTACCGTAAAGATAACATCGTTTAGAAACAGTATTTTGTCAAAGGAGTGGGTAGCATTCACCACATCTGGTGAGTGTAGTGGCTCCAGGACAATGTTTCGCAGCTTGGCAAGATAGGGTATCCTGCGCAGCTCCTTTACTCCGTTCGTCGTCTCTATCCACCATTCATCCTCAGGGGGCTTGCTTATCTCGTCGGAATGCGTGGTCTCATCCAGCCTGATGGTTCTTGCGACCCCTAATTCTCCGAGCCGCCAGTCGAGCTGCCGAAGCTCCGCCTTTGTGTCATCCCAACTCCCACTCTCGTATAACGAGAAGTAGACATTCCCAGGACCGAGCTTCTTAATAAGTTCTACAACTGAATTAGACCAATGGGAGTGGAGAATTTCAGCAGAGTTCCAGTGGTTGCTGGCAATAAAGACACGGCCCGGAGGAGGAGAAGGAGGAGGGGGAGGCTCTGGGGCTCTCAATTCGAGACGGTACAGCAAGTCGTGTACTGCAAATACGAATAACACAAAGGCTATCAGGGCTCTCCGTTTGGATCGTCGAAAGCACACAGGCATTTTGTAAATGAATGTAAAGGGGCGATCAACCGGTAATCCCCCGAAATATAAAAAAATGTGAATAACCCTTATTCAGGATCGGATTGCCTTGGGGGAATCACAGCTACCAAGTATAAGGGGAATCACGTGATGATACTGGCTGGGCGTTCTTACTAGTTTGGCCGCGCGGCGGTTGGCTCCTAGTACCAATGATCAGGCCCTAGAGTATCATTACTACAATACTCACGGAAGCTGGTATATGGTTTGTAAACACCGAGCAGGATGTTTGGCATGAAAGATATCAAATCCCAGGGGTGTATCAAGTACGGCCGGCAATCGAGGTTCCTGCGGGGCGGAGGAGAAGTAAGGTAAACCATAATCTTGCTTGGTAAAGTTGAAAAGGATAGCAGCGCGTTGGGTTCTCTTACCAGAGATAGACGCATACATGTAAGTACTTATGTATTTAACCTGTTCTACACAAAGGGACAAGCTCTCCTGTAACCTGGTAAAGATAATATATAAGCATGCTGATATTAATTACCCAGCTACCAATGGCATACTTGCAGCACTTGGAGAAAAATAAAGTGCATGCATACACAACAGCAAACTACATATATGTACATGTACATGTATGTACGAAAACGATGTCACTAGTCCCTATTGAGCTACATGATTGCTCTACTCAATCGCACCGAGTGTGACGGGTGTCTTCCCGCGTAAAAAGATAATGGATACCTGCAGTTTAAGGGAAGAAGAAGCAGTGGACGCAGGGGGTTATCATACTCTTCGGTCGTTACTCAAAGTAATTTAAATATGCGCGATGGATGGAAAATTGGGGGCCTGAAACAGTCCGTATACTGGGAGCTTGATCACTGGTTCTTTCAGCTCAACAAAAGTCTACGACATCTCGATTGATTAAATTTGCCAGCCCTTGTGCATATGATGAAATAAGAAAGGTAACTCTGAAAAATTTTGTGGATTGAAAGACAAATTATGCTGAGAGCGCAATATTAGGAAAGTGATGTTTGTGTGTGAAGCAAGACTAGTATAATATCACCCGCTGCACACACCCCGTGATATTTCGCCCGAATTTTCTAGAGGCCCGCTTTAAAAAAAACTATCGAACGCTAGTGTACATGATCACTAAGTGACAGGAAGCATACGCCATCAGAAGTAGGAAATCACAGTGGTAAAAAAGACTCGGATTAATAAATCGCTTTAGATGTAGAGAAAAGGAGAGACTGAGTGAGAAAATTAAGGAACAAATAAAGAAAATACAAGCAAATTCACATTTGGATATCTCCGCGAGTACATCACATTACTTTTTCAACAAACCCCTTCGACTATTCTTAGGTGACGCATTGCTCACCATATCAGCACTCTTGAAGCCCGTCCTCAATGTGACCTTGCCCTGGCCTACAGACACGACAGTATCACCACCACTACCAGTATCGTCCACAACAAATAGTCCCTCTCCAAGTTCCTCATCAGCACGGATGAGATGATCATCTTCGGCACAAACCTTGAACTGCTGATCCGCCGTGCATTGAAACTTGAACTCCTCGTCCCAGGAAAGCTCGCCTGTAGACTTCTTGACAGACTTGCTCTTGTGGAGTTCCTTATTATTCCCTACTGTCTTGAATCGTAGCCGAACGTTTGCACTGGTTGGGAATCCAGTGGCGCTAACAATCCTGACTGTTGCAACTCCGGGCTCCGCACCTGGCGCAGCACCCCCTGGCGCTGAAAGAGTGCTAGAGACGCTTCTACTGCGATTATGGGGGCTCCCGCTTGAAACCCCAGTTGACGGTGGGCTCAATGCAGAACGTCTAGGTGTTCTTCCGTCGTCCTGACCTGCAGTATTTGGAGGAGTTACTTTCCCCTCAACAGGAGTACTCGCCGCAGAAGCGCTAGCACCTCCGTTTGTGGGAGGTCTGGGAACAGGCTCGTCCATCATCACTACTTCCTCTTCCTCGTCATTCGAGTCTTTCTTGCCGCGTCCGAATGTGTTCTTCTTCAAGAATGAAGCACCTTTGGTGATACCGCCGGCAGCAAAACCACCAACCTTAAGCGGAGCACCGGCAACACCCGTAACGATTTTTCCGGGGGTGGCAAAGGTACCGTGGAAAGTAGAAGACCCCTGTCGAGTCCTGACGACATAGTCTGCCCTGAAAAGAATACGCAGTCGGAGTTCGCCAAACTTCCCCTCTTCTCCCTTTTTGCCTGTTAATTTGAGGACAACAACCTTCGGAATAAATGGCTCCAGATCTGTCAAATCGATACGACCCCTGCATAAGAAATCGGCCTAGACACCTGTTAGCACTAATTTATTGGTTTGTGTGCAAATAAATTGAATAACAAACCTTACTACCAAGGTCCCAATCAAAGATCTCGACAACGAAGTTTGCCGCAGTGCGAGATATAACCTTGGTCTCAAACATCTCGTTCCAGGAAGGATGCAGGGTCTTTTTCTGCACTTTAGTCTTGTGTACCTCCTTGTCGTCGAGCTCGAAGACACAGAAAGGATCGCTCTTCCCATTTCTATCGGCAGATGGGAGGTTTGCAGCGTCAAGGATATCAACACGGACGGTGCCCATATTATTGATACTTTCGCTTGGGTCAAGCCTCATCATAACTGGGATATACTTCAAACTAATTTTGACCTTGCTGACCTCTCCGTTCCTGTCCTTCAATGTAAGGACAGTTGGGTTGTTCAAGCATTGTTTGAGGGTCTCAAGGGTGTTGCCTTGCAACTTAGCGAGGACATCATCGCTCTCATCATCAATGTCCCTCCCGTGTTCTCTCAAACGGATAGTGACTTTCGAAAACTCCAGTTCCCTAACAAAGGCATCGCCGACTTCTCTACTTAGCAAACACTCGACTAGATTTCTGTGAGCTTAACTTACTCTCATCGATCTTGACGTTCTTTGACTTGATTCTAGTAGTTGCATATGCAGGGTATAACATGTCATCCATGAGCACCTCAACATAACAGTCTTTGTGTGCGAGTTGTCCATCAATGATCCTAAAAATCAGTAGCCCAGAATCTATTATACGTCAGAAATAGTGCCTTTGAATTCACGAATCAAGTGTAATACCGTATTTGACCAACTCCTCAGGTGTCAGTCTGATCTTTGGTGCAGATTTATCTTCATCGTTTCCTACTGGACTTGTAGCTGGGATTGTATTCTCCTCGATCAGATCCTTTTCTTTCGCGTTCTCGACAGCAATTGGATCCGGATTGTCTCCCTTCAGCGCCTGTGCCTCCTCCTGCTGCTTCTTCTTCTCCGTGTCAACTTCCTCCTGAAGCTTCTTTTCCTCCTCTTCCTCCTCTGGGTCGGCAATGTTCAAGCAAGGGTAAAATGAAGCGGTGAAGCTCAATGTCCCTTTTTCAACACCCTTTCCATCCTTGAGTCCCTTGATTTGATTGACCTTCTCACTGTGTTCCATATACAAGCCATTATTGCCCTCTTTGACATAGTCGCCTGTTTCAAGATCGATGAAGCCAAGGGAACGGTCCTTGCCCACTTTCTCCTGATCCATCACTTCCAAGTGTAGTTTCTCCCTGGTATTATGGACAGGCACGTACAAAACTTCGTCCCAATCTGGGTTGAGATCATTTTCAAAAGTGACAGTTCTGCCTTTTTCGACACCAGAAAGAAGAACGCGGACATATGCGTCAGATTTGCCGAGAGCCTCCATGTTCCGAAGGTTCCTTCCATTCAAGAAGTGAAGCCTCATAACACCGATAGGAGTCTGATAACCACCTGTCCCAGAAACACCTTTGATAGTCACAGGCTTCCATTGAGCACTCAACTTGACTCGACCGGACTTGACCCCAGAGAGATTAAACCAATCGGTGCCTTTCTTCGTCATCTCAAGCATTTCGTCGAGTTTGATCGCATACCTTCCAAGCTCTGGGTCCGCAGCCAAATCACGATCATCCTTAATGACAATCTCTAATTTAGCCGTCTTACGATTCGTGATGAGCATTTCGTAGGCATCATCCCAGATAGGGTCGTTTGAACGCTTTATAATCTTTGTTTTATGCACAAGCTTGGTGTTAAGAAGTTGGCAAGCGTAAGGAGACAACTGCCCAACCATACTTTTGCTAGAGTCCAGCTCCTTCGCTTGAGAAACAGTCCATCGTAGAATACCAGTGTTGCTTTCAGGAACAGGTTCCTGTGTACCGTCCTCTAGTATTCTTCCTTCCAGAACTGGGAAGAACCTCAGATCGCAGCAAACTTGCCCTCTCGCTTTTCCGTTGGTCAATACGGGGACAGTGATATTTTCCTGTTCCGGTTCTTCTGTGAGCCTGTCCAAAGCAAATGTGGCTTGTCCCAGCTCCTTGTCCTTTCTGATTTCATTAAAATCGAATATTCCCAATGTCAAGGGGTCATTGAAATTGGTAATAATAATATATTTCGTTTCATTCCATCTAGGGTTGATGCTTTCTTTGACGATCTTTGTACGGGCAACTTCGGTGCGGTTGTTGATTGAGAATACTGCATATGGATCGGGGGTGCCACTAAGTTTGTCGGCGTTCTTAAGGCCATGGGCGTTGTGAATAGTAACAGCAAGTACACCAATAGCAGCATCAATGGGGGCACCGCCCAGCATTTTGGCAACCTCGACGGTGAAGATATTGGGGGCGTAGAGCATAGGACCAAGAGTACCATGAATTTGATCTTGAATGAATCCGCTTAAACCAGGCAAGAAACCGATATCGATACCAAAAGTTTCACCACCAAGTGGCTTCAATGCATAGTCAAATGTTGGTGGCCCCATGAAGCAGACATCAACTTTCTCGATCTGGAACAAACATGTTAGTGTGGTATCCCCAATGTAACCGGCTGGTACTTACATGTGGGAAGGGAATTTGAAGTTTCATTTTGATCTTCATAATTCCGGTAAACGCCATATCTTCGACAATAATCGGTATACCCTTACTCGCAATACCCTTACCGACACGGACTTCGAGGACAATTTTACTAATAATGCGTGAGCCAATATCGAGAGGTAAAATCCTCGCAGTACTTACGGGTTAACCTTGTTCTTAAGCTGTCGGCTTGTCAAGTCCGCAGTATCATTAGGAGTAAAACTGAACTTCCAATCCATTTCCACAATGTCATCTTCCGTCTTTGGATAAGACTTGACAAACTCAATTCTCGGGGGCTTTGTTCCAAGGGTAAAGGTGGTTAGTTTTAGCGAGTCAATAAAACCGGGAGTCGCCCCAGCCAAAACCTGGTCAACCGTGTTAACGATTGTTGCGGCGAGCACAGGCTGGTAAATGGGCCAAAATTTGACAGTAAATGAGTTGATCCATTCAAGGGATTCAACATCGGTGTCTAATCTTTGCTTTGCAAACTCGCGATTTAAATCATCCCGGACGTTACGGCGAACACGCATCATCGAAGTTCGGTAGTAGGTTGCACAGCATGCCATGATGATCATAATCCAACCAATGCCACCGCCAATCAGAGTCAAAAACCAGGTTGCAAGAGATGTGAATAATATGATACCCGCGTTATGGTACCAATCTAGTCGCCAAAGCCGTTAGAATATTCACAAATAGCCCCGAGTTTAACAAACTCACCACCGAAGAACTTGTCGTCTAGACTGGCCTCCACTAACGTTTGGTGGTTCTGGGCAACAGCATCGTCTAAACCGAGGGCATCATTTAGGCTACCAAATCTAGGCTCCCACCCGACACGACTCCAGTCACCATCGCCAGCTTTGGGGAATCCATTCACCATTCCTGGGTCCTTAGGTGCTACAGCCGATGTAGGCGTTGGTGCTACTGATCCATTCGCCCCGTTTACGCCATTTACTCCGTTTGATGTTTTGAGGGCACCGTTCGTTCCATTAGTTGCCTATATAGTTCCTAGTGAGTAAAACTTTGGTTTATATATTTAAGATAGAACTTATAGGGCACTCCCGGAAAAACTTACAATATCAGTTGTAAGGGTAGGTGCGGCCGGCTTGAGCGATGTAAGTGATGGCAAGTTCAGTCCTTCGGGAATGGCCTAACCCATGGGAAGAGAAAACGTCAATTATTCCATTCACGATTCTGTTGACGGTGGTGATCCGCGCGGTACGACTCATTGACATCCTAGAAGTTTGGGGGCGTACCTTTCTCACTTGCTCTGCTTTCTGTTCGGATGTTGCGTTTGGGTCAAATTCAAATACATCTGCCCCCTTATTCCTCGCGTCTTTTGCAATTTGATGCTCCACTGCTTTGGCGTTTTCGTGCCTTTCAGCGGCAGAGCCTGGCGGAGAAGCACTATCCTCCATTTCCAAGCCAATTCACAATTGACCTGTGAGTAGAGTGGGGATGTTGCTTTTTCCCTGGTGAAGTTGAAAGAGAAACCGTCGAGAAAGTGGTTCGTGATGAGAATGAAGGGGAGTGGAGGTCAAGTGATTAGGGGTTTTATGCCGACAACGAAATAAATCAACCAGTGAAGAAGATAAGGAGGTATTGTGCTTGACAGAGATAGGGTTGAAAGTGCTGATAACGTGGTGCCTCGTGTGAAGGTGGGTGGTTCCAACCTGGAGGACGGCCTGAAAGAGGACAATTGCAACGCGGACAGGCAGCACGATAAAAGAGGGTTGGAGGGGAAGGGAAGGGAAATGGGAAATCAAGGCGGGAAGGAGACAGTCAAGTAGGCAAAGGAAATAGCACAAGGAAAGACGGATGCAGGATAACTGCTGGACTGAAATGAAGCAAGGTAGGACTAAAACACCAAACAGTAAAATGAATTAAAAAAAGCAGGTCTCAGACACCCACACACAAAAGGTCAAGAATACGCTCTGCTTGAAGGTGATGGTGGTGGAGCAGCAAGTGTCAGGATGGTGGTGACGACGTAGTCTATCCACACACCCCAGTCACCAAAACCCCCCAGCCATCAAGATCCACCCACGCAGCACTTCCTAATGCCTATTGCCAGGTTTCTTGCCAATCCTTCTCTATGGACGAGCCTCTTCGCTGGAAGTCAATCTTCTACCACAATGCCCCGGTAATAGCTTACCACCAAAGAGAACCTACATCTGTTGTTCCTTGCTTGTCTCTTGTCCAAAGCACTGTATGCCTCCAATGCACTCACATACGCAACAACGACACAGGTCTATCTCGAGAGAGACCACGATAACGCACGCAACCTTTCTGCCCACGCGAAAAAAGAAAAAAGAAACGAAACCGAGGTCAATCCATTCAGCTTTGCGTCATCATGCAAAGTGCAAAAGAGGTAAACAGACAAGGATCTGTGGACACCCTGACGACACTCTTTCAGCTGCGATTCGATGTTTCTCACCAGCTGCCAATAAAACACATTGTTACTCTGTGAATAAACCAAGGAATTCGGCAATATGAAATACCTACAAATACATACAGTACTGTAATATATACATGTATTCTACCTAACAGTAAACGTGAATTACGCATAAAACCATCCTTTACTTACCTCTCAAGGAGATCTACATGGAATCTGTTTGTACGTATATTGAAGTTACTAAAACAATACATGTGTAGATGTACCATTCTATTGCACCTAGCGCACCTTCCCTATGTGTATGAGCCTACTCCAAAGTCTCTTATGTGGTGAGAATCCTTTACCAGTAGAAAATCTAGATCTTGCCAAAGTTTGCTAGATAAGGATTCCTTTCAAATTGTTTGGTACCTAGCGCCACCAGAATCGCCACTGAAGCAAGCACAGCCTTGATTCCGTAGCTCCTAATGCACAAACCAGCACAAAAAGTACTTTTTACCGCGAGGCGTTTATTTCCTTTTTTTCCACTTCCTTTCCGCGCCTCTGGAGTTACCTTAATCTATTATGACATTGGCTATGTAGGTACATACATTCTCGCCAGACTATCCCTGAAAATTGGTACCTGCTGGCAGCTGTTTGATCCCAAGCATAGGGTACCAATTTCATGGGCCACGATGCGGACCGGACGTGGAGGACAAAGTAACGCGAATTGGATCCACATGCATATGCAGTATGTATTTGTCTGAGATGAGATACATGTAGGTACTTCCATGTAAGTACTAGCTAACACACAGGTTCGAGGTAGAAGAGGCGATGTTTATTAAAAAATGTTTTGGTTCTTTTCCGTATACAAAACTCCAACCGTGGCCGGTGCCTCAACAGACCGAGCCAAACTCAATAGCTCAGGATGTCGTGCGCCATAGTATAGTAGGGAGAGTACTTAATCGGGTTAAAAACACCGTACCATGCCTTTTGTCACAGTCTGTTTAATGATACTCCTGTGGTACCTGCTAAAATTCACAAAGTACATGTATGTCTGCCAACGATGGCTGTGGTTGTGAGCCGGACCAAGCGTTGAAACAGTCCAGATGAATATCGGCCATCTTCCCCCGATGCCACTAGTGCCGTAAGCAGCGCAGTATGTTGCTAACATCGAAAACAATTCTATGCAACCTCGATTGTCGAACGGGAGGTTTGCGGGGAGGATCTCACCGTTTCCGGGAGTCTTACTACTAGCAAAGATATCAATAGGCCTTTAAAATTCCTAGTCCTCTGACAAGCGCTTTTGGGGGACACTTGGAGCAACAGGTGGCCCCCGTAGTAGGTAATCTACATCACGAACCTCCAGTGGTTGCTGACTCTGGAACTTTCCTCGGTTTCATAGTAAATTATGCAACGTGCCACCATTGAACATGTGGGGAAAGATCGTCTGAAGTGTATGTAGGCGGACAGGATTAGAATCAGATACATATAATCACCAAATAAACAAACAAAAGAGTTACTGGGTTGATCTAATGAAACCTCAGAAAGTCAATCAGCTAGAATCAACAGCTGAATTGATGTATTTCTTAGTCGGGCCCAAGTAGTTCAGGGTCAGTGCCAAGAATATCACGTGTCACTAAATTTAGCCAGTCAGCAACTACAATAGCTACCAGCCTACCACCAGAACCTCGACAACTGTCGACACCTGTTTCCAATTCTATCATCACTAACAGAAGCTTCACTCTAGAACCCATAGTTTCCTATCGATCGACACAAACCACAAGTTGCCTATCATGAATCTCGAAAATCTTCGCGACGCTGTCCAAAGTATTTCTCTATATGATGTAAAGGCCGCTGTGAGAAAGGCCCAGAATGGTGAGTTGTTCCTACCCCCACCCCCGCCCTTACCCCTATGTAGAGCTAGCGATGTACCGGAATAAGTTACCAAATCAAACAATTTCTAAAGCAATGGTGTAAATAGTTGTTATGAACTATACAGAGATGGAGGCAAAGGTAATTCCTTCCTCCGGACTTCCGTGTGGCACAATAGGAGAGAAAGATCGGCGTTGTCGGAATAAGCTTTCTAACACCGAATAGGTCCGGGAAGCGACAAATAATGAGCCATGGGGCGCTTCATCTACACTGATGCAAGAAATTGCAAGTGGTACATACAACTAGTGGGTTTTATTCCTCAGCATTCACTATGTTGCGATTATGAAAGCTTACATCTGAGGCCTCTCCTTGTAGCCAACTCCTGAACGAGATAATGCCAATGATTTATAAAAGGTTCACGGAGAAGTCTGCGGAGGAGTGGAGACAAATCTATAAGGTTAATACACACTTGTTTATTCACTGGACTTCGCGAATCGTGAATAACTATTCTAACACCACTTATTTCAGGCCCTTCAACTCTTGGAGTATCTCGTCAAGCATGGGTCCGAGCAAGTTATTGATGATGGCCGTTCTCACCTCTCGACCATTAAAATGCTTCGGCAATTCCACTATATTGATATGAACGGTAAAGACCAAGGAATAAACGTTCGCAATCGCGCCAAAGAGCTTGCCGAGCTTCTATCGGACGTTGATCGCATCCGCCAAGAGCGCAAGAAAGCACGTGCGACCAAAAACAAATATGGTGGTGTTGAAGGCGGCGGCGGTGCTTACGGAGGTATGAGCGGCAGCAGCATGGGTGGTGATAACGGCTTTGGGCGGAGATATGGTGGTTTCGGTAGCGAGAGCTCGGAATTTGGGGGTTACTCTGGAGGAGTATACGGTGATGGAGGTGGGTTTGGCGGCGCTCGTACCGGCGGATTTCATGATGAGGGGACTTCTAGACCCTCATCAAGAACTCAAAGGTTTGAAGAGTATGACGAATATGACGACGGAGCAACAACAACTAGGCGCACTACTGGATCAGGGGCAAGCTCGAGCACCCGCCGAAAAGAAGCCGCTGCCGCGCCTGCCAAGCCGCCCCCAAAGAAGAAAGAGCCGGAGGTTGATCTCTTTTCTTTTGGCGATGAGCCAACACCTACCGTTTCTAGTTCCAAGCAGAAGGCAGCCTCAAATGTCCTTGATGACGACTTTGGAACATTGCAATCAGGTGGGGCCGACGATGATGACTTTGACGACTTTCAGTCTGCCTCTGGTGCTGCTCCAGCTGCTCCAGCTGCTCTCCAGGCACCCCCAACTGCGGCACCTAAATCTTTTAGTCCCATTCCGCCCCTTACCGCTTCTGCATCAACGACTAAACTGATGCAACCCACCCCAATGAGCGCTGGGCAAGCAATGGGTATTAATGATCTCGTCGGTATAGCTTCCATATCACCAGCGCCTGCTCGGGGCATGGCCTCTCCTCCGGTCATGACACCTGCGTCAACCGGTGGCGGGTTCGCCGGCATGGGCGGCATGAATAGTACGGGCGGTATGGGCGGTATGGGCGGCATGGGCAGCATGGGCAGCATGGGCGGCGGTATAGCGGCAATGAAACCTACAAACACGACTTCTATGGGATACCAGCCTACACAGCCCAACTATTTCACTTCAGTGTCCACTATCTCTAGTGGTACTCCCCTTTCTCCGGCGTCCACAGGTGCTTCTTCAACGGCAGCGAAGAAGCCGGCCAATGACGCATTTGGTAATATCTGGAGCATGGCAAGTAAAGATATCAAAAAGCCGAGTACCCCAGCAAGTAATAGCAACTCGCCAAGCCTGCAATCATTAGCAAAAGAGAAGGCCAGTGCCGGAATCTGGGGCGCGCCCGCAGCAAGCGGGACGAGTAGCACATATGGTGGTAGTTCGACTGCAGGGAAAACCGGAGGCGGCTTGGACGATCTTTTGGGCTAGAGGCTTTGAAGAAATTCTAGGGGTGATTTTCTTTTCTCTGTTGATATGGCATGGAAGGGCAATAGACATCTAAATGTGTGGGTTAAGTAGGGCTAGATAGTGTATGATCAAGGGGACAGGGATAATTGAACATCTCTGTTTCTTTGTATGCGCTTTCTGCCCGTATTCATTGATGATTGATGTCTCAAGACTAAAATGTTTCTTCATCTTTTTTTCTTTCGGTTCTCTGATATAATGTTTTGGAAGTTTGTAGCGGAAAAAAAAGTACATGTGTAATCCGGGGTCTTCCGGGTGTCTTCTTTCCTTGTTCATTCGTTGGTTCTTCTTCTTCTTCTTCTTCTTTGATATCGTTGATGCCTTGGATCAACTATAGTGTGAAAGATGTGATACGAGACATGTGAGAATATCGCTGGATGTGTAAATTTAAGGAGGTGGTAGCCTCATGCACTCTAGAGTACTATAGGGCCCTGGCATCAAGGGATATGTGCTTAGACGAGGCAATATAAAAAGTCATGACCTAACGGGCCTGTGCGTCTTCCAATTCCAAGGACCAAGAGTGCCAAGGCGGCCATTGACATTTGACTGTAGATGCATGCAAGTATGGTCTGTACCTACTCTGCTCTGCTCTGCTCTGCTCTGCTGTTACCCTGGCAAGACTTAGCAATGGGTCATGGTCAGTCAATGCTAGTTTCCCTCCTCCCTCTCGATCTCCTCCTGGAGAAAGTTCCCAGCAACAGATCTCTCACGGTTTCGATTAAGAAACAGACTTTAGTCTTTCGAGTCATGTCACGGTGAGCGGCGTTCATGCCGCTAGATCCCTAGGTTGTAATTGAGAAGGTGGGGTTCCGGAGAGATACATAGGGAGGGGGCTTCTACGCTGATTAGTTTCCAATAGGCTTTTGTCACGAAAGGTCAAGAAGATCGATCATGGTGTGAGGCCCGAGTTGGCCCGGGATTTATTTTTGGGATAAATGCATGTAAGTACAAGTATATACGAGTACAGAACTGAAATACTACATGTAATACATGTACCCATTCCCTTCTGAACCCTCTATTGACAACTGCGCAATTACATGTATAGCTTGAGGTGGACATGAAGCATGCTGGCATGAACACGACGCGGTAGACCTAGATTATACTCCACATGTCTAGCAAGCGTATTGAGGATGGGACGTTTTTTTTTTTTTTTTTTCACCTTCCTCTAGTTTTGCGACATGGTATGTACTCTAGCTGTTTGCTTTTCTTCAAGCATCAAGAAGGCGTTAATTGATGCAGGTTGGGCCGGAGCTTTATGGCTTGGCTGACAGATAGATCGACACCTGGGGTGCTGGGCACTGGGAGAAGGTTGTAGGTAGAGTAGGTACTCTCTCTGGGGGGAGTTCCTATGTAGGTACTTGTAGATATGTACCTCTCTACTTACTTATGTACTACGTGCAGCTTTGGTGGCATGTCTCAAATTATTGCATATCAACGATATTCAAGAGTGCATAGATTATTATCTATTGTGTTCGGGAGTGAAGATAGGCAAGCAGGTAAAAAGTAATACAATCCCCCCTCCCGAAGTAAGGCTTCATTTACCAATGTCGGAGGATAGGGGAAATAAAGAAGGTCTTCCCCCCAAGGTTCGACCTTCCATAGCCGAAAATCACGAGATCTCGCACGGGGCTTATCGACGACGTTATCTGTCCGCCGCCGCCGCATGTTTGGGCAGGGAACACCCGGCAACGTAGATAATCGGTTACCACCGGATCTCTCTGTTCTAGAGAAAAGTACCAGGAAGATGTTAACCTGTTGCGCGGAACGGAATGCTCGGATTATAGAATGAGAATGGCCAGCTGACAGCGCCAGGCATCATCATCATTTCCTTGAGTATATAGGTAGCCTAAAATCAAGGTTATCTTCTACCCCCCCCCCCCCCCCCCCCTCTCCTGGACTGTCTTCTCTGGGACTCTTTTCATCATCTCTTCTACAATTGATATTGCATTGTGATATATTTCTCCCCAGAAGACAGAAGATACTCAACAAACAGCTTTAATACAACAATGCTCGCCCCAACTCAACGGACCCTTCTACTTGCTCGTTCTCTACCTCTACGGAGGATTCAGCCCCTAACAATTCTCAGGCTTCAATCAACGCTAAGTTCATCTGCAGCCACTGCAATCGCCTCCTCATCTCCTCCTCCTCCTTCTCAAGCAGTAGTTAGTAAAGATGTCGAAGCACCATTGGCAGTCCTTCCAACAACCAACCTGCTTCGCTCGTTGCTCCTACACTCAATCAGCTCCTCACCGCGTGTCCTGAAATTGGGGACAAAGGCCATGCTGGCCAATCTCGAGACAATGGATAAGAACTTCCTCCTCAAGCTGGCGGTTGATAAAACGTTCTATGTTTGTGCCCCCCTTGTCTAGAGAGTATTCGCCCCCACTTCATGACCAAGACGTAAACTAATTATACATTATTAGGCCCAATTCTGCGCTGGAGCCACCGCCGCTGAGATTTCGGGTACAGTTGAGAACCTCCGCTCCCTAGGATATGGGGGCGTGATCCTTACATATGTCAGAGAGGCGGAGATCACCGACACCTCAGCCAGCACTGAAATGCAGAACATCAGACAATGGTTGGACGGCTCTCTCAAGACGATACAGTACGTCGATCCAAGGGACTATGTCGCTGTAAAGTACTCGGGCGCCGGATCCTCCTGTCTGCCGCTATTGTCGCAACATAAGAAGTGCTTCAATCATCCGGAGCTCGGAGCGTCATTGATCAAGATATGTGAGGCGGCGAAGGAGAGAGGCGTAAAGCTGCTTATTGATGCGGAGCAGGCGCTGATTCAGGATGGTGTTCATGGATGGACTCTGGTATGTTTACAATTTGCCTCCCAGTTCAGCTCGATGGTTGTTTTAGAAGAGCACGAGACTCGTGCGCCTGATCACTACTCGAACCACTAGTTGTATAGCACCACTTTCCGGCGCTAACCGAGCGGCTTTAGGAGTTGATGCGGCGTTTCAACACCAAAGAGAGCGCGGTGGTCTACAACACGTACCAAATGTAAGACCCCCGGATTAATTATTAAATCGCAGACCCCCCTCCATAGGCTCGTGCCCATCCCCCATGGGCCCGGCGCACGATACCAGACATAGCGCAGTAGAAAATAAGGGGGGTGGCCGCGAGCCACGCCATGTGCGGAATCTCAAGTTTGGAATTTGACAGTTTGGGTTAGGTATTTGAAATCAACCCCAGAGATCCTTTGCCGGCACCTTGAAGTTGCACGCCGCGAGGGATTCACTCTCGGCGTTAAGCTTGTGCGCGGAGCATATATCGGATCTGATCCGCGCGAGCTTATCCACGACACCAAAGCAGACACCGATAATGCCTACAATGAGGCCATCCGCCTAATGCTAACAGGTTCACCAAAACCAGTATCTGAATGGTCATCTGCGGCCAACTCCAAGTCGTTTTTCGACGCTCCCGTGCAGAAGATTCTCGGAGGCGAGAACAAGGCAAGGGTCGACCTAGTAGTTGCATGCCACAACAGAGAGTCAATAGACATGGCGGTCGCCCTCAGACGCTCCATGACGGCCCAGGAGTGCGGTGTGGGCCGTCTCGTGTTCGCACAGCTTATGGGGATGGCAGACGAGCTCTCACTGGGGCTGGTGGCCCAGGGGAGAAATAAGACGCAGGCGCAGAGCGACTTTGACATTGAGGTGTACAAGTACGCTGTTTGGGGCACCACCCAGGAGTGTGTGCGGTACCTCCTGAGACGCGCGGAGGAGAATAAGGATGCTGTGGGGAGGAGCATCGAGAACAGAACCGCCGTTATGCAGGAGCTTTGGCGGAGAATTAGGGGCGGATAGCATAGTATAATTAACTTGCTAGCTACCCCTAGCCCTGGTCTGGATCCGCTGTACCTTTTTTTTTTTTTTTTTTTTTACTTTTTCCTCTTGGCTGGTTTCTCAAATTTCCACATTACCTGGCGGGGCGAGGAGTGTAAATTAACACATTTTTTCCTTCTTTCTTTCTCGCGCTTTTAGACCTAGATTTAGAGGCTTTAATTGTGTGTATTGTAGTTTTTACTGTCTCCATCAATCGGTCTTAGATGTCATGCCTTTAGTTAATGCAATAAATAGTCATGGGAGATCACTCGCGTGCCGAAGAGGATGTTATGAAACCCCAAAGGAGACCTCGACATGGCTCGACTATGATTCAATCTTGCAGAGTTCTGTCATGCACTACCTACAACTTACAACTTAACTCTTAAAGCTGCTCATCTTTTTATGCAGTCTATGCAGTCTTTGCGGTTTATATTAGTTTATGCAACTGCGCAGTCCACAAACTGCCCCTACCAAGTTGAACTAGTCCATATGCGATTGATTCTGCGTGCAATTCCTGGATCGGGGTTTAAACTTCGCTAATCTTTGAGCTACCGTTAGCTCTTCATTTCATGGGCCGTGGTGGAGAAGGAAAGGACCCTTGTTCAGAGGGAGTGGAGAGGGTCTGTCAGCCCTAGCCCTATGTAGTCTACGGTCTGATGGTCTGTAATGTTGTTTTGTATGAAAAGGAATTTTTCTTCTTCTTGATATTTAGATATAGTGACGTGATGGCTACATGTAAGTACCATTTGTTTTTCCCGCCCATGGGGAGCGCGGCCTTAAAGTCATCGTACTGTCACCACTGGACCGTATTGACGGACACTGGGTGCTGACAGACAGGGGCTTTTTGGCCAATAAGAGAAATAAACTAGGCTTGGCTGTTTCTCTTTGGTGGGATCCGTCAATACCCAGTATCCGTGAACGACAGTACTTGGGATCTATCCTTTTGTCTGTGTTACTTGTAGGGATGACTCGCACGCATATGATGTTTTATCGCATGCAGTGAGTGAGACGAGTGGTTAGCTGATCGAGGCCGGGTAATCAGATGTTGCATCCCAGAGTCAGCATTACTCGAGTTCTGACTCTCAGTTCACAAGGTTTCTCTTCCTCTGGCGGCCTCGAGGATATTTTCAGCTGTGGGCAATCCAGATCTTTACTGCTAATTGATATGTATAGTATACCTATACCTACCTATTCCAGCCACAAGAGTATTGATATTTAGACCGGTCAGTCAAGTTGTCCAATATATATATATATATCCCCTTATAAACTACATGTATGTATTGTCATCCGCAACCTTCACTGGGTTACCAAATAAGCCTAGTGAATATCCTGCTTAGTTATCAGATACGACCCTTAAGGATACGTCATAGTTTTCAATTGGACATGTGCCATTAAGAAAATCAGCTGCTCGAGAGAGATTCTGAATATAACAATGATGAGACTCATCGTCACCTCCGCCACTTTCTTCTCTCCTTCTCTCTCTCTCTCTCTCTTCACCATCAATGAATCAATGCAAGCTCTCTCTCGATCTCACTTGTACCTCTCTGCGTGGCCATCGACCCAAGTTTCATATCGAGTCAAGTGCGAGAACAGCACACCTCGCCGCCATCATAAAAAAAGATCAGTCAGTCAGATCGTGGATTCCAGACACCATAATTACCTACCAGAAGTCGCCAAAATCGCCCCCGCCCCCCCCTCACTGATTGGACGTCACCCGCTATCACTCAGCCCCTACTATTTGTTGCCAAGGAAGCTGCAGGGTTAGGGCTCATGCATATCTAATTACGACAATTCTCCTGATTCAGGTCCACCAGCCAGGGGTAAGTTAGGGGAGCAAGGCCCGGTGGTAGGGAGGTAGCTACCAAGTATGTATGTCCCCCCCCCCCCCTCTTCCCGGAGGTCCGAACAACCTCTTCCCATAACACACCTACATACATATACACCACACACACAACACATCTTGCAGCACTAGTTAAATAACAAACCGCGTCTAAAAAGAAAAAAAAAATACTCATGCCGCTACTCGATCTCCCAAACGAGCTACTTCTGCAAGTCGCTCACGATGTCGATACCCCAACCCTCAGCGCACTCACGCTGACAAACCGCCGCCTCGCCCACCTCCTCTCCGCGGATCTCCTCAACACCGCGATCAAGAACCGCCGGTACAGTGCAACGGCTCTCTTTTTAGCAATAAACTACCAACAGGCTGCGCGGATCAAGCTCCTCCTCGAGCGGTCAACGCACATCACTATCAGTAGTAGATATGGCACCGTCATATATGACGGTGGTGTTTGTAAAATATGGCACAAGGACATGAACCGCCTAGTTGACCGCCTTGTCGATGAGGGGAACACCGACCTCGTCATATTCGACAAATTTACCGGCCGCACCGCCTTGCACTGGGCCGCTGCTTACGGCGACGCGGCTATGGTCCGGAAGCTCCTTTTCCTCGGCGCGGGAAAGAACTATGTCAATGACCGCTCCGGCAAGACACCACTTCACTGCGCAACAGCCTCCGCAAACGTGACGGTAGTGCGCACGCTCTTAGAACACAAGCTGTGGAAAGCGGGTGAGCTCGACTTAGCCGACAAAGGTATCTACGAGCTCTGCGCACTTCATTACGCGGTCCAGGCCGGGGATAGAACGACGACAGAGCTGCTACTGAAAGGTGGGGCGCGGGCCGATGTGACGAACGTGTTTGGCGAGACTGCGCTACATATGGCGGCACAGGTGCATGATCTGGGTATGGTGAGGCTTCTACTGAGTGCGCGCGCGCATGTGGACGCGCAGGATGTGGATGGGGTAACGCCACTACACTGTTCAGTGGATAACGGTGATGTGGAGATGACAAGGGTGCTCGTAGACGCCGGCGCAGATATTCATAAACAGAGCATATCCTTCGGGACGCCATTTGTACAGGCAGTCGTAAAGTGGGGAGAGTACATGGCGAGGGTGCTGAGCGAGAGTGAGTGGGAGAAGGTGAAGGGAAAGTCGGGAGCAAGCGTGATTGTCGAGCAGCTACAGGCTAGCCGTGAGGGAGGAGAAACGGGTGCGATCTTTTAAGCACCTGGTGTCTGTCGTTTTTTGTTTTTTTGTTTTTTTGTTTTTTTGTTTTCCGTGCCGTGCACGCAGATTGTATAAATGATTGTGCTGTACTACATGTATTATTACGAATGTATTTTTATGGTGTTAGAAATTAGGACTAGAGGGTGGGATCATGGAAACTCACTCGGAAGGGATATGTACATGCAGTTTTAGCGGGAAATGATTGTGTTTTATGTTTATGCCTCATACCGTGCAAGGTGAGATTGGAGCCTGATTATAGCACATGCATAACTGGATGCTATAGATAGAGCACGCTGGACTCGAGAGGGGTCGGGGATACTACAAGTGAGCGTTCAATCACAATACACGGCCTGTTACTACGTCAGTACTAAGGAACAGCTATATACACATATATACACATACACAACCTATACATGATGAAAAGTCTCGAGACACAGAAAAACGAGGCAAGACGGCTTGGGAAGTTCCTCTCATGCCCGGTTGGAGCAAAAAGTACCCAGGGTGTGATTAGGTCACCCCAGTCATATACTCCCACCCCTGGGGTCGAACCCGGATCCTCCGGTGCCACGCGGTGTGTGGCGGGTGGACAGCACGCCGACTGCACCACCCGCCATTGAATTTAAGCATCCCAGATTGGCACTTGTGCGGGAAGCGCTAACGTCATCACAATAAACCCGAGTCCCGCTTGTTATCAAGAGGGAACCAACCGATCAAGAGTCCATTCCTCAATAACCACATGTAGAACAAAAGAAGCGGGGGAACCCCCCCCCCCCCCCCATGGCTAAGCCAAAGAACACGGCACTCGTCTAGATCTATATACCCCATCTTACGGCAGTGCCAGCCGCGCCGAGATGGAAACGTAGGACACACAGATCCAGCCAGCTCGCCGGCACGCACAAGCTCTATCATCCGAGTACGGGGCATTGGGGGGTCGGGTGGTACTGTACTTTAGAGATAGCCCCCCCTTCGGCGCTGCTGTAACCCGCAGCTGGCCGGGACGCGTGGGGGAGGTACTTACTTATGTAATAACCACCACATTTAGTACCCCGGGAGGGGGGGGACGCTAGGGTTAGGTGAAGGGGATCGATGGGTTAGATCATGTGCATTCAAACCCCGGCGCCGAGAAAGAGTAAGGTCGTCACTTATAGTTGAAGCTTACCTTACGAGGCCGGCCTTGTTGGGAAGGGGAGGGGGGGAGGGGGGAGAGGGCAGTGTTTAGGTGCACGATTGTATTATTAGATCTATTCAGCTCTCCTGATAAATAGCAGAAACATCAATTTATATATATTCCCCCCCCCCAGAGTGCAGCTTCGTGGACAAGTCAAAATTAATATCACATGTTGTACCAACTCTCTCACCAGGATGTGTCGAGTGATAACCTGTGCACCTAACCCCCCCCCCCACCAGATCACATCATGAACAGCGAAATATAGAATCATATCTCACGGGCCAGAAAAAAAGGCGGCCCAATATAGACCAGAGATCAGCCTAACGACTCCTTCATAACTTTATACCCCGAAACCAAAGCATATAAAAAAAAAAGCTACACAGACTACATAACTAGCTGGACCATGCATGTAAAAAAAAAAGGATTTTTTTTTCGTAGTTCCTCAACCAGACCGACCCACAACGCGACTGAAAGGAAATGAAAGGAGACCCCACAAACCCCTTATCCCACCAGATTCTCCTATATGCATGCAGAAGAGAGCAACGAAAGAAAACAACAACAACGGGAATAGCCAAAATCGGAGCAAACCAGTAGCGAATGATGGGGGTAACTATATAAAAACGAATGAATAAGCATGGGGTAGTAAGGTATAATACTGGGCAAAGATTGTAATAGGAAGAGGATAGATGGATAAAAGCATAGACACGAAAGGGGGAGCAACCACAACCAGGTTAATAAAGAAAGAAAAGAAAATAGCGCACGAATCCAGCCCTTGCAATGATTTGAAATAAAGTTAACACAGCGAATGTAGAAGAAGAAGGGTATCAGTAAAACCGATCCCATCAAACTAGCAAATATCAAAAAATATATGGATTGGTAAATGACCCCGCCAGGAAGAAAGAGAAGTATACCGTAAATGAATATGAAAACAATACTAATGAAAAATAGAAATGACACCCTTAAGCAACATCGCTATCGCACCTGCAGATTGTTTTCGTTCGCCTTTCCTCGAAAACCATCGCCCTGCCGCTCAGGTGCATCGTAGTAGATATCACTTCCCCCATTAAGCCTGGGCACAATCCCTGCGCCATTTTGGCCAATATCTCCATTTTCTTGTGGTCGCTGCTGAGACGAGCTTTCTACCCCTGTTTCGTCATATCGCCCACCTCTAAGTCTAGGAGTCGAAGATTCCTCTGCTATTGCACGCTCTTGCTCTCGCTGTAGCTGAGCGATCCTCTCCTTATTACTCGTGATTGTTGGGGTCATGTCGCCTGTGAAATCCGGCGAGTTTCTGCTGGCACGCGAGTGATGAGGGTTCTCTGGTAAGTGATCTGTGGCGTAGTTAAAATGATACGGGTAAACGTCTTGCGAGGATGTCGAGAAAGTAGTGATTATGGGCGCAGTTTGTCCATTAGTATTGGTGCCCGTTGTGTCTAATGTGAGTTCGCCTTCCAATTGTCCCGATTCTGTGGAGGAAGATGGGGTCATGGTAGCCGGATCCATGCGATCATATGAAGCCCGGGCATCGCGAAACAGACGAACATATTCCTCCGGAATCAAACCCGTATCCCCTGCAGTCACGTAAGAAACAATTCGAGCATTTTGCCGGCTTGTCTGGCGTAAGGAGAAATCTACATACCAGTCCTGGGATCCTGCGCAACCAACCACCCCTGTCCATGCCTATAGCTAACCCACACAATTTGCCCTTCTACCAGGGGAAGCTCATTCTCATTCTCACTCGTAAAGTCAAACAAGGCGACAGCCTTTCCACTCATCTCTTCATCTGGGCTCGTTATCTGGAACTGGTAATCTCTGCTAAACCTGCTATCTTCGTCATCGTAGAGATCTTCACCTTCCTCTTCATCGTCATATTCATGCCCATCCTCGTCAGAATAATGATATTGATGTGAATTGTATTCAGGGTCATCCGGATCATATTCCTCCTCACCATCTCCCTCGTGGTGATTGTACATCTCATCACCAGGTTCTCCGCCGGCGAGATCCGTGCGTCGTCCAGCGCGGGTTGTGTAGTAATCTCCCCCAGGAGAGATGCCATTTTCGATCGCAGATCTCCGATCCCCATCCCATTCGTCACCCTGTCCTCCCCCAGCATAGTGTTGCGACGTATTTGGCGTCACTGCATTCTTACTCTGTCCTCTTAAATGCATATGCCCAGCGGAGGATTTGTGCTTTCTGTGTTTCGGCAAAATAACAGGGCTCTGTAGATCCTCATCCTCACTCCATGGTGGGCCATCGGAGAAGTTAAGAGGCGGTGGCTGATTTGTGGATCTTTGGCGAGCTGCCGATGACTCCCACCCCCCAGAGGCGCTGGCAGAAGTGACATCATAAGAAGGATGGGCGGGATCTGAAAGTCGACGGTACCCACTGCCGCCGCCGGTGAACCAGGAGCTACCACCACCAGGAGTGTTCTCAAAATATTCAGAGCCGCGCTGCGAGCCAGCAGGGGTGGAAAGCCCCGAGGCGACGGAGGGACCGTAATGTAAAGGATGTAGTGAAGGATAGGCGAAATCTCGGACGGAAGTATAGGACAATGACGAAACAAATTGTGGGTTGAACGAGTCGCGATTGGACAGGGTAGACATGATGGAGATTCTGGTCGCCTGTGGAGGAGGGAACGATGGGATTCGATGCTTACCTGGCTGTGGGGAAGCGGCTGGTGAGGGAGTAAAAGTGAACGATAGACTAGGAGAAGCAGGAGGTGGTTGGTTGGGTGTTGGGGGGTTCAATGAGGGATTTGAAGAAGTAGAAAGTCGTTTTTCTGCAGAAGATGTAGTCGCTAGTAGACTCGAGTTCCGGACAGAGGATGGTACTGAGTTAGAAGTAGAAATAGATTGCTCTGAACCAGCAGTAGCCTCGGGGGATTCAGAAATGGTACATGTAGTCTGAGGGCCTGGAGAATGAGGGGATGGAGTGGGAGAAGCCATACTGATCACCTCAGAGTGTAAGGAGGAGGTGAAGAAGGGGGGTAGTAAAATGAAGGGAAAGAGAAGCCTATGTTGGTAAATGGGGGAAGAGGGTGGGTCGTTGAAAGAGGGGCGATGTGAAGATGTGGGGGGGGGGTTGAAGATGGATGACGGCGGGGAGGGAGGAGGGGGGACGCTATGTATGATGAACAGGGCTGGAAAGAGAACGTATGAATGAAAAGGAATGAAAGCAAAAACGCGAATTATCCTAGTTCCCCAAACTCTGACTATCGGAGGATTGATTGTTATCGTGTGTACGGGTGGCTGTGTGCTGTCTGTACCTGGAGCGGTGCAGCGACGTATGGGGGCCTATGTACAGTAATGTGTATGTACCAAAGGGAAGTAAGTGTCGTTTGGAAACCTCAGTAACAATAACCAGCCAGTAATGACACGGGCAGTACAAAAGCGGGGAGTAAAACAGCGAGGTGCAGATAGATAGACAGATAGACAGTTGCACGCTGCAGGGAGCAACAGAGACAGACTGAAAATGAGGTAGGCTGAGGAGGGGTCCTCCAGCGATCCGAGGGTGATTGATTGATTCTGATTGATGATGTTGTTCCGCAAGCGTGCCTGGCTGCTTGCGTTTTGTCTGTTATGGATGGAAGAAGAAGAAGAAGAAGAGAAGACTCAAGGGAACAACGGACAACTCCCAGCTAAAGTCATTCTGATTTTACACCAACGAACCCCTCCTCAATAAAGTCTTCATTTCCTAGGATCCAAAAAAGAAGTCTTTACCCATGGGTCTAATAAATGCCTGTATCTCTCGTTACTTACTTACATACATGTATGTACTTACTTTGTGGATACGTAAATGTGCTTTTAAAAGGTACATGTACTCTATGCATCACTAAAAACTCCCATGAAGTCTCTCAACCTTTACCGAGTGTAATGTTAGAGAGTTCTAGTAGGAACAAAAACACGAAATAACAAGATAGAGATGTCTCAATTCTTTCGTTAGACACCACCACCTTCCCCTCTCTACAGGGTCCTCACTTACCTCCCTGGGGAAGGTCGCTTTCTGATTGTGCGCTCCTATTCGCCTATCTTTTTGATCATAGACGCCTTTTTCCTCGTGCATCGTCGTGCTCAACTATTTTTAGATATGTATTAGACTTGGCAATGGTTTTCTTGGCTGGCCCCTGTTACATCGTTGCCTTCCTTGTCTGTCAATTCCCGAACCTCAACCTCATTTTTCCCCAAACAAACATCAGTTCATCGTCACCATCCTCCAAACAGCAACAAGAATCTCATAAAAAGTACAGGAAACCAACGGAAGCATCCACATCACATTATCATAAGGTATATATTCTTCCATATATCCGATTACCTCTTGTTTCTTGCCCCTCAGGAAAAAAAAATCGACAATATGATGAACATTAAAAATATTGGAGCTGTCCTATGTCACTCCGGTGTCATTGAGGAGAGAACAAATTATACGCAAACTTCTGACTTCATTTCCCAAATACCCCTCCTGCATACCCCTCATCATAAATATCGTACCTGAACTAGTCGCTAATAATTTGCCTCCTTCATTGAATTTCAGCCAGCCGCTACTACAGAAAAAAAAAGGTGTCAAACAAGATGCAGGCTCAGCCACAACAGCAACAGGCTTCATCAGCTATAGTGGAAGCACCGGCGCAAGGACCTGTCGATAGTGCTGAAAAGAAGGACTTCCCATTAAAATTTTGTACTGTTTGTGCTAGTAATCAGAATCGGTTTGTCAACTTCCGCTTTGCCTTCATTTCCTCTACACCCCCAAATTGTTTCAATGATTGCCGCCACAACCCCCTAGAGTGCCCAGGAAGTGGTGGGGTAAAAAATTTCCTGCTCCCCTCTTATCCTCAAATGTAGAATTCTCATTCCATGTAAAGGCGAGAGCTGGATATGGATGATTGAGATGAGTGAGTGAGTGAGAGTGCGGCCCAAGCTCAGGGTGCTACTACCGCTAGCCCTGGGAGAAGGTAACTCTCGCTACCTATACGGCGGGTGGGGGGCAAGTACTGCGTATCACATCACCTGGTAGGCGGGGCCCAAGGTTGAGCACACCCTAGCTGATAAGGGCTGTTGTGCTGCGGCGTAAAGGCTGCGGCTGATTACCGCTTGGTGTCCGGCGGCTATCAGGTGAAGTATGCTCAACTGAGGGGTCGGCTCGATTGGAAAGCGGCGGTTAGTACGCAGTACTATCAATAATCTCTCACCACTCTCCCAAAGCTCATCTCATATCTCCAGGTTCTCTCTCTCGCCAAGAAAAAACCCCGGGAGAGAGGTGGGGGTAACATTGTTATTAAACACGTACAATAGCAAAAGAAACAAAAATGCACCTGCTTTGCAATCATGACCCCCCATAACTCTATGACGCCCAAATACTGAGTCCATATCGTGCTACACAGTTCAATGGAAGCCCACCTCGTCCTCTCGCTTGCGTCCTACCCCGTGATCTCATTCGGCACGGGCTCTGCCGTCCGGCTTCCTGGTCCCTCAATCGACAAACCAAACATCTATTCCTTCAACTCTACTACCTACGATGAAATGTATCAAGAACTTAAGCACAAAGACCCGCGTCTTTATACAGCCAATGGACTTCTAGGCATGCTGGACCGAAACCGGCATATCAAAGGGAGCCCAGAGAGATGGCAAGATTGGAAAGTAGGTGTGCCGAGGAAAGACGGTGTTCAGGACGGAGTTGTAGACGTGGTTTTCACCTGTGAGGAGAGATGCTGGGACATTGTGGTTGAAGGTTTGTATACCCCTTCATTACAATATTGCCATGTCTAATGAGTAAAATAGACCTTCTCAACCGCAACGCGCCACTAAACCGCCTCGTTCATATCATAAACGTGGATATCAAGGATAACCACGAAGAAGCTGTTGTGGGGGGCAAGGGTATTCTTGAATTAGCCAATATGCTGACCGCCGCCGCGAGAGAAGAGAGGGAAAAGCATGGAGAGGCATATATGAGGGATAGCGTGGACAAGAGAGTGCCAGAGATTCTGGCCAGTTGGCAGGAAAAGTTTCCAAATCTCCCAGCGTTATGGACGGTTGGGTATTTCTAGGGTCTGGAGATCTTTTTTGTCTTGTTTTTTTCTCCTTTTTTTTTTTTTTTTTTTTTTTTTTAAAATTGGCGCATTCTAGGTGATTCAGAGCAGGTCCTTTAACTTGGCTGAAAAGGATGATTGCTTTCAAGTTTTGCTGTTCCCCCCTTCCTTCTTTTGTATTTGGGAATAGGTAATTGGTATGGCAAGTATACTTAACAGAGTATAGATGAAATGAGTTCAAGTACCTACTATATAAAATGCATAGATTTTGTGTCCTTGAATGGTTACGAAGTTGTAGACACCCATGTATAGCTAGTAATTAAGGCGAGTGATTAGGCATGGTGCACTCGGATGTTACCCGGCCCGATCGGCCCAGGGGCTTGGCTGGATGCGCGTAACCTTTGCCCTGCCCTGCTGCATTCTAGGCAAATCCAACTACTTCCAACACATCCGTCATCACCTAACCTCCCTAAAATACATCACCACCCCCCCCCCTCTCCCCCTTTGAATTTTCTACTCACTCCAACTTCACTATTCACTATACTCGGGATCCCCCCCTCCTATAGCTCCCCAGAACTTACATAGAAATATAAATACATAGCTACGTACCGGCCAAGAAGATGCCTGCACCACCTCCCCCTCCCCCACCTCTCCCGTCATTCGGGGGCGGACCACCTCCACCTCCACCGCCACCTCCTCCGCCTGGTGGAGCTCCTGCTCCTCGCCCGGCTCCCAATAGGGTATACCCCCCAACAAAACACCATAGATTCCCATCATCTAACCTTCCAGTCCAGGGCGGCCTCAACAATGAAATCGCACAAGGTTTTAAGCTCAGAAAAGTTACACAAGTCAACGACCGTAGTGCACCTGCTGTTTCCGGAAAGCTTACAGACAGCGCACCGGTTAAGGCACCTAGCTTAGGGGCACCCCCGGTCCCTGGGAGTGCGCCGAGAGTGCCGAGTGCAGCTGCTCCAAGGATTCCCAGTGGGGGTGCTCCTAGTACTACAGCAAGAATGAGAGCGAGTAGTGGCAGTAGCAGCTACACTCCGGCGGAACCAGGACCTCAACTGGCGGGTTTGTTTGCTGGGGGTATGCCCACCCTAAGAAGCACAAAGGGCGGTGTGAATACAGGTGGTACGTGGATCTACCCCCCCTCCAATTCCTGGCCGTTAGAGGTATGTGATTAGAATCTGACAATTGGAATAGCAAACCGTGATTCAACAATGTCAGATTCGTCAGACAACAACACAACCCCTCCCCGAACAGCCCCATCAATCCCTAAACCCTCTGGCCTCCCCCCGAGACTTCCAACCCTCCGCCCAACAGTGCACTCCGTTCCCAGCGCACCACCTGGCATCCGAAAGCCGCCACCAACACCCATTAAGAGGCCAAATTCATCTGCGCCTTTAAGGCCAATCCAAAGCTCGCCGGCCAGTCCGCCACGGGCCACCCCGCCCCCGCCCCCTCCCCCGCCTGGATCGCTAGCACCTGGGCGTCCACCGGTGCCGCCGGTTCGAAAATCCCCATCTCCAACAGCAAGTTATGGTGCCCCAAGCTCTGCTCCACCACCCCCACCTGGCGCGGCACCGAAGCCACCAGGGGTTCCACCGCCAAGAAACAATCCCCCACCGCCACCGCCACCTCCGCCAACCAATGGTAACGGGGCCGCTTCAAGGCCGGCAGCGCCGCCCCCGCCGCCCCCGCCGGCGGGGAGAAATTTCATTGACCCCAGTACCTTCACACTAGGGGGAACAGGGGGAATAGGAGCTGGTGCGGCTAGGAGAATCGTAATTGACGACAAGAGATGGAAGTTCAAGAGAGAGCAAGACTTGCCGGATCCTAGGCCATTTACAGGCATGAGGAAGATTTACCGGAGTGGTAGGGGAAGCTCAGTGCCGCTGAATCTAGCGGCGTTGGAGTAATATGTTAAAGAGGCCTCCATGGACAGGATGTTTTGAGGTTTTCTTTCTTTTCTTTCTTGGTTTGGACGTTTGGTTGGCTGGCTGCTTGTCTTTTGAGAAAAGGTTTTTTTGATTTGTAGTTTAGGTTGGCCTATTTATTCTTTTTTTTTTTATGTTTTGATCCTCTTGTCTTGTTGGTTGGTTGGTTCCGGAGTACGGATCTGTATGAACTAAGTATCTCTGTCTATGTAGAGAGCGAGGGGGTTTTGTGCTTAAGTTTTTAACATCACAATTTATATTGGATTGGATAGCTTTGATTTCGTATAAAAATGTATGATACTGTAGGCGTCATTAGTGAATGCAACTACATGTACATATGATATCAGGGGATTCAATTCATAATCAATGCATTTCTCTATGACATTTGAAATTATCACTAAGCCAATTTGTAACAATGTCAATGACAAACATATGATGGCTTACTGATGGGTGCCGTTCGTTATTCAGTGCCTAGCTATTTATTCTATCAACAAAAAGTTATTAATGCTCCAGTAGAGATTTGAACTCCAGATCTTCGCATTACAAGTGCGACGCCTTACCCCTTGGCCACAAGAGCTGATGATGACATGTCGTTCAATTGCAATTTATCCTACTTGTTTAGGTTAGGTTGAGAATCGGCCCTTCACAACCACAACCAACCTCAACCCATGAAGGGGTTAAGTTAATCCCTCATACGCGATCTATTATTAGTTGACATTTCTGAGTTCTTTGGGGGGAAATCTCCCTAATCTTATCGTGGCCCTGAGATGGAGGCCCAGTATCTATAGGAACACCCTAGGTGGGTCCCCGTGGTACTAAACAATTGAAGACCCAAGAGGGAATTATTCTGCTGGAAGAAGTGGGCGCACTGCAGCTGGTAGACTTGGCGTTAGCTAACCTAAGTTGCCCCTTAGTAGTGTAGGTACACCCTCCTCTGGAAAGGCGTGATTTCGGAGCGGAATTGAGCACCAAGTTTAAGAACGGAGGAGTTTGTAGGTAGACCCTATTTAGAACTCGGTGCCCATGACCGTGTTTTTATGATGTAAGTAGATGGGGTAAATATCAACAGTGACAGTCTGCAGGGTCTCTAGTGGATCATATTTCTAGCGTTTCTCGGGTATTTTGTTTCGATAATCGTGATCGTTTTCTGGGTGCAGGGTCCTCCCCTCGTGATTTGAGTTCCGCACCTTAATTCCGCAGGATATAAGGTCATCACGATGTTGTGGAGCGTTGTTGTGTAAATTTGTCCCACACAAGTCACATTCCTTGTCCTAGGGTTTGGTCATAGGAGATCACTCGGTAGCAACGGAGCTAGTGGGGGAGGTTGTTGCGCCGTGTGCGCGTATATTCCATTCTTCTACCCCACCGAACAGCCGAAGGGCCAAGCCCGAGTGATTCTTTGTGAACAATCAGTTGATTACTAGCTACCTCCTCCGGTGATTGGGTATGCGGCGGTGCATGTAGCCTTTCGCTCAAGATGGTCAGATTTGTCGATCTCGCTGCCTCACGTCGATTCGATGACTGGGGGGAAACAAGGCCGATGAGAGATCGTCGTATATGCATACAGGCAAGTGAAACGTCAAGTTTCAGGTTTGATGCGCCCCGTCACGATTCCAACCAACGTTTCTTTTGATATGGCTTTTTTGTTTCCTAAACGAACCGTTTCCTGCAATATCCTGCATCAAGAAACATATGTGACTCTGGTACCTCCGATCTGCTTACTGGCTATCACGTTTCAGGTATGTTAACATTGTCCGTTGTCCACTTGGAGCTCTGGTTGCTTTTTCCCCGGGGCTTGCGGCACGCTGTTACTTTTTCTTCTGACAACATGATGCATTTGTAAACCAGCGCATGCACACGCAGCCTTCTCCACATTACCCAACTCATTCGTCTGTCACCAGAACGACCAAGAGAGAGTGTGTGTGCCTCTAATCCCTACCTACGAAGTGGTAGACTTGATCTGTAGATCAAGCTCTGTGATTGATCAACTTATCAGGCTTCACCGGCTGTCACTCGTTTTGGATTGCACCTCTACAACCAATTGTATTGTTGTTAAATCACTAACTGCATACCTTACAGGACCATGATTTATACCGCAAAATTTCAGTTCGTTCGGACGGTTGTCAAGAGGACAATTTTGCAGAGGAGCTGAAAAATATCACCCCTTAAAGGAAGAGCCAACACCGCCCTTGGCAACCGTCCGAACGAACTGAGAGCGGTATATCCAACTTTCCCGCCAGTGCATATAAGAAATAACAGGCAAACGAACAAATATCTAGCCTTTCACTCTTTTAAATTCCCTATCCTCCCTCATATTCCTTGAGACCTTATCCTCATTGCCAGTCCCCAGACTCCTTTCGCTGCGTTCCCTCTCTTTGGTGGTGCCATATTTGGAATTCGCACCAGACCCTCAAGGCTTTCAGAATACCCGCCCCTGTCCGTAGTAAACATCTTAGGCCAGCCTGTCTGTAGTCTATTAGCCTCATCCCCGTTGAGGCATTTGAAGAGATTGGGTGGGGTGATACGGTGATACGCACCAAAGTATATTAGATGGTTAATAACTATTTAGGCCCCGACTAATGACCTAGGGAGTTATGGGAAATAGGCATTTTCCGCGTAGTCAAATCATCTGGGTGTTTTGAGGTTGACCTAGGCCGCTAAGCAGAGCTACCGAATCTTGAAGTACTTTTTGTATCGAGCAAAAATTTGAGTGCACGTACATATGAATCCATTTATGTTGTTTTAACCGGTTGGATAAATAATAGTTGGTACGTATTCGCGATGACAAAAGAGATACCAAAAGCAATAAAATATTTAAAAGATAGATATAACTAACTGATTGGGCCAGCACAACACCGCCAAAGGTCCAGAAAAACGACAAAAGGGATAAAAGTAAAATGCGAACTTATAACCTTGCTTTCTATCCTCCATATGCTCCAAGAACGCCATGACAACTGTATAACTAAATCTCATCAAAGAAAAGTCTTCAATTACATCAATATTGTGTATGTTTAGTTGCTGCTTTGGTAACAACACCACGGAAGATACCAGATAATGATGATGCGCTTGAATTTGCTGAAACCGCCGAGTAAAAACTTGGGGTTTTGCTCTTATGACCACGTTGGGTTCTAGTACTATCCATTCGGGCTAATGGGCGGTCTATTCAGCGTCAGCAATCTATATATAATCCAATCGGCTTGGGAAACAACTTACACCCTTCATGCTCTTTAAGGATACGACAGGGAAACCCGCTTATCAATGAGACGTCGCATTCTTTGTCAGAAAGGGAGAGGAATATTCTCATCGAGTCCTCAGGGCCAAACATAGAAAAGTTAATCTTCATCTCGAACGGCTTCCCCTTAATAACATTTTCAAACAAACTATCTTCGGCTATAAGCTGTTGATCTGGAGTTCCCCGAGAGTTCTTTTTTTCGTTCATAAAAAACAAGTGATTTCGAAGGAGCGGGCCGTTCCGGCGTGTTTCAAGTCGTTTGCACAACCTTCTCAACGCATCAGAGCCCGGCTCAAGTCGGCAGAGAATAGTTCCTACATAAGAATGTCAGCATCTTCGAATTTTGGGGAGATTTTGAATGCTGGGTTACCTTCACAATCCCACTTCTTCATTCCTTGGGACATCCTGGAAGCTCCGTCAAGCCTGAAATAGAATAGGGAGGCTATGAGTTTTGTTGAAATTTGATCAATAAGTGGGTTGTTATAACAGAAATCCTCCGCAGCTCGCCTCAAGACCGCCATATGATCGACCTGATCAATCCTCGGGAGTTTATTGGGAAGATCAATATTTAGACGGTGATATTTAGCGGCCTTATCTTCGTCGTGAATAGGTAATGATCGTAGAAAATTAGACCACGTTTGCTCGCAACCGACACTGCTCTCAATTTGTTGCGTAGCTATCTTGAGGAGAACCTTGGCAAACTCTAGCGCCCCTCGTTTTGCCCGTAGTCGCCGGCCTCCTTTGTCCATCTCGGGTTTCGGGTTCGGGTCATAACCGGTACCAATGGAGAGTAAAATATCGGGGTGCTTATTTGCAAGATTCGGCCACAAAAGCTTCCATTCCTGGTCAGCTACCACAACTGGGTTATTGAATTTAAGACCTCCATCATTAAAACTGTATCCAGTTGGTTTATGAAAGAAGGGTTTGAAGAATCTCGGAGAAGCAGAGGTTGCACGTGCACTAAATCATGAACAGTTAGACTCTTTTGCTCGCGTAAGTTACTAATATGGTGGGTGATATTACGCTTCCCAAGTTTTTAACTCCTGGTGGCTGTTCTCAGCCCGCAAAAAGATGTATTTCGTTTTCACTATTATTGCTGTTAGTGTCGAATCGGGAAAATAGTAACTATATGCAAGAGACCTACAATCTTCAGTCAAGGGACGATTATAGTTTGCAACTAAGTACGGATGTCCGCTTGAAGATATAGTAGTGACACCAGCTCTCAACATTTCTCGACCCCCAGGCTCTCTTTTGCCTCCGAAGATAGACTCGTCTCCCAACTTTTCTCTCAATACTCTATCAATTCCTCTGGTTTCATACTTACTATGGTATGTAGCCTCAACAAGGGTTTTTATGCCAGGTAGATCTGCACCAGTTCGTTTTTGGAATGCCTGCTCAGAGAATTCACAAAACAAGTTTATACATTCAGTCACGCTCACTCTGTTCGATGCAAGGGCGAGGGCTATTATTCCTCCAGAACTATAATATTTTCAGTTTGATGATGCAATTAATGCACTTAAGCAGCCACGTACCTTGTTCCGACCACGAGATCAAAGAAATCTTGAATTGGCACCCCAAGGTTGATTTTCCTCTCTAAAGCCTCTAGTATCTTAAGTTGAATTATCCCTCGAATCCCCCCACTGCGTATGGTCAGATAATAGACAACTAGTTATAATTGTTGGAGAAACCTACCCATCAAGAGATAGAATTCGCGGGCCTGTGTGTTTTGGCCTTACTTTGTACTTCCATGGGACATTCCAAGGGCTTTTCATGTTGCTACAGAGCGGGCAAACTCTGATTTCACGCCAGAAACCTGAGCTAGATACGGTTGAGTAATTCTCAGCGCATCGCTCGCAGATTATATGCCCACAGGTTAATGCGTGTATAGGCGTTCCTGATAAACAACTGAAGCATGTTGTATAAGCTGTGAGAGGTGCGATATCTTTATCATCTTCATGATCCGTGTTCCCTTTCCAGTCCCAATAACGAACATATTGGCTTAACACATGATTCTGGTGGTATTGGGCTACAACCGAAATTCCTTGTCCCGCGCTAAATTCTTTCAATAATCTGTCGAGTTCAGATAATATTGTATTAATGAAGCTTTCCTTTTCTCTGCTAGCATTCTCGATATAAGCAGATATGAATTCCCCAACGGCAAATACTTTCCCATTTTCTAACTGATGGCCCTTTGAGTGTCCGGTGGCCACATTGGCGCAACGTCGGCCTTTTCTGTCACGTTTCTCACATCGCCAATGCTTTTCGTATACTTCTGCCAGTGCATCGTCGCAAAATTGTTGATATAACGGAAATATTGTTGCAGCTTGGCCTATAGATTTCATCTCATGTTAACCTAGGGTTTGTGATTGGAAAGGCTTGGGTCCATACCGCCATGCGGGTAACGACTTCTGAAAGCATCTAGATGGATGCATGAAGCAACGAGTGGTGCTAGAAGCTTGAACATATCTGTTCCTGACATTTGAGGGCTTTGGGCCATTATGTGGACGGCTGCTTTGGCGATATGATCTTTAAAAGTCGAAGAAACAGGATTATGATGGAATGCTGCAGCAAGAAAGTTGAATGGTTTGGAAGGATTCTTCGAGAAATGATGAAAAGCGTGTCGAAGATAGATGTCTAGTTCTTCGCTTGTCATAAGGAGCCCGGATTTTATCCTCAAGTCGTAGGCCTTCTGAGATCCTTCTTCCATAACTCTGTATAAAACCTTGTATTGCTGCTCAATGACTGCCGGTGATTCCTTTGCATGAGGAATACAGACGATCTTTATGCCACTGTAGTAGCACATGAGTAGTTCCTCTAGATTATTGATAGTTTTCCCCAGGTTTCTCCATTTTTCAACACATTTTATCATGAAAGGGTCGTTTCTGATGCAATCTGCACGTTTTTTCAATTGATCACCAGTTGTAGCATCGATATCCCACCAAGATGAAGTGATATCCTATATTTAATGAATTAGGATATGAAAATAAAAAACACAGAAATGAATGGGACATATCTCACCGATACTTCAAGCGCGTTTACAACGATAACGGCGTATGGGAGGACAGGCTGGTTAACAGATTGCTGGAAAACTTTGTCTGCCCAGCGGATCAATTTCGAAATCACGGATTCGAGCGCTCTATCTAGAGGTTAGGTTATTCTTCCCTCCCCTTTTTCTTGGGATAAATTTAAGAATACTGACCGGAAGTTTCTAGTCACAAAGCATACGACATCTGAGAATGTAAATAGGACTCTAGGGTAGAGATTCTCTACCATCCATTGGCGCGATTTCTCCGGTCCGCGTGCCCAAGTAATTCCGTTTTCTCCGACATCATTTCTGGCATGTCGTCTTTTTTGACGGAAATTCTTTACGCCTTGATAGGCTCTAGTAGCCATGGGAACCTTATTTCCACCACTAAGACCTTCGCAATCGGCATAGAAATACGGCCTGTTGGTGTTATATGTTATTGGATCTGCAAACAAATGCACGGCATCGCTAGTGGGAACATCTAGTTCTTTAGATGTTCCCATAACTGGCACTTGGTCTGGCGCTAAACTCGTATGTCGATTTATCTAAATGATAATTTAGTGGAAATCAAGCTGTAAATTGAGTATGTAAATACCTTCATCAATGCGTTAATTAATGTACTCTTCCCATGGCCTGTTTCCCCGACGAAACAAGTGATAGAGGGATGCTGTGTTCCAGGCTCCATATCAGTCTCGGATGCAAGTTTAACGTAGCGTCCGTAGTCATGGAAACAGGGCTTTCGTGTGTTATCATCAAATTCTACCCCGAACCATTTGGTATCGAAGTTATCTCTATGGAGTTGTTCTTGTTTTTTGGAATCTGTTTCCGGGTTTAAGATTGAGTTGATAATTTCCCAAAGCCTGAGATCCGTTTTCTCGTGAGTCCTCGGGTTCCTCACTCTACTTCGGGGGCCGTTTTTGTGAGCTGCTTGAGTAGTCCAGCAATTATCGCAAAGTGCAATGCAGCAAATGTTACACCAGGATAAAACCCCGACGTCAGGCAGGTTATGGCAATCATCACAAACGTCCGAAGGTAGTGGGTTGTCGCCAGCTTCGAGCGGCACTCTTGGTCCGTCGTGGTAATCTTCATCTTCCTCGGGGGTGTGAATATGGACCCCTTCAAAACTCTTGAACGAACCATTATCATCGTCTTCTTCCTCACCATCTTCATATTCATCATCATCCTCGTCGCCGTAATCTTCCCCTCCGTTGCTTGACCATGAATCCGCATCAGAATTCGTTACTGAAAATCTGAATTACCAACCTCGTGTTAGCTAGACGAACCTAAACTAGAATTAATTTTCGGGAGGCTGGAGGATTGTTATGTGTAATTTATGCAGCTGTAGCTGTATAATTAAGCTATATACCTTCTTGAACCACCTATTGATATTTTTGAGTCGTATCTTTAATTATCTCTGTGTCAGTCATCCGAATTTGAATTAAGGTTTAGGTATGGCTGTTACCGTATAGATGAGCTTGTAGTAACCGAGGAAGACATATCGTCTTCGGAATCGCTTAATGTTTTGCGATCAAAATCTTCGAATTTGTGGCTGGTATCAATTGTGATTGTGCTACCCGCCCTTGGACGCTGGTTAGAAGCTCTCGTGGTATCTCTCCATTTCTTGAACGCATACTTGACAGATGCATTCACCGACATTTCTCGGACTATAGGCTTTAAGATGAACAAATTTGGAGTGATATTGGGCCTTCAAGCTTTGTTGCAATGTTAGAAGCGGATCTCCTTGACAACCGTTGTGGATAAGAATTGAAGGAAAGAAAAGTGATAATTATACGGAGGGAAATGTGTTGGCATTAGGGCGTCCACAAGGCTGCGGTCAATGATTTCTGTATTTCCAAACAACAAATCAACAGCAAGACACGTAGATCCGACTGAAGGCCGAGAGAACATAAGAATGATACGATGTATGTATGTATGCACAGGCTGGGTTTGGTATTCTTATCGTCCAATGAAAAATCACAGCAGTGTAACCCCGCTTCCAAACCCCCAATTATCGCGAGCGTCCCTCTGTCCTTACTAGGGGGCAGAGCAGTTTTGGAAAATGAGTGTTTGGTCTTTAACTCGTCTCAGTGGGCGTGGATGCGAGTTGATACTTCTCCCTTTGAACGCCATCAAATTTCAAACAGTCAACCAATGTCCAGCACAGCGTCCCCGCACAGAAGGTAGATTTTTAGATGTGCGCCACACACATGTACCTACATGATCAGAGTAGGTAGGTATGTGGACGCTTGATGTCTCATATAAGTCGGTCGTGAGATTCTGATCAATAGGATATTTATCCGAAACTGGGACGGTACATATATGGTTAATAAAAAGCACATACTCATGAAGGATACAAGCTTGGGAGGGAACTACATGTAAGTGCTCTGCTGCCTCGTTGGTTTCCATAGCAGTACCTACACGTATCAGCGTACCCCATGTAGAGCGTACTGAACCATAGTGTGACGCAAAATTATGGAGAACAGCTATCTTATGCAGAGTGATGTAAATCGTGCAAGTGGGTCTTACGATTGATTTCAGGCACAACGACATAGATTAACTGGTATAGACTGCAGGAGACAATACCAACATCCCCCTCCAAGAGGTGCACCTTGGGCCAATCCGAGATATAACCCAGAAGTCAATGGCTCCACAACATAAGCAGCTGCTTGAAGAATGAGGACTTCTGACTTTGCCGTCGTTCAACAGATCAGGATAACCCTCATCTCCTCATCTCAGTCCGACGTTAGAATAAAGTGCGGCTGATAAATATTTCCATGACATCAGCAGCCGGTCAAAGCGCTTCTAAGTGCCACAGCGACGTCAGGGTCCTTAAAGAATTTCCAGGGCTAGGGCAAGTTATGGGCTTGGCGTTTTCATAATATACATATTCGTATATACTAAAACTACATATACTTTGACGATAAAACCTCCCACCCCACCCCAGAGATGACTACCCTAAAGTCTGGAGTGGTGCACATATCTCAGTAATCATTGCGCATGATGGGCTGATTGGTTAGTAAATTTGATGCGCACTGTCGCTCCGTACATCTTAACTGGTAGCAATCTACATACGTACTTTCGGTCCTGATTGCGTTGGCAACCAGACCCTACCAATACCCAATACTTGGCTACAGCAAGTAAAAAGTCATAGCAGTCTCTACGCACAGAAGAGTTACTACTCGCTTTATTCCCCCTACTGGAAAGCCCAAAATACCCCCGGCCCATATTGTGATTGCAAGCAAGTAATGATTTTGGAGTGCGCCATTACATCGACACACGTGGAACATAATACCTGCTTCAAATGGATGGTTCAATTTAAGGGTTTGTGTGGTTTTCTAGCTTTGAAAATGGACACCTGACCTACCTTATGCAAATCTTTTCAACCTGCATGGTCTGTTTAATTCCCTCTGGAATTTTCATTGGATACCCAATCGCTCCATAAACGGAAGCAGATTTCTAGAATAATTAGGATCCTACGTCATTATACATTTTGAAAAATGTTTTATAAGTTTGTATGTAGGTACCACATGTACCTACATACACCTAATTCTTGCTTGACCTGGTCACGGCCATGCACACGCAAGTGATCGGGGATGAAAACCGATATCACAACCATGTCGCCCCATCCCTCTGGATTGGATTATAGGTTTCCTGGAGGGGTCATTCGTTATGTCAAGGCCACTCGGGGTAATTAGGTTAGAAAGGCAAACATAATTAAACTAATATAATTCTTATCTATCAATCTATGAACTGGCGGTGTATTTACCCAAGTTCCAAAAAAAATTTCAATACCCCGCACACCCTGTATCACGAAAGTTCTGGTTCTGCCCACTCCAACGGAAGGAAACACTTTTTACAAGCATACATACACAAGCACCTACATGTAGTGTAGCCATAGCCTTCCTTCATCTTGCCATCCCGAACATGCAGGAAGGCCGAGGCTACATGTAGGTACATGTACCTACATGTACCGTGCACATGGACGTACGATGGATGTGTTAAACCGGTAGCGTACCATCGCGTACCATCGCGTTGGGGGCCGTTAAGAACTGTCAATCCTCTCCCACGCTTGTGAATATGCGTACCTACATCATACATGTAGGTACATGTACTTATCAATTAAGCCCTAGCATATATGTACCTACATGAGTGGTAATTGATGAAACTAGAGTACAACGATCTAGGAAAGGATGGCCTATGAAACAAAGTAGTCACGAGCCCCTTGGAAAGTCTAAGTAAAAATTAATTATAATTAGCCAGGTGCATGCCCTACATGTACTTATACAGAGATCCCCTCACACATGAATGGCACCCTCGGCCTCCAGTTTAATCCCTAACCAACCAATAACCAAAAGAAAACGGGCCCGTCCTAGTCGGCCGTGGAGGAAAATAAATAACAGTGATATAAGGGGGTAGGGGGGGTAGGTAGTGCAATAAACCCATCATTGAGTCCTAGAAACAAATGCACGCATGCGCCGAACACCCTACAAGAAACCACCGAACGTTCTATAAACCGGGTAAAAAGAAAAGAAAAGAAAGAAATGCCAAAGTTCAGCGAGACAGGTACTTTACCCCACCTATATCAAACATGGTCATCGGTTCATCTACAAGTCCCCAAAATGTGTCGTTCATAAACTCTCCATTCCCGGTAAACACGTGCTGCGTATAATCAGCCCCTCTAGCGCCTAGGCCCCCGCTGTCACTACTCAAGTCATAACCCAAGTGTTCGTTTTGCGACATAACATTATTGCCATTTTGTGGCATATCATTATTTTCCATAGTTGGCCCCATAGGCCCGTTTCCATTTCCGTGACTCATAGAATACGTGTCACGGTCTTGAGGCAATCTCCCATACGAGGATGGCGCACTTCTTGGGGTCGAAATCCCCATGTTTGACGCTGGGCTAGTTATGCTCGCACACTGCCCGTGGTGTGGAAATTCGATGGCAGTGTTGGAGAGTATTTGTAAGGGTGTTGCGGCGTTCAGTGGAGAGGTCCTTGGCGGAAGAGGAGGCTGCATTGTCTCATGATGATTCCTGTCAGTTTCTGAAGTGTCTGCTGTAGATGCATGATCGTTCATGCTACGAGGGGTTCCCATCGGATTAACACCATGCGCACCGGTCGTCTTTCCGCTTTCTGAGAGCCCAAGAAGTTTGAATTTGGGTTCGGGGACGCTCTCTGCAGAACCACGCTCGATTTCAGCCTTTTGAGTGCTGTACCAATGCCGTAGCATTTGGAGAATTCCTGTGAATCTGCCTGCCTGCTTGCTCGCCTTTCCATCTGCAGCTTTCTTGAGGATGTCAAGCAAGCGATCCATATATTCGTCTACCTTCAGCGAGTTTTTATCGATAACCTTTCCTAGCTCGCTCAATGGGTGCGAGGCGGAAAAGTATAACTTTATAAGAATGATACATGCATACGAAGTCCTGATAAATGTGTATACGGTGACGGAGCGTATGGCTTGAACGCCCATGCTCATAAAAACATCAAGGAGTTGATGGGCGGATGAGAGGCATTGAGAAATTGCATCGAGGTGAAAGGAAGAAAGAAGCTCGTTGGGTTTAATGGACGGCTCACGCATCATAGATTCGGTGTATGGTGGCTGGAAGTCATCAACATTATGGTCACGGTGTAAGGATATTTCGTGGGCGTATATCATGATTAGATTGTAGGCTAGTTGGAGTGATTTTGTGCCTAGATGAAAGACACTATTAGCTATTTCTTGGAAACTATCTGGTATAAATCAATAGAATGAATGACGCACTTTCCCAAATATCTTTCGGACACTTCAGCCTCCAGTCTTCCAGTTGTTTTGCAAAACCTTTCAATGAGAACTGGACCCTCTGCTCATCAATCGAAACATTTGCATTTGGGTTGTCAAACGCAAACCCAATGCCAATTTCCTCCGCGATCTTTTGTAGCTTGACCCATTGGCACAAAGCTTTGTCAGAGGGAGCTGCCTGTGGAGAGTTCTCAAGAACCTCAAGACATTCATCCATAAATTCTGTGAACCTAAGTAAATTAGGTCTCCTCTGTGCCACAGAAACATTGCAGCATGACCAGTAACATGCCAGCAGTGCTCTTCTAGACTCAATGGCTTCGGGATCGGGAAATGGAGACCTGAGTAGTGGGGGTAATGGAGGTACTGGGGCAGGTGGAGGATGGAGGGTTGGGTGATTGATATCATCGCTAGGTTTCTGCTGCCTGCCTTCATCTGTAGCTCCTCCATCCCCTGTTATAGCCGTTAATGGTAACATTGGGGGTTTCTGTGTAGGATATGGTGGTAGTGCACGTATACTTCCTCTCACCGCCTTCCGTTTCCTTGTGATCCCAATATCTAGAGCCATGACTGCAGCCTGGTGAATATACATGTAGAATTTCAGCTCCTGATAATGATCCGGGGTAAAGTACCACATGCTAGATATAGTCAAGGATTGTACGAGCTCAAGGCTCTTCTCCCCATTCATCATGACCCTTTCGGCAAATGCACGGGATATCTCATTATATAGTGTTTTATGCAATTCTGGGTCGCTCGTTCCAGAGGCCGCGGCAAGGATGGCTAGGAACAATGTTGGCTTCTCCCGGCGCACGTCTTCAGCCGTTGTTCCAGCTGGGAACACAACCGCTGGGAGATGTTGTACCAGGTCCTCGACGTAGTGGTTGAAGATCTTGGTAGCCATCTCCATGCTCAGAATCCCCCGATCAACCACATCAACGAAGACATATTTAGCTATGTCCTCATCTGTGGGCCTCAGATAAGAGAATGTGGGTATTTTCCCTCCAGTGAGCGTTGGCAGCGGGTTCCCTTTGGGAGTTTCTTCTCCTATTTGATGCGTATCTTCATTTCGCTGTCTCTTAGCGGGCCTGGATCTAGGCGAGACCAATCCGGTGTCCAATGTGCCGGGAATGTCCCCATCTTCCACATATTCATCCTCATCGGCTTCATCTATTCCTCGTGCCTGACGTGCACGTGTGGCGTTTAAGCTCGCAGTTAATGCTTCGATCTTCCTTTCAAGCTCAGCAACCTTGCTGTCACTCTTTTTCTGTCGCTTCCGTGACGGTGCCGTGAATATACACTCCCTGTGCGCCCTGGCGCATCGTTTACAGGTTGCAAGAGGGTTTACTTCGTTTGGCTCGCAACGGACCTTTAGGCCTCGGCATGACTCGCAAGCTCGGGGTCGTTTTAGATCTGCTGATGCAGGGATTACAGGTGTAGAGGCAAAGGTCGGGGGTGCAGTCTGTATCAGCGTATGGTAGTGAGGTGGTGGTGGTAAGAACCCCAGTGGTCTTCCCCCACCGTTAATATCTGGGTGTGCAGCTGCAAAGGAAGAGCTCGACCCCGCGTGTGGGCCCGCCAACCGGGAACTAATGTCCATGGCCCAGAGACAAAGGGCCGGTGGTAAAACGAAGATCGATTTATCGAATAGATTGGGGGCGTATGACGGTACGCTGCACTTAGTGGAAGGTCGGACTTTTGGAATTGCACGCCCCGATGTTGTATAGGTGAGAGAATCAGTGAGATGGGCCAGTCTTGGGGTGACAAGCGCGCGGCGTAATGGAGAACCAGTAGAAAGACACCAAGAGTCGGTGAGTCGGCGAATACACTTTTAGGATGTGAGGTAAAAACAAAACTAATTAACTAAGTAAACATCTATAGGTATGTCAGGTGCAAGGTCCGGGAGTTCTTAATTCCGCAAAGGAGCTTAAAGTAATACAGCTACATTAGGTGGGCTACATACGTGCTTGTTAATTATTTGAACCCCTCCCCTCCCCGCGGAATTAGGCATCCGAGTTTGAGCTCTCTGTTTTGGTTGGATCATTGAGAGATGGCTATAATGTATATATGCAGCAGGGTTAATTAATTAATGGTGGAATTTGAGAAAGGGGCAAAGAAATAAACGCTGGGCGTATGTGCACAAAAGGATGGCAGCCTAACATACATGTATATAAATTCTGTATGAGACGCAGCCCCAAACTTCTATTACTCCACAAAACCTTATATGTATTTCGTGGTAGTAGTAATAGTAAGTGGTTTGGTTGTTCAAACAATATAACTACTTTACATGTAACAAACTATTATTTTATCTTACTGGAGTTCTTGCGGGATGCTAATGCATCAAGCCTGCAGAATCCCCACCAGTTTACTTTAGTACTCTTCGCTGACGTTTGTGGACGCGACTGATATTGCATGCCATACAAAGATACGCCAGGCTCATGATTTTGGGTGTATGCAATAATGGCCCAGTTCAAAAACGTCAGCGAAAAACGAGTACCTACATGTATGTACGTACCTACAATCGCTCTCCAAATGGCAGTCGGCCTACCCTTAACAGTACCCCTGTATGTCTCCTGCTAACTGAGGACCGATCATTAAAACGGTCAGTTAAGAGTTGTGCAGTAGATTACTAAATACATATTTATTGGTAATATTCCATCGACTGTTTTACACGCGTTGTAATCTGGTTCTAGCAAGGAACCCCAGTCACCTTCTCCACAAGTCTCATATAGCGCAATTTTACCCTTTTAAACAGCGATCTTAGGAGACTTGTGATGGACTCAATCGGCCGTCGATCCCCATCAATACCACGCCATCCTCGCACACGCCCGCGGGCAATATGATATTTGGAATGGCTGTGGCAGAAACTTCTAAACCCCGTTAAAGGGGTATGCCCATAGAGTAAGTAAACCTACCGAAAAACGCACCCCTAAGAACTAAGTACATGTATAGACGCTGGCCCCCGATCACCACGAGGGTATGGTGCAACGCCCAAGAACGTCAAAGGCCGTAGAGAGCATAATGAAAACTGATAAATAAATATATCTACCATATCCCCTATGCTCATTTTCAAAGTTCTTGGACGCTGCACCATACCTCCAATATGAGAGATAGCATTTTTCTAAACAGCACCAGCTATCTATAGCGTAGATCTATAGAATTATGTAGGTAGCTTCACATCGGGCTTTACTGATATTAGTATAGCTCGATGTCAAAAGTCACGGGACAACGGCCAAAACACACCAAAATATGGACTTTTTGCAACACTCTCCAGGCACCACCACCAATCGATAGACCTTGGCATTTATGATATAGACTCAGAAGGCCTCAAAGTGCCCTCTGTAAACATATCTTGCATTAATTTTCAATTGTTGGTGGTGTAGCAATTAGCTCTAGCTCCCACTAAGACCGAGATTTCCTATACAAACCATAGCCTATCTAAAAAAGTGGTTATCACCTATGAGATAATGATTTTCTTTTGGGTTTGCGCTCTAATTTGGACCCCTCTAATGGTTTGGTAGACTCTGACAAATCCCCATTCACCAAAATGTGTTGTTGTGGCCTGGATAGGTTTTTAAAAATGTGCATTTTGGGGGTGTGGTTTGGGCTGTTGTCCCAGGACTTTTGAACAAGAACTATACATACCAGACTAAACAGGCCGCGTCGATTTGGTACAAAGATCAATCTGACAAGAACGTGGGGTTCCGGGAGACCATTTTTCAATTCATATAATATCAGAAGGAATCTTGAAAGATCTATTTCTCCCCCGCGGCCCGACATTAATATATTACTGCGAGTGATGTCTGATGACATGGTATGCAACTTAAGGGTTACATGTATCCATAATACATGATGTATACTCGCAACTTTATATATAGCGTTTCTGAAAATGTAGTACTCTTGGAGGTTTTGTGTGTATATACGCCACGTGAAGATTTTTTCAGGCTAGGAATAGAATCATACATATACTTACATATGAAAGGTTCGAGTTCATAGACCTAGGGAAATACCACCACCAGTTCTTATAATATACTTCACTCTTGATCTTGAGTTTACCGAAATAGAGTATATAAGGCCGTACTAGGCGCCATGCATATAATTTATTGCATTACAAACATTTCCAACACATAGCTCGATCGGGCATTGCGCCTAGATATATTTATGGATTTGGAACCGTCTTTTCTAACTTACCGTTCCGCCGTTTATTAACGAGGGGAATTTAGAGAGCCAAGATTATATTATTATTATCTTTGTAGCAGAATCCTTTGATCCGGGAATGACATTATAGGCCTCATATAAATAAATAATGGTTCGTCTCAAGTGTTCTCCACGCCTTGGCAAACTCTGGCTAGTGCTACAGGACTCGAGTCATAAAATATCACCCGATATCGGTGGACGTAACTACATGTATTTGCCTAAACGTTTCCAGGAGACCAAGAGGAAGAGATAAAAAAAACTATGATAACGATGGTCTGGGGTGGTCAGGCGTACCTAATATTTGTGTGCATGTGATTGACATGATGCTAATACCTCTTTCTAGCAACATACACACGACTATGGACAAATCCGCACTTGTCCCTGTTTATCTATCATGGAGCGGTCGAGGCCTCAAGAGTAATTTCACTAATATTATATAGTAGTAATTTTACGGTCGACCGATGGTATAAGCACTGAATTTCAATATTTATGCTACTCTATACTACATGTGCGTAAATCAATGTCCAAGCATTAATGAAATACCTGCCACCGGTGGAAAATGTTGATATAAACTGGCATTATATGACGGCCGGCCCTTTCGGCCAGAGATTCCGTAAAAACAATACCACAGAAGCACTACCGTACGGTACACTGGTGGTAAAATCACTTCTAACACATTTATACCGCCCCAATTACATAGTCTCAATTTTCAAACGATTTATCTTTTGTCAAAGCCTCTCTCGATCGAATTGATGAGGTTAATTGAGACGGTATTTAGTGTACTTGCCAAATTTAAAGTGTGGCAGGCGTCCCAAACTTGAAAATCTGGCAAGCTACATGTACAGTACCTACGTTACAGGCATCTCCCGGTGGTCCGTTTCTCTAGTGAGGTTCGTGCATGCACAGAGGTATTTAACAAAAGATAATTGATGGATGGCAGGAAAGTCCTTAATTACTGTACTGCAATAACCTACGGGTTGGACGCATGTATGAAGTATAATAAATAAAATAAATAAGTTCTTACTGTATGGTACGCACAAAATATCACTCGTTATATACATGTATTACCTGACATCATCGCCCACTAGACTGTTTGTGGCGAGGGCCTTCTGCCTATGGGTGTGGATTGATAAGTACATGTAGTTGCACTTTGCCATGGCGTGTGCTCGGTACTGAAACACCTGATCGGAATAAAGTGGGATTTACTTTGGGCATCAAAAAACGGGACTGCATAGTCCTCACGCTGGAAGAATCGCATGGATTTGAAAAGAATGGTATCACGATTGCAACAAAATCAATTAAGTAAAGCAAAAGAAAGAAAGATCAAAGCCGGCCCGGAAAAGAAAACCCGAAGAAAACAGAAAACACAAATACGCTCCCTAGCAAGCCTTGGGGGGTATTTCATTTACTTATTGAAATATCCTTCCCATACAATTTGCCTTATTTTATTCAGTCTTCTTAACCGACCCTGATAATGCCCGCCGCCATCAGCTTCTGGATCTTTTGGCGGATCATAGGGCTCTTCATGTGATCGTTCAAGGCTTGCGGATTCGATTTAGCCTGCAATATCTCGTTAGCTTATTTCTTTTGGATTTGAGATGGGTGAAGTTGTGATCATACCTGTTGCAAAATACTCTGCATGACCGGATCGCTAATGATGCTGACAATTTCGGGGTCCTTCTGGATCCTCTCCATTGTCTGTTCCTCAGTTTCACCTTCTCTGGTAGCGTACATGGTCTCCATGCACTTTCTTGATTGCTCTTCGATCTCCCTGGCGTGTTTCCCTTCAGTGTCTGCCTCAGTCGCCTGGTTACAAGCATCTAAACATTTGTTGTATTCCTTCATGGCGTAGTAAATCTGTGCCTTCCTGATATGCGCGCGCATGAACTTAGGGTCCCTCTTCAAGGCCTCGTCACAGTCCTTGATTGCGTCCGGGAATGAGAGCAGCTTGATTAATGCTGCAGCACGGTTAGAGTAACCACGAGGGTCCTCGGGTGCACGCTTAACCATCTCAGTGTAAGCCTTGACTGCGCCAACCCAGTCCGCAGCTTTAAAGCAGGTATTCCCTTCTTCACGGGCCTGGTCTGCCTTTTCTGGGTCAATATAAGACTCCCTCTCACGGTCAATCTTGGCCTTCTCGGCGGCGCGAAGCTTTCCGAGAACATCGGGGGTACGGTGCTCAGTGAGAGAACGGTTGTAGTACTCAATGGCCTTTACAAGGTCATCTTGCTTCTGATATGCCGTTCCAATACGACCGAATGCCCTAAAGGTTATATGAATTAGTTTCTTGACACATAAAAGGGAAGTGGGGCGGGGTTAAATACTTGGCGATTAACTTAAAGTCAGCACGCATCTCACGGCCTTCCTCGATAGCCTTCTCACACTCCTTGATACAGCCTTCATAGTCACCAGATTCAAATTTGGCTGCTGCCAAGTTGTTAAGGTAAGTAATGTCCTTGTGAAGTTCCCAAGCTTTTGAGTAGTGCTGGATGGCGGCGTCGAAGTTACGCTTCTTGTAGTTCTCTGTACCAAGGGCCTTCTCCTTTTCGGCGGCCTCTTTTGCTTCTTTCTTTGCCTTTTCCTCTTCATCCTCCTGGGGCTCAGGAGGAGGAGGTGTAGCAGCCCTCGGCGGAGGTGCTGAGGACTTGGCATCTGGCATCTCAATGTCCCCATCACCACCGGAAGCACTACCACCTGCACCAGGGAAGTTGGGCATTTCCATCTGGATGCCCAAGAGTGCTCCAATAACCTGCATGACTCTGGGATCACTTATCTCGTTCTGAATAGCGCTAGGATTTGTCCTGATCCTGTTCAGCTTCTCCATAAATTGGGGGTCACCAAGGAACGGTGAGGTTTTGGGATTTGAGGCAAGTTTTTGAAGGAAGTTGGGGTCTTGGAAAATCTGTCCAAGCCCCATATCAGCCTGGCCATCAGCAGCAGCTTCACGACTGATGGCTTCGTTGACCGATTTAACACCAGACTTGGCCTGAGCGTTATTTGGGTCCAAATTTAGTGCTTCCTCGTAAGCCTCAAGTGCGGCCACTATTTGGAGAGTTAGGATAAGTCGTTGTTAAGGATAGTGATTAGGATATGGCTTACCGAGGTCACCTTCTCCGTGGAGAGCGGCACCCTTTCTTGTGAATCCCTTGGCCCAATCAGGCTTCAATTCTGTGAAATAGAGAGAACTTTAGTAACAATTACATTCAGGAAACAATGAAATCTGTGAGCCCACTAACCAGTGCACTTGGTAGCATCTTGTAGAGCACCAGCAAAATCCTTCAGTGAAGCATAACAAGCCGAACGATTTGAGTACAAAACGTGGTTCGATGGGTCCAAGTCGATAGCTTGGGTGAACAAAGAACTGTAGATGTTAATCAAGTACTCCCTGATATTAATAATATATGGAAGATATAATGACTTACATAGCCTTATCAAAATCCTTCGCCGCGAAAGCAGCGTTTCCCTCGGCTTTGAGCTAATGTCATTATTAGCGGGCTCCTTTAAGGTTCTTTACAGGTTTAGAAATACCTTGTCAGCCATGATAGCAGTATTAGTGGAAACTTTTAGATTCGTAAAGGCGAAATGAAGATATTGTTAGTACACAAGAGTAGGAAACTTGATGGGATGTTGGGAGGTTGCGAAAAGCGAGCGGATGTCTCTAAGTACGAGACGCGGGGCTTGGGCGAATCTTCGAGGGCTTTCTAGAATCTACCGGCTGGCTGCGGGGCACCCACGACGGCAAAGAACTCAAACAAAAAAAAACAAAAAAACATTAACGCCGCATAAAAGGTCTCATAAAATGCGATTTTACAATGGTCAAATAATAATAATATCACCACCGACTTCACATGCGTGGTGGAGTGATGCTTCTATATCTTCAATATACTATAGTTGATCTTCGAATTCGCTTTCCCCCGATTGGCCTATCCGCCGAGACAAGTAATAACAGAGCCTCATTGTAGGATCATGTAACTAGTCATCATCGTACCTGCAACTCTCCTATCTTGAAAGCTTGAAAAGAAACTTTGACCACTGACGATCCGATCCGTCAATTTTCCCCGCAGTTAGGCCCTAAGATTTGGGTGGTTTGGCTATCTAGAAACCTAACCCTAGAATATATTCTTAGTCTTGAGGCAGTCATCGCATATCACTCATGCCATTAGACATTAGACATGTAAGGTTAATAACATCTTCCCAATCCACAATTTCGATTGATTAGGATGGCCTATCATTCCTTCCTTTACCGGAGTGGATTTGATTACAGTACCAGCGGCAGGGTGATACTGATTTCTAGGTTCGGAATTATTTGATTCCGGATGAGCCAAGGACAGACTTCCTGACCAAAGAAGCTATGTCGCCAACGGAAGCAAAGGTAAGGTGCTAATATTTGGAGTCGTGATACTAGAGCCGCGATAGCTAGAGTTGACGCGAGAGCTTCTCTCAGCCTCGATGCTGGTCCTAGCTGTACGTGGGTCAGGTACATCATTGTAGTTGCAATTCTGGAGGCCGGGTCTTACATCAGATAATATGTAACTATAGCAGCAGCAGCAGCTCGGGGAGCTCTTTAAAACATGGTAGTCCCCTACATTATGCCTTAATTGCGGTACATGTACGCACATATGACGACGGTATCGAGTACAGTTGAGGAACTGGTCATGAACATGTTTACTTGCATGCATATATGCGATCCTTGCGAACTACGGGTCGGATATAATGCATTCCGCAGAGGAATAATGGGTCATGTGTATAATAAACATATACGCACACATAAAATTGCAGTAGATATTTCATAAGATACCGATATACATGTGGGGATTTTTCTCTCGGTCCTTTGGCAACCCGGAGCATGCGCTGGTCAATGTACGAACTGGCACAGGGTTGTCCTCACTTTCGTTGTGGCAGTCGTCATCTTGCCTACCATATCTTGTCAACCCAATTCTCTCTTGCCCCCGCCGATACTCCGCAGGGAAAAATTCCAGATTCAGGTTCAGCCTTGGTTGCGGGCCAGGCACCCATTCAACAATTTTCACCACCCGCCCCTGCCCTACATTAACTTTGACCCTACCCACAGGTTCCTACCAAGATCCCCTTTACTGCTCAACTGCTTCTTGACTCAACTACATATTCTATTTTCACCCGTATTTTAGATCCCGCTTGGACCCAGATAGCATAGAAACTCCAACCACCGCTCTCACCCGAAATCGGCAACGTTAGGAGGGAGCACGTTGATAATTGACAGAGAGTCAGAACCGGCACGGCTGATTTACGTGAGTGATAAGTTATCCCCCTTGGTACTGGTCTTTCCAGTTCGCCAAGAAAGACGGCGGAAGAATCCACTGCACATGTGATAGTTGTTGGGATATGATACCTACATACATGTATCTGTGCTCTCCTCTATCACCCTCCCCCATCCCCAGTTTTCCTCATCATCACCGCTGGTTTCTGACTGCTTTCCTCCAGTCCTGCCTATTTCTAGAGTATTCACCCAAGTACATACAGCATCAATCTGAGCTAGCAGCCAGAAATAGGGGACATAAAGAGGACGTGGGAAAAAGGATGTTTGGTCACAACCCGATTACTAGCCACGTATCCAAGCGACGGAGTTCATCCTTGTCGAGTATGTTCTTCTACTCTACCCCACCAGCTGGAAGTTCGAGCACCGGTAGTAAGTTGAGAGTTTTGTAATGGTGGCAGTGCTGCAGAAAGGTGTCGAATGGAGGGAAAGGTTTTTTTGGGGGGGAAACCGAACTCGGTATATGGACTTGGTTGCTGATGCTCTAATGAAGGTGATGCAGGAAAAACATCAACTACCGAACCTATTGGAGAGGAGGAGGAAACGATTGTTGACGATGGAGAGAAAAACAGTACGCTCCCCAACGAAAACCCGAAGCTGGAACCCCCCCCTCCCCCCCCAACCCTTGGTTCTAAAGGCTATGTTATGAAAACGAGGCTAAGAGTGTTTGTAACAGTGCTGTTGTCGATTATCTCGCAATTGAGGCCCGGAGCTGATCTGAGCCGCATTACCCTGCCGACATTTATCCTTGAACCAAAGAGCATGCTGGAGAGAATCACAAAGTACGTGATTTTTGGTGATTTGAGGGAACTTAGGCTCTCATATGTTTTCCTGTGTGACTTTGCTGATGGAATCGTGATAAATTATAGCTTCATGCAACACCCAGAGACCTTGTTACCTATGACAGCTGTTGATGACCCAACTCAACGGTTCATATCGGTTGTAAAATTTTATCTGAGTGGTTGGCATATAAAGCCTCCGTGAGTACCTGTTTCCTGGAACTTGTGGGTTTAATACTGACTGCCTCATAGCGGCGTTAAGAAACCTCTGAACCCAATTCTTGGCGAATACTTTACCTGCCATTGGGATTTTAATGAGACCCCCGGAACCCAGGCATTCTACATCTCCGAGCAAACTTCTCATCACCCTCCAAAGTCGTCTTACTTTTATATGGCTCCCCACCATGGTATCAGGATAGATGGGACTCTGAAGCCTCAATCTCGATTCCTAGGAAACTCGGCAGCGTCTATGATGAATACCTCAGTTGTTGTTCTCCGACTGCTCAACCGAGGAGCTGCCGCAGGAAAACCTGATGGTGGGGAAAAATATATCTTGACTCAACCAAACATGTACGTCCGTGGGATTCTATTTGGGAAAATGAAGTACGAGCTAGGCGACCATTCGTATATCAAGTGTCCGGAGTTAGACTTAATGGCGGATATCGATTTTAAAGTTAAGGGGTTTTTCACTGGAGCTTACAATGCTATTGGTGGGCAAATTAAGAGGGACAGTACTGGCGAGGTTTTATACGAGATCACTGGCAGCTGGAGTGGGGAAATGTTCATTAAGGATTGCTTGGTATGTTTTCGTGGGCAGTTTACCGGAACTGGGAAGCTTACGATTGTGGTTAGACTGGCAAGAAAGATTTGCTCTTTGATGCTACTAATGCAGCACCTACGCCACCTATTGTTAGGCCGCTGTCGGAGCAGGATGAGCGTGAATCTCAGAAACTTTGGGGGCCTGTTACTACTGCATTGAAGTCGAAGGATCAAGAAGGCGCTACCGATGCCAAGTTTAAAATTGAGGATAGGCAAAGAGAGGAAGCTAGGTTGAGGGAAGCTGACGGTGTAGAATGGAAGCCAAGATTCTTCCGTGCTGTTGACCCCTCAAGAGGAGAGGACGAGCAGCTTGATTGGATCATCTCAACCAATATGTAAGTTTCCGGTTTGGGTTTTTCAAAGGAGCGGTCACCAGCAGATATTAACCTAAAGTAGTGATGGTGCAACTCCGGAGGAACAGATCAAACAAATATTGAACATTGCACCAATAATTAAAGGAGCAAGGAGGGCTAGTAAATTTGATATCCCACCCCACCACCCCCACGCAGAAACTGTTCCTGAGGGGACTCAAAATGGTAACATCACCAACACAGGCTTAGACCCGGAAACTGGATTAATGGACTTTGGAAAAGCTGATAACATTGGATCTGGTCTGATACCAACAAACAGGGGTGTAACAACTGCCGCAGGACATTCAACTAGACCAGAGGCGGGACAGGAAGTGCGGCATTCTAGATCGGTGTCCAGTGCGAGCACTCTGAGCGCTCGCTCTGCGGGCTCGGTCAGAGGCGGAGAAGTTAGGTACGAGGGCAAAGAAGAATTCGTGGATAGGGAGGAGGGGTAAGAGTAGATTTCTTTGTTTTTGCGGTTGCATTTGATTGCAAGAATGACGGCATTTGGGGGCAAAATTCAACATGGATGTGGGAATATCGGCGTCAATGATTAATTTACGATTCAACGAGTAAAAATCAATACATCTATATAACTTTTTAAAAACACGCTACTCTACACTTTAATTTTGTCCAGCTGTTTTTGTCATTTCTGGCTTCTGTTACAATCATGTGTGCGGTATTAAGATGCGTTAAATAATAGAATTTTAATGATGTCTTGTTCTCTATACGGCGTGGTACTTTATTCATCACAGACTGTCACTCGGCGATTAAACTGGTGCAGGCAAAGTACATCATGGACCAATGTCACAAACCCGCCAACAGTTGCGTGTTTGAAGTATTATTTATTGGTTCAGTCAAACCTTTGGTCCATTAATTACTGTACTCTTTCATCGGGAACGAGCAATAACACACTCCACTTTAGTGCTCCTGGATAGCATCATGTACGGTTACCTGCAGAGGGTTGGGTAAATTGCGCAGACTTCATACCGGGTCTGCGGTTGTTCGCTTCCCGGTGTAGGTTAGGTTGATCAACTTATTTGCGCTAAGTATAGTGTAGTCGGAGAACCCGAGCCAAACAACCGAGTAGTATTGAAAGCACCGACGGGACCAACAAGGCGCTTAAGCTAATAATGATTATTATAATACAAGCCAAAGAGCGCAAAAACGTCAAGTATTCGGAATATCTAGATTCGATTGTTTTTTTCTTCTTTACCACTTACGAGGTCAGCACCTACATCATACATACATGTACCTACCTACACATGCAGGTAGACCCTAGCTTGGCAGCTCTTCAACCCACCCCCTGGATCCTGGAATGCCTGCCCCTTTCAAGTTCAAGGCCGGGTGGTGGTGGCTCATCCCAGCCATCTTGGGCGGTCTTAATTGAGGTGGCGCAGCAGGTCAGGTCTGAAGTCCTTTGTCTTCGACTTTCCCTTTTCTCATTTCTGCAGAGACAGATCTTGACCTTGAAGACAGTAGAAGAGGACTAGGGGAGAGTGTGCAGCATATTGGCTAACTGCATCTATGTCAAGTACATGTAAGTACATGTACTTAGAGTAGATCTATAGAGTGAACCCTGCTGTATGTATACACATCACATACGTCCTCCTCCACAACAAGCCGAGAAAGAAAGTACCTAGACGGTGTGTGTACTCTGCATAAGTTACGTTACCCACGACCACCGGAGCAAGTGTTTTTGTTAGTACCTGTGTTGCTTTTTCTTTTTTTGGAGGGGAGGGGGGGAGAAGAGATCTGCCTGGATAGATATAGTAGATGCCATTTGCTATTTGCTGTTTCTCCTTTCGTTATTATCATCACATATGGTCTGCTGGTCTGCTGGTCTGCTGTTGTTGTTATCTATAGCATTGATCTCTTACCTTTCCTTCTTTCACAACACGGACCTTGCTCGCACTTTTTGTAGTATTGTACCCGTAGTAACTGTACTGAGCAGCAGACGGGGCCAGTTAGACGGGGTCACTTATATGTAGCTCTTTTGGATAGACGCTAGCTATTTCTGTTTTAACGCTGTTAACGAACCCTTCCACAACTTGGGGGACGGCTTTAGATCCGTTCTGGTTGCCTGCCTATTTTCCTACTCACACTTTCATATTCCCCTTTTCTACGGGCCGAGTGACATCTCTGTTTAAATCAAATCTGGATTTTACATCCTGCACCGGACTTTACGAACCTGAGCGGGCGAGCGACTCACTCATTCACTCACTCACTCACGTACGCTCACTCATTCTTTACCGGCGAGCCAGCATCCGTCCGTTTGAGAGTCTCTTCTTCTTCTTCTGCTGCTGCTACTACGTACTCCTACGGAACAATACATACTAGCATACGTACGCCCAGTTCAGTGTGTGTCTCTGGCCCTGTCTCTCTTTCCTTCTCTCCCTCTCTCTCTCTCCCCCCCACCCTCAACTCTCTCTCTCTCTTGTTCACACACATACACACGCATACACGCACATACGCACTGTCAGTAACCCCCCTCCGATCATCTACCACCCCAAATCCCCCATCCCCATCCCCCATCCCGTCACCCTTACACAACCTCTACAGGCTACCACAATACCTACCATACACCTACATATATACCCATACCCCCCCTCCCCCACCCCTATCGAATAGGCAAAGCCTATTTGAAATACTCTCGGAGATTAAGAGGTCCATACCACGCGAACCTAGAAGGGGATAAGGGTTAAGGGGGGCTTTGCCAGGACCGTGGACCTCTGCCTACATACGTACATCCAATACTACTACATACTGCTCACTACTACCTGTCAGACGTGCTTCTGCTGCATTGCATTGATTATTGCAATTAACTCATTCTTTAATCCTACTAACCACTCACACATCCATCTACAGTCGCATAACTGAAATCAAACGGAGGAATAACAAGATCTACTAGACAGAGCTTGGAATTCCCCCCCCTCTTCCCCCCAATTCTAGGGCCGACTAAGAAGGATGTCGACTAGCAACGTTAGCGTCCCCCGTACTGCACTCTCCCCCGTTTCCGTCGCCGGCAGTGACTGGTCTGGGATATCGAAATACCAGTCAGGAACCGATATTTACGGCCCCGGGGGTGCCCCTCAGCGCAACAACTCAAGCAGCGGTATGCTTGGTGAAGGAAATGGAGGTAACGGCGGCGGCGGCGGCGGCGGCAATCCGCGTACAGTGTCACCGCCCGTATCGATAGCCCGCTCCTCAGACGGCGCAGGCCTATACGCTCAAAGTGAGACGTCGTCCCTTAAGGGGATTATTCAGGAGGAAGAGGTCGCAGTCCACCACTCGGCACTGAAAAAACTATTACAGCCCTACCTTGCACAGCAGCAGCTCAGCGGGCGCCCGAATAAGGCGCGTGATAAACTGCTCCGGTTATCCGTAATCCAGTTCCAGGAGCTGTCGACGGATGTCTACGATGAGCTGCAGCGACGTGAAGCAAACGCGCTTCCGGGCACAGCTGACAAGCCGCCACATCTCCTTCCCAAGGACAAGTTCCACCCCAAACGGAACCAGGCACGACAGAAGCTCTCGACACTTGCAATGGAGCGCTTTCGGGATCTCGCAACAGATGTCTACTACGAGCTTGAGCGACGATTCCCGCAGTTTGGAGACGGAAGTGGGAGCCCGACTGCCGCGATAATGAGCATGAACGGCCTCCCCCCGAATCGTGTTGGGAGTCCGGGCCCCGCGCGTTCCGGGAGTCCGGGGCCCGGAATGATGTCGTCGGGACGGGTTGGGAGTCCCGGGCCGGGCCGTGTGGGATCACCTGGACCCCGGAATGGACCGCCGCCGGGTGGATACGCTGCGTATAATGGGGGCGGGGGCGGGCCGCCACGAATGGGGTCTCCGGGAATGCCGCCGAGGAATGGGCCAATGTCGCCGCAAGGGGCGTTTGGGAGGCCGCTTCCTAAGACATACCAAGCCGGGAATCTTATCCCAAATAAGAGCACAATGGTGGAGGATGATGATGACGGGCTGGGCGACGACTCGGATCACGAGGGTGCTTTTGGGCTCGAGGATCGGAGGTCGAATGGCATGAGGAATGGGGTGAAGAGGGATAGTAATAGGAGTATGAGTAGTTTAAGGAATGGAGTTGGGGCCGGGAGTGAGGTGCGATTTAATTTAATTTCTTTACCCCTTTTATTCTGCCGGCTGGCTGTGGATTGGAGGGAAATTGTGGCTAATTGTGAGGTGTAGAGGGCCGTTTCTGAATACAAGAGTAAAATTGACACCCTCCAGGACAAAGTATCAGTGCTCGAGGGCAGGCTAGATGACAAGAACCGCGAAATCGCACAGTTAAAGAATGGCGAGAAGCGGAGGGAAAGCGTATGCGCCCCTTCCAACCTTTATTAGGGCTCATCGACTAATTAGATGTAATTACACAGAACCTGAATGTCGAACTTGAGGGAAAACTGGCAGAGGCACAGAACCTCAACAAAAGCCTACAGGAGGAAATTGCACGGCTTAAAGGGGAGGCTGGTAGCGGAGGGGGGGGAGGAGCAGGTGGAGATAAAAAGTATAATGATTTGGTGCAGGAGCACGAGCAGTTGAAAGCAGAATTACGGGAACAGGAAGAGGTAAGACTACCGGCTTTGAGTTGTATAAGCTTGGCTGATAATGGGCGAATAGGTGACGGAGGAAGTCCGCCGCGAGGCGATGGAGTTCCTGAACCAAATGAAATCTATCTCTGAGCGCGCCGACAACTTTTACGAAAAGGAAGAGCAGATGCACGCGGACTGCCAGAAACTACAGGAGGAGGTCAAAGAATGGAAGGCCCGCTACGCTCGCACTAAAGCGACACTTCGAAACCTACGTACATCATCAATCGGCCTTGCTGTCCCGCCCCCGACCAATATGACTACTGGATTCTCGGACCCCAATGGACTGGTGAAGGATGTCCACATTACCAAGTTCCAGATCGCGATAGATGAACTTCTGCGTATTGCCCGAGGCCCTAATTGCTCGCAGACCCTTGACTTTGTAAAGAGTGTTGTAGTGGCTACTAGAGCTATTATGGAGAACGTAGAAGATTCGCCCAACGACGATCGCGGTAAACTGAAGGCGAGGGTATCGGCCACAGCGAATAACTTGACAACAGCAGCAAAGAATCACGCGCTCAGTCAGGGACTGTCGCCGGTGTCCTTGGTGGATGCGGCTGCATCACATCTGTGTGCAAGCGTTGTAGAGCTGGTCAAGGTCGTGAAGGTTAGGGCCTCAGTGGGAGGTGAACTAGATGGTGAGGACGATGGTGAGGACGAAATCAGGTCCCCGGATTCGCCAAACATGAATGGCAATGGACACATGTTTGGAGGCAAGCTGCATCCCGAGGACGGGAACCAGCACCAGCACCAGAACCAGCAGCAACCAGTACAGAATGGAATTGTAAATGGAAACGCCCCCCCACAGCAGCAGCAACAGTCATCACCACCCCCACCCCCACAAATCCAGCAACAAAACCGTCTCAGCGGCGAAAGCGTCTACAGCCCCATCGCCTCCCCTCGCTCCTCCCACAACGGCGACGAAGGCCTGCAATTCCCTCCACAAGACGCCAAAGGGCGCAACGGCTCTGTCGGTGGCCGCGGTGGTGGCGCCTGGGGTGACATCGCACCCTCTCTCGCGGGGGTCGGCAGCCCCCCACGTCAACCCCCCCTACACGGGCTGCGCGTGCCCGACAATAGCAACGTCGAAGAGCTCCGGGTGAGTCTGACCCTATTCCCACTCCCACCCCAATCCCAGCCCCAACGCACGCTGACCAAGCACCCCTCACCACTACAGGTCTCGCTCGAAACACAAACCGAGGGCATCGTCGAGAACATCCAGCACCTGCTGTCATCGATCCGCGCCGGCGACGACATGGACACGCTGCGCGGCCACGTCGCACAGATCGCGGGTGTGGTAGATAAAGTTGTCAAGAACACGGAGGACGCCATGGATATGGATGGCAACGAGAAGCTGCGCGAGAGGGGCGATTGGATCGTATCCAATTTGGCTAGGTGTGCGGGTAAGATGAGGACGGCGGTGAATGAGGAAGCGCCTGTGGACGGGCCCGCAGATAAGGAATTTAGAGGTGGATTGGCAGCACTCGCGTTTGATCTGGCGAGAGAAACGAAGGATTTGGTGAAGACGGTGGAGGAGATCAGTGATGAGTCGAGGAGGCCTGGGGGTATCAGTGTGGACGACCTTAGGTAATGTGCTCTGGAGAGGAGCGATGAAAGAATTTTTTATTAAATATTTTTTATACTTTTACTGTATTTTTTTTTTTCAACTAAAGTTTTTTATACCTTTTTTCATGTCTTGAGTTTTCTAGCTGGTTCGTTGGCTGGTTTGTTGGTTGGAGGGGGGGATGGGGGGGTGGGTAATGGGTTGGAGCAACATATTTATACTAAAACTAACCCAGGAAAACATCACCTGGCTTCATATTTCGTCTTGATGTAGCGTTTTATATGCATTCCTGATTATGAGGTAGAGTTTTTTCCCTCTATTTTTATACCACTTTCCCTCCCCTGCCCCTGAGGATGATGAGGGGGCAGGGAATGTATAATAGAGTTGACAGTTTTTGAATGATACCGTGCAATGTTAATGTCATCTTTGGTGCCTGTTTGTTGAGCGAGTGATAGGTGATGATGCCTTTGTTGTTGCTGCCGCCGCCAAATAAATCACCCTACTTGTGACGCATTTGTTGGGGCAGAAGGGAGATGGGGATAGTTACGTTTTGGGGGTTGTGGGTTGTGAAGGGGTGCCTAGAAATTTATAGTTAGGACTGGACTCTGGAACACGGAGTGCTGGTTTGTACATTGGGGGGGGGGGGGGGTATTGATATATAGTACGGTTTGATATCTATTGTAAAAAGAGATGCTGACGGCGGCGGCGGCGGTGCTGGTCGACTGCACGAGCCTGGTTACTTTAGTATGTACTTTACTTGTATGCATTACCTTCAAGGTTGAGCATGGAGCATTTAAAACTACATGTAACCCTATATATAGCAGGATAGGCCAAACCGGAGCTCGAGAACAGTGCTGTGACAGGCTGGTTTGTATCCTCCGGCCTGCAGCAGCATTGCATTGAACACGGGGTTTTGTTCTCCACCAGGTATGGTATTCGGATCTCAAAAAATCCCTTGCTTGGTTTTGATTTACTGCCCAGTCATAATTGGTCTATATACTTACATATAGAGTAGGCCCCGAGCTTGAGGGTTACAGTTAAGTATGGTTAATCTATATATCGCCCTCGATCGACCAATTACATTAGTGTACAAGGAAATTGGTTGGAAAGGCCGTTCTCCAGTATAATAGATATAATAAAGGATTTGCTTCCATACCACATGTATATATGATTAATCGATTTTTAACAACAAAAACGGATCAAAAATTCGCAGAGTGATAGGTGATGATGACCAAAAGGTCCTGCATGCTCTTATCGCATCGCACTAAGGTCTAGGGTTTCGATAACAAACATACAGCCCCACATGAAATCTTGGCGAGAATTTTTTGATATTTTCGCCAGCCCGTAATCCCTCTTGTAAAAACGCATACTTCTGTCGACGCCACTCTTTCCCACGACGACGACAACGAACGCGAGAATATGCTGCTCCCTCAGATTCTCCGGTCACGGGCGCAAATCGTACTCCCTCTACTCCAGCGCTCAATTCGTCTCCGAACACAGACTGCAGCGGTATCATCACATCTACGATGCTTTGCCACTGTCCCAGAGGAATTGGAGGCAGGGGAGGCTTCTAATACCATCAACACTTCTGCACCTTCTCCTCCGCTAGTGGACGAGGCCTCCCGTCCTATTCTTCCACTACAACCTCCTCCCTCGTTAACTGAGGGGGGGGAGGCGGCGGCGGCGGCGGAGAGTTCTGCCGCTTCTACCGCCCAGACAGATACCCAGGCAGCAACTTCGGGGGTGCCTGTTAGGAAAACATATAATAAAACATATACTTGTGCAAGGGCACGCCGGGTGAAGAGCTTGGCTCTCGACACAGATTCGCTGGAGCGTACAGCCTTCGAAATCTGCCGGTCTGAAAAAGACATTAGCTACCGCAACATTACTCTCGAACGGCTCCTGGAGATATGCCGCGACCCAAGCATAATGCCACCATCACAACTCATTATCAAGAAACTCACGATGAATCTGGGAATTCGGGGTGGTTTGAAGGAAACCATATATAACATCCGATACCCACATATTGCAGCTGAGCGGCGATGGGTGGAGGAAAGTTTAGATCCCGGGTCGGAGGTATCGCCGGTTATGGCTATGCTGGGAGCCAGAGACGTGGGGAGCGATAAATCTAGATACATTATTGTCAACCAACACGTGGCGGGTCTCGGGATCGGGATCGAAAAGCCAGATGCTGAGATGCTAGCAAGTCCAGTAACAAGCTTCTTTCCACGGCGCATAGAAGAGAACATGGAGGCCCTCAAGAAAGCGAGGGGAGCATCTCATGTCTTAGTGGAAGTATTGGGTGGACAAATCATCCCCTACCCCAGGACTACTGCGCCCCATATCGTCTACAATCAGATCAAGACCCTCATCAACGCTCTTGACCAAAGCCACCTTACGGGTCAGGAAGAGAGGCCGGTTTGGTCAGGAAGACTTTACAGATCAATGCTCACCCAAACAAAAAGATCTTCAGAGTATGCCGACTCCATATTGGGAACCCCTATCGAGGAGTCTGTATCCATCACTCAACCTAATGGGGAATCAAAAACTATGCCCCGTGACGAGGCTCTATTGCTTTACCTCGAAGAGTCTGCCGAGTCTCTGAGAAAGCTCCAAAGATTTCTTACTACAGCGTATCCTGGCAAAGTTAAAGAAGATGTGAAGGATATCACCCAGGATGATGATTATCTTTCGTTTACGGAGTCAGCATTACTAGAACGGAGGATATTAGTCAACCTGGAAGCACTCAAGGCGGTGGCGCCCAGGTTAAGTTCTTCAGTCTTTCTTGATACCTTTCTAGGCGGTAGAATGGTGCCCATGGACAACGCACTGGAAGTGATTTTTCGACAGATCAGAACTACCGCCAATGGCATCGGGAAACAGGTCGGACTTATTTCCAAAAGAGAAATACCTCAGTTTACCGAAAAACCACCGCCAAGCCCAATCGCAGGCAAGCCTTTTGTAAGAAGATGTGCCGTGCCCGAATCTGCTCCGCCCCTAGCCCCTGGAGGTAGCCGGGGATACTCAACCCTCTCCTTTCGAGCTCTTACGTTGGATAAAGGTAAAGGTGGGAAGAATGCATTCGGAAAACCTGTCTACGGTGGTCCGCCGGCGCAGAGGAAGCCAATAAATGTGAAGGAAGGTTCCATAAGGCATAAGATGCAATTGTTGGAGGAAAAGAGGCTTGAGGCTATGAAAGGACTTGGTTACACACTTATGGCATCAAACCAGTTGGGTGGGAGATCTGGGGCTGTTGCCGACGTAATTGTTGATAAAGAAGGTGATGGGGGCATTAGTATATGGGAAGGAACTGGAGAAGTCGGTGGGCTTAATGATGAGAGCGGATTGACACCATTGAAGAAGGGTGATTTGTGTGAAATTCGGTGAGAGCATAACCTTAATCCTGAAGGTTGATTTTTGATTGGCTCGGAAGAGCCAAGAAGAGTTTAAGCATCAGATACAAAAAATGGGCTTTGATTCAATTATAATCCTTTAAGTGTCTACTTATGCAGCGCATGTGCACACTCTAGCAGAAACCCATCTTCCTGACCCCTGGGATATCTTCTTGGTTATCTAGGCCAACCAATTTCTTTCTGTTGCAGTATTATCAGCATTTAGCTAACATTTCCTTATGAAATAGCACGGGATCTGGCCCCCAAATTGCGATATTTCTCCGCCCAAGTCCTCACGGCCAGCCCACTGCCGACTTCCTTCTTGAAACCGGTGAGAGGGTAATGCACAATGCCGCGCGAGTCGTCTTTTCTATCCCCTCCTTCATCAGCGAGGGAACGACGTCCGAGATAATCGCGGCCGTCGACCACATGCGCGACAACTCGGATCTCCCGCCCGAGCGGCACGGCGAGCTTGTCTTGCCACGCTCAATCATGGCGGATATACATAAAAGAATGAGGGACTTCTCTAAAAAGGCGAAGATGATCTATGCGAAGGAGAAGGGCAAATTTTTGACTCTATACGAAAGGATGGCACTGCCTGACGCAGACTCGGAATTAACGTTGTTTGAGGCCGCGGAGGAGATATTTGGGGAAATGTATGGGAACGAGGAGCTATACACAACGCATTTGGCTCTTATGGAGGATGGTGTGAGGTATTTGACTGATAAGGGCGCCCACAGGGCAACTAGCACCTTCAGACTGAGGGGCAAGAAGGAGGTGGAGATGATCGAGTTTGTGACGGAGCAGGTTAGGCTGGGTACGGGTGTAGTGCCGGAACGGCATATAAAGGTGGCAAAGTCAAGAAAGTTGAAGCAGGAGGTTCCACTACTTGAGAGCTTTGCCAAAAAGGCAAGAGTTCTGATTGATATGAGTAGGAAGAACGCAGAACAAGATCTTGGGGGCAATAAGACAGTAAAGAGGGTGCCGGTCAAGGAAATTGTGTGGGACGATAACGATAAAAAGTTCATTGATTATGTCAAGGCGGGTGTGCTGCAGTATGGATCACAGTCAGTGCCAATGGATGGACTAGTCCCTGTAATTCTCAGGGCAACGGATAGGTACGAGGGTGACTTGGATAATATTACTGCCTACCAGTTTTGCACTGATATTGGGGCCTGGAACAAATGGGAGGACCTTTCTCTGCGGCAGAAGAATATCGCGTTCCCCGGCATGGGAGTTTCGAAACAGGCGGATAAGGACCAGAAACAATTCGATATAGTAAATGGACCGAAAGGAATGGAGAACCTCGGTCTGGTGGATTCCTTGAAGCATATCCGAAAAGACTGGGGTAATATGGAGGTGTTTGCTATCGATGACATAACAGCACACGAAATTGATGACGGAATCTCGTTAGAAAGGATCGACGAGAATGTCAACTGGGTGCATGTTCACATCGCGAATCCGACGGCTTGGCTCCCACCAAATCATTGGCTTTCGGACTTGGCTTTCAGGAGAAAGCAGAGTTTGTATCTACCTAATCAAGTTCTTCCAATGTTACCAACAGCGTTGACAGAAAGGGTCGGATTGGCTTCAAACAGAGGAGTTATGACGATGAGCGCAAAGGTCAACATGGACGGCGAGATTTTGGAATATAAGCTACAGCCCGGATATGTAAGGAACGTCAAGAGATTCACGTATGATGCCGTCTCGGAAGCTCTTGGGTATGGCAAGCCGGAATATACTTCGTATATAGTCGGAAGCTTCCCAGAGATTCGATACCCCGCCCCAGAGAAATTGAATAAGAGCCAAATTGCGGATTTGGCGACCCTCAACAAAATAGCGACTGCCTTCCGCAAAATTCGTGTTAAGAACGACTTGATCCACGTAATTACGCCCCGTGTCGATGTCAGTGCCCATACAGGACTTAATCCCTTCGTCCATCCGGACAGCAACACCCCCCATCTCTATCGTGGCCACCCAGCTATTAAACTCAAAGTAGAAAGGTCCGGCAACGCCCAAGCTGGATCACACTTCCTTGTATCAGAAATGATGCAGCTTGCCAACAGTGTCACCGCAAGATTCTGCGGTAAGCACAATATAGCAGCCCCCTTCCGTGTTATGGAATATGACTACGAACGGTCGGATCTTATCGATTCATACAAAAATGTAATTCTTCCTGCCCGTGATCACCTCGGCTCAGTTCCTCCAGAACTGGGAATGCATTACATGATGCTCATCGGAAAAACACGAATCAGCGCCTCGCCCAGCCCCCATCGTCTCATGGGTCTTGACGATGGTTATATCCGCGCCTCATCACCACTTCGAAGATACTCGGACATGATAACGCACTGGCAGATTGAGGCCTTCCTTCTTGGGAAGGAGCCGCGCACACATAAGCATATAACGCCCTTCGCCCTGGAGTTGGAGAGGGGTGAGAGGTTGACCGCGTTCACGATGAAGGAGAGCAATCGCTTTTGGGCCTCGGTGGCCGTCAAAAGGATGATGGAACTTAAGGACCCGAATATGCCAAAGAAGTTGACGCTCATGGTAATGGAGAAGGTTCCATATCCGTCGATGAGTACTGGGTTGGTGTGGGAGTTGGGAATGGCCGGTAAGGTGGCATTTGAAAGCATGGCACAGTATATGGCTATCAAGGGAGGTGATATGTTAGAGGTTGAGCCCTTAGCGGCGATGCCAGGGGAGAAGATGGTGTGGTTTAAGTGTAAGGGTATCATCAAGAAGAGGGACCTGGATGATGTTTTTCTATGAATGTGATACCTTCTTGCTAAGCACCGCGACTAGATACTATATTCTTGTTTTTTTCTTTTTCTTTTAAATTGTTTAGTTGTAAAAAGATGCCGGTTCCTTATTCTTTGGTTTTATATTTGGGTGTACAAAAATATTTGCCTGTATATTTGTATTTATTTTTAGGCGTTTCCCTTCTGATCGTGCTTCATATAAGCTATATGTATATATTGATATCCGGACAGAAATAGAAAATCTCTACTACGTCTAGATACTTTTTCGCGGCCTTACTCTCCATCAAGAATAGGTACATAGCAATTCCAGGCCTCTCTATGAGCTTCAATCCGGCTAGGGTAGGTGACGACCGCCTGATTTTTCAGTTCATCTAATTGCATATAGGTCGGTGGTATGCAGATTCCTTCAGTTGGTGTGGCTATAATGGTATCAGCGAAAAGGCCAATTTGGGGCTCAAATGGGTAGGTGGATACTTATATGGGTGAGCCTAAATTTCTAAGGTTTGGCGGGCCCTCTACGTACAGACTGCTCGTTGAAAACCAACTACGAGATGCGTGAATGATTTTCAAGTAGTGGTGGCAAAGAGGGAAAGAAAAGAAATTAAAAAGCTTGCTGTCGAGGTAGGTTAGGATAGGGTTCGACCGATGGTTATTTGCATGCGCAATTGATTCTAGTTCATAGGGGAGACGGGCTTTTATATAGCTGGCTTGAAAGGACTAGCTGTACGGCCCCGTGCCGCCAGAGGTTCAGTACGGAATATTTGGACTTTGGACTGCGAAAATTTATACCTTGGTTATATATCATGTCAACAAAAGGCTACTGCGAATGCATATGGAATAGTGAATAATGCCTGCGGGGATTCTCTTGAGTTTTATCTTTCCAAAGCTCTTCAAGGATCTTGAGTCGACATCAATGCTTATTTGTCTCGTAGCGGGTTGTAACATTTACAGGTAGCTTCCCCGTCTTTCTTCTGTTATACCCTATCATATATAAACTTGTTCCCTTAGAATGTAAAGGATACCCTACTTAGCATAGCCTGTCCTTACTCGGTCTGTCTGCAGCTGGTCGTCTACTGGTCCCGTGCATTATTGTACTTCTGGGTGGTCGCTTTATCAGTTTGAAAAGCGCCCTTGCTTTCTTCCCCTATCATACGCCATGATTTAACAAAGGGGAGAAAAATCAAGACACTAGCACACCGTGTTGAGATTACTATTGCGAGCCGGGGAAAATATATCCTCCCTGTGGTTATTGTGGTAAGGTCTAGACTACTGTTGTATTATGTCATTACTGCTTCTTTGCCAAAGGAATTATTGCTACTAAATTCCCTCCTGTATTCTAGAAGAAGATATAGCAGGAATTATATTCGCTGCCAGACTCTATATCACGAGCACGCATGCATGTATGAAGTATAAATAAATAAATATATCACGAGCACACCGGGTTTGACACTTCCGAGTGATATCTGATGACCAATATACTCTCCGCCTGTCGCCGCCGCCGTTGCCGTGCAGAGATCATCAGAACAGTATAGATTAGGGGAGTACAAAGCTGGTCGTCTATTAGTCCTTTTAAGCCCAGAAATTTCTCGACGCGAGGGGTCTGCTTATCGATTTGTACTCCTACTTTATGGTGTCGTCGGAACATGAGTGTCTCGTACCCTCACCTGTCCCTCAAAACCTAAGGGTGAAAGCCAGCCCTAGGGATTGCGGAAATAAAAACTTGCCACAAGCCAGCTATTTAACCTCATTCTCCGCCCTCTCCCTGCATTGCTCAAAAAACCACCCTAATCTCTACCTCTGCCTCCCCCCCCCCCCCTTCCGCGGCATCCTACTCCCCTGAAACCTCCCACCACCCGCGGCCGTTCCGCCCCTCTTCGAGGGGCTAAGTTGTATTAGGTCTCCCACTCGTTTGCAGGCGGGGATTTTTTTTTTCGCCCACTCATCTCCATATGAGGAAGGGGGGGCCTTTTTGTGTTAGGACTGCTCTCTCCCCTTTACGGGGGGGGGACTTTTTTACTTTAGGCCCTCTTGCTCTCTTGGGCCCTGGGTGATACCGGGGGCTCGAAAGGAGCGAGCAAGATTCTGTACATGTGTGGGTTTTGGCCCCTTGTTGCTCCTCCTCATAAGGGGGGAGTACAAACGATATACTGTTTTGACCCTCTTGGGCCTTGGGGGCTATACTAAGGGCTCGAAGCCGGGGCCGTACGGTCCCGAAAGTGCGAATCACAATATATCACTCGGCATCGCCAAGACCCGGGTCTTGCTGGCAGCCTTAATTACATAAGTTGATAACTTGACAACCACTAAAAGTAGATGCATCCAGCCAAAGGGTAATAAGCTGTTTGTGGTTGCGAAGTTATTCAAACTTTGGGCTTCTGGCGTGCCGAAGATATGTACATATGGGTGCGCAATAGTGGTTTCTGGTAAAATACTTGTATACGGTCGTCACATAGTATCAATGATACTCGTGTGCCCCCGGGTGACACATGATGGCCGTATGAGAGGCACCCCTGCTAACTTGAATTGTAGCAGAGCTAAACAACAAAGTCCTATACACGCCCCAGTACTACAATTGGTGCGGGTGGTATTGAATATAGCGCCTTATGTATGTATGTATAGTAAATAGAGGGCTTTATCGGTTGAATACAGTACAAGTTAGACAGGGGCGCCTTGTATAGAAGATGTATGTGTTGGTGACCTCATCCTAACACATTGGGCGCGGGATTGACTGGTTTCCGGTGTTGACGATATAATGACCGCATAGTTGTTCTTTTGGGCTCCAAAGTCCCAACTCAACATTACTTAATCCTTAAAAAATCTCTAAGCCAATCAGGTAGATACGGTTAGGCATTTTAATGTAAGACAGAAATAGTAGATTGATGGGTCTTCAAAGCTAGCAAAGCCACAATGAAAGACAACTCTATCCAAAGGCCGTAGATGGCAATACAATAGGTTCCTTAGCCCCCTCATCTTATTCTGCTACATCACCTTCTACCTCGCTCCACACCGCCCCCTCAATCTCCTCCCTGCTCATCCCATACCATCTCCATGTAACTCTCTTCCCCTTCAACCCAGCCACTTTAACAATCTGTGTATCCCCCGGCATAAGATCCAAACAGTTATCCTCCCACACCACGCCCTCCACTTCCTCAAACACCAGTCCCTTCACCGGCCTCTCCGCACTAACCCTAACCTCTTTACCCTCAACATCCCACTGTATCTGCACCCCGCGCTCCGGAAACACACAATACTTGAGCGGCTGCGGCCAATTCGTTTCTCTCGCCAGCAGCCTCCCGTTATCGCCCCACACCCGCACCTGTACCACCGCCGGCGAGTCCTCGTCCACGGGCAAGATCCTCAGGTTTTCCACGGCGCCATTAGGCGGCACGGTCATGGGGCCCTCAAATGATTCGGTGGCGCCTCCTGTGGCTATACTAATGATGCGGATCTCGGCAGTGATTGTGGTGGTGGTGGTGGGGTGGGTGGAGGAGACGTCGATTGTGACGGTGCTCTTTATGGGGGGGTAGATGTGCGGCGTGGAGTGGAGGGAGTGAGAGCTGGCACCACGGGTAGTCTTGGAGTTCACAAGGGCTTCGAGACGGGAGTCGGGTTTGGGGTTGGTGGTGATGCGGGTTATGATTGGGATGACAGGGGCGAGGGAGCGCGAGATGGTGTATAGGGCTGGTTTGGGACGTAGTTCAAAGTCGACGATTGACCAGGAGGTTACGGGCCTAGAGCGTGGTTAGTATATCTATTGGTTTTAATAAGGCGTTCTCAGTATTCAAAAGAGCCCTTGATATAAAATGGCCTTGATATCATGAAAAATCCCCAAGTGATAATAGAGCAATATCCCTCACCAGACATCATTCAACTGCCACACCAGCGCGCCTCCACATCCACGGCTCGCCCATCTGCGTCGCCAGCCGCGGTACGCGTAATTCATTGCCTCGCTCTGCAGTAACTGACTCAAGTATACCCGCTCCTGCAATGATCGACACCACCAGTTTAGCAACCTGCATTCCAATCATTGACCTTTCCGGTGGAGGAGAAAAGAAAAGAGGGAAAAGAAAAAAGAAAAAGAGCATGGCATACCTCCATGCTTCCATCCGTAACCCGAAAGTTCTCGCCTAGGTATGCGAGAAGGCGCTTCTGGAAGCTATGCGCTTTCATGTGGTGCTCGATAATTTCAGCCTCGGGGTTCCAGTCTCCGCGTGCAAAGCTCTCAGAGAAGGGTATGGTCGGGTCGAGGAAGCCGGATATAATGGTTTGGAGACTGGGGTAGGAGGGCATACCGAATTCGGAGACGAAGCGGCCGCCGAGGTCGGGGTAGCGCTGATAGGGGGCTTGGAGGCCACCCCAAACTGTCATGCGTTAGGAGTTGCTTGGGTGAGTGGGTTGGGTCTCTGTATAAGGAAGGATATGTCTGGTAAGAGGGAATTATTATGGGGAGTGTGGATTCTAGTATTCTAAATAAGGTTCCTAATAAACCCCAGGTATATGCGGATGTATGATGGGTATAGCCTCTAGTGCCGTTTGGATCCTTACCCTACGGGGCTACTACTGGGGCGTGTAGTAAGACCTAGTGGGGCGGTGTGGCTGGGTGAATATCAAGACTCGATTTCAGACCCAAATAGGTCCAATTACATCCAGTCTCGGTGATCACCCGGCCGCACCGAGTCCACTCGGTCAGATCAGATACAGGCCCAGTACATACCACGCACCGTTGCCACAATCTGATTGATCTAACATGCGGAGAGGAGCAAAAACATACCATTCCACTGATGTATATCTCCTACAGTCCGATCCGTACTATCCTCGCCCCCCCATGGGCTCCCAGGCCAATAAACCACGCCAGCCCCGTCCGGTCCCGCCTGCCCAATCCCCGCCCCCGCGTTCCCATTACACACCTCCCTCACAATGTTCGGGAAGATCTTCTCATACAGCCACCTACCCGGGAACTTACTCGCCCTCCACTCGCTCTCTGCCTGCCCCGCATCATACCCCAGCTCCTCATCCGCAACCTGATAATCCTCATTATTCCCCGCCACCACCACCAACGATGGATGCCACCTTAGCCTTGCCATGTTCTCTCGCACCTCCGCACTGGTCTCCTCCACAAAGCTGTCGAGATGCGCGGGGTAGTCGCCGCAGGCAAAGCAGATGTCTTGCCAGACGAGGATGCCAAGCTGGTCGCAGATGCTGTACAGCTCATCCGATTCGTAGACACCGCCGCCCCAGATACGCAGCATGTTCTGGTTCCCACGATCGCGGAGGAGATGTAGGAGGGTGCGGAGAGTTTTGGTACGGACGGCCGGAAGAAACGAGTGTGCGGGAATCCAGTTGGAACCCCCGATGAAGAGGGGGATGTTATTGATGGAAAAGTAGAAAGTCGTGCCGCCAGAGACGGGAGTGTCAGGGAGCTGCTGGAGGGGATCCTGGACGAGGACGACCCGGCGAATGCCGAATTCCCTCTTTTCGCTTACATCGACTATCTGGTCATCCCCGATGGAGCCGACATAGAGGGAGAAGGAAATGGAATAGAGGTTCTGGGGGCCGAGCTGGTGGGGGTACCATAATTCCGGAGATGTGATTTTATGCGTGGCTTCCCAGGTGCCTACGGCGGCGGCGGCGGCGGCGGTGAAGTTGAGTTCTATACTGGTTGAGTCGCCAGAGGGAGATATGATAGTTGCACAAAGGAAGTATCTAGAGCCATTGACGAGAGCCTCAGTGGTGGCGGTGAGCGTCAGGGTTGCGGTAGAAAGATCATCACTGAGGGATTGGTGAATCCTTGTGTCAGAGATAAGGCTAGTATAGGCGTACAGCTTGATAGGTTTCCAGGGGCCGCAGGTTATGAGTGAGGGGCCCCAGTCCCAGCCCTAAAGAAATCAAATTAGCATATCCCCATTCCTTCATACCGCAAGGAAATATTCTGTGATAACTTGAAGATCTATGAGTAGCTGACACTAGTAGTATCACAAGTGGAGCTAATGATACCACTGTATCGAAAACACTAGAAGTAATACTTGGATTTTAGAGGGTCAGCACCTACATAATGATACTGCGCCTTCCTCACAAATACCCTCGAGTAATGCCCGTTCCACGTGACCCTCTGCCCCCCATTCTCCGCCATAATACGATCCCCCTCCTTCAGTGCACTCTTGAACCTCATCACTACCTCATTCTCACCACCCCTGACGAGCTTCGTCACATTGACCGTGTAGCTGCGAAACATATTCTTGCTCTCGAGGATCCTTGTCCCATTCAGTTCGACTGTTGCGAAAGTGTCGAGGCCCTCGAACACTAAGCACATCTTAGCCCCATCAGGTGGAGGATGAGCCAGGGTGAATGAGGTAGTGTATTCCCATGTGTGCTCGTGTACCCACTGGATTTTGCGCTCGTTGAAGCCGAGGTGCGGGTTGGGGATGGGTAGGTCCAAGTGGATGTTGGTGGGGAGTGAGGTGGAGATTTTTGGGTTGTGTGGAGAGCGGGTGAGGTGTGCTCTATTGAGATAAGCAACTGAACGTCTAAAAACATCATAAGTACCATCACCATCGATAAGTCCAATGGTAGTCATAGTGGGGTCGTGGGTGTCGAATGGGGGGTTTCTTTCCCAAGTTGTAGTAGGTTAAGATTAGTCTCGTTCCTGGTGTGATGTTATGATGGTGGAGTTTTCTAGGCTTTTTGAGGGCTTTTTGGCAAGAGGAGAAAAAAAAAAAGAAAAAAAAAGAAAAAATAAAGGACTGGCACACCAGACCGTTCCGGTTGGTTAAAATACTACCCCTGTATAATTTTCAACCCAAACCACGGTAGTAGGTGCTCTCTGGGTTTGTACAGCGATGGGGAAATTATTGTAGAGTATGGTACGAGTCCTATTGGCTGGGGCAGCCACTTAAACTATAATAATTGAGGGCAGGGGGCCACCGGGTGGTTTTCCTGGTCCCCGGTGCTGGGTTGGTGCCGCTAGCTGTTTAAGGGAAACGATTGGAGCGGGGAAGAAGCTGGGGGAGGGCGGGAGCCGGCATTTCAGGAAAGCCGCATAGTGCACCGTGCACAGCATTTAATCTCGCGGCGCAGAATTCAGAATGTTCCGGATGCAGGGATGTGTCCGGATGCAGGGATATGTAAGTGATGTAGATCAGGTCATATGCACAGCCAATCTTTCGATCGGTACTAGCCATAGATAGTAAGTATGATACTTTCAACGCCACCCACAGAGGCCCCTGGTACGGTATCCTAAGTGCAACCGTGAGAGCACAACTGTAAACAGCGTTTGTCTGAGCACGGTGCTGGTCTTGTTTGTGTCGTGGCTCACGGCTGATCTGGGACTTGGCTAGCAGCTCAATTAGTCGGCTCGGTGCCCACATTGCTCGTGGCAGTCTAGTCTACCATTGTCTCAGCGCAGGATCAGCCCGCTATTTCCATCCATCGGTAAATGAAGGTTACGAACCTGGTTTTGCTCCCCCGCCATGCTAATTAGGTGGCTTTTGCAGAGAAATATGCTAGAAGCAGGCAGGGCATGGCATCCCACTTAAAACTACGGTGGCAGGGTGATTTCTTGAGGTAGTGAAGGTTGATAAAAGATTTGTTTGGGGTATATGCTTGGCTCTTCTATCATATCTACTAGCTGTTTTGGAGGGATTTTATTGATGTATTGTACTATGAATAAAGGGAGACCCCATGAGCGAAGCGAATGAGGGGGCGAAGCCAAAAGTGAGTGGAGCGAGTGCCACACAGAGCCAGAGGCGTAGGGTGAATGACAAGCGCTCCCAGCAACTAAAGACCTTTGTGAAGCAAAGGTGAAGCAAAAGGTAAGATTCTGTCTTTAGTTGCTGGGAAAATACGCAGTATTCTTAGGAACGCTCCGCACGTAACTGCTGAGTGGAACGCTGCAGTTTAGCCTTGGCAGAACAATGATACAGAGATGTGGCGCAGCGTTAAAACAACTGGTAGCGTTAGGCTTGGCAACGGTCGAGTTTTGTCTATCATAGGTCTTCGTCTGTTCTCTTGCACCGCCGACAGCCGTTCTTAGCTAGACTCTCATTGCCACAAGTCCTGAATACAGACGAAGACATAGGTAGTGGAGTATCCCCTGCACTTGGTTGAAACTCATTCAACCCACGTACATCCGAGAAGCATCGACAACACAGAGGTGAGAGTACGAAGAACAAGAGAATACAACGATAAGGTGAGTTTGTTGACCTCTAACTGGCTAGGGTATTGAAGACTGACTTTTGCTAATTCACGGGAAGTGAGCAGAACGGTTACTAACGAATGGTTCCACCATCCATATACCCGCGACTACACTGCTCAGCGAGCAATCAACGTGAGTGCTCTAGCCGAATGGTTAATCGGAGACTGGCTGACAAGGGATAGCGATGTTTTTTGTTCAAGACTATTCCCCGCGTTGCAGTTCGCGGACGTTTGCCCCCCCGTTTCAAGCCGTTCACCACCAGCAAGGTGGGTCTTAAGCCTTAGCGGAGATTGCTGATGTATACTGACTGGGTGAGTTAGCCTAATAACGATAATGATGAACCAAGGACTGGAAACCCGGATATGCCCGCTGAGAGCTTGAGGTTAAACCAGGTAAAATGAGCAATTACGTATTCACTGGGGATTATGCTGAAGATTGCAAGGATCACGAGGTACTCAAGGCGAAGCTCGATCATATACAAACGACAATGGAAGTCGGACTTAATGATGTCAAAAGTGGTACAACGAGGATTGACCGCTGGATTTTTCTACTCGTTGGGGCGGTACGTTACGTTCCTTTTTTTTTTTTTATTTAAAAAGACATTTGCAGAGTGACTGATGGGTAGTGAAGTTCATTGTAAAGGGCGGCTTCGACAATGCAAAAGCCGAAGGTTGGTTCAAAAATAAGGGAGGATAAATTAAGGGTTGAGGGGTTGAGGACGTATCGGGACTGATAGACCCCGCTGATGAAACTACATAACCGCTATGTTTGATGCGGTCCGGTCAGGAATTCGCTAGCGTTTGGGTTGTTTCTGCATGAATAAGCTCTGGAGCTTTTTGCTAGAATTAGATGGCTTGCATTGATTTGCAGATGAGGCATTTTCTACTGCCTATGAATTCAATTGAACCAGAGAAAATATTACTGGACCCCTTGCGAAGCGAAAGAGGGGGCGTAGCCTCAATTGATTAATAAGTGAGCGGAGCGCGGAACGCTGGAAGTAAATCTGTTCAGCCTTGGCAGAACGATGACACAGAGATGTGGCGTAGGATTAGTTAAGGTTTGGTATTTGATAGACGGTCAGTCCGAATGGCAACGGGACACTTAAATTTCTAGTAACCGTGCTATAAAAAGCGCACAGAAGCGTCACAAACTGTCACGCATGCTGGAAACTACAGCTCAGACCTATTGAGCGTTATATCCACCACGTTTCCATAAAGGGTTTAAGTGTCTCGGATTGTAATTTGGGTAGACCGTCTATTAGATAAGAGGAGGGGGGTTTCCAACTTACTCTGGGAGAAGTGATGAAGTCCCTTCAACCCACCATTCGATAGACGGAGATAGCACAGGGCGGGCGACACGACCGGAGTACACGAACGACAAGGTGAGTCTGTTTAATATCGCATTATCTTTCTAGCTGGCTAGAGTATTGAAGACTGACTTTTCACGAGTAGTGAGAAGCAGCCGACCGTCATGTTCAGGCTCCTCAGCAAGCAAGCAGTCAAGGCTGTTCGCAGACCCTGCCTTACTCTCTCTAGCGGTACCACATCCCGCCATGTGCATAGCATGCAAACCCCGTACAACGGTCCTCCGAGTTACGATACGATCGCTAGACGGTTCTCCCCTTCGCAGGTCGACCCACAAGCCTATATCAACCGCAAGAACCAGCAAGAGGCTAAAGAGCGTGGCGAATACGTTGATATCCATGATATCGGTGGTGTGGATCCGATGGATTACGATGTATTGATTTCGGATGTTGACTACGAGAAATTACGAGGTGAAGTTGCTGAGATGGTGGGTATACAGTACTATGCGGAAGCAACTAAGGAAGATGCTAATAAGGTGGTCGAAATCGGTGATTGTTACATATACGGCCGGAGGTTTCGGACGATATTTCCAGCAGTTGTTGGTGATGGTTCTCGGGCCCATTGGGTTTTTTTTATCGTGGACTCAGGATCTCCATTGACGTACCTTTCAGTGCAGGTAAGTGCTCCTACCTGTGAAAAGGATGCCGCGCTGCTAAATACTCTAGACGAGTAACCTCTTCAATATCACCGCGGAAGAAATTGGACCAACTCATGTCAAGATCGCTGGATATCACCACGCGGTTCATAGGTCGCCTGGCCACTTGCACTTTTCCGAAGTCAATCTTCTTGGCATGGATTTTTTCAACCTATATAACGTTTCTCAGTGGAATGACTTCAAGAGGGCCCGGGCGAAGTTATTCTTTGGTAGGGACTGGGAGGTGCCGGTTAGGAAGTCAAAGCTGTAGTTCTGCGGGCAGGCGACAAGCGGAGGAGACGAGTGGAGGGATGATTTTTCTTTGGTTGTTCGAAAAAAATATTTGTGTTTGTATTACGATTTCTTTGAGTTTGTATGTACTTTTAGTTTTCGTAAAGTCATTCCACTACTCTATTGGGGAGCCCACTGAAGCGGAGTGATTGTATGTGGCTTGTGTGGTTAACGCAAGCGTTCCCAGCAACTAAAGACCTTTCCGAAGGAAAAGGTAAGATTCTGTTCCGGTTGTAGGAACACTACAGTTCGGACTTGGTAGAACGTTAGGCACGGAGACGTGGCGCAGGGTTGCCAGTTATCTCACGGCGAACCTATAGCAACTAAACACCCAAAATGTGCCACGAGCCGTTCGTAACATAGCGGATGGCTACGAAGACCTGGCAACTGAAGTAGCTCGGATGCAGAACATGCCAGTATTTAATCAAGGGGCTCAGATCATTCGAATGCTTCAACAGTTGTTGGACGGGCAACAGCAGCTTCGAATCCAGGTCGAAGAACTTCAAAACCGGTAGGTTTTCCCTATCCTTGTTTGGTGCCGCAGCAGGACTCATAGTTTAACTAGCCAACAACGTATGCCCATGATGCTACACCGAAAGCTTGCTATAACGGTTCGCTCAGGACCAGAATTTGGTACCGTTATAGAGAGGCTATCCTTATATAAAGGGTGCTACTGGTGCTGAAGGCCGGACCAGCATCCATCGACGACTGGTTTGATAAAAACCTCACCACCATAACAAACACCATAAAAGCACACACGCCACTTAAAACCATATCCAAATGGTCTAAAGCATGGTGGAACCCGAACATCTCCCAACTCCGGAAAATATTCCACTCAGTACACAGAGCCTACCGGAAAGGAAAAGCCCCCCCCTTCGAAATGAAATCCGCCAGGAACGCCTACTTCAACGCCATAAAGGCCGCCAAACAACAACACTGGAACAACTTTGTAGCAAACGCACAAACCAGCGATGTATGGAAACTGAAGAAAATGGCCTCAGGGCGGAGGACAGATACTCTCTCTCACTCCCCCACTCCCAGCAAAACCTCATCAACGCCTTCTTCCCACAAGAAAAAGCACCCCCCCGCCCACTACACGCCTCCCCATCACCCTCTGAGGCTCCATGCCTGAGCCTCCCCTCTCCCGCCGACACCATCCTCTCCTATGGAAAAGGGTCATGGGCTAACCCTCCCTCATTACCTCCTCAACTACTTCTCACGGCTACCACTCACTCTCCAGCCTTGGTCATATCGCCCAACAAACTGGCTAGCGCATCTCGTAATCTTTCCCTGAATCTCCAAAATATTAGAAGATTGTCACCCACCGCCGCTCGCCAATGCCTAATCCACCAATGCGGGTCAGTGGCAGGACTCTCAACGTCGGACGCCGCCTCCACTCAATCAAGCGAATGCAGAGCTAGCTCAAGGTCTCCACCCCCTAGGCGTCAGCCACGTCTTCAACCAATGCTCAAAAACCCTCCCAAAGGCCACGTCCTACATCATCGGGTCATCTCGCCCTCAGACAGGTTCATCACCCTCTATAAAGGATCACCCAAATCACCCGCCATTCAAGTAGGAGTCCCCAGCTCCCCATCTCCCCTCCTCTTCCTCATCTACATCAACTTCCTACTACCACCACCAGGGATCTCCTCCTACGTAGATGGCCTTGCCATCACTCGGGTCCGCTCTTCCAAAACAACATCACAATCCTTACCAACACAATTAAGCGCTTCAGCCAACATTCTTCTCAACACCCGGGGGAGGACCCCCAAAGACAGGGACCCCATCTGCCTCCTCCCATCACCATAGGAAACCAAATCCAGCAAGCTGCGTCAAATGGATCGGATTCTGGCTCTCCTCCTTCAACTGACACTTCGAGGAGACTTGCAGCAGAGGCCTCCTTCACTCAAAGATTCTCTCGACAAAGGCTATCTCCAACTGCAGGAAAATCGCCTCTTTAATCCACCCATCTCCTCTGAAGCTGGTCCTCCTCCCACTTCTGCAATCAAACCCATGACACCTTCTGGAACTCCGTCCTCCGTTGGACCACGGTCTTCGAGCAACCAACAACCTTCTGGGCAAGCATGCTCCTCTCTACCTCACTACCTCAAGTGCAAATCAATCCGCATACTACAAGCCTCCTGAACCCAGTCGCAGGAAGGACAGCAATATCATTCCCCACCTCCTCACTGGCCCTCCTCAAAGGCCCCCCTAAAAGTGGAACTCAAATGCCGGAAAAAGTCACCCTCCCAATCGAACAACTTTCTTTCATCATCGCCTCATAGAAGAAGGCGTCCATCATAATGTTAAGCTTCACTCACTGGAACTTCCACTTACATACTACCCCTTCATCACCCTCACTGACCTTTCCTCCATACTTTCGTCCATGAGAGCAAAAGCTACCTGCGTGGTCAAAGATCCTGGATCAGCACGAATCAAAATCGCCTCGAAGAAACCCTTCCCCATCCTTAGATGCCCGCCTAGATAAATACAGAGCGGACATCCACAACATCCAATCACTCAATGAGGCATGGGATAACCAGGACCTCACCATCATCCTAGGAAGCTTCATTGCAGCTCAAACTTCCCAATACAGACACACTATCTCTCACAGGGTCCCTCTCCTCACTAAGCTCAGCCAGCGCGGTCTCAAATCCTCGGTCAACCCCATCTAGCGTCCTGAAGTCCTAAGGGCACTCCGACCAACAACATCTTTCCTATGCTCTTTTGTAGGTGTTTGGGTCTGCTTTTATTTTTTCTTTAAGGGACGAAGTCGAAGGGCCTTGGTCTTTTATGCCATAGTTTATACTGCACGCAATGTTTTGTACCTTAAACAAATACAACTGATTTAAAAAAAAAAAAAAAAAGGTGCTGAAGGCCGGGCAAAAAGGGCCGGGAAGTACTGCCGTTATAGAGAGAATACCATTATGGAATGTACCGTTACTCTATAGCAAGCTTTCGCTGTATACAACGCCTCTGCAAGCGATCTCGCACCACTCCGTTATCCAGCAGGAACTCCCATTGATAACCTGCCAGCAACTCGCCGTGAGCTCACAACTTTTACGGGTAAGTGTTCCGCTAGAAACTGGTGAATGTGGATGTTGCTAATACTTCATGATTGTCAGGACCTCAACTCCAGGTTGCTGCAGGGGTGCCTGGACTTCCCGCCCTGCCGGGAAATGTTCTTGTTGACCAACGTAGGGCACAGATTGCCGAGTACCTTTTTTTGTACATACATGTATGTATAGGGATAAAATGGTTATAGACTACCCCCCCTAGCACCCTCCTCCTCGACGTCAAAGGAGGATTCGACCACGTCCTCAAACAAGCGCTCGCCCCCACACTCACAGCTGGACACGTTCCCCCCTATATGGTGAACTGGATCCTGTCCTTCCTCTCAGACCGCCACATCACCCTCCTCTTCAAAGGATCACCCAAAATCCCCACCCCCGTACAGGTCGGTGTCAGGATCATCTCCTCTTCCTCATCATCAATTTCCCCACCACGCCCTCACCGGCATCACCCTCTCACGTGCGACCCGCGATCTGTCGCCCAGTCTTCTGAAAGAAATAGCCTCCTCTCCTCCCCGCCCTTCCTCCATGGCCTCCCTAAAACATCGAACCACCGTCGTAAGACCACTCATTCACTGGAGGACCGAGACAGGAGTCCCCTGCCTCTTCACCCTGGAAGGCCATACCTTCGCCCGCCCTCAAGGTCAAATGGATTGGATTCTGGCTCACCCAAACCTTTGACCCCAACACCCATTTCTCCCACGCCGCCAATCCGGCTCATCCCTTCTCCCAGGCAAGGCCTCTCCTCCGCCTCCTCCGCCATCGCTAATCTGCATCTTCTCACGGGCATCGTTTCTCTCCTCCTCCTTAAGGTCTCACAAAATTCTGGAACTCAGTTCTGCTGGCGAGATCTTCAGGGCCATAACTGAAAGCCTCTACATCAGCCTCACCCGACTCGACCTCTCGCCCCTTAAAGTCCGTCATCCGTATACTTCTAGCCTCCTCAACAACCCCGTCGCGGGAAGATCACGGAACTTCCTATCGCGTCTTCTGAGCTACTGCGGAGGAAAGGATATTGTGGAATCGGGTCTTGGGTCTAGGGTTTCTCTTCGGGTTTCTATGGGTTTCCGTTACACGGGTTATGAGTCATCCCGGGACAGGGATTGGGAACTGTATATATATAGTCGGCTACGAACCTTTCGCTCTCTCTTCTTTCTCCTTAGCACCTTGTTATCATATCTCGTTCTAGTTTCTTTAGTTATTCTTGTTTCATCGTTTCTCTGAATAGAATCGTCATCACTCTTAGTCATCTTCGTCTTGCAGTCTTGTCGCCGACAGCATAGTCTCGTTCATATGCGATACTGGCGTCGTGTCCTCTACTGGTATCTTCGTTTCAGTCACCGCCATCTGGACTCTGTGTCCCCTTCTTCTCGGTTAAGCCCTAGTTGCCCGTCTCGCGCCGTTACCGTCTGCGTCACCGTCACGTCTTCGCGCCGGTTGTGAGCCCATTTAGTTTAGATATAATCTCGCTTTCAACACTAAGGTTCGTCTCCGCCCGCCTTATCTTGTCTCGGCTCGCCATGTGGCCACCTCAGTTGGGGCGTCACGGCGGACTGTATCGCTCTGTCTTCTCGGTCCCGCCGAATCTTCTTTCCTGAGCGGAAAGGATTCTGTTCACCCGTTCGGCCATTGGTTCAAGCGTAGGTCATCGTCGATCGACCCTCCGTCTCCGTCTCCGTCGCTTTGAGATATAAGCTCCGTGCTGAAGCCGATGGTAAAACCCTTCACCCCTCTTCAGGCAGCTCATGCTCGGGACGCCCGCACCTCACGGCGCGAAGCCGTCGTTCGTGGCGCCGTTGCATATTTCATCATACGCGATCGGCGACCTGCCGGCAAGCCCAATCGTCGCTCCTCGGCCGCGCCGCCGTCTTGGCACGTATGGTGTCGTGGATACATTCGGTACCTGGCAGATCAGTCTAAACAAGGCGTTTGGAGGTCGGCGCGGCGAGGGGCGATGGCGAAACTTGTTAAGCGTCCATTAGAGATCGGGGATTAGTATGTTGATCGGTCGCGGTGGTTTGGTGCGGGTTTCCCTTTGTTCGGCGTTAATGCTTTCATTTAACCGCGCATCGATCTTCGCTTGGGTTCTTGTTAGGGGACAACTCAATGTATGTTATTTCGTGTCTCCTTGCTTCTCTCTTCCCTTTGAATCGGATGCGTCTGGGCACTATGCTGTTATCTTCGCCAGATAGGCGTTTGAGAATCGTTGGGCCTGATCTTCGGTTAGCCACTTGCGCATATCAGATATTCTATCACTGTCTTTCTCTTCTTTCCTCCTTTTCCTTCTGTATCGTCATTAGCCATGAGCTCAGGATCATCTATATATCTTTCTCTGTTTCACTTCTTGAGTGAAGGGAGTCGTCTTGTCTAGGAGGGACTATAAAGGGCATGAATGGCATGCTGTCTTCCTTTCCTCTCTGAGCGTCTTCTCATCTGAACTCTAGTAAATACTTCAATTACATACTTTACACTCACTAGAGGTTCACACCTCGTTCGCCTAAGCCCTCTCTCCTCGCCGGAGGCAGTGGCCTTCATCTCGTGAATCGCCCTTTTGTTCTCCTATTTGTTTCCTTCGCTGTCCTCTCCTCCCTCGGCGTAGAATCTACTCGCAGTCAACACAGTCTGATCTAGCGAGATGATTAGGTCCTGATAGGTTGAGCATTCCCTATTCGATATCGCGTAGACTGTAGAGGCATCAGGGACTCGAGCCTACTAGCCTCCCCCCCCCCCTTGTCCACCGCAGCGTTGGCGAATCCTTCTCGTAGAGATCTCGCGATACAATAGCAGCAGCGTAAAACGCAGGCTTAACGAGATATAGCCCTCGACGAGGACTGCGTCCTAAACTCACGGAGGCTCACAGCCTCATCTCCGAATCTTGCAGTATTACCAACCTTCGCAGCGACCTGCCGTATCTGTGGCCATGAAATCATCGTTGACCTCCAATTGCGACCTCAAGCAGGTTGAAGAATCCTGGCGAAGAACAACTTACCGCCTGGCGCTCCAGGACGCCGCCGCCGACTCTGGCCCGCTGCGGAAAAAGATATCCGCCACATCGCTCTGTCATGGCGTGGGAATTCAGGCCAGCGCCAATATCATCGCCTCCGCCGTCTCCGCCTCCGCCTCGCCGCTTCTTTCCCGCAAGCACATCGCCAGCCGCTCAGGACCCCCTTGGCGCTGGCGACAAGCCAGTTGAACAAGTGTCAATGCCGGCTAAAAAGTTTTGGTAAAATAAGCGCGAAAGGGCTAGTCCCGCCACCACCTTCCGTCGTCTCATTGCAGCTGTGTCCAGAGACAAGATGTCTGAAAATTTCGTCGTCGCGCTCCGTTCAGAACTCTGCCTCCTTCACGCCTCGCCATAGAATCGCGTCAGGATCGATCATCGAGGATTATGGCCAGCCCCCTGAAGAAACCGCCTGCTTGAGGGTAATCGGCGGCAGATTGGTAGAATCAGGAAGGATCACCCATGTCATGCTTCTGGACATCCATGGACACCAGAACGCTTCTTCGTCAGTTGGGGACTCTTCTATCGTCGTGGTATCACTGGATCGACCTTGACCTCACTCTGTACCAAAATCAGGTCATCTTATTTCTGATTTCTGCACTCAGAACTGTTCCGTCTCCGCTCGATCTCGAGGAATCTCGATCTCGCCCGACAGCCCTCATCTGCTCAGCATCGGGCAGCGTCGTGCCTTGCCCCGTAAAATCATCCTGCTCCTCAGACGGCCTCGCCCAGGAACCACACGGCCTGTGCTGCAGGAACTTGCGGAGTTCAAGTCATGTTTCAGGAATCCAGCGCGTCCTGCGCGCCTCGCCTGACCTGAAGATAGTACTACAGGATGGAAAGCAGCCCTGGCCTCTATGGAATGTCGACCAGAACTACAGGCCGAGAGACTACATTACGGAAAACCTCGAAAGGATTCATCCGTTCTCGGAGTCCTGCTGGTGCGTCCTGTTTGTCGAAAGCTGATGGATCACGCCGTTTGTCGTGGTATAGGAAGCTGAATGAGATCGCGGTCAGAACCGACATCGCCTTGCCTTATCAGGAGGCTCCGCTGTCGTGAAATATTACTAAGCTAGACCTCAGGTGGGGATACCATCAGATTAGGATCCAGGAGGGTGACAGTGGAAAAGCTTTAGGACCCGCTATGGCCACTTGTACAACGTCGTGCCCTTGGTCGATAGCGCACATGCGTTGGGTTGATGGTCTGCTCCGTCCTCGTGGCCCTTCTGGCATCGCCGGACGACGTCACGATATCTTCGGAAACTTTGGAGGAACATAAACAGCGTATTAAGCAAATCCTCAAAGTTCTGCAGATCCGCGATGTCATCTCAAACCAGAAAAGTCACGAGTTTTGTCAAAATAAAATACTCGGCCTGATCGTGCTCCGAAGGCATCAAGATGGACCCTAGTAAGGTCTCGGATCCAGGAAGAAACAGGAGTTAGGGTTCGCAATTTCTACGGCGATTCATATCTGGCGTATTCAGGGTAGTCTCGCTTCGCTAGCAAAAGAAGGGCGTGAAGTTCAATGGTCCTCGCAGAAGCGTTCAGAAAATCAGACGCGTTACAGCGATATTAGCAACCGATTCTGAAAGAATATAGTAGAAACCGGCGCTTCGATTATGTTTCTGCGGGAATCATGTCCCAATATAATGACCAAGGAATCCTGCAGTGGCTTTCTTAAAAGCATTCAGAATGCTATGAGATCTGACAATTACTGGCAGTTATCGAGATGCTTTGAGAATGGCTCCCTAGAAGGATCTAAGTTCAATTAAAGTCATTAGCGGAATCTGGAATACTTTATGTCAGCTCTCCGTCGCCAGGCCGATTGAATTCTTGTCTCGTTTCAACCGTTATCGCATTCAGGCCAGGAAAAGCAAGGGGAAAACCACTTCACCAGAAGGTCAGGAGACTGCCAGGAAGGGATGAGCGTCTTCTGTAGTCATGGTCGTTTGAAGGGAATCTAGGCGAGTCAGTAAGTTTGTTCGCGGGTTCTTTGTTAAATGAATCCGTGAAGGAAAATTATTGAAACTACCAAGTTGACAGTTTTCATCAAGTCCTTGCAGTGGCCATATTTCCAAGAAAATCTCACTGGCGGAATGTCACGGAAGCGGAGAAGGCTTCTTTACAGGAGCATCTATGTCACCTCGGCAGCTCACGCCTCTTCTGAGGAACACCATGATAAAACTCAGCGCACGTGCAAAACCTTCATCATCAGCTCTCTGGCCTGCGTGAAATCGTGGACGTATGACTGCAACGTGTTATAGCCTCGCGCCAATGCGTTGCAAGGTGTTCTTCCGCTCTCGGATCAGGCCCGTAGTCGATGTATCGATGACGTCGCGGACTCATGAGCGGGGTTTAATCGTCACCGTTGTTGTCGGCCAGGTCGCCAAAGATCGTCGCTTCATACCTGTGTCTTGAGGAATCCGCGCTTCTCGATGTGGCAAACATGTCTATAGAATACGTATATGGAAACTTCTGCGGCTTTACCGGAAACCGTAGTCTCCGGATCGAGAGCACGATTCGCGGCAGAATTCTGGAAAACCTTATGCGACGGCTTGGAAATTACCTCCGCTTCTTCTACGGCGGCACCAAGCGGACGGGCAGGCGGAAAGGATTCGCCAATCGTGGAACAATCGCCGGGCTTATGTCTCTTATCAGCGGGATGATTAGGTAAAAATCTCATCATGTCGAGTTGCTGTCAACAATAGCGTCTCGAAACCACTAAACATTTCTCCCGTTTCAGAGCAATATGGAAGGAGCCGCGGATGGCGTTCGCACTTTTTCTGTGCTTGGCGAAAATAAAAAGCCGTGGTATGAAATTTGGGGATATGGCATGCCAGATTTTGGTCTCTGCGTGACGAGATGTTTAAATGAAGATCCAGGAAGAATCGTGAGCACAGCATGGGATCGCCTTGAATCACAGTGATAGGAGCCAAGTGTATTCTCTCAACTAGGAGCACTTGAATAGCGATCCTCGAAAACTGGAAACGCGTCGGCCCGTCTGCGTCGGAGGAGAATGGTTAGTCGCTTCTGAGCATGAACACTCCACCTCAGCATGAAAATCGTCAGTCTTAAGTATACCGCTACTGTCCTGTATAAATAACGTCGAGACCAGCAGCCTTTGCCGCCGGTAGAAATCAAAGTGACGAGGAATGGAGGTCGATCTGTCTTGGATTAAGACGCCCGGACGTAAGCCCGGCTTGGAATACTTGGTTAGAATCTGTTTGAATTCTGACGAACCATCATGTGGCCGCTTTCAGAGCACCGAGCATGCTTGCAGAGCTGCTGCAGAAACTTTCATGACGGACAGGTTCGCCACAAGCCTCTGAGTTAGGGCAGGAGGGCTATCTATCGCAGCGTCTTCTGAGCTACTGCGGAGGAAAGGATATTGTGGAATCGGGTCTTGGAGTGCAGGGTTTCTCTTGGGTTTCTATGGGTTTCCGTTCTGGCAGGTTATGAGTCATCCGGGGACGAGGTTGAGGCTGTATATATATAGTCATTCTGACGCTCGCTGTCTCTTTTCTCTTCTTTTTTTCTCACATGGCCTTCCATTATCAGCTCTCGTTCTAGTTTCTTTAGTTGTTACTTGTTTAAATCTCGTTTCTCTGAATAGAATCGTCATCAGCTCTTAGTCATCTTACGTCTTGTGATGCCGTCGCCGACTTACGCGTAGTCTCGTTAAGTATATGCAATCTGATAGTGCGTGTCCTCTCTTTGATCTTCGTTTAAATCAACCCGTTCGCGCTCTTGTCCGGACTCTGTATTACCTTCACATAACCTCGGTTAAAGCGCAGTTGCCCGTCACCGCGCAGATTCTGCAAATGCCAAATCGCAAATGCCGTCTTCGCACCGGTTGTGAGCATGCCATTTGGTTTGGAATATAATCTCGGCTTGACTCATCGTAACAACTTCCTTAGCGCTCCCTCTTTCGCGCGCTCAGTAAAGGGACCTTTTATCCGCAGATGGGACTCAGCCTTGTGAAGCGTCGCCCCTCGTGAAAAACTTCGCGGCTCTCATCTGGCTCCGAGGAGGAGCAGCCGAGACAAATGGCAATTTAGAGGCTAAAAACTCACTCATCTCATTGTTAGAGGCTCTCTACAGCCCTCTAGCTCTCACGCTCTGGAAAACTCCCCGTCTTCGCCTCACTCCTAAATTCACGCCTCCAAAATTCACCAAAATCAGAGACAGTAAAAAACTACGCGGTATGTAATCCTGGATCAGCATGTCAACTCCACGACTAAATGCGCGTTGCGGCCTGGAATTGGAAACTCCTGGCGCCGTCTCGCGTGTCCAGGCTCAGGAAAAAGGTCGTCCTATTTCAACCCATCGCTCGGCGAAGTCTGGGACAGCCTCGCTCACCATTCGTCTGCGCCATTCTCTGTCGCATGTGGGACCAAGCTAATACCTTGCACTCCACTACTATCGAGGTCGGACTATTAAGCCACATCGCGGTTAATAATCGAGGGCGGTGAACAAAGCCAGGTGAACCAGCCGAGGCTGAGCCCATGGTGGCGAGTGGTGAAATTTCGATGGGAGAGAGGCGGCGGGGAACAGGACGAGGCGAAGAGGCGGTCTGGCGAGGTCTTGAGGAGGTAATCTAACGTCCCGATGGGGCAACCTTGACAAGAAGTATGGCTAAGATAGAATGTATTACAAACAGAAGCTAAAAGCACTAAGATAATGGCCGGAAGGTTAGCGTGAAGAAGAAAGGAGAAGAAGAGAAGTCTACTGGCGAGGAAAACTCCTATATATAGCCTAGAAAATCCTTGTTGGTCATCTCGTAGGCCGTGGAAACACGAAAATCCTCATTACAAATCTGCGTACCGGTGACTCATAGAAGCCCTGCAAAAGCCCATAGAAACATGTAAGCACAGTAATCATCCTTACTTCTGACCGTGTTCGATATCGTATCGCGCCGTGATAGATATTAGGTCCCCCCTCTGAAGGCCTAAGTCATCTTGAGAAACTACGTGGGCTATCGTTAAGTGGAAATCTTTGAAGCTTCGGGGAATTATCCAGTCGTAATGGGGAGTTCTGTGACGGTTCATCATCGTAACCGGTGTATCGGACCGAATCTTTCAGTCGTCCCTCTTAGTTTCGCGAGAGTCTAGGATTGCGTCAACCTCCGTTCCTGTTCTCCCCGATCTCGTTGGCGGTGGTGGGGTTTGTAGTTGTCACGGAGACGGGGTTATGGGCTGCAGGGGACAGTGGCGACACGTGGAAGACTGGGTGGACTTTCATTGATGGGGTAGGGTGAGCTCATGGCATAGGGGCTAACTCTGGCGGGAGATGGGGTGCAGGGCGACTTGTTTCCAGTCCAACTTCTTGGTCTCTTGGTCAATAAGTTCGCAGTAGACAACCACACTTTGTCTCCAATGGCGTAACGGGGGGCCGGGGTCCTGCTGATATTGGCTGACTCCTCCTGAATCTTCTGCGCTCTAAACATCTCAGCTCGGAGGAAGTCAAACACCTCTGACATGTCTCTTGCCATAGTGTTAGCCTGATCCTCGTTGGTAGTCGTCTTGCGTGTGAAGGGGACGAAGGTCGTTCGAGTGTCGCCCGTGGTTTGCTTCAAAGGGGAGCTTGGTGGATTCCGATACATGGTTATTGATGCATAAACTCGGCCATAGGTAGGTATGTGGATTGTCTTGTTGATGTCGGCATAGGCCGGAGATATTGTTCCATAATGGCGTTGATTCTTTCGGTTTGGCCATCGGTTTGCGGGTGGAAGGCTGTGGAGAAGCGGGAGAGATTTCTAGTCTTTCGCAAAGTGATTTCCAAAAGTCAGAGGTAAATTGGGTACCCTGTCTGCGGCGACCTTTTCTGGTAGGCGTGGAGTTTCCATACATTTTCAGGTACATTCTAGCGGCGTCGCTGGCTCCTGATTCTTCAGTGCATGGGATGAAGTGTCTCGTTTTGTGAGGCGGTCGACGGCAGCGAGGATTGCGTTGTAGTTGTTCTTTGAGGAAGGCGGTGACAAAGTCCGTTGATCGTCCGACCATGGTAGTTTGGGTACTGAAAGGCGGAGGACTCGCCTGGGGCGTTACGGTTTGCTTTCTTCGGCGTGTGGCAATTCATAACATGTGATGCTGTGTATTTTCGCGTGTTTGGCCAATAGTATTCGCGGCTCAGGAGTTGAGTGTTTTATTTCTTCGGGGTGACCGTGATGGTTTGTCATGGTATTCTTGTAGGAGCTTAACTTGCAGCTCCTCATGTTCTGGTCTGAAGAGTTTTGGTACAGGAGAAGCCGTCTTCATTTTGGCGCGTTCGGCGGCGAATTTGTTTTGATTGTTTGGTGCCGTCTTTCAGCGTAGTTAGGGCGTTATTGAAACTGTCTTCTTGGTAAGCAATTGCAAACAACTCTTGGATGGTAGGCGTTCCTTCAGCGGATTCATTTATCAAAGAACCCATGAACAAACTTAGCTTATAATCCAAATTTTCTTTCTTCAACACGGATGCTGGTACTGGTACGCCAGGCGTTCATCCCCTTCCTTAGGTAGATCTCCGATCTCCTAGTCAAGCATCTGGTTTTCCCCTTGTTTGCCTGGTCGGAATTGTATAACAAAGTCAAAAGCGGGATAGGAACTCTGACCAGCGTGTCTGTCGTCGGTTCAATAAACTTTGTTGGACGTGAAATATTCAAGGTTCCTGTGATCTGTCGGGGACCTTGATGGGGAAGGAAGGCTGTTTCTAGGAAAGTAGCGCCATTCTTGAACCCTCGGATTATTGCTAATAGTTCTTTGTCATAGATTTCATAGTTCTTATTTCGGCGGCGTATGCTTCTTGAGAAAAACGCCGCAGGGTGTAGTATCATTCGTCATCCCTTTGTGACATGATGGCGGCGGAGACATAGTCGGGCGTCTGTTTCACTATGACTTCTCGGTCGAGGGTCGAAGTGTCTGAGTATTGGTGCGGTGGTGAATGCTATCTTTAGGTTATCGAAAGCTTTTGGGTCTTCTCAGTCATTCAAACTTTACTCCTGTCTTAGTGAGGGCCGTCGGAGGAAAGCTTGACTCTGGAGTATCGTAGATGAATCTCGGTAGAAGTTAGCGAAGCCTAGGAACTCCTGTCGTCTTTCAGGCAGGTTGGTGTTTCCCAATCCCTGATTGTAGCGACTTTCTTTTCGTCATCTTGATTCCTCAGGGTGAGTCCGAATCTCAGGTACATTGTTTCTTGACGTCGAATTCACTTCTCAGGTTTTAAATGTACTTTGTGTTGTTCCAGTATCCGAAGAATCTTATCAACATGAACCTTATCTTTCTTCTAGTGTGGCGGAGTAGATGAGTATGTCGTCCAGATATGCCGTCGCGAAATGATCAAGGTGTGGGCGTAGCATGTCATTTACCCAATGTTGAAATGCTGCGCGCGTTGGTGAGACCAAATGGCGTGACCGTGTATTGAAGTGGCGTATCTGGTCCTGAATGCCGTTTTCCATTCGTCTCTTCTTTGATTCTCAACTGGTGGTATCCATTCGTAAGTCTAGTTTGGTGAAGTATTTGGCGGCGAGATGCCCATGAAGGTTTCGGAGTTAACGGTAGTGGGTGGCGGTTCTTAACCGTCGCGCGTTCAACTTTCTATAGTCGACGCAGAGTCGGAGGATCCATCCATTTCTTTACAAAGAGTACTTGGGGAGCCTGCTGAGGAGGTGCTGTGGCGGATCTTCCATTTCGAAAGGTATTCCGCTAGGTAATCCCTGAGTGCCTGTAGCTCCAACAGCGTCGTTCTATACATAGTAGAATACTGTCTTCTTCCTGGATGTCAATGGAGAGGTCATAGTCGAATTCGGCGAGGAGGGAGTTCTGCAGCGTCTGGTTCGTTGAGGAGGTGGAGAAAGTGGTGATGTTCACTTGGTATATGAGGGCTGGGGTCTTTGGGTGATGGGGTGAGGAGGTCTTCGAGGGCCTTAAGTGTGGTTGAGTATAGTTGCATTCCTTTTCTTTGTTTGTGGAGCAATCTGTGGAATGCGTATGAGGTGATGACGGAGATGTTTGTTGTTGGTTTGGTGGGGGGTTCAATAGAGATACCTGTTACGGAGCGAAGCGGAGACTATATCTAAACTAGGTTACAAAGCGAAAGGCGAACGAGGGCGAGGCAGGCGAGGCGGCGAGCAGGCGGCGAGCTTAACAGAAGCAGGGTAGTGGGACACAGAGTCCAGATGGCGGTCTGAGCGAAGTGATGTGAAGCGAAGATACCAGTAGAGACACGTCTGGCTGTATCGTCGTGAGCGAGACTATGGCTAGCGAGGCGAGTCTTCTTAAGCGAGGATGGTAAGAGTGATGGCGTATTCTATTCAGAAAGCGAGATGAAACAAGTAACAAAAAGAAACTAGAAAGCGTAGAGTTGATAACAGGAAGGTTAGCGTAGGAAAGGAAAGAAAGAAAGAAAGGAAAGGTTAAATGGCCATATATATACAGTTCAATCCTGTCCTGGGATGACTCATAACCCGATGTACGAAACCCATAAAAAAGTGAAAACCCGAACCGAGGCGTTCCATAATATCGCTTTCCTCCGCAGTAGTCCGGTAGTGCGCGTGATAATACACTGGCGGTGACTTTGGTGTTGTTGAGGAGCGATGTTTGATACTGCGTGGAGTTGAATTGTATTTCGTTGGTGGCAGGGAGAATCGTAGTTGCATGTCTGTAGCATCCATGGGGCGTAGCGATGGGGTAATGTCTGGCTTGGGTGTGACAAAGGGCCTCTCTGTGTCCGTTTATGTCTGGTGAGGATGACTTTATGGGTAACTTTTCCTGATTCGATAGGTCTACCATCTATTACGTCATGTGTGGTGGGAGGATGAGGGGGTTTGTTTAAGTTTGTGGTGGCGTCTGAAGTTTTTATCTATGAAAGCGTATCGCTGAGGCGTGTATCGATGAGGGCGTATGATGGGATGAAAGAATCTTTATTTTGAGAAATAGAACAAGTTCTGACTAATTGATTCCCATCCATATCCTTCTCCGAAAACCCAGAAACCGAAATCCTAGAAAAATCGCTTTAACCGTCGCAGGTGAGCTCAGTCAGGGAAAAAATCTTCTTGCGCGCATCGCCGGAGGCTCGCCCTTCCTTTCCTCATTCCTAATATCTGCTGGCCCCTCATCCTGGGGGCTGGGTTTTACCGAAGCGGCGCGTGGGCAATCACGATGGTGTCTCTGCTCACCGCAATAATGCATCTGTTCTCTGCCGGCAGGCCTCTCTTTCCTGAGGTCCGGGCGGCCTCGGATTGACAGGTCTATGGGAACTGTTCCTCCGGTGCATGGGGCGGGTGAAGCGGCTGGTGCGGCGATAGGGGGTTCGCGAGGTGGTATACCGGTGCGGGAGAACGAGGCAATGGCGAAGCGGGAGCTTAGTAGCGGCAGCGGGCGAAATATGGCGAGGCAGGACGTGCGGGCGGGGCGGAAGACGGATAGCGGGGGCGGAAGTGGGCGTTGAGGATCTGTTGTTTGTTGTCCAACCTCTGAAGGATGGCGGCGAGTTCGAGACCGTGGCGGGGTGTCTTCGTGGACCATCAGCCTGCAGTCGATTCTTCACTTAGTCCGTAGGAACTTTCGCGTTGGCAGCTTCCCTAATCCGGCATCGGCATGGCGTTAGGCTTCGGCGAAATAGTCCGAAAACGATCGTCCATACTGGCGGATGTTTCTGAGTTTTTGTGCGGGCGTTCCTCTAAGTCCGGGTCCCCAAAGGCTGTGGTCAATATTTCAAAAACCTTTCCATGGAGGGATTAACCCCTGTGTTGGTCAGGTATGGCATGAATTGGTCGGCAGAGGGCCTTAGGCGAAGATGGCGTGGGTGAGTTGGTTACGTAGGGTGGGGTACCGGTCGGCGTGCAAGAGCTTGAGTTTCATCGTGTGTTGGAAGAGGAAGTTACTCCGGAGACCGTTGAACTGCTTTGGGGTCAGGGAGCTTCTCCGACTTCTCCATTCTTGCTTCTGGGTGTGTTGTTGCTAAGCGCGGAGAATCGGTTGGGGCGACGAAGAGGCGGTCTTGGTGCTTTGGTTGTTCTGCTGCGGGTGGTGGGGCCTGGTTGCAAGTCTTCGCAGGCGGTAGGGTTTCTTGTTCTTGTTGTGGCAACTTCGAACTGGAGGCGGTGGACCTGGGCTTGGAGCTTTGTGGTGTTTCTTCTTCTTTTCCAAGTCTTCTTGCCCCAGTTCGGTGATCCTTTGTTTCCATATCTCCGTTCTTCATCTGCTCCTGTTGGGTTAGTCTCAGTTCGTTTGAGTTCGCTAACCGCGCGATATTCTGCGTAATGACATTAGTGGTTAAACAGTCGTCGTCTCAGACGCGCCTGGTGTCTTCGAGGGTATCTTGAAAGCGACCCAAGTCTCTTCAGTCGGTCGTAGTCGAGTTCTCTTGGGTCGTCGTGAAACATTCTTGTGACGTGTCGGCGGAGTTGTGGTTCGGGTTGGCGTTGGAGGCAACCTTAGTATCAGTCTTGTCGGCGAGGACTGAACAAGCCAAGGTGAACCACCAAGGCTGAACTATGGTGGCGAGTAGTGGGCTACGTGGGAGAGGCTGACAGGAACTTGGACGAAGGCGAAGGCGAGTCTGGCGAGGTCTTGAGGAGGTAGTCTAACGTCGTGAACAACGACCGAAGAGACTATGGCTAAGATAGAGAATGTATTCTAGACAAGCAAAGACTAAAGACGCCTAAGATGACGGGAAGGTTGCGTGAAGAAGAAAGGAGAAGAAGAGAAGTCACCTGGCGAGGGAGAAACCATATATAGCCTAGAAAATCACATTGACTCATCTCGTAGAACCCGTAGAACCCAAAATCCTCATTACAAATACCTGCATACCAGTGACTCATAGAAGCCTGCAACCCGTAGAAACATGTAAGCACGGAAATCCTTGCTTACGCCACCGTGTTCGATGTCGTGTCAGCGTGATCTGTACCCTCACCTCTCTCATCCACCAGCACCTAAACCAGCTCCCAGAGCACCCACCCCACCAAAGCCTAACGTTAGGCAAAAAAAAAGCTCAGGAGCCGCGGAGGAAGGAAAGCCCACCGGCGGTCTCCTATGTAATTTTTTCACGCCTTCACTTCGTCACTGCATAACTTGTCCTTTCATTTGTCTTCCCTTTGTCTCTCCTTCTTTCCGTGCTTTTTCTTCCGTGTTTTTAGGGGACGTCCGGTTTGTATCACGATAGGGGTCAGGTCTTTTATGCCATAGTCTTCGACTGCACGCAACATTTGTACCTAGAAATGAAATGAAATGAGTTAAAAAAAAAAAAAAAAAAAAGACTACCCCCCCTAGCGCGACAGGAATTGATTGGTCCGTTTCGGTTTCTTTGTACTGGTAGTTTTCCAATTGTATTATACTCGACTGACCGTCTAGGGATAGACAAAACGCGACCGTGGCCAAGCCTCACGCCACTTGTTTTATCCCTGCGTCACATCGTCCCGCCGGGCCTACACTGCAGTGTTCCTGCATCCGCTTTTCCTGGGGTGCGACTGAGACACCCGTTCTCAATTCATAGTGTTATAATACATGAATAATAAATTACATAACCCGCCCAGCCGAAAAATTAAAGGTCAAACCTGCTTGCCTCAATTATCGCCGCCCACTCATCCTTCGCACATAGTAAAAAGGACCAGTACGCACGAGTCACTCTAGTAGACCCACCATCATCCAAATAGCTTTCGTCGTAATCCGACTCTTTGAAGAGTTTGATAAACTCTGCAAACCTCGCATAAAATTCATCGCTGCCGACTTTGTGCTTTGAGGCGATTATCCCCGCGTGAACGTTCAAAACGTCGGTGGTCGCCTTGTGACCTATACATGTTAGCCTTGACCCAGAATGTAAAGCCATTAAGGGAACTTACTGATCGATAGCACTCTCAAAGGGTCCATCCCATACAGTCGTTCATAAGCAGATGCGTCGCGCCTTCTGTCCGAGCCTTGGCTTTGATACAGCATGGCGTCAACACCGGCATCGCCTCCGTGAGCCCACCCGTTGCCCTCTGCGATGATCCTCCTGTCTGCCTCGGTTGCGTTGGCCAGCTTATCTCGCTTGAAAGTGCTGATGAAACGGTTCCTCAGGAGTTTGTAGGCGTCGAGCGAGCACGACGTCAGGCTGCCCACACGGTCTTCGAGTGAGGCTATCTTGATCGAGTGCGAGGTTGCCCCCTCTTTGAGCGAGGTTATATCCCCTTTGAGCGAAGGAATCTCGCCAATCTGCTCTTCGAGTGTACAAAGGCGCCCTGCAAAGCTAAGACCGCGGCGATTGCCGACGAAAAGTTCTCCCCTCACGTCCTCAACATGAAGTTCCTCCTCTTGCAGCACCGGTTCGAGCGCATCACTGGCATACGTCTTCATTTCTTCTTCGCCTCCGATTTCCGATCGGGCAACTAGTATGGCATTGCATGCGCATGGCGTATCATCTTGACTCAACTTCTGGTTCCTCTTGTTAACATTTTTTGTCGTTACTGACTTAGGAGGCATGATTGTCTTGCTGTCTCAGGCTCCGTCTATTGAATGGTGGGCCGGGCCGACTTCAGCGCCTCTCAACCAAGCGTGGGGGGTTCCCCCCTACTTATCCCTTGGGCAGATGAAATTCTCAAATTCGCAGCTTGCTCCGTGCCACCTACAGCAACTGAGTCTAACCAAATATGGCAATGATGTCACTGGTGCGGATTGTCAAAATTCAAACTATGAAGGCCCAGCTCGCGGATCCTTCAAATAATGATACTCTACAAAGCAAGCCCTACATAATACAAATTTACATAGACTGCATGCAAAGAATGAAGAAGGTGCTCGCTTCCCTCTCAACCCCTCTCTTCTAAATCTCAGCCGGCAACGATCACACCCCCTTCTCTTTTGGATACGTTCTTTAGCTCTAGGAATAAGTGGTGGGAGGTTATATACTCCGTACATTTTACTATAGCGAATAGTTGATCCTTTCCTCTTATACCAACGCTTCTGCTCTACCTGTTTACTGTTATACCGATCCAGCAATTGACCAGCAAGTAGGAGCCGGAAGTCTTTGTGGAGAGTAGAAGCCCCCTCTAACGGGACGGGGTCGGGGTTCGGGGATTGAGATGGGGACAAGGACGAGGATAAAGACTAGGAGGGGTTCGACTTGAGATATGCTAGAGTCGAGACGGGTTCAGGTTCAGGTTCAGGCTCGGGAACAGAAGGTCGGAGACCAAAGATATATACCGCAGTTTATACGGACGGTTGCCAAGGGTTGGGACAACCCATGCTGGTAAGCGAGAGCGCGGCTATAGGTTAGCGCACGTCTTGGCATCTTGACGGCTGGGTTTGCACGTGGTTTCCTTGGCAGGAGTGTACCGTCCCGTTTCGTTTCTTAACCTTCGCTACGCCCAGAGGCTACGCCCCCTCCATCGCTTCGCTCTGGGGGTCCCCCAAATTCATAGTATAATACATGAATAACAAATTACATTTTTAGAAAACAATTAACTCCTCAGACAACCCCTCGCAATCTTGACGCAAACTCCATCTCCAACCTCTCTTGCGCATACGGCTCTTTTTGGATCTCCGTCATCATACCCGCCCCTGGCGGGAAATCGTGTTCTAAGATGGGCTCCCCAGTACCTCTCATGTTGGCAAGCACCGATTGGCGGAAATGCCACCTGAGTAGTTGGTCCGATACACAGTGTGGATTTGTAGGATCGCGACAAATGGGGTCGAGGGTTCTACCGTCACCCCGAACACATCAAGGCCGAATACAACAATCTTGTAGTTGTCCTTTAAAAAGCCAGAGTAAGTATCAAATTTAGAGTGCCAAAAGACTCACATTAGGGTTCACCGAAACAAGATAGTTATCAAAATGGGTGTGAACGGTGCCCTGCAGCAGAAAGCCGTTCTGTCGTGAGTTGATTTTTGCCACCCCAGGAGTAATGTCCCTGACCCATTTTCCATCAGCCCAGCAACTTTCACTCTCAAGAGGAAAGATATGAGCTGCTTCAAAACCACTCCATATATCGAATGGTGCTCTTGCATTCATAACGCCCGATATGACACATCTTCCATCTCGAGCACGGATTCCATCACGAAAGGCCTGGTCACGCCCAGAGATGCTGTGCGTGATGATTCGATGCACCCATGGCTCATTGTTGACATCAATCCGACCTGTTTCAAAGTCAGCTCGAGCACCTACTGTCGCAATAAACATCATAGTCTCCTTGTTGCAGCGGGTTGTTCGTTGTCGCTACGACATGGCCTGAAGTTCTTTCTTGAACGCGCAGAGGAGCCTCCGTGATGAGTACGATCCCAATCATATCAAGAAAACTCGCTTCCGTGACCGACCCATTCTGGATGAGCCCGCCCAAAGCGACGCTGGGCTGTGAAGCATCATAAAAGTGCACATTGCGGCCGAGAGAACGATCGATAGGCATTGAGTGAACCCCGTCTGTGCTGTATCCGTCTATCGCATGGTGTGGTTGAAAAAGCTTTGCTACCTCTCAACCAAGTGGGGGATTAGAGGCTTTCAGTTGACCCGAATTTCAAAACTCATGCAGCTAAGATTGCGTCCGCTTCTGCAGCTGACATGATAAATGCTCGGTGCTAAATATTCCGTCCTCGAGTACTTTTCAGTCTGCTACTGCGTTTGCCAATAGTTCAATGTGCTAAGGGCGGGCCCTTGGCTGCATGAATCAGCTGAAAGCCTCTATTAGTAGATAGTAGATAATAGACACTCTTGGGGGCTGTCCTATAGCATCGATCTGGTATGTATCCTTATAATTACTGCTAGTAGGCTGGATAGGTATGTACCGAGCGAGCATAGAGCGGATATGCCTAGCCAGGCGCTGCCCGGAAAACGGTCTTGAACTCAAGATGCACTAAACCTAAATAGGCAACTTTGTATAATTTTAATCCCCGAGTCCCCAACACCCGCCCGATCGCGACCTGGGATATTCCGCAAAATAACACTCCATGTCTCTCTAGAGTTCGGCCGACCCTAACGAGGGCCCGAAACTAATTTTCGGCCATTTCCCCCATTAACTAATTGGCAGCCTTGGAATAGAGTACGCCGGACGGTAGTAAACTGGTACGGCTCTTGCTGTGTTGTTACAGGCCTAATGTATAGTCAATGATATATTTTACATATTATATTACACCCACAATATAAAATTCTTTTATCTTTTGTTCTCTTCAATTCGCCACTCCATCATGTAACCGGCCAACCTCACAGAGTCAAGGTGCAGCGGAATGCGTACCATAAGGCTGCGTGGATAAACACCAACATTCCGAGACCCCTTCTCTGCATTCTCTGCATTCCTGCCCCTGTGTTTATTGTGTCAGCAGTACCAGCCATTGATATATATGGCCCCATGTCCCGCCATTAGTTTTGGCGTTTCTCTTCAGAGAGGAAAACATAATGGCCCACACAAGCTATATCGCAGCCACCACTATTACAAGATCTACAGTCTTGTGCCGTCGCCGTTATGAAGATCCTCCAGCCTTCCGCAGGAGGATGCCCAAGAGTACCAGCCCGCCGCCGAAATGTCAGCTCTCTCATATCATAAATACAACCCCATATTCCACCAACAGTAACGAGCCTTTCAATCGAGCAACAACTTATAGTCTCTGCATCCGAATGCGCGCCAACACACAATGAATGCTCTAATCCTCCTCCTAGCCTTGTCACTGCTTCCCCCTACCACAGCAGTCGCAGTCTGGAACTGGCTCTTCCTCGTCTTCCCACACACCAGCACCACCGTCGGCGGCCCATCCCCATACCAGCACACCGGGACCATATCCCCCGCCGCCCTCTCCACCATCCCAAGACTCTCAAAAAACCTCGCCGCTATCATCTCAAATACATCCGCTGGGATGGCGTCCTTCCAGGTCACAATGGCCACGTTCAAAGCGCCGATGACATATGCGTCCCATAATTGCCCGGACGGCCCCGGGATCTGCTATTTCCCCGAGCTCTCTGACCTTGCGCCATATATTGCGCATGTGGCCGAAACCACCGGCGAGAGGTATGATGGTGTTGTCGCAATCAACCAGGCGGCCAATGACGGCGACGGTAGGTGGCTGGGCGGGAATGTGAGGGCGGCGTGCGGGTACAGCGAAGGACAGGTCGGCGAGGCCTTCAGTGGGACAGGATTCGGCCACTGCTGGATTCCGATGGCGGGAGGGGATGCAGGGTTTAAGAGGTTTGATGAGATCTTTATCCATGAGATGGGGCATGCAGTCGACATGTTTTACCAGCGGTACGGGCCGGAGGAGTGTCGGAGGAGGATTCCGCCAGAGGGACATCATATATTGGACCAGGTTGATAAGGGAAGAAATACTTATAAGCGCTGGGCTGATGAGGAGAGTGGGTATGAAAACTACAAGTGGTGGGAAGAGTATGTTCCAACTTCCTGTTGTTATGGCCTGTATTGACGGTAACCTGTGCGAGTATAGGTATTTCACAGGAAACCGGCCGGATGAGAGAATACCAGAGGGGTCAGGCATATCAGAGAGCTGCTGGAAGCATGGCTCGCCAACCAGGGAATATGATTATGGGGGTGTGAAGGGGAAAATACGATCGTGGCCAGGAGAGACGCCAAAAGGCCCGCCACTGGCAGATGGAAGTGGGAGATTGAATGAGGAGTTTGTGGATGCGGAGTGGGATGAGAAGGACTGGTGTGGCTTCGACGGGGTAAGAGGTTTTGGTAATGGCTAGTGTGTGATTATTGTGTGTCTTTGCGGGGCGTTTTGGCGTACTTCTCTGGAGTCAATATGGGTTTGTTCTTGCTCCCTCTGTACGGGATAGGTTTTATAGTCACCATAGTAATAAGCTGTAATATTTGGCAGTAAATAAGAGGCTGCATCAAGTGACGGTGGCCATGGTTAATATGGGGGTAATTCCGATTCCGCGACAGAATAAAAGTAAAAACTTCGGCAAGGCTTGGCTTATAATTAATCACTCGATATCCAAAGGTATCCAGAGTCCTTAGGCTATGACAACATCACACGGCTCCAGAACTACCTTCTCTTCCACCACCATCAACAAAAAAAATCATAATAAAGGAAAACCATAAAAACACAGTACACGCGCATCAGCAAAAAATAGCGTTGGGTCTTGTGGCGCCTGGGCGCCAAAATTGGCACAAGATGCAAAAGACATCAAAGACATAAAAATCAATTGCTTACCTGCAGCCCCTCGCCCCGGCACAGTAAGGTAGTCTTGGGGTCCAAAAGAGGACTTTTCGTCATTAGTCTCCATTAGTCTCCAAAACCTTGTCTTTAGCCATTGGCGAGACATATTTTTTCCTGATGTGACGTACTTTCCGGTTATCTCCACGACTGCTTTCAGTACTAGGTCTCCTTCGCCCCGCATGAGTCCGTCTTTCACTTCGTTCTCGTCATCACCCTCGATCTCCATTTCCTTCTTCAGACTTTTGATCTCCCTCTTCCTATATTCCCCCGGCCCCACTGCTTCTACCACTACCTCTATCTGTCCCATTTCACCCAAGTGTTTAAGAATTGATTGATTGATAGTTCAGACATGCATGCAATCCCGAGGTTATGGCAACCGCTCCATCCTATATACCAACTGTATATGAAGTGTCGAAAATTTTCCTTGTCGGCAATACGGTAGTTTAAGAAGGCTATCTCTTTAATTCCTCATTTATTTATTTAATTATTTAATTATCTATTTATCTTTCAACTACTATCCCTAGCTTGAGATCGAATGATGAGGAGATACTTAGCCTAAATTAAATATGCATTTAATTCAGAGAAACATATTATGTCTGTCAAGCCTTTGTTGAAAGATGCCATCTCTAAACAGTATAAGCTTGTCCATCATCATCAGGAAGCATTTCTATTGGTCAAGATGGTTTGCATATTAGTGATACTAGAAGCATACATGCACTGACAAATGATCGCTCCCGTGATTGGGAGGGCCGGGAAGCTACATTAAGCACCATTGCTGTACCAAACGGCATGAGAAAACACTGATAAGTACATGTATGTCTATAAACCTTTATATATCATCTCTAGATTCCTGAATCCCTCAAGCTTTCACAAACAGACTCAACTGAATGGACAAAACAGTGCTATTAAAGGGTTATATCGGGCTGACTTTTCAGCCCCACAGAGGAAACGAAATTGAGAGCCTAAAAAGTATATAGCTGTCCTATACTTCAACTGTTATACAGAGCCACTCCGCCACTCTTTCTTTCTCTCATTATCAGCCGCCGCCTTTCCACCCCCGGCCCCGTTACCCGGGCAATCCATAATGAGATATACATGTATAATGTATGTGCCCACACGATACGTATTCTCAAATTATGCACTCGCATCACTTACATAATGCTTCTTCGCAATCACCCCTCTTCCCTACTCCCACTAGAACGGCCCCTTTTATCAATCCTCTTTTAGTTTCTATATGCTCTAAAACTACCCAGCTTTTTACACCATGGTACCAGCTACATACGCGAGAAAAGTATTCATAATCATAAGGTATGACTCGGCCCAATTAATCAACTCAGATAGATGATCTTGTAAGCATCCTAACAATTTCATTAGTCAACTTGTAACCGGGTGCTAGGCATCCGAGGCCCAAAAATCAATGGAGATAGCACCTACATCAATCCCCGGCAGACAACGGTACAAGCACATAGTACCCCACTCCATCCTTAATTCTCAACATTAGCCAGGCGGACTCGGACTCGGGCTCGCCCCCATAGTTGTGCTCCATCGCTTGCAACTGATCCCCCTGCATACCTTACTAAGGTTTTCTCGATTTGGTCAAATTATTAAGCCTTGCGGTTCACAAACCATCACGCTGCTGCACCAAAAACCTCAACAAGAAGGAGCAGGAATTAATAGAGCTGGAGCTATATAGAAATATCTAATTCTTACCAACAACACTCGGTCTATATACATCCGAATAGCTCGCACGGGAGCTCTTGGCATTCTAGTTGTTCAGAGCTCAGCTCATGTTTCAAGTGCTTCAAGTGAACCTCCCGGCGCCCTGTGTTACACAAGGGCCCTGAAGATGCTCGCATCAGGAGAATCAAATGTCCGAAATAAGCTTAAATACTTCCGGCTGCACATGGAGCGCCGGCCCGCAGCGCAGCGGGTGGGGTACCCAACATGTGCCTGTACTTATGAAAACACTAGTAAACCATACCCAATTCACCTCATATCTTCAGAGAATTGTGTGATCGATATAAAGCGCCCCCCTTCCCTCCTCCTCTCAAGATGGTTCACTACCTCTAGATTTCCCTAAGCAATCCAAGATGCTGCCCATCCAGCTCCTCTTTGCCTTCCTCGGTCTTCTCGCTCCATTGGCTCACGCTGCCTTTGGTTACACCTCCGATAGCACGCACTTCACTGTCGACGCCGGCTCTGCTAACCCCCTCATCTTTAAGGTCGCAAAGGCCAACGGTGATATCACCTCCATTCTCTACCGCGGCGTGCAGCTGCAGCAGCAGAGCCCGTACTCCCACATCAACTCTGGTCTCGGAACTGCCACTGTCTCCGCTAGTACCATTGGCAGTTATGTAAAGATCACTGTTGTGGCTAGTGGAATTACCCACTACTATGTCGTGCGTAGTGGCGACTCGACTATCTTCATGGCAACATATGTCACGGCGCACCCGTCAGTTGGCGAATTGAGGTTCATTGCTAGACTCGAAAGTACCTACTTGCCATCAGCGGAGTATTTGGGTGCGGATACATCGAGCTCCACGAGCACAGTTGAGGGTAGTGACGTGGTATGTCCTCTCTTATTACCGCGAAAGCCTTTATATGAATGCGGACCATTAGCTGATATGGGCGTCAATGCAGTTTATTGTCAATGGACAGACTCGCAGCAAGTTCTACTCGAGCGAAAGATTCATTGACGATGAGGTCCACTGTGGGTATTAGCGTTTTATTTGAGGGGGCCTGGGCTAATGTACTGCACCTAGGTATCTATGGAACGGATGCAAAGGCCTGCATGGTCATTCCCGACCCGACTGCCTACGAGACCTCCGCCGGCGGTCCTTTCATGCGCGACATCAACTACGTAAATTAGCCTTCTTCACCCCCATAGCCGTTGAGGTGTCATCACTAACCACAATACGAGACTTAGAATAACGGCGGTGACTATCACGCTCTCTACTGGTACATGAACTCTGGCCACGTGCGCACCGAAGATCCTCGTCTCGGTCTCCACGGCCCTGTAGGTCCCCAAACCCCCATTCCAATCATTACCCCTACTAACTATCACCCCCCCAATCACCAGTACGCACTCGTGTTCTCTCGCTCCGGTGAACCCTCTGGATCCCTCGACACCTCCTTCTTCAGTACCCTTTCCATCAGTGGCTATGTCCCCACCGCTTCCCGTGGATACGTAACTGGTACCGCCACCGGTATTCCCAGCGGCTTCCAGACCGTCCTACACTGGTACAACTCGGTAGCCCAATACTGGACATATGCCTCCAGTTCCGGCACCTTCACATCCCCGCCCATGAAGCCTGGTACCTATACAATGGTCCTCTACAAGGATGAGCTCAAAGTTGCCACAAAGTCCGTCACTGTCACTGCCGGCTCTACCACCGCCTCAGGCACTATCGCCTCTACAGAAGGCACCCGCTCTACCGTCTGGCGCATCGGCGAGTTCAACGGCCGCCCCACCGGCTTCCGCAACGCCGACAATCAGCTGCGCATGCATCCGACCGACTCCCGCATGTCGTCTTGGGGCCCGCTTACTTACACTGTCGGCAGCAGCGGCACCGATGGTTTCCCAATGGCACAGGTCGTTGCCGTCAATAACCCAACGACAATCAAGTTCACAACCACCAGCACGAGCGGGAACTTTGTTCTAAGGGTTGGAACAACCCTTGCATTCGCCGGTGCCCGCCCGCAAGTGACAGTCAATGGGTGGTCAAGCAGCACACCGGCGGCACCGACAAAGATTGATTCGCGAGGCTTGACAAGAGGCGCATATAGGGGATATGGGGAAAGTTACGATTATGCAATCCCATCAGGGACCATCGTGTCTGGAACGAACACGATTACGATTAGTGCCGTGTCAGGCAGCTCAGGGGATGCATTCTTAAGTCCCAATTTTGTGAGTCTTTTATTTCCTTTCATAGGTCCATGTTGTATGTGACTTTATACTGACTATGGTTATGGTATAGATTTATGACGCGGTCGAGCTTTTCACATCTTAGATGTTGGAATGGAGGTGAAGCAATATGTACCGGTGTTAAGTACAGTTGCCCGGAAATGATTGGTTGCGCAGGATTTAATGAATACCGTACCAGCTGTCACATCGCTAGCGAGTATTTTCAGGAACGGTAGCTGAGAAACAAAAAAATTTGTCCAAGAGAATTAATATATATACGAAGCAGAACGCATGGGCCTGTGCAAGCTTCAGAGCATAAACATTCCTTAAGTCAATAAGCTCATTTTAAAAAACATAATCAAGTTTTTCAGTACTCTGCATTGACAATAACGAGCGACAACTCACACCCTAATATAATATGTGAGGTATATACATTTAAAGTAAACCATATATGCACTAGCTGGGAGTGCGAAATAAAACAAGGACTAGCAATAAGCATAAGCTACAAACCCCAACTTGTACCTCGCCTCTTTCCCTCGTTATCAATTTATGCATATATATATATACAAGCGGTATTTAAAGTCTAATACTTACAAAGTATTTCGCCGAGTTACTAATCTTTGCCGCGCGCCGCTCAGACGTCCCCCCTGAGTTTTATATTCTCGTCTGTGCTATAACGCAGCTATGTACATAGCTAGTACATACGTACTATACTAGGGGACAGACGCTGCAGTTACATATAAGTACGTACATAGAGTATCAACCTCGCCAGACCGCCTCTTGAAACGGCTCAACCTGGGAATTTGGGTCCTAACTAAAGTACACTGTATTTTATGAAACCGCAGGGAGTATTTACCCCTTTTGTGTACTTATGTGATCTGTGCACGACCAGCATTCTCCTCCAGGGGTTCTCTCTCACATGACCTATTGAAACAGATAGCTCTGGTTTTTTTTTTCTTTAGTAGTTATAGCAGTATATGGTGGGCAGGTTGTCAGCCTAGCTAAGTACATGTAGCTCCCCTTCAAAAACTTGACGTCACTTGCGTTTTCTCCCCCACCCCAAAGGCCAGCCCGCAAATTCTCATCCGGCCCCGGTTCCCCCGCCTTTTTTTTTCTCCTCTCTTTGTTTCTTTTCTTTTTAGCGCGCGTGGGTAGGTGGTACTGCAGCTACATAATAGCTACCAAATTAAATGGATCACAGGAGCAGGAGACAGCGGGGTAATACGTGGTGTTGTGGGTTATGAGAAGGAGAAAAAAAAAACCAAACTCCTTCTATCCGGACCGTCGGGCGAGGGACAAAGGGGGGGGAGGGGGGCACTGAATACTATGCTAGCTACATGTACATACTGCGCGGTTAATATTCCCCGCCCAGGGGTCCGTTGGCAATATAGGCCGTTGATTCCGAACATCCTTGAGCGCAACGGTGGGTTTTAGGTTGACAACCGTGTGGTTCCTGACCACCAAAGTCTGGGGTATATGGGCAGCTGTCGGGTCTGCGGGCCCGATGTTACGGGATTGCAGTGATTGTGGTTCCGCTTATAGTGGCTTATAGTGGCTTACATAACGGACCTTATGAAGTAACCATTGACAGTACCTCTATTGGGTGACCACCACCACACCGTTATGGATCCTCAGCTGGGGTAGGTTAATTAGATGTACTTACAATTTTATTACATTTTACATTGCTCCCTTAATATTGCCAGCCACCCCAACTAGATGTTCATGGTTATGCATGCGCTATGGAAGTGTCTGTTTTCATTCCGAAGGCTTGTGATATTACTTGAAGGAAGCGGTATTCCGAAATTTCAGCGTAATCAATCAATATCATACCATATTATATTTGGTGAAGAAGAGGAGAAGACAAAATATTGCCAAAAAAGGTTCTTTAAATACTGGCCGATTCCCCGTCTTTGTAGCTGCTGTTTCTGCAGTACTCACTCGACCTTAAACACTCCATCACCTTCCTTCAAGAACAGTATACCTAATAACACAATGAAGACTACCACTGTCCTCGGCCTTTTGGCTGCCGCCACCTCCGTCTCCGCTCATGCAACCTTCCAGCAACTATGGGTTAATGGTGTTGACCAAGGCAGCACCTGTGTCCGCACTCCACTAACTAACAGCCCAGTCACCAGCTTGACATCCAACGTAAGCTCTCCCAAGGATGTGCTGGTGGAATTGATAAAAAGAAAGAAGACACTAACATCCTGCAGGACCTGCGCTGCAACGCGGGCACTACCGGCGTAGCAGGAGTATGCACTGTCGCTGCCGGTGGAACGGTCACAATCGAGATGCACCAGCAGCCCAACGACCGAACCTGCACCAACGAGGCCATCGGTGGTAATCACGATGGTCCTGTCATTGCGTATCTCTCAAAGGTGTCTGACGCCACCACGGCCGATGGCAGCACTAGCTGGTTCAAGATCTACCAGAACGGATTGGTCTCGACAGATTACTGGGGTACTGATGTATTGAATGCAAACTGCGGAAAGCAGGATATCGTCATTCCGTCAGATATCGCCCCAGGTGATTATTTGCTGAGGGCTGAGGTTATCGCCTTGCACGTGGCGGGTATGCTTTCTTCGACTAGGAGTGATGATAATCTTTAGATATGATACTGACACGTAGTGATGATGTTTAGGCAGCGTTGGTGGTGCTCAATTATATATGTCCTGCTACCAGATCCGCGTTACAGGTGGTGGAAGCGCAAACCCTGCTGGTGTCTTGTTCCCGGGTGCTTACTCTCCCACCGACCCTGGTATTCTTTTCAACTTGTACGGCAGCTACACTACGTACACTGTTCCTGGCCCTGCTGTAAGCTTCCTATCCCTCAAAACTTTTCATATAACATACTAACAACCATCTAGGTCTATGGTTCGTAAATATCTCCAAACTTCTCCCTCCCCTACCCTAAAACACAACTGTAAAGTTAGCATTTATGTCACTATTCCTACAAAATACAAACAAAGATGCCCAAGGCAGCTTCGAGCTGGCCGCTGCCACAAGCAGATACTAACACCTGAATCAAACAGCCGTTGGAGGAGCCACAGCCGCACCCACCTCCACAACCGCTGCTGCTGCTGCCACCTCAAGCGCCGCAGCGGCGGCGGGCACCATTGCCAAGTACGGACAGTGTGGTGGCACTGGATTCACTGGTACTGATACTTGTTCGGTATGTTTCCTCTAACCCTCTAGATATAGGAATCGGCTTAGTAGGGGCGTTATAACTAATAATGTATTTAGGCTGGCTCTACTTGCACAAAGCTCAACGACTACTACTCACAGTGCTTGTAAGTGGTTTGCTAGTCAGCGCAGATGATAGGGTGGGGACATTGTAATTATTGCTATTGGGGTTTAGGAGACAATTTGTGTATACTTGCTTTAAAAGTAGATCTTTAGTGACTGGCTCATAATACGGGTATTCACATAACTGTTTGTTAGCTTGTTGTGGTTGTTGAAAGAGCTGGGAGTATTGTCGCTCTAAATTGCTTGATATCAAAACCCTTGAGCCCATAGGGGCAGAGTGATCTTTCCTGTCGGCCTAGTCTCGTGCCCAGCCCTCCTACCGTGCTCGTAGCGGCCCTACCACAAATCATTTGTCAGTTGGATTGACCGAAAACAGTACTGAGCGAAATCTATAAGAATGATGGCATGGGCCAGACAATCTTACCTAAATCTAGTTTTGTGGAGCCGGAGACGGGCTGGCGTTTACCGAATCATGGGATGTCACTCAGTTAGTATCAGACTGGAATTTGGTGAGGGGGCTGAGCTGAGAAGTGATAGGTGCCCAATTGATTAATTTGTGAGCTCGAGGCGCAGTTGCTTGTTCACAAATTGAAATAATACAGGATATCGATATAGACGCCTTCCCGGGCCATTCGGACACCCCCTTCACTCGGACAGTTAACGTAGAAGAGAAAAGATCATCATGTTAAGTGGCTTCAGCACCTCTTTTCAACCAATCATCATTGGCTGTCCGAGTGAGGGGGGTGTCCGAGTGGCTAGGGAGGCCGTCTATATGTGGCGTGTCCTTCTTCTTCCCTGACCTTGCCGCTGAGAATCCAGGTATGGCCACCAGACCTAGATTAGATTTATATGTAATGTAACACATACAGCCGGTCGCGTGCGAAAAGTCCTGACAACCTATATTATCGAGTCTGTCCATGATCGACTTCAAGAGAATTTAACGCATAAAGGAGCCCTTATAGTACTGTATACGTAGCCTAAGGTTAGTGCTAGGACTTTTCGCACGCGGCTGTGCACGTAGAAACTTAGTTCTGGGGGGTTTCTATTATAATTGCCCATTGAGGAATTGAGGTAAATAACTAGAGGGGAAACCAGCTGGGAAGATCTCCTGGGTAGGCATCGGTCGAGGGGGCGCGAGGGAAGCTTCACCGGTATTAAGGTAGAGCGAACACACAGACTCCAGAAAGTTTGTGCTTATATAGTACATAGCTTTATGATTAATTAAGCTTGATTCTCAGGCTACAATTAACATGAAGATAGCCCCCAAACAACACGGACAAAACCGGCACCCGCCTGCACTGCCGGCAGCGATACGGGCCCATCGTTAAACACTACGAAATAACAGCGATGTTATTCACATCTAAAGTAGTTAGCCGGTTAATACTTTAAAATCTCCCTATCTCCAGTACCAAGCTAACTACCTATATAGGTTAGAGTCTAACTAGGAAACACAGTGAGACTTTGTCTTGGCATCCTGATTTGAAGACTTCTATTTTTGCTCGGCCCTCTTGTGCTACAGTTGCACACGCATCGGTAGTTACTTACCTTTAGAAGCCGATCAAACCCGCCTAGAGTATTATTTGATTAATTGGGGGCTGAAAGTGAGTGTATGTACCAAGTATCTGATCGAGAGACTGGAAATTTCTGGCTCGAGTTGAGAACGGCTTTGTTCGTGTTATTACGATCGAACAAACCCTAGTCCCGTCGAGTGATCGAATATGAGTCTTTGAAATATCAACATCTAACTAGGCTACAGCCGTATTTTGTGATTATCCCGTCAGCTTTATGATTATCCCGTCAGCTTACCGTTATTCTTCGGGTGATTATAACTTCTGCAAGCATGGAAGATGCTTACGGGTAAGTGCATTTAAACTTTCGGACTGGCCGGAAAATTAGTTACCATCTAATCATACGTATTCGGAATGCTAAGCGTCCGAATGACTGTTTAAAGTCCAGTGGGCCGAAGAGGCATTCTTTCCAAAAAAGGGAAAATTCAATACATGTTGGAATATGATCTTATTGGTAGCACCCATCATTTAATTGGCTCTGATCAAGCTGGAACTAGCTAGATCGACATATCGAACGGCTTCCAATCAACGACAAAGCTAGAAGAGCGTTTTTACACCGAATTAATTACAACCAATCCTATGACTAACCCAGCTAGGAGAACCCAAGAGATAATATAATTATCTCGTATTCGTGTTTTTGATGCTTCGCATTAATTATGCATGTCTAACCCGTGAACGATGTTTATTGAACACAAGTACAATTACATGTAATTATAGTAATTCATTAAACACTATACAATAGAAAATACTTCTCTATAACACGTTGAATCTAGTAAATCGAGTATTCATTCAGCAACATGTATCTACTAGTTCAGTACATGTAAGTTCAAAGTACTGGTTTCAATTCGTACGACATTAACTTAATATATCTAAACCGGATATAATAAACGACCCCAGTAGCACCCCGTCAACCTATGAACTTCACATTTAGAGATATATCATGTAATATCAGACCAAACCTAAATACTCTAATGCTTGCCTATATCCTCGTGTTGCCATGACCGTGCATCGGCTTCCCCGTCCTCGGCTACGCACCCAAGGTAACGGTGCTAGGCCCATGTCTGTCATCATGATATCAAGCGGTCATGGGCTATCGCCCATGCAGGTACGATTATTGAACATTTATTTTCGTTCTCAGGCATATCATATGCAGCTATCCTACCTACATGGTAACCTCGCAATCCGATAGTATAAAAAGCCCCCTAGATCCCCCTCAATCCACCACCACCACCACCACCACCACCACCACCACCACCACCACCACACCTCAAGATGCAGCTCTCCAACTTCATTACCCTCCTCGCTATTGCTCTCCCGGCCACCATGGCCGTGTCGCTTCAGCGGCGCTTAGAGTGCTCTGATCCGGCTCACCCATGCAATACCTACAGCAATTACCCAGACTGCTCGCCCGACTATGTTAAGACACTTGAGGCGTACGTTATATAGAATAGCCCCCTATAGCTCAGTCAACCTAATTGTAGATGTCTTTCTAGGTGTCAAGTAACAGGATGCATCCAGTGGTTCCGTGACCCACTCGAGCACTGCACAGACTGCAGTGCCGCGGATAATGCATGCAATACATACACAAACTACAAAGTGTGCTCTCCAGAGTATATTGCTGATGTGAAAGAGTATGTTAGCCACTTCTGACTATTCCTCTGATGTAGAGTGCTAATAGGTTATTGTGACTAGATGCCAATACAATGGGTGTATCAACTGGATCAGAGACCCTCTTGCTGATTGTTATACATCCTAAAAATTCCTACGGTCTAGCTTTCAGTGGATGTAACTTTGGAAATGGCTGAGAGACTGGTGAATATTGAATCGTAGCCAGGATATGGCTTATTGGGTATTTTTTTTAACCTCGTGGCTCGCTGTTGGCTAGTGGACCTTCGTGGACGTACTTCAACACCGTGACCTCGGCTCTCCTACAAAGTGCTCCATATGTACATGTATCATAACTACTTGCAATTTATACTTCTTAAGGCCCCAGTACATATCAATAAAAATTGCAGAGTTATCTTGACTCTTATGATGCGTCAATGTTAGCGAGCCCGACTAGCTTGAGTTACCAACCGATTAATCGAGTCCGACTAGCTTAGACATAGCCCGTCACTCGGAATTTTGTCATTATAGGCATACGACAAAACTAGTAAAGATGACAGACGGCTTCTGGTACAGAGATATCTTGAAAGTAAAAATCTTCGAGTTTTGAGGTTTGGTCTTTGGGGGAAACAGGTAGACAGTACTTGAGTACAAAAGAGGCCGTGCCTTAGATACCCATATAAAATTGTCACATATCTGCTGGACAATGTTCCTAGGCTCCACATAATGAATACGAGTATGACTTTCCCATACCTCGGAAGTTAAAAACTAGTAATACGTATATTGTATTAGGCTCGGATCTCCAGTCAGCAGATCACCAACCCCGACAAGACACCAAGGCTAGAAGCACACATGGAGCGGCGGAGGTGGTTATATCTCTCGAGCTACTACCTCCTCCCCCATTGCCAGCTGATCAGAGGAATCTCCACTCTTTGTCGAAATATTCCTCTAGTGGTGTGTAGTTCCAGTTGGGAAGATCCTGTTAGCATTACGTTCCCTTTCGGTAGGCCGTGATGCAGGGGGTATTTCGAACCGTAGCTTAAGTTCAGGCTTACCTGTACTCGCCGTGGAGCAAAGCCGTCTACCTTCCAAAAAGAACAGATGCCTCACAAAACCCACCCTCGTAAATAAAATACATACTTCTTCAGAGGTCCTTATGATAATTTACCATATAGGAGGCATTAGAAGGGCCCACTGTGACTTTCTTACTCCTATATAGTACTATTTCTTTATCAATTAACTAATCCTCAAGTCGTGTAAGATCACTAGCATTATTTTAGAAATTGGACTTGTTTAATAATTGTCTTTCGCTGGTCGCTTGAACGACCGCGTTTAAAGGATAATTGCAATATAAACAAGAACTTCAAAATGAATATACATGAAAAAATTCTTTTGGCTCGCTCACAGTAAAGCTAGCTTATATTAGGTCTTTTTCCCGACACTTATGCGCAAGTGGCCACAGGCCCTCCAGGGGCTGTGAAAGTGGCTGCATCAAACCCATAGTAGAAGTCTGAGATGTAGATGTTATCATCGGTAGCCTGGTATACATGTTAGTATGTGTAAGTGGAATTCGGTAGTGGGGTTTTATATTTACTTCGTAGTCTCCTGGAAGAGTGATAGAGGGAGAACAGCTGCCTCCGGGTCCAGTGATCCTCAGTTGAGCACAACCTAATTTGATTCGTTAGCATACATGACGTAGGTGCTTTGGGTATGATAATATTGGGCTTTGGAAGTACATACCGATGTAAAACTGAGTCCCTCCCAGAGTGGTTGACGAGTGCAAAGCCTCCATCTCAGAACGCAGCTGCAAGAATCTTCATTAGTGCTACTGTCTTTGTCAAAGATTTTAGGTTTGCAATACGTACTAAGTAATCTCCGCTAGCTAAGTTGCTTGGTAGCGTGAACGTATGCATTCCACTGTTTCCCTCCATAATAACGTTTGCCCACACTCCATCAACCTGATCTGTCTCCTCAATCTTAACCCAGCTTCCAATACCCGTCGCAGTCTGTGCATCTGAAACTGGTCCGTAAAGCATATGTGTGATTGGGCCTGGGTGGGATGACACATCCCACAACACCGTGATCTCATCACCAGCATTGGCTTCGCATACGTCGACTAAGGTGAATGGGGTAGCATTTCCGTTGACATTGCAAGTTATGTCGTTACTTGTGACATCCGTAACGGGGCTGTTGGAAGGGGGCATGCGGATGCATTTCTCGTACCCAGTAGTGGCACCATTGACCCAGAGCTGGTGAAAGTTCTGGTGGGCGGAGGCAAGGCCGGCAAGAGCGGTAAGGAGCAAAGTCACTTTGCAGAGCATGGCGAAATATTACTGAATTCAATTACGGGTGATTTGGAAATTTTAGGGAGAGAAAACACTTGAGAAATGGCCGCCCATTTATACAATTAACTAGAGAGTACTATATATATTATACGCAAGCTCTTGAGGTCTTTAGTATCAAAACAATATTAAAGACACGGAACCCGGGCGGGAATATAGGGCCTGGAAGCCGCTGTCAAACACCGGTTTCCGAAAATGGTGGTTCGCACTATAGTGTGTGAAGCTATAGCAATAAAGTGAGACCTAGTGAAGGACCGATGCACGGACTACGCATGTCGCAGCAGTTACAGATAGAAGCATAAATTGATCGACATGCAAACCTTGATGCTTGGTACTTATAGGTCAGACAACAAGGGCCCTAGACCTTGACTGTGGATAGAGGAAATCCCAGCGCTTGAACATCAGGTGTTTATTTCAGCTTGCCGAAATTTCAACGCCTACGTTAGAACTTCTAGGATATACTGAGGGTACATACATATATATATGATCGTTCCTGTTCATAGGTTTATAGATGGAGGTTACCGCAATACGCCTGATTGTTCGATCTTGTCGGCTAGACTATCCTGAGGGCAATAGATCAACAATTTATCACTAGCTAGTACGTTACTGGTAACCTAATAGTTGGCCTGTTATATAAATTTCTAGGGTTATGACTGGAATTAAGCCCTACTCTTATATATGCAAAATGACAGAATCGGGAACTAACTTGCAAGTTGAGAGTGTTTGTTGGTTTAATAATATAATACAAGGCTCTGGTATCAAGTGTGGATGAACCCTCGCCTGTCAACGCCCCATGTAGTTCACTCACTTAATGCGAGCCTTGTGCATGTCTACGTAGGCGTATGAGTCCATAGACGTAATGACAGTGAATATTCTCACATTATATAGCGGCTAGAATCCCTAAAATGGGATAATACACTTTCTTACTTGTACTTTGGTATTCGCTTACGTCGAAATATTCTTGAGCCTCAGTGCATGATCAAGCCCCTCCTGAGGAAGGAGGCTCCGGGACCGGTTGGTAACAAATAATAAATCTCGAGCACGTACATACATGTATCTCATCGACAAGAAATTCATTGGCCAACGAGGTTTTCCAAATCTGATCCCTAGTTACATGTACTGAGGGGTATCTCAACGATCCATATCTTGTGACGTCGTTTTCCTGCCTTAGCAAGGAATGCAATATATATATACTAAATTTCAACTACGAATTAAAGTGAGAAAAATGATATGTTTTTGATCATGACTCACATGACTACTTACATATCTTCTTGAATCGATACTAAGTATCTGTACAATATTTGTACAACGGCCATGCATTATGAATTAAACTAATTATACAAGGCCTAATGAATACGGATATTCCTTCAGTCCAACTATATACATGTAGTATTCCGGGTCCCCGCCAGAGGTTAAGATCCGCATATGTTTGACCACATGTTTCCCCGCATATATACTTTATTTTCGGCTAGATGTCCCGACTAAGTACATACATGTATTCCTGGGGTTCAGGCACTTCTTGCCGTCGAATTTAGGCAAACAAGATCACGTTTCTGCTGAGAAGTTCAAGGGTTTTCAATGGGAAATTTTATTGATCTTCTGCCTTGGAATTTCTGGATTGAGTAGGAACACAGTACGTTTTTGTAGGCAACAACTTCTTAATTCAGACTTTGAAAGAAATATACTACTTACCCAAATCGAGATTTGTTGGCTAGGCCAAGAAATACCAAGCCTTTGAGCCTCATCCAGGGTCCTTCCCCCCGCGAAAAGCTTATGTGTCCTAAGGTCTAGTTAGAGCTCTAGCATTTCTCACCATCATATTTATTCAATTGATCAATTGAACATTTGCCTCCTACAGTCCTCAATGCATCCGTACAACCCACCAGACCTCTTTCTCCCCGACTTCACCCCCAACGATGTTTCTTCAATCAAACTGTGCGCGACCTTTGGGGGTGTTCTGACCGCTATTGTTGGTAGCCACCTGGTGTTATGGGGTGGACACTTGTCGCTGAAAGATAAAGGAATAACCAGTTGGTTTTTGGTTTGTTAGTGAGATGATTTACCCTGAATGCTGTAATTTGAAATTTATTGTGTTTTAGGCGGTTTATTGCATGTTTTCTTCGAAGGTAAAGGAACTCTTTGAGCTTCAGTCAGCTTGTAATTTCAATACTCATTTAGGAAAGGCTATTTTCTCGTCTACCACTCGACCCTATCGATCCGAACAGATTTTCCCGCTCAGCTATGGAAGGAATATTCACTTTCTGACTCGCGTTATCTCTCTGGTGACAAGTTTGTTCTTGCCATTGAAAGCATTACAATAGTACTTGATCCATTCGTCACAGAAACTATAACTGTGTTAAATCAGGATTTTTGTAGCGAGACTAACGCAAGAAAATGTTTAGATCCTGTGGGGCCCACTCTGTCTTCTGACCTCAAGAGCTATCGTAAAGGAGAGCTATTATAGACATCCACTCCAGCTCTTGGCGAGCTTAGCTCATATTTATGGATGTCTCCTGTACTTTGCAACATCGTGGCTTGATGGAAATCGTCACTGTATGTTTCATCCTTACCCCATGGTTATGCGATACGCGAAGGCGTATTGCGCCGGGTCGCTTGGAAGAGCCCTCTTCCTAGTATCTGACGTTGTATGGATTTCCAGGCCGCTCGGAACTTTTTTACTTTTACGTCTACTACATTGGAATGAATGTCCCATGGCTCATTATTCCCGGTCGTAAGGAACCCCATGTCTCACCTAGCTGTGCCAGAACCCCCCGCACTCCTCCTAAATAATTACCCGGCCCGGCCACTTAAGTGAGCGTGATGCTTATTCAGTCGCAGTTTTGATCAACCAATCTTTCACCCACATCTCGAGCAGCCTGAAAACACTTCACGATATGGAAGCTCGATAGGTTTTTCTGCCCAATATCCATGTGCAAGATCCTATCAATTCTTCCGAGTCAACCGCGAACTATCATGTGGGAAGGAGATTAAATGTTTTCATTGGAACGTGGGGAATGTGCACTTTCTGTTTTTGCATGCTCGGAGATACGGATTTCAATTACTGTAGCGCACGCCCCGCCATCTGGTTCATCCGGGGCAACAGTTCCATGATAAGAGTAAATCTTGATTCGACAAGACTTACAGGCACTTCGAGTGATATTTCATGACGTGTTAGCACCCAATCATACAGGCTGTGCCAATACACTTCAATCTAATCTACTTTCTCGATATGCTGGAGGATAGATCCGAGATGGCAATCTGGCTCACACGGAAGAGGAGTAGCTCCATACCCATACCACTACCGTGAGTTATTATAGTATCAATGGATAATTGTCATAACACCCCATCTCATCGGCGGTTGAAATTTTTCTTTAAAATTTATGGCGTTAAAAGCGAATTGCATCGGCATGAATGCGGATTACATGTAGGATTTTTTGTGATTAGTGACATATAACCCACCGAGTTTCAAATACGCAGCTGGTTGGAGTCATATCATCTCTGTACACTGAGTATATTACCCACACCATACAATGCCATATCGAAGATATCCCCGTAGAGCACGGCCGACTGGTGGCGTCATTAAAGCACCCGGTTGTGTTTTCCCCACATACTTGGGAAAACCTGGGAAATAAACCCCGTAAAAGGCCTAAAAACCAAGCAGTCAGTCCGCAATGCATATTTCGGACGAAAACACGTGAGCTCGGGCCCGGCTGTAATTATTAATTAAAAGTTCGTATTCTAGAAATTCAAAATCAAACCTGTACTCTACATACGTTGCGTTGCGTTGCGCACATGCCTCACTGAGCTACGTGGTAAACACGCACACACACACACACACACACACACACATCAGTGTTTTTTTCTTTCTTTCTTTCTTTTCCTTTTTTTCCTAGGAACATCCTCCAAGATGTTTGGCGAAGAGAGAAAAGTCTCTATAATCATACATGTCTGGGGGGGGGGGGGGGGCCCGGGGGAGAGTGTCTGGGGTGTATGCGTATGTACAATCGGCCATGCTCGGCCCGCGTACGGTGCGGTGCGTACGTACATGTACATGGCATAAGTCTACTCGCATAATGTACATGTATTATCCTTGTACTGATTCTAAGGTCCCCCAATGTTTCAGCCCAACTTCCAGCTTCCTAGAGTTATTGAATCATACCAAGCACAATTTATATGTAGGGCTTAGGTGAGCAGGAAAATCAAGGGTCTTTCTGCATACCCACACAAAATGCATGCAACACATCAATACGTGCAGGTACATGATGCAGTATGGGTAGGGTATAGGGCTCAAGTTAATTCATGTATGAGTGGGCGGGCTTAAGGCTGAATTACCTTAATTAGTCTAAACTACATGTAGCTCCATTTAGTAGCTGAGGGAGTATGTAAAGAGAGGTGCGGATATGTCAGCCGCCCGCACGCTTCGATTCTTTTGTTTCGCTGCCCGGCTACATATCTGGATGCCTGACCACGGGCTCGGAATAACGGGTACACCTTACAGCAGTTGGTATTAGTGGTGCAAACAAGATTTGTGAGGCTGTTAGTGCGACATTGTCTAGTTTGGAAGCTGAGATAAAGCACTCAGCTAGGTGTTGTAATCTGTTACCAATTGCACTAAGCTGAAAATAACGCCATTTTCCTTCGGATCTTTAATCCTCAAATTGTTTCTGTTTTGTGCAAGACAGTGTCTTGGCAGGTTAGCATGCAAGTTGTTGTTGTGGCAGTTGCAATGGTCACTGGTCCAGTGGTACTACATACGTCTGTATGTAGCTGATGATGGTAAGATGCCTGAACCCGTATCCCCGTATATAGGTTCATCTTGAAACCTGGGTGATCTGGGGAAGTTGTACTACTCCAGGTGCTATACATGGACGCATGTACCTATGTTGATGGTGCTTGTAGCTTTTTGCAATAGGGTTGGTGATCAGGAATAATCGTTCAATCGATTATCGCGCCGGTGAAGAGGATAAGTAGCTAGCGGCAGCCGCGGATATATATGAGGCGCGTACTCTGGAGCCATGGGATCACCCATAATTAGCAGCCCAGAAGATGGTACGCACTCTAGGGTAAATACAAGTATTTTAGGTATATGAGTACATGTACCATGTACCAAAATTTAGAGTAGGTAACGTCTGCATATGAGAGGAGGAGGTCGAGGAGGAGGAGGAGCCGGAGGAGGAGGAGGAGGAGGGGGTACATGTATGTACTACATGTTCAATGATTAATTAAACTGGGGATACATGTGTGTATTCATGCGTAGATACAGCCCGTATGATAGAGCTACATGTAGGGGTGGTACACAATCATATATGCCCTATCAAAGAGTAGCGCGCTTTTCTCTACCTGATTCGAAGATAGTAACACTCGTTGTTATGTAAACCAACCCTTATGCGTAAACCAAGCTGTTGTTGTTGTTGTTGTTGTTGCGTGACAGTACCGCCGTACTGGAGACGGGATATCGCGTGTCATTGTCACTCAACACCGGCCCGTTCAAAATATTCTCCCCGACCACTCGTTGGTTGTGACAACGTACAGCATATACTCTATGTGGTTCTGATAGCGATATTATGCACCTCCTTTGCTTTTTTATTCGTTTTTCTATCGATTGAATTGAAGGGCAGTGCACATGCAGAAGACCGCATAAATTATGGAGTTCCTAGAATACTCTACATATGTGGATCCCGGAGTAGAAAACTAAGTAAAGAAGTTGATTGATTCTCCATCCGAAGGGCGGGCAGCATAATATCCCAACGGTCACCATGTATGTTGAGGATATTATGTCAGCGGGTGTGTAGAGTACATCATTCTGCGGCGAAGATATTATAAGGCTTCCGAGTGAAATGTACTTTGTCCAGTAATTCTACTATCCTCGCGTGCAAATAGTAATAATAATAATAAGTAGGGCTAACTAAAGCACTCTCAGCAGGGGTGTCAATTCCTCGTGGAAAGGGTAGGGTACCAATAGCCCCCACTATGACAACAGGAACCTCTCTCATCTTCCTCTTCCTACTTCCTCCTCCTCCTCCTCTCCCTCATCATATATGGTCTGGTGACCCTAATGTCCAGATATATCCTGAGGCTTTCAGGAACAAATCATCACCGATAATATGACTTGCATCTCGATCACGCCGCTAGTGTTGAATTGATGGATATATGTATGTAGGGAGGTAGTTGACCAGTCGGCCTTCGTGGCCTAATTGCGTGTTGGAGTTTCGCATGCATAGGTGAAGATACAATACAAAATGTACTCTGTACCAGCGGGTACAGTACGAGACCGCATAATTATGGAACGTGGCGCATTTTGTCTGTTTTTCATTTTTATTTTTCGTGTGCGTAGTGGGTTGTATCTTCCCTCTCTCTTTTTTTTATTTTTATGAATTTTATTGTTGCGATAGTCCTAGACAGATCAGAGCCGTCTGCAGATCTAGTACCCAGGCATGAGTGAGGCTCGTGTCCGCTCACCGAGCATAAGAGTAGACTCGAGGATAGGAGACCCCGCATCAAATACGCACGATAAAGACCTGCAGCATGTACCCTGCACGTGAATCCGATAATCAATTAGCTAGAAGAACACCGATGGAAGCCGACTAGTAAATGCAGAGTACCTAAGTGTTCCTACCTTGTCCCTACCCTTCGTTACTCTCACCCCACTTCGTAACACCGCACTCCCACTGGTATTCAGGAACAAACCACAAAAGTGAGACCACCACGCCACGCGGTGATCTGAAGCCAGGCGGTATCGTTTCGTCAATTGAGTTCAATAAAAGGAACAAACCCTGGCCGATCATCACCGATTTGAACGGATACCCTGCATAGTGTTGGACCCACTGCATATAAAGAAAAGAAAAAAGTGATATTGAATTGGGCAAGAAAGATGTTGCGGGATGTCAGGAATGATACGGACTAGAGGGGCTCTCTCTCTCAGCACTAAAGTAGCTCTCTATGCTCTATTATTGTGCCGTGTTCCTGGTCTCCGGAAACGGGGCTTTGACCGATGTGATCGTTCCTTACGAGGCTCCTACAGCTTCTTCTCCCCCTCGTCCATGACGTTTTTTTTGTAAAAAAAAAATGTCGATTGATGAATCAGGCAATTGCTAAAGCTTCTAGCTAACTCTCCCTCCTCGTGGTTTTAAGAATAAATACCCCATCGTGCCTCTCGAATATTTTCACCACGACAACAATACAAACTTCAGCAACTGTTTCTCTACACCTCATCAAAACTTCCAAAGTACATCTGTTCATACTCTTTTAAGCTCTATCTGAACTTTAAAGACATACGACTCATAGCAAAAGTTAAAAATGGCCCCTCACGCCTCAGAACCTATTTCAGACGAGCCAGCATCATACGATATCAATCTTCCACTCAAGCCTCTTGGTGAGCAACAAGATCTACGCAAAGGCCGTAAAACATCAAAGTACCAGCAATACCTCCCAACTTGGGAGCCCATTTTCTTCCCTCCATGCCCTGAATTCGAATTCGTCGATCCTGCCCTCCGTGCAGACAAGTCAAAGAGGCGCCTTCTTAATGGTGATGCCGTATTAAAAGACATTAGCCCGAAGATGGGCTCCGAGCTCACTGGGGTGCAATTGTCAGAGATGTCAGATGCCGCCAAGGATGAACTAGCACTCCTGGTATCCGAACGCAAGTGCGTTGTTCTCCGGGACCAGAACTTTGCCGACTGGGGCCCAGCGAACCAGCAGGAGTTCATGGCGTACTTCGGAAAGCCAAACTACCAGCCAATTACTGGCTCCGTCCCGGGATTCCCGGGATTCCACATCATCTATCGTGACGGCAACCAGGCCGAGATTGACAGGTTTTTCGCGCACAAATTGACGTCAACTCTGTGGCACCAGGATATGAGCTATGAGCGCCAGCCTCCGGGATACGTTATGCTTTGTATCCTGCAGGCGCCAGAGGTCGGGGGTGATACTATATTTGCCGACACTGCTGAGGCATACAGGTGAGTGATTGTTGATGCCTCGTTATAGCTATTCCCAATTGAGCATTTTTAACTAACAATGTCTCAGACGGCTATCACCAGCGTTCCGCTCAATGCTAGAGGACCTCAGAGCAACCCACTCTTCTGAGAAGATGTGCAATTTTGCCCGTGCCACGGGAGGTCTCTGTCGAAAGGACCCTGTCCGTAGCTCTCACCCAATCATCAGAGTCCACCCCGTCACAGGAGAGAAGGCCATCTTTGTCAACGGAGAGTTTATTCAGGGAATTGAGGGGTGGAAGGACCCGGAGTCGGAGGTCCTCCTCAAGTTCTTGATTGACCACATCACGAAGGGGCATGACTTCCAGGTTAGGCTTTCGTGGAAACCAAAGACGGTGGTCATTTTTGACAACCGCACAACGTGTCGTAAGTCTTTCTCCCTTCCATACTTTTCTCCCCCGCCCTCCTGCATTGCTTAACTAGGAGGCTGCGGGTCGGAATGAGTTACAAAATACTAAGATCTCCACCCTGAATACCAGATACCGCAACGCTTGATTACGATGCAAGTCAAGATAAGGACAGACACATGTTCCGTTTGGCTTCCATGGCCGAAGCCCCCATCCCCGCAGAAAAATAAGCGGGGTCACGGGTTCCTTTTTTTGATTGATGATGGGACGCTCTGCATACTGTTACGTGCATATTTCTGCACACGATATGCAATATCTACGATCAATCGCGATTCATCTAGTGTTTTTGTTTCCTCCTCCTCCCCCTCCCCCCTCCCCCCTTTCCACTTTCCCTCTTCCTGTTTGTTTATCTGAGTGTTCTTATTTGGCCATATAGATATTAGCAATGTTTTCATCTCATATGGTTTGTTTTCTGTTTTTTTCTCTTTCTTCTGTTTTGGTTTAGGTCTCAATTTTGATGGGCTGTCGGTCGTTTTTGGTGTTTTGATGGCATGGGTCTGCTTTTTATCGTTTGCTTCCTCCCAAACCATGTGTTTTTAGCTTTGTTTTTTTTTACTATCCTGGAATGCATTCTTGTGCTTCGTCTTTTTCACAATGCTTGGTGCTGTACGTCTGTCGAGTGTCATCATCGAACCATTCATTGCATGTTGCTGCTGCCATGCCCCTCTCTTTCAATTGCCGACAAATCATGTCTGTAGTGAAAACAGCAGGCCTCCCAAGAGAAACCAGGTTATTCGCCGAACACGCAGTCGTGCCTAGCTCGTCTGGTATATAGTAGCTAAATAGTGGCGGTACTTGAGGTGACGGTGGTTTGTTGTCTTGTTTGACCAGACCAGCCCCACTAATTAGATAAAGATACAACACATTCGCTGGAGCAATCGTTGATCTAGCAGGAACATCTTTATTTTCTCATCTTTTCTGTTCTGTTGGGTTTTGGCTGTGGGCTCGTGTTGCCATCCATGCCCATGTCATCATGCCATGCTATGCCCACGATACATACTCTCAACGTTACGACATACCGATGGAACCATGCAGCATCACCATCACCCCTCTTCTCTTCTGGATCCATTTCATTTCATTTCATTTCATTTCACTTTTTTTTTTTTTTACCACTAATACTGCCGCGTCCTCACATACATATGATAACCCGCCTGGCTTGGGACACAGAAGAAGGCAACGAAAAGAAGGAAAAAAAGAAAAAATTAGGGAGAGAGATGTGTCCGCCAGTCATACCGCATAATATGTAGCCTCAAACGCAGAAAGACGTCACCCTCCGCCATGAACCCATGACCCGAGGCCCAGAGCCCAGAGTAGTGGTAATCAAGCGATAGAACTTTGCACTGATTGATAACTACCCACGCTACCAGTTTCATTTTTTTTCTATTAGCCGTGACCATCATAGCTGATGGTAGGTAAGATATGTAGTAGTTGGTAGTTCTTCATGCAGGGCTGCAAGCCCCGCAATGCAACGAACCCTTTTTTTTTCTTTTTTTTTTCTCCTCCTCTATTTTCCACTATGATTTTCCGCTTATATATTGGCATTTTCTGGCTAGAAAGGGGGAGTAAGGGGAGTATCAATTTGACCTGGCTTGCTGTACGGTGGTGCTCTACTTTGCTAGCTTTTGCATTGAAGACCAGCATTAAGATCGACGAATTCAAACTTTCTACTGGAACCCCTCCCGAGCTCTCTTCTACCTACTGTGCCCGTCTAATACCCCTCTTTTCAAAACCTCACCTGCTCCTCTTTTTCTCTCTCCTAATATCGTTTCATCATCACCTTACCCTACGGTCTTGGTACTGTACGAAACAATAAAAAAAAATACCGTACTGCAGCAGAGTACATATTGCGTTTTACCCCAACCAACCAAACCAAACCAAAAGAGCCAACCAAGTAAGAACGGAAAGAAAAACAATGAGTCTCCTCCACGCTCCCAACGAAGCGACGCCATTGTCTCAACTGTTTTCTCTCGCGGGAAAGGTCTGCCTAGTGACTGGAGGCAATAGGTAAGTTTCAAAACAGAAGAAAAATAAATCCCTCTCGAATCATGCCAATAAATTCCTCCTCCATACAGAGGAATTGGCCTCGCTGTCGCCACTGGCTTCGCCGAAGCCCAGGCCGCCGGCCTTGCCATTATCCACTCATGTGCGGCGACAGCAGACCTCGCCGCCACACGTGCCGCTGAGATCCATGCAAAGTATCCGCACACAGAAGTACGAGTGTACCAAGCGGACGTGTCTAAGGCGCAAGAGATTGAGGAAGTGACGCAGAAAGTGTTTGCACACTTTGGCAGACTAGACGTAGTCGTCGCTAATGCGGGGGTTTATACGGAGACTCCCGCATTGGATATGAAGCCTGAGGAGGCCCAGTTTGTTACAGGCGTTAATTATTTTGGGCCCTTGTATACAGCGCAAGCAGCTGCTAGGTATGTTTGATGACCACTTCTGTTTTGCCCACTACCCTGCGGTGGTAAGTTAGTAAGTACCCACTTGTGGGTACTATGATCAGCGACAGTAGGGGGTGCTCGGCAGTTGTGTTTAACGTTTTATGTGACCCGCACAGAATTTTCAAGGACAACGGGGGTGGAAAGATCATCATGACGGCTTCAATAAAGTATTTCTCCAATCCTTATCCTCTTCGCTTCCGGATTCCAATTCCATGAGAGTTTCAGTTAGCACTGAGTTAATCACGTGATATATATAAAAAAATAGCGGTCACATGGTCCTTCGCCCTCAGTACGAATCAATTGTATGCAGAACCCCTCCTAGAAGGAAATTTCTAGATGGAGTAGAGTGTTGATGAGGAGATTGCAAATAGTACTGCGCAACCAAAGGGGCTGTCTGTCACTTAACCCGTGCACTCGCTGCTGAGTTCGCGAAATGGAATATCCAAGTCAATGCCGTCAGTCCCGGCTACATTGACACCGAGATGTAAGTTCCTTTATAGATCTACTACTGGTTTGCCTAGATTCGGTATCTCCAGGCGATATCTGTGTTCTAAAACCGTGCAACAGGACCACGGAACTGGTAAATAAGAACCCGGAGTTAATAAAGGCATGGATGAACGACTGTCCTGCGGGTAGACTGTGTAAAGTGTGGGAATTGAAGGGGGTCTATGTCTTTCTAGCTAGTGGGGCTAGCTCATATGTGACTGGTGCAGATTACGTTGTTGATGGTGAGTTAGCTGAATGTTCTACAAGGAAGAAAGGAATTGGGAGATCAAGATTAGGACTAACTATGTGATCCATCAGGTGGACATACGGTCTACTGAGAACCGATTTAATTGACGGACAGAATAGCAGGGCTGAGAGCATGTTGGTGGTAATCGGTTATAGAATTGATTGGTTGCTTTTTATATTACCCATTAAGGCGGCCAAACTGTCGTGATAACAAGTACCGCTAGGAATTGAAAACGAACTAGCAGGTATTTTAATCCCTGAATGTCAGTGCGCAATATCTTTATACACGGTTCACATTGTGGTCTTGAAAAACGTTTCTCAAGCTAGAATAGTCTGTGACCTTCGGAAACTAACAGAGACAGGCTGAATGTTCTTTGCTGATGCAGGTAACCGGTACATAAACCACATAACCGAGTGACCGAGCATGCAACTCCCGTGTCCGGCCTGCCTCTTTTTCTAAAAGGGCGCCATACGTAGAGGGAGGTGCCATTGGAAATTTGGGCGTATCCATAGTACCAGCTGGGTATGTCCACGCATAGAGTTTTTTTTTTTTTTTTTTTTTTACGATAAAACGTAGAAACTGTTAACTTCTGCGCCGTTTAAGATTCGAGGGTAGCCTGTCAAAAACCTACATATAGCCTTGTAGTCGGGCTTTCTATATTGGGAAAATTAGTATAATTGACAACTTCGCAAGTCCACTCTGATTTATGTGCTCACCTGATTATTGCATATCCCCCCCGATATATACATGTAGCTAGTCCTCCAGATGTGTTCGGAATTATCTGAAATTCGCTAGATCAATGTTAATTCATGAGAAGAGAAGGAACATCACCAGTATACTGACTACACACTATGATAGAGTAGTTAGATGCATGTCTCACCTTCACAAGTTTATACAACACGCTGTCATATGTCTATGGTACACACATGTATGTTGTACCTGTACAAGTGCGTAATTGATCAACATACATGTACTTCATGTATGTACATGTATGCAAGCAGACGGGTGCGCGCTAGCAAAGTGGCTAGTGTGGCTAAATCATCGATTAATTCCAGTCTTCCAGGCTGCCTCGTCTCCGGTCTATCGATTGAACTTTTTTTACTCTGATAGCGCATGCGCATTTTATTCGTATACCAGTAATCATGCTTTGCATTGTCTTGAATTCTGTCATTAAAGTTCAGACAATTGAGTTGGAGGAGCTCATATTCTGAATATAGATACTAGCTAGCTCTAATCTGCTTCAGATTTGCAACTCAGTAGATCCCCGCTTTAGTCATCCCGAAATATCCACCGGGATACCGGTTTCGTGGTTCCTAAAATATATATGTACCTTTGAGGGCCCGGATGTTTGCGGTATGTTCAACAGCACCTTAGTAATAAAGTCACATTGAGACTATCGTCAGCCAACAACGCTGCAGTATGCAATGCAAGTAAAACACAGCCCGTCCCATCGCGCGGTTGGTTTTGAGAACGAGTGACAGCTTAAGCGATATGTTCCGTAAGCTTCAAGTTATGAGACATCTCGGAACGGCGGTTGTGATGACTGGATTATCTATATAATCATAGCATATAATCCCCTAGCCCTAATGTGACATGCGCCCCAACCGCACGAATCACGACATTGAAAGTCTTCCTTAGTGAGAATGCCTTCACGTCAAGAGAAGAATATATTTTTGAATAATCCCCCCTGCTAATTTTGATCTTTGATCACTGCTTACTGCTGTGGTATCTCAAGAAGTGATATAAGCCTATCGGGATGAAAAGGCACAGATATTGGGAGAATAAGTGTTAATATTTAATCTGTTTCGGATCTTCTCAACCGTTGATTTTCACCGTAAACGCGATGCGAGAGAAGATGTATATCAATATCTACTCACGATAATTGACGGGCCACGTTATGAGTTAACACCCGGAGAGTGGTCCATAACCCCCCACGCCCGTGGGGGGAAGTAGATGACCATTGGGAATGCTGCACGAAGTCAGAGAAAAGACATCAGCCAAGATCTCAATGTTCAGGCATGTGTCATGCTCTACCAGGTTTCTTTTAGTTTCATCGACCGAGCACGATGATCGGTCTAGATGGAAATCAAGATTCACCTGCCAGGGTAAGCAGATTCAATTGGCCCTAAGTCTTTGCCGATAAAATTTGTGACCTTTTCATTCTTTTTTCTGCTATTCATTTCGGCCCTTCTTTTCTCCCGGATAACATCACTGACGTGTAGAAACCGGGAAGTTCCAGTTAAGGAAAGCTTAACTATTTGATAGGTATTCATTAGTCTGCATCACCCGGTATGTGCCTATCGTTTCTGGAGGTGTCAAGTGGTGCTCTCCATATAACAAGTCGGCAGTTTGAGGTTAATTCCCAAGTCTCACCTCATTATGGAAGCGGAGAAGAGGAACCAGAGGAAAGGAAGAAAGTGCAGATCCACCCAATTGGAGGGATATTGAATCCCGATATTGATTATCACGCGTCTAATCATCAAATCTGTCTTTCCAATTAAGCACTCTTATGTTGTTCCACCGATCTAGAGTGTGCAGATTTTGCTAGCGTGGGGAGGTTTGGAGGTGTGGTCACGCCATAACCCCCACTATGTCACACCTCATTCCCTGTAAAAGTGGGGGAGGTCCGAGGAAGACTCTTTTGGTGCTGATTCTGGCGCCTTTTGGTTCGCCAGGCGCATAAGTATGCAATATGGCTTTTGCTTATCGATGATACTTTGGGGCTGGTATTCTGAGGCATAAGTACAACTCAACTCCAGGATTGGTTCGGGCCGCGGCAGAGATAAACAGCTTTTCCACTGGCTGAAAGTAACTCCGACTTAAATTTCACGCAGATGTATGTAGTGTATATGCCAGAGGAGAGAATGGACGGGTAAGGAAGGGCCGGCGATGAAACGGGCAAATATCAAGATTTCCGCATAATATGTAGTGGGGCACATACATATATATATAATTCAACCTGATCTCGATTGGGCATATACGCGCAAAAAATGACAGGCTTTGAGAGGTCCAAAGCTCTTGACAACGAGAAGGCCTCTGGTGCTAACACTAAGAAAACAAGTTTTTCACAGCACGGCTGATTAGTACACAGGAAGGATGACCGAGTGGTTAAGGTGTGTGACTCAAGCAAACACTGCTTTCTTGCTTCTAGAAAGTGAGGTTTCTCATGGGCCTAGCCCGCGGGGGTTCGAATCCCCCTCCTTTCATGACGTTAATTTTTTCCCCTATTAAACACCATCCGGCACCGTTACATGCAGTACCAACTCCTGGTGCATAGCCAAATGTTCAACTCTTATTGGTATATTTGTTTCCTGGACTCGAATTAGGGTTGACAGTTAGTTAAATCATGCTCTTTGGATAGTTTTCTCTAATTTTTACGCCTTACCCCCCGTTATTAATGTAGTTAAGCTATAAGAGTCTATAATAGTTTAGATTTTTGGGGGGTTCGATGCATGTTAATATAAGCTTTCCTTCAGGGATTCGCAGCTAGTGGACCCAACACTTCAGTGAGATCAGAGCACACATATAACGGTAAGTCTGCATATGCCACCCACGATTCGGGAACGGCATATCTCGGCAATACATTATCAACGCTATCCTATGATATCAAGCTTAGATCTTACCCTGCCTCCGGAGAGCGGGAGGTAAGGTTATGTCATAGCCTACGGGCTGCATACATGTATGAAGCATCAATCAATCAATATCAAGCTTAGAGTGGGCCTTGAATCATCACTAGCCAAAATATCACCCCTAGCCAACGGGATTGGGTGGGATTGGGCGGGGTCGCAGAGTCACTACTATGTAAGTACATGTACATATACTTATGTATGAGTTACTGTCTACAGCGAATGGTATGAACTCTCCACTTCACTAGCTTCCACTTCATTATCACTGACATTCTAGGTTATCCAACAAACAAACTATCAATGATCATGATATATAAAACTCTACGATGTATGATTATCAAATCCGACTAAGTGTTATTAGCTACAACCACCGTCAAATAGATTCAATACCCACGACACAAGTATAAAGTGGTCAATGGAGCCCCAGTAGATATTAGTGGGTTGTTGCAGAACTTGTTCGGTATTGTGATACGCCACTCACTCCAAACGCGTCCTAACGGATGCGCAATGCTTAGATCTAACTCTCACATCAATACCGATATATCACACATGACTGTACTTGTTTACACAGGATCTAGGAGTTCGGAAATACCATAGGACAATCTCTTAGTAAACCACTAGGTACCGGGGGCAAGCGAGGCAGTGATCCCTAGAAGATTGCTGACTAGCCCTGGAATGTGCCCCCTTTTTTGTACGGCACCTATGGTTTCGGTTAAGTCACCGGGGAATGTCCTCGGCGTCTCGGGCAGTACTAGTGGCACAGCTGTTGGGTATGGCGGGATACCGAGATCCATTTCATCGAAATGCTTACAGACTTCAATATCAGTACATAATGAGATATGAGAAACACATTGTCTTTTGTACAAGAAAAGCACGTATGAATCCTTACCAGAGCTTAATTCCTTTGGTATGAACTGAAATCAATGTCTTTCTTTGCTGAGTAATTAGCCACTGCACACCGGTTATCTTGGGCCCCGGCATTCAACTCGGCGATACTTTTCTCCCAATTTGATTAACCTTCTGGGGTAAGAAGGAGTAGTAATAGCCCTGCGCAGACCGAAAACAATCCTCTACTGGGGATGTTGAACTTCTTATGTGTAAGAGGTCACCGGAGCCAAAAGCGGTTAGTGCTAGTGCCAAGGCTTCACATTTAGACCCCGACTCCGGACCCGGTCTATGATTTCCAACGCCTCACAAGGGTATTGTAATTTACTACCGAGTGATATCCTATTTTCGAGGATGTAGTTAATAAATACTCTTTTTTCCCCCACAACTTGTTTCTTTCTTTCACCAACTTTTCAGTTCTCTACACTCTTTTAGTACTCCCGAAAAAAAAAAGCAGCTGTGCTGCAAATTAATCAAGAGCCGGCTTCTCTTTAAAACCACTTTCCTTTATTATTTACATTCATTCATTTCTTTGATATATTTATATCTTTACACTCATTTGACACGATGACGAGAATTATGAAATTTACATGTTTTATGCTGGCAGTAGTAACAGCTGCTGCTTTGCCTATTGCTACCAGTGACAGGTATACCCCCTCATACTATAAATAAGAATTATTTATAAAACCTACTAACTACTTTATAGCGAGGCTTCCGCATCGGCCTCTTCTTCTGCCTCTTCTTCATCCGGAGGAGGGTCAGCAGGCCGTTCAAGTGGCCGTGGGAAAACTCACCTGGTTCATGTCGGCGCCAACGGCGTCCTTTACTATGACCCTCAAGTCGTCATAGCGGACATTGGAGATGTCATTGTGTTTGAATTTAGAGGAGGAGCTCACTCACTCACAGAGTCCACATTTGCAACACCGTGTAAGAAGCTTGAAGGTGGTGTCGATACTTCCATTGTGGAGAATCCCGATAGGGCAGATCCGGGGCCGAAATTTAAGCATGTTGTGAAAGATGAGAAGCCGCATTTCTTCCATTGTGCACATAAGAAACACTGTGGTAGGGGAATGTACGGAATAGCCCTCCAATATTCTCGATATACTAAACTTGATACTGATATGTAGTGGAATAGGGTCTTTGCTATAAATCCCACAGAGGAAAGGAGCTTTGAAGAGTTTAGACTGAGGGCTATTGAGCAGGGGGGCGCTGGAGGCGGTGGTGGAGGAGGTGGAGATTCTGGAGACACTTCCTCTAGTTCCTCTAGCAGTGCGTCTGCATCCTCAAAGGTCTCCTCTCAGTCAGACAGCTCGTCTTTCTCAGATGCCTCTGCGGCTTCGAGAGCTTCCGCAGGAGCTTCTTCAGGTGGCCCAGGCGGTCCCCCAAGCGGCCCTCCAGGCTCCTCCGCTGGTGCCTCGGCCAGTGCCTCCGCTGGTGCTACTGCAGGTGGTCCTCCAAGCGGTCCTCCAGCTGGCGGTCCTCCAGGGGCATCCGCCGGGGCCTCTGCTTCTTCAAGTGGTGCGAGTAGCCCTCCAGCAGGCGGCCCACCTCCAGGTGCCTCTAGTGGAGCCTCTGCTGGAGGCCCTCCCGCTGGCGGTCCCCCAGGAGCATCCGCCGGGGCCTCTGCTTCTTCAAGTGGCGCGAGTGGCCCTCCAGCAGGCGGCCCACCTCCAGGAGCGTCTAGTGGAGCTTCTGCATCTGCCAACGCCTCTGCCTCTGCCGGTGGCCCTCCAAAAGGTGATAAGGGTGGCCCCGCCGGCGCCTCTGCCGATGCTTCTGCAGGTGCCTTTGCGGGCGACTCTTCTGACACCTCCTCAGATGCTTCTGCCTCTGCAGGTGCCGCAGGTGGTGCCCCCAAGGGAGGCCCTCCAGGTGCCTCGAGCGGAGCTTCTGCTTCCGCCAATGCTGCCGCATCTGCAGGCGGTCCCCCTAAGGGTGGTCCCCCTGGTCCCCCTGGTGCCTCTGCCGGTGCCTCTGCCGGTGCCTCTGCCGGTGCCTCTGCCGGTGCCTCTGCCGGTGCTTCTGCGGACGGCTCTTCTGACGCATCCGCCTCTGCTAATGCCTCCGCATCCGCGGGTGGCCCTCCTGGAGGTCCTAAAGGGGGTCCTCCAGGTGCCTCCGCAGGTGCCTCCCCAGGTGCCTCTCCTTCTGCCGGGGGACCCCCTGAGGGAGGCCCCGGAGGTCCTCCTGGCGGTGCATCTACGAGTGCCTCGTCAAAGGCCTCTGCGGGTGGACCAGGTGCCTCGGGGACCTCTTACTCATCCTCGACATCGTCATCATCATCCTCTTCCTCTTCCTCTTCTTCCAGTAGCTCTTCCTACAGTGGAACAGGCAAGCCGCCTGGCGCAGGTCCTCCTGGTGCCTCATCGCAGGCTTCGGCCAGCAGCAGGACTGGAGCCGACGGAGAGTCCGAAGCTTCAAGCAGCTCCAGTACCGACGCAGGAGCAGGCGGCCCTAGTGGCTCGTCAAAGGCTAAAGCCTCAGCGAACTCCAGCGCTGGTGGACCCGACGCTGATAGCAGCAGTAGCAGTTCCGCAAGTGCTGGTGCGGATGGAGGTCAAGCATCGGGCTCCGCCTCGGCCCGCAGTAAATCTGGCTGAGGTGGGCCTTCTAGTTCTGAGGGCAACATTGCCGGTGGTGCTTATATAGTGTATGATGTATTTTTATATTAGGGTGGTAATCGCGCATTAGTTGCGTGGTATTTCTTTTTTGCGGGTTTCTTTTACAGGTAAGCTGGTGGCTTTAATTAAGGCTGCTACCTATAGAGGTGTCTTTTTTTATTACTGTATTTCTTGAAATTTTGGACTGCGCAATAGAGATATCAAAAAAGCGGAATTTTTATCATTGGCCCATGGTGTAGATCTTTGCCACATTTAAAAGACTTGCAGTGGGAAACATATCCATTTAGTAAGCTGAATTAATTCAAAGATTATCCGTGCTTTACAGATAAAGGTATTACACTTACCGGGGACTTGTGACCGCGGCACAGATATGCTCGGTGGTGGTCGGTGGATGTTGTGGCGGTTTGTACCAGCGGTACTAGTACCTGTATGGGCAATGAGAAACTGCATCATTACTACGTTTCCTCGAATCTAAATTCAATACCGAATGTATGTTTTGGCCTCCCGCCTCGCGGAGGTGTGGTAAGTGAACTCTTTATGGGTTTTACTCACGGATGGGTAGAGTACTTAGATGCTCACCGCCCGTGACCTCCCCCCCCCCCCCCCCCGGGGCCAGTATCTCTACTAGATTATAGAGCATATTAGTAATAGGAGGTATACACGTGTAAAGGGAGACAAAGCCTACCAGCTCAGTAGAGGGAAAGCGAAGAAGAGGAGGGAAAGTATCGGCCTGATAATAAGACCTCTTAACCCTCTCAATCTCTAGTGTAGAACTCATGAATAATAAGAGTATTCTAGTCCAGCCAAGAAGTAGATTCATTCAGGAAATACCGTTTACTCATGGGGTGGATATATACCGGGTGTTCCCGCTTAATCAGGAAAGTACAGTTAAACAGTGATGGTTGCGAGAAAAGACGGGACTGAATTCTGTGTGGTCTTATCTCGTTACCCAGGAAACCTCGGGGGCCTGGGGTCTTTCTGGGGACTTACAGAGCCCTGGGGTGGCGGAGAGTCTGTCAAAACTTCAACTTCTGACTTTGGGTCTCACGTGGTTAGAGAACAACTCCCTCGTGTTTATATACCTAGGAGACTTTAGCACAACACGGACCCCCACTACTAATGGTGGGGTCTTCCGGTTTAGTTTCGGTCTTGCCGGGCCCTGCAGAGATGCCTCCAGATAATATCTCGAGACACCTCGTCTCGTGTACACCACTACAACTAAGGTAGCTGCAGCCTAGAAATCGACAAATAAAAATAAGCAGAGTTAAGCCTAGAAGAATAAGCCTAGTTATCCCTTAAGTTACCGGAAACTAATCCTCTTTAATGGAGAGTCGGAATTTATTATTTGATGTGCAGGATAAACCAAAAGGTTCAGAGGGATCAGCATTTCAGTAACAGCTCAAGAGATATTCTCGTCTTCCTAGGCAGTGATGCCGCCGCAATGAATCAATATCCCTGCGGTACATGAGTCGAAAAGATAACTTATTGTGTATAGAGGATGAAATCTCGGGTCGTGTTCCCATATTAATGTATCCTAGAAGAAGAGATGGTTTATACCTCTAGTTTCCGTAACTCGTGCACTTTCACGAGTTTTTAGGATAGACATACCCCAGCAGAACAATATATTACCCCCAAAGGCAGATATATCATGGACTCTCGAGGTGGCAGGACAGGGCGGTGGGGCGGTGGGCGGGGGCGTGGGGGCGGCGGGGGCGGCAGGGACGGCAGGAGCAGGGCGGTAGGGGCGGCGGGGACGGCAGGAGTAGGGCGGTGGAGGCGGCAGGGCGGCGGGAATGGCAGGGCGGCGGGGACGGCAGGGCGGCGGGGACGGAAAGAGCAGGGGGGCGGGGACGGCAGAAGCAGGGGGGCAGGACGGCAGGGTAGTGGGACGGCAGGGTAGTGGGACGGCAGGGCAGCAAGCTAAACCACTAACATCATCATCATTATCACTATCATCACCATCACCATCATCATCATCATCGCCATTACTATCACCATCAGCTTCTCATCTTCACCATCATGAATGCCAACTATCAAGATCATTAGAATAGTAGTAGACAAACCCCAGTCTATTTTGCTCAGATTCATGTGCAAATAGTTCTTGTAGTTATTGTGTTCCCCAACTCTGGCAAGCCCAATGATGGAAGAGATAATTTGAAGGTGCTACTGATATAACCGGTGATGCATATAGTGGTTTAGTGATAATAGAGTGATGAAGCTGAAAAAGTTCGTGATGGCTCGGCAAAGCGCGGCAGGGGGTGACTGGGGGTATCACGGTGCTAAGCGAGGACAGGGACTAAACGAGCCAAGGTAAACCACCAAGGCTGAACTATGGTGAGCGAGGTAGTCTTATTCGTGGGAGAGGAGCGGGGAACTTGGGACGAAGGGCGAAGAAATGGCAGGCGAGGTGCGAGGAGGTAGTCTGCAGTCCCGTGGTCAACAACACCCGAAGAACTAAGAATGTATTCTAGACAAGCAAAGACTAAAGACGCCTAAGATGACAGGAAGGTTGCGTGAAGAAGAAAGGAGAAGAGAAGTCCTGGCGAACGAGCCCCTATATATATCCCTGATAACCCTTCGCTGACTCATCCCATAGAACCCCGTAGAACCCCAAAGGAAATACCTCATTACAAATACCCGCATGGCGTTGACTCATTGAACCCTGCAACCGAAACCCCTAGAACATAAGAGAAATCCTGACTAATCCTTCTTCCCGCAACCGTACTCGATATCGTATCACGCCGTGATAGATATTAGGTCCCCCTCTGAGGCCTAAGTCCTCTTAGGCTTACGTGGGTAGCGTTCGTGGAAGTCTTTCACTAATTCGGGGGAGTTGTCCAAGTCGTCACAAGGTTGCCATGAAGGTTCGTCATAACCGGTGTATCGGACGAGGTACTCCAGTCGTCCTCTTCGTTTGCGAGAGTCTAGGATCGCATCGACCTCCCATTCCTGTTCTCCTTCTATCTCGACAGGTGGTGGCGGAGGCTGTAGTTGTCCTGGGACGGGGTAGTGGGCCGCGGGGGACAGTAGCGATACGTGGAAGACTGGGTGGACTTTCATTGATGGGGGTAAGGTGAGTTCGTGGCGTAGAGGCTCGCGTCACGGGATATAGAAGTGCAGACCCAACTTGTTTCCAGTCTAACTTCGATGGTCTTTTGGTTAATAGGTTTGGTGGACAGCCAGACCTTATCTCCAATGGCATAGCGGGGCCGGGGTTCTGTTGGCGTTCTTGACTCTTCCATAATCCGTTGAGCTCTACATCGAGCCGAGAGTCAAACACTTCTGACATGTCTCTTACCATGGTGTTGGCCTGATCTTCGTTGGTAGTCGTGCCATAATGTAGGGGCCAAAGGTCGTTCGGGGTGTCTGCCATAGTTGGCGAAGGGGGAGAGCTTGGTGGATTCTGATACATGGTTGTTAGTTGCGAATTCCGCCATTGGTAGGTAGGTAGCCCAATTGTCCTGTTGGTAGTCGACGTAGCTGCGGAGGTACTGTTCCATGATGGCGTTGATTCTCTCTGTCTGGCCATCAGTCTGGGGGTGGAAGGCGGTGGAGAAGCGGGGGGAGATTTCTAGCCTGTCGCAGAGGGATTTCCAACGTCTGAAGTGAATTGGGTACCCCGGTCTGATACAATCTTTTCTGGGAGGCCATGGAGTTTCCATACATTCTCCAGATACATTCTAGCGACGTCTCTAGCTCCTGATTCTTCAGTGCATGGGATGAAGTGTCTCATTTTGTAAAGGCGGTCAACGCAGCGAGGATCGCGTTGTAGTTGTTGCTGAGGAAGGCCGGTCACAAAGTCCATTGATCGTCTGACCATGGTAGCTTGGGTACTGAAAGAGGCGGAGGACTCCCTGAGGTGCGTTGCGGTTTGCTTTGCTTCTTGACGGATATGACAATTCATAACGTGGCGGTCGGTATACTTCCGCATGTTTGGCCAATAGTATTGGCTGAGGAGTTCAAGTGTTTTAGCTCTTCCTGGATGCCCTGCTGATGGTTTATCATGGTATTCTTGTAGGAGTTTAATTTGTAGCTCCTCATGTTCTGGTACGGAGAGTTTTCGGTGGTACAGGAGAAGCCGTCCGGTTTTGATTGTTTGGTGCCGTCCTTTAGCATGGTGAGAACTTTGTTTGGGAAACTGTCTTCTTGGTAAGCAATTAAAATAACTCCTGAATGGTGGGCGTTCCTTCAGCGGATTCATTTATCAAAGAACCCATGAACAAACTTAGCTTAGAATCCAAATTTTCTTTCTTCAACACTGTCTGGTACTGGTACGCAGGCGTTCATCCCCCTCCTTAGGTAGATCTCCCGATCTCCTAGTCAATGCATCTGGTTTTCCTCCTTGTTTCCCTGGTCGGAATTGTATAACGAAATTGAACCGGGATAGGAACTCTGACCAACGTGTTTGTCGTCGGTTTAATAGTTTCGTTGATATAAAGTACTCAAGGTTCCTGTGATCTGTTAGGACCTTGATGGGGAAGGAGGCTGTTTCAAGAAGTATCTCCACTCCTCGAATCCTCGGATGATTGCTAGCAGCTCTTTGTCGTAGATTTCATAGTTGCATTCTGCGGCGTGTGTTTTTCGAGCTGGATGTAGTATCCTTCATCATCTCTTTGTGACATAATGGCAGCTGAGGCGTAGTCCGATCGTCTGTTTCTCTATGATTTCGCGATTGGGGTCGAAGTGTCTGAGTATGGGTGCCGTGGTAAATGCTATTTTCAAGTCTTCGAACGCCTTCCGAGTTTTCTCGGTCCATTCAAACTTTACCCCCGTCTTAGTCAGGGCCGTTAGAGGGGAAACAACTCTGGAGTATGCATAGATGAATCTTCGGTAGAAATTGGCGAAGCCTAGGAACTCCTGTACATCTTTCAGACAGGTTGGTGTTTCCCAATCCCTAATAGTGGCGACCTTTTTCTCGTCCATCTTGATTCCTTCGGGGGTGAGCCCAAATCCTAGGTACATTGTTTCCTCGACGTGCCATTCACATTTCTCGGGTTTCAAGTGTACTTCGTGCTGATCCAGAATTCGGAGGATCTTGTCGACGTGGACTTTGTGTTCTTCCAGTGTTGCGGAGTAGATGAGTATATCATCCAAGTATGCCGTTGCAAAGTGGTCGAGGTGTGGGCGTAGCATATCGTTGACCCAGTGTTGGAAGGCTGCTGGTGCATTGGTGAGGCCGAATGGCATGACTGTGTATTCGAAATGGCCATACCTGGTTCTGAATGCTGTTTTCCATTCGTCCCCTTCTTTGATTCTCAATTGATGGTAGCCGTTGCGTAGATCTAGCTTGGTGAAGTATTTAGCGGCAGAGATACCCATAAACGTTTCCGGAGTTAGCGGCAGTGGGTGGAGGTTCTTAATCGTTACCGCGTTCAACTTTCTATAGTCGACGCAGAGTCGGAGAGATCCATCCGCTTTCTTTACAAATAGTACTGGGGAGCCTGCTGGGGAGGTGCTGTGGCGGATATTCCCACTTGAAAGGTATTCTGCTAGGTAATCCTGAGTGCCTGTAGCTCAACCGCGTCATCCCATACATAGGTCGAAGGTACTGTCTTGCCTTCTTGGATGTCAATGGAGGTCATAGTCGAATTCGGCGGTGGGAGTCCTGCAGCATTAGGTTCGTTGAGAAGGTGGAGGAAGTTGTGATGTTTACTTGGTATGAGGGCCCGGGGGTCTTTGGGTGATGGGGTGAGGAGGTCGTCGAGGGCCTTGAGTGTGGTTGAGTATAGTTGCATTCCTTTTCTTTGTTTATGGAGCAATCTGTGGAGCAGCGTATGAGGTGATAGCGGAGATGTTAGTTGTTGGTTTAGTGGGGGTTCAATAGAGATACTAGCGGTGACTTTGGTGTTGTTGAGGAGCAGTTTTGACACAAGCTGAGGAGTTGAATTGTATTTCGTTGGTGGCAGGGAGAATAGTAGTTGCATGGCTGCGCATCCATGGGAGGCCCATGAGATGGGGTAATGTCTAACTGGGTGACAAAGAAGGGCCTCCTCTCTGTGTCCGTTTATGTCTAAGCTGAGGATGACTTTATGGGTAACCTTTCCTGATTCGATGGGTCTACCATCTATTACGTCTATGTGTGTGGGAGGATGAGGGGGGTTTGTTTAAGTTTGTGGTGGCGTACGAAGTTTTTATCTATGAAAGCGTATCCTGAGGCGCCAATATCAATGAGGGCATATGATGGGATGAAAGAATCTTTATTTTGAGAAATAGAACAAGTTACGACTAATTGATTCCCATCCATATCCTTCTCCGAAACCAGCCAGAAACGAAATCCTAGAAAAATCTTTTAACTGTCCTGGATTGAGCCACTCAGTCAGGAAAAATCTTCTTGCCTCATTGCGGAGGCTTCCTCTTCTCTTTCTTCATTTCTGATATCTGCCCTAGCTCCCCTTATCCTGGGGGCTGGGTTCCTGAAATTGGCGCCTGTGGGCATTCCCGAATGAGGTGTCCTACACCTCCACAATAGTAACATCTGTTTTCGACCCGGCGGGCCTCCCTTTCCTGAGGGTCCGGGTGGCCCCGACCAGTGGATAGATCCATGGGGACTGTTCCTCCAGGTGTGTGTGATGGGTGAGCGGCGGCAGGTGCGGTGGCCGAAGGGTTCTTGGCGGGGAGGGTGTGGCAGGCGGGGGGCAGTGAATGTGAGAGTAGGAGCTTGGTAGCGAGAGGGGGGTGGAGCTGGCGCGGTATAGCGAGGGGCTGGGCGAGCGGGCGCAGAGGACTGATAGCGAGGCGGAAGCGGGCGTTGAGGGCTTGCTGTTTGTTATCCAACCGCTGCAGGATGGTAGCGAGTTAAAGACTGTGGCGGGGTATCCTCATGGACCATGAGTCTGGTCAGCTCCTCGTTTAGTCCGGCCAGGAGGCTTTCCACATTGGCAGCCTCTCCTAACCCGGCATCGGCTGACCGTCGTTGGAACTTCGGCAAAGTAGTCTGAAAATGATCGTCCGTACTGGCGTGGGTTCCTGAGCTTCTGGCGGGCGGTGCCGACCAAGTCCGGATCTCCAAAGGTGCGCAGAGGATTTCAAAAACCTATCCATGGAGGGAGAGATTAACCCCAGTGTTGGTAAGGTATAAGATGAACTGTCAATGGGCGGGCCTTCCAGGCGCAGAGATGGCATAGGTGAGTTTGGTTTCAGAGGTGGAGCACCGGTCGGCATTGCCCAAGAGCTTTTAGTTTCAGCATGTGTTGGAAGAGGAAGTATCACTAAGATCACGCTGACACGATATCGAAGACGGTTGCGGAAGGCATGATTAGTCAGGGTTTCTCTTACGTTTCTATGGGTTTCGTTGCAGGGTTCTATGAGTCAACGCCATGCAGGTATTTGTAATGATGGTTTCTACGGCTATATATGCGCCTGCCTCGCCAGGACTTCTTCTTCTCCTTTCTTCTTCACGAACCTTCCTGTCATCTTAGGCGCCTCTTAGTCTTTGCTTGTCTAGAATACATTCTTCTTGGTCCTCTTCTTGTCACTTTCACGACGTTAGACTACCTCCTCAAGACCTCGCCAGACTCGCCTTCACCCTTCGTCCCAAGTTCCCGGTCGCCTCTCTCCCACGAGCCCACTACCTCGCTTTCACCATAGTTCAGCCTTGGTGGTTCACCTTGGCTTATTCATTCGCCTCGCCTCGATTAGCATGATAAGGTTGCGCTCCAACGCCAACCCGAACCACAACCCCGCCACCATGTCGCAAGAACACACCATGACGGACCCAATTGAAGTCGACTACGACCGACTCGAAGAGATCTGAACCGCTTCATCCAACTATTTCCCAGAGTACCACCAGGCGCGTCCGAAGACGCGGTCTTCAACCATAGCATAGTCATCCGCTGCCAGCAGGCGGTCCAAGAACTTCGCAACGAGCTTAGATTAGATCAGGAAGAAGCTAGCGAAGCAACGGAGGCATGGAAGAAAAGATTGACAGAACTGGGACAGGAGTTGGACAGAGAAGAAGCAAAGGTAACGACCCTCCAAGCCCAAGTCACCACCCTCCAAGAAGAAGTCGCCACGGCGCAGCAAGAAACCCAGATTGCCCAGGCTGCCCTCGCCAGACCACCACCACCAACAGCAGAGCCACCAGCCCCGCCCAAGACTCTCCTCCTCGCCAAGGCCAACCGATACCTCCAAGGCCTAGCAATAACCCACCCAGAGGCAAGGGTGGAGAAGTCGGAGAAACTTCCAGATCCCAAGCAGTTCACGGCGTGAGAAAGGAACTCCTCTCTTCAAACATATGATGACACTCAAGCTCTTGGGCAATGACGACCGGTACACCACCCTACAGAACCAACTCACCCACGCTATCTCTCCTAAGGCCCCGCAGCTGACCAGTTCATGCCATACCTGACCAACACAGGGGTTAACCTCCCCTCCATGGAAAGGTTCTTTGAAATCCTGACCACCGCCTTTGGAGACCCGGACTTGGTAGGAACGGCTCGCCAGAAGCTCAGAAACATCCGCCAATATGGCCGTTTCATTCTCGACATTTATGCGGAGTTCCAACGCTACGCCGCTGATGCCGGGCTGGGGGAAGCCGCCAATGTGGAAAGTCTCCTTGCCGGACTAAATGAGGAACTGACCAGACTCATGGTCCATGAAGACACCCCCGCCACGGTCCTTGAGCTCGCTACCATCCTACAACGGTTGGACAACAAACAACAGGCCCTCAACGCTCGCTTATCAGTCCTCTCGCGCGCCCGCCGCAACCCTCACACCGCGCCAGCTCCGCCCCCACCTCGCTACAAGCCCCCGCCTGCACTTCGCTCCGCCCTCCGGCTCTCACACCCTCCCGCCAGAACCTCCGGCCGCCGCACCTGCCGCCGCCCATCCATCACACACACCTGGGAACAGTCCCCATGGATCTGCCCACTGGTCAGCCTGACCCTCAGGAAAGAGAGGCCCGCCGGTAGAAAAACAGATGTTACTTATGGAGTGTAGGACACCTCATTCGGGAATGCCCTCAGGCGCCGCCCCCCAGGAACCCAGCCCCCAGAATAAGGGGAGCTAGGGCAGATATTAGGAATGAAGAGAGAGAAGAAGGAGCCTCCGGCGATGAGGCGTCAAAAGATTTTTCCCTGGACTGAGTGGCTCACTCCAGGGACGGTTAAAGGATTTTTCTAGGATTTCGGTTTCTGGGTTTTCGGTTTCGGAGAAGGATATGGATGGAAATCAATTAGTCAGAACTTGTTCTATTTCTCAAAATAAAGATTCTTTCATCCCATCATATGCCCTCATTGATACTGGCGCCTCAGGATACGCCATAGACAAAGACTTCAGATGCCACCACAAACTTAAGCAAACCCCCTCATCCTCCCACGACACACATAGACGTAATAGATGGAAGACCTATCGAATCAGGAAAGGTTACCCATAAAGTCATCCTCAGCTTAGACATAAACGGACACAGAGAGGAGGCCCCCTTCTTTGTCACCCAGTTAGGACATTACCCCATTGTTATGGGCCTCCCATGGATGCGCAGACACGCAACTACAATTCTCCTGCCACCAACGAAATACAATTTAATTCTCAGCCTGTGTCAAACACTGCTCCCTCAACAACACCAAAGTCACCGCTTAGTATCTCTATTGAACCCCCACTAAACCAACAACGAACATCTCCACATCACCTCATACGCATTCCACAGACTGCTCCATAAACAGAGAAAAGGAATGCGACTATATTCAACCACACTCAAGGCCCTCGACGACCTCCTCACCCCATCGCCCAAAGACCCCAGGGCCCTCATACCAAGTGAACATCACAACTTCCTTCACCTCCTCAACGAACCTGACGCTGCAGAACTCCCTCCTCGCCGACCCGACTATGACCTCTCCATTGACATCCAGGAAGGCAAGACAGTACCCTTCGGACCTATGTATGGGATGACGCGGTTGGAGCTACAGGCACTCAGGGATTACCTAGCGGAATACCTTTCGAGTGGGAAGATCCGCCACAGCACCTCCCCAGCAGGCTCCCCAGTACTTTTGTAAAAGAAAGCGGATGGATCCTCCGACTCGCGTCGACTATAGAAAGTTGAACGCGTAACGGTTAAGAACCGCCACCCACTACCGCTAACTCCGGAAACTTTCATGGGCATCTCGGCCGCCAAATACTTCACTAAACTAGACTTACGCAATGGATACCACCAGTTGAGAATCAAAGAAGGAGACGAATGGAAAACGGCATTCGTGACCAGGTACGCCACTTCAATACACGGTCACGCCATTCGGTCTCACCAACGCTACCGGCAGCATTCCAACATTGGGTGAATGACATGCTACGCCACACCTTGATCATTTCATGACGGCCTATCTAGATGACATACTCATCTACTCTGCCACACTGAAGAAAGCATAAGGTCCATGTTGATAAGATTCTTCGGATACTGGAACAACATAAAGTACATCTAAAACCTGAGAAGTGTGAATGGCATGTCAAAGAAACAATGTACCTGGGATTCGGACTCACTCCTGAGGGAATCAAGATGGACGAAAAAGAAGGTCGCTACAATCAGGGATTGGGAAACACCAACCTGTCTGAAAGACGACAGGAGTTCCTAGGCTTCGCTTAACTTCTACCGGAGATTCATCTACGATACTCCAGAGTTGTTTCTCTAACGGCCCTCACTAAGACAGGAGTAAAGTTTGAATAGACTGAGAAGACCAAAAAAGCTTTCGATAACCTAAAGATAGCATTCACCACCGCACCAATACTCAGACACTTCGATCCCGACCGAGAAATCATAGTGGAAACAGACGCCTCCGACTATGTCTCCGTATCACGGCGTACTACGAGCTACTGCGGAGGAAAGGATATTGTGGAATCGGGTCTTGGGTCTAGGATTTCTCTTCGGGTTTCTATGGCTTTCCGTTACACGGGTTATGAGTCATCCTTGGGCAGGGATTAGAAACTGTATATATAATGCCATTACTTAACCTTTCCTTTGTCCTTTCTCTTCTTTCCTTTCCTACGCAACCTTCCTGTTATCAACTCTACGTTTCTAGTTTCTTTAGTGTTACTTGTTTCATCTCGCTTCTCTGAATAGAATACGTCATCACTCTTAGTCATCTCGCCTCGCAAAGATCTCGTCTCGCCACCATAGTCCTCGCTCATGCACGATATAGTCAGACGCTGCCTTCTACTGGTATCTTCGCTTCACATTACTTCGTCCGACTGCCATCTGGACTCTGTGTCCCCACTACCCTGCTTCTCTAAGTCCCTCGCTGCCGTCTTCGCCTCGCCTCGCCTCGCCCTCGTTCGCTCGCCGCCTTGCCAAGTAACCTTGGCTAGTTTAGATATAGTCTCCGCTTCGCTCAGAACACTAAGGTTGCGCCTCCCACGCCAACCTTCACAACACCAACCTCGCCGCTTAGCCTCGTCGCCACCATGGTCGACCTCAGCTGGGACGCCCCAATGAGGACTGTCGCCACCCTCTCGCCTTTCTCCCGGTCCTCGAATGCTTCTTTCCTGAACGGAAAGGATTCTGTTACCTCGGCCTGCTCCCCAAGCCCATTGGTTCAACATGGGCCATCGACGTCCCGACCCTCCGCTCGCCCTCCGCCAATACGCTTTGAAATATAAACTCAAGCGTGCTGAAGCCCATTGGGCTAAAGCCACCTTCACCCAACCTCTCGCCGGGCAGCTCCACGTTGGAGCACCCACCACCGACGACCCACACCCCGCGCACGACACTGAGGCCATCATCCGCGGCCTTCGTGACCCCACCTCGCCCATCACACCATCGCCGCCCTGCAGCCGGCCACAGTCCCCTGCCGCGCCTCGAGCCCTTGCCAAATTTCAAGACCTACGGCCCACTACCCACCGATGAGGACTGCGGTCCCGAACTCACGGAGGCTCACAGCCTCATCTCCGAATGCCTGATCGCGTTGACCAACCTCCCCGACGCCCCCGCCCCACACAGACCTGCCGTATGTACGGCCCATGAGGAAGTCATCGCTGACCTCCAACAAGAAGTCGCCGACCTCAAAATCGAGGTTGAGGAATCCCTGGCCGAAGAAGAACAACTTCGGTACCGTCTGGCACTCCATCAGGATGCCCTAGCCACCGCCGACTCCGACCTCGCCGCCGCGGAAGAAAACATCCGCCACATCACCTCCGTCGCGAAAGCTTGGGAAGCCCAGGCCAACGCCACCATCGCTGACCTCCGCCGCCGCCTCACCTCCGCCCCCATCACCAACCAACACCCTCCTCATCCCGCCGCCTTAACCCCACAGCCCCGCTACCTCGCCCCCCGTTCCCAGGATCCCCGCACCCTCAACAACTGGCGCAACAAACCAGTTGAACAAGGGCCAACCAAGCCGGCGTTAAAAGGTCAGCCCCTTTGGTAGAAAATGGCAAACCAAAGGGGCTAGTCCCGCCACCCACTTTTGTCGTCTCCGCTGCTGCTGTGTCCGAGGACAAGATGTCTGAGGACCAACTCGTCGTTACCTGCTCCGTCTCCCAGAACTCTGTGTCCTTCGTGCCTACCTACGCCCTCATCGACACGGGAGCGTCAGGCTATGCATTCATTGACCAGGATTTCGCAACCAAGCACGGCCTCACCCTGACACCCTTGAAGAAACCACGACTGCTTGAGGTAATCGACGGCAGACTAGTAGAATCAGGAAGGATCACCCACGTTGCCAGGCTCTCACTGGATATCCACGGACCTCAGGAAACCGCCCCGTTCTTCGTCACCAAGCTGGGACATTACCCCATCGTCATGGGTATTCCCTGGATGCGACACCACGACCTCGCCCTCCGCCTCTGCAAATCAGGTCATCTTCGACTCTGATTTCTGCACCCAGAACTGCTCTGTTTCCCGCTCTCCGGTCACGGCTCAAGGAATCTCGATCTCGCCCCCCGACAGCCCGCTTATACACATCGCAGCTATCGGGGCGGTCCCCTTCGTAGGCCTCGCCCGCAGACACCAAAACCACCTCTTCTGTGCCTCCCTCCGTGCCATCAATGAAGCCCTCGCCAGGACCCCCGTCTCCGACCCCCTAGCCAACGTACCCCAGGAACTAGCAGAGTTCAAGTCGCTGTTTCAGGAATCCAACGCCACGTCTCTGCCGCCTCATCGCCCTCACGACCTGAAGATAGTACTACAGGATGGAAAGCAGCCCCCCTTCGGCCCGCTCTATGGAATGTCCCGACCAGAACTACAGGCTTTGAGAGACTACATCACGGAGAACCTCGGGAAAGGATTCATCCGTTACTCGGAATCCCCCGCTGGTGCCCCCGTCCTGTTCGTCAAGAAAGCTGATGGATCTCTTCGTTTATGCGTAGACTATAGGAAGTTGAATGAGATCACGGTCAAAAACCGACATCCCTTGCCCCTCATCCCGGAGACGCTGTCCCGTCTGTCCAAGATTACACGGTTAGACCTCAGGTGGGGATACCATCAGATTAGGATCCAAGAGGGTGATGAGTGGAAAACCGCCTTTAGGACTCGCTATGGCCACTTCGAATACAATGTCATGCCCTTCGGTCTGACCAACGCCCCCGCCACTTTCCAACACTGGGTTAACGATCTGCTCCGTCCCTATCTCGACCACTTCGCCACGGCTTACCTCGACGACATCTTGATATACTCTGAAACTTTGGGGGAACATAAACAGCATGTTAGACAAATCCTCAAAATTCTACAGATCCACGATGTCCACCTCAAACCAGAGAAGTGCGAGTTCTACGTCCAGGAGACCAAATACCTCGGCCTGATCATTACCCCGGAAGGCATAAAGATGGACCCTAGCAAAGTTTCGGCAGTCACAGGATGGGAAACACCCACTAAGCTCAGGGAAGTCCAGGAGTTCTTAGGGTTTGCGAATTTCTACCGACGCTTCATATACGCGTACTCCAGGGTAGTTTCCCCACTCACAGCATTGACCAAGAAGGATGTAAAATTCCAGTGGTCCCCAAAAGCAGAAGAGGCATTTCAGAAGCTCAAGGATGCTTTCACCTCGGCTCCGGTACTGGCACATTTCGATTACGAAAAGGAAACCATAGTAGAGACCGACGCTTCCGACTATGTCCGCTTTAATCATGTCCCAATATGATGATCAAGGAATCCTGCACCCAGTGGTCTTCTTCTCCAAGAAGCACTCACCAGCGGAGTGTAACTATGAGATCTACGACAAGAAACTACTAGCGGTCATCAGATGCTTCGAGGAATGGCGTTCGAACCTAGAGGGGTCCAAATTCCCCATCAAAGTCCTTAGCGACCACCGGAACCTGGAATACTTCATGTCCATCAAGCTTCTCAACCGCCGCCAAACCCGGTGGGCCGAATTCCTATCTCGCTTCGACTTCGTCATCAAATTCAGGCCAGGAAAACAAGGGGGAAAACCGGATGCACTCACCAGGAGGTCAGGAGACCTGCCTAAGGAAGGGGATGAACGTCTCACGCACCAGTCACAAGTCGTGTTGAAGAAGGGGAATTTAGATGCAGGAGTCGTTTTAAGTTTGTTCGCGGGTTCTTTGTTAAATGAATCCGCTGAAGGAACGCCCACTGTAAAAGAATTATTGACCCAAGCTTACCAAGTTGACAGTTTCCCACACCAAGTCCTCACCATGCTCCACAACGGCACCAAACACTCCAAGGAAATCTCGTTAGCGGAATGCACAGAAACGGGAGAAGGCTTCCTGCTTTACAGGAACGCGATCTACGTCCCCGACTTCAACGAACTCCAACTGGGCCTGCTACAGGAACACCACGATAAGCCCTCCGCGGGACACCCGGGACGGGCCAAAACCCTCGAGCTCATCAGTCGCAATTATTACTGGCCTAACATGAGGAAGTATGTCGATCGTTACGCCCCTGAACTGCAACACCTGTTCTCGCAGCAAAGCCTCCCGCAATGCCTTACAGGTGTCCTTCGCCCACTATCGGTACCAAAAGGACCTTTGGACCGACGATCAATGGATTTCGCCACGGGACTTCGATGTCTCAAGGGTTTAATGCTATCCTAGTTGTCGCTGACCGGCTGACCAAAATGCCCACTTCATACCCTGCACGGCAGAATCCAACGCTGTCGATGTGGCCAACATGTACCTAGAATCAGTATGGAACTTGCATGGCTTACCGGAAACCATAGTCTCGGATCGGGCACCCAGTTTACAGCAGAATTTTGGAAAACCTTATGTGACCGCCAGATCGCTTCGCTACAGCACAGCCTTTCACCCCCAGACGGATGGCCAAACGGAAAGGATTAACGCAATCATGGAACAATACCTCCGGGCTTATGTCTCTTATCAACAGGATGATTGGGCCAAGTACCTACCCATGGCAGAGTTTGCAACCAACAACCACGTCTCCGAAACCAGCAAGCTCTCCCCGTTTCAGGCAAACTATGGAAGGAACCCACGGATGACATTCGCACCACTACAGCATGGTACCAGGACCAAGGAAGACCAAGCCAACGGTATGGCTAGGGACATGGCACAAATCTTCGAATTCCTATGCGATGAAATGTTTAGGGCTCAGAAGATTCAAGAAGACTCGGCAAACGCAAATAGAACTCCCGCTCCCAGATACGCCGTAGGCGATAGGGTTTTCCTCTCGACTAGAACATTGAGACCAAGCGACCTCAAGAAACTCGACTAAAGTCAAGATCGGCCCCTATACCGTCAAGAGAATGGTTAGTCCTTACGCATATGAACTCAGCCTCCCCGCTTCAATGAAAATCCACCCGGTCTTCCACGTCTCGCTCCTGTCCCTCGCTGCCAACAATCCCGTCTCAGGCCAACGACACACCCCGCCTCCTCCTGTGGAAGTGCAAGGCGAACAAGAATGGGAGGTCGATGCAGTTCTGGATTCACGCCGACGCTACGGCCACGTGGAATATTTGGTCAGGTATACTGGTTACGACGAGCCCTCATGGCAGCCTCCCTCCGACCTCGAGCATGCCCCTGAGCTAGTGCAGAACTTCCACGACAGGTTTCCACGAAAGCCTAGGCCTACCAGGAGTTAGGCCTGGAGGAGGACCTAATCTATCACGGCGTACTACGAGCTACTGCGGAGGAAAGGATATTGTGGAATCGGGTCTTGGGTCTAGGATTTCTCTTCTGGTTTCTATGGGTTTCCGTTACACGGGTTATGAGTCATCCTTGGGCAGGGATTAGAAACTGTATATATAGTCGGCTACGAACCTTTCCTTTGTCCTTTCTCTTCTTTCCTTTCCTACGCAACCTTCCTGTTATCAACTCTACGTTTCTAGTTTCCTTAGTTGTTACTTGTTTCATCTCGTTTCTCTGAATAGAATACGTCATCACTCTTAGTCATCTTCGTCCTCGCAGTATCTCGTCCTCGCTTAGCCATAGTCCTCGTTCATGTACGATATAGTCGTACGCGTCTTCTACTGGTATCTTCGTCTACATCACTTCGTCCGCACTGCCATCTGGACTCTGTGTCCCACTACCCTGCTTCTCGGTTAAGTCCCCTCGCTGCCCCGTCTCGCCGCCTCGCCTCGCCCTCGTTTCGCCCTCGCCTTGTAACCTTGGCTTAGTTTAGATATAGTCTCCGCTTCGCCCGTAACACTCCGCCCGCCATCATGTCACAAAGCGGATGACGATGATACTACACCCGCGCGTTTTTCTCGAAGAAGATACGATTACGGCGCGACACGATATATCGAAGACGGTTATGGAAGAAGGATTAGTCAGGGTTTTCTTACGTTCTATGGGTTTCAGTTGCAGGGTTCTATGAGTCAACGCCATGCAGGTATTTGTAATGATGGATTTCCTTTGGGTTCTACGGGTTTCTATGGGATGAGTCAGCGAAGGGTTTTGCGCTATATATATGGGGGCCTGCTCGCTAGGACTTCTCTTCTTCTCCTTTCTTCACGCAACCTTCCTGTCATCTTAGGCGTCTTTAGTCTTTGCTTGTCTAGAATACATTCTCTATCTTAGCCATAGTCTCTTCGGTCGTGTTGTGACGTTAGATTACCTCCTCGCACTCTCGCTTCTTCACCCTTCGTCCTGTTCTCGTCGCCTCTCCCACGTAGCCCACTACCTCGCTCACCATAGTTCAGCCTTGGTGGTTCACCTTGGCTTATTCAGTCCTCGCCCTCGATTAGCACCGTGATACACGGCGTACCATGAGCTACTGCGGAGGAAAGGTGTTACGGAGCGAAGCGGAGACTATATCTAAACTAGCCAAGGTTCACAACCGAGGCGGGGACAGGGCGAGGACGAGAGACGAAGGCGAAGGGTTCTTATCCGAGGAGCAAGGTCGTGGGGCAGATCGTCCAGATGGCGGTACGGACGAAGTGATGTAAGCGAAGATACCAGTAGAAGACACGCACTACGGTCATGGACTAGGACGAGGGCTAAGCGAGAGACTATGGTAGAAGCTGGCGTAAGAATACGGCGACGAGGATGACTAAGAGTGATGACGATTCTATTCAGAGAAACGAGATGAAACAAGTAACAACTAAAGAAACTAGAACGAGAGTTGATAACAGGAAGGTTGAGAAAGGAAAGAAGAGAAAGAGACAAAGGAAAGGTTCAGAGTAATTATATATACAGTTCCCAATCCCTGTCCGGGATGACTCATGGCGTAATGCTTGAAACCATAGCAAAAGTGAAAACCGAACCGAGAACCCGTTCCATAATATCCTTGTCGCCCGCGATGGTCGTGGTCGCCGTGATAGATTAGGTCCTCCTTCAGGCCTAACTCCTGGTAGGCCTAGGCTTCGTAACCTGTCGTGGAAGTCTTGCACCAGTTAGGGGGCATGTTCTGGGTCAGGGGGTTCTTGCGATGGCTCGTCATCTTGAGTATCTAACAAGTATTAGCGGCCGTGGCGTCGGCGGGAATCAACACGATGTCGACCTCCCATTCCTGTTCGCCTTCGATTTCTACCGGGGGTGGCGGGGTGTGTTGCTGACCTGGGACGGGGGTGTTGGCAGCGAGGGATAAGAGCGAGACATGGAAGACCGGATGGATTTTCATTGAGGCGGGGAGGCTGAGTTCATAGGCGTAAAGACTAACCATTCTCTTGACGGTATAGGGGCGATCTTGCGCTGTCGAGTTTCTTCGAGGTCGCTTGGTTTCAATGTTCTAGTCGAGAGGAAAACCCTATCGCCTCTGGCGTACCTGGGAAGCGGGAGTTCTACTTGCGTTTGCTGAGTCTTCTTGAATCTTCTGAGCCCTAAACATTTCATCGTAGGAATTGAAGATTTGTGCCATGTCCCTAGCCATACCGTTGGCTTGGTCTTCCTTGGTCCTGGTACCATGCTGTAGTGGTGCAAACGACATCCTTGGGTTCCTCCATAGTTTGCCTGGAATGGAGAGCTTGGTGGTTTCGGAGCGTGGTTGTTGGTTGCTTGAACTCTGCCATAGGTAAATCTTGGCCCAATCATCCTGTTGATGAAACATAAGCCCGGAGGTATTGTTCCATGATTGCGTTGATCCTCTCTGTTTGCCCGTCCGTTTGGGGGTGGAAGGCAGTGCTGTAGCGGGGTGCGATTTCTAGCCTATTGCAGAGGGTCTTCAGAATTCTGCCGTGAACTGTGTGCGCGATTAGGAGACTATGGTTTCAGGGAGGCCGTGAAGTTTCCAGACTGATTCCAAGTACATGTTGGCCACGTCAATAGCGCTGGACTCCTCAGTACAGGGTATGAAGTGGGCGCATCTTGGAATGTCGATTCGACGACAACGAGGATAGCATTAAACCCATTGCTCTCTGGGAGTCCTGTAACGAAATCCATTGACACATCGGACCATGGACCTTTGGGTACTGAGAGTGGGCGGAGGACTCCTTGTAGTGCATTACGCGAAGCCTTGCTGCGGGAACAGGTGTTACAATTCATGACATAGCGGTCAACGTATTTCCTCATGTTGGGCCAGTAGTAGTTGCGGCTGATGAGTTCGAGGGTTTTTGCGCGTCCTGGGTGTCCAGCGGAGGGCTTATCGTGGTGTTCCTTCAGCGGATTCATTTAACAAAGAACCCGCGAACAAACTTAGCTTAACTCCTGCATCTAAATTCTCCTTCTTTAACACGACCTGCGACTAGTGCGTGAGTCGTTCATCCCCTTCCTTAGGCAGGTCTCCTGACCTCCTGGTGAAGTCGTCCGGTTTCCCCTTGTTTTCCCTGAATGTGATGGCTCGGCGGGACAGGAATTCGTCTGGCGATTGGCGGCTTGGTGGACATAAAGTATTCCGTTTCTGTGGTCGATCGGGAACCTAGATCCTTCCAGGTTTGAGCGCCATTCTTCGAAGCATCTGACAACCGCTAACAGTTCCTTGTCGTAGATCTCGTAGTTGCATTCTGCGGGTGAATGTTTCTTGGAGAAGAAAGCCACTGGGTGCAGGATTCCGTCATCGTCGTATTGGGACATGATTCCGGCAGAGACGTAGTCGGACGCATCAGTTTCCACGATAGTAGCCTTCTCATAGTCGTAATGTGCCAGTATTGGGGCCGAGGTGAACGCATCCTTGAGGTCCTGAAACGCCTTTTGTGCCTTATGGGACCATTCGAACTTTACGTCCTTCTTGGTCAGTGCTGTGAGTGGGGCGACTACTCTGGAGTACGCATATATGAACCGGCGATAGAAGTTCGCAAACCCTAAGAATTCCTGGACCTCCCTAAGCTTAGTGGGGGCTTCCCATCCTGTGACCGCTGATACCTTGCTAGGATCCATCTTGAGGCCCTCAGGTGATGATGGCCGAGATACTTGGTTTCTTGGACGGAGAATTCGCATTTCTCTGGTTTCAGATGAACGTCGTGGATCTGCAGGACCTTGAGGACTTGTCGCACATGTTTCTTATGTTCCTCCAAGGTCTCTGAGTATATCAGGATGTCGTCGAGGTAGGCTGTTGCGAAATGGTCGAGGTAGGGGCGGAGCAGGTCGTTAACCCAATGTTGGAATGCGGCAGGGGCATTGGTCAATCCGAAAGGCATGACATTGTACTCGAAGTGGCCGTAGCGGGTTCTAAAGGCGGTTTTCCATTCGTCCCCCTCCTGGATCCTGAGCTGATGGTATCCCCACCTAAGGTCCAACTTGGTGTAATACTTTGCCTTGGAGAGGCGGGACAGCGTTTCTGGGATAAGGGGCAAGGGATGGCGGTTCTTTACCGTGATCTCGTGAGTTTCCTATAGTCCACGCGACAAACGGGATCCATCGGCTTTTTGTGAATAGGACGGGGGCACCGGCAGGGGACTCTGAGTAGCGGATAAAACCCTTTCCTAGGTTCTCCGTAATGTAGTCTCTTAGAGCCTGTAGCTCTGGGCGTGACATTCCATATAGCGGGCCGAAGGGGGGTTGCTTCCCATCCTGGAGTACGATCTTAAGGTCATGGGGGCGGTGGGGCGGCAGCGACGTAGCGTTTGATTCTTTGAACAGCGGCAAGAACTCCCATAACTCCTTAGGTACTTTATTTTGCGGGTCCGTGGTGGTCCTTGGGGCGAGGGCTTCATCGATCGCGCTGAGTGAGGCACAGAAAAGTCGGTTCTGTCGCCTACGGGCGAGGCCTACAAATGGCACAGCTCCTATGGCCGCAACGTGGAGGAGCGGGCTGTCCGGAGGGGTGATCGAGATTCCTTTAGCGGTGACCGGGGAGCGGGAGACGGAGCAGTTCTTGATGCAGAAATCAGAGTCGAAGATGACCTGATTCTTCTTGGGGCGGAGGGCGAGGTCGTGGTGGCGCATCCAGGGAATACCCATGACAATTGGGTAATGTCCCAGCTTGGTGACAAAGAAGGGGGCAGTTTCCTGGTGTCCATTGATGTCCAACGAGAGCTTGGCGAGGTGGGTGATTCTTCCTGATTCTACCAGCCTGCCGTCGATTACCTCAAGCAGGCGTGATTTCTTCAGGGGTGTCAGGGAGAGGCCGTGCTTGGTTGCGAAATCTTGGTCGATAAAGGCGTACCCTGACGCTCCCGTATCGATGAGAGCGTAGGTTGGTACGAAGGAGACAGAGTTCTGGGAGACGGAGCAGGTGACGACGAGTTGGTCCTCAGACATCTTGTCCTCGGACACAGCGGCAGCGGAGACGACGAAGGTGGGTGGCGGGACTAGCCCCTTTGGTTTGCCATTTTCTACCAAAGGGGCTGACCTTTTAGCGCCGGCTTGGTTGACACTTGTTCAACTGGCTTGTTGCGCCAGTCCGGTCACCAGGCGGGTGTAGTGTCGTGGTGGTGAGGTCGAGACGGCGGGGCGGGAGGGAGTTTTGTTGGTGGTGTGGGTAGGGACGAGGCGGCGGCGGAGGTCAGTGATGGTGGCGTTGGCCTGAGATTCCCAGGCTTTCGCGACAGAGGTGATGTGGCGGATATCTTCTTCCGCGGCGGCAAGATCAGAGTCAGTGGTAGCGAGGGCGTCTTGGTGGAGCGCCAGGCGGTACCGAAGTTGTTCTTCTTCGGCCAGGGATTCTTCAACCTCGAGCGTGAGGTCAGCAATTTCTTGTTTGAGGTCGGCTATGACCTCTTCATGGGCCGTGCATACGGCAGGTTCCTGTGGTGCGGGGGTGTCGGGGAGGTTGGTCAATATGACCAGGCATTCGGAGATGAGGCTGTGAGCCTCCGTGAGTTCAGGACCACAGTCCTGTAAAATATATGTGCCTGTGCATCAGTGCGCGCGCCAAGGCGCGGCGGGGGGATGTGACTTCGGGCGGCAGGGCGGCCGATGGTGTGTTGGTGGGGGTCGCCAAGACCACGAATGATGGCTTCGTGTCTTGAGGTAGGGACGCGGTGGTGGGTGCCCGATATGGAGCTGCCCGGCAAGAGGTTGGGTGAAGGTGGCCTTGGCCCTAATGGGCTTCAGCACGCTTGAGCTTATATTTCAAAGTCAGACATGGAGGACGGAGACGGAGGGGTCGGGACCGATGCGATGGCCCATATTGAACCAATGGGCTTGGGGAACGAGGCCGAGGTAACAGAATCCTTTCCGTTCAGGAAAGAAGCATTCGAGGGGACCGGGGGAGAAGACGAGAGGGTGGCGACAGTCCTCATTGGGGACGTCCCAACTGAGGTCGGTGGCGACGGAGCTAAGTGGGGTTGGTGTTGTGAAGGTTGGCGTGGGACGCAACCTTAGTGTTACGGGAAGCGAGACTATCTAAATGGCCACAACCGGTGACAAGGTGACGGCAGACGGCGCGGGCAGAAGGCGAGAGCACGAGGTTACGCAGGATGACGGTCATGACAGATCGTCAGGATGTGATGCAGACGAAGTGATGTAGCGAATACCAGTGAAAATTCTTCATGGACTAGATGATTATAGCGAAACTCATAGAAACTAACTCGAGAACCCATTCCGCAATATCCTGTCCTTCGCAGTAGTCTGCGACGCGATAAAAGCGATATTGAATCGGGTCTAGGATTTCTTGGTGTTCTATGGTTTCACATCGGTTATGAGTCATCCCTGACAGGATTAGAGTTGTATATATAGTTATGAACCTTCCTTTGGTTTTTCTTTCTTTCCTTTCCTACGAACCTTCCTGTTATCAACTCTACGCTTTCTAGTTTCTTTTAGTTACTTGTTTCAGTTCTCGAATACTATACGTCATAACCCTTAGTCATCCTCGCCTCGCCACTCGCTTCGCTTAGCTTCTACCATAGTCTCTCGCCACCATAGTCTTAGCCCACGACCGTAGTGCTTCTATCGCAGATTCTCCGCTTCACACCACTAAGACTGCCATCTGGACTATCTGTCCCACGACCTTACTCCTCGGTTAAGCCACTTCGCCCTCGTCCCTCATCTTCGCCTTCGTCTTCGCCTCGGTTGTGAACCTTGGCTAGTTCAGCTATAGTCTCCGCTTCGCCCCGTAACAGGAAGTTCCTTCCGGAGGCCCGTGAACTGCTTGGGGTCTGGGAGCTTCTCCGACTTCTCCATTCTTGCTTCTGGGTGTGTTATTGCTAAGCTCTGGAGGAATCGGTTGGGGCGACGAGGAGGAGGTGCGGGCGGTGCTGGTTGTTCTGCGGGTGGTGGGGGCCTGGTTGCAAGTGCTTCCTGGGCGGCTAGGGTTTCTTGTTGCGCTGTGACGACTTCAGCTTGGAGGGCGGTGACCTGGGCTTGGAGCTTTGTGGTGTTTGCTTCTTCCTTTTCCAAGTCTTGCCCCAGTTCGGTGATCCTTTGTTTCCATATCTCCGTTGCTTCATCTGCCTCCTGTTGAGTCAGTCTCAGTTCGTTTCGGAGTTCTCTAACCGCCTGATGGCTACGCATGATTTGACATTGTGGTTAAACAATGCGTCCTCAGATGCGCCTGGTGGTGCTCGGGGTATGCTGGACAAAGCGACCCAAGTCTCTTCAGTCGGTCATAGTCGAGTTCTGTTGGGTCTGTCATGAGTTGTTCTTGTGACATGTCGGCGGAGTTGTGGTTGGCGTTGGAGACGCAACCTTAGTATCACGGTGCTAAGCGAGGACAGGGCCTAAACGAGCCAAGGTAACCCACCAAGGCTGAACTATGGGGAGCGAGGGAGTGCGCTACGTGGGAGAGGGGGCGGCCGGGGAACTTGGGACGGCGACGGGGCTAGGAAATGGCGCGAGGTGCGAGGAGTAGTCTAACGCCCTCGTGCAAGAACACGAAGGAACTATGGCTAAGATAGAGAATGTATTCTAGACAAGCAAAGACTAAAGACGCCAAGATGACAGGAAGGTTATGCGTGAAGAAGAAAGGAGAAGAAGAGAAGTCCTACAAGCGAACGAGCCCCCTATATATAGCCCTGAAAACCCTTCGCTGACTCATCCAATAGAACCCCGTAGAACCCAAAGGAAATCCCTCATTACAAATACCTGCATGGCGTTGACTCATAGAACCCTGCAACCGAAACCCCTAGAACATAAGAGAAACCCTGACTAATCCTTCTCCCCGCAACCGTACTCGATATCGTATCACGCCGTGATAGGGGGTTACTGGGCGCGGCTGGAGGTGACTGGGCGCGGCTGGAGGTGACTGGGCATAACTCTATCATATATACCGTCCTATGAAGATATATATCATCCTATCAGGATATATATATATGTCGTCCTCTCTGGATATATCGTCCTATCTGGATATCGTCCTATCCGGATATATATCGTCCTATCTGGATATATATCGTCCTATCTGGATATATATCGCCCTATCAGGATATTATTGGTATATATCCAGTGCGGAAGATAACTTCACTTTTTGAGCCCAAAACATGCAGAATTATCATTTCTTATCTCCGTACCCAGGATAGATTACCGTGTCACCATACAAATCGATGTACCCTAGGGTATTTGGGTAATGAATACCATAGACCGGTTAGAAACTACTATAGATGCACATACATGGGTGCATGTATGTGTGGGAATTAACCTGTGGTGAATAATACGGGAGAAGCGAGATAGGTATTTACCTCCAGTTCTACTACACTCTCACGCTTTGACGGTTGGATTCTAACTCTATACCAACAACCCCCATCCGTAATAGCCAAAACTTTCCGGGTGAACTGGCCGCTCATTAATCCCCCTCGAGCGAACCTAAGGGGTTTTGGATGAAGGCAAAAGCCCCGATGATTACCCTATCTGTTAGTTTCCATTTTATTCCTGTCCACTCTGACGAATCGGAAGGTGCAAATTTTCACAGCGACCCACAGATACTCGAGTGATTTCTTATGATGGCGAATGCGTGAGCTTCATCATAGGATATCACTCGATATACAACCCACAGATATATTAACCTCCTCGAAGCGGATTGATTGATCGATTGCTTAATTTATATAGCATATAGGGGCCGTCTGGAATGTGAATATAGTTAATTCACGCTTAAATCCCAGTTATGCACGGTAACCACATGTATGTGGATGTGATCGAAGGCTGAATTCCAAACTTCCAGCATATTAGGCACGAGCTGATCAGGCAGGTTATTTTCAGCAGGAAAAATATATAGAACCAACCACTAATACTTTTTACCCCTTAACTAACCCCCAACGAAACCCAGGCTAACCGGCGCTATTGACGATTTATGTAATCACGGAACGCCGGGTATGTACATAACTGTTTGCTTCGTAAGCAGTGCTTTATGGTGAACTTTGGCTTGTGGGTTCTACGTACGAATACAACTTAGTATAGAATATTCTGTAGGGATTCAATATTGGAACGAGAATAGTATAGCTTCATTCAATATCTTTTCGGGGTATGGTCTGTCCTGAACATTTGTCCCAAGAAACAATCATAGCACAAAGAGTACCGCGTGAGTTTTGCTCTTTGATGTCTGTGCACAAGTCAAAAGAAGGAACGGTGCTTTTAAACGATAACTGCAGTTTAGAGGTAACATCACCTCTCTAGCTCCACAATTTCACAAAGGTTCGAGGAAGTTGGCCCAAAAAGCTCCAGCTCACCTACGGCGACGCCACGAAAAATCATATTACTCCCTACCTCCATACTGTTCTCTCTGGCTAGATAATTAGCGCTCAACAATGTCACCTCACGGGCTCCCCGCCGATGTCATCAAGTCGAAGGGCCATCCAGCGATCATTCACCAAACTATTTCAGCTTGATGGTTGGGGGGCGTACCATCAGCGGACGAGCGGGGCTAAGCCGCCGTAACTAAGCTCGGAGCTATGGAGCGGATAACGCTGTGGTGGATAGAAAACTGTCCGATAGACGCATTACTTGCTGGGGGCTTCAGTGTGGGTAAGGTCGGATTTGTCGGGGGTGGGAGGGGAGTGACAATCGAGAGGTAGCGCATGGCGTTCCCTCATTCTACCCTGCACATGAAGGTCTCTGAGAGGAGATTGGCCAGATACAGGACTGTTACTGTTGTGAGGGCCAGCCTGTCACTATTTCCAATTTCCATTGGACGACGTGATTACTTCCTGATTGGTCAAGCTACTCAGTCGCCAAAAGCAGTAAAAGTACACCGGCCCTTGTATCGATGATTCGAGCGGACTGCTACTGTCTAAAAGTTTCTCCATTCGGTATCCATCGGACCATGGCCAGCCACGCTATGGGCCTAGAGATTATTGTAAAAGCTGCAAGTCTGGGGCGAGTGGCGCTATAGCTAGCTTATAGCTAGGACCACCCACTTACCTGCGATTGATCCTTCTAGCTGATGATCGCAATAAACACTCTCTAATATTTGTAAGTTCATTGAGGTTGAAAGACACGGGTCGGAATGGTGGCACCTATTTCGTTTCGCGATGAATTGCCCGAGGGGGTGTATCGGCGTTTCGGCGTATCGGGCCCTGAATGTGGTGATCGACCGCCAGTGGATGGGGATAACCGACGCGCCGTTCGCTGCGCGATGTACGGGCTGTCCTGAGGTTCAACATTCGTACCTATGTGGCCAGGTACCTTATAGACTAGAAACAGTTGAAGATAGACTCCTAACTTTAGAACCGACACAGTCTGGATAGTAAATGCTCGCTAGCTCACTCACATATAACATACATGTAAGTACAACCCTACAGACCTATACTTTCCAACGTTGACCTTAGGGATCCTCCCCATCTATACATTTACTTGGAGAGGTTTAGTAGTAGCTGTTCTAATTAATATGGGTTTTGAGCCTATAATAGCTCTATTGTAGATCTACTTGAGAAATTCAACGACTAATTGCCTCTAGGGTCCGTGGCGCGGATTTTGAACCATATGTCTGCTCATCCCACCGCCTTCATGCTGCATGACCCGCAAACTTGAAATGGCACTGCTTACTGCATTCCTCACCCAATCGACCAACACCTATTCCCTAAAGCAATTGGTTAAGTATGTTTCACTATGGAAAGCTAGGCACCGTAAATCCCTTGTATCCGCCCATTTCTCGGAACCGGCTGGGGGGGCACTATGCCCTCTTTACAGTCCGGTCGGCGGCCCCACCTCGGAGCAGAGAAGTGGAAGTCGATTTGATTCCGGGACACTGTCTCTGGAGACCCCTGCCCCTCAGATCAAAATATGTGAACCAGATACAAAAGAAAATAAAGATATCCTTTCCGTACGTGTGGGGAGGATCCTGCTGGAGGAATAGTTGTGGAAAGAGCCGATTGGTAGAGCTTACTACATTGTCGTCGTGCTGCATCAGCCACTGATTAACGTTAAGCTAGCTGCCACAATTGCAAAGTGGTTCTAGACATGTCAGCTTACCGGTGACGTACTAGGCAGGAGTAAGAGGTATTAGAGAAGCTAACTTTAAATGTAAAAGGATGTTTTATGTCTTGAATGTTTCCTAGAGGGGTTGACAGGTTATACGTCCGTGTAAACGCCTTTAAGACTTCCCGTAGAAAATTTAGAACCTAGATTTTCTGGCCATGTGGCAAAGGCTCATAAACAACCAATCATATTACTAGTTTTAGATTTAGATTCTGGAATCTAAATTTCCACGGGAAGTCATCCAATGCCTATTTGTCTCGCGTGTTCTTTCTATCAGGAGATGAAGGCCTTTATACAAGTTTCAACCTGCAGAAATACCACCGATGGCTAGCTCGATGCTTGGATTGGGCGCGTTGAAGTGTATGTAGCGCGATTCTTCTGGTCCATTAATTTGCACCGATTAAGTGCTCGGGCCTCTAAAACCAGTAATTCCTCTTTTTAGGCGGAGACCCCTTCCTTCAGACCTTCTATGCTATGGTTCCAGGAGAAATGAATCGCACTATCACGGTAAGTGCCATTAGTAAGACCCGAGAGTATATAGAAGGCTATATATAAGCTTATTTTTGGTCTCGATCTTTGACTGTACTGTGAATCGAGTTACCCCCCAATCCAACGGAAGTTACCCAAGGATTCGGGATACTTCTGAAAGAGATCGTTACGTTCCTCGTCCTTAAACATAGCAAAGTCCGAGTGACAAGCTATGACTATTCGTTAGGTTCCAGTCAGTCTTAAGAAGCTAAGTGTGTTACCCGATACTCACTTTGCTTTTTCTAACAGCCACTTACCTAAACATCGACATCAAACAAACACACTGTTTTTCATCTCCACAACGCTCCCCACTATGCAGCGTTAGAGCAACTTACACAATTATCTCTTAGTAAAATATTAGCCCCCGATGGCTGCCGATGAGCCGACAAGCTAGCCACAAACACGCCACGGGGTTTATTTCGCCGATTTGATGCCCAAGACCGGCGCGGCGCGTGCCGAAAGGTGGAGATTAAGTCGGGTGAAACCAGCGTCCGACACCATGGCGCTATCTCTTCGGTAGCAGTAACGAGGGCGGAGAGGGGGGGGGGGGGGGTGTCTCATAGGCACGCTTCACAGATGGTATCGTCATTTTTTCTTTTTTCTTTTTTTGCTGATCTGTGTGTGCCACACGTGGCCTAGAGTCCTTCACACCCCGGCTTTACTTTATAGCCCAAGTATTTTGGGTATACGAGAACAATCTTTTAGCATAAATCCTGTGAGGGGGAATGAAGATCAATCAGAGGGTGGTTGGGAGATCAGCCTTCATATATATATGCGAGTATATATAAGGGAGATTCGGGCACTGGAAAGCTTGAAAGCGTTAGCTAACTGAAAAGTTAGCCATTGGTCAAGTTGCTTTGCAGATCTTTAGAACAAATGGTAAGTGGGGCGCGGTCCATTAATTGTTCCTACATACCAAACGTGGGTAGAGCCCACCTGATTCCAGGATCAAGGTTGCCATGTGTATTGTGCAGGGCCCATTTCTGCACTCTGGCCATGAATATGTGGGCGCACGAGCATCCGGATACCCATTCCGAGAGAGTACAACCTATCAGCCTTCTGTGGTCTTTGCCCTACGACAATATGCGGTCGACTTAGAACAAGAAAAGGAAAACGGAGATGAGGCCCAGGGCCTACACGAGCCATACCTAACCTTATAAGAGCTATAGGCCGATGAAGTTAGTAGTATCTATCTCCTGCGATGGCGTATGTACCGCATACAACCAAGGGTGCCCAAAGCGCAGCCTGAATTTCACGGCAGGTAATGGAGTAGTGAAGCTAAGCCAGAGACCACAAACTGTACCTACCTACATGTTCCTACATGTATGCACTCCTCTCACGTGTGTAAGTACATGTAGGTACATCCTGCAAAATAGAGGCCAAGGTGTTTCAATTGATAGTCAGGATGGTTGACTGAATATCAAAGATGGTTTACCAGAACGGTAAATAAATCTAGGCCAGATGCAAGGAGACAATTGAGAAGGGAATCAATCATATAAGGTCTAGAACGGGCTTATACCGCGTTTGTTCCGACCTGAGGGTTTCTACAATTCAGAGTTTATGGCGGAGTGATTACCGGTTAGACTAATGTACATATGTAGTGATCAAGTCTCGCTAGATACAGAGACGTTAGGCCCCATATGCATTTCCATCCCTGTTTCTCGCTCTCTGTTTAACATTATCCCACCCACCCTCTCCTCCTGACATTAGCGAAATCCTTAGAGGTGGTAGCATGAATAAAGCTACAACGAGACCCCACATCTCCTACCCTCCAAAATGCCAACAGTACCAACCTCCTAACCAACGTCTGTTATGCTCGCCGGCAGCCGGGATCAAATATAATAGCCTAAAACATGACAGGATTTCTCGTCAGCCCAAACTACCAGCCACTTAAGCTTGAAAAACGGGACCACGAGGTCTCGCTTGTTGCATGGGGATTTACGCTGGGATTTGGGTATCTGGTGGCATGGAAAGGACACAAACAGACGTCACGGATACCGAGGAGAAAACGCTTCAGGTCCATGTATTTCTGGTTGGTCTGGGCTGAAGTTATCTCGGTATTTGGATATGGTTGTTTAACTTGGTTATATGTTTCTGAATATGTTGAACCCAGGTCAGTACCCCCGCCCCCCCCCCCCCCCCCATAATTCAACCTGAGAATCTTTGACTGATATGGATGAAAAGCTTTTGGTTGTTTTTTGGTATCTGTTAGTAGAGCATAGTACCCGCAATCCCTTACTATTGATTCTAATACAGCTGATAGGGTTCTTCTGGACAATTCAGACCAATACGCAGCCCCAAATTATTGTAAATCGTATAGCAGTGATTATCGTCGACAAACGTCAAATCATGCTGATTCGGCGCTGTGTTTTTGCAGTGCTAATGACACTGTGTTTTATCTCTGCATTCGTATGGATAGGCGGTTCGCTCCAGATAAATCATAGGTAGGTGATCAGGCTCGTATATCTATATATTGTGTGTCTGTGTGTGCCTTCACTAGTTAATGCACCGAAAAGGTTTATTAGAGGGGAAGAGGTGTATACCCGTCTCGAGGGGGCAATGTTCATCTGCATCGACATCTTTCTCAACCTGTATTTCATCAGAGGCGTGAAGAAACATCTCCTTGAGGCCGGCCTGGAGAAATATAGGCCATTGATGAATTTTGTTTTTGGGATCATCTGCATATCTATATGTTTTGATGTAAGTCTCCGAATTCCAAAGAGGTCCAAGTGGAGCCAAGGATATTGTCTGCGGAATGCAAGTTTGGGATAGGCTGATATCAATTTTAGCTCGTTGTAGTGGGCATGATGGGTTACCATAACCCAAGAATGTAAGACTATCCACCCATATTTCTAGAAGATTTCCAACAGTTTACTGACCTGTCACCCTTCCCCCCGGAAAAAAAAATAGATGGCTGCAATTCCATCCGCTAGGCTTCATCGTCAAGCTCAATATCGAGCTTAGTATGGCAGAACTGATCCGAAAGATTGCCCGGAAAAACGACCTGGGAAGAGTCAACAAGCCCTTTGAGCTCTCTCAAACCAATGCATTCTCAGATTTCACCTTTGTGACCCAGCGGGACGCTCCAAACAGCAGTAGCATAGCGCAGCCGCCAGAGGTCTTGCTCGACATCGAGTCCCTCAGGAGCAGGAACGTCTCTACCGCCTCTGCAGCTGGCTCCGCTTCTAGCCCTCTCCATGGCGGTCGGGCCGCTACAGCTACGTCCGCGGAGGATGATGGGCTGCAGCTGCCAGAGGAGAGGGACTGGGAGAAGATGCATAAACGTCGGCATAGCCACCTATCGTGCTTGAGATAGATGTGCCCACCATCACATTGACAGTAAACACGGGGTTATTTTTGGGTTAGGGGTTGGCGTTATTCGGGAGCATTCATTTTTGTTTATCTTTCTGCCTTTACGAAATAGTGTTGGGAAGCGCACCCACACTAAGTATATATATTTACTCAAATCAACTGCCTACACGGGGTATAAGTAGCATCGAACCAATCTCCTATAGCTATAATATACGGTCCCCTCTCGACTATCTAACTGTCGAATTTCTAACTTCCTCAATTGACCAGGATAATAGAATATCCACCAGTTAATGGTCGATTGGGAGGTTTAATTCTATTCTCTTCTTGTTTTTCGTTCTGGGTTCGGGTTAATAGGCCGCTTAGGGATACGATAGATGTATGTACATAATGAATAGACTTTGAGCCTGTCGATGCTATGAAGGGGCCTGTGAATCGTTGAGGTTGCAGTATGGTTAAGCACATAAGCTGATATATACATGTATATATATAAAGTATATATATAAAAACCAAAAATAAAAAACTACATAACTAACAAAACCAACAACACAAACATCTCGAGACCCCCGCAGGCACCCCCCCCCCCCCCCTATATGCTACAGCCCACAGTGCAGCAGGTATGCTGAAGAGAGATTTTACAGACCGGAATTTAGCTAGCTGTCCGGGGGGGTTATGTAAATGAACCCCGCGCCGCGCCGCCCGGCCATGCACGGCACTCGGGATCGATTTCGGAACACTGAAATGGCTAAAGTGCCGCCATTTTTGTTCTTGGCACCGAGACTGGCTGGTGGTCCTGACACAAAGAGTAGCCTGCATGCATTCACCCTTGAGGTGAGGAGGGGGAGGGTGCTAACGAATTTGAGGCCAGGAATATCATTGGCATCGTGCGCGCGGCGGCTTCACTCATGTGTCAGGACAGGACTACTTACAGATAGTTTTGTGTCGACAAGACTGACTATATGTCAAAAGCCACCTTTAGACCACTAACTCGCCTGACCAGGCTCGGTATATGGGCCGTACCGCATGTGGCGTGGAGGTAGGAATTCTCTTCATGGTTCGGCCTCATATACCTTCAGGACAACGCTAACTAATCAAACCGAGGCAAGTCTGGTCCCATCTTCTCACTCGAGTTACTCTACATTCCGTTGTGGAATTGACCCACTCAGAGACGCATTGTATATATATATATCGCGAGGAAATTAAGCCTGCCAATATAACGGGGGTAAGCTGACTGAGCTCTTGCCCGCCTCTGGTTAATTTGGTGCTTAGCCGCATTCCCATGATATGAAAGGGTGTACTATAGCGGGGGTGGTGTCTCGCCTGTCAGTCGATATACTTATGTATGTATGTGTATTATACTATCAGACCTTAAGGTATAAGGGGACTTGTATTTAAGGAGATGCCCGCGCGCGCGTTGTTGAAATTTCGAGAACGTTTTTTTTTTGCACTTTAATTTGCACTTTTACGACATCCAACCTTTTTTACAACAGACCAATGACGGGACCGACGAAGAAGTGGGCGGATGGGCCGTTCCCGCTGATTAAAACCCCTTTTGTGGATGGCGATGTGAGTTGATGATTTTTGTTTGTTTGTTCCGGTCATAACTTCCAACTCGGTCATGATATCTTACTCGGCCATTTAATATGAACCCCCGTGATATCCACTCAACCCAATCATAAGACTTCACTCGGTCACAATTATAAAAGACATATCCCTCTACCCAATAACCAATTATGCTCCTCCATCACTAACAATCCCCAGCGAACAGACGACTACATCCTAGCAGGGACCCAAATGTCCCTCGTCCACAACGTCATCATCCGCGGCCTCAACGCAATCTACCTCCAATCGCCGCACGTCCACCCAGCCGACCACAGCGACTTCCTCGGCTACTGCCGCGCCTGGTCATCCTTCCTCCACCTGCACCACCACGGCGAGGAAGCCGCGCTCTTCCCCACCCTCGAGAAGCTCACGGGCGTCCCAGGGCTCATGGACGGCAACATGCAGCAGCACGCGGCCTTCGCCGCCGGCCTCAAGGCATACGACGACTACATCGGTGCTGCCACGCCGGAGACGTTCTCTGGCGCGCGCCTCGTCGACATCATCGACGGCTTTGGAGACACGCTCGTTGCCCACCTGGCCGACGAGATCCCGACGATCCTGGGCCTCGCGCGATACAGGGATCGGATGGACATTGCGGAGGTCCTGGAGGCGGAGGCGAGGGGGAGTATGGGGAAGTTGGGGGTTAAGACCACGGTGCCGTATCTCATCACGGCGATGGATGTCACGTTTGAGGGGGGGCTGCATAGGGAGTTTCCGCCGGCGCCGGCGCTGGTGAAGGCCCTGGCGAGGATGCTGGCGCCGAAGTTTAATAGCGGGTATTGGAGGTTTGCGCCGTGCGCGAGGGACGGCATGCCGAGGGATATGTTGGCGGCGCCGGAGAAGTAGCGCGGTGCGGTGGAGGGTGGTCTGCATGGGGGGGCTCTGTTCTGGGTACTTGTTTCAACTACTTATTAATTATACACTTGTTGTAAATGGCAAGATACAAGTAGCGGTGCATCATGTATTTATAGCCACGACCGGGCCTTGGCAGCTGCCTCTGCTTTGGCTCAGAGCCGGGTCTGCGGGATACTGCTAGTGGTTGTGTGTCAATTCAAGACTGTGCATAGACCGTGATTGGCGGGTTTATATAGTAGATTCAATTTAAATATACTTATAAAGATTAAAGCCCAGTTACTCTACTCGAAACCGCAGAGTAGTTCCCTTCCCTACTGGCAAACAGCCACAATTAAACACTATAGGAACTGTCAGTTACATATAAGCTAGAACAATACACAATACAAAAACACAAACGGCGACAGCATCCTTCCCGCCCCACAACGCTATTCCCCCCCCTCCCCGCACACCGCCCGCCAGCGCTCCACCAGCGCGCCCACAGCCTCATCAAACTCGCGGTCAAAGGCATCCAGCAGCTGCTTGTCCGCGCACCTCTCTGCAGCGCGGGCTGCGCGCGCCGCGTCCCGCAGCAGGCGCAGCAGGCGCTCGTAGACGGCGCGGCGCTGGGCGGCCGTCATGGCCTCCCACGTCTCTTTCTGTTGCGTCTGTGTCGTGTGCTGCAGGTGGTGCATTGGGTCGTGCGCTGGGGGGTCGAGCTGGTGGCGCTTGTGGCGGAGGGAGGCGAGGTTGTGGGATGCGGTGCTGGGGAGCCAGCGTTGGTGGTGGTGGAGGTGGAGGAGGGAGGAGAGGGCGTGGAGGATGCTGGTTTGGTCCGGGGTGGTGCTTGGGGGGGGTGGGGGGGGTGGGGGGGGTGGGCTCGAGCTGGTGGTTGGGGGACATTGTTGGGAGGTTGTGGGTAGCTGTAGGTGTGGTTGGTAAGTCTTGCTTCAGTAGATCGATTAAGGCTAATATATATCCTGTATGAACAAAGAGGGAGAGGGCTGTGGGGGCAATAATTATAATAACTTAGTCCCAGTAGCCGTGCATAGAATATAGCTGAAGGGGAGGAATAACTAGAAGGGCAGATCAGTCGTGATAGAAATATGAAGGTGGTTATGATGTAATTGTATTTATCGGCCCCGTGATCTCCAGCAAACAAAGAATGTGAGACATCAATGAAATTATTACTTTATTGTGGTCGAGTGATTGCTGGTGATTGGGAGTGGCGTTTGTGTGGCCAAAGGGTGAGGGTTTGAGTAATAAATCGATATGTTTGGTACATACATTACCGGTTGACCCATGGACACATAAAGTGCATCATGTTGTATGCTGGTTGCCTTATGCGGCGCCCTGGCCTCAATAGGCTGCCAGATCAGGACCGTCAATATGTGGTTGTTTATGGTTGTTTCAGAACCGTACAGCTAATGCATGCACCGGTCTGTCATGACGGCTGTATTGGGTTTTCCGAGTGAGATCTCATGCAACAACTAGAGATCCGTGGAATGGTGGCGTGCGATAACACCATGTCGTGGATATGTTGGTAAGCAGATGATATAAAATGTGCCAACAGCATGACGTTGGCTGAGGAGAAGGCCTCCTCTGATTATAGAATTGCTCAAGACAAAAAGTCCTGCACATGTTATTGGTTGGACGACTGCAAGTCTCTTCCTAGACAGCTAGACTTTCTGTTCTAATTCACAGCGTTTTCGAATACAACCACTATTGCATACCATGGCTTGGTGGGTTTTTGTGTGGCATGCAATAGCGGTTGTGTTCGGAAACGTTGTGAAATGGGAGTACACGCATATATAGAGGTGCATACTATATTAGGACAAAGTACCAATAACGAAATGCAGTCATGTCCCTAGTTAGCATTCTAGTAACCTGCACCTATCACGTACCACTTTCGAATAGAATCTGGGGTCGACAATTCCATCAGTCAATCGATCGAGCGGTCCGGTCCCCAAACCTCTTACCGCCCAGAGTACAGTAGCGGAAACCACCATGTTACTGTTGGATACGTGGCCTTGATCAACAACAGCCTTAGGCACCACATCCAGAGATCGAACTCTCCATTCATATCTTGTCTCGTCTTCCATCCAAGCCTTGCTTCTCCACGGACGCCGATCGTTCTTTCCCAGGGCAACAGACCTCTCCCGTCTCTGATTTTCTGTATCATTCAGTTCGCAAAAACGCATTTCGGATATGTAGATGGCGCCTTTCGGACAACACTGATGGACTCGACTGGTCGGGCAGACATCTCCGGGGCGGTGAGCCCTGAGCTCAGACAAGTGCTCCTGCGGGGTGGGGCATGCATGTATGTGGATAGACGCCTACTTAGTTAACGGTAAAAAGCTTAAGTCGAGTGAATAAGATTCCGAGCCTCCATGGTACATGTAGTTTTATCAAACATCAGATTCATATATGTGATATATGTCCACTTCCTCACTGGCGCGCCAGATTTGGAAACAGTAGATCTGAATACGTGTGTGCACCGCTCTCTCCATCATCCCCCACCCCCCCCCCCCTGGTTTCCGTAACTGAGCTGAAAGGTTAAAACTAGTTCTGGGTTCTCGATACGAAGCTAAAGCCGAATCAAACCTCAACCCCGAATGTTAATACAAGCAAGGATGGTCCTGGAGACCTTTTTCTCTTCAAGTACAATATCCGCTCCCAGTCTCTATCAATAGCCAGCCTAGCTAGGCATCTATATACTTGATTATTTCCTGTGTGCATCAACCAGGACCAATAATAGTCGAGCCGCCAAGGTGCCTCATCTCAATTGCGTCCACTAATTGCCCCAGAATCGGAAATGCTCGCGTGGTCAGAGCTCTAAGCGGTTAATTTGCGATAATTATGGCCTCGCTGGTTGGACATGTATTTTCAGCTGCTCATCACAGGCAAGTCGCCAGCAGCGAATCAAACCTAGAAAGGCTGCAAGGGGGTGAAAAAACCTTAAGCGCCCTGGCAAGCCAACCAATGAAAACCGTCCATGAGGAATTCTTCACCCCCTGAGTGCGACCCCTAACCCTCACGTTTTGTGAAGGCGGCAAACTATTTCCGGCTAGATGCAGAAGAAATGGACCCCGGAGACGATCAATCGGGGGGAGAGAAACAGGCCCTGTATGGATTGTCAGTTAGCCTTCTGACAGGATCGGCGCTGGCGAGCACGCACGCTTGTTTCGGGATGAGTATGCTTTCGGCACCGGTGTTAGGATAAGGAGGTTGTGAATATCGATTGCTACACCGTACGGTGTGATACTTAAGAGGCGTAGTTCCCCTATGACCGGACTCCTTCAGACAACACCACCACCACCACGAGTCCCATTTTCCTTTTCCGTTTTTGTTTCTTTAAACTTTCACTTCTAGAATCAAACGGTTTCCTTCGATAGGACTTGACGATTCCACTGCAGCGCAGTTTTTCAGCTTTATTTAACTAGTCGTTTTTGTTTGCTACTATTATTACCCCTGGTACTACTACTACTGGCATTTACCGTCTCCACGATCATTTCCAACCACTAAAAAAAAAAACTTGAACCACAATACCAATACCAACCACAAACACCAAGATGCCCCGCTCAGCACTCCACTCGAACGGCGCCGTAGGATACATCTTCCTCGCCAGCCGCACCCTCCAAGGCTGCAGCCTGATCGCAATCCTAGGCATGAGCGCCCACCAGATCGCATCCATGGCAGACGCCATGCAGCGGCCCTCCCCCACCATCGTCGGCACCCTCTGCCTCTCCATCTTCTCGCTCCTCTACACAATCATCAGCACAGCGCTCTACTACGACGGGCAGCTCCCGCACCACTACGCCGCCGCCAGCGACGCCCTCTTCTTCCTCGCCAGCCTGGTGGCCGCCGTCGTGGTCGGCAGGCCACTGGCATACCTCTCGTGCCGCGCCGTCGGAATCTTTGTCGAGAGCAACACGGGAAGCTATGTCAGCGTCAACGTGGGCTACCACGCGAAGCGCGAGGACCTCTACCTGCTCCCCATGGACTATGCGCAGTGGGTGATGAGCGGCGTGGGCGTGTGCGGGGTGATGAAGGCGGTGTGGGCGCTGCTCATTGTCGTCACGGTTGTGTTTGCGGCGTCGGCGGCGTGCTTGGGGTGCTTGTGGAGGAAGGGGGGCGCGAGGGTGGGGAGGAAGTGGGCTGGTGTGGTTTAGGGTGATAATTTGGACATTCGTTTTTTTTTTTTTTTTTGATAGCGGGAGGTGTTTTTTTTTGTTATTGCTTTTCCTCTCTTTTGTCTATTGGGTGAGAATTGTATTGTATTTTTTTTATTATAAAGCGGGAGTAAAAGTGTAGCATCTATTAGCTATAGCTACATAGTCATAAATATCAAGTTCATATTCATATTCATATTATTCATACCGGGTCATTAATTACATTCCAATAAAAAACAAGCCATTCCAATAACAATAAAAAAAAACCGGCCATTCAAGCCATCACTACAAAAAAAAGGGGAAAAAAAACCAACCTAAAAATCATTACCCCTCAACCTCAATCTCAATCTCCCCATAACCCTCTCCCACAAGCTCCAAACACTCGACAACCCTCTGCATCCCCCAAAGACACTTCTCCTCCTCGAGCCGGCCGGCAACAACCTGCACGCCCAGCGGCAGCCCCGCCATGGCCGCCGCGTCATAGTCCGCGAATGCGTTGCGCGCAATCTGGTTGTCGAGGCCCCTCGCGAAGCCCTTCGGGAGCACGTCCGCGGCTGCATCAACCTTGGTCACCGGTAGCACTCCGCATGCGTAGTCGAGCTGTTATCACCCCCACCGTTAGGTTAGTACTTTGTGGGAGGGGGAGGGGGGGCCAACAAGGTTCCACAGAAACGTGTATCCGCAGCTTGCAAAGCCGCGCTTCATGCCGCCGTGGGGGACGGCCGGCAGGGCGTTGGGGACGGTGATGATGAAGTCGAGCTCGAGGGCGCGCCAGTAGTCGAACCACTGGCGCCTGACGGCCTCGCGCTGGACGACGAGCGTCCACTGGTCCTGTGCGGAGCGGGCGCTCCAGCCGCTGAGCACGTCGGCCCACTTTGCGTCGCGGCGCAGGTAGCGCACGTAGGCGCAGTAGAGCGTCTTGAGGGGGCGCGGGAGGAGGAAGTAGAGGCGCATCTGCGCCACGCCTGGGTCGTTGGCTTCGAGGATGCTGCGGAAGTGGGAGGCGTAGGTGCCGCCGCCGTCGGCGTTGAGGGCGTGCGCGGCGATGCGTAGAGAGGTTACGTTGTCGGGGACGGCTGTGGGGTCTAGGTCGATGAGTTCCTCGCCCTGCGACTTGAGGGCGCCGACGGCGATGTCGAGCGCGCGGGCGCAGGCGGGGGATGGGGGGACGACGGTGTCGGTGCGTAGGACGCCCCAGCGCATGGGGCGCTGGCGCGGGAGGAAGGGCCGCCATGGGAGTGGGTGCACGCTGTGGTCGTAGCGCCAGGGCTCCATGCCTACCACGGCGCCGAGGAAGTAGGATAGGTCGCCCATTGTCCGCGCCATGGGGGAGTAGACGGCTGGGACGCCCTCCTGGCCGGCCATGGCCGTCATGCAACCGCTGCGGGGGAAGCGGCCCGTCGAGCAGCGCAGGGCGTAGATCCCGCAGTAGTGCGCGGGGACGCGAACGCTGCCGGCGACGTCTGTGCCTACGCCGATGCGGCTGCCGCCGAGGGCTAGGAGCGCGGCCTCGCCGCCCGTGCTGCCCCCAGGGGAGTACGCGCTGTTATGGGGGTTCGTGGAGCGGCCAAAGACGGGGTTGGAGCTCTCGAACGAGAGCAGCGTGATGGGGACGTTGGTCTTGACGAATGGGACGGCCCCGGCGTCGCGCAGGAGCCGTACCAGCGGGGCGTCCTCCTTTGCTGGGTGATTGGTGTATCTGCTGTAGCCGATGCAGCTATCGTAGCCCGTCACGTTCACGGTGTCCTTGAGGCTCACGGGGATCCCGGCGAGGGGCCCGTCGAGGTTCACTCCCGGGGTGGAGGAGGGGGAGAGCCATTGCTCGGCCAGCGGGAGGAGAACTTCCGTTATGCAGTTTGTCTGGGCGTGGGCGTGTAGGGCCCGCTTGCCGTATGCGTGCAGGATGTCGAGGGGCTTCCATTCGCCCTTGCGCACGAGGGAGGAGGTGATTGATACGGGCGTGGTCAGGATCGTGATGTCGGGGGGCGTGAGGGGCTCGTGGTAGACTTGGGGGAGGGAGGCGATGGCTGAGGCACGGGAGGCCTGCTTTTCTTTGCTGGGAGGTGGGGGTTAGCTGTGTATAATAGTTATAGAGGGGGAGGTACCAGTCTCGGCGGTGGATGAAATAGCTGATCATTGTTCACTCAATTGCGAATAGATGATGGTGATGGTGATGATGATGAAGATGGTGAGGATGATGATGATGAAGAGGAGAGGAGAGAAGATGAAGATGAAGATGAAGATGAAGAGAAGAGAAGAAGAACAAGAGATCAATCAATTCCTCGTGCGTGTTCTCGTCGGCAGCGAATCAATCGACTCCAAGGGTCCGTGCGTTGTTGCGGGGAAATCGAAGCATCGGAGCCAATGATCGGTGCGGCGGTATTTATTTATTTATTTATTATTTATTTATTTATTTATTACAACTATTTACAGATATTCAACTCTCTGATATTCAACTCTCTCCACTCCACTCCACTTCTATTTCTATATCTCTAATAGACTCTCACTCCACTCTATCTATTGCCGGTGACGTGATAGCCCCTGTCTGCTTCCTAATGCCGAGTATATTAATTGATTAATTGCCATCATGGGTACGTCCCTGGTCTACTTATAAGTGGAGGAGAGACCCTCCTCCTCCTCTCCTCCTCCTCCTCTCTATTTCTATACTCCTCCTCTCTATACCTATACTCAATCCCTACACAATGGCACAGGAACGCCCCCCCTCCGTCGCCACCCTCGCAATCCACGCCGACGACACCCACACCGCCCGCACCGTGACCGACGTCGCCCCCCCGGTCCACGTCTCCACCACATTCCACTACCCCCGCGACCCCTCCGCCCTGACCCCCTTCTCTGACCTCGTCGCCGCCCAAGCCGCCGACACCTCCGGGAATGTACGTCCTCCACTTACCTCCACCCACCACCACCACTAACAACCTAATCAAACAGCCCGAACCCCTCCCCTACATCTACTCGCGCCTGTCCGCCCCCTCCAGCACCCGCCTCGAGCAGATCCTCAGCACGCTCCTGCACGGCCCAAGCACAACCTACTCGAGCGGCCTCGCCGCCTTCCACGCCGTGCTAGTACGCACCAACCCGCGCCGCATCTCCCTGGGCAACTGCTACCACGGCTGCCACAACGTCGTCAAGATCTTCACCCGCCTAACAGGCCTGCAGACCCTCCCTCTCGACTGCCCCGCCGAGGACCTGCACCCCGGCGACCTGATCCACCTCGAGACACCCCTCAACCCGGACGGCACGGCCAGCAGCATCCGCGCATACGCCGAGAAGGCGCACTCGCGCGGCGCCCTGCTCTGCGTCGACAGCACGTTCGCGCCCCCCCCGCTGCAGGACCCCTTCGCGCTCGGCGCAGACCTCGTCATCCACTCGGCCACAAAGTACATTGGCGGGCACTCGGACCTGCTCGGCGGCGTGGTGGCCGCGCGCGACGAGCACCAGGCCGCCAGCCTCCGCTGGGAGAGGATGTATGTTGGCTCCGTGATGGGCGGGCTGGAGGGGTGGCTCGGGCTGCGCAGCATCCGCACGCTTGAGCTGCGCGTGCTGCGGCAGTCGGACAGCGCCACGAGGCTCGCCCGGTGGCTGGCGGAGCTGCGCCGCCGCGACCCGCAGATTGCTGCTGTTGTTGCTAGGGTCTCACATGCGAGTCTGCAGGAGGGGGAGGGGGCGTGGCTGCAGGAGCAGATGCCGAATGGCTTTGGCCCGGTGTTTGGCCTCCATACCGTGCGTGGGGAGCAGGCGCGCGTGCTGCCCAGTAGGCTGCGCTGGTTCCACCATGCCACGAGTCTGGGAGGGGTGGAGAGCTCGGTGGAGTGGAGGGCTATGACGGATGAGTTTGTGGCGAGGACGGTGGTGAGGGTGAGTATTGGGTTGGAGGCGTGGGAGGACCTTAGGGATGACTTGGAGAGGGGCCTCAGGGAGGTGGCGGGGATGGAGATTTAGATGTGGACGGTATGTAGGTTTAGAACAATAGAGCTAGAGTATATAGTTCCTGTTTGTTTCTGTCTGTAAAGGTTGATTCTATAGAGTGGCCATTGAGGACCGGCCATAATCAATATAAGCTTCCTATTCAATCATTGTCCCCGTGTATCATCGGACCGGCATACAAGGGACGGTACTCCCAGCCGTGATATAAATCATTGACATGCACGGGGACTCGATAATGTCAGAATCTATACCTCCATGCCAGCTATAGGTATATAACGGGGTATAACTACTCTCCAGCCCTGTGATCATTGGCATTGAATCAATCGGGACCTGCTCGGCCGGGAACTCCAAACACCCTCCAACAGCCCCGGTATATAGATACATCGACTTGTAAGGAATTAATTGCCAAATTAATAGTGTCCTGTGGGTAAAATCATTCACGTTTTGTGTGTGTAGTTGATAACTTTAAACCCTAACCCTGTGGGAAACATCATCGTTAGGAGCCCTGGACTTGTGCTGTGCGTATACCGTCGGGTTGGTTGGTTCTGGTGTACATACATGTGTATTTAGGAAATCATCTGTTGATGCATTTACACTGGACTTTAATTCGTTTAATTCGTTTATGCTTGTATGGGAAAAGGCATTTATCGGCTGCAATGATCGGTGCTGCAGGAAATCGCGGGACGATAAAGACACCGAGTTACTTTCTATGCAGCATCACCACCCATCACACACACACACATCTACAGTCAACATCGACAAACCTCCCATCGACACAAGCAATTGCCTCCAATCTCGATACTTCAGCCCAGACTCTCCCTCCAAGACATGCCTTGGCACCCTTATCCACAGGTACCCACTCTCCCTCTCTACTAATCCCCAAACTAACACACCACACGCAGCCCCCAAAACCACACTATACCGAATGCAAGATCTCCCGCTGCTGCGTCACTGTCTCGAGACCGAGACCCGATTGGCCTGCCCGCCCGCTCTTGCATGCATCGGAATAAAGGCTTCGTTCACTCGTCGACCGTTCTACGTATACGTATACTCTGATAGAAAGAGGGAGAGAGAGGTGTACAAGTGTACAAAACAAGTCACCCTCTGTCTGCCATCATCTAGGACCTCGACATATACATAGCTCGCCTGGAGGATAGATTCCTATAGAGTACACACACAGCACGGATATCAATATACAGACAGAACCATGGGCTCCCACTTTACGCCCGCAAGGTAAGGCTAGCTAGTAGTTACGATATATATACATACAGAAAGCCGTTTACTGACGATTGTCCGCAGGAGGCTACCGCGAAAGAGCATCCGGGCCCTGCTCTACTTCCTCCTCTCCCTCATAGCGCTCCTGTTCCTCTTGAGCCCCCGCCGGGTGTCTACACCTTTCTACAGTCAGCAGCAGCATCAGGAGGGGAGCATAATTGGTATCTCACATCTCTAACCCCCGTGTGTGAAATATCGGGACTTACATCTCCCTCCAGACAGCAACAAAATCTCCTCCCTCGTCCAGGCGCACCAGAAAGCGCCCCTCTTCCCTACGTCCTTCAACCCCCTCTCCGAGACGACCCCACTCACGCCAGGCCCCTGGCACGCCCGCTTCCCCTCCCTCGTGGCCGTCAACCAGCCCTTCCGGCTCCGGATCGACTGCACGCACGCCGACGCGGCCCTCTGCCCGCGCAGCTACAACATCCACCTATACGGGCCGACAGCCGCGGCGGTCCCCATCACGGCCCTAACGGCGGTGACCGCGCGCACCGTGGAGGCGGCAATGATTCTCCACGAGCAAGGCGACTACCAAGTCTACGCATGGCCCACCACCGCCGCCGGAAACTGCACCACGGACGCCGTGGCGGGGACGCCCCACGTCCTGACAGCGCAGCCAGGCCCGTTCCCGCTCGGCCGCGAGAAGCACGACGTCCACCGCGCCTGCAGCTCCCACGACGAGGTCCTGGACGGCCGCTGGATCAGCGCCGGCATGGTCAGGGCCGACATGCGCGCCGCGTACGGGTATGCCCACGACGCGAGGTTCGTGTACTCGCCGTATGGGTGCAAGATCCCGCGGAGGGGCTTTGCGGATGTGGTCGACGTGCTCCCGGGGCTGCGGCATGTGGTCTTTATCGGCGGGTCCGTGGCGCGCGGGTATCTGTGTGCGCGGGGGGGCCTCTTTGCCGGCTCGGACGTCTGTGAGATGCAGCAGCACCACGGACGCTCGGCGACAGCAACGTCACGGGTGCACACTGGCCGCCGCCACGGCCGACCGGCCGCCGTCACGTTCGTGTATCTTGGTGATGGCGGGGGGTTCCACGATGCGGTGCGCCACCTGGACAAGTTGCAGCGGCCGCAAGTCGTCGTCTTTGACGTTGGGAACCTGTCCCTCCTCGACGAGGAGTTTACGGCCTCCCACGGGGACGCGCTGGACTACTTCCACGGCCGCTGGAGGGGCGTGCACGTACTCTTCCGGTCGGGGGCGAGCGTCGTGCAGCCGCTCCTCGAGCAGTGTGGTGAGGAGGGGGTGCCCACGCGCGAGGGCGCGTGGCGCAGGAGGGGGCTGACGCTCGGCGCAATTGCCGGGTGGGCCGACGCGAGGGAGAGGGAGAAGGCGGGCCTTTTGGATGACTTGGAGATGGAGGAGGGCGGGGCGGGGGATACGAGGGTTTCGTTCGTCGATGCGTATTCCGTCACGGACTTGAGGCCTGAGACGAGTGCGGATGGCGTGCTCTGGTCGCTGTCTGGGTTGGGAGGGGGGAGGGAGAGGCCGGCGGTGGGTGAGGCGGACGAGATGTTGATGGATTGGGTGTGGGATGAGGTTGTGACGGGGAGGGCTATGGCCGCGGTGTGAGGGGGGCTTTTGTTTATAGAGATTTTTTATATAGAATTGAAATGTGTATCTCTCTGTTCTGTCTCTGTGTGGTGGAAGGATCAATGATTACTCGAGCATATAATTCTGGCCAGGACTCGAGTGATTGTTCATGACCAACAACGACATAACAACCTTTAATCAACGACGATAACGAACGGCACTGAATAAAACTCATTTACTTCTTCTGCTTTTGTATTTCTTCAGAGATTAATGCGGAATTTACTTATTCTCGTCAGCACGTGACACCCCCACTCGTCACGCACGTCACTGCATGATCTCAGTCACTCTTCAGATATCATAACTCTTCACAACTCCACGATCACAACACCAATCAAACTATCACCACTACTGTACAATGCCACTGACCGACCACCCCCCCCTCCCCTCCACAGACTGGGACGTCCTCATCTCCGGCAGCGGCCCAACACACTCCCTCCTCGCCGTGTACCCCCTCTCCCCCTCACACAGCAAACTAACACCCCAACAGGGCCCTAAGCCGCGCCGGCAAGAGCGTCCTCCAGCTCGACAAGAACGACTACTACGGCGGCGCCAGCACAGCCTTCTACACGCTCCCCGAGCTGACGTCGTGGGCCGCGCGCGTCAACGCCGGGCTCGAGGCCGGCTTCGCAAACGCCGTGCTCACCACCACCGCATGTGGTGGCGCCCTGGGCCGCGGGTACACGCTGGCGCTCGCGCCGGACTTAGTCTACTGGGGGGGCGGGCTGCTGCGGGTGCTGCGCGAGGCGGACATGGCGGACGCGGTGGCGTGGCAGGCCGTGGGTGGGTGGTGGGTGTTTCTGACGGATGGGGAGATGGAAGTGCCGGCGGCTGCGCGGGGCGGGGTGGGTGGCGTGTTGGTGGGCGCGGGGGGTAAGGCTGCGAGGGCGGTGGCGGGGGGTAGGAGGAGGTGGAATAAGGGGAGGAAGGGGGGGGCACCACCGCTGGAGGCAGAGGCGGTGGCGGTGGCGGGGACGGGGGAGGGCGGGGCTACGCTGAGGAGGATGGGCCGCTTCAGGGAGGTTGCCTGTACGTTTGAGGACGTGGCGTGGAGTAAAGACCTCACGGACCGGGACCGCGGGCACCTCGGCGAGTTTCTCCGCTTCGTCATGAAACACGACTCGCGCGCCCCCTCGGACCGGAAACATCTCGACATCTTCACCGGTATTCTCTCTCCCTTCTCCTCTCAATATTGATAGAATAGCTAACACTCTACCTACAGCAAACCGAGAAACCCCCCTCCAGACCTTCCTAACAACAACCTTCCCGCTGCCCCCCTCCGCAATCGCCTCCCTCTCATCCCTCACCCTGCTGGCCACAAGCCCGGCGTCCACGCCCCTCTCCCGCGCCCTCCCAGCCCTCGCCCGCCACTTCCGCTCCCTCGGAAACATCCCCGACGCCCGCTCCGCCGCAGCACTCACAATCGCCTACGGCGGCACCTCGGAGCTGTGCCAGGTGCTCTCCCGCGCCGGCGCCGTCGCAGGCGCCGTAAACGTCCTTGCCCGCGCCATCACGGCCCTCGGCCCCGCCGCGGGGGGGCACAGGAGGCTCGCGGTGGCGCTGGATAATGGCGAGGAGGTCACGGCCGATTGGGTCATTGGCGCGCCGGAGGACCTGCCTGCCAACGCCACCACCACCACCACCATAGCAGAGGGGGAAGAAGGACACACGCTGTCGAAGGGGGTGTATGTGCTCCCCTGCGAGCTGCCGGCGCTGTTTGGAAAGAAGTATGCCGACGAGGCCGTCACGCCTGCTGTCGCGGTGCTGATGGTACCCACTGCCCCCGCCCCCGGCACCGCCACCCCCACCGGCGAGAAGGTGCCCGTGTACATCACCGCGCGGTCCTCCGTGACGGGCGAATGCCCCCGCAGCCACAGTACGCCCCCCCCCCTCCCCCCTTACAAAACCAACTACTAACAGACACAACACAGCGCTCCTCCACGCAACCACCACGCTCCCACACTCATCCATCGACGCCGCCGTGCGCCTACTCCTCGCCGAGTCCTCGCAGCCGCAGACAACACAGCCGCTGCTATCGCTCCTCTACACCGCCACCACCACCGCCGCTGCCGCCGCTGCCACAGCGGGGCCGGGGGTGGTGTGTCTGGGCCCTGTGGACGCCGGCGTTGTGTTCGACGACGGCGTGGTGGAGGAGGCGCGGGCGCGGTTTATGGATGTTGTTGCGGGGGGGGAGGGGGTGGAGGGGGTGGAGGGGGTGGAGGAGAGGTTCATGAAGCTGCCTGATGAGGCCAAGAGGCTGCTGGAGGAGATGGAGGATGCGTAGTGGTGGGGGGTGTATGTATGTATGTATGTAGGTAATGAGAATCCTTTTTTTTCTCTTTCTTTTCTGATTGTAGGTAGGTAGGTAGGTTGGAATACAGCAAAAGCTTTCTAGGGGTATATACGCCCAGGACCGAAATCTAGTACCCTTATAGTGAGTGTGATTACCCTTATATAGCGGGCACCAAGCAGACCAAAGAGTGGTACCCTCATGGAGAGATTGCCCTCCTTGTAGCATGCTTTGCCTGTATATGGCTTGACCTGTCTTCGGTGGTAGTTAGTAATCACAGGTCATCACTCGATATTGAATGACCGTGATGATTGTACTGTGGTGGGCGGATAACAGTCTAGCCAAGTCCACCACCACCAATAGGATAGGTAGTAGTAGTAAGGGGGATGAGATGCATCTTCATTCATTCCCCGGTCCGTTTGTTACGAGCAGCGCCGGGAAGAGACGTTGGTGATCTGCTGCCGGCCAGGTAGGGGTAGCTTGCTCAATAACTAAAACCATGATGGATGGACCGGCTGCTTCTAATATAAATATCCATAAATCATTGCATTCTAAGTTAAGTTACAGCTGAGAAATCATACCCCCCCTCACACACACCCGGGGGGTACCACCTCAACCCTCTCTATGTCTATGTAATCCAGCCTGTGATAAACTACAAGAAGTAACCAAAAACCCAAAAGGGAACTACTCTACATCCCCACATTCTTTCCTTTCTTCGCACCCTGTCCTCCCTGTCCTCCCGCCTCTCCAGTACTGGCACCGGCACCGGCGCCCTTTCCGCCAATCCCCTCCTCATGGTTAATGCTCGTCGGGTCCTGCCCAAACCTGTACTCCGCAGCGATGCGATTAAAGATCTCCGGATTGATCGAGCTGACCGGCTTGACCCCAATCTTCTCCGACTCGGGCGTCCAGAGATAGTTTGGCGTAGCCCCCGAGGATCCGCCTCCCCCGCGCCTCGCCAGCCTAGAACCGGCCGGCTGCTGCTTCCACGGCTTGTTTTCAGAGTTGTAGGCAATGTTTCCGGGCATCAGGATGGTATCGAGGTGGCCCTGCAGGCCCTGGAAGCTGGTGGCCCGCTCATAGCGCGATGCGTAGTCTTTGAACAGCTGGTCAAACTCCTCGCTGGTGATCTCGACCTCGTTGAGCTCTAGGTTATCGATCTCTTCCTCGGCCTGTTGCTGCTCGGGGGTTGGCTCCGGTTCCGGTATTGGCTCGGGCTCGGGCTCGGGCTCGGGCTGGGGCTGGGGCTTCTTGCCTTTGTTGAACATGCTTGGGATGGCGCGTTTCTCGAGGTCTTTAGAGTCCTCGGCTTCACCTTCGGCGGCCTCTTCAGCGTCGGCGCGGGATTGCTCGTTCTGGGCTTTCATAGCGTCCATGAACTTCTTGAAGTTCTTGCCAAGCGGTGACAGCCATTCCTGGAGACTGACGTCGTTGCTAAATTGGACGTTGGACTTGGGGGTGAGGAATTCGAGGTCCTCGTCGCTGACGTCAATCTCGCCTTCGCCCGCGGGGTCGGTGGCCCATTGCTTGGGCTTCTGGATGCGGTCATTTACGATGGGGAGGAGGATGTCGTATGCTGTGGGGGGCTCGACGATGGCTTGTTCTTGGGCCTGGGGAGGGGGAGGGGGAGGTGCTTGGGCAACTTGCCATGGGAGGGGGTAGGGGGCCGCCGGTGCGGCAAGGACGGCAGGGGCGAGGAGGAGAATGGGGAGGAGGAATTGCATGTTGGTGGTGTACAAATGAACGGTTCCTTCTGGTGGAGGATTTAATGTAATGAATGACAACGGAGAGGTATAGTGCAAGAAGAGAAGAAAGCCTACCAAGAGGGGCGAGGGGTACTGGGGGATATTTATAGGCCTTTTGTGCGGGGTTCTTGTTTCTCCAGCAAGCCCTCTTGATAACACCGGGGATCATCATTCTGTAGATACGACATAGTGATTAATTGAGTGATAGTGGCCTCCAATACTCCGCCAGCACCTAGTGTTTCTCAAAAGACTAGACGCTAGAGATGATGAAGGTTCTATTTAAACTACATCGGGCCGTAGTACCCATCGTGATAGTTCTCCAGGTCTCAAAAGATGTGTCTAGAACGTTACCGCTAGATGTATGTAGATGGTGGCGGCGTGGCCTTAGTGTCATAGGAAGATAAATATAAATAGTAGTTGTAGCCCTTATTAGAGCGCAACCTTTCTCCCACCAGATAGTTACGAGGAGGTTCGAGTTCCAAGGCTGTTTCTCCATAACAGCTAGCGTTTGATATCTGACGCTAAAGTAAGGGCCTGATTGTCGAGTGAGAATCTATGATTAATTATGAAAACTGCGGATGTGCGAAAATTAACCTACCTCTAGCTCTTCCGATCGGGAAAGAATGTAAAGACAAAGTTATTACTGGGAATTTGTATTTATACTGAGAACGTGCCAAAGTTTGAGTCTAGGGCATCGTTCACAGTCCCAGTCGAGTGGCATTTACTTGGAGGCAAAATCCCCACCGAGAAAGGCAGAATAGTGGGTCTTGGCGCCAATCTGCCAAACTTACACGAAACCATGTTTTCTAATATTCGGGCCAAAAACACATTTTCGTGGTTATCTGTGGCTGAAACCCTAACCCTGTAATTTGGCTTGGATTTGGCTGCCTAGTGAAGAGAGGGGATATTTGCCTTCTCCCGACAGCTAGGTAGGTAGATGATGCACTCTGCAGTGCATGTAGAACCGTCCTTTCAGTTACATCTGGTATCGTAGTACCCTGGTGCCTTCATAACCTTTGACGTTTGAGACAACGCAGTTGTAACATGACACCACCTTGACAGAGCTGCTTTGCAGCTTGATCAAAGGTTCGCCTCCGCAGAATCTGAAACTGGTTGCCAGACGGGCTATCCGGAGGGGAAGGCCAACCTACAACCAGAAGCACAATTAATCTTCATCATGCAAATTGATGATGCGCGCCAGAGGTTTCCAACGGAAAGAAGCGGCGGTAGGTCTTTGCCCTTCGGTTATGATATCCCTTTATCGACATGGCATGAAAAAATTGCTCGCAAAGGAAATGCTGCCTCGCGAGAAAGAAAAGTGCTTCTTCCGTGTCTGTCTATGGGGGAAGGTTGTTCCTGTTGCAATTTTTAGCTGGTGCTCGACTCATAAGGCTGCATGCACCCATACATCATCGGCGTTTCAGTCAGTCGGCTGGTGGACCTGTTGAGTAATCACCCCCGAAACCCTAGGGCTGAAAGCTGACACGACGGGGGGCGGGGTAGTATCTCCGGGTCGTGCGTGTGTGCCTGATCATCCTGGCTTGTGAGTGTGTGTGTTGTGTGTGTGTGGGGGGGGGGGGGGGGGGGGGGGGGGGGGGGGGGGGGGGGGGGGGGGGGGGGGGGGGGGGGGGGGGGGGGGGGGGGGGGGGGGGGGGGGGGGAGGGGGGGGGGGGGGCGGGGAGCTGAAGGAACAGGGTGGTGGATGTCTCGGTCTTTACCGGCGCGCATGCGTGACGCCACACCCACGAGTTGCGAATATTACGAGTGATGCGATGTGATGTTATGCGTGGGACCGAGACACGGGAGCCGTGGGACCTGGACACTGGTGGCAAGAGATGAACTCTGACCTAAATTATAGTTATATTCTTATCTTGATATGTCATCGTTGGACTTACTGACTTACAATTACCGAAAGGTGTGCTGTTGTAGGTTACAGGGCGTTGGAGCACAAGGTCCAAAAGACACCCCCGTGGAGCGAACGGGTCCCAAAAGGAGCTGAGACTTGAAGAGGGGACATCTTTGTCGGATGAGAACCTCCGTTAGGGTAGGAGTCTTGCGGTGTACCTTCCTCCCGTGTATATATCTAATTCAAGCCGGCGCTTGTTTATGAATAAAAGCGTTTTTAGTAGTAAGCAACTTATCTGGTGGTATTCACACACGCTCACTCGTTTATGATGACATATATGATGGCGTCTGGCTTGCTCTTTGATTGCTGTAATTGATTAAACCTCTGGCTCTGTGAAGCCCGTGGATAGAGAAAAAGAGTATAGCGAAGGGGTGTGTGTGTGTGTGTGTGTGTGACGAAGAGTAGAATGCGCAGAAGAAGACAGGAAGTGATGAAGAAGAGGAAGACTAGGAAGTGAAGAAGAAGAAGTGGTGATGAAGGGGGGGGAGAAGAGACAAGTATGTATGTACTTACATGTAGGCACTCGTAATGAACATATAAGGACTACATGTACGTATAGTGGCAGAATATTGTATAAACAGTATAAGCTTGTCAATCGTCATCAGGAAGCATTTCTATTGGTCAAGATGGTTTGAATATTATTAGTGATATACTAGAAGCATACATACACTGACAAAAGATCGCTCCCGACGTGATTGGAAGGGAGGCTACATCAAGAGGGATTATTGTACACCATTGCTGTACCAAACGTACGGCATGAGCAAACACTGATAAGTATGTCTATAATCTCAGCTCTAGATTCCTGAATCCCTCAAGCTTTCACAAACAGACTCAACTGAATGGATAAAACAGTGCTATATATCGGCCGGTCATGGGCAGAGACGAATCATTACGGCCTGGAATACTTAGGCGTTCAGCAAAAGGTTGTGAAAAATTGCCCCGTTGCAACACCAGTTTTCACAACCTTTTACTAAACGCTCAACACAACTACTTGATATATATATATATATGCGGCCGGAGGCCGCATTCCACTGCCTCCTTTATCGACTCAGCCATCACCATCATCGTAAGAAATTCCATTTGATCAAGTCATCCCCAAATCACCATAACCTTAAAATTAAACAAAATCGAGCAAAGACTAAAATGTATCTACCAGTCGAAGGCTTCCGTGTGCAGATACAGCTCCTGCAACCCGTTCCCGCGATCATTGACCTTCCTCTGTAACCCTGCAACGCTGTTCGCAACATCACCCCTCAAATCTTTCGGTCCAGAAGCTACAGCACCGCCAAAAACAATTCATTAGCATAATTCTTCAATCCAAAGATAGAGCCGTACGCCATACCAATCACACAAACCCTCTCTCCCATCTCCGCGACCCACTTTTCCAGAATCTGTCCACAGTTCGGCCTCCCCTTCGCCATATACACTCCTTCTGGCACTGCCGCCTGATTAACTTTCCCTCCCTCCTCATTCCCCTCACCTCCAGTGACAAAAAATCTACACTCAACCCCCGTGACCGCAACCGCCTCCGCAACCTCACCCTCAAACCACGCCAACATCCTCCGGTCTCTCACCACCCACACCAACCTCACCCTCTCTACGCATCCCACCCTGCTCCTCATACACCTCAGCAGCCATCCCAGAACCCCCACCACGGCCGTAACTCCACTCCCTCCCGCAATCAGCACCACCCCACTAAAAGCCTCCACCGCCCTTGGCACTCCGCCATACGGCCCATCCACCACCACCTTCACCGTTGCCTCTGACCCCTCCTCTGGGTCTGCGGCCGCCACAAAAAGCTTCTTCGTGAACCCCGAGCGCGGCTTCACAACCACAACCATCGTGTTCAAGTCACCGCGGTCCTCGGCCACGCTACAGATAGAGAACGGGTGGTTGTCAAAGACGGACAGCCCCGGAAAGCGCAGGAAGACGTGCTGTGCGGGCGTCCATGTATGCGTTGTTGGGATTGTGATCATCACGCAGTCGCCGGAGACTAGTTGGGCCGTGCACGGAAGTGCGGAATTAAAGGTTGTATTCATAAATCGGAGGAGCAAGCTGGCAATCCAGAGGGCGGCGGTAGTCCATAAGTAGGTCCATGATGTAAGAAGGTCCTCGCAGTGCCAGAACATGAATGCCAGGTACAGGACAGCGGCGAGTATATGCGTGCTCACAAAGAGCTCATAGCAATATTTCCTAAACCAATACATAATTAGCAAACCTACTATCGCCTCAAAATAACACCCTAACACTCAAATTCCACACTCACCTCAACGGCGCAAAACTCCCTCCCACTAGTACCACCAACGCCGCCAGCGCCCCACACCCATTCGAATTCATCACATCCTCTGCCCACACACTTCGCAGTTCCTCTGCCCCGCCCTCTCTCAGAGGCTGCACCAGAAATGGCACCGTATGTACGACCCCCAAAAACAGCACCAATCTCGCCCCCCACCGATGCAGAACATTCAACTTCTCGTGCGACACGCCTGTCAGATACGTCACTATATTTGCCTTAAACGCCAGCAAATAGACTCCCGGGGTCAGCCCCACCGCAAACAACCCTGCGCGCAGCGCAAGCGGCGGAGACCCGCCGGACCGCTGAGGGCGGTAGTATGGCTGTACGGCGAAGGTCCATACGAGTGTAAATAGCAAGAGGGAGACTATGAGGATCGCTGGGCCGAGTGCGGGCAACCTCTGGAGGGGGCGGCGATATATCACTGTTCGTAGCAGTGCGGCGGTGTGGTCGTAGAGGGAGGGGGTTGATAGTGCTCTGGGTTTGGAAGATGATGAGAGACGGCGGCGGTCGAGGAGGGACTGGAGTATGTGGCGGAGTGTGAAGAGAGCCAGGATTGTGCAGAGTAAGATGGTGAGGGCGCGGGGGTACTTCCATTGGCTGACCCAAGGATCCAGGATCTGGGCGGCTTCAATGGCCGCCGAGGAGGTGTTGGTCATGTCCATATCGAATTAGAACCTTGGGTATGGACAGGAACTGGGATATTTGGGATTGAAGATATTTAGATATTTTGATTGGAATTGAGATATTTGGGAGCCAAGAGGCCGTGATATATACCCCTTCCTTATAGCTTCCCCTCACTACCTTTTTATTTTACTATATATATATATATTATTTATTTTATTAACTACATACTTATAGGTCATTATCGTAATCAATCCACTCACTTAACAATTCTCTCAAACAGTGCCGATTTCCCGGTTACGCTTCGTTATCAAAAGCTTGAAATTTTATTTGCTTTATTTCAGTCAACTCTATCTAGTATCCCACTGTATCACTCCGTAACCACCACCACCACCACCACCACAGCGCAGCGCGTGTACGAGAAAGATATATTGCATGCCGTCTATCCGTCCCAAGTAGGAATTGAGCAAGTTACTGAGACTACTAACCCACATCTGGAATATCGCTTGGCAAAACCTTGCCTGAGGTTATTTGAGCTAGTTTTTGGGGTACGTAAGTAGTGTATATTTTGATAATCGAGATTTAGAGCATATTTGAAAAGGCGAATTGAGGGTTTTAGGGACGTGAGCACGTATTATATACAGGACTCGCATGTAATTCGTAGGAAGTCTGGAATTGCTGTGATTAATAATACGTAAAGTGATATTATATCTAGATCTCTGCGGGGCTTCTGGGTATCTATAAGGGCTACATAGCAAGGGATTATTACAGTACATATCTCTAGATACCTGTAAATACTATCCTCTCTCTACCTTCAATTTATCCTATCTACTTTCATTTTCTACCGCCTCATTCCACCTCCAAAATGGACATGGACATGGACATGTCAATGACCACCTCGACCTCCACTGCACCCACCACCACCACCACCACAATGTCTATGAACATGGCTACCTCTACCGCCATGTCCATGACCACCTCCATGTCCATGCCCAGCACCTTCATCGCCACCCTCCCCACCACCGCCCTCCTCTTCCCGCACCTCGTCCCCACCAGCCCCGCCGCCCTCTTCGGCATCTGGCTGCTCATCTTCACCACAGCCATCCTCTACCGCGGGCTCACCTTCCTCAAGACACACCTCGAGGCCACATCCTGGGCGCCCGCGTGCAAGCTGCCGCTGGCGCCGCACCGGTACGCACAGCCGTTCTCGATCACGCGGGATGGCGGGCGGGGCGCGCTGGAGCTTGCTACGGCGATGGTAGGGTATGCGTTGATGCTGGTTGTCATGAGCTTCGTTGTGGTATGTGTTTTTCCGGTATTTGGGGGGTATGGGCTGGGAGTACTAATGCGGGGTAGGTTTACTTCTTTGCGGTTGTGGTTGGGTTGGCGGTGGGGGAGATGGTGTTTAGGAGGTTGGAGGCGGGTCTGGAGGTGGGGGGGAGAGGGAGGGGGCATCATTAGTTGGTTAGGAGAGAGTAGAGTAGGTTACCTGCAAAAATGTAGGTATCATGATGGTTTCCTTTTCTCTTTTCCTAGCGCCAGCGGTAAATGATCATGACATCTTCTTCTCCCTTTTATTAGCTCTATAAATAATATATATTGCTTTCTCTCTTTATTACTGCTGGTACATACATTGGGGTTAGCGCTAGTATATATTGGTATTGTAGTAACCGGTATCAATACTTATTAGAGTATTTGACAATTGACAATTCCAACTTACGGGTTGTGGGGCTCCAAAATGGAAACTGGAGGTGTCGATTTGGGTTTCAGTAAGGTAGTGTGCTGTGACCAGTTTTGGCGCTACGTGCTACCACAGATAGTATTATAGGGTATGGACCCCCAGCAACAACTGTTTTTTATGTTTTCATCATACCGCTAACCCGGTTGATTTTGACCACTGAGCTGGGGAACTGTCAATTTTGCCTCCAGCAACTGTCAAGTTTGAAATGTCGGTGTAGTGGAAACGGACGGTTGGCAAGCACTCTCTATTACTACATGTAGTAGCCTTAACATTTAATCTAATTGGGGACGTGGGGGTTAATATATATGTAGAGAAGGGGCCCCGCCAACCACATACTAGCCAAGGCTACCCTATAAGCTACATGTTACTAGGCGCGCAGAATTTCCTACCCCCCAGATCATTTCCAGCTACATACATGTAGTTACAGACGAGCAGACATATCCCATCACTCGTTCCGGGGAAAGGGCGGAACCAGGCTTTCACTCCTCCGGATCGATCATTACCATTACCATTACCATTACCCAATGGTTAGAGTACTCTTAATACCACAGATCTAGTATCCCTCCCCGCCCCCCTACACAAGTTATTATGCCTCGGTAAAAAGGGGACCGCGGGTAGCGCGAGGTTTAGACTATTGCCGATCTGGAATCTGCGTTCTCGGCTATCACCGCTTCTCCCCCGCCCCCCGCCGTTGATCTACGTATAGTGTAATAAGCGTAGTAGTATTCGTATATACTACCCACTACAGTCCTCTCCCTCCCCCGCATTACCTAGTGGGATATATATAGATAGATATATAAATATATCTATCCCTTCCTTCTGCTTTATCAACTTCTCCAGCTGAGGCGGAGGCTCCGGAGATCTCAACAGACCCAATGGATACCTACATCTCCGAACTTGTTGATAGAGGCCTCCAGGGCCGCGCCTTTGCACCCTACCCTTCGCGGCGCTCCGTTGTACACAGTACCAATGGCATTGTCTCTTGCACACAGCCTCTCGCAGCGCAGGCCGGTCTGAGGATACTTCAAGCGGGCGGAAATGCCGCTGATGCCGCTATCGCTGTAGGTTAGTTACGGAATGACATACTGGCGGCCGGGGGACCCAGGCGATCGTGGCCTGTGTTCTCAAACCGCCGCTAGCTAGCCCTCTTCAGCTCCTCAGCTAACTCGCGCGCCAGCCTCCTGCCTTAATGTGACAGAGCCCACTTCCACCGGTATCGGTGGCGATGCTTTTTGCCTGTTCTACAATGCCGAAACTAAAAAGATCCACGGGCTCAACGCCTCAGGGCGCTCCCCAGCAGCACTAACACTCAAAAGGGCCCTCGCCGACATTCCAGCCGCCGAGCGGTCACAAGACCGTATTCCGATGACGCACGTTCACTCTGTCACAGTTCCTGGCGCGGCTTCGGCGTGGTGCGATACCGTGGAACGATTTGGGTCTGGGAAGTTTACGCTGAGCGAGGTGCTAGCGGATGCGATACGACTTGCGGAAGACGGTTATCCTGTAAGTGAGGTAACGGCGACAAACTGGGCCCTCGGTGTTGAGCGCTTGGTTAATGCGTCTCCGAATTCAGAGGAGATGCTGATTTGTGGGCGGGCACCGAGAGAGGGGGAGGTTATCAGGTTATCGAACCTGGCTAAGGTCTATCGGGAGTTGGGTGAAAAGGGGAGGAAGGGTTTCTATGAGGGGTGGGTTGCAGAGGCGTTGGTTGAGGTACTGAAGTCCCGAGGAGGAGCAATGGAGTTGGAGGACCTGAAGAAGATGGGAGAGGTGGGGAGTGAGGAGACAGAAGCAGTGGGGCTGGTGTATGAAAAGACGGGTTTGAAGTTATGGGAACATGCGCCTAATGGACAAGGGATTGTGGCCTTGATGGCGTTAGGTGTTCTGGAGAATCTACAAGAGACAGGAGTAATCCCAGAGATCGGGAAGGAGGGCAGCTATGCGCATAATTCTGCAGGGTTAGTGCTTCATCATGAGTGGTGGTGACAGGTTTAGAGGTGTAGCATACTGACAAATTGATAGATACCTTCACGCAATAATTGAGAGCTTGAAAATAGCCTTTGCAGACGGCCACTGGTTTATTGCTGACCCTTCCCACAGTAAAGTCCCCACCGAGGGCCTCATTGATAAAGTAATATTCCCGTCACAACCCCTCACTCGTAGCTGCTAACTTTCGCAGGCGTACCTAGCTTGCCGTGCAAAGCTCTTCGACCCCAAAGCCGCCAAAACGCCAGCACATGGTTCTCCTGCTCTCCGCTCCAGTGATACAGTATATTTCACTGTTGTTGACGCGCAAGGTAACGCGGCTTCCTTCATCAATTCCAATTATGGCGGCTTCGGAAGTGCCATCATCCCGAAAGGCTGCGGATTCACTCTACAGAACCGCGGATCCGGCTTCTCCCTTTCTGCAGGCCATCCTAATGTGCTTGCACCATCAAAGAGACCCTACCACACTATTATTCCAGCACTCATAACGGATGCAAAGACGGGAGACTTGCACACTGCTTTTGGCGTCATGGGCGGGTACATGCAGCCCCAAGGACACGTGCAGGTGTTTCTTAATACGTGCGTGTGGGGTATGTCTGTGCAGCAGGCTTTAGATGCACCAAGAATCTGCGTAGGTGGTGGGTATGATCCAAGTCATCCGTTAGTACAGATTGAGGAGGGAATTAGTGAGGAGACTGTAGATGAATTGAAGAAGTTGGGGCACAATGTGGTTTTGGTGAGGGGGTGGGGTAGAGGGGTGTTCGGAAGGGGTCAGGTCATAAGAGTGAGACACTGCCCGGATGGCGTGAGGATATTGAGTGCAGGAAGCGATTTGAGAGGTGATGGCCATGCGGTGGGGTATTAAAAACTGGATGGACTAACGTTGTCGAGTGATTGTCGGTGATGATCTTCTCGTTCGATTGATATTAGGGTGATAATCTTCTCACTCAAGTAAAAATACATCGTTTTTTTCCCTCCTAAGGAATCTAACAGACTCTGTGATTGTTTCTTCGTGTGACCTGACTGAGCATGGGATTCAAGACCTAGTAGCATTTACAGATGCCTTGCTAGCACCTTATACCAGATAAAATTACATCTACGGTGAATTATGTTAATTTTTATAATGATACACTGATCTGAGGACAAAGAGACACTTAGCAATGACCTTGACAAGGACACAATATTACTCAAGATTGTCTTAAACCGGCGGTTATCTTGGGTTCGGTTCATCATCCCCTGCTCAGGTACGTATGTACTTCGTATTAAATGGCTGACCGGTATGGTACATCCAAGCTAAGATACGCCAAACTGTGGCAATGAGAGAATCATGAGAGTAGGCAGGCGCAAGCTGGCACTCGGAGAAGGTGCAATCGAATTTAGGCATTAATGACTAATGAGAACTCTATAAAGCTGAGTACCTAAAGTACATGTACATGCTTATATATACGTAACCCTGTAAGCCTGTCAGCTGATAACGTATACAATATACACATCATGTAAGTACATGTATGCATCGACCACTTCCACTTTTGTATTTTCACTGCATGCGTCTAACTTATACAAGATCCCCACAGTCTTATTCACCCTCCCCCCCCACCCCCCCTCCACCCGCTCGAATATGTACTTAGCATCTCGATCTCAGTCACCCTCGATTAGATACAACTGAGCTAGCCCTAGCTACCTGCCGAGTATTCATAATCAAGGTCCTAGAACTACACTTCGGTGAACTTTTCAGAGCTGACTGAGCGATAATTTGTAGGCCCTGGCACTTCTAGGTTGGCAACATCAGACTACACCTAGACCTATCGACATAAGCCTAGGGCAACTGAGAGCACTGGCCCCCATTGCGGAAGAACTAATATTGTGGCAGCGTAGTAATACCAAGCACAGTCAGCGGCCCCGGCAGCAGGACACGGGTTTCATTATATCTTGCTGCCACGATTCTAGGTTTCCCGGAGGAATTACATGTAACTTTGAAGAACATCACTGGATCAGGTTCGATTATGAGCGCGATATGGGGCCGGGTATATGATTGCAATATTTACCTTACGCAGATCATAACTACATATATCTACGTATGTGTGAGAGGGACTGCATCATACATACTTATGTGACAGCATCAAACATTCAGAACTGTAACACAAGGGGTTAGGATAAGGGTCACAAAACCCGTCTCTATAACTATGTAAATGTTAATAACAATATGGGAACTACAGTACCGTAACGCGCTTCCCCCTGGCCAATGTATGACTCGCCTTTATAAACCCTAGACCCTCGACTACTAAATCTGGCCAGTGGGTTCTATTATCCTCACATACCCTATAGAGTACGGTAATATAATCATATTACAGATCTTTTGTCCTTTGTGAAACCTCCTCTGGAGAGAGATAGAGGTGCTTTACCCCGGTCTTCATACTTCCGATGCAATACAACCCGTCCTCAAAGCATGTAGAGAATATGGTCTTTCCAGTTAATCAGTTCCCCTGATTTTTATTCATTAAAATCGATGACTCCCATTCTCGATAGTTCTAAGGGATACAAAATTTCCTCAACTAGAAAGAAGAGGAAAGACCCGGATTCTTTGTGCATTGGGCGGGCTGCCTGCTACGAAAACGGGAGGGGAGTGCTTTATACAATCGCAATATCAGCAACGGTTTGCTAGAGTTGAAGCTTTCCCGTGATCATCGAACTCCCGCCCGCGCGAAACACATACTCCGGGGCAGTGTATGGGAGTAACAGAGGAATAAAAACGAGCAACATTTTAATTAGTGCTTGAGAGCGGAAACTTGCACGTCTATGTTAGGTTTAAGACAGCTTCAGTGGAGAATTGAATTTTCATTGTGATATGAACAGAAACTGGCCTTCCAGTGCCTACGTGATAATACGTACGCGTTACCGGCAAGTTCGTTTATTATACAATATGGCGGTATCTTATTCTTCTTAGGGCTTGGGTTACAAATGGTCAATCAAACACATGCACGTCATATGCATGAAGGAGGTTCGCATTGGACCGATCATTCCACACGTATGGTAAACTACGTATGTAAAATACATGTACTACATCGATCATAGCGCAGCTACCGGTCTCAAATCCCCATGTTTACAGCAAGAGTGCGGAACATGATACTCGACTCCTTAAAATGATGTTGCTAATGGTTTCGAACTGCGATCAAGGATTGCATCTTAGAAGCAAGGGAATTCTGCTCATTCCGAGCCCAGAAGGCTCCAAATCACTTATAGCCGAGTAAGCGCGTTATGCGGCGCCAGTGGATTACTGGTGCCACTTAAACATGCAGGCACTAACTATAACCCAACTAGAGTCTATTCATGTTGGAGGATGATTCGGTGCAGGATGCCATGGTGCCAATAGACGCCTTCCCCTCAGCGGGACAACTAAACCTAAGAAGTCCTCTTTACCTACCAAATATCAACCAATCAATATCTGCTCCAGTGAGGGGGGCGCTCCAGTGGAGGGGGGAGCTGTCCACGCGCCAAAATTTTAATGTTGCGGTTGCAACCAAGGACAGACTTAAAATTTTGGCGAGTAGAGAGTGTGCGTTGCTACGATTGCGCATGCCCTCACAATAGAGTAGTAAACTGAGAGCCTTATGGTCTCGTGTACTGAGCATGCGCAATACTGCCTGCATTCAACTAAGGTCAGATTAGAGATAACCGAGACCCAACTTTCCGGGTCTGGTTTGATCCATGGATAATTTGAGTGGGGATCAATGTGAGCTGTCACTCTGATAGGTCTAATTTAGCTATTCGGCGCACGAAGAATTCTAATCACCGCAGGACCATCAAAATGTATACTAAAATACGTACTCATACATAGAATCAATTAACTGACTTTGAAAATATTGCATCTTTGCAGGCACGTACGCCGATGGATCGTAGGATTGATCGCAAATTTTATTGACGCAACATGCATCCTAAACAGGGACCTTGCTGGGGAACTACATGTACGAGTACATGTAGGTGGTACTAACCGTAAGTACATGTAGTATCCTCGCTCGTCTTTTGGCTGCAACTAAAGTTGGGCAGAAAGTCAAGTACTTCGACAAAAGGTCCTGCACAGCTTATTAGTTGAACGGCGCAAGTCTTCCAAATACAGCTAGACCTCCTGCCCAACCTGTTCGACTTTCTGTTCAACTCGCGGAGCTAGGAGACTCTATTAATGGTGGTTCCTGTCTTATCTTGGTCAGTGACTTGAAACCAATAGCAGAGCTCACTTCGAGTTAGCGACACCAATATACTCAGCCACTAGGAGTAATATCGTCAAACAAGGCCCACCTGCACCCCACAAGAAAGTGTAGGTGCTGCATGTAATTAACTAACAATTCGTTTCGTAGACACCCTTCACTAGCTATCCTGATGTTTACGGCGCCCGGCCGGTAAATATATCTACTCGAATTAATATTTAACTTAACAGACTTCCCTGAAAGTTGATTTACCCGAGTCTCTATTGGACATGGAATTTTGCGGGGTGCGCAGGCCTAAGCTATTAAAATAGGCCGAGTATATAAGGGTAGGCCAGGGACTGCTGTATATCGATTGGAGTATTTCTCGGAAACAGTAAAACAGGTTTAGATATCCTATCAAATAGAACGGAGGGCCTATTTGTTAAAGACCCCCCGAGAGAGGGGGGGTGGGTCTACCCCTATTGATCTTTCTATCCATTTCTCTAGAGAAAAAATCCTTAAGATGCCCAACTTGTGTTAACAGTCGATTAGATCTTTCCGACAGAGCACTTTACGGGAAGTCCTCAATTGTTTATCGCCGTGACTAGTGGATCTATCGTACGGATAAAATGTTTCTTGGCATACATGTACTCTAGTTCAAATTGCTTCCGGCGCGAGCTCGAGACTGGATCTACAGAGTGCCCAGATATGAGAACATAAGATAATGGATGAAACAGAATCCTAATCTACACGCACTATAAACCTAAAAGCACAAGTAATATGTAAAAGCCCATGTATATGTACTTACATGTACATTAGTGCTTCTACGATGCATGAAACACTGTATTTACGTACTATTGTGCTTCTTAGTTCATGTATGTACACATGTACATCTTGTGTGGTTATACTTAATATGGGTCGTTGATGTTAACAGCTATAGCACGAATACTAGGTAAAATTTTAACATAAAGCAACAGATACAGGACATGCAGTACCTACATATATATATTGGTTCTAGCCATCTCTTGACCTTTACAGCATTGTCTCGACGGCTTATGAGGTATATTACATGTAGTTATCATAACATACAGCATGAAAATTGGGTGAAACCACTACCATAGAACTATAGAATTTAGTGGTGAATATCGAATTAGACTGGCATTGCGGGAAGAGTACTGTATATACCAATACCGATTTCTTGCCGCAATACTAGCTGTATCACTCGGTGCTTTGACCGCACTCTACATATATGGGAGTAAGTATATAATTGAAGTGACAAAAAGAAACGTCGTCATCATGAGGTCGTTTGTGGTACGTTCAATAGCGGCCCACAAGAATTATAGAGCAAGAGGCTTTGCTTGGTTAACTTGTAATTGTAGTCACAGTCGTTTGGCAAAATTAGTCATTAATAGAGCATGAAAATTGATTTGGCTAATCCAAGGTGTGTTTTAAACTTATATGATTCAAAACCTTCGATCCACATATATGTAATTTAGAATATCTCGAAATGTTGAAACAAAGAAGAAAGAAACACATCTCAAACCCATGCCCAGCCAATCAAATAATTTGAAATACTCAGTGAATATATACATGTACTCGGGTGTGTGGGTAAGTGATCAGAATCTGATAAGTGAATGTTGTAGTGAGTGCGTGTAAACATCTTATCAGGTTCTGATCACTTTTTGCGACACCCTAGTACTTATATACTCCTCTGTATACATATATCTATCGTACCTCTTAGGCTTTTCCTATAGGGTTCCAGCTAAACCTAAAGCCTTGTGTAACGGTCGTACACAATACATGTACTGCTGTAGCTGCACAGTATATACATCATGTACATGTCACAGGTGCATGCATGCATGTATATGTATAGTTCTAGAGGTACAGCCCGCACGTATGGGCTTATATCCTCTGATTTCTCTTTAAAATAAGCTTTTAGTAGGCCTTCATAACCATGTAAATGTAGAGTAGGCCAATCAGCTTACTTTAGGGTGGTCGCAAACAGCATTGCAACCGTATATATCCAATATGTATTGGTGCAACCAACAAAACACACCAAAAATTGAGGTTTTTAACAACATACAAAAAGTCCCATAGATATACCAAAACTCTACCAACCAAGTTTAAGCTTTTGGCCTAGTTGGGATCCTGGTAGGGGCGGAGTGGAAAGCAGTAAAGGGGCTTTTTAGACACCTTCACCCCCAGGGCCCATTTTTTATGAGTAAGACCTGAAATTGGCCTGTAGACCTTCAGGTGACAAGGTGCATAATTTCAGGGGAAACGGGAAAGCTCTTGGGATTTTGTGTGCCTCCTTGGTTGCGCCAGTACGTCATTCTAGATATGCGGGTATATCAGCGGGGTACACAATAGAAACATTGGTTTCTCATGGCCAGCAACGGTTTTGGGCCTCTAATGAGAGTTTAGGAGATGTGATATGGTAGCACCCATTAATATTTCAAAAAGAAAGTGATCGGAGAAGTTGCCATCAAATCGGGGAAGAGACCCCCCCAGACACAAATGGGGGGAGGGGGGAGAGGAATTAAAAAAAGGAAAATGAGAAGGGAAAGGGAAGAAAAGAAAAAAAAACGAAGAAGCGTTGGCTTGATATGATGTCAAAATACCATAGAGTCTCACATCAGAGTACGGAAGTTAACTTATAGCGTGAGGAGGTCTAGGGGCGGGCACGTGCACGTCAACCCCGGAGGAATTTGTCTTATATGGGATCCAGAACCAGAGAAAATGAATGTCACTGGCGGCTTTGGCGCTAGTACCGTTATGAGAAGATCTCTGTTTACACACCCATACATCCATACATGTACATGTATTTATGTACGACTGGGGCCCGGGGCTTATCTGGATTGAAACTGTCTTGGTATATACATGTATGTAAGCACAAGTTAAGCCTTATCAAGGGGGGGTGTCTGGCTAGCCAAAGATAAGTACAGTACCAAAAAAGCGGGTGTATCTAGTACCTTATCTGCCAGGATACCATGACACTCCGGTATTGCTACAACATTGCTATGGTATAATGGCCAAAATTCCGATTTAATTCGGAAGTTTTTCACGATACCGTATTACTATGGTATCTATTACATCCCCTTTTTTGGTTCTGTACATACATGTGATCTATGTATCCTTGTGCTTCGAATTCCCCTCAATCCCTCAAGGGTGCACGTGTGTTTAGACAGATGAAGCACTACGTAAGTATACATGTACATGCAATTAATATCGTATTTTTCATGCAAAATAAGTGATCAGTCAGATACTGTAAAAATAGTGGATGATGTAGTAACTGAGTCGGCCTGTAGAATATGAATAAGGGACCGTGCCTTATGTGCTGTTTCCCACACGTCCTCCGAGGATGCATTACCTACATGCACAATATACACGATCGATTTGGTGGTATATACGTCGAACAGTTTACCGCCAGCCGCTAACTAAATTCAGATAAGGTGTTTCTCCTGTGTTTTACTAACTTACACGCGCGATCGACGGCGGCAAGGCGAGCCAACAGTCCCTGGCGTGTACTTGTCATATAGGCGCATATACAGCTACATATGTAAGTACGTACTGATCATAGCAGTGCCAACATGTAGGTACATTAGTATAAAACTCTTCCACTACTTAAGTGTTAATTGGCCATTGGGTAATGTTTTAATGGCATCTCATGTAGGTACCACCCACCCACCTTTAATTTGGATCGCAGACTTGAGCTCCTAGCCTAGAAAGGCATGCGCCAGCTCGTACAACAAAGGAAAGCCTTGCAGATTTAGGGGTAGAGTAAAGAGGCGAGTGGAATGTGTGTATCCTTCGGGCTCCTTTATGGACCTCCCCAGCTAGCATGGCCATGGCCAATACCATGCAGTAAGTATCACTATCGCAAGGAAGGGATGGTAAGAGCCTCTAGCTTTGTTGAACCCTATAAACAGCAGCTATACTCCAGCTCGGTGTCGACCCCTCGATCCAAATGGGTCGATTGGCCGTTGACACTATGTAGTTGAACCCGGGGGTCCTAATTAACGTCAATTATGTAGAGTAGTTACAATAAGGCGCTGCACAGTACCTCTAAGTATATGTATGCATCGTTATACCAAGTCTGCAAAGGCTTTAGCAAATGCAAATATCGAGATATTACGCCTTGTCATAATTAGAGAACTACATGTAGTAGTTTCGATCTCGCACTTGTATAACATGACACGTACATATATACATATTGGGTAAGTATGTACTTGTCTAGAAGCGCATAAACCTGAGGTCTAATTACATAGTACTCTAGATGCACTATGTAGCTCACATGTACGTCTTTCAATTAAAACCGAGTCCCTGTGGCACCTGCGTGTATGCTTCCTTGATGTGAGAAAAGGTTCTTGGCCAGACCAACACCCAAGTGACAACGATCCCGGCCGAGGACCTTCTCACGTCAAGTACATCCTCACCAGGCCTAAATAGAGGGCCTAGGGCAATCGAAACATTTGTCCTTTTCATGAACCTTGTAAATATGCTATGTCTGTATATACTCGGCGTGAAGCGCGGGCAGGTATAATTAAAACAGATGAGGCTCTGCGGTACACACATTGCGCGTTTAGCCTAGCATGTGGCTCTAGAGAATACTTGGATTCGGAAATCCGAGAAAGAAACTACTCGATATTCCCCATGTGATTAGACTTTTAAGCTACATGTACTCGAAACGGGTACACAACGCAATCTTTTTAGATGGCAAGTAACTGGCCCCCAAACCTAAATGTTGGCCGTCTCCGTCGACTAATTCGCCGGTAAATATAAGCCCACAGGCCCCATAAGAGCGCTTAGACTGATGTTCACGTACCCTCAGAGCCCTACTATTGAAAATCGATAGCTATACTCGAACGAATCAATTCTTTGACTATTTTGCTTAGAGCCTAATTTATTCAACCAACCACATCAAAACTGCCAAGACCTTTGCCTCAATGCAAAAATCAGCGCTAAACGAGCAAATTAATAGGGCTACTGGGTCACGGAAAACCCACCTTCGCAGTAATTCTACCGGACCCTAGAGTAAGTATATGTAGTAGATTTTGCGTCAGCCGAACACCTGAATAGGGTATGTAGCTGGCCATGGTATTGCTTAGGAGGTGAGGTACACGCAACCGAAAATACCATCCGAACAGGCCCTTAGTTTTGCACTTTGATAGCTAACCCAATAAGTTACGTGCCCGTGTACTGTCGTTCATGGGGTGGTGATGGATACTGGGTGTTGACGGATCCCACAAAAGAGAAACAGCCAAGTCCGCTTAATTTGTTCTTATTGGCCAAAAAGCCCCTGTCCGTCAACACCCAGGGTCCGTCAATACCCAGTGAGTGACAGTACAGTACTACTAACACCAGCTACATAGATGGGCGCGGTGGCGACATCTCAGCTATATATGGCTAACGGTATCATTAACCAGCCTATAAGTGCATGCACGAAAACTTGGTTCTCGATCCTGCATGTGCAACATGTACGGTAGATCCACACGACATACGTCTACTTCATGCGGAGCTATTGCCTGTAATGATCACTTGGGATTATATGCTAGATCTACCTAGCTCTTGGGGGATTATAGGTCCAGCAGTATTGGGTCGATCATAGATTTTGGGTATCACTGGCAGTGATTCCATGGGGTTGTCCATTTGTTCCAGGTCGGTCAGGCCAGCTGGACCCGATGTGGTGGTGGTGGAGAGGCCATGACAAAACTTCCAGTCTATAAACGTAGAAAGCTTGCCTCGGCAGATGTTTCTTGTTCTTTGGTGTTTATCGCGTCAAGAAGATTAATCTGTATGCTAAGGTCATCCTCTCCATTATTCTTCCTCTCGGAATCGCCTTTGAGCATAATATTAATATAATCTAGCTGTGAAGTGTGTGATTCATTTATCTATCGCTCCAGTAGGGTACGTTTTATGGATAACACAACGTAGGTAACGTACCTACAGGTGCGCGCGTGGTGGATGGTCTTTTGGTCGTCGACCATGCAGTCTCAGCTTCAATTCTTCAATTTCAGCTACATGTAGCGTTTGAGGTGGGGGGGTGGGGGGTGATCATCGAAGTCTGTACGTTATGCAGTCCCCTGATCAACGATCGGCTAGTTAGGTTGGCTAAGTACATGTAGGCTACATGTAGTACTCACATACCCATGATGGATTAGCCCCTTGTATGACAAGCAAGCAAGCTGGAGAGCTCTAGGTTTCGGTAAAGTACCTGGTGCTGCTCGAAAGACACTGCAGATTTCTTTATATCTCAATTGATACGTGCACTTGTAACGTATGCAGCCATACATTGTGGTACGTACATACACGCGGATACATTATTACATGTAGTGGCGGCTCCATAGAACTTAAGTAAGTACATGTACATGTACTTGTACTTACTGCCCCGGATCTTATGTGCCCCGCCCTGCTCATAAAGGGAGCCTGTTCTCCTCTCTCACCAATTCCCCACTTAAAGATTCAATTCTTCAGTGTCAAGGCCGTTTTTTTTCCTACATCCTCCCCCACCCCCCTCCACCTCCCTCCATCTCCCTCCATTCCCCTTCATCCCCCTCCCTACCTCCCGCGCTCTCTGGCCCTACTATTCCATCTTACTCCATTATAGAGGGCAACCTAAAGAATTGCGCTTTGAACGTGCATCAACAGCTCTTCTTACTTTATCTATAAAGTGAAAGGCTCAATGGATAACTTCTCCGCAACTGCAGCCCGTATGCTGCCAGGAGTTGGATCACCTGTATCTGTTGGGGGAGGAATGTTTGACATCACAGCCATCCCAGGATTTGATCTCGTTCAAAAGTTGTTCCTTAAACTGGGAATGGACTCAAGTTTACTAGGCAAGTACCATCTCCAACAGTCAGCTTCCATCTATTTCTACTTGCTTTTCCCCTTTCCCAGACCCCAATTTCAAAAAAAGAAAGAAAGAGGGAGAAAAGAAAGAAAGCAAGAAAGCAGAGTGGATCTCCTCGCTGCGCGATGACCATAGGGCCCCGAAATTCTACTCTCGTATGAGCTGTTTGGCATGCAGGTTATCTGCTGCTAATTATCCTGGGCAATTCATGTCTTGCACATCTGCTAGTACATTTCCTCTGACTTTATCTCTTGAGTTTAGTCACCATCGGAATGTCTTTAACGCTGCTCACCTCTCTATTCTCGTTTTTCACGTATTCCTTTTCTTCTATCACAACTCTCACGCGCTTTATTTCCGCCAATCTGGTATCATCGGCAACGGTTCATTCTTCAGATGTAACCTATCTGTATGTCATGCGCTGGCTTGCGGCCAACCGTGTGTCTACGGATTGCCGTCTTTTCTGTGTTACGAGCAGAAAGAATCCCATGAGCCATGCTGTGAAACGTTTTAGCTCTTATGGGCCTTATGGCGATACTTCAGCGCGAAATGAAGATGATGACGACGACGATCTTGATGGCCTGGAAGGATCTTGTGAAGAAGATAGGCTGGGACCAAAGCTCAAGTATACTCCTGCACCTGGTAAGTTTTGTCGAACATATGCGACTTCTATTTTTGAGGGTGTCAGCATGTGGCTGTGCGCGTGAAGCTAGTGGGCTAGTTAAACCCTCAATCCTGAACCCCTACCCTACCATAAGCGGTGAGGAACCGCGTGGTATTATAGCCCTACCCATTCGGGCCCACTATTCGTTCATAAGAATAAAAATCTCGGGCTTATATCTTCCCCACCCTCTAAATCACACATCAAATCATATTTGGCTTCTAACTCGGGCCGAACACCTTGCTGATACATAAGATTTTAGGGTTTCTTTATTTTTGGTATAAGAAGAATCTCATCATTATAAATCGTAAGCTTGATTTGACATACTATACAGGCGACATCCCGGATGAAACAATGGTATGTCAATCCTCATGCCGCAATGAATCACCCGATAACTAACATTCCCCTTCCCTGCAGGTTTTAACAACCATTGGACGCTCCCCCAACCTCCTCCGTGAACTTCTTGCCGAAGCCCGTCGAGATTACCTCCTCGCCCAGGCAAGGAAAACTACGGTATATACCATCTCACCCACTCCGTTCGCCCAGAAAAGTTGGGATCAGGGCCGCCATCGCCCTTCCCGTGACATCTCCACTGTTATCCTACCCCCAGAGTCAAAAAAGCTCTTACTCCGTGATGTAAAAGAGTATCTCAACCCGGTCACAGCACGTTGGTATGCGCAACGTGGATTGCCTTACCGCCGCGGATACTTGTTTTATGGCCCCCCTGGGACTGGCAAGACTAGTTTGAGCCTTGCTCTTGCCGGAGAACTTAAAGTGCCACTTTACATTTTGAGCTTGTCCACAGGCAGTCTAACAGATGAGACCCTCACCATGTTATTCGTAGGGCTCCCAAAAAAGTGCATCGTCCTTCTTGAAGATATCGACTGTGCAGGAGTCCAGCGAAATAATAATGGCAATTTCATGTTCAATGATTCCGATTCGGAGGACTCTGATAGAGAAGATGATAGTTCTGATTCGGAATCTAAGGCTGTGGGGGTCAAATCCAAAGAAAGCAAACCGAAGAAAAAATCAACTAATAATAAGATGGAGGCAAATACTGGAGGACCGCATAATCGTATGAAAACATCTGTCAGCTTTTCAGGGCTTTTGAATGCTATAGATGGGGTCGCAAGCCATGAGGGGAGGATTCTTATCATGACGACAAATCATAGGGAAAGACTGGATCCTGCACTGATCCGTCCTGGACGTGTCGACATGCAAGTCGAATTTGGCTACGCTGGCAGAGAAACCTTACAAGAGATATTCCGTGAGCTTTACTCACAGGTTTATGGCATGGATCCTACTACGATCGAGGAGGAGGAGGAGGTCTTTGGCGGCGAACCAGAACCGTTGATATCTGCCGAGAAGACGGCTCGTAGTGAAATCGACCGCCAAAATCAATACGCGAATCTTATTGCAGAGCTCGCCCAGAAGTTCGCGGGGATGATCCCAGCTGACAAGTTCACACCTGCCGAGGTTCAGGGGTATCTCATATCCTACAAGCGTGCGCCTAAACTTGCTATTCAGAACCTCCGGGCTTGGCTGGACTCCAAGCGCTCGGCAGATGACAAGAAGGGTCGCAAGAAGGTGAAGAAGGTCATCACGTCTGAGGAGGCCCCCGAGCATAAGTCTTCTAAAGCAAGTGCACTCTCCGTCGATACTGGGAAAAACGCGGTGGGGATTGAAGGCTTAGAGCCTATGGCGTTACAGAATGGTGATAAGACCACCAAGGAGCTTCCACCATCCAGGAGTGAGTTCAACGAAGTCCTAAGAAGGGTTAAAAACCTGGAGGGTGTGAATCTCCCTACCCCTGGCCCATCTCCAACCTCCTCCTCTCCTACGGAGAACAAAGTCACAATCACAGGAGCCAGAGAACGGGTGGCAGATCTAGGTGGAAACGAATGATAGAATACAGAGGGTTTGTAAATAACCATATCCGTATTCATGTACCGACATACATACCATCACTTAATCAACGTTCATTTTCTGTACCTACATACTATCTTTAATACGGGGGGATGTTTCTTTTAGTCAACGGTTCAGTCAACGGTTCATGTCAATACAAAAATGGCTCTCCTTAAATCAAAGTTTAAGCACGAATGAATAATCATTACCCTATAGAGACTTCTTCTGGCCGTTAAGTGATTAAAATCCGGGAATTTACTAAAAACGTACTTCACTGTTCAAGGTTCAGTAAAGAGGTCAATGAACAAATATGCATGACTCCGAGACCTGCCCTCCATCACAGTATATCACTCGATGGTGTACTTTTAAACCTATTATTATTATCTTATCTACTTTATCTACACTCTATTATTTTCATTGTTGTTATAGTTAATTCAGAAAAGTATTGATAGATTGATTGATTGATTCGTGATTAATTCATAATAAATGTATTGAATCAGTTTACTCCGGCACTCCAAAGTTAAGTTATCAAGCATGATCTACTTCGTACAACGTATTTATAGCCCGTGATGAACTGCTTTTATCCTGCTAAATCATGTGGTAAACTATGCATACATGTACACATGAGTAATATAGGCACAATCCTATCTCCGGCCAGTCCTAAACGTTTGATCTGCCTCAAAACAAAAAAAGTAAAATACACTGCCGGCGGAAGAATATCTCTGGCCTAGAATAACAGACACTGTACAACCACATGTGTGCAGGCCAAGAAATGCTGCAAGGGACTGGGTGCGGTGCGGGGTACGAGGAATGTACTTCAGCCCTATCAAAATATTAAATAAACGAGAAATCCTCGTATATGACATACCTAGTCTATATATCCTTCCTCTCGTCATGTCATCGAATCAAATCACGGAAAGATTGGGGCAAGGCGTAAATCGAAAATCAAAATCTAGTAACTACTCGATCACCGGGGGTTTTTTTTTTAAAAATATATTAACTTTAATCATTCCGGTAAGTATCCATGGACTCATAATTTTCGGTAGGCCTGGGATTCATGGGGGGGGGGGGGGGTATGTATAACTGTAGTAGTAGTACTACTGTACTATATATATATATATATATCCCTAATCATCGGAATGGGGGGTTTTGGGTGTCTCGCGGGCACTTCTCGGCTCTTTATCAAACGTTGACTGTAAGCTCTCGCTCCCCCCGGCCCGCCAATGGTCATGCCGCGCCGGTCTGAACAGATCAACGGCCTCCTCCCCCCTGCTCTAGCTGGAATGTGGCATGCAGATCAAATCCCAATCATCTGTTCTCTGCAACCACCCTTAAAGAAAGGACTGTTTCTATTAGTCCGCACGTCCAGGGTCGGCCTCGGTTAAGAGGGGGTGGTGGGTGGGGGTGGGGGTGGGGGTAATCATAAGCTTCTGACCAGGGAAGTCGGATTACAGTATAGTTGCTCTTAGAACATAAGTACATTGGTTCACAGGGCGAAGAAGGGCGCTGGGATATTGGCGGGCAGGGATTCTAACTATGGGTGAGAAATAGGCAAGCTTCTTTTCAGCATTTCTCACTCGTTGAAACCTCCCGTGAGCGACTGTACCAATTCAACCCATAAGACGTGATCGACGGTGAGTCTCAGAATATATTATAGCGGTCCCAGTAATCGGTCACTCAACGTGCCAATATCCAGTAGTACTGATCTACCTACAGCCAGCGCGCCCATATATGGGGTCAACAGCCAAGATGCAGACAATATGTACTTCTACATACATACATCCGTCCCCGTCCCCGTCCCCACCCTGCTAGTATAGCCCTCGCCTAAGTTGTGTGCCTAAGTTGTGTGCCTTTACACCCCGTCTCTATCCCTCAAGCTCCCAATTGCTGCCGGCCTATAACAGAGGGCGAGAATTTGTACATATGGGAGATCAACTATTTTATAAGGGAGATAACAAGATCTATTACAAACTTTTGGATTTTTCTGGGAGTGCAGAATTTACTGACAACCTAAGTACATGTATAGTCTCTGCTCCTCCATCTTTGACTCTCGTGGTGCTGTACTAGTACTTGGTAAAATACTCTATCAAAATTCTTTGAACCAGCTACTTTGTCCAGTTCCGCCCTCGTCCCAGTCCTGTCCCTGCCCCGAGTGCATCCTAGTGCCCTTAGGTTTTTGAACATCTCACGAGTCAAGCCTCACTCCCGATCCCACCCCTTTAGCATAAGTAGGAGGCTTCTACAAGCCTGTATACGTTAAAGTTTCAGTGGCCCATGTAGTTTTCCAGCAATTGACATATCAACCACTACCTATAGGTTACTACCAAGGGTCATGAAGAGTAATAATATGAAACATATTCGCCTCCTCTCTTACCGTCACTCTTCCTTGCCCTTCACTAGATCTATTGCCTCCCCCTGTCAGATAATAGTTTACCCTCTAAAGTACACTAGAGTATCAATCCCTAAGTTATAAATTCTTCACACCCCAACTCTTGGGATAGTGATGGAAATGATCGTATAGCTAGTGATGGTATAGTTATAATTATGACGATGGCGGTTTAGTATTCTGACTACCCACTGCCTGCCTTGCCGCCCTATAGCTACCACTCTGGAGCTCTATATAAAGTACGTATATATACTTGCCATCTTGCCGCCCTGACGGTGTGTACATGTGGTATAATAACAGTACTGTGATATATATCCTTCTGTTAGGATAAGCCTATCCTGTGGACTCACGGGGGGTGTGAAGGTTACGTATTTGGAGGGATTTTAGATTATCTCCTGTAATAGGATATAATTTTAGCCCCTGTAGCTGGAAGCTTGTCTATCTAGGCCCGTTCATGGAACGCACGGCTCCCCATCTCCTGTGATCATAAACTAACCCATTAGTTATCCCCTTCGTATTTGGGGAATAGAAAATATCCTTGTGACCTTGGCGTTGCTCATAATATAATACCGCTGACCTACTAGCTAAGCTATAGTTCGGTAACAATCACGATCGCGACGATGGGGAAGCTAGGTTTAGTTAGACATTGAAGCACATGCCAAACCTACAAGCAAAGAAGGCTGCGGCGTCCTCCCGGGTATATCCTACAAGGCGTTCCAGTCGCCGCACGCATCATATGCTTGAGTTACCCCGATAGAGGTCAAACAACTTGATAAGCCTTGCGTATTTAAGACCAAAGCACCGGCAGATTCCAATTCAACCACTACGCGGACGATATCTGTTAGCTACTTCTACAACCAGGCTTACTGAGAGCTTGATTACTAACAGATATCTGTGGGTGGTTCCTGGACTTGGTTATAAATTGGATAACTAAAGTCATTGACTATAGGGGGTTAAACTAAGAGGAATGAGTAATTATCTCTTAAAAACAAATATATATACGAGTATGGGGTTCAAGGTTCCAACTAACAATCGGGGTGGTGGTGGTCGGTGTGTTCTCGAGTTGGGTCGATCAAACGAACACGAGAGTCACCGATTACGTCTGCTCCCGGAGGGGGAGAGGCGATTACCATAACCTGAGGCTTTTATGCATGTGTGAAGAATAAATAAATAAATAAATGAGGGTCACCAATGACATCAGGATGCGAGTGATAGGTTATGAAGTATACACCACTGCTGATCTACAAGCGCACGGACACTCTGAAACACGAGAAGTCGCTGTTCTCTAGGATATTATTAATAACAGGCAGTCAGAACGACGTCTCTGAATCGATCTGCCCTAAATGCTAGCCGATGACTCGGACAAGACCGTCGTCATTCTTTGTGAGTCTACGAAACACGAAATTCTCTCTATAGTGTGTAGCATTTGCTAATATTTGATAACGAGGCGTATCATGGAGGGAATGTGCGTAAATAAGAGAATGAAACTTACTGTTCGCTATCTAACTCAATCGCTTGGAGCCTTTGAGGCCAAAAAAAAAGGGTTATTATCTATACTACTTCTATATGTTTATGCATGAATATGACTGGTTTTTGCTTTAAGTAGCATTATCCACTTACTTTATTCATAGAGGTCTACGGTAGGGTGACTCCTCAGTCCTTCCTTCTTCTTTATTTTCTTTTCTTTTTCCTTTCCTTTCCTTTCCTTTCCTTTCCTTTCCTTTCCTTTCCTTTCCTTTCCTTTCCTTTCCTTCTCTTTCCTTTCCTTTTTTTTCTTTTTTTTTTTTTTACCCCCATAGGTAATTTAGATATTCTTAGTTCCCCGACTTAATGTATTGCTAGCTCTATTTCTGTTACTACATGTTAATTGTGTTATGATCATAGATCTTACCCTCTATTAAAGCATTTAACTCTCTCAAGTAGAATAGCCGAAATCGTTCAGCTGCTCTTGGCCACAAGCGCCACCTCGCGACGTGGACCCGTCCGTTCACCTTGGAGGAATATCACTCGCTCCGATAGACATCCTCGATAATAGGTAGATTTAGCATCGCTTCGTACATAAAGCTAGACCGTCTTTGTTGTTCATTGTTGCCTTGAAAGCTTAGTTATTGACATCTTGAGCTAGGCGTCAAATCCATTAATCAGTTGATGGGATGCATCCACACCAGTTAATGCTCTTGTCTCCCTAGGTACGTGTGCTCCAGCTTATGGACTATCCACGAATTTACCCTTTAAATTGTTGTCCCATGCAGTTCTGCCTATTACAGAAATAGATATGTAGCTGAGAGGCTGTTGGTCAGTTTGGCATGCTGGCATGACATGGAGCAAGTACAGCGGCCGTGAACGAAATTTTATTCTTCGACCACTCTAGATGCCCACACGAGGAGATAAGTTCTATGAATCCGTAAGGTTGTCCCCCCCCCCCCCTATTTTTTTTTATTGGAGACGTGTGGTGGCATTGGCCACAACCACTCACCATTAGTTGCTAATGCCTCTAATCTATCACCGGCACCTAGACAACGTCAACAATTAACCACAACCACACTAACTACGTTACGGAAATTCGAAAACATCATCGCCATCACAAATATCTTAGTAAGAAAGAAAGAAAGAAAGCACAAATATTTCTTCTCCCCCGAGGTGACTTTTATCTAGCTATCGCCGGGCTTCCTTTGTGGGAATATTGAGTGTCGTAATCCCGTGTCGGCTCCGTTTTCCAACAGCAGCCTAGTTGACTTCCAGTATATGTCTGTGTGTTGTGTTGTTCGAATCCGCGAAGAGGTATGCGTTTTTTTTTCTTTTCCTGTAATAGCGGGAGATGACACTCACTCCTCTCCAGGAAATGCATTATCGTATCATGTAATGTAGGTACCCAAGTATATACATGTACTTATGTATGTACGTATAACTCCAGCTCACGGGGACGATGTTCCGGAAGCTGCCCTACTGACAGGGTAATTTGAGAGAGGGCTCGGCGGATCGAGACTTATGCAGCTTATATCCTCCTGTATGGAGCATACACGCAATTACGGTCCATTGAGTAAACCCAGACGTAAGCCCGTAAAGCGCTGTGACGCAATGTCTAGCATCCTATCTACGCAGCGCAAGGCAACTAATTGGGATAATAGGAAGATTAAACGGCGATAACCCCGGAGACTAAGAGTATTGGTATGGTATAAGAAGAAAATAATTTAAGGTGAATTGACTTGTCGTTGTAGCTCGAGATACCTGATGTGTAAGAATGCGTAAGATACAGTCGTTCACGAATACCAGCTGCCTGTTGACGAACGGTACCGGTAGCTATAGAGTCTAGACCAATGGAAATCAACAGAACCTGAAGACCTCATAATTTAACTACACGTATTGGTTCTTGTCATATATGAAATTATAACCCCTGCTAGTCAATAGGTAGTATTCGTGGACTACTATACTCCTGTGGTTATAAAGTGGTGTTAGTGTTGACGCAAAGCAGGGCAAGAACCCTAGCCTTCATAGGGTCGACGTTCCGTTACGTTCCTGCCCTACCTTCTACAAGCAGACTTCTTGTAGTTCTAGTAACACAACAGGTAGACACTCAATTGATAGGGTTAAACAATCCGGGGATTTAAATTCACACAGATATTGCGGTGGCAGAGATCTAGCTATAAAGTAGGCATCCATCAGATTTCATTTTACTTGGACAATGAGAGTACTAGTGACGGTGGCTTGAGAAAAACATCCACTAATGTTCCAATTGCGTGTGGGTGCATGTGCCCGTCCTTCGACCATGGGACCGCGCCGGGAGTTCATGTCATGTGCAGCAAGAACAGAGCTGGCCTGTCATGCACTGACAGGATATATGGGAACGAACCCTCACCTCCATAACAATACGGAAAAGGAATGCTTAACCACAGTCAGCATGGGCTCATAGACACAGTTTAAGTCAAACAGTTTTAAGGTGGACGGAGATCTCGATATCTGATCATGTTTCTATGGGTATCTCCGGCATATATACCGATAGGTAGGTCAGTGAGCCAAATCGCTAGAGTACATGTGCCGAGCTCTCCGATCGACCTGACCCCCGGAGTGGAATAAGCCGTTATTATTCCTCTTTTCTTTTTCTTTTTCTTTTCTTTTTTTCTTTTTCCTTTTCTTTTTCCTTTTCCTTTCCTTTTTCTTTCTCCTTTCCCTCTCGGAAGGCATCGAGTCGAAAACGTCTCGTCCTTGCTTGAGCACATCACTATTGACTAGACTTCTTACAGCATAATAGCTTTTTAGGCCTGCACTCATCGGACACACTCTACGCACGGCACTCCGTGGCCATATTAGGGGTGTGAATGTGTGAATATCCCCCTTTGTCGATTGGCTGGTCATTCGCTCAAGGAGACTGCAATACACATGTCGTAATTTGAATATTTGGAATAGCGGGATAGTGCAATATTAATGTATACATATTTTATTGAGCTTTGAAAAGCAAGAAATGCAAATGCTGAGTTAAGTGTAGTTATTGTAGTACTCAGTGATAAGCTGTGATCGATTGGTACTTGCAGTTTGGAATTTTGAATGACTTGGTTGGGTCTGGATCGTTCGGTTGAACCAAATAATAAAAAATACGCCAGTTAAGTTCCTGACTTGAGTAGATAGTGAATCAAAGCGTCGCGTCTGTCACTTCTGTAGTGGGCGAAACATTTATACGATTACGTTCATATTCATATATTATCACTCGGCCACTCACCAGGGCTCCCCCTCACACGAGCGGTTGACATAGGATCTACCCCCCATACCCCTTCTCAACCAATAAAGATTGCATGTAACTGCCCGGGTGAGGGGGGTGTCCGAATGGGTGGTGGGGTCGTCTATATGAGGGTGTCTCTCTCCTTGGTAACGGCTTTAATAGATAACGGTCATGCGGTCATACACTCCTAAGAACGACACTTAACCTCAGGCGCAACCTCTCAAATCCACAGACGGCTGTCAGGTTCACCTATAACTATAAACAAGCACTGTTCTCTCACCCCCTACCCCCTACCTTGACTTTTGCGGGAGCGCAATTACATGCGTGCAAGGGCGACAACGATGTTGGTTGATACGGCTGCCATCTAATTCTAGAAGGACCTCTGGGTGGCTAATGACAATGAAGCCTGAGTAGGTACAAATGAGTGGTTGTTATTGCTTGGCGGCATACACCCGATACTCTACGAGCGTCAGGTCAGCCCCACCTCTCAACAACGTCAGAGATTTATAATATCGCTCCCTTCGTTGGCGTTGGTTCGCCTATGAATACGCGAAGGTAGGCTTCATACGCGCACAAGGGAAGATGTCTTATGGTGATCACCTAAAAGACATTCGGTTTACGCCTATAGCTAGCTAGCTGATATATGCATATAGATAAGTGTTTGGATGCCATGTCCTAATGGGTCAATATAATCCGTGCCAGGGTTACGTAGTAATGAAGAAGCAGGCATAACCAATAAACATTGATAACATGCCTTATTCTTTCATTATTAAGCCAGCCACTAGCGAGGGGTAGGGTGGGGAATAGTACACCAGGTCAATAGGATAGCTAATGCGTTGGAACAAAACAGTTCCCCAGTTGATATATTAAGAGGATTGTGTGCGTATTGTGAATACAAAGTTACCTTATGTACCTACATTTTAGTCGAGTTTGACTCTATAGTTAAACTTAGTTATAGAGGGAGGAGGCCCATATTTCCGGGAATAGTAGAATGTGCGGAGCGATAGTGAGGTATGCAGAATAATACTAGCACGTCTGGTAACCTTTATAGCCGCTATGACTCTCCATTGAATGCATGTAGTAGTCATGACCCGCTGGCAATACGACAGACCTAGCCTTTCAATGTCCTTGCCCATACTGCGGGTTTCCTTGCTCAAACTCGATGTTCATCCCATTCACCTCTTGAATCTGTATGTATTCACCTTCAGTCTCACCAGCATCATCGTCTTCAGACTCGCTAGGCACCCGTGTGCGCTTTTTGTTGGTGGCCTGGAACATGATGCCCTTTCGGCGTTTGAAGCCGTCGAACCAGCCACGGGACCACCTGTATGGGTGAAGTCAATCAATGGGTTTGGACAATATAGAATAGAGAGAGCAGGACGTAGGGTATCACCGCCGGCCGCTGTTAGCCATCCACGCACCACAGCTTGGACATACAGGCGACTTATTTTCTTTTCTTTTTTTTTATATTTTTTTTTAGTATAAGGGGTGTGGTGTACATACTTCAGCGTGTATTTCTTTTGGCCATTAAGGTCTATGGTGACATGGTCTGGATAGCGCTCCTCAAAGATCTCCTTCCCGTTGCGGAAAAACCAACTGTGATCAACATGACGTCCAGAGTTTCTCCATTCTTTGAAACGATCGTGGAGGAGACGTTCCATCTCAGGCCAGTCGGGCTTGCGGCCGCTGCCAATGCACTTAGCACCCGCTTCCGAGGCTCGAATTTTCATGACCTGGCGCCGCCAGTCACGGATGTTCTTAGGTTCGACCCCGAATTTCTTCGCGCAATGACGAACAGAAACTGGGCATTCCCCGTCTACTCCTGAGTTCATTACGCCGTTCTCCAAAAAGCTTTTTGATTCCGTGTATGTTAGCTTGCGTGCTCAATTGCTCGAAGGGGGGGGGGGGGGGTAAGAGCTGTGGCGGAGAGACGAACGAAATTGCGTCCAATTTGTACTCACGACCAAAAGATCTGCGCTTTCTTTTCTTATCACCACTTTCACTGCCATTAGCTACAGTTTGCTTTTCCGAAGCTTCGCTGTGCTCTCTTTCGATATTCTCCTCCAATGGCTCCATTATCTCGGTTTCATTCTCGGGGTGCTGCTCATGTTCCACACCTGTTCCCCCTTCTTCACGTTGAAGTCGTTGAAGTCGCAATTTTTCGCTCTTCCACTTTTGGAATTGGCGCCACTCCTCCAGGGAGATATTGGCCGATATCTGGATTGGCACAATGGCTGTAGTGGCCGGTATGCTACTTGTAGACATGCTGCTCGTTTTAAAGAAAGAAACCTCTCAATTGAGGAGTTCAAAAACCAAATAGTACTTAAAAACAGCAATGAGAGGTTCTTTTTTTTTTTTTTTTTTTTTTTTTTGTAAAGGGTACGTAGGTGAAATCTGAAAGAGGGGGGTGGGGGCAAAGGTCAGAAGGAAATCTGATCCAGAATACAAGTCTCTCTCTTACATGCAGAGAAGAGGAGGAGACAAATTTCGTGTTGAGCTAGAGAATAAACACGTTATGTGTGTATGTGTGATGCGTAATACCAAGCTTTTTTCTCCCCAGGCCTGGGGCTCAAACCTACATGTAGGCGGAGGTGGCTGTGTATGTACTACATGAGCTATTGTAAACTATATCCGCATGTAATAATTTGCCCATCTTGGAATTGTGCTTGTCATTGTGGCAACCAGATTGATTTTCTTTTTATGGCCCTTTTTATGCCTCACTACTCAAGTACTTGTTGCAGTGTGGAGCTACTTGTTAAGCCTGTCTCTTTTGTGCTTTTTTCTTTTTGTGTTGCAACTTGATCAGGTTTTATCTGGATCGAGAGGGTGCTACTGATGCAATTAATCACCTTGAAGCTTATTAGTGAAACGATTAATAAATTTGCTGCACAACCTGCCTGTGAAACGCGTTGTCTGGGTCGCCTATCTCTCTTGCTGCACAAGATGCGGGGACAATGCGGGCGCGGCGAGTTGAAGGTGAGACACCTCATAACAAAAGAATGTTAGGTATTTATATGCACATAAGGTACTCTGCCACCTTTTCCTACACCGTGCCCTCGGGCCGTCATAGATCCCGGCCACTGGGTATGCAAACTGGTTCTCGGGTCCACTATGCTCAGTTTGGTACGAAACCCGATGAAGTGGGAGGATGTCAGTAGTGTCTCGCTGTGGGAACACCCGCCGCATGCCTATCTTGAAGAACGAGGATACCTACATCCTCGAGAGTGTGCAGCTGGGGTTACGGGGCATGGCACTCCATAGGATGAACCCTCGGGAGTCGGGTGTGGCTTAAAGAGACGCTCTTGGAGATTCGATGTGACCCAGGGATCTAGCCTAAGCATATATATTCTCCCACTCTTGCTCTCTTAGATAGCTCGAGCCTCGATGCACAACACATAATCTCGAGCCGGGTGAATCGGTACGAGAGCAGATTGCGCCTGATTGACCGCCCCAGGCAGGGGATATGATAAAAAAAAAAAAAAAGATACAGGATTTTTTGAGTTGGATTACGACTAGGAATATGTCTATAAACAAATCGTATTATAATAGGCCCCGAAAGGTTCGGCGATGGTTTGGTCTACGGTTCCAAATTCCATGAAATCTGTAGGATTATGTGCCAAGTGAATTATTATATGACGATCAAGTATGTGCATCCCCTTTTATTCGTTTTTAGTATTATATTTCATTTTTCTTCTCACATTTGATCAATCAAGGCCTAGGTTCTATCTCAACTCGACGTCCCTCCTTCTCGTACGCGTACCTACATGTATAATACGAAGGTGCAGGTATACATGTAGTATTACATGTATGTATGTACCTACAGCGGGGCGGGATGTAAGGATAAGGGGGTACCTATTTCGATGATAGATGGTGATGATGATGATGATGATGATGATGATGATGATGATGATGAGAAGGAGGACTGGGTTGACCAATGTATTGGATGGATTCTTGTTCCCGTTCCCGGACCTTGATCCTCTACACATATGTAGCCCCACACTTTGCTACTGTGTAGTAGGTACATGTATACATGTAGGGATCTCACTGCAAGCGAGCGCAAACGTCAAACAACCCTTAGTGTGATCTCCCAAGGAAAGACCAGGATACCAGGGGGGCCCCCAGGAGCTTCTCCTTCCTCTGCCACGTGCGGTACATAGCGCAAGGATCACCCAAATAAGCGAAATTACACAAAAAAAAAAAACCTTGTTGGGGTACGAGCATTTGAGCGCTGAGCATCATCCCTGAAAATCACCAAGGAGAAGGAGGAGAAGGTGGTGTTCGAAGTGGTGGTGGTGGCTTGTTCTACGGGAAAGTTGTGGGTGCTAAAGGTGGTTGAGAGTTGGGTATAAGAGATAGTTATATCAGGATTCTATCATAACCAACAATAATGGTTGGGGTTTCAAGTCCCCGGTACCGCCCCGATCATCTAGCTTGATGATATATCTGCTCGATTCTCGTCAGTGACTGCTGCTTACTTTTGCTTTTCTTGAGAGCCAATGAGTCCCGATCAGCCGAGGTGGGCAACCAACGCACAAAGCTACGATCTAGTAATTAAAACACCTTTTACGCCCGTACTATCTTTTTTTTGATACCGGTCATTAGAGACTTTGCGCAAATGGAGCCAGCTCTATATTTCGATTATCTGATTGGCAGGCTGTGGGATCGGCATCAATCAGGCTACCGGAAAATGGAGCTGGCTCCATTTGCGCAAAGTCTCTATTAAGCTCTCAAAGCGTTACAAGTTGTAAGGAGAGCGGGGCTGCTTATTTTGTGGATATGTATGTACGTACATGTACCTTTACCTACATGTACCTAACCTAGAGTTCTAACTGCGACACGGAACAGTCTGCACGAACATCGAGATTATTCAAAACTTGTTCGGCACAGTCTGAGCTCAAGGAGCAATGGAATAATAGCATCGCGGGTGCATACCAGTGTGAACTAAGAGACAAGACCAGGTTTATCACAGATTCCCATGGTTTGGGCCTCTCTGTTCTTAGTATTTCGCCCTAGTCTTGCATAACGGGCCGGGTAGTAGCATCTCCCGTCAATTCCTTCCCAGTGGAGCCTTTGGTTCTCACTGCCCTACACACCATCTACATACCAACAATCTCTACTTCCCAACTCAACTACATCCCATCACCATTCTCCTCCCAAGTATATATACATATATTTACTCTACAAGCTTATTGCACTACATCCTCCTCGATATCAACTTTTCTGCCCTCCCGTAACCTCCCAGTTCCCAGTTCCATTGCCGATATATTGGGGTTCCATGCATTGATTCACTCCCGTAGCCTACACACTTCAGGCATATTTTATCATCCACACATATCCACACATACACACATACACTTGGTACATACATGCATGCACAATTAAGTACATACACATTTGTCCGTGCTCTGCATCTTCTCGTTTCCTCGTTTAACACTTCTCATGGCTACTACAGCTCCGCGGCTTTATATCGTGTCTCTCTCTTGCTGTTCGGAAAATACCGCGAAGAATTCCCTCTGAATCACTCCATCATCATTTAACCTAGCTAGGACCATTAACTTTGCAAAGATCACTCAGTTCATAATTCACCATAGATCATTTTGTTTGTGAATAACCTGGTATTGTTACTGGACCAAGAAGGGCAGGAAAATAAGACCTCTGTCCGTCTGAGACTACCACAAGTGGAGAGAATATCAGATCCTATCGATCAACGCCCTCCCCCCCCCCCCTCCTCCTTCCAATTCAACCCCACGTGCTTCCCCCTCCGTCCCCCTAGAAAAAAAAAACAATATGGCAGCAACGCACGTACCGAAGGCTTGCTCTGTTTCAGCCTCAACTCTCGATTCATCTCCGTCTAACATAAAGATAGAGCAAGTCTTGAATTCATCTTCTTCATCGGCCTCGACTGATCCTCTCTCCCCGTCCCAGTCATCTACAGCTTCCTTCCCTCCTTACCCCCCACAACGCCCCAATCCTTCCCCTTCCACTCCTTCGTCATTACTCCTTCCTCTTTCTACTACGTTACATATATCAGAGCCCCCCGCAACAGTGCATAATCAGCCTCCGGAATATCGAAACCACAAATTAGATATCCTGCCGTCATCGTCATCGTCATCATCGTCACCAGCATTTCCTGAGCAGTCTATGGCAGCTACCGTGGCGGTACCTCAACCCACACATGCTATGCAGCCCTTCACAAGGCCAATCCGGTTTGTGGCAAATGATGGACAACCGCATGCTAAAAGAAGAAGAATTAGTGCCGCGTACGTAATTTCCTGCATCAACCCCTCAAGTTAGCAAGGAATGAGTCCTTTACAAGAAGTGATTATAGAAGGGATAGAAAAATAAAGATAACTTTTCACCCTTTCCGCATTGTTCCTTTTTCTTCTTCTTTTCTTTTTTTTGCTTGCCTAGTTTTCTATCACAATTGCCTTCCACACCCCTCACGCACAAATCATCTGCGAATGCGAGTTGCGGACCTTGATATATATGGCCTAAGATATATCATCTTGTTATTCGTAGAGATCCATGCACTTGCATTCCCTGGAAGAAACGTGTGTGCTTTCTCTTCAGAGATCGGGAATTTCTTTTATTTGGTCGTTTCTTGTTTTGGTTTCGTTTGTGATTGGTTTGATTCCAATGCTAACTTTGTTGCCATCTTATGGACCTGGATTAAAGCTGCAAGACTTGCCGTAAAAGGAAAACTCGCTGCAGCGGTGAGAAACCGGCCTGCGATACATGTCGCCAGAACGGCCACTCTTGCCTGGGGTACTCTGATCCCACCCCGTCAACGCCATCGCATAGTCCCCAGCAGGAACAGAAGCAGCAGAAGCACCAAGTTCCTGTTAAATTGTCCCCTACTCCTGTAGCCACCATTCCTACGGATAAACCGCCGGTAAATGGTCATTTGTATCAAACATCTCCAAGTATATCCCCTAAAGATCGGATATTTCCACAAGGCAATACTCCATCTTTACATCTTTTTGATTTACCGCCGGATAACCAGCATGAACGTGGGAAAAATGTCCCACCGATAACGAGGCAGTCGCAGAAGCGAAAGTCCATCGATCATCAGGACAGGAATGACAAAGAAATTGCCTGGGACATGAGCGATGAAAGAGACGAAGGTCAAAGTAGAGATAACATAACAGAAGAGAGGTCTAGTCCGGATTTGCGATGTTGGTGCTCTCCTCCGATTATTCTCCCTTTTTACTCTAAATAGGATATATATCATATCTCAAGATTCCTTTCAATCCCCTACTCATTACTCCTGCCTAGTTATTGGGAGATTATATTTTCAACCTCTGGTGCTCATTATAGCCTCTGGCTCTAGATCGAACGCCTCCAGCACAGCGTCCAACAAATCGTTATCCTTATCGAATACCATATTTCCGATATTTTGGACCTACGGCTATCGTTCCCGGTTATAAACAAATGGTCGTCGAGGTCAAGGATCAGTCGAATTGGGCCCGTCACGCAATTAGTGCAAGCTCATCTAGCACTTCCCCCACTCCAACCCCTTCAGTCTCTTCCATGTCACCAGAAAGCATTCAGTTTTATGACCCTAACGATCCCACACCAAATAACCCACTCATAGCCCATTTGGTTGAAATATTCTTTGAAAAACTTGGCTGTAACTTTCCGTTCCTGAATAGAGAAACATTTACAAGGGATGTTAAGGATAAGCGTGTCGATGTCATATTGGTTGATGCGGTATGTGCAGTTGCAGCAAGATTTTCTACCAATTCATTGTTACAGGCAACATCGCAGCCAGGAGGCAGAAAGGGCACCCGGAAAGCTCAAATGTGTGAGTATGGTACAACGTTTGCAAACAGAGCAAAAAGCCAAGTTGTTGATACATTTGCTTGTCCTAAACTTTCAACTGTGCAGGCTTGCATCCTGTTGGCTTATGTAGAGTTTGGGAGCAACCGCGATAGTGGGCTGTGGATGTTCCTGGGGTTGGCTATCAGGATGGCACAGGATCTAGGGTTGCATAAGGTTGAGGGGATGAGGGGAGATGCAAAAGTTAGGGAACATGAGGAAGTTAGGATTAGGAGCCAAAGCACCGGTGATGAAGGGGAGAATCAAGGTGGTAGGATGGGTTATGAAATGCAGAGGGATGACGAGGAAGCGAAGATTCAAGAACAAGAGAGGACTGATACCTTTTGGGCCGTTTTTTTCCTGGATCGGGTTATATCGTCAGGAACAGGTCGGCCGGTAACAATACGCGCCGAAGAGGTTGAGATTGATTTTCCTAAAGAAGAGTCCAATTCGGCCTCCCCCCCGCCCTTTCCTGCCTTGATTAGGATTGTTCATCTTTATGGTCGGGTCACGGATTTGCTGAATAGTATAAACGACAAGCACAAGATCGTCAATGATACACACACCCGGCTCTCTGATATGGAGGCAGAGCTAAGAGGAATCTATCATCGAATCCCACAAAACCTTCATTTTAATGTCAACAACTTCAAACACTACAGTTCAACAAATCAATGCTCTGTATTCTTACTCTTGCACATTTGGTTCCACGCTTCAATAGTGTTACTCCATCGTCCAACTCTCCTGATTACATTTGGGGGTGGGGTGCGGGCCCTATTTCCTGGTAGCCGTGAGCTTTCAATATCCTCAGCGCAGACTATCTCACACATAGTATCTTTTGCGGGAAGAACCGATCCGATAGCTGTAAACGGGAATCCATTCAGCAGTCAGCCTATCTACATTGCTGCATGTGCTTTTTTGCAGGAGAGGTTGGCAAACTCTTCCTCTAATCCCTCCTCGAGAACGCCTTCACCCGCCCCCTCAAAATTAAACAGACTTGACTCTTTCATCTTGGCACCTATTTCAACTGGTAGAAATACAGCTGAAGGCCTGGCTTCGCTTGTTAGCAATAGTGGGACTACTACCACGGGATGCGAGAGTGATCTACCTTCCGACGCCAAAAGCAAGGCTAATATGGAAGGGGTACACAAGAAGCACGCGCTATTAGCACAAGCTGCACACGGAGATTATCAAAAGTGTTATAAGGCGTTGAAGGGGCTGGAGGTTCATTGGGAAGGGGTTAGGTATATTCTAACAGTCCTTGACCAAAGGACCAAAGGGATTGTGGATCCGCTGCTATATACGAAGGAAGAAATGGAAGGCACTGAAATCCCCCGTTTGACTCCGGCAGCGTTGGGGCGGTTCCGTGGAACCACCCCTGGAGACTCAAAAGACTCGGGTCCTGCATTCGTAAAGATTGAAGAGGGCACTCAAATGCCCCTAGAGGGTAGCTTGCATGGCGCTGGTAGCTTGCATGGCGCTGGTAGCCGCACCGCTGAGCAAATACCGTCATCTTTTGGGAGCAATCCTCATGGTGAATCTAATCAATGTTTGTTCTCAAACAATACCTCCTAAGGACACTACTAATAAACTAAACGTTTAGCAATTGAACTTCTGACCGCAACTGGCACATCAAACTCGCCGAATATGCATTTAACTTGGCGTGTCACCGATAACGGTTATAACTATCAGCAAAACCGGTTTATTCCTCCATCTACGCATCAGGGGTCGATGATACATGATGACAGGAATGAACTCCAATCTTCAATGCCCCCTCCCTCACACAATAATCATCAACATGAAGCCTCAACACCAACGGTTTCCCCGACATCTGGTTGTCCGGTTGCGGGGTCAACATCAGCTTCAGACGCTGAGATGCTACTTGGACTTAGTGCAAGCTCGAAAGCAGACTATGGACAGCACCACCATGATAATGGACAGGGGATAGATGTGTTGGCAATGGGGGGTTATACCGATGGGCACTATCAAACTAGCGGACAAGGTAACTTCGAGTATGAAATGATGAGTGAAAATTTCAACTTGAACAATATTAGTTGGAATTTCAATTTGGAGTACACGCCTTACGGGCTGGACCCAAACTTCCCAACTGCATCAGAATAGTTGTAGTAAGCATCAAGTATGTGAAGAGTCACATGAGGAATTCAATCAGGTAACTCTTTCCTCTTAAATTCTGTCTTATTACCTTCATTTTTATTCCTTTCTGTTGGCGTTTACACGGGTTCAAATGTCTTATGCAGTATATATATCCAACACTGCGCCGCATATCGCGGGCTGTTTGCTTTTTTCCCTTACTTAGGTTAAACGCTCTATGTTTTGGTTCATTTGGCGCAAGGGATTTTAAGCAGTATGATGGATAAAATCGTGCGACAGCAATATTGCTTATTGCACGAAGAAATGGAGCGGGGGGGCGCAGGAGTTAGTATCTCGTTGTTTACTTCCATTACATTCATTTTCGTGTATTTCGTGTTACGCTCTTTCCTTTCCGTTCCTTTCTTCCCTCTTTAAGTAAGCGAATCCCTCCTCCTTTCTTTTACTCCTCCCAGACATTCCCTCTTGATAAAATTGTCATTAGAGTAGGATATGGTTCATACAAAAAAAAAAAAAAAGTAAGTTGTGCCATAAATGCGTCATTAAGTATCACTCGCGCCTTGCTGTCCACGTGACGGAGTGATATCAAATACGGAATCGTGATTGTCTATAAATTGGAACTCGAGACTTCATTAATAAAATCAGTCTAAGTCTGATAAATGCGATTCGTCGCAACATTAAATACAGCTAAATATACGACTTTGCATATACATACTCCGATGAAGTCATAAGACATCACTCGATGTTAATTTCGATGGATGACTGGGCTTGATTGATTGATTGATACTTCATAGGGATGCCTGGGCTGTATAGTAGAAGACTAATCTTGCATACATCGAGTCAGCCTGTGGGTCCGAGATTAGGCGGGGCAGGGCGTTGACTGGTCTCACAAACCCAGCACGGTGCACGGTTACGCTTGGGGTCCGTGGGTACGACATGTAAGTAGTGTATGGGGAATGGAACATACATTGTTGTAGATGAATCGCACATGTGTGTGTGTGGGGGGTGGGGGGGTCATATACACGTGTGATATTTGAGACAAAGATAAGGGGAAGCCTATGTATGTGCTTTGTTCATGTGCGTATTTCGTACATATTTCATTACGTCACTTCAATTGATATTTCCCTTTCATTCTGCTGGCGTGTGTGCATTCTATCTAGAGCCTGTAGAGACAACGGTCTTATCTCACCATGTACTTTGTGATATATTGGCGCAGATACAACTAGCAGCACCCTATTAGGAGATGGCTATGGTGTTTAGTAAACATCTTAGATTGTGGGAATATGCGGGGAATGGTACCAGGAATCTTTTCGAAAAGAATATTTTTAATTACCATAAATTTGTGAGTGGTATTGAGTCGTGTACTTGAGTATTCTGGTGATAAGGCAGTTTGAAAAAGAAAAAAATTCATGGCTAATAGCGACAGGGTTCTTAAAAGCACATGAAATACATTAGCAGGAGGCGTATGGATAATGAGGTTGTATATAAAACCTTTATTTACGGAGAACCTACTTTAGCCTACGCACATTTATTTACCGATTCAGTTATTTATATTTAATCACACATAACTAAAGGTACATGTCAGTGATAAACCTACATGTACCACCTATGTACATAGTTTTTCCTTTTCTTTTTCTTCCATTATTAGTAAGTAATCACCAACGTGTAGTAATGCCAAGGTGTTGATACAGATACTACATTAGTCGTAACACGCCGTGATACCCCCCGCTCCCCCTCCCCCCCGTCCACGCAATCGCGCAATTAACCTCCTGCCCCCTTAGCAATACACGAATTTAGTCTTCGCCTTGGTTGTGTACCTTGGCCCTTTATGACGTACGTCTAGCTGTTTCTAGTTGTTCGTTCAGCCGCCCCGTGATAGTTCTATTTAATTTTTTAGGGGTTTCTCTACATAAGTACATGTATTTATTGATATCATACAGATTTGTAGTATGGGATTTCTTTTGGGAGCTTGTTTCCCTGTCATGTAACCCCCCTTTCTTTCTTCTTCACGACCTAGTTAACGTATTATCCCTAGACATGGTTAAAACATTACTACTTTTCTTATCCTTATTATCACCCCTATCCTGGTCCTCGTTGTGGTCACCCAGTTTCTCTCAGTCCCGTTCTTGTACTTGAACCTCGATGCATGTTCTAAGTTGTCCCTGATCTACGTTCCCGCCCTGTTATATTATACGTAAGAAGATGAAGTCACTTCAAATCCCCCGGCATATGCAAATGACCAATGCTCCCGAAGTGATATAATCTTAGTCGAGTATCGACTAGCTCCTACAGCCAAAGCCAGTTAATTAAAGATTAGATATCCCCAATCAAAAGTAGCGAGGATAGATGTTCGTTTCTACAAAGCACCCGCTACCTCATCCGTACAAGTATGTGAATCTATAGATACTTAATGGCGCGCTTTGAATTGATTATAACTTCCCACATATATAGCCAAAACGGAGTGTATTTTAGTCTTCGCCAGTGGGTACTCTAACATAGGTTAATATGTTTCACAATTTTTTTAGATTTAGGATGAATTTGGAAAACGAGATCTGTATCTGATAGTGTACTGATAGAGTGATAAACATAACTTAAAAAATTAATAAAAAACATATATTATATAATAGTTTTTGATTAATAAACAATTTAACTGTGGGTAAAATACCCATTCGGCGAATGGTTTATAAGGGAGAGGAGAAAGAGGGGGCATCCATGGAGAGAGTGAAAACTGTTAATTTCCTATGTTTGTTTAATTAATTTAGTGTTATTTCATTACTGATAAGGAATATTACCCTTTGGTTATGGCAGTCACCTCCCCATTTCCGGGAGTGACGTTGTATGCATGTATGAAGGATAAATAAATAATAGGCCGGGGCCATGCGTTCGGGTAGCATCGAGTGATGGGTTATGACACGAGCTTAAATTCGGCGTTAAGTGGCTTACATGTACATGTAGTTACCACTGCTCTACATCAGCTAGCGTGGCACTTGCCAACGACCAGTGGGCAACAACACTTTCTGAACATCCACCCCAACAACCTCTTCACTTCAGAAATCAGTTTAAACCTGCGGAGGAGCTGATGATTCTGGGCTAGGCCTAGGGGGTTACCCAAAACATAACCCTGCAGGGTTAGGGCTGTTTTACTTCTAAATCGACAAGTTACAACACAACAACGCGAGAGAAAACCCCCACATGCACAGCCAGTCAAAATGAAAATAGAATAATCTGATCTCCTAATCCCTTCCTTCTCTCGATCTACACTGATCCGAGAAGTGTTCGGTTTTCAACATCCCCCTTCTCCCCTCTTCCTCCCCCATACTCACCTTCCGTCTCAACCCCTTCTTCCCCTCCAGCAATTCTAATCATGCCACTACTCAGCCTCCCAAACGAAATTCTCCTTCAGATTGCCGAGGGTCTCGATGGTGTCAAAGCCACATATGCCCTCTTTCTCACAAATCGGCGTCTTGCAAATCTCCTCGCACCAGTTCTCCTAAATTATGCGATCCACAATGGTAGACATTGTGTGACAGCGCTCTACCTCGCAGCAACGAACGCGGATGTAAAGATGATACGACTGCTACTTGAGAAAGGGACAAACATCCGAATTATAGATGACGATGATCTGAGACGTAGCGTTACCGATGATAACGTTGATAAGCTACTTAAGCTTCTGCTTGAACAAGGTGCCCACAGCATCATCCAAGATCATGACTGTGGTGGCACAGCTTTACATTTTGCCGCCGAGTGCGGGCACGAAGGGGTCACTAGGTTGCTACTGGAAAGGGGCATGAACGCTTCCGTTAAAGACATGTTTGGGCGAACAGCCCTACAATGGGCTGCCGTCGAAGGCCATGAAACGATAGTACGGTTACTTTTAGAAAACGGAGTGGACGTTAATGGGGGGGATTACGATGATATCACCGCATTACACCGAGCTGCCGAACACGGCTGTGATAATGTTGTGCGGTTATTACTGGAGAAGGGGGCGAATGTCGATGTGCAGGATTCAGAGCGTGCGACACCACTCCATTGGGCCGCCGAGTTCAAGAACCTCCCGACCGCAAGGCTTTTGATAGAGCTAGGCGCGGATCATACTATTAAGAATAGTGGTGGAGTTGCACCGCTTGACGATGTGACGGACGAAAAAACACTGCAATTGGCTTTAGCACCAAGAAAGACAAAGACATATCCAGATACTAGACGTTAATACCTTGAGGAGGGGGGTTGATTATTCGCATTATTTTTCAGGGAGGGCGTTTATATTTTATTCTTCTCGTATACATTTTTCTTCTTCAGGGCGCGAATGGGCACTACTTACTAGAGAATCTTTTCACGCACGTTCCTTATAATTTTTATTACCATGTTTTCTTGGTCCTCTATTAGAGAGTTGTGGGTTTCACGGGTTGGGTTTTGGAAGGAGAACACTTTCATGAAAGCGTTAGAGCTAGAACATTTGCATAACCTAGGTATCTAGGCTTAAGAAAGAATACTTATTGGATTAGTTTTACAAGTCGTAGCACCACATCACGACCTAGGGGAAATTGAAGCTCACGGTTATGAGAGGCCTGTAAAGCCACTATCCTTTTTCGCCTTTGTCAACAATTTTGATACGTAATCTTGCAATCTATGATTCCAACTTTACGTTTCACGATGCCGTAATCTCGGCCCTACGGCCAGCCTATAGTGCTGAGTCATCTAGGAATAAGGAAGGTCGTGATCGACGTCATACCATTAAGGGCCCGTTTGGCAACAGGTCAAAACGGAGTTTTCACCCTTGTAAACTCCATTTTGTCTGGTTGCCAAACGGGCCCTAAAGCAATTAACTAAACAAAACGAAGTTTCCAAGCACAGACCTTTTGGCCGAAAGGAGCTATATAATGCCAATATATGAGTCCCTATTAATGTCTACCGGTGGGGACTGGTAAGTGTTGGCATAGCATGGTATAAGACTGAAATCCAGCATTATACTAGCATAAGGACTAAAACTCAGTGCTTATACCACTGGTGGTAAATAATTTACTACCGCTGGTTAAATTACTACTTACATGTACCTGGGCTTTAGAGCTTGTTTTACCTAATCAAATATGTGAAAAGTACTTGGATTTATCAAATTCCAGGATGAAGCTTTGGTATAGGAGAAATACTACATCACTATGATATAGTACAGCTTATAAGCTAGATCATGTACAAGTTTGCAACTCAGAAAGAAAAGAATGTGGGCGATAAAGGTTGAGCCTTAGAGGGGAGGAATCCGAGGTGTACCTTTGTCCTATTTTTTACTTACGACCTCAGCCCGTGAAAGCAGCTCAACCGATAGTGACCTCAACTCCTGGCCCCCAGGATCAGCTAGCATTTGTGGCGCGGTCCAGGTTGCGAATTTGACAAATTTCATCCGCCAAGGCGATACACCTTTGGCCCGGTAGGGCGTATCATAGCTCTCATTAATGAACAATCGATCGCTTTTGAAACAGATTGGCTGGCAGCACGGACCTGACCATCTTACCCTACTATGCGATAGTCCTGACGTAGCCTACCGTTAGCCCGGTACTCTACTAATTTCTATCTACAATCATTATATACAACTATTATTGCCTCTAAGTACCCTTCCAACGTCAGTCCGGTACCCTACCGATATGACCGCTTCTCAATGGAGCCAGATCAATAGGTACCTTAATGAAACTCGGTCTATTTGATAAACAGACCACATGATGATCGATATGCAGAGGGTAGTGGTGTTTCCTCTACTTATAGGGATATAGGTTGAACGCAGTGAATCAGGGTCAAAACCATTTCTTACCCGTTCCGGGGAACAGATAAAACCAACGCCGCGCCAGCAAGGAGATGAGTGTAGTAAAATTGTTCTCTAGCTAATTTGGAGGGTAAGAATGCTAGCCTCTTAAAATATCTCATGCCATGTGTCTGGAAATTCAATGTCGCAGCCGGCCTGCAATCATTAGCAAAATATTAGTCAGGGCCAACATGCAGTATCCACTGATTGGTGGCAATTGGCATGGTCACCACCATCGTTACCGATCTTATCACGATAGTGCTCTATATAGCAAGACAGGATATCCCACTACCGCCCTGTCAATCACCCTCCGACGACTGAGCCTGAAGAACAGAAAACTCACCCCAGCTACACTACATATCCTTAACAAGAGAAATGTCTGGCGTCACAACAGCCTTACATTCAAACACTCCCCCGCCTCATCCTAGCGCACCGACTATTGAAAGATGTAAAGAAAGACTCGAGTATTATGTTTTAGACAGAAGACAGAGGCCGGAACTAAAGGCTATGGTAGACCCTTTGTTGGCAGATGTGGTTAAACAAGCCGAAACCATGGTAGCAACCTTAATTGGTCCAGAATATGGCTGCCCTCCTGAGATGGCAATTGAGCTGTCGATACTGACACTTTATGACTTAGTTGTGTTGCTCGGTTTGTCTTCCATAATGTTAAATCCGAACTTGTCCAGACCCTAACCCCCATAACCTTGAAACAGATGATAGTAGTTCTATGAAGCTTCAGGAAAACTCAAAGAGGATTGAAACTCTTGAAAAAACCCTTCATCAAATCACCGATATTTATTCCCTAGCCAATCCCGCTGGAGTTAAATCCATCAGGTTTTTGAATCACCGCCAGGGTAAAGGGTGGGTAAAGAAGGCAAACGTCAAGGAGGTAGTCGGTCGTTGTGCCTGGGTTGGTCTTACGATGATGGGTACAGAGCTACGGAGGAAGATCCTGACCCCTTTCGTGCTCAAAGACATAGACTCGATGAAAAAGCCACTTTTGGTGATGATCATCACTGACGGACAGGTATCTTGATATTCATGCTTTTCTTTTCAGAAGCTTAACTTTATATCCCGAGGACCAGTTCTAACTTATTCTTTCCAGGTTGAGGGTGAAAGGAAAGGCCTCCTTGAAAAGGTTATTCTCGATTGCCTAGAGTAAGTGAAGCAAGCTTCAAAGCCTAGTGGTTAGTATCATATATTCCACACTCTGTGATATTAAGTGGTCGCATGTGTGTGTCTGATTTGATAGCACTTTAAAGCTGTTTCATTCCACTTCTCTCGTGTTGGAAATGATGAAGGTGCAGCCAGGCTACTTCAATCTCTTGAGGATCACCATGCGATAGGGGATTATGTTGATTGCCTACCAAGTAAGATATATTTACCCCGCTCTTAATACAACATCCTTCTTTGGAGCGTTTGCTAAAACCGAACCTAGTGGACATGCCCCTTGAATCGATCGATGAAGGGAGTGAAGAATGGAGAAGGGAAGCGAAGTGGGAAATAGTATGTTATGCTTCAACTTTTATTAGATACCTAAAGCCATGAATATTACTAACTTAAATCGTTTCCTTTACTCTATCAGATTCCCAAACTATTACTTGGCGCAATTTTGCCATATGTAAGTCCCAGTCCGATATACATATGTTTCAAACAGAGGTATATCTTCTAATAACCCTTCACAGATGTATGATCCGGATGACAACTTGATTAATATCATGGACGATTTTTCCAAGGATTTAATGCCAGGATTGGACGACGATATCCCGGAGGACAACTAGTCGCACCATTCTGACCACTACTGCAGTGTTTACCTCCAGGAACATCAGGTTTAGCTGGGGGGTGGGGGTTGAGCCCTATTATTTATTTTTTACCAACCTATACATAACCAAAATTCCTCTTTAACTCAAATTACCATCAAATATACATTGACAACATCCTTTTGTTTCTTTTGTTGGGTTTATAAGCCTAAAGATATTCGTTTCTTTCCCAGTAACAGCCTCTTTGAACATCAACTAAGCTTCCTCCCCCAAGAAACCTTCCTCGGCCTAGCTAGTCAGCTACATTGACTAGTCATGCAACCTGTTGCTGTACATATACGCGGCGTTCAGCCCATTGTTTTGGTATGTAGAGTATGCAAGTGGATCTTCTACCACATTTACCATTTGTACATACCACTATCATGCGCAATATGCCTGAGGAATATATTCCAAATACTAGCTCCTGGGACAAATTCGACATGCAGACCCAGAGTAAAAAGGGTCTCATAGGATAATTCTTGTGGCGTACTCGGGTCGATATGTGTATGTGTGTAGGCCTATCGACATCAATGAAATTTTGTGGTTCTGGTTGTGGTTCGTCGTCCACGACTCCATGCATGCAGCTGTGCACGTCGAAATAAAGTTAGCCAAGACGAGGTACGCACACTTGTTCAGGTCTGTGCGCTGAATACAACTTTCTTTTTTCTATCCGGGTTTGGTAAGGATGCATTGCCAATTAGAACTCGATAGCTACAGCTGCCCCCCCTCGAGTAGCAGTAAAGAAGAGCAGCTCTGCCGTTATATACAGTCCATGATGTCTTCCCATCGCCAGTGTCGGTGGCTGCGCGCGAAATATAATGTTATACAGTATGTGCCAGCCATTACGGTTCTGCAGTGTAGATTGTAGAATAAAAGTCGATAGATGACTCAGGGATTCGTCATTGGCCAAGCAAGTCTCAAATCTTCAATGCGTCTAGATATACATGCAGAAAGTATTTACATCGGACTTCCACAAACTCGGGATTTCAATGCTCTTCAAGTAAGACTTGATATAGGCTGATACGTGCGGCAAGCCGCCCAATAGAATAAATCACTCAATACTCTACTACTAATTAATTCCATGACGTTTCCGAACACGACTGCTATTGCATACACACAAAAATTACCAAGTCCCCCCATTTTTATATGGTATGTAATATTGGTCGTCTTCGGAAATGTCATGGAGGGACGAGTAGCTGTTGGTACAATCTCCTAGCTGTATTTCTGAGTGCGAGATGACCGCCCCCATGTTAATATGATCTGGTATCCATCGTATTTCGTCACTCGAGATGACCTGCCACTCAAGTCACCCAAGCACAACAAACAAACAAAGTGCAAATTGGCAGCAATCATCTAATTGTCCCCGATCTATGATGCTTTCCATTCTAATCAGAAGAAACACCGAATATGATATTCATGGTTACTATGGCATTAACCCCCACCCAGCATTTCACCTCCCCTCTCCAGTCCTCCTATCACATGAGGCAACATTATCTTGTCATCGCAATCCATTCTAACGTTTCGTTCGTCTTAAGGTTTGTTATCATTGGAGTTAAGGAAAAAGAAAGAAAATTGAAAAACACCTAGAATAGCTTTTACCCCCATCTCGAGAAGAAATGAAACGAGTGAACTCCCTTGCTCCCCCTCCCCCCTCCCGAAAGCCCAAGGAAAAGAAGAAAAAGACAAGAAAGAAAGTAGCAGCCTTAGACAGCGTCAATATCGATGTCGCCAGCTTCGACATCGAACTCGAAGTTGCATTCGTCTCCACCCTCGTGACCTGGATAGGGTAAAAATTAGTAAAGAGGAAGCAGCGTGTAAGATATGCGGGGGCTGGCAAACCATAGGTATCTGTCTCGTTGATCTTGGCATTTTCTGGAAGTTCACCGTAAACCTTGAGTGAACGGGCCTCGTCTGCAGTGTACTTCAAGATGACGTCTCCCTTCTCGTCCTGGTAGTCACGGAGCGACAGAAGAATAATATCTCCTTGGTTGATCCAGACCTAGAATGTATGAGCGGTAGACCAACCAGTATATTTGATACGAGCAGTAGCTTACCTTCTTCCTGAGCTTTCCACGAATATGGGCTAAACGTTTCTCGCCGTCAAAACATAGGGCTTCCAGACGACCGTTTCCCAACATCTTGGTGACCTGCGCGTATTCTACAACAGATACCCGGGTTAGTTTATTGTAACAAAATTTACACCGCCACACAAAGAGTATTCCGCGAACCTTGACCATCTTCTTTGAATGTCAGCTCGCGCTTCTCCCTATCGTTTTCGTTCTTTCCTCTACGCCTGTTTTTACCACCCTATGCGCAGGACTCGTTAGCCACGAAAAACTCCAAAGCCTTATTTGGTGGTGTAAATATATGATGGTAGAGTTGGTGGTGGCTGAAGATTTTTGGTGGGGCTAATCCAAAACCAACTCTGCAACCGACCATGAGGGGGGGGGGGGAAGAGCAACTAGGGAGTGGTATGTACCTTTCCCTTATTCTTCGGCATTTTATATAGATCCTCTGAAGTGTTGAGATGATAGAGATATTCCTATGCGGTACCTTTGTAGGATGGGAGGTGACTTGTTACTCGTTGTTGCAATGAGTGGTTGATGTCCGGAGAAGAGAGGGGAAGACACGATCGTAGTCTAGTCAAGCGTGATTCTGACTAAGCATCCCGCGCGTCACTCGTTCGTAGAAGGAAAAGTTGATATATTAGGGCTCTTTTATAGGGCTCTTTTATAGCGCCTACCTAAATTATTGAAATCATTCAATTCATGACACTAGATAGAGCGGGATTTTAGGAGGTTTGGATCTTCCTCACATTCTATCCAACTACTTAGTTCAAGCAACTACAACTCTAACGAACTCCAATCCTTGTTATCCACAACGACTCGTACAAAAGAACCTACATGTAGCTACGCACTCTAAGAGGTCCCCGAGCCACCCTAAATTATATTCGGCCGTTACTTCAATTTGATTGACATACTATGCCGGTTTAGGTAGGATCTACTTCAGTTAGGACGATGTTGTCTTATTATGTCCAAATCCGTCTTTTGATTGCTTAACTAGGAAAGGTGTGTATTCCATTTGTGCTAAAAAGTGAATAACACCTAAATTCTATGTGTCTTCGAATCACTGCTTATCACTCGTGTTTTTAAAAGCGATCCTAGGTATTTGTTAATTCACTAATAAGGAATGCCGAGGATACATGTATGATATATAAAGCCGTATAGCTGTGAGAAGTATGGAAATGGTTACTGGACTGAGTACGATACTTGTATTCATCTAACCCTTAGCATATTATGAGCTTCCACCACTACTGGTACAATAGTGGCGGCACTATAAGTCCTCCTTCTAATCTTGGATGCTACATATTGCTTATGATCCCTGTCCCTAAGGCAATACTATTAGGACGCCAGTAATCCCGGAAAACATGATTCATGAGAACGGATGTCGTTACATCTTTAAACACCGAAATGATGCCCCGAGGCTGATGATCGATTCAGGGATTTTCGTGAAATATTACGTCCGAACAAGAAACATCAGAGAGCCAACTGAGGTAGTAATTAAAGCGATTATATTAACCGGTAATACTCCAGCCCATAAGCAAAGCTTTCCCGGACCGCCGCCTTAATTCTAGCCTTAGGTCGTTTTTGAGAGTAGCCAGTTTATATAAAGTCCTCTATATATAAATAAACACTAGAGGTCCGCCTCTTGGGGGCGCTAGAGTGCTTGAGCTATTCCTTAACTAAACATGCATTATAAAGTAGAGCAAAAGATTGACTGGTTGGAGAAGTTGTGGTATTGGATCCAAATGTCAAAGAAACCCGGCCATCAAGAACGATCTTGGGGCATTTATAAAGGTGATAAATATTATGCGTATAAAGTTATACTGCATGTATAAGTTATCAACCAATAAACACGGTGCTATACAAATTTGAGTGATCCTTATTCATGTATTATCACTCGGGAATATTCATTGTAATGCATATACATGTAATGTTATAACTTGAAAAGTTAGCTCGCGGGTAATACAATTCAGGTTTACCACATAAACACATGGCACGCACATATAGTACAGCCGCCCCCGAAAAGTCCTGGTGCCCTACTATATTAAGTCTACCCATGAATTGTATATATGTAGCCCACCGGCAAACATTCCTCATGCGCATACTCAACAATCGACAGGTATAACTGGGGTAGGGATATTACAGCTCTATTTAACTATAGTATAGGGGGACTGGAAAGTAGAAACGACCCCTCATCATTTGGCCCGGGGGTGCCAAGCCCTTTGGAATGCGGTTGTACCCATGGCCCAGGGGTACATGTATGTAGTTATCATTGGCAGTTTTTTTGAAACGAGAAAATCGCAGAAATGTAGTTACTTATCCCTTCAAATTAATTAGTAAAAGGGGAAATTATTTGATCGTAATTGCATGACCGAACACTTCAGTCAACGTGCCGATAAGAGGAAAATAGTCGTGGTGGTAGAGTAGATTCTTAGTACTCTGGAGCGTTTTAGGATAATCTATATATATAACTAGCGCTTTCAAATATATCAACTGAATTTCTTCCAATATTATTCCTTTGCTGACTTCCGCTCTCTTCTGTAGATAAGGGGGGCTATCTAGTGCGGAATAGTTTGTGAAATCGTGCACTACTTCGGAATAGGTAGGGATAGGTTCTGTGGTTACCTATCGATATATGTTGCTGTTATACAACATCTTTCTTGGTGTTTCGGCGCCTGTGCGAATAGTTTTAAAACGGATTGCTTAAGCATTAATGTTTTAATGATGGGACCCAGCTGCAGGTTCGATCGTATCTCAAGCCCCTCAGGTACTTCGGGGTTAAGTAAAATAACAGGCCTTTATTATTATATTTGCCGTTAGATCATATTGGGATACATGATCAAAGTTTTATATCGACCTTTTACAGCCAAAAGATTTGTGGGCCATGGGGTCAGCTTCATATAAACTGACCGGAAGGAATGCAGTGCTAGGGTCAAGGATGACGGCGCTCGCACACATAATACGATAAACGTGAAATTGTGGCAGTGGAGTTATGGGCTGTATTTTGAGATTCTTAGGAAAAATTGAGTTTATGGAGGTTATATGAGTACCATTTTCATTTGTCACCTCTTGATAATCTGCATACGATGTCACTCGAGGTCTTAATACTAAGTACATACATGTATTATGTCGCATGTCCTAACCACAGTAATTGGCCACCATTTAGACAGTGAAGGAAGACATCAATCTTAATAGCTATCTCACCTTTTCTATCCTAATAAAATCATGCCTGCTATGCGAGGAATTATGTCCTTGAACTGTGTACTAACCCAATACAGGAAGAACTACAATCCAGCGCTAAGCACAACGCCGTTTCTTAAATCCGCGATAACCATACACAGGAATGAGGCTTGGCTGTGTATCCATCAGCTTATCCTTCTGAAACCCTGTCATGATCTTGAGCTAATGAAGCAGGGGTTTTGATATGCGTGTAGCCCCTCCCCCACATCTCCTATAAGAAGTAACCTCAACACCTCAACAAGCCCCGCATCAGACCATTCTGCCCATTTATACCTCAAGCTACAGCACCTTTAATCCCACCCAAGCTTTCCAAAAGTCACAAATCAAACACAAAAATCAAAAGATGTCGGAAGCACCAGGCGTTACTGAGTTCGTCTTCATGCGCGTCTCCGAAGGCTCCAAGCCTGGTGAAGGCCAGGAAACCCTCTTCAACTCGACCGCACCTGGATTCATTAATGCCCGTTACGGCTGGCAGATTGAAGACCCCAGTGTATTCCACTGGTCCATAAGTACGTAATTCATTCAGCCAAGTAATTCTTATAGCTATGGATCAAATCAACTAATCATCGTGCCCGCTTTACAGACTGGGAAACCCTCGACCACCACAAGGCATTCATGGCAACCCCAGAATACCCTGCATTCGTCGAGAAGATTACGGCCTGGGCCACCGACGTGTCGCTCTTCCACGCTGAACTGGCCCCACACCCGAACATTGCGGCGTTCGAGGGGCTTACAACGGAGCTGGTCAAGCTTCATCTCAAAGAGGATGTGACGAAGGAGCATATGTTGGAATCGCGCCCGGCCTTCGAGAAGAGCTTGAGAAAGGCCAAGGGATATCATACTCACTCCATTGGATGGTCGGTTGAGGATGAGAAGTGCGTTGTGATGATTATTGGGTGGGATAGCAAGGAGGCGCATATTGAGTGGACACAGTCAGAGGATGGGAAAGATACACTTAGGGGGCCAGGAGGCTTGTTACTGAAGGTAGAAAAGATTGAGATGTGGCACATCAAGGATGCGGGCGCAGTTGTGCTCTCGAAATAGTCGGCTAATTGACCCACTCCTAGCCTGGCCGTAGGAGCTTGGGATATATGTAGCTATCCACGAACATGCTCTGAGGCAATATAAATCAACGCTTTGTGCTATATTTAAGCTATTACCCTCTCACTAGTCTATCAAAGCCAGATACGTTCAATCTAGCTGTAGGTTCTCGAGCAATGCAAGATATTTACAAGACTTGTTTGCCTTACCTTCACTTTACGTGGAGCAGATCCTGGGAAGTTGGTATCAGATAAACCCATAGTAATGCGCTGCACATAAGTAATTAGTAGCACTCCAAAGCTCCAAGCTCTAGGGCAGAGCATTCAAATGATAGCTGTAGTATAATAAAAATAACGGGAGGGAAGTGAGGTAATTCTTAACCAGGAGGCCAATTTCGGTATCGTTACATATAAAGAATGCATATTGGCCCGTAGCTATACTTGGCGGGAACAACTTTCCGCGAGAAAACGCAAAGGTGGTGCTGGAAATCTTTTCTCGCGGCAAGTAAGTTAAGTATGTATATGTACATACTTTTACTGTCCTTTAAGAATTATCAACCCTGAAACCTCGCCAGCTGCCGCGACCGCCAAGCCCCCCGCTACTCGGAACAGCCAAACCCCAACCCTAACAAACCCGTCTTCCATCCATCCGGAGTGATTGATTGTGAACCTAGAGATTCCACACACAGGGAACCGTTGTGGTGAAAACCTGAAGCTCACAGATGATCAAGATATAAGGTGGAAATGGGTTTACCATTTTCTTGATGCCTCGGTCCTACGCAGCTAGCTGGGCACCTCCGGTGTCATGCCCAACGTCGAGCAATCTATTGGTTAACGCTACAACCGCTGCTGAAAACCGTATCCAGGCGAGTGATCATCCATGAAGAAATCTGGAAGCCATCCGGCTTGTTCTGCGAACAGCAAACAGAAAAGAGCAGATTATATATAAAACGGCTTTTAAGCGAGAGGGTTTTTTCTCTACACGCCACTGCAGCTGGTCGGTTGAGTGTTTCCCGGGCGTCATCGCTGGGGATACTCGGAATCTCCGCTTCCGTGATATGTACCCGAAGAACCCTGTGGACCGTGGTACAGTTGTCTATCCTAGGCCGCCGTAGCCTTGTCTAGGGTTTCACAAAGAGCTCCATAATATCATCATATCATCATAAAGTGAAAGGGGGGGGGGGGGGAAGATGAGTTGGGAAAACGGATGCAAGGGCGGAAAGGTTTTTCCTCCTGAGACACGAAAAACGAAAAGACAAATACTCCACAACAGCTATGGTGCATTATCGAATATGTAGTGAAATCTGAAATCCAGTCTCAAACGCAGCGGATAAAAGACATGTAGAGAATTTCCACCGCTGTGGCGATCAAGACTCCAAAAGCCTGCAGTTTCCCAGTCGCCAGGATCCGGACACATAAAAGGGTCTACTCGGGCTAAACTAACTGGTCCCGAGCCTAAAGAGCTTAAAAGAGGGCATCTCGATCCTCGAATCGGGAGCTGACTAATCCAGAACTCTTCCGAAACCGCCCGCTAGCGTTGCAAGTTTGGTGGTGGCCGCCGGGCGCTTCCTGTGTGCCGCTTTGCGCTTTTTTTTTTTTTTTTCCCTCCAACTACTAAACTCTCCCCCCTTCTTCTCAGGTCTTTCCTTTTTGCACTCCTCTCCTCCCTTCCCGACGCCCAAGGTCAACAACACCATAACTCTCTCTACTCAATCTCTGCTCAAAAGTTTTTGAATTTCATTTTTTGTTTGAGAAAAAAATGTCGAAAGCCGTTGAAGCCGTTATCAACCCCCCTGCTGAGAAGAAGCTCTCAGGGCTGGCCCTCTACTCTCGTTTTGCCTTTGCCGGAGCTGTCTGCTGTGGTGTTACTCACGGAGCGTTAACCCCCGTTGATGTGTAAGTTCTTATCTGCTTTCTTTTTTCTTTTCTTTCGCGGGGTTGTGAGAGTGGGGGGCGGATATGAGGGAATGGAATAGGCGAGAGGGGAAACCATCGTGAAATGGCGTAATTTCAGATACCAGAAGGGCTAGGGATCAATCAACGGCGACAGCGATATTATTCGCAGAAATATATGAGAATATTGGCGTGAGTTACATCGCTAATGCCTTTCCACAGCGTAAAAACCCGTATCCAGCTCGACCCCGCCAAGTACAACAAGGGCCTCATCGGGGGTTTCAAACAGGTTGTTCAGAGTGAAGGTGCTGGCGCCCTTTTGACCGGTTTCGGTCCTACTGCTGCCGGATACTTCCTCCAGGGTGCCTTCAAGTTTGGAGGATACGAGCTTTTCAAGCAGCAGGCCATCAACATTCTCGTGAGTCTTTTTTTTTTTTTTACCTCCCTTCCCCTTACGGGACCCCACGGATAGCTTCAATGCGCGATCTCCCAATTGAGCCTAAACTAAACAACTATTCCAAATAGGGTTATGACACTGCCCGTGAGAACCGCACCGCCGTCTACCTTGCTTCCTCCGCTCTCGCCGAGTTCTTCGCCGATATCGCCCTCTGCCCTCTCGAGGCCACCCGTATCCGTCTCGTCTCCCAGCCCGACTTTGCCGGCGGTCTTCTCTCTGGATTCTCTAAGATCTTTAAGAATGAGGGTATCGGAGCCTTCTACTCCGGATTCGGGCCCATCCTATTCAAGCAGGTCCCCTACACCATGGCCAAGTTCGTCGTGTACGAGAAGGTCTCCGAGATGGTTTACAGCAAGGTCGACAAGTCCACTCTCAGTGATGCCGCGCAGACTGGTGTGAACTTGGGATCCGGTCTGATTGCCGGTATGGCTGCCGCCGTCGTCTCCCAGCCTGCCGACACCATGCTCTCAAAGATCAACAAGACCAAGGGACTTCCCGGTGAAGGCACCACCTCCAGGTTGATCAAGATCGCCAAGGAGCTCGGTATTAGGGGATCCTACACCGGTCTCGGCGCCCGTTTGTTTATGGGTATGTTTTCACTCCCCCCGCATTTGAAGCAACGAACTTTGATTAACTAACACATTAAATAGTTGGAACCCTGACCGCCGGACAGTTTGCCATCTACGGAGACATCAAGAAGGCTCTCGGCGCCGTTGGCGGTGTCGAGATTGGAAAATAGAGAGGAGGAAAAAGTTTTTTGTTTCTTTATTCTTTCTTTTAGATATTTGTAGCGTCTACTGTTGTTCTTGTTTCTGGCTCCACCTTTTTTTTTTTTTTTTTTTTTTTTCTTTTCTCTTTCCAGGGATGGGTTAGAACTACAACTTTAGAAGGTGCGGTTGCGTGTGTATTAGATAGACGGGTTAATATATATCCCCCCCGGTCCTCGATTGGGAGGGCGCGCTGGACTTTGAAGAAAAACCTTTGGGCTAACTCTCCCCCGTGAGGTGAGGAGAGTGTGATTATTAGAGGAAAAAAAGTGTCATATAACTACATATCTAAGAAGTATATATATATATGTATAGTCCTGGCCAGGAAGTCCTTGCGGGAAGAGGTTGTTGCCGCACGAGAAGGGAAAAAGAAGTTGTTTACCAGCGTGCGTGTTGTTTACTTTCTCCCAGGCACGCACAAGCACACCCACACAACGATGCCGATGGCTGGTAATGGATCCATCCATCCATCCATCCATAGATATATCCATACCATACAAATGAATTGAATGAAATGAATTACTCAATTACACAGCACCTGTGTGCTGTCTGTCACAGCAGACAGGGCCCACCACCACCACCACCACCAACAATCAGCCAATCACAGCCCCTCCCCCCAATCCAACAGACCAAGTGTCAACTTTCCCCACGATATTCCTTCCTCCGTCTCCATGGCAACCAGAGAGGAAGGGTAAACAACTCTGCAGGTTGGGGGTTCATGTCAACAAAGACAGGACAGTCCCTTTCTTCTCTGACATACAGAATATAGACAGACGCACGCACTCCTTGCTTTGTCTCCTACATATTATTCTTCTTTTACGCATCCCTCCTTTTCTTTCTTCCTTCTGCTGCTGCTGTTGCTGCTTCCTTTGTCCCAGACAGACAGACAGACAGACAGACAGACAGACAGGCGTCACTCCTCACCTTACCCACCTACCTCACCTCCACGCACGCCGCACGCCGCAAAAGGTCAAAACGTCCTGCAACATCCTTCGCCCGCAGGGTGGGAATGCGCTAAAACAAAAGTTTAACAACATTTTTTTTTTTTGATTTTGAATTCCATTTCTATACCTGCTATAGTTATTGATAAAATATCAATACCCAATTCTCTATTATCCACCGGAATCACCACCCTCTTATTTTTGGGCTGTAATTTGTCCAGAGAGTAACCTACAATTCCCTTGTTCCCAATCACACACCTCACCATCACCGCCTGCCCAGCCAACCATTTCAAACAACAAACACCACTCTCCATCCATCCATTCTGAAAACCTCAGAAACACACAGCAATGAACACCGAGCGTGAACCATTGAGTCCCCCCGTCTCCCCGCCCCCAGAGGAAGAAGACGACGAATACGGCGCCGAGGGCTCTGACGGCGCCGAAAACCAATACACGCCCGCCGGCGGCTCCGACGAAAAGGGCGACGACTCCGATAATGCCACCGAGAACTACGACGATGATGATGATGACGACGAGGTCATCGGCAACAATGTCCCGTCATCACCTCCAACGTCAATTGACAACATGAACAAGAACCGGACACTGTCTGGCGAGAACGCTGGTGCCACTGACCATTCCGCCGCCGCCGGCGGATATAGGGTTCCCGCCGTGGAGACGGAGGATGAGGATGAGGAAGAAGAGGAGGGGAACCGCCATCCGCAGGGGGGCTACTTTAAGGGTCACTATGAAGGCTCCTCGCAGTGGGAGGATGAAGAGGGGGAGCCGGCTCATGTTCGGCTCTCGTCCCCGCCGCTTATGACCCGTGTGCAGTCGCAAACTTCGTCGCGAAAGTCCCCAGCTCCAGGCGGGCCTATATTCCCGACACGGCCGCGCCAGAATACAAACCCTACGAAACCGGTCTTAGGCCATCAGTATATGCGTCGCTCACCTGCTTCCCGCGGGTCCTCAGTGTCTTATGATGGTCAAGACCGCGAGCGTGACCACAGAGATGACCAGAAGAAACCGCCGCTTGTGCTCCTTCATGTAACCTTATTGCTCCTGCCAGGCGCCGAAGAAATCGTGCTCCGACACTTGACCCCAACCACGATCGAGAGGGGTGTGTTGGTGGAACACCCCCGGGGCGACTACAACCTACTTGAAGAGCTGATCCTTGATGGATTGGGCCTTGACGAAGATTACGTTGAGGAATCTACTGAGGCCGAAGAGCCCCAGGAGAAGACTTGGGAGCAAGCTCTCAACATCCCTCCAGTATCCTCCGCCAAGAAGGCCTGGCAAGTCAGGGTATACGCTTCGAACGGGCTCATGACCCCCGGCGCATGGAAGAGGGTTTGGGCCGAGATGGAGAGGATTGATGTCGAGATTTGGCCGCGAGGCTACGCGGTTGGCAAGAGGAACCTCCGCAATTTCGGGTTCGGTGGTCACAGCCGTGGTACAAGCGCCAGCAACATCTCCATCCGCCCGGAAGACGACGACTACGATGTCAATGATCACCGCCGCAAGTCCTACAGCTCTAGCTTCCCGCGACGAAGTAACAGCAGCGCCAGCGAACTTGTCGCCTCTTCGGCCCCCGTCCCAAACACGCCAGGGCGGTCCCAGGCGCCATCGGCAGCACCGAAATCCCGAAAGGGAAGATCACGCAACTCTTCACCCTCAGATCAGCTCAACATTTACTTGGGTCGACTCCTTACACCTCGAGCCGTGATGATTGGTGCGGGGATTAACCTACTACTATTCCTATACTTTATCTTGTTCCGGTTTATCAATGTTAGCGCCTGGAAAGCTTCCATCCCAGGCATTTCACTGCCTTCCTTCGGCGGTAATAACGAGATGAGTAACATCAAAGTGGAACCACTCCACCCGGGTGGCTGTGTCGTCACTGGAGATGATGATGGCGCCGAGGGAAATTGCGATGGCACTCTTGTTATTGATGACGATGATAAGCTTGTTTGCCGGAAATACATGAGCGACGGGGCCTTTGTTGATACCGAGATTGTACATCCCGAAGACAACGCTCCCGTCAATGAGGATACCGAGAGTGTGGGCGGTCAGGTTGAAGATTGCCACTCCGCTGCCCAGGAGATGGGTGATCATCAGGTCGAGCAAGAGCAAGCCACTGATAGCGAAACACCCCAATCTGACGATCAGGAGCAGAATTCAGAACAGGGAACGGCGGCTGAGGGGGAGGAGGGGGAGGCCGTTGAGCATGATTCTGAAGCACCTGTGGCTGGCGAGGAGGTTGATGGTGAAGACGCCGCCCCTGCGGAGGGAGAGGAGGCTGAAATGGAGGAGGGGAAGTCGAAGAAGTATTTCTTTGGATGGTAACGTTTCTGTGATGTTTTGGCGGTGGTTCATTTGTTTAGCTTATGTGTTTGATGAGAATCTGGTTTTCTCTTTCTCTTTTTCTTTTCTTCTTTATGATCGATCATGTCTCGTTTAGCCGGCAGCATATTATATCCATTTGAATTTTTTGTCCGTGCTATGAAAGAACCCGGGGGTCTTGTTTTTTTCTTTCAAAATACTTGAGCTGTTGCCTGGATGTTTCCTCTTTGTAGCCGGGAGTGCAGTGTCTACACAGCTTCTCATGTAGGGAGGGGGGGGCAGCAGGAAGATGGATGAGGGGTAAATGAATGGGCGCTTTTGATGATGAGCTGTTGTTCTTTTCAATTATAAGATGTATGTCTAATCGATAATGATATATGTGTACATGTATGTAGTATGAAATGAGAGGAAATGAGATGAATTGTACTCGAGGGGGGGGGGGGTTCAAGGTGGCCAGTGTTGTTCGTCATTCCATAATAGCTGGTCGGTTGTTTTTATATTTGCCAGGTGGGTGGATATAATAATATAATATAAGACTTGTGTATCTGTAGGTAGAGTAGAGCAGTGCATAGGATAACCATCTCTTTTCTCCCCAACCACACACATCACATACTTCAATTGTATCAACCACTCGCAGTCTCTTAAGTGTTTAATTTAACGATTAAAAGCGAGATTCATAATTAATTGTAATGCCGAGTGAGTGACAGCTGCCGGATGAACGAATCCATGCCCGGGTAATTTACTCTTCAAGGCCCCCAAACCCTTATCCTTATCGCACTATCGATATAGAACCATCACTTCTCTTCTACTACATTCTACTACTTACTACAATACTATACTACACTTACTACCACAACAACTACTATTACTACTATTACTACTAAAACTATACACAATGCCCTCAACACTCGGTGAATCAGTGGATGACCGTAAAACAGTGCTCATAACTGGGTGGGTAGCTACTGCATGCACTACTTGTTGTATAATATGGTGCCCCGTGGAGCTAATGGGGAGTGGGGTGTCTGGATATCAGGGCCGGCGTTGGTGGAATCGGTGAAGCGCTCGCAAAGGAATTTAATAGGAAAGGTCAGTACCCCCCTACCCCCGTTGTTTGGTACTTACCTGACTGACTGACTGACTGACTGTAGGCTACCGTGTCTTTGCGACTGCCCGCCGCCTCGAGACCATCACCGAGCTCGAAGACACCCTCGGCATCGAGATCCTCCAGCTCGATGTCACAAACACACACAACATCCAATCGGTGCGTGACGAGATTGCTCACCGCACCGGCGGCAAGCTCGACGTCCTCGTCAACAATGCGTAAGCCCCCCGCCCCCGCAATCAGGATTGGCGCTGATTAGGGCCACAACTAATACTACTCAGAGGCTACTCGCAGATCGCAGCCGCGACAGACCTAGAGATCGATACGGTGGTGAAGGATATGTTTGAGGTCAACGTGTTCGGCGTCATGCGCATGGTGCAGGAGTTCGTGGGGCTGTTGATCGCGGCGGACGGCGGCGGCACAATCGTGAATGTGGGCTCGATTGCGGGCATCATGCCGTACGTGTTTGGGAGTGCGTATGGCGCGACAAAGGCGGCGCTGCACAGCTATGCGGACTGCTTGAGGGTGGAGCTGGCGCCGTTTGGGTAGGTTGAAAGGTGCTTCATGTTGGACGGGTTGTTGGCTAATTGTGTTGCGGCGGACGGGTAGGGTCAAGGTTATAACGGTACGTCCCCCCTCAATCCCTGCGGGGGTCTTGCGGTGCTGATATGCTCGTTTTCAAGGTCATCACCGGCGGAATCTCCTCCAACATCGCGCGGCACTCAATAGCGAGCTCCTTCCTGCCCTCCAGTCAGTCCCCCCTCACCCACCACCACCACCACCACCGCTAACACAGGCATACAGCATCCCTCTACCTCCCCATCCTATCGCACTTCCGCGCGCGCGCCGGAAACTCCCAAGTCGGCGCCCAGTCGGCCGCCAGCTACGCGCGCGCCGTCGTGCGCCAGGTCATGAAGCCCGACTGGCGCAAGCCGCTCTGGTTCTGGCAGGGACACTTTGCAAAGATGGCGTGGTTCATCAGCACGTTTTTGTGGAAGGGCGCCTTTGTATGCCCCCCCCCCCCCCCCCCCCGGAAGAGAGATGGGTGACTTGGCTAACGGTGGACACAGGACTATGGGATGCAGAGGAAGTTTGGGCTCCTGGAGATGAGGAAGAAGTGGCTGCTGGTCAGTAAGGAGGCCAAGAAGGAGGCGGAGGCGGAGGCGGGCAGCAGCAGCAGTGGGAGCGGGAGGAAGATGAAGGGGTATTAGAGGACCGGATATCCGCAGTTAGGATCTTCTGCTGCCGGGTCGGGTATGTATCTAGGTAGGTTGTGGAGCTGCCTGCGGGGGGAGTATATAAAAATAAAATGAATGCATGGCCGGGACAAGTGGTGACCACCCGGACGGATACTTATCTCCCTTCATGACGGGCCCCCAAGACTCAGGCCTCTCTTATTATCAGAGTTTTTTTTTCTCCTAAAAGTACATGTATATCCGGCACCCGGGTAGGTCTCGGTACGGTTACCGCGGGCGAGTGATACATTGTGATGCAAACACCGGGGGTCTATCATTGAGCTTTGGTACGCGCGTATATGTCCTAGAGTACTTTTCTTGCTTGCTTACTTGCCTGTTTAACATACTGCACACCTGCGGGGTTGAGGCTGGTAGCTAGCTCACCCGCCCGCCCAATTGCGGGTAGGAAGGCCCATGAGGGTATCAAAATGTCAAATTACAGAATTAAAAAAAGACGTCCCTAAATACATGTTCCATTTCCGTCCGACGCCACGCAAAAACACAAGAGATAGAGAGAGAGGGAGAGAGAGGGAGAGCTAAGCTACAGCGGGGGCCCCCGAGCTCAGCATATGTCCGTTCTCGGTGTCGCCCGCACGCTTGACGACCGTCTTGCGCAGCCCGACTTTGTGGCCTTCCGCCTTTTTAAACCACGAGACTTGGGCACCGGTCCCTTATCGGCAAGGTTGCCCAAATCGCGGATTGTTCCTTGTCCACTATTAAGGTTGTTCGATCCATGAATTGTTCCTTGGAGATCCGTGAATGGTTGGACGTTGGATGGTATGGACGCAGATGGTGGGGGGGGGGGGTAAGCATGAATTCTATGCCAGGTTGGTGCAGCCTGATGGACCATGGTAAGGGACCCGTGAGACGAGCCCCTACCCAGCTCGCATAAAACACTAGGTTTGAACAACAGTTCGTCCATTGCTCTAAGCTAGGTTCCTAGTCAACAGGCAAGGACAACAGCCGGGACCAGGGAAACGCACTTCCAATTAAGGTGCAAGGCGCGTTTTGGACCTAGGCAGCGAGAAGGTAGACCCCACTCCACGGACGAAGCAACTGCCGCAACTACTTTAACGCCGGAACGGATATTCCTATCAGCCTTAGTCAAAAGTTAGTCTAATAAAGACCTTATAGATTTTTTTTGAACCTGATATATTCCTTAAATCATACTTATACAATACATAAAAAGGCTTGAAAAAAATGTATAAGGTCTTTATTAGACTAACTTTTGGCTAAGCCCTCGCTAAAGCTGAAATCAGGCCCATAGGAATATCCGATCGGGCGTTAAAGTAGGTAAAGTGACCCTAGGCAACAAGAAGGTCCCTATGTGGATTGGCAGCGAGGCCCGGGGCCTAGTGTTCTATTCGATGGACGGTCGGAACCAACGTCCAATGAGAATACAAGACACAGAACCCACCGCGAGGTGTTTGCTCAATAGATTCCTTGCTGTATTTCTAGAAGACAGTCTCTCGGTTGTCTTTCTTGAGCGCGTTCAAGGCTTGTACCCACTTATTGCTGAGATCATCGCCTCCATCGACCCCACCGTGAAAGGTTTTAAATCCATTGATGGACCAGATACCTCGGCCACAGGAGTCAAAATATGCGTCTGGATACTTGGTAAACAATTAGAATGATATGGATATCTGGATAAGGGATATTACCTCCATCAGGCGTGTAGAAGGGTGCACACGAGTAAAAGAAGGAGGAGAAAGGGCACAGAGAAGGGGGGCACAAGTAGTAGAAGTAGTCAGCTAGTCCGACGGCAGTATCTCCGCCCCGTCAATCACCTCCTGGATAGGACACGCTAATGTAACCTCAACTTGCCGAACGATGAGGTCATTGAGGTGGCATAGAAAATACTAACTCCGCATAGCCAAAGATTTGTTCCATCAATCATCGTGCGCAGCCCGCATACCTAACATCTACGGCCGGCGGGCATACGTGTCCGCACCCGCCTATGGCCACAACTAGAACACCCTATATTCTAGTGGTGCCCTACGTACAGAATAATACAGTAGGCATGGGGGCGGGACTGATAGATGAGGGGGCTAATCAAGAGAGAGAAGAGTATCGTGGAGTTGACTGCAGAGGATGATTAGGACCATATCCAAGTATCTATATAGCCATAGGAAGTATTTTACATACGCACATAGAGTATGTAGGTGAGTATATGCCTCAATATGGGTTCCAGCACCATATCTCACTCACTCCTGGACCATGGAATTGACCCGGGAGTTGTGATGAAAAGCAAAACACCGTGCAAAGGACCGCACGGCAGCCCTCAAGTAAATAAATAGTAGATCCCAGATAGGTGCCGTCCTACAAGGGGTTTAGAGATTGGCGTTGTTGAAATCCTACGCAATAATAATAAAGTATCTGTCAAGGAAGAGAAGCTTGAATTGTCTGCGATGGAGCACCCATGACATGACATCTGCCTGTTTGACAGCCCTGGCAACCAAGATATACGCAAGTACGCAGAAAGAATTGGCATTGAACTAGTTAGTTATAAGTCTAAAAGATAAAATAAAGGGTGCCCCTCTTTAATTCTACTCCTCCCCCTTCTCTTATTATCACCATCAATATCATCATCACCATCTTCCCCCCCCCCCTTTATTTATGAGTTCAATCCCCAGCACTGCCGGTCTCAGTTTTCTAATCAGACGATAGATAATTATCATCTAGTACCATTCAACCCCACCCCCGGTACTTGTGCTTAGCTACGGCATAGCTACACAGATCCATCCAACCCCATACAAGGATACCGGCACATAATATTAATAGAATCACCTCCTGAGTTTGTCTACCAGCATACATCCTATTAATCAGATTTTATATGCACAGAGGGAAAGGGCGATGTAACCTCCTTATCCACCCACACCACTTCAGTTTGACAAATGATGGACTACGAGCAGCAGCATCTCTCTCCCGCCGGCTCACACTCCCCCTCCACGGATCCTAGCCCCGTGGCGAGTACCAATATCGCGGCAAACCAGCGGCCCGCCAGAGCTTGTGAGTACTGCCGGCTTCACAAGGTCCGTTGCGACATTGACCCCAGCGACCCGTTACGCCCATGTGGCCGCTGTCTCAAGGCCAATAGAGAATGTGTGAGCAGCTCCTATTCGCGAAAGCGGAGGAAGACGACGGACTCGCGGGTGCTGGAGCTGGAACGGAAGGTTGAGAGCCTGACGGAACGCCTCGATGCAGTCGAGAAGGGGGTGGTAATTAGTGGGTCGGGAAAGGGCGCTGATTCTGATGACCCCCCTCCTGCGCTAATTGTACACCCTCCATCATCATCATCGGCGGCGGCGGCGGCGGCGGCAGCGGCAGCACCACCACCATCAGTAACCCATCTTCCGGGCATTGACCCCGTCAAGTATCTGAAAAAGGATGTTATAGACCGTGGCATCATCAGTGTTGAGCTTGCGGAACGCATCTACGCCCATTATATCAACACCATATCGCCTGTCTTCCCCGGTGTGGTATTTCCTGCCACCCCGCCCACTGATATTCGCCGTACAAAGCCCACCGTGTTCCTCGCCATTCTCGCAGCCTCCTCCTCGACGTTTGATGCAGCTCTTCAGGGTGTACTGCAGCGTGAGCTTCTCGACAGTTACTGCGGGCAGATCATCCACCGCGGTGTAAAGTCGTTAGAGCTCGTGCAGGCCCTCACTATTTCGGTGCTATGGTATTATCCTCCAGATACATTTGGCGGAAATAACATCAACCAACTTATACACATGGCGGCGGTCATGACGCATGATATTGCACTCACAAAGCCCCACGGACTCAAGAGAGCACCGCCGCCACCAGACCCCGCCGCACAGGCAGAGCAGCAGCTGAATGAGCAGTTCCCGGTCGGCGCGGGGTGGAGATTCTTGATTTGGGGGGCCAACAATGACTCTGCATTGCCTGAGTCTAGGAGAGCGCTGCTCTCTTGTTATTTTTTGTGCTCAAAGTTTACCTCCCCCGGGCCTTTTCTGAGTGTAAACTATATTGAGCTAACGGATTGAGCAGTTCTTCCCGCCTTTTACGCCGCCCCTGCTTACTGCCATTCACACGGTATATGGCCGAGTGCGTTGAGTTTTTCGAGACTACCCCCGAGACTACCCCCGGAATCATGCCTACCGACAAGCACTTTGCGCGCTGGATCCACATCTCACACATCGCCGACAATTATTGCGCTGCCATAGATGCCACCGACATCACCTCCGTGCATAGGCATACAATCATCACCGACTACCTCGGCCGCCTGGACGCCTGGCGCCACGAGACCGTTTCGGCCGCGCTCATGACTCCCGCTCTCTCCCTCTATCACCAATGCACTATCAAGCACTTCTATGACCGCATCCTGCATGCCCAACACATCACCGAAGAGGTCCGCTCATTCATCTTCTCTGAGACCATCCCGGCCCCCGCCAGCCCGGAGCCGCCGCGGCCCCCCCATGCTAGCGCCTGTCTGCAGGCAGTCCATGCCTGTCTCGACACGTTTCTGGCACTCCCGCCAGCGTTTGCCGGACGCTTGCCGGCACTGTTCTATATTGAAATGGGATATTCGGTTGGGCTACTCATCAAGATAGTGTTTAGGGGTACTGGCGACGTGGGCTTCGGAGGCTATGTCAACCGCTGCGTGGCGTTTATGGATGAGGTCATCAAGGGCGACCAGTCGCATGCAGCGGGACGACTAAAAGGAGTGGTGACAGGGCTGAAGGGGTGGCTGGACCGCATATCGAAAAAGGAAAGGGGGGGAGAGGAGAAGGAGAAGGAGCGGGAACAGGAGAGGGAGAGGGAGAGGGAGAGGGCGATGGAGATGACCCCAGACGCGGGTGCAGCACAGGCGGATGTTGTTGGGTTTGGGGCGGAGACCGGTGCGGGAGCGGGCATGGGCATGGGCATGGGCATGGGCATGGGTATGGGCGAGGGGTGGGGCTGGGGTAATATCGGGCTTGATCCATCGGATCCGATGATGTGGGAGAGCTTTCCGCTGACCGAGTTCCTGCAGATGGACTCGGGGTCGGGGGACGGAGGGGTCATGCCATGGAGTTAGGGGTTGGATAGATCCCCATTTTCTCTCTTGTTTCTTTCCTTTCCCATTTTTGTTTATAAATTTAGGATACGGGAAATAATAGACTACAGGTTACTTTTTTCTTCTTTTCTTCTCGGTGTCAAAATTCTCAGCTCGCCACCCCACCGGGTACTGCTTGCAATGAGATGAAAAGCTCCTCACACCGTAACCTCCACTGTTCCATACCAGGGCGAAGATGGAGTAGATTGTTATATATATTACCCCAGCTCCGCACAAGACAGAAAAGCCAGTGACCGAGCGGACTACATTAAGCCCGTGACATGGGCGGCCCCCCTCCCCCCTCCCCCCCCCTCACACCCGGTCTAATTACATGTATGTAGATTGTTGCCAAGGAAACAACGGGGTAATGATAGTTTTGCGGGTGGAGGGGGGGGCTTGGGGAAGTGTGGGTGGGTTAGGTTTTCTTTGTGTTGTTCATGGGTTATCACTCGGTTCTTGGGTGCTTGAGTATACCACGGGTCGACATAAGGAGCTGGGCTGGACGATTGGAGGGGGGGGGGGGGGGGGTGTGGCCATTAAATAAGTTCAAGTAAGTGCATTCCATCCCATTTCTTTATCTACTGTATAACTAACCCACTGCGTTTTGGCATTCATTGGCAGCTTGCATGTCCCTTTCACGGCTCAAATGTCAACTATCTAGATGTATAACTATCTCATTGTATGCAGGTTTGCACGCAGCCCCTTTGTTCGACTGTCTTATATTAGAGTAACAATACATACATACAGACATACATCTAGATCCACTACGCACATGGATAGTCCACCGCGGTGGCGTTCGGGTTGTTCCCCAGGAGCGCCCCCCTCAGCTTACCGCGCGCGCACTTCACCGCCGTCACAAAGGCCTCCGCGTTGACTAGAAAGGAAACAACAGAACAAGTCAGCAAGAAAGATCTACCTTCTCCACGAGTACGCAAGACTTACGGATCGCCCCCGCCGCATCCGTGTGCGTGTTATCGAGCGGATACATTGCCTTAGCAGCATCGAACCCCAACGCCTGCTGCCGCGCCACCGAGTACCTCGTATGGTCGACAAAGGGGACGCCCCTCTCCCGCGCCACCACCCTCGCATACTCCGTGAACGGCCAGTACGTCGCCAGCGTCGCGTTCGACGACCAGCTCATGGTGGGGACCATGCCGCTGACGACGGGGATTGCGCCGCGCGCCTCGACGTCGGCGATCATCTGCCGCAGGTACGAGCCAAAGGTGCGCACGACCTCTGGCGCGCCCGTCGAGTTGGTCACGGTCACGGTCTCGTTGCCCGTGCCCGGCAGCGTGGCCCGGTCCTTGCCCACGTCCGTGCCCGTGCCCGGCGTGCCGTTGTCGTTGTGCCCCATCTCGATCACGACGTAGTCGCCGGGGGTGAGGAGGTCGAGGAGTTGGGCCCAGAGCCCTTCGTTGATGAAGGAGCGGGTGGAGCGGCCGCCGCGCGCGCGGTTGACGAAGTTTGTGGTGAGGTAGGAGCCGAGGTAGTAGCCGAAGCTGTGGGGGTGGTGGTGTGTTAGTCTATTTGCGTTGAGGGGGGGGGTAGATATGATTATAAGCATATCAGGTATGTATATACGAACCCTTGGAGGGGCGTGGTGGCGGGATTGTAGTTTGCGGCCGTGCTGTCGGAGCAGAGGTAGAGCGTCGAGTTCTTTGCCGTGGGCGTCGGCTTGCTGGACACGAGGCCGGCGGCGGCGGCGAGGAGGAGGAGGGAAGGGGTAAAGTATCTCATTATCGATTTGCAATTGCGGTGAACTTGTTTCAATTGGATCTATCCTGAGGAGGTGGGGAACAAAAAAGGACTTGCTCTACTCCTTTTTATACCCCCGAGCAGTGCAGTGAATCCAATCAATCAATCAATCAATCCGGGGGGGGGGGGGGGGAAAATCAAGACAAGACAATTAATTAATCAACAATTTCGTAACCCCAGACCCCGTGCGTTCCATCCCACCGAAGGCTGTATATCGGGATAATTGAAATAGCCACAATATAGCCACATGTACCCATCCCCCACCACCGCCATATATTAGAAAAGCTTGTTGTTGTCCACAGCTCGGCTACGCACCCCGCGCGCCTGGATGGGCCTTACCCCGGGATTGACTGTACTGTGACGGCGCCGGGATCCGACTCGGGTTATTTGCGGCCGACGGAGAAACGGCCGCATGGGTGGATGATTATTATTAGGCAGATCTCTAGGACGGGGGGCAAGCATTGGGAACCGAACCGGGCTGCTGTATTTATCTGCTGCTTCTTCTATACCGGGCTGTATTTATCTATGTCTGCTCTGCTCTATGGGGATTACTTGGGCTGGCTGCATCATGGGGCGTCACTCTGCGGTGGTTGTGCCTGCCAAGGCGTGTCTACTCTGCACATGTATCCGGTAACCGGTGTGGTACCGCACGGAGCAGATCACACTTAAAGAAGCAGCGGTCTAATTTTTTAAAACATAGCAACTACTCAAGTAGCTGGGTAGGTAAATAGGTATAACCACTACTCATAACGATAACTCTGCCCCAATCCCAAATAGCTTCGTCGGAAAGAGAGATATAAGTAGGCCCATCATCTCATCATGTAACCAGAAATAGGAAATCCCCAAAGAAATACCGAGCAAGTGATAGAGAAAAAAAAGAAAAAATAAACCACCGGGTGATAAAAAAATGAGAAATAATGATAGAAATAGTAGTAGGAGGCTTATATGCGCTTGAAACTGGCGAAACTAGTATGCATCGGGGACATGCGTACTGTAAAATAAATATTGGATATAAATTATATGGCAGCCCCAACACCACCCCTCTCCCAAAATTGGCTCCTAATCCTTTGCCTGAGTTAATTCTTGCTCTGACTCCCCTTCTTCTTCCTTTGGGACAGCAGGGCCGGTTTCGACCTCGATACGGGTGGCCGGCTCATCAGTGCCACTGCCCTTCTTCTTCTCCACCGACTTGACCTCGATAACTTCAATTTCGCTGTCTTCCGCCTCTTCCTCCTTCATCTTCTTCGGCGCGCTTCCTTCCGCCTCTTCCTCCCCCACCTTCTTCGGCGCGCTTCCTTCCGCCTCTTCCTCCTTCATCTTCTTCGGCGCGCTTCCTTCACCCTTTTCATCTTCACCTTTTCCCCCGTCCTGACCGCCCTTGCGCCGGGCCACATTCTCTGCACCACCAGTCTCCCGCTTCCCCTCAAACGCCCCCCACGCAAACCCAAGGCACGACCACAACTGCAACACGTCTTCCTTCCCTGCACCCCTCCTGCCCAAGTACGGGTCCCCCATCACCCTGGCCTCGTCGACGAGGCCCTTGCACACCTTTACGTTCTCGGGCGTCAAAAAGTCCACAGCGACCTTGACACAGCTCCGCCGGTTACGGACCTGGTGCGCGCAGCCCGCCGGGATAAAGACGGCCTCGCCCGGCTCCTGGTAGATGCGGTGCGACATGATGCCCTTGGTGTTGTACAGCGTGGTCAGGTCGTCCTCGGTGAGATAGTACATCTGCCTGTGGATCGGGTCGTCCAGCAGGCACGCTCCGTCTTTCCTGTGCGCCTTGATGTAGGGATCGCTGTTGAGGTACTCGCGGATGTGGTTGGAGGCGGAGGGCGGGAAGATGTCCCAGATCGCGCCGCAGAGCGGTATGTCCTTTGGCTCGGTCGCGGCGGCGGGGGCGTTCTCGCCGCCGGCCGCAAAGAGCATGATGTTTACGGCGTCTGTCAGGTCGAGATGGAGGTTTGTCGTGCCCTTGACGGGGCGGTGCGCCGCTTTGCTGTTTTTTCTGGGCGGGAGGAAGTCGGGTGCGGGGAAGGCATTGTACATCTTTGGGCCCAGATCAGGCGCAACGTAATCCGGCGGGAAATGGGCGGCCAGGTTGAGCTTACCAGTGCGGGAAATGTATGGGGGGAACGGTATGGCGTTTTCAAAGTCTCTAAATAGCTCTGGGAAGGTTGTGGAAAAGTCCTCAGAAGGAGGCCAGTCCTTTAATTTATACGAGCGTCCGGTGTTGGGATTGGTAAAGTCAAGAAAAAAATCGGCAACGCTGGCCTGCTTCATCTGACTGACTTCGCAATCATGGATAAGGCAAGCCTCAGCCCCATGTTTCCTGGTGAAGTATTCCGGATTCCAGGGGAGCTTGAAGCGGCCAAGAAAGCCGGTCAGGATGAGAGGGGTGCCACCACTAAGCCACAATGACCTAAACTGTTGCAATGTGATGTCTTTGTAGTGTGTCTTGGGGGTAGCCAGATATTCCAACTCTTTATTGGGCCAAGAGGGTAGACAGGTAGGGATTGATTTAGTTTCAGCATCTGCGTTGTGTTGTTCCTGTATTTGTTTCTTGTCGGACGGAACACGAGCTTCAACTCTTTCAAGGAGCTCTACAATCTCACCCTCTACTGCCCGGGTCATGAATAGCATACTATCATGAACGTGGCGGCGGCGACGAGAACAAGTATCAATGCGGCGGAAACGACCGCGCTCCTGGATATCAGAAGGCTCCCATTCCTCCCAACAAACGAGACACATCTCTCTCCCACAGCAACCACAGATATAGCTACCCATATATATGCTTGTTGAGCAATTGTCACAGAGACTCCGAGTGTCCGGAGATGCTGGGACGCGGAATATGGGCCGCATGCCGCCCGGCAATGGCTCTCCCTCTGTTGGCAGCCCAAGGTGGGTAAGCTCATGGCGCTTCTCGCGGCGGAGATGCTCAGCAAACACAGGCGCGATTAAGGGGAGAACATAGTCGGCCTCTTTTTTCATTTCATCCGATATGAGGTTACCTCCCCCTACTCGTTGCTCTCCCGAACTATTCTCAACACCGGATTGATCATTCTGGGCCGAACCCTCAGCTACACCTGACCTTGTAGATCTCTTGGTGGGAACGGCTTCTGACTGCTTCTTTGTCCTTTTGGGTGCAGGTTTTGTCTTTCCTGACTTCGGAGGGGCCTCACGGGACGTGAAACCAAACGCATAATCCGTGGGATCAATTAATCCATGGCGACCCATTCTAAACGCTCTTAAGCCGGCGAAACGACAAGTCCCTAGGATACTCTGCTTTTCGATGCAAGTGACACATTTCTCGGTAAGTGGGAGCCCCCAAGGGTCCGGCAACTTGTCGCTATAGCCTTGACAAGATCTCATTTGAAACAATGTGAATTCCGGAGCGTCGGCGATAGTTTTAGCGACATAGCTTGATATCTCTCTCAAGGGGCGCTTCGCTTGTGGGGCGGAGGTGTCTGAGGCAGTTTTTCGGGTGGCCTTATTTTGGTTAGGAACAGAGCCATAATCGGAACCTGAATCTGAATCAGTTGCAGTAGCTTTGCGCTTTTTGGGTGGCATTTTGGCGGATTGATTGAAATTGATTGAAGGTGGTAGATGAACGAATGGTGGGGGAAGGATGGATGATTTGGGAGACGCGTTTGCTGAGGTTGCACGTTACATCACACCACAAAGGAAAGCGCGCCAAGAGACTTGTATGATTATATAAGAATATTTATATATTAACAATGTCCAGAAAACAATGTGATTGATATCATTTAATTGATTTATATTTCCTTTAAGGCTCAAAGATAACTTTTATTTTTTGTGGGGTAAGTGCATCATTCCATGGATTATGCACAAGAATCTTTTTGGGTCTAGCATTTACTGTCACGCTGCGTTATATACCCCAAACGCGCCGCCAACCACAAACTGATTGGTCAAAAGTCGGTACACAAGAGTGACTTTGTTAGTAATTCCCGGAATCGAGACTACATAATAGCTGTGTGCGTCGACCTATGTGCTGGTTTTTCCAACAGTCCCATTCCTACGGCGTGCACATTCGATTTACAAATCATTGTAGCCGTTATTTTATACTACCTGAACTTTATTTTGGAAGCAGAGGCAGCAGCCAAAGGGAGCATTTTGACTACGCAGTCTTTGTAGTCAATATCACCAAACCACCACTTGGGACGAACCCGCAGACTAAGCATATCTACCAACCAGCCGGAGACGATGACTTCCTCCTGAAGGAAACGATCATCACCTAGCTGTAGCCTGTAGGTATATCACTCACTCGTTTCTTATTCGTGTTTCCTTTTTTCCTCCTCCTCCCGTGTTTCAGATCTTGACTGACACTGGTTTTATGGAATTTAGATCTTCATATGTCTTATCCGATTCCCCTAGCAAACCTCTTCAACTCTTGGCTTTTTTAATATCGCCCTTCACACTAGTTGCTGGTGAATTGGGCGATTGACTGCTTCTGCCAAGGGCACATTCTCAAAGCCTAGTATACAAGCCAACAGAAGCACTTGGAAATCAGCTTCCCCATTCACAAACGATGCCGATTCTAGTTCAGCATCCGTGTATATTTCTAGAGTGTGATTACATCCGTAACACTTTCCGGCGGCCCGTGCGTGGAGATGGAGGACAGCTGTGAGACATTGTCTCTATTATACGCCCTCTGAATAGAGTACATGTCGGTCCTCCGAGTATCTAGGCAAAGAAAGGTGAAAAATAAGCCAAAGGGAAGCAAGGCTTGAATGAGGCGTTATGTACTATATGTTAGTGTAAGTCTTGGCAAACTCATGGGTGGTCACTCGATCTCTATGCCACCGAATGCGGCATCAAGCTGAGCTAACCTATATTCAACTTCAGCAGGGTCTTAGATCGAGGGAGACTAGCTTTTATTTTTACTCTCACCCCCTTAGGGCTAAGGATATATTCCCTACCCTTGTTTGTTTCAGAAGGATCTGCCCTCGGTAAAATAATGACATGCCGAAGATTTCCACGTAGACAACCCCGGCGCCGACGGCCCCTAGGCAACCCTAAAGGACGGATCAGCCTTAACAGATAAGACCCCCACGATAAGTGGAAAAGAAAAAAACTACGCATATATGAGCGCTAAACGGTGGGGCTACACATATTTCATCAAATGATATGAGGGCTTCTATGGAATTCGATGTTATGTACCTTTGTAGGTACTAGTGAGCTTACTACATGTAGTTCTCGGGCTCGAGCCCGACGGCATCTAATCTAAGGCTTATCTTTTTTATCTCCAAAAGAACCTTATGGGCGACTTAGCTTGACTATAAATGTCTTCATATATTGTGGTTGTAGAATCTTCAATATATCTCTGGCCTGACAGTCAAACAACTTCTTCATCTACCACAAAGCACACATATTAAAACTTCTCAGCACAAAGAGTATATGGCAAATCCATCCAAGAATACTCCGGATCAACCCGCATCTGGTAAAAGCACAATGTTCTTTCCTGATTTCGACTCGGAGTGGGATGATGATCTTCCTACAGTTATACAAGTACTTGAGGGTATCGAAGGTAACTAGAAACACATGCCCCTTTTGGAGTTGGGTTTAACACTCATCGCAGTAGAAGACATGCCCGACATTCACGTCGAACGAGAGCCTACCATTTACACCCCTACTAGATCTGAAATACACGGACCCAGTCGACTCGTAGGGTTAACTTCAATCCTAGAAGCGGAGGCAAGGGCCGCGGAGATGCAAGCCGCGGCCCATAAATCAAGAGTAGTCGAGTACAATCCCTTGAGGGTTTATAGAACAATACCGTCGGATACCATCGAGTCGTTCTCCTCATCTCTACCCGGGTCGGATATTAGATGTGCAACTCGAAGGGGAGAAGCAGTAGTCAATAGAGTAGGGTCGGGAATTGGTAGTGGTACCGGAACACCCATTAACACGGGCCCAATTGTCAAGAAAGAGATAAACACGAAGCCAGCCAAGAAGGCGTCCAAAGAGATTTCAGAAAGCCACCAAGCAACCGCTGGGGAGCAAGAAGTTGCCAGAACTGGAAGTGTCGATAAGATCCCGGAAGTTGCCGATAGCGCCGGCGAGGTGCAGGATGGTATCTCCCAGAGTGCGCGAACTCACGATGCTATTTGATCTTTTGTTGAGCTGGCATACGTACATATCTTAAACTCTTCTTCGCCGGTTGAATGTGGGGGCTGGACCTATCTTCTTTTCTTTTTGCACCTACTCTATTGAATGCCCGGGTGGGCATAAAGAGTATAACATAGGGATCTTAAAAGTTTTGTTTCCATCTTGTTTTTTTTTTTTTTTTTGCTTTAAACACGCTGATGCGATCATAGAGAGCTTAGAGCTCCTCCTTCATGTTTCACCCCCAACGAAATCTGATAGGCTTTAGTTTTTTTTTTAAAAAAAAAATGCATAGTATCTATTCTTTTTTCATTGCCAGGGTACCCTAGATAAATAGAAGAACTCAATACTTGTAGTTGCCAGCGCATAGGTTCCCTGGATCCATACCAGGATCTTTCAGCCACTCAAACAAGTTGTTTGTAGAATATTTGACTACATCGAACCTATTGCGAAACTAACTACAGCCCGGGCCTTAGTAAACGGCCCTCGCGTGTAGCATAATCTGTTATTAAGCTTCAATAGCTCCTTACAAGCAGTGTGCCACACGCCGGTTTTTTAAGGATTCGAATGTATCACCGCCCCCGGAATTCCGTGTACTTCTACTTATAAAAACAAAGCACAGGGTTGTTCTCGCCATGTTGATAATCTTAGGGCCTATTTGGAAGCAGCAATGGTATTTAGTAAGCTAATTCAACGGCCGGCAGTATTAGCATAATATCAAGGAACCTTGGGTTCCTCAAGCATAATGCCGGTTGCCCTCTTTGTTACTTAGTATTATTGTAGCTAACAAAGGACTTCCATAAACGTGGTTATATGAATTTCTGATAGGCCCTAATATCGCCGAAACTAAAGCGTCTAGCTAGGCCAAGGACGACAAAGCATGACTGGCTACCAACAGGGGAAACAATATTTCTACAAGGCCTTGTAATGATAGTGCCCTAACATACGCGGGGAGGTATTTGATCAATTAATCAACGTGAATCGAAGTCAGTCCAAGATATATTAAAATGTAAATGTATAGTACCAAAAAGAGGCTGGTTGGGAATATCACTACTGTATTCCCGTCAATACGCTCGTAATGCGGTAAGAATACAGTATTGGTACAGTACTCTTCCTCCAATGCGGGCTTGGCCCGGTACCCGTCACTGAATTCCGTAGTCCTATGGTATAGTAGTGATCTTCACCCCGTTCTCTCATGCTGGAGTAATAGGTACATATTAATTACAAGTAATTTGGATTGTGTCACCAAGGGTACTCTAATTACAAAACAGGCTGATATCAGGTCATACACAGGAAACCTATTAGAGCTTACCTACACAATATGTATCTTATGTAAGTCAGTATCTATATGCAATTGTTTCCGAAAAGGTCACATTTTTATCGATTCCTCATATGACCGCTTCTGAAGAATCTCGTTCATTAATTTATTAGTATTTAAACAACTATAGTCGCCCCCAAGATACATTCTACAGCTCCCTTGGCCTATTATGTGAATCCAATTGGGAGACCTGGATCATCACTACATACATGTATTTGTGACTTGCCCCACCTTTTCTGATTCAACGCGAACGAGTGATAAATCGGTGATCCTCACATTTTTTTTTAGTGGACCAATATCCATGGTGGTCCCTCTCCCGGTCCCACCCCAAGATAAGTTAAGTGGACCCCAAAAAAGATAAGTGAATCATCTTGACTAAGACCCAAAGCCTTTACCGACAGAATGGATTCAGATCTGGAATCGTAAACAAGCAAATTAACGACGAGATCCATGCAAGGGCTAAATTTACTGCGTCTCTATCGGTCCCTAATATTCGGGTATAAGGTAGCTCTGGAGTACTTCTTCTATACGAGCGGCCCATCACACCTGCTATTATTTGGAATTATCTGAACATGCCGAAGATGTCTGGGGCGGATACAGCGAACCAAAATCAAGAATACCAATCAAGTTTACTGACAGGGGTTAAGCGCGGGAAAGAGGTTTCGCATACAACGCACGTGGCATCTCGGAACGTGGCGAAGTCCTCTCTGGAACTGCAGGGAAAAACGGGCTCTCGCCAATCATTTTTTCATGTATTTCGTTCGCCAGTAAACAAAACAGATAGTAATTGAATAGAAGAGAAAAAGCCCAAGGAATGAAGAGAAACGCTAAAACAGTTTTTTTATGCTCCCTTCTAGATGCCGCACGCTTTATTTGCACTGCCGGTCAGATTAGAGCTTTTATTCACATTCAGCCCTTAATCTGAGCCGCCTTGTTGACTTCCAATATACCCAATCCTCATCCCTCGTTCAAAAAAGAAAATCGAAAGTTGGCGAGCTGTCAAGGTAGAGGTGCTACCTCCCCCCACGAAGGGCCAGAACCAAGTGTAAAGTTGCGCCTCCTTCCAAGTTGTATTCCCTCGCGGTTTTCTCGTCGGTCCTACAGAATTGTTAACCCTTATCCAAAAGCTGGCTCCTTGGAGAAGAAGGGGGCGAACATTTGTTTTCCGCCGAAAATTAATCTCTGTTGGACTGGTGGGATTCCCTCCTTGACCTCAACGAGCTCCTTGATGGCCGAGACCTGTGGGAAGAGTGAGCCACGTCGTATAAATTAATGGGGAGCTGCCCACTTTGTAATCAGGCTCGATATCGAGCTCAATCTCCTTTCCAGTCAGGGTGCGTACTCTAGAGGTGGGGCGTTATGTCAGCAACTAGATTAAAAGTAGCTGGTTTGGAGGGGCTGAAATGCAAAGAGGTACTAACTTGATCAACATTTTGGAGCTGTTTCTATTATCGGGGTTGAGGTGAAGACGGGAAAGTTCGTTGAGTACGGCGGTTATCAGTGCGTCAGTTCTCTACAGAAGGTAGATATCCAGCGTTATTAAAGGGGATGGACGATAGGTGGTAGGAACGGGTGGAAGGGTAAGGAAGGGGGGGTTGAAGGTGAGGTGAGATGGCCAGATGCAAGCCGACGGACCACAAACTTAGGCCCAGTGCAGAGGAGGGGTCAAGCGCGGCTGAGAGGCTGAAGTGGGGCTGTGACCCAGTGATTAGTAAACAGCTACAGGCTACAAGAGATAAGATTAGATGAAGGCCTAGCCAAATAATAAAGAAAGCCAACTATAAGATGTAGCGCATAGCTACATGCACTTAATAAAGGAAACCAACTATTGTACAAGTGTCTACGTACCCACAATATTAAATATATGTACTACTACAGATTCAAGTCACAAGTCGACATGGTTACTCTGAGTTACCCTTGTCAGCAGTTTTTTTACAAACCGCATCTTTCGAAATTGTTGGCCATCAAACTACACACTTAGCCAGACTTATAGACTAGATCTATTGAACTTGGTCGGCCTTTCAAGGCATTTTGATCCAAAGATCCAGAGACAATCATCCACTGTAAAACTAGATCATCAGCCGATGCTTCTGGCTAGCAGCATATAACCAACCATGGTATTATATCTTAGTTATGCACGCGCCAACAAAGCTTCAAAGAAAAAAATTAGTAGCCTCACTCCCCTCAACCAGGCATATTAAATGATAAGTAGAGATTATATTGTAATACAATCGATCTATACACTTCCATTTAGCTAATGCTAATAATCATACTGCCTAACTGCAAGAGGTGTCTGTTTAAGTGCGTGGTGGATCAGTAGTCTAAGTATTAAGGTTGAAACGTACTCATATAAGTACGTACTCATTGCTCGTCATATCAATTAAGCTGTCCCGACCTAGGGGAGCTCAGCTGTTTAGGGCTTCCAAGTTACAACCCTATTATGGACACAATATCTTACATCGCATAAAGCGATAAACGCTAACCTGCGTTACTTATATTGTAATGGCATCTTTGGGTATATATACCTTATCCCCATTTAACTAGTTTCAAATTCCTACTAGTTCCAAATTCTCAGTTCTATGCTATGAGACAACCCTGCAGAAAGTTTTCTTGTCTGGGCTTTGTGATATATGCCGGGGCTACTTGGCCGGTCATGGATTTATAATTATCCTTATCCCTTAGAATGTCAGTAAATGCTGACTCCCGGCAAAGATCGGGGGTTGGTGGCTTTTGCTAACAGATCTTATTATATTATCTCCTTTACTCACCCATACAGATCAGAGTCCTCCATTATAGGGGGGGTCAGCATCGATAGCTTAAGAGATAGCATGTAGCCACATGCTGTTTACCGGATCTAACAAACTTTAGTTGCTTTGACAATTCTAGGGTGGGGGATTGGTCGATAAAATACGCGCAATGTTGCAAGGGAATTTAGTGCTGGGGCATTCTCGTGTAGAGAACTCCTGACTGTGGATTTGAGCGCGAAGTTGGTGTTTTGGGACGGGCTATATATATAATACATCGTAAGTGCGCACTATGTATTGGATATTTTTTTTTTTACCGGCGATATGGGTAAAAGGGGGATGCCGTATATAGTAGTTGGAAAATGTCAGGATAGATGAGTCTAAAAGATTCCTATTTAACAAGAGGGCAACCGTCTCTCCTAAACCATGAGTTGATTGGTACGAGATTTATAGTATGATGTAAGTTGTAACTAATGAGCCGTCGGAGCTATCGGGATGTTTATTCCCTCACGCTTTTATTCTTTCCGGTTACTCGACGTTTTACAGCGTTGGGAATACTAACTGTAGCAATTACAGGGAGTAACTTACATGATAGGGTTTGATTAAGTTCTCGCATGATGTAGCCGGAGGTCTATATGTACAGCTACATAGATATAATAATCAATCAGCTAAAGTTCTCATATAAAGTAACTGCTCCAGTTTTCCGCACACACGAGTGACCTCGCATGACGGAGCTCTGGTACAGCCTATGATATAAATAATATGGTAGGGACCATCTATCAACATATCTAGATTTTCTTGCCACGGCTTGTCGAAATTGTCCCTGAAAACTCCAGTTTCGCAATTATATGTAAACATCTCCCCGAAACACATATTGGGAAATTTTACCCACATCCATCCATGTCCGTCAAACAAATACATAACGCCTGAGAGGACTGATCGGCAAAGATAAACGTGATCGAGGGTGCATGTAGTATCGGAGGAGTTTTCCACATGCATAGAGATATAACCATGGGTACCGTATGCGTGGTCGCCGGATGATAGCCAAAGCTCAGGTGGTGTTTCGGTACATGCAAATCTCATAGACTACTAGGGTGGAAGATGTGGCTTCATTGGGGTGTTACTTGTACTAGGCAGCAAGACACGCTGGATGTTCAAAACATGTGTTTGTGGGAGTCGGGTCACTACCACGTTATTACATGTAGTTGCGTTTTTCGAGTAGTATAACCTACACAAATAGAGTAATTAAGTACATGTACATATATAATAATATTAGAAACCTTAGACCATAGTTTTTCAACGAGTGATCTAGTAAGATGTCAATGGGACAGATGAGCTCGTGTATCCCGTTCTGCAGGACCATCCTGTGAGAGTGTGTAAGTCAGGGACGGGATCAAGGGTCTGCATTTGAATGGTCCATACTAAGACTTTCCTAGTCTGACACATAGAGAGAGGTTTTCATGAAACAACGTAAAGTGAACTTGTTTATTTGCAGCACCTTACTGGAGAAGTTTCACTCAAACTAAGTACATGTAATCACTAGCCCAAAATACTGATGAATACGAATTTGAATTCATGGGATGAGGATGGATTAGGTAACCTAGTGACAGGATAAACTGTTATGATTAGGAAGAGACTTTGTAATAGAGGATCACTAATGTGCATGTTGATTGGTACATGTAGACTCGGGCCCCAGCCTTATTTCCTTCCCCAGATATTCATCCGAGACAGAACGCACAGAAGGGAACCCTTGGTTCGACCCCACATTATTTTGTTCACTTTTACGCCGTTCAATCAGTTGAATACGTAATTTGACCACAGGGTTTGTTGTGATGCTTTTTTTCCTTGTCAATTTTCGCCTCAATTACGTATCAAAAAGTTCTGGGACATATGAAGGTGAAGCATGTTATTAGATGAAAATTTTCAGGTCCTTTTTTTCGTGTCCAGATGACGAAGAAACTCGTCCCGTTTGCTTTTCTACCAGCTCAGCTAGGCAACCCCATTATCAAAGAGCCTCAGGAGTCAAGCCAAGAAGGGGAGCTGTGCAAGTAACCCTGGTAGGAGATCCAAACTCCGGGTATTACATATTGGAGTGTCCTCGTGGACGATCCTACTAGGAGGCAATAATTCACGATGCAACTTTCTCTTACCCATCAGAGACGCTGTACAAGGTTGGGCTCGGTTGGCGTCGGCGTATTTAGACCTTTTTGAGGCTTTTGTGGGGATTGTGATTAGTACAGAGATCAACAGAACAAGGAGTCCGGAAGGACATGCGGGCGGGGAAAAGTGTGCGTTTTCTCGGACCGATCAAAATGATCTGCCACGGACTTGATCTTCTAGAAGGAAGACTTGAGGAGAATGTTTTTCCTGAGCCCAATTTTACTTATCGTAGATAACGAGTACGGGGCAGCTATTCGGAATTTCCATGTTGCATTATCTTGGTTGAGGTTGCTACAAAATTCCGTTGAGCCTCCTGAGCGGTGTTGGTGAGACCAAAAATAGGCCTGCTCAGCTACATGTAGTTAGAGAATGTAGTTAACTAACATGCACGAACCAAGATCCAACGACTCGGCTCGGTCACGAGTGGTGCACGATGCTTACAGCTGCCGTTAGAGGAGAGCAGGAGGCATTTTCCCCTCCCTCTTTGTCTGGCTGGGAAGCTGCCATCCTTTCCCTTGCCTCGATCTCTTGTGGAATGCTGGGGATGATTGCCGTATTCCAGACACTCATGGTTTCGAATAAAGATGGCATTAATACCAGTGAATGGACCATTGAATCCATTAGTAACGGTTGAAATCTGGAGGAGCTCCATCGTGGGATTTTCGTTGGAATCCACAGCTCTCTACCAAGAATCATGACAGTCATGTGTTCTGGTGAAGCTCTGTGCGGAAATTAGAGAACGATCACGTTCGCCCCCCATCCGAAGCAACAGCTAGCTGAAAGCAACAGTCACCACCAAAACCTCCTTCCAGTGGAGGCAAATGCGGCATCGTGAGATTGTCTCAGTCGTTGTAAGTGCGGTCAGTGAGCATTGTGCTTTGCCAGGGGGCCAATTATGGACGTAAAGGCATGGGCAACATCGTGAGATGGATCGGAGTAGATGGTCTCGTGGTTTTCGGTGTTTGCTCTTGGGATACACTTTACCGAGGATTCACGGAGAATCCAGCTATATCTGGGATCCTGATTTGGTTCCTGAGCTGATGGGATCGCTCGCGGGCCGTCATCATTGCAGGGTAGGACGAAGCCAGGGGACCAATGGCCCCAGCAGCTCTAGCAGTGGGGGAAAGAGTTGTGGTGGAGTCCAGACACGTAGAAAGGTATTCAATATGGTGTGCTCGGTACATATGCAAATCCTTTCTTGGTAGGTATATAAAAGGTCATCCGCCGCCAGCTTTTCATGAGAGTTATCTGCCATCACACAGAACAAAGTCTCAGGAAGTTTAGTCGTGTGTTTCGTTCTTTCATCTTTGTCCCTCATCCCTCATCCCCCATCCATCAATCTCTATCTTTCTTGAATTCCGCCGAATCTCTCCGGCCTGCATAAAGCTCTCTGTTTCATCACGGTAAGTTATCATCAAATCAATTGGTCCAGTCATCCCGTGTCAGATTATCTTTCCATGCCCTGTTCATAGGAAAGATAGCTCCACCCTGTATAGGATCTTATCTTCTTTAGATACCCCCCTGGCATGTATGCAGTTCTGTCTCAGGAGTGAGGGCTATCAGATACGCATGGCCACCAGGTTCCTTATTTAGAAGAGCGGCTTATAAAAGAGGTCCCCCTTTATCCTATCGAATTCTATCTCCTCCTCCTGAAGATCCATTTCAATTGTACTTGTTTCCATCGTTGGGTTTTTAGTACTGAACATACAGATAGGTTTGAGGTAGCTACATAGTTGAGTTGAGCTGTACCCCACCAAACCAAGCAACGAACCCCCCCGCTCAACGGCAACAAATTATCATCTCCATCAATCAATACCATCAACTCTAACGCAAAATGGAATCAAACCTCGGAACCCACGCGGATATCGCACGATTCAATACTCCTAGCCCCCACCCGACTCATTTGAGCATCCAAGGAAAATACAACCAACGAGTTTTGAAGGATGACGCCTCAGGATATGTCGCTCCTGTCTTCGAAGGAAGGGAGAAGCAAATGGAGACTGGTAAATATCTTGTTTTGTGTTGCTTGGATACGATTTGAAATAGATTGCTGATTCAATGTGTCATAGTGATGGATTTGTTGGAAGAGAAGGGCTTTATTCCCCCAGAATTCGTCGAGAACGAGACTAAGTGGTTTTACACTTCTCTCGGAATTGATGGTGAGCATATTTAGGTGAACTATTTGTGATAACAATTGAGCTAATCGGATTTTAGATATGTATTTCCAGTCTGAAGCACCTGTAAGAATATCTCCCTGGTTCTTCCTCAAATAATTGGGTTTCTCTTGAATTAAACTAACATAAAATTGGTTTCATTTCGCTAGGAAACAATTGTCAACCATATTCTCTCATTGTATGCGGGGAAAGTTGCGGCCTTCTCTAGGGATGACAAGCGCCTTGAGATTCGCCTTGACAGGGAGGCAGAGGGTATGTTTCAAGGCTCATTGAATTATAAGAGATATATGAACTAATTGTTTTTAGATCATGCCGTGTACATCGATACATCTACCCCAGGCATAACTGTTCTCTCTGGCCCGAAGTATGAGCAACGCATTGATGAAAAATATTTGAATCCCTCCAACCCGATGAAGGCGTACCGTGTTGAATCATTTCGCTCCTCGTCTCAACTTACATCTACCAACCAACAATTACGTTGCTACTTCGTGTACAAGTGTGATTTCGTAAACCCTAACCCAAGCCCCACAGAGTCCGACTTGGACGTTGTTTCGGACAAGTCTTTCCTCCAAAAAGTCACTCCAAACACAAAGGGCGTGTATCAAGATGTTGTCAAAGCGGTCATTGAGAGGACTGGGCCCGTCATTGAGATGTTTGAGGTTCAGGGAACTCGGGAGAAGAGACTTGTTATCGGTTTCAAGCAGGGGAGCTCTATGGGGTTGTTCTCTGCGTTGAGCGACCTATACCACTATTACGGATGCACTTCAGCTAGAAAATACGTTGGTATGATTACCCACAAAGAAATTATCCTCAAACGGTGGCTAACAAATTGATAGAACAATTTTCCAATGGCGTAACTGTCATGTCTATCTACTTGCGACCTCTGCCACTGAACACTCAACTCAACCCTTCAAAATACCCCCCGATTGAGGCTTCAATTTACCAGATAATGAAGGAAGTCAGCTTGCTCTATTGCATCCCCCAAAATATGTTCCAGTCACACTTTATTAGTGGAAGACTGAGCTTGCAAGAGACCATATATGCGCACTGCGTTTGCCACTTCGTCGGTCATTTCCTGAACAGACTGGGAACGGAGTACACTGCCGTCTCTCAGCTACTCGATCTTAACAACAGTGTTCATGCCGACACCCTCAATAAACTTAAGCGTCGTCTTCGTACAGAGACTTTTACGGCTGATTACATCTATGAAATCATTAACGAGCACCCTGAGCTTGTTCGCGCTCTCTACTTGGCGTTTGCAAATGCACATTACGTACAGACTCGCGGAGAGGAGGATGACTTCATTCCGACTTTAAGTTACCAGCGCCTACAAGTGGACCGAGTTTTGACAAATAGTGAATTGAAGACAAAGATTTCGAGAACTGTCGGCAATGAGCACCAGGAGAAGGTCATGCAATATTTCATTACCTTCAATGAAAACGTGTTGAAGACCAACTTTTACACCCCTACCAAGGTAGCGCTAAGTTTCAGACTGCACCCCAAGTTTCTCCCAACTGTCGAATACCCACAGCCATTGTTCGGAATGTTTTTGGTGATCGGATCGGAGTTCAGGGGGTTCCACTTGAGGTTTAGGGATATTGCACGTGGTGGTATCCGAATTGTCAAGAGCAGGAACCGAGAAGCGTACACAATCAACGCTCGTTCAGTCTTTGACGAAAATTACAACCTTGCAAACACTCAACAACGTAAGAATAAGGATATCCCCGAAGGTGGGAGCAAGGGTGTCATCTTATTGGATGCCAACCACCAGGATAAGGCTACCAGTGCTTTCCAGAAGTACATTGACTCCGTCCTCGACCTTCTTCTCGAGCCCAACAGCCCTGGTATCAAGGATCCTATTGTCGATCTCCACAAAGAGCCCGAAATTCTGTTCATGGGTCCTGATGAGAACACCGCCGGACTTGTTGACTGGGCGACCGAACATGCTAGGGTCAGAGGTGCTCCTTTCTGGAAATCCTTCTTCACAGGAAAGAGCCCTAGCTTGGGTGGTATTCCTCATGACGAATACGGAATGACATCTCTCAGTGTCCGTGAATATGTTCTCGGTATTTACAGAAAGCTGAACCTCGACCCCTCCAAAATGATGAAGCTGCAAACTGGTGGACCTGATGGTGATTTGGGATCTAACGAGATCTTGTTGAGTAACGAGAAGTATTCCGCGATTGTTGATGGTTCTGGTGTGCTCGTCGATCCTAAGGGACTGAATCATGAAGAGCTTCTCCGTCTTGCCGGAAAGCGTCTTATGATTTCAGAATTTGATATTTCCAAGCTATCTCCTCAAGGCTACCGCGTACTTGTGGAGGACGTCAATGTTACTCTCCCAAGCGGGGAAGTCGTCACAAACGGCACCATCTTTAGGAACACATTCCACCTCCGAAGCGATGTACACTATGATGTTTTCGTGCCTTGTGGTGGAAGACCAGAAGCCATTGATCTGGGTAATGTGGGTCAGCTGATCAAAGATGGAAAGAGTATCATTCCTTACATTGTAGAGGGGGCAAACCTCTTTATCTCTCAAGACGCTAAATTGAGACTCGAGAAGGCGGGTACTGTCCTGTACAAAGATGCTAGCGCCAACAAGGGTGGTGTGACAAGTTCGTCCATGGAGGTGCTTGCATCACTTGCTTTTGATGATGCAGGCTTTATCGAGAACATGTGCGTCCGTGACGGCGCCACCCCGGAATTTTACAAGACCTATGTTAAGGAGGTGCAAAAGACCATTCAAGATAACGCGCGCCTTGAATTTGAGGCCTTGTGGCGTGAAGCTGAGGAGACTGGCAAGCCACGTTCAATCCTGTCTGACGAACTCTCCCTAGCGATTACAAAACTCGATGAAGAACTTCAGAAAACTGAGTTGTGGAACAACATTCCCCTCCGAACCAGTGTCCTCAAAGATGCTCTCCCAGCCAGCTTAGTTGAGAAGATCGGCCTCGATGTCATCCTTACCAGGGTACCATTAAACTACCTTAGGAGTATTTTTGGAAGCTACTTGGCCTCCAGGTTTGTTTATGAATTCGGAAGCAACCCGACCCAATTTGCGTTCTTTGAGTTGTAGGTCTATCTTTACCCTAACACAATGCATAATTATGAAACTAACAACGAATCCCGATACAGCATGACTAGGAAATTGCGAGCTCTCGAGGCGTAAGAGTTTTACTGTCTGCGCCACCGAGCTGCTCTGTTAACATGTTTGTAATGATTGTTTTTCTCTGCGTTGATACGGTTCTATTTCAAACGACGAATATGACGGAGGGGTTGGGTTCTTGAATGGTTTTCTTTCCTTTTTATACCTTGCGGTAGTATTGCTCTAGAATCGAAATAGGTAACGGGAAATCGTTTAAAAAAGATGCTCAATTAGTTGAGAAGTAGATCCTTTTGCATTAAGTACATACATATGTAGCTAATTTTACTGATCCGCATGACTTACATGGCCGGTTGATGCTCAGCAGGTATCCGGATGTAAACGCGAAACTCCCCGCAACATATATTAATTCTCACAGAAGAGACCTCATAACATCCGGTCAAATCCCATGAAGCAGGAGACTTGCACATGCTGTGTACTGAAATTATGCGCTCCGCAGGGACGATCCGGACGTAAACCCCAAGCTCTCACCCTATGGCAAAAAGCCAAACATGATGATCTGTTTTGCCGTAGGGCTGTAGGGATAGACTTAAGCCTTTCTTGGCTGGACCCTGTCAACTGCGGGAATGCCACACCCGCTGGCTGTGTTTTTCCGGGGCTTGGCCGAGTTTTTCCGCTCCGATGGTCTTGTTTGTTGCTGGACCCTGGTCACTTGATACATCATCATCCAGGACCAAGCCAGGACCCTAGGGTCAGGGCTCGAAAGAGTCTTTCAGGACTAGGGGTCAGGGTCAGGGTTAGGTCTGAACTGAAGACAACGGACTGGACAAGCCTCTGTGAATCCCTGGACAATTGCTTCCATGAACAGAGTCCTGCTAGGTAAGTATTATCGGGTTGAACAGATCCCTGGTACATGGTACTCGCATATACCCGAGGCTAGTGTCCTAGGGGGATCTGGGATGTAGTTTGACCTGAGTTGGGTGTGGACGAGCGTAGGGCTTCTTTCAAGGTGAGTTAGCAGCGATTTGGTGAATTGAGTATGTGGAGTTGATATGCGCCTTAGGGTACTATTAGTTCTAGACTACTCTACATGCCAATATCGAGAGCCCCGAGAACTCTCAAAGAAACCCCGGCCCTACTCGCATTTCTGGCTTCGAAGGGTAGTATGTCCTCTGGGGCCCGGGGTCAAGTTTGGGATCTCACCAGAGTCACCACCCCACCAGGGGCCGCGCGTGGTAGGCGGCGATCGTGAACTCTTTATAAGTTAAGCTACCCTACTTGGGCATGGATAAGCCTGTATGTTACCCGCCGCTAGTCAACGTCCAACAAGCAAGCGAAACTTCAGTCTGTGCACACGACCTGGATCTAGATTTGAATTTCGGACACAACGATATCGACATTTATATTTTTAGACACTATGAAAAAAACTAAAGGTAAGGAGTGTGGATGTTGTGTGTTAAGAACGTCTTACAGCTATGATAAATAGGAAATAGAAAATTTATGCGTACATCTCCACCAATCGATCAACCACCACCCAACACAACCCCACTTCCGCAATAAATGAATGATGTGAATAAAGCAAAGAAACAAGACCCCCCCACCCCCTAACCTTCGTTTCACCTCTCAACTCCCGAATCTATAGAAAAGAAACAAAAAAAAGCATTTAGACGCCAGAGTCTTCCTCAACAAGCCCGGCCGCGGTCTGGTAGGAGGACCAGGCGGTGCAGGTATCGTTCAAGCTGTCATAGTCAATGAGGGCGCTGATCTCATCATACCTCTCCACAAACTGAAGAGCAAAGCCCTCGCTTGTGTGCCACCCGATATGGCAGTGCATGAGCCAGGCACCAGGGTTGTCGGTCTGGAAAGCAAGGACAAGGTATCCACCACCAGGAAGCATAGCAACATCACGACGCGGGGGGTTGGCCGTATTAAGAGTGGGGGCAGTGTCTGCGTATGTACCGGTTCCCTGGGCGACAACAAAGAAGTCGTGTCCGTGGAGATGGATAGGGTGGGGAACAGTGTTGGTGGTCTCGATGATGAAGTAGACCCATTCGTCGGCAGTTGCGAGCTCGATAACGCCGGATTGATCGGCCCAGCTGGACTCGTTGTTGTAAACCTGGAGGAGGGTAGGGTCGGCCCATTCAACGGCCATGGTGGTGCCACCGAGATACCACTTGAAATAGTTACCGACACGGCCGATGGAGACGGAAAGATCGTCACCACCATCCTGGGAGCCAACGGTCTTGGAAACGTATGGGACAAGGTTAGAAAGGTCCTCATCGTCACAGTCATCAGTTTGGGTGTAGGCACTTGTGGTGGGGTCTGAGGTGCTGCTAGAGTCATAGCGGATGATACCACGAATGTTATCAGTGCTGTCGTTGTCGGAACAGGTCGTCTGGGGGATAGCACGGAGCCAGTAGTCGGCGGTGGCTTGGTCGGCCTCGACAATGATATCGTAACGCTGGCCGATGCCAATGCTGAGAACCTGGGTTTCGTAGGGGACAATTGGGACCAAGTCCATGGCAATAACAGTGATGTTGTGGCTGTCAATCGAAAATTTGAAGTGGGTGTCGATGGCACCATTGACGAGACGGATCAAGTACTTTGTTCCAGAGATAAACTCCATCTCGAAGCGGGAGCCACCATCATCATAGACGTTGGTACCGTTGATAAGAGCATTGTCAAGAGTTGGGGGACCACTAGTCTGGGCAGATTCGTAAAGAGCATCGGTAGTCTGGTGAGACCAGTCGTTAAGGAACAAGATACCGGCGTCCTCATCGTAGTTACCGGTGGCAGGGCCGTGAATAATAATACCGCCAAAGATACCCTCCCAGGCCTGGAGGGCGAAGTGTGAATGGTACCAGGTGGTACCGTATTGAGTGGCTCTCCATGTGTATGTAGTGCTCTCACCAGGAGCAACAGGGCATTGAGTGATTGAGGGGACACCATCCGCTTGGTTGGTGTAGTTTTGGCGGATACCATGGAAATGGATACCGGTTCCATTGTTGGTGAGGCCGTTTGAGACATGGACAACTAATCGATTGTTAGCATCTGATATATATCTGACAAAAAGCTTACTATCACTCACCAATGGTATCACCCCAATTGGCTTCGATGGTAGGACCTGGGAGGGTTCCATTGACGAGAAGAACCTGTCTCTCATAACCATCAGGCGAAGCCGTGGTGTTTACAAGATCAAACCAGTACTATCATGCAAATGTCAGTCTCCATCACCTCGAAAAACCAATTGCAAACTCAATGTCCTACCTCAACAGTAACACCCGTATCCGGAACCACATTGTAATAGTCGGTCGAAGTATCATAATCGCCCCAGCAGGATCTGTCGGTGGCAGAGTTGACACAACGCTTGCTGATCAAGTTCGAGGCCTCCAATGGTGCAGCCTGAACTGTTGCTCCAAGAGCCAATGCACCCAAGAGTGCAAAACGGGAAATGATACCCATAATTGATGATCAATATGAAGTGAAAGGAGCGAGTGAATGCAGAAATGAAAAGGAAAGGAAGGAAGATAGAATAAGAGAATGAAGATGTCCGAAGGGAAGGTGGTGAAGAGAAGGTGTAAATGATAGCGGATGATTTTTTTCTCTCAGAATCGGGGGAGATTGAAGGCCATATTGTAGGGAAAAAAAGGCCCATATAAAAAAAAGAGCTATAGTACTATGAAGATGCCATAGCCAGAATATCTCGGTGTATGCTAGCAACTATTCCCGAACCCGGCCCCGAATGGAAACGGACGAGAGTATTGCAACGACTCTGTGACTCTACATACGAGTTGGCCGCGTACTCTGCTATGCAGTCGTCGTTTTCATTTGTTTAGTGATAATCGTCAGGCGAAACGGTTCAAGTGTTACTAGAAATGGACTTGAGTCTTGCCGTGCACCCAAACTAACCTAAAACTACAATGTACTAAAGTAAGGCACCCCAGTAGTTACTTGTATTCAGCCATTCTACTAGACTAGAATACCACACGCCAACGCTAGTGACAGCGGGAATTCGTGTTAAGCGAAGATCGCCGGTAGTACTCACAAACCAACCTCCTAGGACTCCGGCTGTAACGGATGAGATCTCCTTCTTATTCCACCAGTTTTAGTTATCAGATCACGGAGCCGGAGATACGTAGCCTACCTCTACTCACTACATAGATTGCCAAGGCGGGAATCGGGCACCCGGCCGTGAATGTGAGGCCCGAGTGAGAGCTTATGTTTTTTTTTGGCCATCTCAAGATCTAGATTCCCAATTCAGACGCTGCCCCCCGCCTGCCAAACAGTCACAAGACCCCCAACCCCCGGGGCCCTTTCTTTCCTTTTCTTTCCCTTTCCGTGCGGTATCATTAACTTTCCCAAACTCTGGATAGTCTTGGTGGTACGTTGTGATATCTTTCCGATACAATAACGAAACATAATTGCCTCCTACTAATCCAGATGTTGTTTGTCCACGTATCAGTCGTACAAGGAGAACCATATCCTCGTGCTTTAGACATCGTGATAACTCCAGCCGGGATTCTATAGCTATAGAGAATCGATACATGTCTGATACCTGCCCGTATAGAATCGCCATTGTAGGTATGACCTCCGCCTTACCCCCAGGATATTACCTAACTACATAGTCAAAGAATATATAGAAACGTCTTCATCCCCTAGGGTGACATCATCAGCACTAGAAACGCACTGAGCAGAAGGTGGCCTTGGGTACGCTGTATAGAAACGAGCACGGCCCCGGAGTTCTACATTTAGAAGGCGCATAGATTACCGTGGGGGGTAGCAATTGCATCCATCAAGCAATTGAATTAGTAGAACGTAACTTCCTCGAGGTAGAGTGCGATCGTCGGTGATGGTTCGATTCGAATTGAAATTGATTTGATTTTGGGTTTGATTAGATTGAATTGCACCGCACTGTATTGAGTTGAGTTGATGGCTCAGGGCGGGAGGTTCGAAATCCTAGCATGTAGTCAAACAGATAATTGGTAACCCAGGATTCCATCCCCGCATACCTTACCATGCCTAATAAAGAAGACAACGGGAAGTTCCTACTACAGGTACAAGATGCCAACTGACTAGCTCCAGGGGAAGGAAGGAAGGAAGGAAGGAAATCTAGGTCGAGTCTAAAGGACCTTGTCTCAGTACATGAATGTATGTACGTAGTACGTACGCTATGCTGTCCGTTCGTTGCTAAGCCGTGGGGGTACCAGGGCTAACCAGGGAAAGACAGGGGTTTTGAAATTGCTATCCAAACCCCAAAGGGGCAAGGCTAACCCCAAACAAAATAAAATATTACTGCGGCCGAATCAAGAACCACGCGGCCTTGGCCAGGATTCAACCCTTTCCTTCCTCCAGCCATTTTCTTCCAGAATATTTAGGGGGGGGGGGCGCCTCCACAGATACTCCGAATCCTAGTAATCTCGCTACTATTACGAATGTGAGGTGACGAATGCCATCATGGTACCAATCGTTTCAGGTTTAGGTCACGTCTTTACCACCACTACGGTTCTTCATGGTATTCCGGATTAGAGGCCGAGTCATATCAATGAGGCAACTGAATGGCAATAGATCATTAACCGAGACCCCATGCCGGCAATAATAGTCAGTAAGAAAAAACAAAAAAACAATAATAACAATAATAACAATAATAGTGGGAATACATGTAGTTCTTGTTACAGAACCTGTCTGCTTTGCCCCCCCTTCTGCAAAGTTCAGCTAAGAGAGGCCATTCGGCCCGTAAACGCGTCAGTGTCGACGAGTTCAGTAAAACTAGAGGGATGAAAAATCTCGAAACTCGAACATCACATACCTCTTTAAAATGGGGCTTTGTTCTCTCATGTGCATAATATATTTCGCCAGAAAATAACTCTTCAGTCCGAGACTTCTTCCAACTTCTCACTATCCTTACTCTTTCCCTTTTGCTATCAACTAAACTTCTTTCTTTTTTAAAACAACTCTCGACACTCTCTATTACTCATTTCTCATATCGTCAATATGTTCGCAAAGAGCTCATTCTTGTCCGCCATCCTCATCGGATTGGAGATTGTCGCTGCTGCTGCCATCGGTGGCACCATCAAGCGTGAAACCACCGATACCAGCTTCAGCCTCTATGCCTATAACAAGAACATCAGTGGTCTTCCTATCTTCTATGGAGATGGTTTGTCTTGTCTCTTCTTTTTGCCGTCTTTGTATCCTACTGCTTTTGCTTCAGAACCAATCTAGCACTGTAGTCAGTATATATTAGTCGCAGTTCTAACATACAGTCGCTAGGAGTCGCTTACATTGGCGGTGCCCCTCCACCTAACCTCAAGGATAAGAGTGTGAATGTCACTTGTAAGTATTCACACCTATTTTTCCCTTTGTTTTCTCCAAGCTAAATTTCACCCCCTCTTTAGTCACCCCTCAGACATCCGACTCTACCACCTGGGCTGCCGCCCCCAACACCACCGATGTCAGCTGGAGCACCACCCCGCTCTTGTACATCAACCCGTCCAGCGGTTCCTTTGACTCTGTTGGTTTTGTCAATAGCACCAGCTCCCCTCCTGATGGCGCTGTCACCACGGGTTTCATCTTTTATGGGCAAAGCGTCATGTATCTAGCATCCTCTGGAAGCATGGAGGCTAAGTTCTGGGCCGAACCGACCAACCAAACGGACCTGTGGATTCTGAAGTGGAACTCGGATGGAACCTCCCAAGGAGACTCTGTCCCGGTTGTAATTAAGAGCACCCCGCCAACTACGATAACCCGCTTGATTAAATAAGCTACCACGCATGTACCACCTATTGCCTTTGTATAAGGGGGGTTCTAGGGATATTTAGCTACTAGGCCATTTGTGTCATGCCGCTCTTTTTTTATATTTCTTTTCTTCATCCATATTTTATTGTGTAGTAGTTGTTGCTGTTGCTAGAATAAGTCGACCTGGCCAGGAGGGTGGGCATCATTTAGGAGAATGGCGAAATTGAACTAAGGGGGGGGGGGGGATTTTTAAACCTTGAATCTTTTTCTTTTGCATATTTTCCGTGAATCATTAAGTGCTGCATAACAATCCCCTGCACACATCCACGGCAATAGGCCCCGCATTGGTCGGCTGCCAGGCCTGGGTAGTGGGTCTTAACATATGAGGGAAATTTAGATTATACCAAAACTATACATAATTGGGCTTATTAATTTTTACGCTATGTAAATTCTTAATGCGAAGGTTCCTAGCTCGGGGTTGTACTTTACCCCGCTCCTCAGCTCCGCTCCATAGTTGGCATCCTTGATAATTATGGTAAAATAGAAACATCATAGAATACACTGTATATGATTTTTGATTAACAGCACACCACATTGTGTTTAAATGATTCAACAACAATAACAAACCACATTACGTTGAGCTTTGAGGGATGGTGATATCGAGTGATATTCTATGACTTGAGCGTTCCACTAGTATCATAAGATACGTGCGGCTTGTGGGTCGCTCCGGGGGAAGATTCGGACTATTATTAAGCTTTGCGTCTTATTGAAAGAGGAAATCAATGTATTTCTGGCTGGGATAATCAAATAGCCTCAACAGATCCTTGGTAGTAGAGAAGCACACCCGCCTAATATCATGCGTGACTCTATATACTTTAATAGTAATAGTAACTGATGTAACATCCCAAAGGTACTGATGAACGAGAATTAGGAAATGAAGGTACATTGCCTCCAGCCTTTGAAATCACCCCAAGTCATGATCTTATAACATGGACTGTCTGGATATCCGTATATGCGCTTCCTATCCTATTATTGGTATGCGATTTTGTGTGTGTACATCATCAATCAATATAGCTAGTACTTCATCGTTTTAGATTCCACTCTTGGGATTGTAACAGTATAGTGCTATATAGGCGTCTATATAGCCATGTATATATTGGGGTTATTAGCTTGTGTGCATATATACTCTTAGATCAATCCGTTACCATACCCAGCAACCCAACTAATTGTTCCGAGATTGAGCTTCAGTAGTGTTTGCCCTTGTTCTGATTAGTGCATTTAAGAAAACAAACCTACATGAACAAGCCACGCAATATTTGCCAAGACCACAGGTATGCCAAGACGGGGTGTGCACCGCCAGGTTAGCCGAGTGATCCGTGATGAGTAAGGCTACACGCACTAGCTAAGCGACGACATCCCGAAGATTTAACTCCGGGGTTCAATTTATCGCTTAAAACCCATGGGAGGTTTTGGATCTAGGGCTTCTGTGTATCGGCACGGTAGGATTCCGTAGATAGTGCTCTAGTGAGTGCTCTAGTGAGTGCCAGTCGGAGTATGGGATCTCTTTCTTACCGGGTCCGTCGTGAATCAGACAAATACCTCCCACCTTCCCCTCGTAGAATATACTCATGGTGGTGCCGGAATTAAAATGCCTCCGATCAACCCCAATTGAGTATCATTTGGTGATAGAATATTAAGTAAGTAGTACTCTAATCCTCGCAGAGCAGGTAGATAGATATCTCTTTCTTTACTAGTGCTCTAGAAGTACCGACGAGTAGCCATCTTCTATGCATGGACTTGTGATATATTTGATAGCCGCGTATACCCTTTAATACATGTAATTATACCTGTATATCATCAATATGAGATCAAGAAATTATTAGCAGACATGATCTATGTACCCCGTTCAACCAATCGTTAAGCAGACAACCCCTGGCCGGAGATAGCAAATTTTTCTAGCTTTTGCGGTATAATTATTCGCCACTTGCCGATACCTTTTAGACCCTGATACCGATGTCTCAGGTAAACCCACCATGTCTCTTTTACTTGCCGAGGGTGACAGGTACTATTTTGGTGCTACATCTTATTAGATTAGATCGCAATGCTGCTAGGGTCTGGAGGGACATACAATAAAGAGGATACACTTCATTTTTTAACAAACGTAAACTGCTTGTTACGTAGAACAGGTAGCCTCTACTCTAGTATATACCCAAAGTACATATAGCCAGCGCCTGGTACTTTGGACCGGGCTGATGTATATCCTGGCATTAGTTAATTATGTATCTGGATTTATATTGACATCCGTACCGAGAAATGGCGATATATCGATAGTGGTGATGATAAAAATGATGAAGTTATGTACGCGAGCCACATGTAGATGCATACGTGTATTGCATATGCATACATAAGAAAGTGTGCTTTCTTATGGCTCCAAGTGCATTACTATCGCATCCACAATCATACACCTGACCGAGATCGATCTCAACCGGTGCATATATCTACTCGTCTACCAGGGTAAGAACCAGAAAATGTGAGAGGATTATTTGTATGGCAGAAAGTTGCCACTCCATACAAATAATCATTGGCTTTGTCGCTCGCATTTTCTGGTTCTTATGCTGGTAGACGAGTAGATATTATCTTCTGTGAAGTTAGTTCATTACTAGTACAGTCAATAGGACTTCGGTTGCCACAGCCATAAAAAATTGGCAAGTAGTTTAACCGTGTAAACTCGGTTTGGGGTTCCTGGGGATGTCCATCGAGGAGGAATCTGAGAAAGAACTTATTACACACCCTACCCACAGAAACCTCTCCCCCCCGCACACACTCGACCCGTTACAGCGAGAGACAGAATTATTGTAGAAACAGGGGCTGATTTGGCTGGTATGACCGATACTTCTACATACGTTGGATGTCCTGAATGTATGAGACATTGGGAGAATCCTTCTCATGCATTAGGGTGCCCTATGCAGGAAATGATTAACGCAAATTTTGTAACTGCCCTATCTAAGATCAAGGTCACATGTGAAATTCCCCAGGTGCCCCATACACCTAGACGATACCTACGTCATACATAATTGTCTATCAAAAAGTTGAGAGCTACAGTTCTTTATGCGCTGTTAGTTCTCTTGCACAAGGAGGGTGAGAGCGCATGGAGTAGTTCGTGGATGGTGAGAGGGTAGGGCTTGATTTACTTTTTTTTTTTTTTTGACGCATTGAGCTTCTAGATCTCAGATGCTAATAACAAGATGAGATTCCTGACGACATTATAACCACTCATGTAGCGCACTGGTGACGTTAGAGTTTCCCTAACCAGCCGTTTGTCTTAAAAACCCCCTCTTAATTACTTTTCTCCCGGGTTAACAACGTCTCATACTCGTGTAACCACAAACAAGCGCGTAGAGGCTTTAGAACCAAGCAATCGACTACTTCCGACGACATACCGGATCAGATATTTGTATAAATGCACTCGTTGAATTAGCATCACAATATCAAAAGAAAAAAAAAACTAAAAAAGAAAAATGTTCTACACATTAACGTATAACTCGTATCAGCGAGTATGAGTATTAGCAGCGCCTCCATTGGGTGTATTGTTCTCACGGGGATATGGTACAACGTCCAAGGATATCTATCGGAAACGAGCATAGAGTTCGTTATCAATTTTCTTATGCTCTTTGAGGTAGATTTTGATGTCCTTAGCCGTGAAGGCACCCGGGGGTTTCCAAGACAAAGCACCAAATAGGGGAACTACGACGTCCTGTGTAACATTCTCCGAACCTTTGCGATCATCCGTACTCGCTATCCACCAAAAGAACCCGAAAATGCAAGTGACAAAGACAGGGATAATTTGTATAGAGAATCGTCTTGGCCATACAAATGTTGGCGCCTGCGTTTTCAGGTCCTGATGGTGGATAGCGAGTAGACTTGTAAGTACATACATACATACATACATAAATACGACTCTAGAAGGTATTGAATTTTGGGGGTGGCTGTCCACGTACCCCCCCGTTCTACACCTGATATCTGCTTTGAAACTACAGCTACGTATACACAAAGTGATAGCATTATCATAAGTTAGGAAAGGGGGTTAGATTGACAAATGAATATATCATGAGAAGCGGATACTCACAGGATATCACTCGCTTCGCTGGTGATCATAATCTTAATCGGGTCCCCTTGCTGCTAGATCCGAGCTTAAACTTGTTTGTAAAATCTCTTGCCACAAGCCCAATAGCTATGCAGGATGCCTGATTGAAGATTTACCACGCCACATTTCTTGGGAGCGCGGGCACATATAATGGGGTGATCCTGGGACTGTCGAGGATGTGAATAGTAGTTCGTTTCAACCCTCAAAAACACACCTACAACCTATCTAAAGCCACGCTAATCAGAGTGCCAGTTGGTTTGTGAACTAGTACGTTTCAGACCCCCTTTATAGCCTCTAGGCGGATTACGGTGCTTGTTATTGTTGCTTAAATGGGTGGCCTTGATCAAATTTTCAGTTGACAATAAATATTCCGCACTGCCACGATGAAATAGATGTGACTATATCATTTGATGTTCTGCGCATGTAAAGTGCAGCGGCTGCATTAATAGATGCACCATAAAAACTAATTCTTCAGCAAACCTCTGGTATACTTTGGGATTTCTTTATGAAGTCTATTTGGTATTCACGACTATGATCGATCTTTATATGTTTTGGTAGTATGCCTGATCCCTGCACACGCAACAGAGGGGGGCGCCGCTAAAGGAAGTCACAATATAAGATGGCCTTTACATCCTAGGTTGAACCCTTCCGAACGTACCACGTTGGTATTGAAGAGGCCATCTCACTTGGACCTCAAGTTGCTTTGCTGCCCTCAAAACAAAGCTGGAGTCCCTCAAAAACTCTCGAGCGATGAAAACAGCATCAACATTACCTTTTTCCAATATCTGTATGTGCGTTTCAGTCAGTCATCAAAAGCTGGGCGCACAAACATATGGGGCTCATACTTGATTGGCTTGGGATCCATCAGTAATCCCGCCCACAGCGCTGATCAGCAAATTGGCCGCTTCACCGCCTTCTTCGATGAGGGCCTTTTTAACCTTACTGGCCAGTACAGTCTGGAACTCTTTGACATGGATGGGAATATTCTGCTCTTTGTGGTTCCCGCCCGAGGAAACATCGAGTAGATCCACGCCGAGAGGATACAAAAGCTTCGCCAATCGTATAGTCTGTTCGATATCCCATGAGCCGGGGTACTTTGCCGCATCTAACCAATCTGTGCCAGAAAGTCTATGATTGGTCATGGATGTTTTAGCCCATACATATTTCTAAGCTCGGCGCTGACATCGACTACAAACCTTAAAAAAAAGGGCATTCCTTCGGGAATACGGGACCTTATCTCCCGTATAACCTCCAACACAAACCTCACTCTATTCTCGAACGACCCACCATACTCATCTGTCCGCTGGTTGGTTGCCGAACTCAAGAACTGATGGAGCAGGTACCCGTGTGCTGCATGGAGCTCGATAGAGTCCACACCTGCCTTGACAGCACGAACTGCGGCATCACCGAAGGCTTTGACTATGTCTTTGATCTCAACAATCGAAAGCATCCGTGGAACAGGATAATCGCTAGACCACGGAGCTGTGGTTGATGACACGACATTGTCTGGCCAACCACCTACAGCAGCGGGCGAGGTATTAGAATGGCCTACAAAAAAGTAAGTATTATAGTAACATTTTTTTTTTGGGCATGCCACGTTAACCTACCCCTTGCTGCCAGCCAAGGTGCCACTGTGGATGCCTTTCTGCCCGCATGAGCAAGTTGGATACTCAGGTGATGACCTTGCGAGTGTACATAAGTTGCTATTCTGGTTAGAGGTTCGATTTGGCTGCCAGTTGGTTTGGAATTAGCATCAATACATAACAACACCAGCACCCCCGTCCCCAGAATCCGAAAAACTCACGCGTCTTCCCAAATTCCTGAATCCTCCGGAGAAATCCTTCCTTCGGGCCTTACCGAGGAAGCCTCGACCATCACCAGGCCCGCCCCTTTGTACGCAATTCCGCCCAAATGCACCATGTGGAAATCGGTCAATTTTCCATCGGCACATGAATACATGCACATTGGTGCGCAGAAGATACGGTTAGGGAACACAGCATCACGGATCTTGATGGGCTCAAAAAGCTTTGGCAACTTATCTTTATGAACGGGCTGCTCTGAGGGCGGGAGGGCTGATCCAGAGACTGGTGATTGATGCGGCGTAAAATAAGGGACACCTGGCGCGGCGGCATTGCGCAAATCAGATTGAGAAGTCATTGCTTTTTTCTTTCTTTCTTTTTCTCTCTTTCTTTTTTCCTCTCGCTTTTTTCTTCTCTTGAACGTAAAAACCGAAGATCCTGATGGCAGTTTAGGATAGATATCAGTGTTGAGTTGACCTCCTCATGAACATTATTTATTGCCTGGATTTATGAAGCTATTATCGGACTTCATCGCGCGCGGGAGAATGACGTGAGTGTCCATTTGTAATACACGGGGCCCCGGGGTTTAGCTCCCCTTCCCTGTAAACCTCGGCGGTAGTGCTCAGTACCTTTTTAGAGTGCTAGAAACACCCTGTTGAAAACATCAACAAGTCAGCTAAACGGAACTCCGTTGATAATGGAGGTTGAATTCCATGAGTGGCAAGAGGTTTGGGGCCGGAATCCCAATTGCAAAAAAAAGTCCCTAATGTTTTATTCAGGGTGTTCAGGGAAAATTCCCTTCCTGTCTCGTAAGCACGGCACATATGTACCTACAGCGCGGCGGTTTACATACAACTCACAAAATATTGCACGAATCAACGGGAATATTGCAAATCCATTTCCGAAAAGACTCATGTGCTTTTCGATGACTACCTGGCACTCTCTATGCATCACCTGTTCCTTGTTTACAACATGCAGTCTCCTGCCTTGCAACGCAACAGAATGTTTACAGTCTGGTCAGTACGAAAAGTTCTTTAAAGCGCTAGGTTTACAAATCGCAAGCCATGTGAAGAGACTTTTGGGCACCAACCTCACCCTAAAGCTGCCATGAAATGTGACTTGACAGCTAGAAACAGGGTTTGGAGGATTCAAAAACAATATTGTATTACGTTTTCTTCATTTATCCAGTGAAAGACCTTGGATAAACGATAAATACTCCGGTTGCGCAGAAGGTGCCAGAAGTGTCTATGAATCGAATTGTCAGGTTTTGCGCTCTAGATCGCCTCGACTTTTCCCGAAATCCTTGACCAAAGAAGTAGATATCAGCTTCGAACCGCAGCTTCACGAATGTTCACAGCATCAATCCTACCCCAAAAACCGGAGTCCTTTCCTTACTTTTTATGGTCTTCATTGCTCTTAGAGCCACTTGTTTTCAGAACTTCTTGGGCGTTATTTAAATCGATCCTGTTACACACGACGGTCCGGTCTACCTCGGCACTTGGATTAGCCCTTCTCCCTCTTATCCCCTTCTTCAGACAATGTAATAGAAAATAACAATAATCATAATAACTCCAACCATTACCAGATATCTAATGGTTCACATATATAGAACGTGTGGGGTCAATGGAGCGAACGTTGCTAGCCACCTTTTGAAATTTCTTGTCGCCTTACACATATTCATGCAGAAAGTACAAGGCGAGCTATATTTGACGGCTTCACTAAATGCTATTACGTTTCTTACCCCCATGGCGGTCCCCACGCTCCAACTATAGCGACGAAACATTAGGTTGTCTGCCTTGTAATCCTACGTGGCAGTAAATGCATCGCCGCATTTGGAGAGTCAAGGATAATGTTGGTATTGAAGTAAGTAGGCTCCTCCGGAATTTTGGGAGTTTCTCGGGCTCAGTCCAATCGAATCTAGGTCGGTCCGAACCGCCGCACGCAGTAGGGTCCCTTGGCACCTCATTTCCTCAGAGGGTTTTGAAACTTATTGTACCCGTTGGCAAAGGATGGCAAAAGGATCATGATTCATGGGGAGCCCTTTCTGGATATATTTTGCATGCAACTATTTAACACTTTGATATTACGGCTCGACCCGGCACACTGAGGATGCCCCCATGTTTCCTTCTTCTCGAGGAATGACTATTCCTCCGCCCCATCTAACCACCGCCTATGGCAGACGAAAGCGCACTTACGAGAATGATGGAAATTGCCAGCTTGTGACCCAGGTAGCACACACACCAAAGGATGCTGTTGCTACCTACGGCGACGGTCATCTTGAGGCGACCATTGCGGCTGCTCCATTTGAACAGGGTTCCCCACAGTCTGGCCTGTATATAAGTCAACGTTGGGTTGTCTGAGAATAAATCTTAAGCATCCGTCCCATAACCAAAAATTATATACATATATACCGATTAAACACCTGCTCTACACGCAATGGAATCGAATATTTCCCTAATCCAAAGGAGTCCTCCCTCCGAAGTCCGCAAGGATGAGGAGGGGGGCCCCACCTCCCAGCCGATGGGAAGGACTTCATACCGGTATACATCGTCTACCGTCGACGTTGAGGGATACCAATGGGTGGTAAACAGCCAAATGTGCGGCTCCGGGGGTGCTCGCAATTCTGGTACCCTCGAAGCCGCCCCCTCCCAACAAGAGGCTGTGAGTTATACCATACCTGGATAACTGATTTACGTGGCTAATAATTGTCTAGATCACCAGAACTTCTGAGCCCTGGGCCTCCTTTCAGAAACCAGTTGGGGGTATGACTGAAAGATCAGCAAGAAGGGCCCGCAGAGAAGCAGGGTCGGTAAAAAGGTACCTTATGGATAAGGATGACGGTAACATCCTTCTTAGGACCCTTGTACCTAACGCAGGACCCCCGTTTCAAACGCTATTCCAAGAGCTCGAACGCCTAGGTCTTGCTTCGCCGGCCGCGGCTCCACCGACTCCGCCGACTAGACAGGAGTACATGACCGCAACACAGGCCTCTCGGGAGGTTCTTCAGTATCGTGAAACAGAGCAGTCCTTGGAGGAGATCTTATATTTACCCTCCTGTGGGTAGAAGAAATCCGTATAGACTGGTTGCGTTTTTCATTTGTTTCCATTTGTTTCCATTTGTTTGTTTTATTTTTCGAACCTTTCCTATTTTGACATCCAGACCACCAGACCATGATACGAAACAATACTGAAAGAGAGAAAAAAAAGAAAAGAAAAAAAGGTAAGACCGAAAAACAAAATCTTTTGAGGAATCTAGCCCAACATTGTTTTTCTGGAACATCTGAGATATTTCCTTTAATAACACTAGCTTTCGATTTGAATTCGTCTGGTTATCAGTTCCTGGTTTTGAGTTTATATATACATGTGCTTAGCCAGCAAGAAGTTCAATAAATCCGCGTTTATATAAAGTTGATATCCGGAAACATATCCGTGTCCTACCTACATCATCCGTGTGTAACCACGCTATGAGCCACAAAAAGGGGAAAGTCCAAAATGCCATGTTTCCCCGGACCGTCCAGTGAGTAATTTCTAGCCCATCAACCGCTTCCTCCCCCTCATCCATCTCCCTCCCCCTCCCCCTCCCCCCCTCCACCTCCACCTCCTCTGCCGGCTCTTTCCATATCATCATCATCATCATCAATGTCACATGAAAATTGCTTAAGCCCCTTTGGAGTATTTTTTCATTTAGGCGCCCAATTAAAAATGATAAATCATGATCAGCCAACGAACGTACCTCGCCCTATAATCGGTCGGCATCTATTTGGCCGGTGCACGTGTTGTATGACCACCATCCCTTCCCTTAAAGTATGGGGTAGCACAGCGCAATGTAACGTTCTACAGCGCCAGTGGTCAGCTTGTGTGTGTGTGTGTGTGTGTATAGTTGCCCTGTAGGGTAATTGAAGATACCTACATACCCTTCCCTTACTGTGGGTATGTACGTTATCTAGATATCACAGGTGGGAGATATGACACTTTCATCTGTGTCGTGCAAAATGCTAATTCATCTGATCCGGGGTAATGTATGTATGTATGTATGTATGTATGTATGTATGGGTGGATGTATGTATGGATGGATGGGTGATGGATGGATGGATGGATGTAGCAGCCATAGGCATCAAGTTGTTTTATCTAGGGGATGGTGGTCGTAGTGGTGGTGCTGTTGCTGGGTGCTTTCTTTATCATATCAGATCCCTCCCATCTGGATCTAGATAGCTTATCTCGATAGTGTGGCCGGCTACTATTCCTGGACCCTGTACTGTCCTGGTTTAGTGTTTACCGGGGAATTTTTCTAAGTAAACATTAGTTAGAAATCCCGATAGGGCCTAGCTCACGCACGACAACTCGAACTCGATTGCGACAGCGAGTGATATCCTATGACTCCCCCCAATAGATCCTATTGGGGATAGTTATACCATACTGATAAGACATCCCCCCCCACCCAGCATCGTCATCCACCCATCTATCCTCATTATCACCCCCTCCCCCCCCCTTCCCCCGCTCATCAACACCCGTACCTACAGCCGGCGCCGGGAAAAAAAAACAACAAATAAAACAAAAGGGCCCGAGACATGGAAAGCACACCTCGTCGGTCGGGTAGTGTTCTACCGGTAGAGACTATTTTTATCGCGCGTGGGCCCAAGCTTATGTCGGGCCCGTTGGAAATGTCACCGGCGAACGACCTAGGATCTACAGTAGCCTAGTTATTGCCGTGAATACCCTAGATTCCCCCGGAGGGGGCGCTCCCTCGGCCGGTCCGAGCGGGGGTTTAGTTAGTTAGCCTCAGCAGAGATATCGATACGGCCCGGCGGTATGTGTACGGTGTACCTACTACTGTACCTACTCTCCACCTACATGGCTCAGCACAAATACTCTGCTACCGAAACGGTGCGTTGCGTGGGGGGGTATGGAGCGGGTCTAGAAGCTGGGGAGGGTGGGGTGGGGAGGGAAGCGCAAAATCCCATCGGCCGGGGAATGGAAAGATTGCCGAACCCAGGCCAATGGGTTGCGTGATGATGATGGGCGGGGGCCTTTTTTTTATTTTCTATTTTTTTATTCATTTTTTGCGTTGCGAAAGAGAGCTTTGGCCCCTGGTTTGGATGGCTAGACGGTGCGGTTTGGAATTTTGGTTTTGGGGTTTGGGTTTTAAGACCCTGACCCTGCATATATTTACAAGCAGTAGGAGGGGGAGGGAAGGTGATTGGGTAAGGGGGAGTGATAGACGGTGGGAATTGCAATTGCGATGGGAACGGATAGGTGATAGATAGACATGTAGTAGGCAAGGTAATAATTGAAAGAGAGAGGGTATGTATCACACACAACCTTCCCACGAACACGATCAGTATCGGTTATCGATATTGATATCGATATCGCACTCCCCCTTCCCCCCCCCCTTCCTATACTGAGAAGAGGGGGGGCATCGGGTGAAAAAAAAAATAAACTGCTATTCGAGGGGGGCGATACATATATAAAGGCAGGGCTAAATCCCCACTAGTTGGCTATTGACTCGTCCATCAATGAGTGTCCTGGATCCTGTCCTGTCTGCTGTTCGCTTGGGTGGTATGCCGCGCTCGCGCCGGCCGGGATTCGTTTCTTGGTTTTCTTATTTCTTTCTTTTTTTTTTTAATTTTTTTTGGGAGGGGGGTTGAAGGTAGGGATGATGGATAGTGGTTTGGGTGCGTGCTTGGCGAGAACTGTCAAATGGACGACGGCGTTGCTATGGGCTGAATGAATGGATGAATGGATGGAGGGATATCGTACTGAGTCGATCTGTCGTCTAGCTTAGCTACAGGTTACCGAATTGCCTGCTGTTGCCTGCCTGGCTAACCACTGATTGCCTGCTTGTTGCACCCCCCCCCCCCCTTCCCTTCCCTTCCCCCCACTGACTGGTTAGTAGACGTGGTGTTTCAAAAACTTTGTGTCGGAAGAAAGAAGGGAAAGCAAGTACTCGATAGACACCACCACCGAAAACCACCACCACCATCATCAATGTCAATGTCACCAAACACCACCACCATCACCCACTACAACTATCATCTACCCCAACCCACGTCTGGATGCCGCGTGTTCAGATAGGGATATCCCACCCTCCACACTCTCTCCACCCCTCTACCACAACCCCTCCACACCCCTCCCGGGTCCGGGATATCCCTATTTTCCCCGATTGAATACCCATGGGCGATATCGCAGGATTGTGTATTGGAGATGGGAGATGGGAGATTTGCCGTGAAGGGGGGGTGGGAAGTAGTGAATGTGATCCGATTCTTCTGGTGGTGGTGAATACCTAGATTCTGCTGGCTAACATAACTACATGTAACAACGCTACACTTTTTTTTTCGGGGGGAATGAGTGATACAGGAATTGGGACTGGTCAGCCAAGACTTTTGTTTTACTCTAGAAAGAGCAACTACTCAAAAGGATACTGTAGCAGAGAGTGATTTTTTTTATTTGTTTATATTTCTATTTATATATTTCTATTTCCTTTTTATTTTATTTTCCTTCTATTTTTTTTTCCCTGTTCCAATGCCATTCCCCCCCCCCTTTTTTTTCCTTCTAAAATTGCGTTCTTTCTTTTGCGCCGGCGCCCCTTTGGCTATATTTCCATCCGGGCGAAGAGAAGAAGCAGCAGAAGCAGAAGCAGAAGCAGAAGCAGAAGGTTCGCGATGGGAACCGGCCGAAGGTGGGAGGTTGCAGCGGAGTGTGGGAGAGGGCACAGGTGCGGATTTATTCGTTGTCGTTTTTTCTTTTCCTGACACTCTTTTTTTTCTCTCTTTGAACGACGCATGAAGCTTTTTTTTTTTTTTTTTTTTTTTTACCCTTCTCGAATCGATACATGATTAACTTTGGGGGTGGGAGGGAAATATGGACCTACCTTGGCCAGCAGGAAGGATACTATTACCCTACTACCAGCGACCTCAATGGCGGTAGAGAAAGGTCAAGTAGCCAGGGTTGCATGATGGTACATGTATGTACCATCCCACTCTATTGTTTTTTATTTTTTTCCTTTTCCTTTTCCTTTTCCTCTTTGAACCTTTTCCGCGCCCCCCATCCGCCCCCCTTCTCTTTCGTGTGGGTGTTTTTAATTATTACTTTTACCAACTAACTGAACTCAACTGGACTGGACTGGTCCTACTTACTACTTTTTTTACTAGCTTTTTTTTTTCCCGGGGGGGGGGGGCTCTAGAATGTGGTTAGGTAGCAATAAGCATATACTCAACAGCCTACATACATCATGTATGACCATACCGGGTTAGACTGAATTGGGCGTCTGGGGGTGCCCTCTGGGCTGGATTGGGCTGTCATCATGTACTCTAGCTAGGTACATGTAGGTGGGTATTTATTTGTATGTAGGTTATGATAGAGGTAGAAGAGTTATTATTACTACTTGGTTTGTTTATTTGTTTTCTGTAAGGTAAGTATTTGGTACAAGGCACCATACTTACATGATTAATGTCATAGCGAATTAAGGTAGAAACCCCCTCCGATCTGATCTGATCTGATCATCTGTTCTGTCCTTCTGTTCTGTTCTGTTCTGTTCTGGCCCGTACGTTCAGTCCTGCCTGCCCTGTACCTGTTCTTATGCTGTCTGTCTGTCTGTCTGTCCTGTATGTATGTCCTACCTACATACCTACCTACCTTCTTCTTGTAAACCCCCCCTCCTTCTCTCACCATTCCCCGGTGAAAGAGCAGGTAGGCGCAAAGCAAGGGAAGGGGGAAAAAAAAATTCTAAATTCTCCGCTTTTATTCGAACGACGTTGCTGCCCCCCCCCCCCCCCCCCCTACCCTAGCACCTACATATCTTGCCAGGCCTTCTAGAGTACTACCCAATACTACTCCCCCCCCCTCATCACAGCCATCCATCTGCTATTGCTGCTGCCAAGTTCCGAGGACCGTTCCAATCCAATTACCTAGTGTAGTGTTGAACTACTGGGCCCAGGCTGCTGGATTGGTTGGCCGGGAGTGCAACTGGATCGGGTGTGGGGTCTCTTTCTATCTGCTCTACCTTTTCTATCTGTCTGGTCTTTTCTAGCTGCACCCCTCCCCCGGCTCTTTAGTTAGAGAGTGACTGGCTACTGATAGATTACACCATCACCCCCCCATACCCCCAGAGAGAGAGAGAAACTGCCCTTATAGACACGACCGGTCTGCTGGTGGGCGTGGAAATTATACACTCGTTCTTCAAGAGGAACTTTGTTTTTTCTTTTCTTTTCCCTATTATCCACACCCCACACCCCCTCTCATTAATTGCACTGCCTTCCACTGCCCTGCCCTACCATTACTAGACAGCTACTCGACCTTGGCAGCTTGATAACAGCTTCGCATCTTGTGCCTGTGAAAGACGTCACGATACGGATTGAATACCGCCGCAGCAGCAGCAGACCGCAGACCGCACGACGGGATCGGGATCGATATCGATATCATCAAGACGCACCAAAAGCAGACAGCAAAAGCGAACAGCATTCCCGCGCAATTATCGGAGACTCTGATAACTACTATTTTGCTATTAATACCACCGAGTATAATAACTCGGGATAGTTCGAATAGAATCCAAAGTCCCTCGATCCGTTCATAGCTATTGGTTTAGCTAGACAGACAGTAACCAGACCAGCGCCGCGTTTCGTCTGCTCAAACTCGAATCGTTCACTCGTTTTTAAAAATCATACTCACCAGTCCTGCAATTCAATTCAACTCAATTCAACTCAATTAGCTCTCTCAGTCCTCTCTCTCGGTGCATACATACCTAGCAGCAATGCAATCCCTCATGAAGTTCCCCAACGAGCTCCTTCTGCAAATCTCCTCCGACCTCCCAGCGCGCGACCTCAACGCTCTCCTCCAAACCAACAAGTTCTTCGCCCGCCTGTTGACCACTCCCCTGCGCACACTCGCAACCCAAGATGTCTACGGCACCCCCGCCCTCGTCTGGGCAGCTAACCGCGGCCACTACCCACTCATCGCCTACCTTCTCACAACCCCCACAATTGCTGTCAATGCCGCAGACCCACTCGGTGTCACTGCCCTCCACAAAGCTGCCATCAATGGCGACGCTGCCGTCGTGCGCCTTCTCCTGGAGAACGGAGCGGATGTCCATGCGACGGAGACGAAGATGGGGGCGACGCCATTGCATTTTGCAGCCCTCTATGCGCGCAGAGAGATTGTGCAGGTGCTAGTGGCGGCGGGCGCAGATGTCAATAGGGTGAGTGGGGTGTCGGCGCGGACACCGCTGCAGATGGCGTGTGTGGCCCGCCATGGGCTGGAGGGGCGATGGCGGCAACTCAGGGGCGCCGGCGCAGAGGGGAAGGTGGACCTCGGGGAACTCCACGAGCGGGCGGAGACGGCGGTCGTTCAGGTTGTGAAGGCGCTCCTGGCGCACGGCGCCCACACGTGGGTGCGCGACAACACGGGGAAGACGGTACTGCACCTAGCGGTCAAGCACGTTGGCAGGTGGGGATACTACAGTAGCACGCTGCCGGAGGTGCTTGTCGAGGCCGGCGCAGATATAGGGGTCCTCGACAACCTGGGGTGGACGGAGCTGCAGACGGCGGCGCTGTATGGATGCGTAAGCGTAGTGCGGATGCTCCTTGAGCGCGGTGCAGACATCGAGGATGCGAATCCGGCGACGGCGCTACATGTTGCGGTTCACCACGGGAAGGTGGAAGTCGTGCAGCTACTGCTAGAGAAGGGCGCAAACGTGGATGTGAGGGACCGGAAGGGGAAGACGCCGCTTCATGAGGCGGTTCTGGGGGCGCCGCCGGAGCTACACAGGCTACTATCTAAGAGCAAGGTGGAAATAATACAGGGCGCAAAGGAAGAGATGGTGAAGATGCTTCTAGGGAAGGGCGCAAGAGTTGATGCGGTGGATCCGAAGGGGAAGACGGCGCTACATTATGCGGTCAGTGTGAGGGATGCGGTGACCGTGGGACTGCTACTGCAGAATGAGGTTGCACCAGCGGACGTCACGGTGAAGGATGAGAAGGGGAGGACGCCGAGACAGTATGCGGAGGAGAATGGATGGATGGGCGTTGTGGAGGTACTACGGTGTCGAGAAGAGGAGTTGGGGGTTTGCGATTGTGAGGAGAGCGGGAGTAGGAGCATCACCGGTGGCGGTATTATCAATAGGAGTAGTAGCATCAGTAGTGGTAGTAGTAATGGTAGCATTAGCATTAGCAGTAGTAGTGGTGAGGAGGACGAGGGCCAGAGCGGGGAGGGTGAGGTTGAAGTCGAGGGAAATGATAGTTAGGCGTTTTTTTTTATTAGTGATTTTTTTTCTGGTATTTTTTTTAGTATTTAGAGATTGGTCTGGTTTTTGGATATTTTTTCTTTTTTTTCTTCTCCCCCCTTTTCTTCTTTTTAAGATTGGCTTTTTATTCCTTTTTTTTTTCTCTTCCTTTCTTGCCCTTCTCCTCCTTCCTCTTCTACACCACATCCACATCTGCGGAGGAAGGGCAAGGCAAGGGCAAGGCAAGGGCAAGGCAAGGGCAAGCAAAGCAAAGAAAGACAAAGCAGCGGTGCGGCGCGGGCACATATATCACCAGTGCTATACTATTACACTACAACTCGCGGGCCGTACGGAAGGTTCTCCCGCTTCTATAGATCTAGATGGATTTGGGGGGGTTTCCCTTTTTTTTTTTTTTTTTTTTTTTTTTTTTTTTTTTACTTTTCTTTTCTTTTCTTCTTTTCTTCTTTTCTTTTTTCCCCACGCCCCCAAATCTTTATCTCTGCGTGTGTGTGTGTGTGTGTGTGTGTGGTTTTTATTATTTACTTTTTTGAAGAAGGGGGGTGGGAGGACGGCCGTTGGGTAAAGTTAATTACGTAGTTTGTTACTTACATTGACTACATTTGATACATAGTTTTGTGTTGTGGAGTTTTTTTTTTTTTTTTTTTTTTTTTTTTTTATTTTTCTTTATTTTTCTTTTATATATCTTTTTTTATGTAATAGAGGGAGCGCAGGGGGAGGGAAGGGAAAGGGAGGGAAAGGGAAGGGAAGGGAAGGGAAAGAAGGGAAGGGACCAGGGAAGGGACCAGGGAAGGGAATGTTTAAGCTTTGGGGTGAGGACTGCATCTCGCCTTTTCCTGTTCATGTGTTGCACGTGGGGGATGGTGATGATCTTTTTTTTTTTTTTTTTTTTTTCAAAGCAGCGGGAAATGAGAATGGCAACGGCAATGAGATATCACGATGGAGTCTTTTTTTGGTTAGATACGGGGCGTTTTTTTTATTTTTATTTTTTTATCTTTTTATTAATTTTGTTTTCTGTTCCAGTCTGTAGGGAACAATGCCTAAGAGGAGAAGCGTTTTTTTTGCTTGCTTGCAGGGGCCTATCTAGTCTGTCTGTCACATGTGATGTACGTGCTATGTAGTAGGTGTTGATTGTGAGAGTTGTTTAGCTGTTTATCTACCTGAGTGACCTACGCTGGTGATCTGGAAGGGGGCGGGAGAGGTGAGGGAGTTTGAGGGAGTATTATTACTCCTCAGGTGATTGATGGGCGCCGGTGGAGGAGGAGGAGGAGGAGGAGCGAGGAGCGGCAGCAGTGGAACAAAGCTCCAGAAGCTCTCGGCCAAAAGCTTGAGCACGCACCAAGCACCCCTGGTGGAAGGTACATAGCTCCATGTGCTTGGCTGGGATCTGACAGCTAGCTACAAGCTACAGCTCTTCTAGGAGCTCTGGTATTTCCCCTCTTCTAGATGTATGTATGAGGTGAAGTATGTACGGTATGTGTATGTATGTACGTGTATGTAGGGTACATGTAGCTGTCTGTCTGTCGCGTGGACGTCAGAAAAACATCACCAACGGTCTATATCTCTCATGCTGGCTGCGATAGAGAGATACTCTACTGAGATTAGATCTGCATATGTAAGTACTCCCGACCATCCACTCGGAACATTTGACCCTTGCGCGGTGCAGTGCAGTGCAGGAGGGGAGATAACAGCGTTTGCCAATCTCGATATAGCGATCTCGGGCATGTATGTACATGTATCTACCCTTCTCTCCTCTCTCCTCTCTCCTCCCCCTCTCCCCCCTCCCCCCTCTTCTCCCCCCCTCCTCCTTCTCTTCGCATGTATGCAGTGTCATGTGCGGGCGGATGGATGGATGGATATCCTTCGCTCTCACTTATCTTATCTAACTTTGCACATACGATCGAGGGGCGACAAAGGAAAAAAAAAAAAATCAGACATACATACATACATACAAAAAAAAAAAAAAAGGAAAAAAAAAAAAAAAAAGGCATCGCTGTCGGGAATCGCACCACTCATCATGGGGAGGGGGGGGAGTGACGTTTTGTTTAATTTGTTTCCAGATTGATTGCCCCACCACACACACTCACACATCCCGGGTCGAATTAATTTTCCCCGAAGGTAGGTATTGTTTTTACCCGGTTGGATGGATGGGGCTCGGTCGGCACTTGTTGCAAAGTGCTGTTTTGTGCTTGTATGTGAGAGTCCCTGAGTGTGTTTTTTGGCGTTGCAGGGGTTTGGTGAAACAACGGCATGGCGTTTGTAAACGCCACATGCTGTAAAGCCACAGACAGGCACATACATGTACCTAGGTACATACATGCATTGTAAAAAGTAAAAGCCACCCCCACTACCCTCTCGTTACCCCACACACAGGCACAGCCACATTACCCCACAGGACAGACTTCTAGAACGACCTTGTATCCTACATCACACTCTATCCATCGGAGACCTCATCTCTCTTTCCCCTTCTCTCCCCACATATCGACTGCCTGCCCCCCAATAAGATAGTCCTCTCTTGGAGTTGCTTCCCCCCAATAGGTTGGATAGACGAATACGGACTTGTAGATCTCATACTCACCCCCACCTCCACCCCCACCCCGCAAAGCCATGAAACAACGTTACTCCTCCCTCGACCTGCAGGTAAGTTTGTCCCCCCATATCCCCCATCTCCTCCTCCCATCTACTCACAGAAAAGCAGGTGATTGCACACGAGCTCTCAACAGCCCTCACCGCCGGCCACCGTCTCTCAAACATCTACGACATCACCACACGCATCTTCCTCCTCAAGTTCTCCAAGCCCTCCAGCAAGCACCTCCTCCTCATCGACTCTGGCTTCCGCTGCCACCTCACAAGCTTTGCCCGTGGAACCTCGCCAAAGCAGTCGCCGTTCGTGGCAAAGCTCCGCAAATGTCTCCGCACGCGCAGATGCACGACCGTGAGACAGGTCGCCAGGGACAGGGTGCTGGAGTTTGTCTTCTCGGAGGGGGAGTATAGGCTCTATCTGGAGTTCTATGCTGGGGGTAACGTCGTGCTGGTCAACAGGCAGGGCGTGATTGTGACGCTGCTGAGAGAGGTGAAGGGCGGCGAGGACGGCGTCGGAGAGTGTAGGGTTGGCGCGACGTATGCGGTGTCGACGAGGGCGCCCGAGGGTGTGCTGAAGGAGAGGGTGGTGGCTGCGCTGGAGGCGGCCCTGGAGAATGAGGATGCGGGCGCGGCGCAGCCGCAGGGACTGCCGAGCCAGGGCGCGGGGAGGAAGTATAAGAAGAAGGCAAAGCGGGAGAGCGGTGGTGGGACGGTGAAGAAGGTGTTGTCGGCTCGGATGCCGGAGTTTGCCCCTGCGCTGATTGAGCACTGCTTTCGTACGACGGGGGTGGATGTCAGTGTCAAGGCGGAGGATGCCCTGGCGGATGAGGAGACGCTTAATGGCGTGGTGAGGGCGCTGGAGGCGGCGGAGGAAATGATAAAGGGGATCATGGCAGATGTTGGTGGTGGCGGGATCAAGGGATACATCGTTGCTAAGGCCCCCCGCGCACCGGTGGAGAATATGGGAGGATATAAGAAGGATAAGCCGGCGGTGGACAAGAAAAAGAAGAAGAAGGGCGTCTCCTTTGGCGGTGAGGATGAGCCCGAGCAGCAGCAGCAGCAGGAGCAGGGGCAGAACGCCTTCAGCACTACCGAGGCTGTCGAGTCGGAGCAACCGGAGAAGGTCCAGGAGGAGGGAGAGGCAAAGGGAATGGTCTACGATGACTTCTTCCCTTTCCTCCCGATACAGTATGTCAACGCCCCCGGAATCAAGACGGTCGAGTGCCATGGATACAATACCACCGTCGACACCTTCTTCTCTTCCATCGAGTCGCAGAAATCAGACTCACGAGTTACAACCATGCGGGATAACGCCGTCAAGCGCCTCGACGCTGCCCGGTCAGAACATCTCCGCCGCGTGGAGGGCCTCCGCACCCTCCAGGAGATCAACACGGCAAAGGCGCAGGCCATCGAGGCGAACCTGGACCGTGTCGAGGAGGTGATTGCCAGTGTCAATGCGCTCGTGGCAAAGGGTATGGACTGGGTCGCCATGGGCCAGCTCATCGACGTAGAGCGCAAACGCGGGAACCCGGTGGCGGAGCTGATCAAGCTCCCGCTGAAGCTTGCGGAGAACACAGTTACCATCACACTCCCGGAGGTGAACGACGACGAGGAGGAGTCTGATGAGGAGGAATCGGCGGACGAGACGGACCCCGAGGACTCGGAACACGAGGACGCTGCGGCAAAGAAGCCGCGGAAGGAGGTCAAAACGCTCGATATCGATATCGACCTCTCGTTGACGAGCTACGCAAACGCATCATCATACTTTACGCAGAAAAAGGTACTCCTTGTAAAGGAGAGCAAGACGATCCAGTCCTCGACCAAGGCCCTCAAGTCCACGGAGAAAAAGATCCAGACGGACCTGCAGAAGGCGCTGAAGCACGAGAAGGACGTGCTGCGCCCCGTGCGCGCGCAGCACTGGTTCGAGAAATTCCTCTTCTTCATCTCCAGCGACGGCCTCATGGTGCTTGCCGGCCGCGACCTCCAGCAGAACGAGATACTGTACCGCAGGTACTTTAGGCGCGGGGATGTGTTTGTCAGCGCGGACATCGAGGGCACGGCGATGGTCATTGTGAAGAATGACCCGAAGAACCCGGACGCACCAATGCCGCCAAGTACGCTGACGCAGGCGGGGACACTGGCCGTCGCGACGAGTAAGGCGTGGGATAACAAGAGCGGCATGTCGGCGTGGTGGGTCACGCACGAGCAGGTGGGCAAGAAGACGGGTAGGGGCGACTACCTGGATGCCGGGCGGTTCGAGATTAGGGGCTCAAAGAACTTTTTGCCGCCGGCGCAGCTCATTTTGGGGTTTGGCGTCATGTGGTATGTGGATGAGGAGAGTCGCAAGCGGCATGGGAAGCATAGGCTCGGAGAGGAGGAGCAGGAGCAGGAGGCCCCTGCGGCGGAACAGGAGGCGGGGGTGGAGAAGGCTGGGGCGGGGGCGGAGGTGGATGAGGGCGATGAGGACGATGAGAACGAGGCGGAAGAGGAGGAGGAGCAGGAGGCCGAAGAGAGCAGCGATGAGGAGTTCCCAGATGCGCAGATCGAGTCTGCGGGCGAGGAGGGGGAGGGACAAGAATCCGTAGAGGTAGAGGAAGCCCTCGCTCCCGAAGCCGCAGACACAAATGCCCCCGCCCCCGAAACGGAATTCAATACCCCCGAGAAAGACGAAGCGCCCTCGGACGGTGAAGATCGCACCCCCGCCACCAGCAGAGCCGACACCCCCTCCGGCAGCAGACACATGTCCGCCAAACAGCGCCGCGAGCTACATAAAGCCCGGCTCGGTGGCGGTACCAACAGCCCCACCCCCACCCCCACCCCCGCTACCCCCACATCCGCCCCCACTCCCCCCAAACCCGCATCCCCCGCCCCCGCAAACGTCCGCGGCAAAAAAGGAAGGGCCAAAAAGCGCGCCAGCAAATACGCACACCAGGACGAAGAAGACCGCGCACTAGCAATGGAGCTTCTTGGCTCCGCGGCCGCCGTAAAGGCCGATGAGGTGGCAGTGAGCAAGGCGGAGAAGGAGGCGGAGGCGGCGTTCCAGAAGGCCCGGAGGAGAGAGCAACATGCGCGCGCGGCCCGGGAAGCGATGCTTGCCGAGGAGGCGAGGATGAACAACGAGGAGGATGAGGAGGTCGGCAGTCTGCCGCTGGATGCGTTTGTGGGGACGCCAATGGTCGGGGATGTGCTCCTGGATGCCGTGCCCGTGTGTGCGCCGTGGGGAGCCATGGGCAAGTTCAAGTATAGAGCAAAGATGCAGCCGGGAAGCGTCAAGAAGATGAAGGCAGTGGGAGGGGTGGTGGGGAGGTGGCTGGCGGAGGGCGGGAAGAAAATGGATAAGGAGTGTTTGGACGTCGAGAAGATGTGGCCGGTCGAGAGGGAGCTAATCATGGGGTGGAAGGAGGCGGAGATTGTAAGTTTCTTTCTTCCCCGTGCACTTTGGGGAGATTGTGCTAACGGGGATGTGGGTGTAGATCAATTGCGTGGGCGTCTCGAAGGTGAAGGTCTTTTCGCCGGGTGAGTCGGAGGCGCCGACGGATAAGAAGAAGAGGGGACCTAGCGGCGGCGGCGGAGGTAAGAGGGGTGGGAAAGGCGGAAAGAAAAAGTAGGTGTGTGGTGGGTTATAGGTTGGACCTTTGTATATAGATATTTGTAGCCCCCGGGTTTACGTTGTGTGTTGGGGTATCGTGAATGAGGGCGGTTCCTTCCCGGAGGTGTGTGTTCTTCATGGATTCTCACTCGGTGTTTCTTCCCTGCACCATGCTGTAATATTGGTAGTGCCTAGGACTGTTTGTCCGGTATACACACATGTGACTGTCTTGTATGAGTATATAAGACACCTATGCCAACCAAGTTTCTAGGCTTCGTACTGCTCTCTAGTTTAACATGGGTTTTGGTCTGTCCGTAGCGGTGGTATGCAAATATATCGACTACGCGTCTCATCCCATTGTAGTTTGTATCATATCACAGCATGACATGTAGAGTTCAATCCACGGCGGGGGGGGGGGGGGGGGGGCGTGGATTGGGTGGTTGGATGGTCGGATGGCTAGTTGATTGGGGGTGGGGGGGGGGGGGGGTTGGCGGAACATGAGCTACATTGTTCCTTTTCTGGTCAAGATTGGGCCCTTGGGATGTTTCGTCCCATGCGCTGATGATCGATTGGCCCCTACTAGTATACAGGTAGTTGCATGGCCTCCGGAACATCAACGGGGAAGATGCCCTGGACAGGAATGCACCCGCCGTGGATGCATGTACATGTGGTCACCGGTGTCTTGGAGTGGTACGTAATCAGGCAGAGATGGAATGTAGGTAGGTACTTGGGTGTACGTATGCTGGGTGTTTATTGTTGAACGGGTACGTAGAAGCAGACTATACGGTGATGATGTAGGTACTTGTGTAGTTTGTTACGCCATATGTGGCCGGTCGGTGGATACAACATACTTAGCTGGCGCTATGGTTGTTTTATTGCCCCTTCCTCCTTCCCTCTTTCTCTCTCTCTCTCTCTCCTTCCTCCCTCCCTCTCTCCACAAGGAGATGGTATTACTATCAGACAGGTCTTCCAGCTCCTAACGGGATACGGACAGAAAATATGAAGAAAGAAAGAAGGATAATCATGATTGATTGACTAGATTAATCCAAGAAAATAACAATAATAATAAAATTATAGGTGATTTACCCCCACTCATGATATATATGCATTAATAGAAATTAACCGCTTTAAATAGGAGACAGACGGCGGCAGAAGACTCAGTGCTCCAGAACAACAAAAGGAAGGGAAGAGACAAGAGGGGGGGGGGGGGAGGGGCGGGGAACCTCGTTGAAGATCCACATAATCATAGCCCATAATTAAACCATAACCGTATCATAACCACAATCAATGCAGCCCCTTCCGGACAACATAGGCAATATGCAACCTGAAAAACAGCACCACCAAACCGATGATGGCCACTCCGCCGTACGCCCCGTAGGCGACCCGCAGCCATACCTTTTTCGCCCAGTATTGGTGCGCATAGCTGTTCGGACTAAGAGGTATCAAGGAGTTGGGGCCCCGGTCCACTACTCCAGCCTTGCAGAAGCAGTTGTTGAATATCCCCGCAATTTGCAACATGGACCCGCCAATGAGTACGATTACAGAGTTCAGCCACACGAAGAAATGGTATATTATCGTGACGATTCGGTAGCAACGTTTGTACTCAGTCTCCTTCAGCCAGTCTTTGAGGACCCTGATGACGGCGTTGAGGAGGGCGACGGAGGCGTACAGAATGTGGTTCATCGACCTGCAACCTAGACCAACCTTGGGGGTCGTGTAGGATACTTGACCAAAAGTGAGCCTCTGGCCCAGTTAATATTAGTGGGGGAAGTCTTACATATCGCTGCGCAACTGCACGAATACAGGACAAACAGCCATGAGAGAACTTGGGCTCCAAGATAATTCATCTAGGATAACTTAGTAAACAGAGACAGTCGACACATGATTTCCGGATACGCAACATACCCAATGGTTCGTTTTCTTCGAGTCCCAGTCGACCCAAAAGATGTCATAGCTAAATATACCCTCTTTTGGCCTGGAGATGTCCACACCATTCTTATGCAACCACCTAACCCAATACCAACTATTCCAGTATCTTTTATACAATGGAGCCCCCCTGCATTCCAGAGACCCTCCAAATAGCTCTCTCGGGTTGGGGTTCATCGGGGGGTACATCTTTGGGTATCGCATCAAGGACTTGGCGGCTATCTCGTATGATTCCAAGCAGGTCTGTTCTGTCTGCTTATCCCATCCTAGATCTTGAAGCTCCTTGGGCCCATGGTTCTCGACAACACCGCGGACTATGAGCTCCAGTCCGCTGCGGACAGCGTCCAAGTTTGAGTGGGAAGCAAAGCAGTTGCTGAAAATCGACAGCAACAGAACCCAGTTGTACCAGGTACCATAACTATTGCATCACTAGGCTATTAGCTAAAGGATTTCTTGGTGCTGGCTGCACGCAGGGAGGACTTACGCAAGGCTGTGACTAATTCAATAGGTGAGCAATGTATTACATCACGGTATGGGTTTTTTTTTTTGGTAAGACTCACGATGTGCCATTATCTCCTAATTTCTGATAGGCGTCGTAAAAAACCGACGCAGCGACACCTATATATAGAGCAACAGGCAGGACAACAGCAGTATTGAATTTTTTCCTAGCACTCCATATAATCCGGCATGCCGTCTTACTATACTCCCTCGCACGGCTTGAGCCCGCCATCAGCTCGAGCGCATTTCTGGTAGGTTCACACATGAAGTCTGCCTGCTCTGCAAGAAGAACGGTCAAAATGAGATCCCGCTCTCGCTTCCTATTGTTTGGTCGATTCATCGACATACACAAATTCCAATCCGCAACCATCTGCGCCAGCGACCCATTGAAGGCGCTCGCCGGGTCTCCCAGGATATGACAATACTGCAGCGTAGGGCTCAGCCAGTTGTGAACATAGTGTGACATCAACTTGTCGGCCCTCGTGCGCTCCCATAGCTGCTTGTGGCTCTTAAGATGCTCCGATATAGGCAGCAGGAGCAACAGTGCCGAGGCCGGGATGATCCATGCCGCGAGCGGCGTCAGCCATTGGCTCGTGTCACTGATCTCGAAGTTTCCACTCTTCTCGCAGTTGCGCCGGCACCACGCGTACGTGGTAATGATGGGCACCGAGTACATCTTTGCGGGGTCCGTCTCGGACGAGTTGTAGGATGAGTGGCAGGAGTCCCATTGCAGTGGTCGGATGTCGGCGGAGACGGGCACCTCGGCGCAGCAGTCCGCAAAGTTCACGGCTGCCTGGGCTTCCCGAAGAAGAAGTGCGGCCAGCGTTATGAAAACTGTCGAGACCCAGTGACGTGCGTGTGCGAAGGCCATAATGGTGGAGGTGATTACGAGCGTGTAGCGTCCAGCGGTGCACTGCGGATAATCACTCAGCCCTAAAGTGAGGTCGGGGGAGTAGCATATGGCCAGCAGCAGCCAGATCTTACCTCTTCTTCTTCTTATAAAGTCATAAGGGAACTGGGTGGGAAAGAAGGAAAAGGGGAAAAGTAGGCACCCCCCTACCATAATTTTTTTAAAGACAAATCGCGAGACAAGCTGTCCAAAGTTGAAGTTCTACTATATCGCAGCCAACTGTCAGTGTCTCACACTGACTGGCGCTGCTGCATATGCATGTTACCAACATCAAGTATGGATGGATAGACGAGGGGGGGGGAAGAAAATACCTACCCATCCAATTGCCAACTCGTTATATATATATACTTATCCCATCCCTGGGGTAGGTAAAACTATACACCAGTCAATCAGTTCTTCATGTGAAGCGCCGGCGCTCAAAACCCCATTGAGTCCGCCCGGCCAATGCCATGGTGAAAAGTGCCCCATACATGGGTTTTTGCTGAGTACGATATCCCGTGAGTTATCGAAATGTGCACTCTACGGGCTTTAACCCATTTTGGCTCTCGTTTCTGTAGGTCTTATCATACCGTGGTCCAAGTTTTCTATTTAGATACTCTAGAGTACTGGTACTGGTACCCCTCCTAGAGTACATTTAGGTATGTACTTTGCTCTAAAAACCTGCTCTCCTAATTACTTGCTTCTCCGGCCCTGGCTCAATACTTAGCAGAAGTGGGCAGAACTCAATTCTCAAAAGGCGTATACCGTGCGCATGACCCTCAGATTTCTTTTTTTACCCGCGCGTGTTTTTCCAGCCACGCGAAACTACTTCTTCTTCCTTTTTTTTTTTTCAGCTGGTTTGTTGCAAAAAAGCGAAGAGGAGATCATCCGTCAAAGCCTCCTCTGGCCGATAAGAACGCGCCACGCAATTGATGAGCACGGTCCAAGAAAAAGGCCTTCGCGAGAGAGATCTCCACAATAGAGTATCCCATCAAGCAACAGCAGCAGCTCAGAGAACCCATTCGCAGGGAAAGGACCGACCGACGATGATCAACCTCCCCCGGGGCCTCCCCATCGAGATGCTGGGGATGATCTGGGTATGTGGTCTACCCAGGCTATCTAGAGCCCAGACTTTTTTTAAAGCCTACCTATCACATTGTAGGGTTAGGGGTTTCATGATATAGTTAGTGGCCCCCAAAGAAAAAGCTACTTCCGAAAGAGATATACTCTATGTCTCCAGTAATAACTACCTACCTAGATAATAGTAGTAGTACATAGTAGGGAGATCAACACTACCGAGTACCTAATCCGGGGGCTATATTGTTTTGTTACAAGGTTCCTGTTGTACTCTAGGTATGTAGGTAGATAAGACCCTGCCTCTCTCTCTGCCTGTGCCTGTGTTGTAGTACCCGGGATCGCCTCTGCACGAATCAAGCTCTGTAAGATCTCTACTGGATCCAGTCCGGGGTTGGGGGGTTGGGGGGGTTTGGCTATAGCTAAAGTCCGTCGGAACTGGAGTTCCTTGGACCTCATCATCCTCGTTATTGGCATTAATCATTTTTCTTTTCTTTTTCGCAGACATTCTAAGTGCTATTCCTGCCAGCGATTAAAAACACAACACGAGGGGCAAACCATGGTGATGACGATGATGAGGGAGGATATATATTGATATTGACACCCCTATCCACCCTATTATCAGACAGGTAAGTCGGTAAGTGGGTATGTAATCATTGGATGCGGCACTCTGCAATTGGAAGATAACCGAACAACCGAGCCATTGAAACATGGGCTCTTGACTTGATTACAGGGCTGCTTCAAGTCAGGGTTGTATCATCGTCGTCGTCGTCGTAGTCGTCGTCGTCGTCGTCGTTCTTTGAAGGAGAGACCTCACCTGCATTAGCGAGGCTCGACTTAATAATCTACTCCAGGGGTGTGTAATGTATTATAAACCTTCTACATCCAGCCGGGTTCTGGGTGTCTGAGAGAGAGGATCAACACTACATGTACTTAGTAGGTAGGACATGGTTAGTTAGACATTTGTACCCCTACTTTAGTATACTTTAGTAGTCGCCGTTTGACTGACCTCACCTGCGGGTAGAAATTGGGGTCTCATGTAACCTGGTAAAAAAAAAAAAAAAAAAGAGACACCCTCCCTCCCTGCCTGCCTGCTGGGTTTAAATATTATTACCTATTACTTTGTAATCGATTTGTATATATTTTAGAGTACGAGGGCTCCTCCCGCCCACCGAAACCCGCACAGAGCGTGTGTGCTTAGGCGACGGCGGGCGGTCTATCCGAAAGGTGTGGCGGTGGTGGTGGTGGTGGGTTAGTAATCGGCACACATACTTTGTCTGGGTCGGTCGAGTGCCAATCCATGACTCGGCCCGAGAGAGAGGGGAGAGAGAGGGGGGGGGGATGCATAACTGCGCGCCGAGTTCAGGGGTCTACATGTGTAATATATAAGGCGGACCCGCGTGGATAACTGTGGGTAGGCCTACATATGTAGGTACATGTCGCTTGGATATGGGTACGTTCGTCGGCCAATACAATATGTGTGGGCTGGGGGGTGAGGTATATATATGTGTGAGGGTACGTACGGTGGATTCAAAGGGGTATGGATGGTAGTATGTGTATGTGTATGTATTGTAGACAGGAACTCGCTCGACCAACTCTGAGGACCCGTGACCCCACTCCAAACTCCTACTAGATCATATCATCGCCCCTTGCATTTGCAAAATGCATGCATGCAGCCCTTTTTGATGAACTTGTATATACCCGATCGATCCAGAAAGACAATATCAATAAACTCCAAGCTGCCTTAGCTATAGCGTTACCTTCCTTCCTTCCTAACATGGACCTAGAAAGATAAAAAGATAAAAAAAAAACATGCAACGACGTAACATGTAGTGCAATAAAAAGAGAGAGAAAAAAAAGAGAACTCCTTTGTACATCAAAAAAAAAAAAACTCCTAATGAAATATAAAAAAAAAAAAAAAATCCAATCGGGAAGATACCAACACCAATTCCCAGCCATCACCAAAAGGAAAAGAGAAAAAAGAAGAAGAGAAAAGGAAGAAAAAAAGAAAAAGCCATCATCATAAAAAGCACCTCATTCCGGATTTAGGGCTGTTGTTGTTATTGCCGCTGGCCCTTGAGATGGACCTTGGCCGGTTTTCTCCTGCAGCGAGCTCCACGATCCTCCCCAGCTCCAACCTCCCACTCTCTCCAGTGTCCCACCGATTCAGCGGGACATCCTCCGATCCGGGTCGGTGGGGCTCCAGGTGGACAAAATCCGGGCTTGTTAAGGGTGACAGGGTGCGGGGCGATATCGACCCAATCGTCATATGGTCGTCCACGGGTGATCTGGTATGCGGCGACATGGGCGCATGCTCGACAATTCCACGGCCAAGCTGTAGTCTCATATTCGGAACCTGGGCAACCATGTCAAAGTTGCTAAAACTGGAGTCGCGAAAGTCGCGGCTGTTCCTGTTGGGCGTTAATTGCTTGGAGAGCGCCTCTATCACGGCGTCGTCGAATTGCTGCTCCCGTGGCGAGACGGCAGTGCTGCCTGGTATGCTGGCCATGCGGATCCAGTGCGGTGCTGTCGCGTCAGTGCCATCCCATATCTCGTTTCGATCGCTGGCGCTAAGGATGGGCGGACCCGGTCTTGCATATGGCCTGCTGGTGGATTTTGAGAGGCCGCTGACGGAAGGGTTGCGCTCTCGGATGAGGAATACTCGAAGTGTTGGTGCACAGGCTACCATTATGCCAGTGGAACACTCAATAGCTGTCCAAGCAGTGACTTCGGTGACAATAGAGGCCCTTGCAATCACGGCAAGACGGCAGATTGCTGCCAGGATTGTGAGGGAGCCAAGGGCGAATAGAACGACCACGCCGAGCATTTTGCGGCGCGTGAGATGAAGGCTTTGAAGCAGCGGGAACGGAAGGCAGAATACTTGAAAAAAATAAAGTGGTTTCAGCATATTATCAGGGAAGATATGTAATTCGATAAGGGGGGGCTTGATGCATACTCAACAGATCCGTGATTAAGGTACTACAAACTGTAAAAAAGAAAGGGGGTTCCCTGGCACTCGCAACACAAATCTCTCCTTGCTCTAGAGACCTATATATATATTAAATCAAATGTTAGGACCGTATTTTATATTAAAAGTGGAGTCTATGTATTGGGAAACGTACCAGTTGCGCCGAATTGGGTAGCACCAAAATATATTTGAAAATAGGGCCAGCAAAAAGGTCGCAACGCAAACACCAGAGGTTACATGCAGGAACCATCGATATAGCGGTACTGATCGTGGAATGACAGCATAATAGAAACTTAGAATGCCAGCTTTTATGAGCCATAAGTCGATGAGGTAAGGGAAAAGCGAGAAGTATATGATCTTGGGTCTTCATATTAGCTCTATAGCTTTCAAGTAGTATTTTCCCCCCAAACATACCTTTAGAATCCGAATAGTCTTCTCAGGATCAGGACTAACCCTAGATAAGTTGCCACTATAGGTAGTGTGAGGACGGAAGAATCCTAATCGATTCAGCTCAACATCGCAGGTGCAGCAAGCAGCAAAGTTTAACCATGCTATCACCACAGCCCAGTCGCTCCAGTGGAGTTTACTACTGGGTCCGTAGAAAACCTTGACGTAGAGCCTTAAGAGCACAAATATAAGAGCCAAGCCTGCAAAAGACCATTCAAAGGCCTATATGAGAATGGTGGTGATTAATCCATATATCCATCTAGCGAGCGTAAGGAGAGAGAAAAGTTACTTACAACGGCCTGATTACCATTGAGCATAATTCTGGGGAACTTGACATTCCACTAGATAGCTTCTCTTCTGTATTTTTTCTTGGAGCTTCGGTGGGCTTTCTTTTTCTTTTACAAGTGTTAGAATGAGGAGAAGGGAGGAGAAGAGTAAGCCCAAGAATTGTTGGTTGGACAGTCTTGGAGAAATTTGTGCCTCTGGAGAGCCCCGATTAATAGTGCGTGGGGGGTGGCGGTCAGAGCGGTAGTGGGTCTAGCCAGCAACTACCTGGTTATCCCCTACTCTGTCTGCCAACACCTGCTAATACTGCCACAGTCTTGTAGGCAAGTCCCTATTAAGTGTGGCTTTCTATCTAAAATCATTTTTCTGCTTCGTGGGTCTGCCGGCCAAATTAAAAAAGTTGGAACTTCTGCAAGACATCTAAGTTGGAGTTAACACTTATCAGCCAGCTTCCTGATAGGTAGTTAGATGTTTACGCACGAATTTTCGGATCCATAACCATAAATACTGCTTATATAGATAGAGGTACTCAGGTCCATTTACTCACCTGTCTTGCTTGCCCCTCTGACCCATCTGGTCTCATCCGGTAATTTGTATCCGTTGCGTAAGTATTCACCTCCTCTGGGCAGAGAGTACTACTAGGTGGCAGGTAATAATAGCGCTGGGCAAGATCGCCTGCAAGCCCGGTACTCTACAGTAAGTTAGATCTCTCCTCATTTTAAAAACTGAAACAACTCGAAAAGAGAAGGTCAAACGGTACATCCCATATTGCATACTTCTGGAACTCGCTAGGTTAGGCAGAACCTGCATGCCGGCAGCCCCCAAAACGAGACACTTGACTAGTTTATGCACGTCCATTTTTCCGGGAAAAGAGGGAAAAAATGATTTATTCGCCTTCTTGAAGACCTTTTGCCGGTACATCTAGGGTCATTTGCTAAAACCAGAACACAAAACGGGGGCGTACAATGACAGTCTTTAGTATAGCGAATAGTTATACATATAGCCTAAGGATAGGAATCGTTCCTTCAATACTATGGACCTCAAAGGCGTCCATAAAAGGAGGTTTGCACAAGCTTTGTGGTGTTAGAGGGTGACATTTACAAATGTGGGGTAATCGCAGAATTGCGCATACGAGCCGAGGTATGATGATCCACTGTAGAGTAATATACGGCAAGCCTGTGCCGATAGTAATATATTTCCCGGAAATCCCCGCTTCTAGAAGAAGTTCGAATTACGAGATCGGGCAGAGTGAATTTTCCTCAGAAAACAATTAACAGAATTTCTAATAGGCCCCGGATTTTTAATTGTAACGGAGGTGTCGCCCTAGACGGATTTAACGTTTTTTTTTTTTGGCTTAACACATTTAGTCAGTAGATTCGAGCTGCTAGAGCGCATATATCTAAATGCATGTACTCCATGTTGGAATGAGACGGGTATGCAGGAACCTTGGTGTAAGGGTTCCCTTGCCAAATGGAATGGCTTAATATGCTCCCTCGTTCTAGGACAGGGCTTCCTTATTATTATAATGACGGGAATGGCCGAAAGGAGAACCTTCGTTACCGCAGAATCCCAGTTCATTGAACATAGAGAAGGAAAGAGTAGAGTACGTATACCAAAGAAACTTAAGTAAAAACCAAGATACGCGAGCACGACCACCCAAAGGCGCCTGGAGTACCTATAATGTCCAGTTAATAGCAGGAGTAGGTACATTTACATAAATACCGGCAGTATCCTGATGCCCTTCTCACCTCCAGATCCATTAAAGGGGCAGCTTTGTCTGCTGCCTCTCCTTAGCTTCCTTAGCTACCTGTCCGTCTACCAAATGCTCACTCGCCACATGTAGCTAGGTTGAGGCCTGTGTGTGCTGCATGGGCTTGACTGTGGCAGACACTCTGAGGGAATACGATCAAGCCCTTATCCTTCTATCTTGGCTTGGTTTATAGATCTCTTTCGCATCCAAGGGATAAGGGCTTTCTGTATCATGGCTGTAGGAACTGCAGAATATGCTGGATTTTATTGATTCACCGAGATTTCACCGACAAGGCGGGAACAAGCCATTGCCTATCAGCAACTGCAATGGCTTATCACAGCAAACTGCCTGCATACATACATATAGAGTAAATCAACTTCACTGTTTCATGTCAAAGGATATCTACCTACTCACCAATTAAGTAATCTTTTTTTTTTCTTTGGCCCTTGACATCAAACCTTAGTTCGAGCAATTTAGAGCGAAGAATCTCCGCCCCTAACCTATAACACATTAAGTTCCGGATCCAGTCGAAGTCAAAGGATCTCGATCTCTAAACTCAGAGAGCGGTTATGTATATGCATGTGCATGCAAAAAAAAAAAAAAAAAAAAAAAAAAAACGAAGCTTTCAGGATGACTTACCTGAACACAAAGTTATGGTGTGCGTTTAAGTGCTTCATATAGTTAGATCCCGCAAGGCTGTACTCATCTACCCATGAGACATATCTTTCTATTCAACAACAGCTAAGTACGGAATTTCATCTGGTCTCACAATGGTATGCGTCTGGAATTCTTCCCACTAGCCCATTAATTCATAATTAGCATCATTTCTCGAAGTGGTACCTCAAATGCGCATGTCTACCCCCCCCCCCCCCCCTCCCAAAGGCTGCTGCTATGTTGTCAGTACCCGCTCCATGTAGATGGTCGTATTTCAAAAGTAGTCTGATAAAGGGCTCATACATGTTGAAAGAAACCTATGTACACTGTATGTACCTGAATCAAAAACTTTGCCGTGGTTGTGAGGGGGCGTCTCATGCGCTGTGTGACGTACATACCTTCCACGTGGTACATTTCATGTATGCATGTTTCTAATCTGCAGTGTCTCCGGACTTATACTCTATTAGTTCCTACGAGCAGCTTTTTACCCACACCCCACTGCCTAAGGTACATGTATTTATTCCTAAAATCCATATAGAGGCGCACATACCTACAATCTACTCTACACTTTATCAACCTCCAGGACTCGGGAACTACCGTTCATAATCACTTAATTAAGAAGCTAACTATTATATAATATACAGTCTACCTCTGCGCATGTTATACCGAATGCCAATAAAGTCACAAACCTGCTATTACGGACAGGTTTTGGTGATCCGAATTTCAATTTCACATAGAAAATGGTGGGATTTTATCTGCTGTACCGAATAATCTGCTGTATTGAACGAAAAATTTGGGAATATGCAGGTTCGTTATAGTGGAGGGAGACTGTACTCCCTATTCTTAAAGTTAGCTTAGGTCGGATTTAAGCCATGGCCTATAACCCTTGGGAACCCCGCTGTACCCTAATCTCGAAATTGGCCATGCTCTCAGATCTCCCAAATTTCAACTCGCTAGTCGACTCACGGGTTCCAGCCAGTGCAGGGCCTTTCATCAAAACGTGAGCAGAACACTGCGCACCTGTCGTGGCCATAGCTTGGGCTAGATACTATAATAACACTCGTTCATAATAGTTAGAATCCCGAATTGGATGCTTATCTAGCTGATCGAGGCAAGGGTTCTGCGTTTTTTATTTACTGTAATCCTAATATCGCGAGGCTTTAACCTGCCCTTGGTACTATGTTGGCACTTCTACTCAAGCCCACAGACCGGACTTAAACCCCTAAGATCACTCGACCCTACATATATACACGTGCACGTAGCTCTCTAATTGTCAATGATAGTACCAATGAGCTTTAACTATAGAGTCGATCCCTACTTGTTAGCGAGTACCTCCTTATGGGCTATGTTTGAAGTGTGCTGGGTGCGACCAAAACGTACTGTGTGGAAATGAATACGACATATATACAGTATGTATATTAACCCCAACAATTGCAAAGCTAAGGCATCCGAAATTTTGAATTTAATTAATACGTTCTTGCTGCGCCCTTTATAAAATATATAAGATTAGGTTAGTCGATGCTAATATCTAAACCCACCATGCATCTGAGAGCTACATGTATACGCAGTTATTCATAGAAAGCTTAGCGTATACGTAGTGAAACAAAGTAGGTCATCGTGGGGAGACATATAAACTAGAATGACAAAAATAACCGAGAGATGACATATCAGGGAAAGGCAAAAGGGCCTTATAAAGACATACAGCTGATATATTCTTCTTCAACGCTATCCTGCAGCTGGCGCACAAGGCACGAAACAGTGACAATCAAACATTTCCAATTACAAAACAATAACCGGTCTAATTCCTAGTCCTGATCAATAAAGAATCCCCACATCTGATTAAGCTTTTAGAGTCAACGTTTGCTCCAGCGTTGCACTACAGAAGCTGAAACACGTCGCCTCCCCGGTTACACGACACCCGACACTATATAGTACCTACAATATAGTACACGGTGCGACCTAAACACTTACCCCTTTTTGTTATTTATAGTCACTGATATTTATGCGTTAGATTTTATGGGTATACTGGCCTATGAGTGCATATTCAGTGAGGCTGGAAAACCTAACGCTCGTGGATCACTGACCCTTCCTGTTCGATGGCCCGGGACGTTCAATGGCCCGGGACGTTCACCCCATTGGGACTTGGAGAACGGCCTTGGTCACTGATGAGTGTGAGCTATGAACTACCGAAAATTGGATTTAGAACATTCGTGATCTTACATGTCCGCCTGTCCGAGTAAATAGATAAAATTGCTGATGGTGCATCCTTAATTCAAGAACCTGTCAACAGAGAACATCCGGTATCAGGGCCCGATATGAGATTTCCGTATATATTTCGGTCAGCAATAATGGCACATAACAGAAAAGTTCAAATTCCGGTATGCGGTGATTAATTCCCACAGCCTAATTTGGTCTATGTGACTAGCTCGTTGACTTCTACCCCCACTATTGAGTGTTTGGATCTCAACGGCTGCTTATTACACCTTGTATACGTATGTACATTGATTACTGTGGGGAACAATATCCTGGCCGTGGCTGGTACTTTGGAGTACGGGAAGCGAGTTTCGGGTTAATGCGTTAAAGTTAAATTTCAGCCCTTTATTAAACGTTGTTTATATATTGGCTTTCTAGCTTATTGGACCGATGCTTAAATGGTTACAGATCATTGAGCGCCGATCATTGACTCTCATGTCTATTGCATTGCTTGCATAAACGACCAGCTAGCTAAATACTTTGGTGTCCGCCACCAATAATTCGAGTTAAATACTCGGCACCCAAATGTTTACTAAAAATTAAATTCTGGCATTTTAATTAATGACTGAGTAGCATCTATATCCCGGAATTATTGGGGTTACCGCCTACAGATCCGTATTATTGCATTAATTAAGCAAACAACCCACATATATATGATATAGATGCATCAGTGTTCACAATAAATCACTCGCTCAATACCACAAACACCATCAACGTGACAGAGATGGACAGAGATGTTAAGCATATGTCACTCATTCAGGGATTAGGCTTGCGAGGTACAGGGGAAACCCAACAAGCCTCTGAATAATAGAGTTGTTGCAACTGCAACCGAAGTACCCAAAGTACTGTATCCATACCGTACCCACCCCTGACTCCTATCATCCCCAAATACCAAAGAACTGGTAATCTCCAATATGAAATATTGAAAACACGGTGCTATGTAACTACTAAGTGCTCCAAGGATGCACACATTTATCAACTTAGACCCAAATTTTAAGAATAGATTATTGCTATGCGCATATACACATATACGAATTAATCACGCGATAATTAACCCTTCACGCAAAGAAAACATGTCAGGAGTGATGTGATGGTGGAATTCAAGCTTAGAAGCAATATTCTAGCTATTTGCCCTTGATAGAGCGACATTACCCGAAGAGCCGCGATATTGAACTGCTACATAGTACATACCCCACCGCAACTAACTCCCCGGTGAGTGGAAAGAAGGCGGAGTGAGTGATGAATGATGTCAATAGATCTAGAAGAGGGTACTTGAAATGTATCGGTACACAGTATCACATTGGGCCTGAGATCAAACGCCACCCCGTTGCAGAGCGCTCAGGATCGGTGCAACTCTCTAGTAACTGAAATGGTGTGAAATATCCGCGTGTTTATCCAGAGGGTTTCCAAAACGTATTATATCATACCACATATGGCCGGCCTGTTATCCAGATACCCCCCAAGAAGGTCTTTGTGGTCATAAAAATAGAAACTTTGAGGGTTCAAAAGCACAGAGTTATACAAATTTACCTCTCCACCAATTGCTTACTTGCATTCCATGGTCCCAAATACAGCCTGTCTTCCCGGCGCATGCATAACACGAATGAATTATCGGTACTCCTGCAAAAACGTTCTCACGTTTCAGATTCGGGCAATCAACCACAATCCACTGGCTTGGGTTTCGGTCGACCAAGGCGCCACAACTCTTCCTTCACCCCCTCATCGATTTTTTCTCTCAGCTCTTAAATAATCCCCTCTACAGCAAGTGTCTGAACCTTATATATAGGGAGATATTTAACGCGAAAATTTGCAAAAATTGTGCGTTCCAGTTATTAGGACCGATGACTACTTCACTACGCTCCAGCCTCCACGGTCTTGCATTAGGGCAAAAGGCGGCTTTGACTGACGATGATGGCGAAGTACTAGAGCGCATCATTGTCGGTATTGACTTCGGGTAGCCATACTTCATGCTTTGGATAATTAACTATATACACACTTCTGCTAACAATCCTTAAAGAACGACGCATAGCGCAGTAGCCTGGGCACAAACCTCGTCTCCAGAGGAATATGAAGTAATAACACATTGGCCAGGGCAGACCAGTAAAGACTGGGGGAAAGTACCCTCGGATATCCTTTACCCAACATCTCCATCCCGAGCGCCGAGCCCCAATGAAGTCGGAAGCCCTAAACTCAGCGCATCGTTATCACGACCTCCAAGTACTGGAGTCGGTGATCTAGTCCCGTCGACAGCCCTTGGGTTTAAATGGTACACACCTCCCCTTCCCCCAGAAACGGCGGTCGCTGAAGTCTGAGCTCGAACAGGGGCTTCGAGGTACCTCCCACAGATCCACAGAAACTCTCCTGGATCAAGATCCTACTCGACCCCTCCCAACCGCGACCAACATTTGTAAATCCGAAACGTACTACACTTCCGCGTGGGAAGAAGCCCGTTGATATAGTTACCGACTACCTTACAGCACTGCGCCAATACACCGAACAAACACTCGAGCGCCGCCTGGGCCGTGAGCTGATATCCCGGAGTCAGGTCGAGTACGTACTCACTGTACCGGCTGTATGGAGCGACAAGGCAAGACAAATGACTATGGAGGCGGCTATGCGGGCGGGGTTGGGCCTCGGGAATGGTGGGGGTGACCCTGAGGCAAGCGGGGGCTTATTGAAGCTTATCACAGAGCCAGAGGGGGCCGCGGAATACGCGCTTAGAAGTATTCAGCCAAACTCAGTAAAGGTGGGTTAAATACATTTTATTATTACTACCCATCGTTATAGGGTTAGGGTTGGATAGTCGGCGCCTCCACCGGGCCGTACGTCGTCTTATGAGGATAAAATCTCACGGAGAAGCACATGGCTTTCCTCCCCGGTTGCTTATATTTTTATTGAGCCCGGCTCTATTGATATTAATAGACCAGATCAAATAATGATAATTATAAGTCGGGAATAAGCATGCGTAATAACTGCATTGACAGGAATTATGGGTTCTACCTGCGAAATCCGGCGCCGTGGTAGAACATAACTAGTCAAAAGAATATTTATACACATAAAATCAATATAAACAATCAACTGACTTTATACTTTCTTTTCAGGTTGGAGACTGCTTCGTTGTCTGCGACGCCGGTGGCGGCACCGTTGACCTGATATCCTATCGGATCTCCTCCCTCGTTCCTTTACAACTAAATGAAGTAGCCATAGGTACCGGTGCCCTCTGTGGCGCTGTATATCTCGACCGCCGTTTTGAAGACTTCATTATAACCCGGATTGGCAAGGAGCAGTTCGAGGCTATGGATCATCGTGCCAGGTTCCAAATGGTGCAGTATTGGGAGACTTATGTTAAGCGCGAGTTTGTAATGGCCGATGAAGATAGCGAGGAAGGTGATGGTAAGGAGGGACAGGCGGAGGGCGGAGAGTTTTGGGTCCCCGTAATGGGAGTGCCAGATGACGAAGATAGAGGGGTAAAGGGGGGGTTCTTGAAGGTTACTAGGTATGTGGGTGACTTCATTGCGGAGTTAATTCCATTACTAAATCATGGAACTTTAGGAAGGATGTTAGAGATATATTTGAGCCTGTTGTATCACAGGTCCTGGAACTTATATCGAAGCAAGTCATAGAGGTTTTGAAATCGGGCAAGGGTCCTGTTGCGGTATGTTTTTTTATCCCTTCCCATGCGGTATTTTTCAGACTAATAATGAATATATGCAGGCAATTCTTCTTGTTGGCGGTTTTGGCTCCTCGGAATATCTATATCAAAGGATCAATAAGTGGGGCTCCGGCAAAATCACCATCATGCAACCCCGGAATGCTTGGACGTAAGCCCACCCCTCAGTCTCTATATTTCATAGATACTAATTCAAAGACCCGGTAGTGCTGTAGTTCGTGGTGCAATAATTCGTGGCTTACAGGGCGACATTGCAGCTGTGCAGTCTCGCCTCAGCAGACGTTACTATGGTGTCGTACACGACAGCAAGTACGACGAGACAAAGCATGAAGAGAACGAGAAGAAATGGCATGAGTTACGGTGCGAGTGGGTGGTTAGAAACAGAATACAGTGGTATATCAAACGGGTATGTGCATTGTACTCTAACAAATATACTATAGAAATTAATGATCATCAGGGTGACGTTACAACGGAAAAAAAAAAAATATCTTTTCCCTTCTACCGCACAGTGGCAGAAACGGATCTAATCGGTGATACACACCAGCTAAGAACGGAACTTTGGGTTTGTGACGAGGAGGTTGCGCCAGATAAGCGGGATGCCAGTAAGTACTGCGTTTTTTTTGTTTTTGTTTTCCCTCTTCTTTTCGCCTAAAAATCCCTACTAATACATTCTCCGAAATATAGCTGTTAGAAAGTTATGTGTCATGACATCCGAGCCAGTCCCGGTGAAAAGATTCTCAAAACACAAGAATGGAAAGGGCCAGGTATTCTATAGGGTCGACTACACTCTGGATATGACTGTTACTTCAGGTATTGTGGTTTATGAGATGAGTTTAGAGGGGGAGGAGGGGACTGTGGGGAGAGTTACAACCAAGTACGAGTAGGGTGATTACACTGATATGAAGGGATTTCAGAGTACTACAGAGAGTCAGTCGCCCTGATTCGGAGTGTAAAGAGTGACGCTAGTTATTACTATTTCATGCCAAATGCGGTTGCTTAGCAAACCTAGGCTGATAGGAATGTTATTTAACAATATTACGTCATTATTACAACTAGGTACGATCCTAATCTTCTAATTACATGTAACGTATTAGACCGGGTACTGTACCAGACCTAGAAGAGTGTCAATCCCGTGCAAACTTGTGTGGCAGTTTCTGCTGCCTAAGCTATCACCACTGCCTCTTGAGATCATATTTACCCACAAATTTTTACAAGTGTTTGGGTGGTTTCGATATTAACTACCTTCTATTATATATGGTGTTTTGCTGAGTCTTTGTTTTAATTTTCGAAGGCTTTATGTCTAGTTTTGGTGCCGTAGTACTCGATCGAAAACGTTAAGTATACACATGTAACCGCATTTGACACCAAATAGTAGAATGCCATGGCTCATAGTATATCACTCGAACACTTACCCTGGTCTCTACAATGTTTATTTGGGGGCCATATTAACAAACGGCCTAGGTCGCAGCGCAATTCAGCCTTGTCTTCTTAAACCAATCATGTTTCTTCCAGTCCAGAATTGGAACAGTCAAATCAAATCTACTCCGAGGAACCTCCCACAATCCGTTTTCACGCGACCCCCTCTGGGGCTCTATCCCCGCACTAACTGACAGCTGCATATTGGGGGGCGGGTGTAGCAGCTGCTGCATGGTCATGGCCGATAGGCCGCTGAATCATTAAACTCAGCTCATTATGTTCATCAGTAAATATGCCTATCATTTGCGTTTTCCTCCGGGCCGGATGATATAATTCGTTTCAAGCCTCTATGCTTCAGCAGCAAATGTAAACTACCTGCATTGGCCTGACGTAGAGTACCGCCATTACTCGAAAAATTGGCTATGCATATGAGATCAAAATTGCTATAAGCAGACCTGATCTACGCCCTCCAGCCAATCGTGAAGGAGGTAATCCCTGGCCGGAGATAGCCAATTTTTCGAGTTTTTGCGGTATTCCTGAGTGGAGTTGATCTTTTGAGCGGGCACACACCTAGGGCTGGGATTTGGGCTGCAACTGATCGAGCAGGCCCGTGCATGAGGCCCGATGTATCGGAGAGAGGAAAAATCCACCACATAGGCAACATGTGATGGATACTCTAGGTTGATGTAAGGGTACTTTTAAAGTAGGTACTCCACCTACCTATGTACCTACCTAAGCTACCTTTACCCTGAGAAACATCTGCGAGTAAGTTTGCATGAGCTGACCGTGGTTGAGACACACGCACGCGGGAGGGACATACCGGCATATGTACGTACTACACCTCCTTGAAACGAGTAGTAAAACACTGTTTGGCAACATTACAATGGTAGTGTAGTTATTCATATTAATTATGATCACAAGCTCTCACTCGGATATCTTACGTTACATGTTCCAACCGGGCCGGATGATCTGCGACACCATAGAAATTTGAAACCTTATCTCGAACCCGAGCTCAGGTGATATAACTACACTTACTACTATCACATGCCTGTGTGTATTCCGGGGGTTACCTGGTTTGGTCTGTATCGACATCATGATGGGGAGTCTATGACCCTACTTGTCTACCTACATTTTGTAGACTTGATAGACTAACATCCATAACATGGCCGTGAAAATAGTTCTTAGGAAGTTAAGAGACCCAATCGGACATGGTGGTATGCAGCTTATTTTGATTCGTTATGCCTCGTCCTGTCATCACTTAGAAATTTCGTCTCTAGCTTCTCGTTCCGGGTGCGAGCAAGGAGTGTGGAGCAAACCGAGCTGAAAAGCCTGCGAGGCTTGCATTTGAGATTGGGCTAAGGTCGGCTCTAAGCGATCGTAGACCAAGCAGAGATTGAGAATCGGAATGGCCGCAGAGATGGGCGTGAACACAATTGGCTAGAAAATCGTCAAAGTGTCTTAGAAAAAGAAAAAAAAGAAAAGAAAAACCTTGTCGATAGGGCAACCACGAACCACAAGCAAGCCCTGTTGCCCACCACACCTTGACTTGACTTGATTAATGATCTTGTTTGTCTGTCTTTGGGGCCGGTTCTATGTAGACCGACCAAACAAAACACGCCCCGTTCGTTTGTGGTTGCGGGGGGTAACGAACGACTCAGTGTGTGTGTGTGAGATCGCCAATCACACACTAGACGCCATCGAAAACATAGCGTAGGTGCCATATTGCATTAGCAGCTAACCACGCGTCTGAGCTTCCATCGCTCAAGATTACTAGGATCACGTTTGCGTTAGGTGCGGAGTAGGTATGCAGGATGGCATACATGGAGGGTGGAGAGAGTCTAGGAAGATACAGCGTGGTCTACACTCTCAGGTAGGCAGCAGGAGGCAGGCAGGAGGGAGAGCTGCACCTCAAGGCGATCAGGGTGGATTGTATGGTTTTAGGCTGCTGCTGCTGCTGCATAAAATACAATATTGGGAGAGTGTCAACTCTACAATGTATAAAAATGATAAGGGTCCTGGTTATTCTGAGAGAATCAATCACGTATGATAGAAGATAAATCACGATCAGTAGTAATACTACTACATGTAGTAGCAATAGTAACCAATGTGGTACTAACTCTTCGAGGGACTTTATCACATCTAGAGAAAAACGAGTGATATATCCCCAAAACTGATACTGAAATTCACAGGGCACACTTACAGGGAATCTCTTTCAGCTTAATCCGTCTATCTCCAATTCAGTGTAACCAGCCACCCCTATCCTCTGAATTATGTAGAAGTACACTATATTCCAAGCGCCTATCCGTTGCCCTTCTACGCACTTCGTCTGCATCCTCCCTCCTTCTCCCCCAATCCCCAATTGTTACTCCAACGAGGTCGGTGTCCTCAAATCGCGACGTTTTTTGCCCTTCTTCCCCTCTAACAGGCCCTTCGGGATGAATTGAAAGAAATCCCCCTCCCTTCCTTTTGGGTCGCTAATATTCTGCCGATCACTTCGTCTCCCGTATCACAATCAAAACACCCCTCTCCTCCCCTCCGCGTGAAGAATCATCACCATCGGCACACCCCTCCGTTCGACCGTCAGACATCTTCTCACTGTTCTACAATATCTGTGAATCATCTTCCCCCCCCCACTGCGAACAAATTTCACGAACTCTAAACGAAAACTTAACGAATTCTCTCTTTCTGAGCTCGAGCTTGGGATCTATTCTAGACATCGTCATTTTCCCTCTCTCTCTGCCCTGCATCTGCCATCATCAAAATTCACCCACCAAGACACAGGTCTTATCTAGCCAAGTCGCTTAATCAAGTGGACATTACTGGGGAGAGTATAGGAAAATAACAGAAAGCAAACAAAAAAAACAAAAAAAAAAATCCCACAACATTTCCGTAGCGGCTGCTCCATCACATCACATCACGGCTTATTCCTTTTTTATTGCCATTTACACATCATCATCACCACCACAAGCTAGAGTGATTATCTCCATTTTATTGCGAACACACGTACACAATTATGTCCTCAAAGACCATCAACACTGGTGGTGACCCGTCCAACCGACAGCCCAACGAGACGTCCAATCCTCGAGGGCTCCCGACAAAGACCACAAACGGCAACGGTATGTCGCGCGGCGCAAACGATAGCTACTATAACACCTCGGCATCACCGCACCCAATGGCCGCGACAGATCCCTCCATGTATACTGGGGCTGGAGGATCAGGTATGTATAATCCCGCGTTTGCACCCCCCCCTTCGTTCTTACCCCAGGCCGCAACCACTCCGATGCCTCCTTCGCCGTCAAAGTACAACCCAGTCCCAGTCCCACAAGTGAATCCCTTCTATCCTTCGGCTGCGTCTGCAATGGCGCCAAGTTCGGCACTTGTCGCAACCAATCCTAACAATCAAGCACCCCAACCTAATATTCAAGCGCCTCAACCTCACAATCAGCCTCAGCAACATAGCGCCACTAGCCCATCTCACCCAATAATTGCAGGGCTTCACGGACCTGGTGAGGCGGCTTCATATTATGAAAACACATCCGAACTTCATATCAACCATAATCACAACCATGATCCCAACCTCCCACCTCCACTCCGCGAGAGCTTTAAGAAGTTGTGGGAAAGCCTACGCGAAGAAGAGCGTCATGCAGTTGGCCAATTCGAACTCTATTCTGAGATCGAGGGTGACTGCGCTAAATGCTTTACGCCTGGAACCTCATACACTCAGGCGCCCCGGCCCCACCACTATGGCCAGAGATGGAGCAAGAGTAAGGGTGCCTGGAGGGTGCGCAGGAGCGTTAAACGTAGGGTATGGATATTTAGAAGAGGTGTTCTCCTTGGATCATCTAGCACCAGTAACTCCAACACTAGCAGCAGTTCCAGCAATAGTAGTTCCAGCAGTAGTAGTTCGGACAGTGATTCGGGTATGTCTGCCACCACCGCTCGTCGGCGGAGGCTCAATAAACAGATTCAGAGGGAGAGAAAAGAGCTAGAGCGGCAGGAAAGACGTGAGTTGCGAGAACAGGAGGCACGCACTTCTAGAACCTCTACTACAGATATCACTTCTGATTCTCTCACCAAAATCTCAGTTTTTCAAGCGGGTGACAAATCTGAGTATGGTCTTAACGGCAAGTCACGCCCTATAAATGGGAACAAATCCAGTGGGTCTATTATAGGTAATTTGTTTGGATCCTCTAAAAATGGCATCACATCAAAGCAGAGTAGTGGACATACTCGTACCACCTCACAGGTTTCCGTAGCATCTAGCAGTGCCTCAGCAGATCCTCATCTTTTTGAAGTCTCATCAAGCGCCAGTGCGAGCGACGATGGGTTGGCATATGGCCGCTACTCTTCCTCACCTAGCTCTCAAGGCTCGCGGAGGAGAACAGGCTGGTTTATCAGCAAAAGGAAGAGTAACAGAAAAGGCAAGAGCACTAAATCGCCCTCATCCTTGTCCTCTTCACCCTCAGACGACGATCTCGCCTACGGCAGCCGGAAAGGAACTAGTCTAGACTCCGCGTCCATACGAAGTAATAAGTCATACGCTGGCTCCGTAGCATCCTCATTCAAATCTGCGGGCTCCCGTGTCTTTGGAGTTCAACGTCGGAGATCATGGGACGATATCGGTACTCCATCAAACACAAAGCGTAATACTGGCAGTGCCACAGTCGGATTTAAACGTTCCAGTTCCAATGGCTCTAGAGTTGCAAGTGGCTCGTCAACATGGTGGGGCAGGAAAAGCAAGACTACAAAAACTGCGGCCTCAACACAAGGCGGATGGTTTGCCGGTGGTGGACGTATAACCGGCGGATGGTTTGGTGGCGCAGAAACGACTACTACTAGGACATCGAGATCGGGATCGTTAAGTTCGCGTGGTAGCAGTGAAAAGTGGCAGGAAGGCGTAGAAACCACTATCAAGGGGGAACCTTGGGTTTTTGGTAGCCAGGCCACAGCGAACGCAACCCAATCGACGAGCGCTATCTCTAGCACACTTCTCGGGACTCAATCACACACGAGCACTCACATGGAGAAATCACACTCTACTAGTAATACTCACATGGAGAGTTCACACTCTGCTAGTAGTATTCACATGGAGAAATCATCCTCAACGACTGATCTTATTAGTAGTAGGGAAACGGCTAGGAAAGCCAGTACAGATGGTCAGGTCTTTATTACGCTACCTAGTGGAGAACGTCACTCCACAAAAGAGGTTTGGGTGGATGATCGGAGGGGCCGTAATAAGAATCTTCTAGAGCAGAGAGCGAAAAGGACAAGTTCGGTGGATAGCTGGGAGAGTGTTGAGCCCCGCTCACAATCTCATTCACACTCACACTCACACTCACACTCACAGTCTCAGTCTCATTCACAGTCTCAGTCTCAGTCTCAGGCACAGAAAACAACAACGCAGGTGGCCAAGCCCGGTTTTTTTGGCGGTTTATTCACAGGACGCAGCGAGACGTTCTCAGAACGGTCCAAGAAGGAAGCGAAGAAGGTCGAGGAAGTTAGGAAGAGCAGGGTCCTGAGACGAGATGAAAATACCACAAAGGGGGAATCACGGTCGTCTTCTGTATCAGTGGATCAAGAGGGACCACTCACGTTAACAACAGTGTATCCAGTGGTATGAGCTCAGCCCAAATTTCTATATATATATATATAATAATAAAAATGACTAATCATTGTCGATTCTGGGGGAAACATAGGCTACCAACGATCCACGAAGGTTTGATGCCATACAATCCTCCTCGGAGACGTACATTGCTCGTCGAGAAGTCGATACCTCTTCTTTCGTACGGGATTCTTACTCGTCTGAACAGCACGAAGTCTCATCATCGTCCGCGGTAATTGGCGGAGCAGATACGAGCGTAATTGCAGGGGAGCTCAAGTCTATTGATCAGAGAAGGCCTCTACCGGTTCCTGTACAGGCTGCTGCCCCACTACCAATTGCCCCTACTCAATCTACTCTTACCAATACTGCATCTGTTACTCCTAATATCACCCCAATATCTACTACCATAATCAATAATCACAATACTACAATCCATCAAGCTATTAATACCTCCAACACTAATATTAATACCTCCAACACTAATATTAATAGCTCTTCTTCTATCTCGAATGTCAACGTTGCCCCATCCCCGGTGACAGTTCTACCTATACATTCAGTTTCCTCCGGTGTCGTGGAACATAGCCAATCACACTCAAACGCAAGCGGATATAGTGCCTCGTTAGTTCAAGATGTTGCCACTGCTACAGCAGCGCAAGTAGCGGCCATATATGCCCAGGATCGCGCAGAGCGTGAGGAACGTGAGAAGCTCGAAATCATGAATCGCGAGCGGCATTACAATAGCGAGAGAGAGCGTTCAGAACAGATCCAGCGGGAACTTGCAGAACTACGAGAGCGCGAAGAGAAAGCGGCGCTATTGCATAAAGAAAAGAGCGATAGGGAGGAGAAGGAGAGGAGGGCTCTCAGGATTGCAATTGAGCAGAAAGAGAAAGAAGAGGCGCAACTTAAGCTGAAGCAGGAGAGGGAGGAGAGGGCCGCTATGGAGCTTAAGAAGAAGTTGGAATGGGAGGCTAGAGAGAAGGCAGAGGATGATGCGGCTCGATTGTCGCGCCAGAAGCAGGACGAGGAACGTTTGGCAAAGATCAAGAGTGTGGCAGAAAAGGAATATCGGGAATGGTGTTCGCAACAGACTCTGCAGCGCCTGCAGCGTGAGAAAGAGGACGATGATCTCTTCCAGACAACCAAGAAAGAGCTTGAGGAAAAGTCAAGAGAGCTTGAGAAGCAGGCTGCCGTGCAAAAGGCGGTCGAAGAGGCTCAGGCGGTCGAGGTTGAGAAAAAGCACAGACTCGAGCGAGAACTCCAGGTGTCAAAGGATGAGGAAAAGAAGAGTGAGTTAAGACGTGTCGAGATCAGCAATAAGCTCGAAGAGAAGGCGATGGAGGTCCAGAGACTCCAGCAGGAGAAACAGTCCTACATGGCTGAGCACAAGGATGTACTTGCTTCGCAACAACGGGAAAGCTTCATTGCTGGGACCGAGTTCCAACAGAAGAAAGATGCATATACTCACACAGTAATCCAAGGCCAAAAATCATCACTCGAGGCTCAACGTATGGAGTTCCTGGAGGAGCAGGATCGTGTAGCTCAGTCGGCTAGGGCTCTGGAGGAGACTCGTAGGGTCAAGTTCGAACTAGAGATGCATAGTAATAGAAAGGAACAGCAAATAATCGAGACACAGCGAACTGAGGTCGCTCAGGAGCACCAAAAGACAGTTGAGAAACTATCAAAACTCGAGCAGATTTCTATCGAGGCACAGAGATCGAAAGATGAGTCTAGAGTTCGCGAAGTCCAGCAGCAGATCCGGGTCGAGCAAGAGAACGAAAATAGGCTTAGGAGAGAAGAAGAGAGGAAGGTCGCAGCGATAAGTGAACTTAAAAAACAGGAAGATTTAAGGGTGCAAAGCCTAGAGATTCAGATTGCTGATGAGAAAAAGAGAGACCAAGCTGCGCTTATTGAGGGGCAGAGAATCGTAGCCGCTGAGATGGAAGCAAAGAAGGTACAACAGGAAAAGAAGGTTCAACAGCTTGAGTCATTGATTATCGCTGGCAAGGAGGAGAGGAATCAGCTCAAGATGGAGGAAGAGCATAGGGTTCGGGATCAAGTGAAACAGACACAAATCAAAGAAGAAAGAGCCCGGGAATATATTGCTCAAGTCCGGGTCGAGGAGGAGAAATCTATGCAAGTACAAGTTGAGAAGCAAAAGACCTCACAGGCGGAAAGCGAGTTCGAGCGTAAACAGGAGGACCTTATAAGACATGCTGCATCGGAAGCGGGGAGAATCGAAGTGCGAAAATCGGACCAGGAGAGGAATGAAGTGGAGACCAGAAGAGAAACGCAGACGCGGGTGGAGACAGAGCGGAGAATTGAAGCGATTGAAGAGAAAAAGTCTGAAGAGAGGGTCGCCCAGGAGGAAGTACTTAATCTAGCGGGCCAAAACGAGAGGGTTTTGTCAGAAGAAGAGCAGATCGTCAGTGCAGAGGTCCAGAGGCGTTGGGAGAACGAAAAAAAAGAACAAAAGCGTATTGAACTTGAAAAAGAACTCGCAGACATTCATCGACAAATTGCCGAGAAGGAAGAAAGGGATAAGCTAGAGAAGGAAAAGAGGCGCGCCCGCAGCAGAGAAAAGAGAGCTCAACCAGGGTACCAAGAACGAGAAGCTAGGAGGAGCAGAGAAAGATCTAAGAAGCGTGATAGTCAGGCAGCAGTGGCTCGCCGTAAGGAGGTCGAATTTGTCCGTCAGCAAGCAGGATTGGATACTACGGAGGAGAAAGAGAAGAAGAAGAAGCGCCCCTACAGTACATGGGATCCACTGCCAGACGGTGATATCCCCGGCTTTACTGAAGGAAAATGGTCGATTCAAAATGGAGTTCCTCGTCTCATCGAGACGCCACCTACACCGCCTCCGGGGACCCCAAGATTTCCCCAACGAGTTCATTGTGAAGGAAGTTATTTCCCCTCTGTAGACACGCAGACTGATCCAAGCATTCCCGTTATCCCAGCACTCCCATCAATCTATGTAGCTCAGCCAGTGGCGGTTTCCCAGACTTCCGAGGAGTTCGAGAAAGGAAGCGGGCCCGAGTCTGCCTCAAGGCCACAAGTCGTCACCGAGACATCTGCTGAGTTCGAGAAAAAGATTCAACAGTCATCGTCCAACTCTATCTCAGAAGCGATAGCTATCTCGGAGACATCTGAAGAATTCGAGAAAAAGAGTCAACAATCATCGTCCAACTCTATCTCAAAAGCGATAGCTATCTCCGGGACATCTGAAGAATTAGAGAAAAAGAGTCAACAGTCATCGTCCGACTCTATCTCGAAAGTGATAGCTATCTCGGAGACATCTGAAGAGTTCGAGAAGAGGCGCCAAAACACCATATCCGAAGCTGAATCAAGCTCAAAAGTCTCGCAGTCGTTGACCTCTGAAATCCAGACTGCTGCCGATGCTGCGAAGAGGGTTGAACGCTCCATTACATCTTCGGAGTTTGAGGAAATGATTAGCAAGGGCTCTGATATCGACGTAAGAAGGATTGAGCCGGTCAGGGCTATGACTTCTTCTGCGATCTCAGGAACCGCTGTTGTTGGACCTAAAGACCAGTCGGTAGCTTCAATTGAGGGAACAACGTCCTCTTCAGGATATGGGTTGGGTAGCATTGGTAACTTTAGATCCCAACTTGTGAAGGCAGCCTCGGTGATCAGCGAGACGCCGGCTCTTGTCGGACATTCTTTCACTGGAACCCCCGCAGCGCCAGTACCTACTGTACCTAATTTTGGTTCTGCAGTCATCAACTATCAACAAAAGGATGACCAGCAACAAGAGCTACACAGTGATAGTCAAGCCCAAGAGCAAATTTATCAAGAGCCCCAACCTCTGCCCAGCTCTTCCGTCACGCCCGCTTTAAAGCCCCAGGAAGAAGTCCACCAAGGCCCCCAGCTTCCCCCTAACCTATTGCCTGCCAAAACTGCGGATGTGAATTACGGCCCTGAGCTCCCGCCGCACTTGATAGATGCGTCTTCTAGTGCCATCCAGAGCGACAAGTTAAGTAGCCTGCCGCAACCAAACTACCAGCAAGCCTCTTCAGATCACAGCGTTCAACAGATTACTAAGCCTGAGCTTTCGGAAGTCCCTCCTAAGACTCAACCATCCCCGGGCTCAAAGGATTCTTGGCCTCAGCTAATGTATGAGAAAATATCTTCGGATTATATTCGCTCAAAAGAGTCTTCAGATGTCGAGTACGACCCAACCTTGCCTCCAGTGCGGCCCCAGGTAACAAAAGGCTCATCCGAGCTTCGATCTGAACCCAGTTACCAGCGCTCAGAATCGGATTACAGTCGTCAAGAATCCTCACAAGCTACCTCAGCGGCCCAAACAGCTCATAAGAGTGTTAGTGATGCAACTGGAGAATTCCGGCTACCTGGTGCGTCTGGCGACGAGGAAATTGCTCCTGATGTAGTCGTTTCACAGGTTCTACGCAATGAGAAAACTTCAGCTGGTATGTATCCAGCAAGCCTTTAATTGATAAAAAAACTGTTAACATATCCAGGGTCGACATCTACGTCCACATCTAGCATTACGCAAGAAACAAGGGTTGACATGGAGAATATTTCGCACGAAAACAATTCACCCGCTGGTAGGCACTCCTAGATTTTATTGTATTCGATGATGAACTGATGGTACCGTAGCAACTTCCCATCGCCCTGCTCTCGCAAGTGAGGGCCGATCTATATCCGAGTCATCAAAGAATGTTTACACTAGCGAATCGACATCTAGGTTGGAATCAAGTTTGTCAAGAGAAATTGACTTAAAAGAGAGTTTACAAGAGGATCAAATATCATCAGGTAGGTGGTTGGTTTTGGTTTTGACTCTAAACTCAAAGTGACATCCTGCTAAACTCCTCTATAGCACACATTAACCGCCCTGCACTTGAGAGCAGTAAACGCGCTTTCTCCGAATCCTCTTCCTCACTTTACTCTGCGGGCTCTGATGCTAGATCCACACCCACGATTTCAAGGGACCAATTCCAAACAGCTCCAATTAGCCGCTCAAACGAAAGTACTCCTACCCAGAATGTATCAAGCTACAGGGCGCAACCATCTCCGCCCAATGTCTTTGCGTTCGAAGACAACGAGGCATCAAACATTCAGACGGCAGCAATTGGAACGGGGAGAAGCGTTTCAGATGACGGCAAACGTTTGACTCGGGAAAGGCAGGACCAAGAAAATGACCTGGTGGCAGTTGCAGCAGCTTCCGCCGAATCAGCTGGCTTCGATCCAGGCTTGATCCTTGGTAACATCCAGCCCCACAGACTTAGCACTGTTATTGAGGCTGGAGAAACCACACCTATTACTACTACTGGTCGCAGGCCAAGTATTGCTAGACCTCGTAGTGCCTTTATCGAAGAAGTCGAGGATGAGGATAACACAAAGACAAAGAGACAGCTTGGTCAACATGAATTTTCCGCAGAGGCATATGAATCTCACGCAGAAATCTTAGCCCGCGAGGAAGCCAGGTCTCGGTCAGAACAGCAACTCGCTAGTGGTTCGCGTGCAACACCGCCAAATCAAGATTTACCCCCACCGCAGCCTAATCCTGCCTATTCATCTACACCTGAGGGCCCAGGGCCGAAACAAGAACACGCCCCCCCGCTGCAGCCAACAGATCTACCAACAGGTCCCGTAGAACCCCCACAAGCACCCTCAACACCGCCATCAGAGGCTCTACAAGAAAGAACAACCCGTGCCCACGGTGTTACGAAAAGCGGCCCTGCAGCCAGGTCTGCGTCTGTCTCTGGAAGCTTGAGAACTATGGATTCAGCTCGGGAAGACGAGGGCACCAAACGACCTTCAACTTCCAGATCGTCATCGCTTTCAGGATTTTTCAGAAGAAAGAAGAAGGATGATACTTCTAGCATGGCTGACAGCGGTGTAGGTCTCGACATGGATGATGGCACAAGGAGAGGGAGGGTATCAAGGGACGATGAGGAAGAGGCACATATAGGGAGGGAAAGGTCTATCGGGGCACGCTTGCGAAGGCGAGCAACCGATCAATCCTCAGCAGAAAGGCAACCCCTTCATAGGCGATCTACCGATCGAGCGGACCGGCATGTAGCTGAAGACCAACAAAATCTCCCAAGGCGGTCCACTGACAGTGTGGTGACAACACATGAGTCCCAATATGAGAACGAACCCCAGTCGTCTGAGAGACATTCACGTCGGTCAATAGACAGTGCATTCCGCCATCAAGAGGGGATCAGAGCTCCTGACGCTGCAGATATTGATGAAGAGGAGGGCTCTAAAGCGGAAACGGAGTCTTTGCACAAGGCTAGGTCTAGGATGAAGAAGGCTGTTAATGTAGGGAAGATCTTTGGGTGGCCAAATAGGTCAAAACGTGAAAAGAGTTCGTCCAGGAGTCGGGAAGCATCTCAAACACGCGGGGAATCTGTGAGGCCAACGCATAAAAGGTCGGCTTCTGAAGCTAGTACAACAAGAGACAGGCCCGACGTACCAAGGCACAATACCGAAGAATCAGAGCAATTTACTCCGCCGCAGAAGTCAGGGACATCCTCTCTGAGAGACGTGGATATGGGTTCAAGTTTTGAAGTCCTTGAAGGTGAAAGCTATGCGCCTACGCCCATCCGCGACGAACCAGAGCCCTACGTTTTCGACGAAGCAAGTCTTGCACAGCGCATTGAAGCAAACATGGCCAAAGCCTCACAGCACGCAGAGACCAAATCTCTCTACCATGAATCAAGCCCTGTGGAATCTGCAGAGATCCCTGAACGACCCAAATCTGAACGTAGATCGAGTACTGTAGGGGGTCTAGCTGGGGTATTCAAGGCTGCCCGTCGGTTGAAGCGATCAACTACAACATCTCAAATTCCCACTCACCCAGAGCGACCTGGAGAATTGACTCGAGCTGATACTGATAGCAAAGGTTACCGCCCATCCTCCTCCGGGGGAGCAAGTGTAAACGATCAACATACAGAGAGCGGTTTTGCCCACAGCTCACAAGGGAATGAAGGAGTAGCGGGGGATATTCCTTTGCCAAGCTCAGCTTCCGATCCACGTATCCCCTTGGCGAGTGCGAGATCAGGTTCATTAAAAAGAAAGTCGACAAAGTCGTTGAGGAGTCTATCTGAATCACAAGCAGGGAGCGTAACGCAAAACCAGACAGCCGAATCAACGGGCGAGTCAGATCCCAGCACTCGTCTTCCAAGAAAAAGCGGCAGTATAGAGAGAAAGGTGAAAGAAACTGCCAATCCCCATGCCCATAGTCACAACGAGGAACCGGGAGCTAAGTTTTATAATTGCGCCGAGAAGTCTACTTCTGCTGAGATGCTAACTCGTTCCGAGGGAGTTGATCTAAGTAGCAACTTTAGGGGACAGCATGAAAACACGCAATCGACCTCCGAACCCCCAGATATCTTCGACGATCGAGACTCCCCGCCACATAATGAAAATTTACCGATAGAATCATCACCTAATTCCCCACAACAAACCTTTCCTGATAATTTTTCACTTTCTTCTCGTACTCCAACTTCAGAATCTGCCGCGGTTGATATTTATGAAGGATACCCGGCTTTGCCTCAGAGCAATTCATCATCTCCTTACAACCTTTCTCCCATAAACCAAAACATATCTTCCGAACAACTCCCAGTACACGATGAGGAGATCCCCGCCCTTCCTTTTGGTGGACTTTCTTCATATATCCAGACCCCAGCTGCCGAAACTTTTCAACCACAGTTTGAGGACCAAGCACAATCCCCTTCCATAAATTTATTTCGGCCGGCATCTTATAATTTCCCAGTCGACGCCACAAATAGCCCTTCATGGGCCCAACTTCCTAAGGTTTTCCCAGAGGAACGATCTATTTCTCCCAAACATGTCTCAGCTTCGGTTCCAATCACCGAAACCCAACTCTCTCCAACATCTCTGGGCGATTCACCAGATAATGGTATTCTAGAAGCCTTTGAAGAACGCTCCTACCCAGTACAGACTGAAGAATCGATGCCCTTAGCTCAAGACCCCAGGTCACCAACCGTAACTCCTTTTGTTTCCAACCCCTATCCGATTAGCCAGACGCCAATTGAGGACAGCTCTCCTACATCTGAACAACAAGCTATTGACACTTGTATCGAAGTCCAACCGATTAGTTCTATCTCCCTTGTCGAGGATAGTGGAGAAGATAATTCAAAGACAAGTAGCCCATCTCCAAACGTTTCAGCAGAAAAATCGAGAAGTCCGCAACTTTCTGCTTCTGAGCCTCAATCTCCCAGTCTGGAAGTATTAAACGACGAAGCAGCCCAACTCCAGGACGAACAGCGACCAGTAGATACCCTCTTTGAAATACTTGAGAATCTTCCTCCTCTTCCTGAGTCGCCTATCGAAGGGTTCGGGCAGCCAATCAAAGGATTCCCCTTAACATATGGCGTGGAGGATGGCTCACCCGAACCTGCTCCTAGCGAACTGGAGGTGCAGGACAATGTCCAGGAACAGTTAGAAACAAACGGTAATCGGCCTTCCCAATATCCTTCAGAAATAGCTCCCGAAAATGGTTACCACATGCCAGAGAATGAGCCACACATACATACACCCCAGGCAGAGAATAAGGTTCAATCGCAGCTACCACCATTAAAGACTGAGTTTGAATTTCCTGATATGAGTGACTTGCCGCAGTTACCACCCAGTAGCTCCTCATTAACTCCTCTTGATTGGGTTTCAGCTGGATCGCCGTCTGAACATGACCCGGCCTCTGTGGATTTAGGTGAAACCTTCATTTCACACCCCCTAAGTCATGACATATCTCCAACATCTCCAGTCGCGGCGACCCCCATAGCCCCAAACTCTCCTAGTCAACCCGCCTCTCTAATAAGCGAGTCAGAAATTGAAAGAAATGTAAGATATCATCATTCTTGGTTCACACCATCGTATAAAATTGCTAAAGTAGTTATCCAGGAATCAATTATTGGAAACATTCAACTGCATTCGAGCCCTCCATCTCCACAACCACAGGTATCTGACACCCCTAATGATTTAAGTTGTGAAAATTTTACCTCTACACACACGGTCGATCTCTCTGAGTACCCAACGACAAATTACCCAACTTTTGAAGTTAGGTCAGTGGATAATGCTTCGCCCTCAGCCGTAACCGAAGATATGTTCTGCAAAAGCGAACCTTCATCGCCAGTGTTAGGTACTGCTGCAGACAACACCCCAGAGCTATATGAATCTCAACATGGTTCGTTGTACGATCTTTCAGAGCAGATATATGGGATTCCAGATATCCCAGATAGAGAGTACACATCTTTATCCCCAATTTTTGAAGAGTCTTCGGTATCAGCGGCGAGTAGGGCAGCCTCTACCATGGCGGGTGATCTTAGTCGTTCGGCATCACCTGAGGTTTCGCGAGTGACCCCTATTGACCGCCCACAATCACAATATGATGATTCTTTCGGGCCTAGAGACCACGATGGTGTGGCCCCAACAGGAGCTGTGCTGCCAACAATTGAAGAAATGATTCCGGAAGGCCTCCGACAAGAACTACAGCCTCTTACTCCCGAACAGGATTTTGAAGACAAGCAGTCTGAGGCCCGGCTACCCCCTGTGGAATATGAGAGAAAGCCTGAAGCCCATACAGCTCCGAGTGAATCGGCGCCTGCCCAGATTGAATCTCAGAGCCTCGACTTTCCTCAGGACAAAGTCTCACCCACATGGGAGCCTGATTTTATGCCTACGGAGAAAAACCTAAATCCCAGGAGTCAAGAAAACGAGCAAACGAACGAAGACGTGTCCTATCACGAATCAGATGTTCAAACAGACCCTATCAACCCCTATGTGATTGATCTCCCGCAAAAAGATGAGGATATATCCATCGAGGCAGCCGGTATTCCCTTACCCAAAGATGGAGAGAGTTGGGACTGCCTGAGTGATGAATTAGTGGAACCCATTGGGGGAGTGCGAGAACCCAACATCGATCAATCATCTGGAGAACAAACCCCGGTATACACACTACCCTCTAATATTTACTCTAAGGGTTCCAACCACCATTCATCTTCCGTCAAGGCCTCTCCCGAGACCCTAGAGACTATGAGTGCCATTGTAGAGCGAGAAAACGTGCCACTGCCCGAGGATTCCCCAACTATAATGCCCAAGGAGCCTGAAATGACCGCTGAGACTGAAATTGTCGGAGGACCTGCAGCTGGTCTCGAAATGATAGAGCTCGAGGAGCCAAATACAGGGGGAGCTCCTGACTCTTCGCCAGAGGACACAAAGCCAGAAGACGCCATCGAAACCGAAACCGAACCTCGCCGCCACCCTGCAATTGCTTTTGAGCTCTCTCCAATTATTGAAACCGAAGAGGAACCAAATCTGGAGCATCTACCGAATTTCGAGGGAAACCTATCAAGACAAGAGGGCTCTTCAGCTTCAAAGCCAGAGTACACAGTGACCGGAGTGTTGGGACAACGCCAGGAAGAGTCTGGTCCGTCAGAGGAGCCTCTGGAAGGTGAACCCATTACAGCAACGGAATCCATGGGGATAGTATCCGAGCATCATAGCGACAGTGACCAGCCAAATCACAAACTTCAAGGAGAGCCTGAGGTAGAATCAATAATTCGCCGGTTTTCTGTTGGAGGCATCCAAATCTCGCCGGTTTCTGTGAACGACAATGAAGGCACTGCTCCAGAAATAAACATAACACCATCCGAAAATGCCTTGACCATCTTATCCTCGATTCCTGTAAAGCCTAAGGAGACCCAGATTGCTACTGAATCCGCCACTCAGGATGCATATGGGCCGATTAATGATGGGCAACAAATTGAGGAACAGCCTATCCATCAACAAAGATATAACACGCCTCCTCCATTGGAGGTTGAAGTAAGTGAACTATTATGATTTTACCTATCTTTTACTAACGAGCTTACTATATTTAGTCAATGATTCCTAGCACACAATTTGAATTTAGCGAATATATTGAAACCCCAGCAACGAAAACAGAAAACGACACAAAGGTAGATGAAGATGATCAGGGGGGGAATGGGAATGGGGGGAAGGTGGTGAGGGATAAAATAAAGGATGAGGGCCACGATAGAGTAAAAGAGCGAATTGGTACTGAAATCGCTGAAGATCTTATTCAGATACATGCTGAACCTATCACATTCGGGACGGGGGTCGACCTTTCCAGAGATAACCTTACACAAGCAGATATTCAAAAACCCGACAATATCCCCGAAGAGACCGAGGACATTGAGAGTGACGCCCGGGAAGAAGGGGTAAAACTTGAAGTACCATCTGAGGCTGAACAGGGATTCGTGCCAATCTTACGGGAAGGAGATGCTGCTCAGACAGACCACCATGACTTAGCTACTTTCGATTACATCGTTCCTCAATCCGAGCAGTCTTCCGTTTTTGAGCAGCTTCCTATCGCCGAACAGCATACTACGCAGTCTCCCGCCGCCGAACAGCCCATCTCCCCTGACGGGCAAAATACGTTTGACTACATTCCCTCAATTGAGGACTCCACCCTCAACCATAGTACTAATGTTCAAACTGGACACACAATCGGTATTGATATAGAGTCTCGGAATGGTGCCTCAATCAGTGAGAGTGGAAGAGAACAAGAAGGAGCTGCTTTTGAGGAGTCGGTTTTCGAGAAACCTTCGTTAGATAAAGAGGTGCAGGAGGGAGGGAAAGAACAAACCGAGAGCCATTCCTCTCAAGGAGAGCCAAGAACCCACGGGGGTATCTATCTTGAAGGAGGAAATGCCACTCAGGAGAACATTGAGGTCAAATCGCTCGCCAAAAACGAAGGGGGCCCAGTCGAGGAAAAAAGAGCAACAAATCCCCAAGAGCCCAACCAGTCCCAACCAGCGTCTCCTTGGCTCGAAGGTTTTGCCGATATGTTCAACCTTCCATCGCCACAGAGTACTACTACCATTGATAATGCCACTAGACCTTTGGAGGATGAGGAAGCCATAATAGAGAATGATCACGTAGTTGAAGATACCGGGTACAAGGAAGCCTCCGAACACCCAGAAGTTTCTGTAAGCGTCCAAACCTCGCCCAAATCTTCAAAAAGTCTAGTTGAATCCGAAGCTCTTTTGTCATCCTTTGAACCTGCTCTCCCGGAAAATACCGAACACTTGACTATTTATTCCGCAGCGCAAGAGGAACACTCTCTTGGCGACGTAAGGGGGGAAGGTAAAGGGGACGGCCTCGAAAAACATCCTTTAGAGCAGTCAGAATTGTTCAAAGATCTTTCAGCACCACCTCCACCTGAGGAGCCAGCGGCCATCACTGAGGCTTACTCCCCCAAGATACCTGCCGGGGCTGGAGACGCTGGTGCTATCGAACCGGAGGTACATATTGATGTCCCAGAGACCGCTGCCGAGTTGACCGTACTTCCACAAGAAATCAAGATTGAGGAGGATGGTAAGATCAAATGTACATGCCCTTTCAATATTATTACTAATTGATTATAGCGTATGCCCCGAAAGAAGATTGGGCTCCTAGCGAGGATGATAAAGTAACCACCACAGAACCTTTACCACTCTCTACCCCTAACTTCGGGGTCGGACAAATTGAAAGTATTGCAGAGATTGGACAACGAAGTATCTACCTCGAAAGTGAGGATAGTGTGAAACAGTCTCCGGTTGAGGTAGAAGCATTTGCCAAGCCACCCAGCGTCCAGGAACCTACCTATGAATTTGTACAAGCAGCACAAATTGCCGAGTTTCAACCGAGTGAGTTGAGCAGGCCTACCTCTCCTATCAATGTCGCCGAGAAGATCTACAAGGGTAATGGGGAGCAGGGTCAACTCCAAGAAAGCCTGATACATGGCTTAAAGGAAGAGGAACCATCTGCCGAGGCATCCCAAAATCCTGCCACCGCCCCGATTTCGATTCCTGAAACAGAAGCCAAACAGTCCGGACCACTTTTATTTAACGAGAAGGAGAACCAACCCTTCCTGAATGATGCTGAGGATATCTTATTGAACGTTAACCAGGATAAGAACGAATACCAAGTGCCGCTGCCGACTTCAGGGGGCCTTGACCCGTCATATCAAATTCCAGGGGAGCTTGTTGAGTATATCCCTACTCCTGTAACCGCAAAGTCAAAATCCCGCGATGTTCCAAGCGCTTCTATCGAGGAGACATCAAATGCTAAGGAAGAAACCCTATCGCCTCGAAAGGAAAACGACCTTCATAAGTCTGAAGTTGTTCAAAGTCAAGTTGTGGGATATGAATCAGTACCAATGGAAACTAGTCTATCCGTGGCATCAGTACCAATGACGCCTACGTTGTCGGAAGTTAATAAGAGAAGGTCCAAGAAGGCGAGACAGAGGGAAAAGAAAAGGAAGTCACTTCAAGGGGTTGATATTTCCGGATCTTCTGTAGCCAGCCCCGAAAAGCCAGCTGCTCCAAGCGCTGGGGAGCCAAAGGCAACCCCAACAGAGGGTGGATCTCTTGTTACTAAAACTCAGCCAGAGGCACCAGGGGTGAGCCCGAAAAAGAATTCAGGGAGCGAAGTAATTGGGAGTGTTGAACATGGAGAGAATGATCGGGGAGCTGAAAGCACGAGGGAGGGACCAAAGCAGTAAGGATGGAATTTATAACTCATCCACAAGCAAGATCACTAACATCATATTTAGGGAGGATAAATCACCAGAGGCAAACCGTCAGGGTAACTGGGACCAACTCACACACGGCCACTACAAGGATTCAATAGTAGATAATTCAAACTCAATATCATCCATCAGTACGACAGGGTTAGAGGGGCCAAATCAAGATGGGAGCAAAGGTGTAGAATCCCATGTAGCCCACCCGGAGTCGTCGATATATCTTCATAGAGCAACAAATCCTGTTGAAGAGTCCGTGGTCAGTCAGTCTTCAGCTGCACTTGACATCTCGGCCCCAGTAGTCCAACCAGAATCAGTTGCCCCGGAGGAAGTAAAGGGGAGGCTAGGGTCTGTATCTCTCGTATCTCCACCACCACTCACCCACCAACTTACTCCTTCTTCGCCATCCCTGGAAACGCCTGCGCTACACATTGGGGGCCCACTTGAACCTCCTCCAAAGCCAGATCCCCGCCCAAGTACTCCTCGGGCCCCTCAAATTATAGTTAACCCGATAGACTCGCCTAATGGTCCCGACATTCTTCCGTTTCCTGAACGCCGCTCGCCCAAAGTAGACGTTGCTCACCTGCGCCTACCATCTAACATCCCCCGAGACTCCGGCCTTCCCCAAATATTGCGACAGGGATCCTCAGAAAGTCAGTCTACTAGCGGTGTGCTACTATCGGGGCCTCAAAATTTCGCGTCTCCAGATCTATCGGTAACCTCGACCACACATAATATTAGCACTCCTAGTACTAGAATATACGATGACCCAGAGGACGAGGAACCGGGTTTATCATCTTTTGGTGACGGCGAACTCCAAGGAATCCCAGCCGCTCAAGTTGGTCTCCGTAGCCCAATGTTCACTTCAGGCTCCAATCCTCAAAGTTTCCTCAAGCCAAATGCCCAGAGTCAGAGACACCCATCTCAAGACATCGACATTGATGGGGTTACTCCAGTGGCCGAGGAAAACAAGAAGCTCCAATTGGCACCATCGCCGCCATTTGAGGGAGAGCCACGAGAAGAAGAAGATAATCAGGGCAAAAACGGGGAAGAGGGAGAAGAGGGTTGGAATTCACTTTCTTGGATTGCTCGGCAATTCAATCGCTAACAATTATCCGGAATAGGGATTGAGCTTGGAGGGGATCATGGTTCCCATGATGCAGTGAGTTTTCTGTCTATTTAATACCTCGATAAGGTAGCTAACTTGCCAAAAGACTGTCATTACCGCAATAGAAAACGAAGCCGCTCAGTCTGATAATCATGAAATATCTACAACTAATACAATCCCTCAATTTTCTCTTAATTCCAAGGAAGCCGAATCAGTATCAAAACCAGAAAGCACAAGCACGTATCAAACTATGAACGCCGAGGATTTCCTATCTCAAACTAGTACCAATAATTTTAAAAACCCAGCAGCATTGCCAACCGCCCCACCAACTTCCGACCCACACACTGAAGGTTATTCCACCGTTGAACCTTTTTCTGGGAGCCGAACCAAAAGCTCGCCAACTATAATTCCCCCCAAAACACTATCGCCCGAACAAGCACCTCTTAGTCGCACAAATTCCACTGATTCGTCTTCCACCTCCGAGGGGGTGTCTCTGCAACCATCTATATCGTCTCCTGTCCTAGAAAACCTCCCCCAAACAATTCAAAAAACCCCTAAACCCCCATCAGAAACTGGAAGTCAGGACGAGGATACCCATATTCCACCATCTGAAGCCTCATTAACACCTCCACCGCCTCTCACACACTCATCTTCGTTTGAATCGGCAATTGAATTCTGGAAGCGGCGATCGCTCCTTAGCACCGCAGACTCAATACCAACACCTCAACTGAGCCCATTCGCCGAATCTGGAATTTCTTTACCAATTTCTATTCTCCCAAAATGTAATAGCTAGCCCTATCCCCCCTGCATGCCTTTAATTACTAATCAGGTGCGTGTCGAGTAGCACGAAGATCCTCTTCTGTCCGGCCCCATTCTCTGGTTGAACAAACCTCGGAGCCCCTAAATACAAAAGCAAAGGAAATCTCGGTTAATACTATCAAGGCCACATCACCTCAGGCGCCTCTCGAATCGAGCTTAGAAAACGAAAATATCAAGGACAAAGCCACAGGTAAATTTTTTATCGTACCGCTAATTCCCCTCTCTGACACTGGAACATTACGTGTAGTTGAAGCAGATCAGTCGTACCAGCTATCCGTCCGACAGGGGTCCGACAAAAACAAAGCACAGGTTGAGATCGATCTTCAGGCGCCAGCTTCGCTTGCCTCAAACCAAGACCGGCGCTTATCTCAGACTGTAAGCCTTCAGAGTCAGGACTCGTGCGACTCGCTTCAAACAGTAATTATTACTAAAGGCGACCGTGCACCCTCCCCTTCTAACTCTGATCTGATTCGCGACCCGGCTCTTCCTGGGAAAAACCAAGACTCTGGAAAGGTTGTCTCGGAAACTGAAAAATCAGAAACCCCAGAAAGGAATATTCCGAATAAACCCTACGAAAGTGTATTTGGCGGGCCGGCTAGAGAGCGAAGAATATCAGACCCTTTCTTGAGCAAGGAGGGTACCCAAATTAATAATCTTCAATCATTCCAACTCTCGCAGAGAGTTCTCGATCAACCTCTCACATATTCAGAGAAACCGCTTGCAAAGGGGGAAGTAAGAGACAGCCTTGGATCTCCCGTTAAGCTCTCCCACCCACCAGAACAGGGCCTCTCTACCATCATCGAACAGAAGCCTGAAGAATTCGTGAAGCCAGCTCTGCTCAGATCCAGTACAACAAAAGAACGTGATTTTGCTCGTTCCGAAGAATTCGTAAAGCCAAGCCTCCCCAGATCGAAGACAGCAAAAGAGCGTGATTTCATTTCTTCCGAAGACTTACTATCGCGTCTCCCAACACATCGGCCGCTTCAACGAGCCAGGAGATTAACTCCACTCATACGATCTTCAACCTCTCCTCAAATAACACCGGTTCCCTCAGAAAAGATGGATGTACTAAAAAGAGGCGAACGGAGAAGAGCTGCCCCTCCACCCCTGAGGCGCGCGGGTAGTCAACTCGATAGTCCCAATGCAAGTACTGAACATATTATTTTCGGGGGAGGCGACTATCAGCCCCATCAAGGAAAAGTACTACAGAAAGCCGACCTATACGTAAGTTACCTTTTTTCTTCAGCCGCCGTATCTTTGATCCAAAACTTATACCTTCTAGGAATCATGGGGAGAAGCTAGCGAACCAAAATCGCCGACTCGGCCACCAAGTATAAGAAGAAGGCAGAGTATGCAAATTGTTGAATTAGAGAGTCGTCTAGAGGGCATTGCCGCAGAGAATACTAGCTTAATCCAGGAAAATGCCAATATCGAGAAAACACTCTCTGAATCAATTCAACGCCATAAGGAAGACACAGCGATCTTCACCAAAGAAATCGAAGAAAAGAAGGTACTCCTCACAGAAAAGGATAGCGAGATCACGGAATTGAGGAAAAAACTCGAATATTACCATACAGAGGTCCAGAGGCTTAGTCAGGCGAACAGCAGCCTCAACAAGACAAACACAAGTCTCTCAACATCTTACAAGTTTAGTTATGGAGCTCTAGCCGGCAAGTACGAACGCAAACGTGAACAGCTCACTACATTATCAAAGGAGCACTCTGAGCTCCAAGCTAGTTTTGCAGAAGTGCAAGCAACCATGGAGAACGTTATTCGCAACCAATTAAAAGAGAAAGATTCAGAACTTGAAAGGTTGCGAGACGAGTTGACCAAGGCTAGGGAAGAAGTGCGTAAATTGCAGGAGCAAGCCACAACAAGACAAGACAATAAGTACCTTGATACAAAGGACCTGCATCATTTCTCTAGCTCATGTCAGCAACTCTATAGCTCGCTCAAGATCTGGTGTAACCAATTCTCGAGCTTCTCGCTTAGAAAGAAGTGTGTCCATGTTCACAGACTGAAAGATGAGGCTGTCAGGGACCGAGTAGAGCATGTTATGCTTGACGATAGAGGTGTTCGAAAAATGCTTAAGGATGAGAATAAGAGGTCCGAAGTTTTTATGGCAATTACTATGAGGATGATATGGGAGCATGTGTTCACACGATACCTCTTTGGATTGGAAGTCGATGAACGGAAGAAGCTGATCTCTTTAGAAACGACCTTGGCCGAAGTTGGTGCGTACAAGTATACTATCTCTTAGATGGAGAAATCGCTAATCAAATAAACGTAGGATTACATGAAGCTGTTCACCAATGGCGATCTACGACTTTGACGCTCCTTTCAACTAGACCAGCTATCAAAGCCAAGCGTGAGGTAGATACAGAGGAGATTGTTCAGACAATATACAACCTTCTAAACTTCCTTCTTCCACCCCCACCTCAGTACCGTGGCCTATCACTGGAGTCACTTCGTAGCCTTGTACAACACTCTGTTCAACTAGCTGTTGAGATGCGAACTCAGCGTGCCGAATACGTTATGAAACGCCCACCCCGACCTGACTACGATGACCAAGGCGAGGTAACCAACACGGTACCCTTCGTAGCTTCTAGTATGCAGAATCGCGGGTCAGAGCCTGTCTCAGCTCAAGAACTCGAGGATGAGGGCGCAACAGTCAAATTAATCCTGTTCCCACAAGTTATCCGTCGCGGCAACGAGTATGGGGAGAACTACGACACCGAGGTTACTGTTTTGCCAATGCAGGTACTCGTGAATAGGCCCCAGCTCAGGTCAGAATCTCGCGCCTCCAATAAATCAGTTAGCTCTGCTTGGAGGGAACATCATCATGGGGGTGTATCGAGATTAACGCCAATCACAGACTCTAGCCCTATGGAGACCCCGAAAACTACTCCTGAGAAGGCGAAGGTTACTGCACAGAGTATCTTGCCTGTGATACCTGAGCAGACAATACGGCTTGTTCAAGAGGATGTGGCGGCGTCGAGAGGGTATCCGTTTCCGAACATTGAAGATTGATGATCTGATGAGTACTAGATGAGAAAAAGAGTTAGATGGTTAATATGGGGCGTATTGTAATTTTGGTCATTGTTTATTTTTTATCTTGTTTTTATGGTTTTTCTGCATTTCATGTTTAGCTATTATTTGGTTCCTTCTTTTGTGCCTAATCCTGCCTCCCATTTTTAATCTATGTAAAGGTGGTTTATATACCCTGTACATTTTTGATTTTGTTGCTGCGTCGTCATTTATTTTTGCTCGGAGATCAAAAACGAAAAAAAAAAAAAAATTTTTTTTATTGCTTCACCTTTTGTATTAGATGGATTTTTCCCCCCTTGTTCGGATGAGGTGGTTTGGGGTGGGATTTCTGGACCTTTTAGTTAGGCTCTTAAGATTTTTTGCCTAATAATGTTATATTTCTCCTATAAGACTTCTCAATCATTGCTGCCAAGTACTGTCTCTCGCGATAGCAACCGACCTCACTATGACAGTTAAAATTGTTTTTGGGTGTAAAATGACCGTCGCTTGACTATAATACACACCTATATTGAGCCAGTGATTGCGACCCTGCAGTCTTAAGTCTGGTGGGGTTGAATGGTTGCCAGCACAAAGGTAACTTAGGGCCCGTTCGGACAACCTTAGATTATTTCTTTGGATTATTGGGCAGATTGGATTATCAAAAAGCGAAAATGATAATCGTAATAATCATAATCAGTGGATAATCTACATGTCCAGATAACGTTGAAATATTAGGCTTTCAGGATATCTGTGCTATGTGGGAATAATTACCTCCAGAGGTAATTATTTTCTTGGGATAATCGGGAGCTCCAAATGTAATTGCACGAACAGCCTAGATTATTGTGATAATCCAAAATTCGATAATCCATCGGATTATCGCAGATTATTGGGTTGTCCGAACGGGCCCTTAATTTCACCCAAGTGCTTCTACATACTGCATATCCAGAATGCATTGGCGCAACCAAGGAACCACACCAAAGAGCACAGAATCCCGAGAGCTTTCCCGTCTCCCTTGAAATTATGCATCTTGTACATGTATCTAGGCACCTGAAGGTGTCTACAGGCTAGTTTTAGGCCTTACTCATAAAAAATGGGCCCTGGGGGGCGTGAAGGTGTCTAAAAAGCACTTTTACTACTTTCCGCTCTGCCCCTACCGGCATCTCAATTAGGCCAAAAACTTGAAACATAAATCTCCATTATCGAAATTATGTTAAACTTGGTTGGTAGAGTTTTGGTATATCTATGGGACATTTTGTGTGTTGTTAAAAACCTCAATCAATTTTTAGTGTTTTGTTGGTTGCGCCAATACATATTGTATTGGATATGCGGTGCTATATATGGTCCGGATGCCAGTCTCAATAACCAACCTTAAATTTCACTCAGCCCAACCTGTTTACAGAAAATTCCACCCCAAAGGATCTACCCCGAAGAGCTTCCGGGGTGCTTGTCGCGGGAATTGGTCGCGCGTGGAATGGGCGTCCAATTTCGCATTAGGGTTAGGTATAATAGGGCTAGGTACATGTATTCACGACTCCCTGGCCCACTATTAGTCCATATCTAACATGACTTCGCACTTTGAGTACTTCAATTTCTAGGTAAGTCAGATTTTCGTTATTGGTTTAATTATCACTACTACTAGTCCGACATGATTTGGCCAAATACCCTTCACCACGGCCGCTGGCAGGTGCAAGTGATGACTGGTCGTTTTGTATTCACAATTGATGCAAACCAGGACTGGTTCCTCTTGGGAAATGTTTGCGCTCTGAGTATAGCCCGAAATGATGACCTCGCTGGTCGGGAAAAGAGCACCAATGCTTGCCGGTTGCGAGATGCGAGCAAAGGAGCGGGTCGGGAACGCTTACGGAGTTATGAGCAGCTGAGTGGCCAAGTTGGCTATTGGCTTTTAATTTTGTTATGGGTTTTGTAAAAAGGTAAATGAAATTCCTAAGAGATCAATTGGATGTTTCGCACTCTGAAAATACGTCTACATGTACTTAGTTAGAAACAATGACGCATCATGGGCGCTGTACGGATATATGTTCATGAATACAGTCATCAAACCAGTAAATAGTTTCTATGTGAGTGGGGCCGACAGAATATCGTTCTTATTTATATTTTAGAACTTACATGTATACGGTGCGCTAGATGTACCATGGAGAGTGCTATATGTAAATTATTAATGGATTAACAAAAAACAGTCATGTGTGAATCATGATACATCACTCGTTAATTATATCACCCTCTCCCCAGTTTATGATCGACTAATTTACCGACTATATGCATGCCCTCCTAGTAAAATTATTCTAGTGTTAAGCACTGTCTTCGAGAGCTACTTGCCCAGCTGTAGGGGTTGTTCGGTGAGATCGAGGGATGAATATGGACGAGTGATCGAGTATGATGCTTCCGTTTATATATATAGAAAAATTTCTATGACCTATAAGGTACATGTAGTTCTAGTGCTTTGAGATATAATCCCTAGCCCTTATCAGTACTGTAAGTGGGGTATAAATAAAATATGAGCTACGTATTTTTGGTCTAGATATTAAAAGGAATTAAGTAAAACAAAAACATTACCCCGGCTTGGACTCGAACAAAGATCCCCCCCCTCACAGCTCTTTCCCCTCCCTACATAATTGCTTCTAGGCATGCTACCATTACACCACCGGCCAGGGAACATCTGCACATGAAATACATTGAACTTGACCTTACGTTAGCACGTAAGTAACTCGGCGATGGGGTATTGTAAGAGGTTTACGTTAGTAATGACTACGTAGTATATATATAAGGGCTACATGTAGTCTCCTCTTAAGCATCATTGCGAGGGCGTGCCGCTTCTAACTAAGTATGTGGAATAATCGCCTATGAGCCCCTTTCCTCCAACCACTCCGGGGATGGGTGGTCTATTAAGGGCCATACTTTATCTAAGAATTGAACTGCCCCCTAGCCAGTACGACGATGAAGGCTCTACCACCCAGAACATTTTATGCCGAAGGCGTTGATAGGGTAAAAATAGTAGTCGGCCTGAAAGCCGGAGACCATATGAAGGACTAGGGTAGCATTCTTCCTACCTACGAAACAAATGCTCTCCTACATAACATAAACAGGTTTCTATGCGCCATGAGCTAGTCTAAGTTTCATTATATCTTACTTTGAGGGAGCCCGACGTTATCCCATCACCCGAGCAGAGGGCTTTGAAGCCCTCGCCAGTAGCCGATGGTGCCTGGCTCTCAACCGTATATTCTCAGATCGACCTCAGGACTCATCAACATGATTTTAATGCGTGGAGCCCAGGCTTGTATCGTTGCATGAGCGGTGGGTTGCAGGAGTGGGCTGTAGTCAAAGGGTCAAAACCAAGCTACGAGCCATGGGATATAACACACGAGCCTACTACTAAAAACCTCTGGCGTGGGGCTATCGAAAGAACTCCGGGTGCTCGAGATATTTTCGTTATTAAAACCCATGCTTTTATCCTTTTTCAGTCTCTCTCCGTTATAAATTGCTGGCGTATCTGTCAATTGTAATAGAGTCTAACTAGAACAACGTTCAAGTAGCATGCAATTAATGATGCAAACAAAAAAAAAACGTTCAAGTAGGTAAATACGTGAGTGAGACCCTGTGAAGCTACTGGGCTTGATTGATTGATAATCTATACGAAGTTACTAGGCTTAAGTCCCTTCAGAATAAGAAACCTCCAAGGCGTTGGGGGTGTGGGGTACCATCTTTACGGACATCGGACATGGGGGATAGAGATCGAGAGGATTAACGTTCGTGGGAGTCAACAGTACAGGTGTCTCTAATTACGGCCCCAAGTATATGATGAGCCGCGCGCTAGAGGACCCAGGAGGGAGGATGCCACTATAGAATCCCTCCCTCTTCTCCCTGAGAGATAAAGAGATATCTTGTTATAAAGAGCGTGGGAAAGTATTAATTTACGACGTTATATAAGATCTCTCCTAATAAACTTTATAGTTCCGAAAGGACCGAGTGAGTATTTATGATTGCCTTGTTCGAGCTGGCCTTAACCGTACCGTCATACTTCTATCTACTATATAGTGAGCTGTGTTTGACTCCGATCAACGATCAATGTGAGTCAAGGTACTCACATCTTAGATACCTAATCACAAAACTAACACCCTAAACCCTTACTAGGATGATAGTTATAGAGGGGAGACAACGCGCACGTGTTTGGCCATATCCATCACCACAATCTCAGCTGGTGTGAGTTAACTTATGAGTCGGGTCATGTCAGGCTGAGCTTCTGGAAAGTTAATCCAACTGCATCATGCACATACACTGACTAGGAAAGATGTCCCTTGCGTGGATCCACCTCGGGACTGTTGACATACATGTATATACTTGCTATAGTTCAAGGGAGATTATATACCAATATAAGAGAAGGATTAGATGCCTAATTAAACTATAAAGCTACGAGACTGACCGATATACAAGTTTAATTATAGGAGACCAGCACCTACTAATTCCATGACGTTTCCGAACACGACCAATATTACATACACATAAAAAAGTGCCAAGTCCCCCTATTTGATTTATATGGTATGCAATATTGGTTGTGTTCGGAGACGTCATGGAATGACGAGTAATTGTTGACAGCGAGTCCTCCATGCATTCGACACCGTGACCCTAACACCTTGAACGACACATATCCAATAGATTCCTGTGTTGGACTGGTGAGTGAGATTATATGATCAAGACATGCTCGACGTCACTGGATACTTACCGCGCGCCTTTCTTGATCCATTTGCACCGTCAGCACTTCTGAAACCCAAAAGTAAAGGAAAAAGAAAAAGAAAATACACCCAGAGCTCTAATATACATCATGATATATAATGATAAGCATACACAACAACAACCAGCCTCATACTCAACAACTCGCCTTCGAATAGGCAAGTACAAAACCTCATTCCCCTTATCTATAGCCACTAGCTATATCTATATATCTAGAGCTTACTCTACTCTACTAATGTTGTCGACACCTAAGACACGATCGCGAACATATCTCAGGCCGTGCGTATCACCCCTATTCGTCCATGATACCAACCCTAACCCTTCCAGCCACGAGATTGTTCAAAGCGTGCCCTTTGTCCGACCAAAGCTCACCGGTGCGAAATTATGAAACGGTGGTCTGGTTATAGATTGATGTTTCAGGCTCTGTGACGTGTGATGGCTAACTAGCTCTTTTTTTATCGTGGTGCATTTGCTCTGCTGTAAATAGCGCATTATAGCTAGGGATATATATCAGCACTTTAGGGGTCAGGGTGAAGAAGGGGAAAAAAGGAAGCAGTCTACTTAATGGTAATATTATTAAGATTATCCATCATAAGCTAGAGTCATACACAGTCATGAAGCCAAAGTTTATGTCTCTCCGTATAACTCACCTTCCGGCGAATATCGAATGGATCTTTCCGGATGGTCATATAGAATCATCAAAAGTAGAACTATAGGAATAAGTACCTCGATGAAACTCGAGACAAGGCGGACCTCAATCCAGAGTACCTGGTTAATCCTAGCTCTGAAGTATCATCACACGTATCACTCCCCCAGTCTAACCGTGTTTCCCTGGCGGATTGTTAGGGTATCGTGGGTTATAGATATTATATTAAGGCACATATAGGTGGGCAGTGATGACATGTCACTGCCTGAATTATATGTCAATGATAACTGTAAGAACATTACACTCAGCCAGCACTATAACACCTACTGTGTAGTTATCTAGTAGTTCTATAGACACCTCGTGGGATCTCGGAAAATTAAGGGCGCCCCCAAGATCCAAGAAACGAGATGAACCCTCTATAGTAGTTAGCTAGCTAAACCATCCTAGTTAAAACCGAGTGATTGAGCGTGAGAATAATCTCCCCCCACGCCCAAATATATTCTTTATGGTCCCGCTCAAGAAAGAAAAAAAAAAAGAGATCGAAACACCCATGACCATCACCACCCAACACGCCAAGGGAAGTAAGCCATCAAGCCCTGTAACACAAGGAGCGCTCCAGCTAGCGAGTCTCGTTAAATCACCACGCAGATTTGCTGATCACAAAGCCAGAAAACTAATCTCACAAGCAGCAGCTAGCTAATGGTATTCTACAGGCATGCCTACATATTGTATGTACTGATATATTGGTATCTCGCTCCTAATATTCTTTTGTAAACATACACACCTATCATGCTTTAGCTTAACTCTGCCCCCTCAAGCACGCCAAGGAAGTGTAGGCTCCCTCTTATCGCACAACTGTGGGATAAATCTTTTAATCTTCATCCATTGTCTCAAATAACCATCGACCCAATAGTAAAGGCCATCTGGCTCCTAGTACGTAGAAGGAGCTCATGTAGTAAGTAGTAGGTAGCACACAGTACCAATTAGTTGTGATGGATGGCGGGGTCCGGTCCCAGACCATCTCATTCTCGGCCCCTAGGCCCTGGTACACCTATCTGCTATCGATATGCTAGCATAACATATGACTTACAGGTTTCAGTAATCTCCTAAGTCACTATTACTACCACCTTCACTCATAATCATAGTTCATACCCACACACCCCATGCTATATGTTAGTGTAATCCCTACCACCACACCGAAAAACAAACTTATATACTAATTCCAGTACCTTTACCTAGGTATCATCTACGCCACCCCCTTCAAGAGGTCTGACTGGAGCAGCTAGGTTTCGTGCCTAGATCCAAAAATTTAGAAGGCGCAAATCAATCAATAAACACTAATCTCCCCGCAAAAGCACCATTGCCGGATGGCATGACAGGCCCGACTTATGCAAGCACGATCGTTCGTTTACTAATCCCCCGATAAGGTCACCCACCATATCTAACATGTGGGCACATTGCTTTGCAATAGAGTGCGAGCTACATCATTGATGTAAAGACCCGTATGCACAACGACAGGCAGGGGCAAATCTTGGAGGTGTGCACCCATCCGGTTGATCCCCATAAAGGCAATTAATCGACGACACACCTGGAGTATTGTACCATCAGGTCGGGGGTTTCTGTTTGGTTGCTGGTACTCGGAAGGGAGGCGAGAGAGGTGTAGTTTGATGCGTATACGTGGGTGGGTGCATGCCGATACAAGCACGCAAGTATCCTACTTACTATCGTCAAATGTTGTAAAAAAAAGTTTGGCGGTGGGGTGGTACATGGAACATATAGAGAGAGCTATGGGCTGGCTGGCTTAAAGACCATAATTCTACCGGCGGAGGAGCTCTGGCCCCATATACCTACAATACCTCCACCCCGTAGCTAGCTACAAAAATATCGTATGTAAAGCTTTTAATAAGACATAAAAGAGCTGTCAGTCGTCTTTCGATCCCCCCCGCATATGCGTCAGCGGTAAACGCGCGTGGGGATGTCGGTTCACGCAAAAGCCACCACCAGAAACCCCCCCCCCACAGATGAGCTGGTAAGCTGGTGATCTTCAACGAGAAAAAGAATATCTTTGGACATCGAGTTTGAGCATCTGCACTTTTTTTTGAACCCGAATACGGGTTGCCACACCACCATCACCAGCGCTTACATACATGAGACCGAGGTGTTTATAATAAAACAAATCCCTCGCGCGGCGAGTACTGCCCTGTCCTGTCCTAAAGAAACAAACATTTGTTTCAGATCGAATCATCGTCCTAAGTCAGTCAGCATATGGAAAGTACCTACGTTTGTCTCAAACACTACCAGTGATCCTCAACGCATGAACCCACTGCAGCTGGAGGAGGTTTGTCACAAGGGTGCTTGGTCACAGGAAAGTTGGGGGACAACTCAGAACCTTAGAAACTAGAAATATTGGTTTCGGCTACGATTCCATAGTCGTTTATGGAGTCCAGATGCACCACACACAGTACCCCACAAAGCCACCATCAGGTGAATCTTTGGGTCCTTATGCACTGAGTATAGTAGTAGCTGCTGTTACGCATTTATGGAAAGAGCTGAGGTAAGGACAATTCTAAATATGTATTTGCTTTAATATTTAAATATATGACGGCCGGGACTCGGAATCCGGGCCTGTGCTCTAAGTACAACTGAGATCGGCATCCCACTTTTGATGTGCATGTAGGTACACGCATGAGTTAAAACTCTTCAGCTAGAAAATAAGAAGTACCTACATGAAGCATACACGTATGTAGGTACTTACAGAGTAGAACAGGGTGAAGTAGGTAGTGTATGATATGTTGACGGCCTCCATTCCATAACCAGCACAATGCCGCGCCGGTGGCACCGGCAATATCGCCTTTACCGAAAGCCACGCACGACGGTACGGCGGTAGCGAACTGTCTGGAGAGTAGCCGTATATAGAATTAACCATTAAAATTTGCATCCTGCAGCCCAAATAGAAAAAAAAAATCTTTTCCGGTAGGGGATCGGATCGATTTAAACTTGAACGCATTTGTGCCTGGCAAGTGTCGGGTTAGAGTGGCTATTTGGCCTTATGTAGGTACGGACTCTCTGCAACCCCGCTACTCCTGTTCAGCAATAGGGCTTGTAATTAATAGGCAGAGAGAGTAGAGCATGTTCATCATTCATGGCGTGGTAATTTAAAAAGTCGGTACTTTAGAGTGCTCTACTGAGTCTGCTATGCCTCCTGCACCTTGCCGTCTCAGTTATGTGGCTTTAGGCTTCTGGGGCCCGGCCGATCGGGCAAACAGAGAAGACGCGCTGTAACGCTCATACATGGTGTAGTTTCCAATGGCGAAGTTCGATGCGGTGTATGTGTGTAAGTTAGCATCATGGGAAGTCGGGGGCAGCAGCAAACCTTTTCCATAAGGTTTCTAGAGCTACCTTAGAGGACCTACGCGTTTCAATTGTAATGTGGAGCAGGGTGGACGGGAGTGGTGAGCCGGGACTGGTGGCCGGAGTCAATGATAATTTCGCCGACTGGTAGGTCTGTCGGCGGAGTGTCCGGGCATATACAATCTAGACCTTGGCTCGCTGTATGTAGCTCGCTGTATGTAGCTCGCTGTATGTAGCTATCCTACTAATAACCCGCTGGGCGGGCGGTTCCTGGCCTGGCCTGGCCGGTTGCCATGGAGATGGTCCATAAGTTCCCAGGATCAAAGACAGCACACGCGACCAAAAAGAGTTCCCCAGAAAAATACCCACTTTCGGCCTGGCTTCAGAAACCATTTTTCTAGTTTCAGCTCCAGAACTGCGCAAAGCGTGTGTAAGCAGTCCTCCCTCCTATACACACGGATAAAAGCAACGACAAGTTGTCAAATTTGAAAAATCTACAACTTGCATAACTGTGCACAGTATGTTGGTAATATAAATTTCCTTTTCGCTCCCAGGTAGCAATCAGGAATCAAGAGTGAGATCGCAGAAAAATTTTCTCTTCGCTTTTTCCCAACAATGCTTTTCCGGCATACTCCGTGGAGAAAGGGCTAGGAATGGTAAAGGTAGAAGTAAAGAAAAGAAACGTATGGGGTGCTTGCCGGTCGATGGATGGTAGAGTGGGCGCTCTAAAGAAAATAGAGTAGAGTTTGATGAATTTGAAATTTCCTTGTAGGTTGGTTTCTCTTGCCTGACCACTGACCAACGGGGTTCAAATCGCTCACATATCGCTGGCCGGAGAAGCGCAGGCTGCATCTCTGATCTTCAATTCTGTTTCGCGCGCTCGGTTTCGTGTTTGTTTGCGCCCTTACAAATTCTATCATATGTCTGCTTGCCATCCCACTCTATTTTTATAGTTGCTCTAACGGAGAGCACTGCTGCTGATTGCCTCTGCACCTTTTCCGGGGTATGCAGTGGAGAAGACTCGTACATTGTGGAGGTGGTCCATGGGCAGAGAATGGACGAGGCGGCTGTAGTAGGCTGTGGTTGGGAAACTTGGCTGTTCGATGACTTCGAGGGTTTACGTTTCCTTTTTACAACGACTTCTTATCTGTGCCTTAGTAAGCGCTACCCAAATTTCTAAGCTAAGTTTCGTTTCGAGAACGCCGGGGGTCGGGCTGAACCGGTCTCTTTAAGCCGACACAGAATTTTTCCGCTCCAGTCGTTCGAACCTTGCTTGTCGCGTGTTTTTTTTCTTTCTCTCTGTACCGTACATTTCCCCTTTCACGACGAAATAGAGGAGAGGTATTGAATCATAATTGATCTGTGCAATTTCAGATGTCAGTGACTGGGGGGTGATAGTTAGCGGAAAAATTAAATAGATTACCTGTAGAGAGTAAATACGAAGTCAATCAAATCTTATGTCCGAAGTTGTAGAACCTCAGAGGATGGGACGGGTATCAGCACGACAATATTGGTATTGCGATATTCAGAACAGAAGAACCAAGACTTGTGTAGGTACTTATGTAGATTCCTTCATTATCAATATCGGTATCTCGATATCTCGATAATCGATAATCGAGCTTTTGTTTACTTTTCTTTCCACGATAAAGGGAAAACCTGTATCATGATCCGGAATAAGATTTTCCAGATCTTCGTCTGATCCACCTTCCCTCTTACTTACCTGATTCTCGCTCGCCAGTTACCGAATGACGAAAATCGCACGTACAGCTTGCTTGCTTGCGAAAATCCTCAACGCTTTTTCTTTTCTTCTTTTTCTCTGCCCGGCGCTCCAGATAACCGTCTTCTGGACTTAACAACCGAGTAAGATTTGCCCCGAGCTTTACTGGGTGAAACAACCCTGTGCCATAGAGCACCGTGGTGTAGTATCGTACGAGGGGTCGGTTGTTCAACCGGGGATAGGGTTCGAGGAGGTTGAGAAGAAATCCGCATATGTATCATACCCATGTTAATTGGAAGTAGATAAGGAACACGAAAAAAAAGTGTAAAATAAAAACGTGAGCGCGCGACGGCGACCCCCACCATCCTAGGGGTACGATCCGATCTTGGTTGCATGAGTGTGTCGGAGTACGTACTAGGCAAGGATTGACTAGTGAATGGTGCTGGAGCAAATCGTCGGGACGGCCGCGCGCGACGGGGAAGCTGGAATGGGCGGACAGGGAGCGAAGCTTAAACGGTAACCACAACCACGCATTGATTGGCACACCACCACCACCACTACCACTACCACAAAAGAGTATCATCTACACATACTCAAACCTAATGAGTTTAATGTCATGGGAGTACCAGTATATGTATGTGCGTATGTAGGTGCCAGGTTTTTCTTTTTCTTTTATGGGGTCAGCCACAAGTCAAACTAAGGCCTTTGTTCTTTATCTCTGTCTATAACGGGCTTGGAGTATAAAAGCCACAGCCGTGATCGAAATTGGGCAAGGGCCATTTAAAGACTTGGCGAATATCGGCTCTTTTGTGCTTTATAGGCGAAATAAGTTGTTTCAGAGATAAGACCTGGAGATGTTTTGATTCATATGGCACTGATGTTGGCACTGACGTTGCAAGCATTCACAGGGCTACAGCGAGACGGCGCCTGTCGAGTGAGAAAGGGAGCAAGTACTCTACTGTAGGCGGGTCCCAGATTGTATGTAGTGTGTAGCACCGATATTGCTAGGTACAGAGCAATCCTCTGGATCCCCACGCCAAGGGGTGAAACGAGAGAGAGAACCGTACGATAATAGTATAGAAGTAAGGTCGAAATTGAAGGCACATCGAGAGCTAGCCCCATAACTTGATGTTATTATCCAGTCAAACAAGGATATTGCTGTGTGTGCAGTGGAGAAAAGCATGTTGGCGACTGTCGACAAGAGATTTGAAAGGGAATTGTAAGCTCTGAGTGATGGATGGATGTCATGAATATGTAGGCACATCTTGTTGATCGAATTAACCCACCATCTTCACACACACACGCGGACACCGGCCTGACCGATCCCGAGCCAGTCGACCACCCTGTCTGCCTGCAAAGGCACCCCACAGAAACTGGCATCAAACAATCTGTGGAGAAATTGGGTTAGTAGGTACACCCTGTAACCCACAGGCAAACAATCAGCAGGGAAACCATGAAAGCATGCGACAAGGCGGGGTGCCAGATATAATTATGGACTGGATATCAATTAGGAGTGTAAGCGTTATAAGTCCCAGGACTCGATAAGTGATCATCACTTGGGGGCGGTATAGTAACGGCTATCATATCCTTATTGCCAGGGGAGAGAGTGAGAGTGAGTGAGATGGTTGGGGTGTTACCAGGGGAATTGAGAGTTACTGGATATAGTAGTCCGCAAGCTAGTGGGAAGGCATATAACCTCTAGCCACATGGATACCACACACTAACTTAGCCCGCTCCACTCCAATTTGTACCTTTATCTCTACCCTCCATGGAGTCTTTAGGCCTATCTACAACCCTAACATTGATATGCCCGTGAAATGATTTAGCGTGTCTACTCAATGCATGTCTGCCCATCCATGCATGATTCCCATTCAAGAAAATGCAAATCTCCATCTACATACGATGTCATGTCTAGCAGTCTAGCAAGGAGCTTTCTGACTGTGACCTAGCCTCCCTTGCTAACCCCCCCCCTACCTGTTCATCAGCCCCCCTCTTCTCCCCGATCCTACTTCCGGCTCTCGCCTCATATGCTTCGAGAAACGGCCTTTTAACATCCCCTTCCTCCCCACCCTTTCAGGTTTCCATTGTCACTTCCAACAACAACGCGGGTTCCAGTCTACCCATTGATCAATCGATCTCACCACAAATCAGAAACGAAGTCGTTAAATCGTACAAGAATTTCTGATCTTGGTGGTCTTTTTTATAACAACACCTAAAGGCAACGGTATCCTCTTGGAATAGGGTTACTGTTTACGACAAGGGACACTCATCGACTCCGATTTTTCCAACTGCTGAAGTAACAACCCCAATAAACTCAGCCAAAATGTCGTACTCGTGGGTCGGTGCCCCGACCGTTTTCAACGGAACAAATGCTGAGACTGGTGGTGATTCTGGTTTGTCTCTCTTGCAGCCACCACTGTCAACCGGTTTTAAAAATCGCTTTACTGACCAAGCCTTATTTTCAAACAGCTGTGGAAAACTTGAATCAATGGTACCAATCCGGTGATCAAGGTTACATCCTGATTTGTTCCGCAATGGTAATGATCATGATTCCTGGTCTGGGGTTCCTCTACTCTGGACTGGCTCGTAGAAAGTCTGCTTTGTCTTTGATTTGGGCTTGTGTTGGATCATCACTTGTGATTACCTTCCAGTGGTACTTTTGGGGCTACTCTCTCGCTTTTTCAAAAACTGCCACCAATGGATTTATCGGAAACTTGAAGCATTTTGCGTTGTTGGATATGTTGGCCGTACCAAGTCCTGGGTCACCGCTGGTTCCGGAGCTCTTGTACTCGTTCTATCAAGTAGAGCCCATTTTTCTATGAAGAAGCCAAGGGCTTTGGCTAATTAGATGCTAGATGCAATTCGCCGGTGTTACTGTCGCTATTGTTATGGGTGCTATTGCCGAGCGTGGGAGAGTACTGCCTGCGATGGTTTTCTCGTTCTTGTGGGCAACGATTGTCTACTGTCCTATTGCATGCTGGGTGTGGAACGTCAACGGGTGGGCATTTAATTATGGCGTTTTGGATTACGCAGGTAAATCTTACATAACAGAAACACCACAAACCAGGGAAACCGTGTAAAACTAACCAGATGTTCGTGCACGCATAGGTGGTGGACCTGTCGAGATTGCTTCTGGTGTCAGTGCTCTCGCTTATTCTCTTGTACTTGGGAAGCGCCAAGAGAAGATGCTTCTCAACTTCAGGCCTCACAACGTCTCGCTTATCACCCTTGGTACAATTCTCCTGTGGTTTGGATGGCTCGGATTCAATGGTGGTTCTGCCTTCGGTGCAAATCTCCGTGCTGTCATGGCTTGCTGGAACTCTAACCTTACCGCTGCTTTCTCTGGAATTACCTGGACCTTGCTCGACTTTAGACTTGCAAAGAAGTGGTCAATGGTCGGTCTTTGCTCAGGTGTTATTTCGGGACTTGTTGCCGCCACTCCTGCATCTGGATTTCTCTCACCCCACGCGAGCATCCTACTAGGAGTTGTAACTGGTGTCGTCTGCAATTATGCTACAAAGAGTATGCCCCTAATTTCACCATTGACTTATAAATTTATACTGATATCCGTACAGTTAAGTACTTTGTTCGCATCGACGATGCTATGGATGTCTTCGCCGAGCACGGCGTTGCTGGAATGATTGGTCTTATCTTTAACGGTCTTCTCGGCGCCGATTATATCATTGGGCTCGACGGTGTTAACAACGGTATTCAAGGTGGATTCCCCAACAAGAACTGGAAGCAACTCTACATCCAGATCGCCTACATTCTCGCCGTCACCTTGTACTCTTTCGTTGTCACCCTCGTTCTCTGTCTCGCCATCAACGCCATCCCTGGACTTCAGCTCCGTGCCACAGAACAGGCGGAGCTCTTGGGTATGGACGATGATCAATTGGGAGAGTTCGCATACGACTACGTTGAAGTCCGCCGTGATTACCTTGCATGGACTCCTGCTAAGGAACACTTCCATGGAGGAGCACCTGTGGCGGCCGGCGATAGGCACGGGATTGCCGCTCATAGTGAAATGATTGAAGGTCGTCAACCAGCTGAACTATCAATCAGCCCTGCACCGAGCACAGAATCCAAGTCGAAAGCGCACTAGTTCTTTCCTTTTTCTAAGACTCGTTTTTTTGTTTTTTGTTTTAAGAATTTTGTTTGGGACTTTTGGATAGCCGGTTTTTCTTCTTCTTTTCTACTTCTTTTCTACTTTTTTCTTCGTGTCTCGCGATTACCATTACTCTTTATTTGTTGGGAAATTCTGCGCTGGGTATATTTGGGTTTTCTTGGTCGGTCGGTTGTTTGGCATCGTTTCGTTTGGGACTTTTTATCGGGTATTACTGGCTGGACTGGGGGAGGGTGGGAGAAGTTGGTGTTCATAGTCGCATAACTTATTTGTATGTATGGTATATACCATTATAAACGGACGAAATTTAATTGAGATGCAAAATTATTCCCTTTTCTTGGATTATATTAACTTGTACTTATTTGGCTAATTATCTATAGAAGTCACAAACCATCTCGGCCCCTCGCTTGGTAAATAATTTGTCTCTCCTCTTGGCGGGCTTATGACAATTGCTTGTGACAATAACTTTCTCCCGGCTTATCAACCCTTATCAGGCACGAAAAACCCTTGGCCTTGAAATCTATTGACAGAATTCTAGCGCCCATCGGAGGACCCGCTTGCGATCTCCCAGCACCCGAAAACGACTCCCAGCTTGCGTTGGTTGCTACTTGCTTAAAGTACTTGCAAGGATGAGGTGAAACTAGACGGTTCCTAGTTTCCTCCTACTCTAGTAGCTAGCGACAAGGAGACAATATCCTATCTTCCCTTCAACTTTGCCACTTTCCAGCACTCGGGGGAATACGGAGCCGGAGTTTTGTGTGGGGAGCCGAATTTAAGGGCCTCGTTCTTCCTTCAGCATCTTTGCAGAATGGAGTAGCTTTGGACGAATTGGGGTTTTCATTACGTTTATTTGGATGTGTTGGGAATTCTTATCTGCTGCCAGGGTTTGATTTGGCTTGGCTTGTTTTTTTTTTGGCTGGGCACTGACGAACTTTGGGGGCCGGGCCGGGGGTGGAGGAAGGAAGATGGGGAGAAGTGACGTTGGGGTCTGGTGCAGACACAACACAAATATTGCCTATCTTTAGTTTGTGGAGGCCGACGTCCCTGGACGGAGATGCTATGCTATCTACATACCTTACTTATCTCTACTATTTATGTGCCTGTTCTAGAGTTATACTGACCGGTACCTATATTACTCCGGGACGGCACTTGTAGGATATTCCGAAGATCTAGATATATCCTTTTTGGGGTTGACATCATTTCTTGTCACTCGTGGCGATCACGGATTGGGAAGCTTTGAAGGTTGTTTGGTTGCTGGGATTGAGCGGGGAGTGCTAGTTGATACATGTAACGATACTATCTAGCTTCTGAGATTCACTGCATACATTCATTATCAATTTATATATATATCCAGGCCTAGGTTCTTTGGGGTAAATACATGTATGTAGAAAAGATACCGTGCATATTACCAAAAGAGTTGTAGCCGTCGCTAGTAGAAACCATGCTCTGCAAGCCACGATACTTGGCAGCCGTGTGTTCGTGTAGCCGCGTACAGACTAGCATCGCGGGTTATCACTCGCCATCATGGGCGGTCACTCGATGCCTTTTTTCTTTTCGGAAAGAGTGTTTATTGTTGTTGTTAATTCATTGATTGTGTTTTCGGCAAGAATAAGGTTGACGCTGCTGTTTTGTAGAGCGGGGAATATGCAAAAAGTAGTTTTACCACCGGTAGTAAGTTCTTTTACCATATATCGGTGGGCGGTATAAGTGCTGAATTTCAGTCCTTAATGTGCTATTCTATAATACATTAGTGCATGATCAATCGTTTTTTGCTGGCTGTATAGGTACTGAATTTTAGTCTTATCCTGTGCTATCTCCCCCTGTCTTCCTATTTATTTAGCTAATAACATTAACTTGCGTCCGCACGCAGTTTGCGTTTTCTGTATTCCTTACTCGTGTTCTCGCCCCCGAGCTTTTAAAGGGGTTAGTTATTGCCATGGTAACTTTTACAAACATCATAGCTAGTACAGGTACATACTTTAGTAATTGAATACCAAGATGAACCCCTTTAGTATTAGGTGGATTACTACTTTCCTTTTAGGCGGGGGTGGTGCATGCGGGGCGTTTAAGAGTTCTGTTTGATCTCCCCCTCCACTGCAGCCTATACCGGGGCCAGTATAGCATGGGGGGTGCGTTGAGCCGAGCCCATATCTCTCCCCCTCCCATAATACCCTGCCTCCGGGGAGTGGGAGAAAAGGTCTTTCTATGGCCTACGGGCTGTATGCATGTATGAAGTATCAATTAATTAATCAATCCCTTTCCACAACGGATTGAGGTCTTGAAATTTGCTTTTAGGTATATATGGGGGATGTGGGGATGAGCTAGGAGAGACATTATCGTTTGCCTACATAATTACCATATAAGGGCCGACCGTTGGGGGGCTTTAATTTATATACCCAGATAAATCCCGTATATCGGAACATAGTGACTAATAGTGATGATGATATATATATATATATATATATTTGTTAGATTCGCATGGAAACCACTCATCAACAAAACCACCCAAGTACGGCGCACAACCGAATTTGTGGGGTGCTTGGTCAACTAGCCGTAGCTTTGTTTTATAAACAGAGCCCAGCTCTGTCCGTAGAGATAGCCGAGCTTTTCGGGCCTCAGTAGTAACTGTTGGCTTTTTATGTAAAAGCAGTCATTTCCGCAACACACAACATCACTCGGAAAGTCACGCAAATATTGGTTTATTGATAACAACTCATACATATACTTTATATAGTCACGCAGATATATTTTGGGGGGAATATTTTTGTTAATTGTTTTCTTGTAGGTGGTAGTTGACAATTGTATTACTTACATTCATTCGTAGGCTCGTACGTACCCAGCAAGCTGCTCGTCGGGGATGGTTACAAGACTATTTCGTCCGGTATACGTACATATATTTGTTGTTTCCCCCCCTTACAGCTTTCGTCCGCGTCGAACGGTTTCTCGACCATCCCCGGGAGGTGACTCGAACCCACAATGGCAGATTGTGTTTAGCTTGTTAGGTTGGTTGGGTGTGTGGCTATCACGCGGCCCGAGCTTTTCTTATATATGCAAGTACCCCGTAATGTCACTGAGGCTGCCTACTATATACATAAGTATCATTATAAGCATTGGCTAGGTGATAGCTTTACATTACCATGTCTAGCCAGCGGTGGCTGTCTAAACAGTCGTAGTCATGCATAATATCAGAGATGTAGGAAGTATTACATAGCTCAAGTAAGCACTTAGCTTTTACTTGAGTCGTCGATGTGGTTGTGGTATTCTGGGCCACAGGCTACATCCGTTGTTCCTGATCATCTCGAGACCGTCGTGGTCATATGAGTAGAAACAGAGCTTTTGGGGTGTTGCTTCTGTCAAAAGACCTTCTACCTTACTATATGAGTAGTAATACGATGCTTCTTTACCAAAGCAAGACTTTGCTTTGTATCTCTTAATTGAAATTGATCGGCTGATGTGTACATATGGGTATTCCAGGGTTGTGTATAATAAGGCTATACATTCACTTTATCGGCTCGTTTCTAGGTTGAGCTCAACCCCATCAAACCGGCTTTTTTAATACCGTATGATTTCGGGTTTTTGTCTGCTCTTCCTTTTTGCTCGTAAAGCTGCCAAGCCCTCGCATCGGCCATATGTATATTTTATTTGGGCGGGTCCAGTTGGTCGTGATCATTCCCCCTATTAAATAGCGAAAAACTCATCAACATTTCTAGTAGATACTCCAACAACGCTACCTGAGAAACCCGCGGGCAAAATCTCACAACATAACGTAAAGTATGTTACACGAACAAACCCACCCCCACAACGCAAAAGGTGCCAATAAAACAACAAAAGGGCTGCATAAGAACCTCTCAACTAAGCTATACATGACTTTTCAACCTGAAGCTATAATCGCCGCCAAACTCCAGCGCCGCATTCGCAAACTGCTTAGTCTCCACCTGCACCCACTCCTGCCATGGCCACCTCCTCTCCGAGACCACGACGGACAGCATTGCCTCGAACGTTTCATATGCAAACTTATTCCCGTGGCCGGCGGAGAGGGGGCAGTTGAGGGCGATCCATCCCTCATGGTTCTACATATAAAACACATTAGTCAAGTAGATTAAGCAAGTTATGTACCGGTTGATGGTAAGGGACTTACGGCAGGCCCACTGATGTTAACAACGATCCTCTGGGTCCCTATTAGATTATTGGCTCTTAAGGACATGGTTCCGGCCTTTGAGTCATGTTCCTCGTAGCAGAATGGAGTCGGTAGGCTGAAGGGGAAGAGCGTTGCTGGGGGCGCGAACGAGATTGAGTACTTTGGGGAGCGATAACCGAGAAGGAACGCCTTCTGCCCGAGAATCTTTCCACCTGCGAGGCAAAAGGTCGATGTTTCGGCCCTGTCCTTGGGGTCGGAAAAGCCCTGGATCCTATCAACGGGTAATCGTTAAAACCTGAGACACCAGAAACAGACATCAACTGATTTAATTTACGTTGACAACTAGACTAAAATGCTCTTGGGAAGGAGAAAGTAATTACCAAGTCCAGCCAGCAGGAAAAGACACTCCCCAATTTTTCTCAGAGTGTGCAATCCCCGTTCCCTGCAACCAAATATCACCACCCCTCTTTACAGTATACTCGGCTACACTCTTATGCGAGAAGACGTTCCAGTGTAGCGGGAGCAGATGCACCAAGCTACTAAATGCGCCCTCGGGCGTGCTCAGCACATCCCCTCGCGTCCAAGGTGCCCTCTCGGTGATTCTCACTTCCACTTCCACCACGCCTTCGTGGCCGCCCGGCGGCTCAGGATCTGGGAGACGGAGCGAATACTTCTGCTCGCCTTCTGCAGTGCGGCAGTATCCAATCCCGTCCGAGATAACGTGAGTGAATTCTTGGGACCCACCTGGCCTGCGCTCGCCGAGGACGTCGGTGATTGTAGGGAACGCATGAATCTGGAGAGCTTTGTCTTGAGGTCCCGACGCTGGGGGGATGTGAGAGAAGTGGACGTAGTGAGGTTTGTCAGCTGCTTGACGAACAGAGGAGAAGATGATAAGTATTGAGCCGTGAGATGGAGTGACGATACGAGTGTAGTAACCTTCGAAGGGTGCGGTGGGATGGGGAGCAAAGTGGTCGACACCAGGAAGGAAACGTGAGAGTGGCGTAAGAGAGAGTAAAAAGTGAGCAGGTTCCGTCAAGAGGGCGGCAAGATATATAAGCATTTCAGGAGAAGGTTTTATTGCTTATGGGAATGCTATATATCTCGAGAGGGAAAGGTTGTTGACAACCAAATAAATGTACCTAGTATTGTAATATGTACCGGCCTGCGTCGGTCTCCAGATCCGTCAGTCAACAAGTATTCGTGGTTCGAGTAAAAGACGGCATGACGTCGTGGATCTCGCGGCTCAGCGGGACTACCCGTTCGCTTAGACTAGTGAAGGTATCCTAGCTACATTTATGTAAATTTATGTATTACCCCCGTGCACGAACGTTTGTGAGTGGACATATCCCAGTCATAAACAAAATTTCATATCGTTTATAAATTATTCCATTTAATTCACGTCCGTCTGTAAGTCAATACTCCCTTGGTTGCTGTTAGAGACAATTCCGCTGAACCTTGGGTGCAGCAAGTTTTACTCTGTCCAAGTCATCTTACACCGGCCTCCTATCATAGGACCCCAATTGGCCAGCCAAAGCTGATCAGATACTCCCCAGGCCCGGTCCATCCCGATGCGACTTTTTATAGATCCGGCATGGCCCGCAGGTGTGAAGGCAGAAGCCCACCGTATCCCGGGGTCCCCCGCATGCTGGAAGCCTGGAACCTCCGTATGCACAAGCTCCCGCAAGGAGAAAAAAGAAGTTAAGCATTATAGGCGGAGAGTAAATCATGCTTTCTCCTGTGTATCACCACTTGTATGAGGATCGGGACCGAAGTCCAGCTGGACAAAACCAGGCGGTAATCCCGAGTAGAGAGGGGCAGTACGAGACTTGGTTGGTTAACTGGCTATATGGCTACATGGCTACTTATAGACATGTCTTATATCCTAAGTAATACTGTGTCCTCATGGTAGTGACATACTAAGTAAGTATTTAAGCACAGTACCGGAAATGGGCAAAAATTGACCACCGCATTCCAGTCATTACGGTAAGAATAGGTATTGATGCGGTATCGATATGCTGTTGTACTTATGATGCCGGTTTAAACCGGTATCCTTGACCAATACCGTAGCCCTATGGTTACATTTTTACTCCCATTTCCGAGACTAGGTACATTATGTACGTGCTGGAATCCAGGCCTAGGCACAATGGTTGCTCCTAAGTACATACTTACTTGGCACGGAGGCAACAGGCATTACAAGTTTAAGGCACCGAGTGATTGTTCGTGACCCTCATCTGGGGAGTCCTCGCCTCCTTAGCTTCTCATCAGGCTATTTGAACCGTTTATATAATTTAAAAACGTGGAGAACATGAGTACCGTGGCTACTAGCTAGATATCAGCTGGTATATCGTGGCGAGGGTTGTGGCATAGGTATAAGTACCTGTCGACCTTGTGGTTCTGTCGTCTTTTTATTTGTGTCGGCACTTGCTAGCCAAATTTGGCAAGTTGTCTTAGACATGTTTAACAATTGATATGTCTGTACGACTGCATGAGTTTCGCTGGACTCATATCATGACAGGTCACTCGTTATGGATTGTAAATATAAATATTGCCCCAAATCATGCTATCACAAGAGACATTAATACTAAACTTCACCGCAAGTATTTCGGCTCGCCGAAAGTATGACATAAGGTCCAATCCCATAGCTGCGTGGACGCATAAACTGCGTAGATATCTGGCCATTAAATCACTAATAGATCCGTGCTATGCGGTTTCACACGTTAGATTCCACAAAAGAGGGTGCTAGATCAAGGTTCGTAGGCCTTATAATAGAGATATCAGATTTGTGTGGGATCCGGGAGATCAATTATTTGATAAGAGATCGAGGGATAATAAGATCTGTTAGTAAGCCACATAAATTTGCTTTTTTTTTTTTTTGGGGGGGGGGGTCAGCGTTCTACTGACGGACGATGGGAGATTACAGTCTCTATACATGTAGCGGCTTTAAAGAATCACCATTCTGATGCTGGTTGAATGAACACTAGGCAAAAACATCTACATATAATAAATAGTAATTCAGTATAACCCAATACACGGTAGCCATAAACGTACACCTCCATGTGCCTGCATGTAGACTATAGTACCACTCTATTCCAAGGTAAACCATCTACATATGATCTCTATGTCCTACATATACTATTGATAATACAGAATTGTAGCCACCGAGGTATGTAAATACATGCACCCTAGATCGACCTGTAAGGGGTACCACTCCACTACTGAGGCTCAAAGTACAAACAGTTCAATCTGAGCCTCAAAGAACATGCGTGTACATATGATGTACAGAGTCTAAGCAGTTGAGTTGTTGCAAAAGTGAGTCTTGCGTGACCCAAGTACACATAGTCCTATTGGCCCTTAAAGGAATTTTTTTTCCTGTAAGCATGGGGATTCTCGAGGGCCAGATTTCCCCCTCCCCTCGAATATGTAAGTACATGTGGTGTTACTTCTTGTATATCATGTAACTTTAAGTCTAGTATTAGTCGTCCGAACTAGCCCTAATTGGGTTTAGTGTCGTTAAAAAGTTTAAAGGGGCAAAGAAGTCCACTATCATCATTATAGCTATGTACTTGTATGTAGTTACATTACCATAGGCTGAGAGAACAGTGGGAAGCTATTGAAGACAGAGGGAAATACATAGTATACATGTATGTGCCTGACAGAAGAATGCACTGTTAGACTCTACGATTCTATTCGCCCGGTTAGAATTGGCGATTGATCAATTGTAACTCCCATATGCACATCTGCCGAAAAAAGCAAAAGAGAAATGTGATTTTGACTAGGGCTAGATGGTGAACATAACTTTTTGTGTAAAGAAGGGTATGAGGTATGAAAATAGGAAGCACACTATAGGGAGGCATTTAAAGCAGGGTTTTGGGGAGGGGCTTCTATAAAACATGTTATTGTATGTAGGTTTGATCAACTCTAAGGCGGTTATACTAGTTGAAGCGGATCGAAAGGACAAGGTCTACAATCACGGGAGTTATAACGGCAAGGAATGGGATATATGAGGGATGGGGAGATATTTTGCTTTCGAATATATTGATGATTTAATGGGACACCGCCCTGCAGCTGTGCTAAAGCTATGGTAACTTATACCCCATTTGTTTGTGCTGCTGTACGTAGTAGTCATGGTTATACCGGTGACGATTATCTTATTTCAATTAATAGTACCTCATCTATTATGTTCTAATAGAAAAATGGAAAAACGGATAGATCGAAGCTTAGAGTAAGCCGACCTCAATATTCACTATTCCTAGTCACGATCGTGAGGCGGCCAAAAAAGAAACTACCTTATTGATGATTGACTTTACGAGCTCGGTCTTGGCTGGTTGTAGAGGGCAGTTCGCAATCTTAGGGTAGTAAGTACTGGTGGGAGACATACCTTATCTGTACGTAGTGGCCGAGTGGTATTGAAAGGTCTTGATTATGTACTCATAAGCTCATGAATATATCGATATAGTTTTGATTAAAGGGCCGCTTGAATATTCATTCCGAACCACATTGCCAGTTTGTAATTTAGTGGGGCCTAGAGTTTTGGCGGTGACACAGGCTTCAATTATTCCGAGTTTTTTCTGACCCCTAGTTATGTCTCTAGAGTGGTTTTTGGCCATTATTTTTTTTTATCTTCTCCTCCCCACACCTCCACCTCCAGCGCCGCCACCACCAGTCCCTGCAGCCATATCCGCCATATTGACCACCTCACCAATACCCGCCTCCTCTTGCTCGTCCTCCAAGGCTCTGATCTCCTCTCTGCATGCCCACCACTTATCCTCTGCAACTTGGAAGGCGGCCTTTCGAAGTTCCTTGATTGTTTTTGACTTTTGGCCAGCCGAGGACTCAAGCTGTGCGATGAGAAGATCTTGCCATGCAGTTGAGGTTCGGGCAAAGAACTCGCGGAGTGTTTCGAATGGACGCGGGTGAGGGGTGGGATCGAGGGTCTCGTCGGGTGGTGCTTCCTCCTCATCTTCAATGATTGGCTCTGGAGCAGGTTCGGGGATATTCTCCTTTCCTTTCTCCTTTTTGCGCTATTGGTTGGACGAATCACTGTTAGTAAGGATCACACACAGCTTGGGGCTTGGACGTATCGCACCTTTGCTTTCTCTTTTCGTCTTGCTTCGATCTCTTCTTCGTCAATGACGATTTTTTCAGCTTCTGCTTCATCGTCAACGTCCATTTCGTCTTCGTCTTCCTCATCCTCGTCTTCATCTTCGTCATCGTCCTCATCCTCTTCCTCGCTGTCCTCCCAGACAGTTTCGTCTTTACGGGAGAAGATTGTCCTAGTAACTCAACTGTCAGAAACGGCTGCAGAAGGTAACAGTGGGGATTGGTTCCTACCGAACGCCATCAAGTCTACCTAGGTCAATGGCAAACATGTCATCCATCATGAACTCTCTATCACCCTTCTCGAATGTCCCTCCATAGCCATAGAGTACATCGTCCAGTACAGCCATTGCGCAGTTGAACCTCTTATGGGGCAACTCTAATGACAGCTCTACTGGGGCTTTCTTTTTTTCGGGCTCGTCAACATCCATTTCTACCTTCAATTGGGGTACTTCGGAGGCCATCTTCCCAGTCGCCTCCAGGGCTGCAAGATTCCGCAGCAGTTCTTCCTCATCTTCCCTTGCCCTGTCTCTTCTACCCCCGCCTCTCTCCGCCACCCTCTTCTGCTGTGTCCGGGGCTTCCGGAGCACAAGAGGAAAGAAGCGATTCCGGTCCGTCCCCCACGCAAACAAGTCGTTGAAAAACTCGCTATCAAGGGCCTCCTCCGTCTCCTCCTCGTCCCGGACGCCGCCAAACAGAATCCCCCTCCCCTTGTGCCACGCCATCGTAACGCCAACACGGGGAGGGTTCGGCGGGTTACCGGGCTTCTTCCGGCGCTCCCAGCGGACCTTTGTCAGGTCGGGATCCATCCGGAGCAGCCATGTGTCTTGATAGATGACGGGCTTGTAGGTCACCGACTTGCTGCTCCCCTGCGACTTTGCGCCCTTCTTGCCTGCGCTGGGCAGGGCGGAGGTCTTTACACGGGCATAGCCGCCGTAAATGACCGCGCCCGTCTCGTGCGGCAGAAACGAGAAACTGGATCTAGCCTCTGGGCGCTGGGCATGCGCCGGGAACGAGATCTGGGTCCACGTATAATGGGTCGTATCGAATACCCACAGGTCCGCTAGATACTTTGGCGTCGTGGATGTGTCCTGGAAGCCACCCATCAGGAGTATAAAGTTCTTCCACGCGACCATCCTATGGCCGCTCCTCGCCGGCGGCGTCCCACCCCCGGCCTTACCGCCGCTCTTCCCCTCCACGCGGTTCCACTCGCGCGACGCGCAGTCGAAGCGCCAGAAATCGTTGTAGTGGTAGAAGGTGCCCTGCTTCGGCGAGCTAAACTCCCCGCCAAAGAGCCACAACGAGCCGCTGCCGCCGCCGTGCGGGCTGGGCGTCACAAAGTGGCCGGACCGGGGGAGCGGCGAGTTTGGGGAGGTGATTTGCCGCCAGTCCTCGCGGTCCGCGTTGAAGATGTAGAGCTCGTTGAAGAACCTTGCGATCGACCCGTTGAACGTCTCGCCGGCAAACAGGAACAGCTCCTTCCCGTTCGGCGAGGCCGTCAGCGTCGCGTTCGCCCGGACCGGGGGTGGCTCGCTCAGCGGTGTTTCGGTGACTTTGAGGAATTGTGCTTGCTAGAAGGAGAGAAAATCACACATCCCACTCCGGATTTCATCGTCAGCTCAAGCTTTAAAAGCGCAGTATATATATATATTTATATATAGCTGATTCAAAAAAAGAGTATTCACCTGCAACGCATATTCCGCAAGAACCTGGTCAAGATCCACATCCTCGGCCGCCTCTTCGTCGGGGTTGTTCTTGCCCTTCTTTGTGATCTTCTTCTCCTTCTGCGCAGTCTTTCGGGCCGTCTTTTCGGCCACCCGTGCCTTTTTGTCGACCTTCTTCTTGTCCTTTTTACCAGCCATTTTCTTTCGGAGGTTAGCTAGGTCTTGGATTTCAAAACATTTTGCGGGACCGAATCAAGTGGGGTTTGTGATGGTTACCCTGCCAGTGTGTCCTAACTTTTTATCTGGAGCCTCAAGAGGTCAGGATGATCATTGATGGTGACAGGGTCTAACAAGTATTAATTTCTCAAATAGGGTGATGGAGGTATAAAGGCTAAGGTGCGCTGCTCGGGTATGACTCCGTGGCGCAACGGTAGCGCGTTCGACTCCAGATCGAAAGGCTGCGTGTTCAAATCACGTCGGGGTCACACACTTTTGCTTTTCTCCCCCTTTTTACCCCAGCGTATCCTTCCTTGGCAATGGCAAGAATGTCCCACGAGTGATGTGTGGTGATCCACCGTCTGTTGGTTGGCTCGGGTGCTTGTTTGTGGTGGGCCGTCTCTTGTTTTTGGGCGTCCTGGATAGACTACGACTGATCTCGGGCCAACATCCCTCTCCGCTATCGGTTATTTTTTTTACTGCATGTAGTTGGGGGGGGGGAACCTAACCCCCCATGAAAAGCGGGCCAGCCAGACGCTCATTGATACAGAGCACCATCATCAGCAATATAGAACACCGCATCTGCACACCACGCCATCCACCCACAACCCCTCTGTCTGCCCGGACCTGCGCGCACATCGCCGAGAGCACCCACTGCGCCGTCGGGCTGCTGAGGGTTTGTGGGGGGGTGAGTACATGTAGCTATATAGGGTGGCTGGGTGGGTGGGTAGCTTCGTATAGTTGCTGAGCTAGGGTTGTGGTGTTGAAAGGCATCGGGTTCTAGATATAGATTGGCCTGGGTATCTTTGGTTGGTTGATCGATCCGCTTAATTACCAGACCAAGTGACATGGTAATCTCCCCCAGCGAGCAACATTCATGACAAAACGACCTCGACCTCTTAGTCTTCTCAGCCGCCGTCCGTCTCTGCAGACAGCTTTGGTCGGTCGAGAACCAGCTGTTGGTGCGCGCGCCCAGTGCCGGTGTTCATGTTGGGGTTGTTATTATGGCCAGTAGTTGTGGTAAGCTAAGGGCTAGCTGGACTGCTCTGGTGTTGTGTGCGTTGTGTAGAAGGGTTACTGAATTGGGTGTTGGTCGAGGTTTATAAGGCAATCAACATAATCAAGGGCCGCCAGGCGAGTGATACGACATGACGTAGATACTCCGTTCATTTATTTATTTATTTATACTTCTAGATACTCCTCTGACAGACTTATATTATAACCAACACCAGAGAGAAACGTAAATCCACTCAGTACACAGAGCCTACCGGAAAGGAAAAGCCCCCCCCTTCGAAATGAAATCCGCCAGGAACGCCTACTTCAACGCCATAAAGGCCGCCAAACAACAACACTGGAACAACTTTGTAGCAAACGCACAAACCAGCGATGTATGGAAACTGAAGAAAATGGCTTCAGGGACGGAGGACAAGATATCTCTCTCCCCAACTCACATACCAAAGACTCCTCAACCAAAACCTCATCAACGCCTTCTTGCAGACGAAGAAACAACCCTTCCACTACACCGACGCTCCCCCATCACCCTCTCTGAGGTCCACTCCGCCTGGCCTCTACCTCACCTCTCCGCCCAGGCACCATCCCTCACCCTATATGGAAAGGGGTCATAAGACTAACCTCCTCATTACCAACCTCCTTAACTAACTACTCACCCACGGCTACCACCTCGCTCTCAAAAGCGCCAATATTAGCTAAACCCAACAAAACCAGTCACGCGTCTGTCAAGTCTTTCTCCTGACAGACACTCTCCAAAATACTAGAAGATTGTCACCACCGCCGCCACCATCGCCAGAAGCACCGGCCTAATCCACCTCACTAATGCGGCTCAGTGGCGGGACTCTCAAGCGTCGGACGCCGCCACCACTCTAATCAGCGAATGCAGATGCAACTAGCAAAGCTCAAGGTCTCCACCTCTTCTTAGGCGTCAAAGGCGGCCGATCACGTCTTTCAAACCAACGCTCCGGAAACCCTTCACAAAGGCCACGTCCTACATCATCAACTGGGTCATCTCGCTTCATGTCAGACAGGTTCATCACTCCTCTATAAAGGATCACCCAAATCACCCGCCAGCATACAAGTAAAGGTCCCTCAGGGCTCCCCCATCTCCTCCTCTTCCTCATCTACATCAACTTCCTACACCATGACCCCACCCAGGGATCTCCTCTCTACGTGAGCGACCTCGCCATCACGGTCGGGTCCGCCTCCTTCCAAAACAACATCACAGTCCTTCCAACCACTACAACAAGCTAGCAACTGGCATAACCCCAACATTACTTTTCGACACCCAAAACCATGCCTGGAGGACCCCAAAGACAGGGACCCCATCTGCCTCCTCCCCATCACCATAGGAAACCAAACCATCCAACCGCGCTCGTCAAATGGATTGGGTTCTGGCTCTCCTCCTTCAACCCCAACGAACACTACCTGAGGAGACTTGCAGCCGCAAGAGCCTCCTTCGGCATCACCCAAAGATTCTCCTCAGCCGGCAAAGGCCTATCCTCAGCTAACTGCAGGAAAATCGCCCTACTCGCAATCCGACCCATGCTCACTTACGGAGCTGCGGTTTCATGGATGTGCTAGGTTCGGAGGGCTGGAAGGATTATCACGGGTGGGGTTATGACGCTATGCATGGGAAGGATGAGTCAAGATAGTTTCTACGGGTTTCTGTTACACGGAGGAGTGAGTCATAAGCGGGTTCTGGCGGACAAATGAGTCAGGCTTGGCGGAGGTGGTGGCTATATAAGGGAACGACGCCTCTTTCTGTCATTTCTTTCTTTTCCTTTTCTCTTCACGCAACGTCTTGTCTTTAGTATCCAATATATTATAGTCACTGTTATAAATCAGTGACTATCGCTGCTCCCTATTCTCTTCCGATATCTTCCTCCGAAGTATCACAACTCTCCGTCTGCAGAACGGCCTCTTTCTGACACCCCTGAGATTACGTTGCATCGTCATCTGCACTGCTTCTTACCAATGTCCACCCCAGCTCCACCACCTCCCGGTCGCGTAGTGGGCGGGGGTCACCCTGAGCGGAAACTACCAGATCCCTCCAACCTCGAGTTTGAGGCCGTCGAGGATAAACACCACCACTACGTCACATCCTCACCCTCTTACAGGAAGGGGACCACGGAAAAGCAGAAAGAACGCCAGGGCGCTTACATAAAGGCAGGAGTTGACCGCCCAGGAAGCAACTCATCGCCTCCCATAACCATACTGATGCATTAGAAGCCCAGGTTCGCACTCCTGAGTTTCAACTCACTGCAGCCCGCCCCACCACCTCCACCACCTCCACCACCCCCACCACCTCCACCACCCCCACCACCTGCGAACCCCCCACTCACCACCTTCCGTCAAAAGTTCCCCGACTTCAAAGTTTAACGGGATCCGAATAACTACCAGGATTCCTCAGCCTCTCCGCACCAAACTCAGGGTCAACCATGATAGGTTCTTGAACGAGGAGGCCAAGGTCTTCACGCAGTTAGTCGGTTGAGGAAGGCACTGACCAGGTCATCCCTATGGCCACCGATGCTGCCCCATTTGCATCGGGTCGCCGCCTTTTGTCAGATTTCTAAGCGCCCTTGGAGATCCGGACCGGCGACAGCCAGAAGGAACTCCAAGGCCTCTCCGCCAAGAAAGCGAGACTTCGCGACCTACCTCACTCAATTCCCACGATCATGGGCCAACTCGACTATAACGAAGAGGCAAAGAAGGACGCCTGGAGACAGGGTTGTCTGACGACCAAGGACGCGATGATATACTGCGACATAACTACAGAAGGCTTCACGCCATGTCAGAGACTCACGACAATGGATAACAAAATCAGTAGGAAAGATGCCCACAAGGCCAACTGAACCCCATGCACTTGCTTCCCCACACACCACCACACCCCTCACACACACCAGGAGGCCTCGCCCCCATGGACCTCTCCGCTCTCCAAGCTCGCCCCTGCCGCCCCCACCCGGGGAAGGTACACACCATCAGACGCCCGACAGACCACGCTGCCGGAGAAAAAAATGGAGGATGGAGGCGGCGCTGTGCCTACTGTGCCGCCCCGACCACGTGTCGCCAACTGCCCACAAGGCACTCGCCCCGTGGCCCTCCTCCAATGAGGGGGCTGCCGTGTCTGCCCCCCCGCCCGCTCGGTCGAGGCCCGGCTCCTTCTTCTTCTTCTTCTTCCAACGGATGTTATTCTCTCTTCTGGTAATTCGGGTTTCAGTAGTCCCTGGTCAGTATCATGGCCCTGCCATTCAAAGGAATTTTTCTTTATCTGCGTTTTTTCTATTTCTGGGTTTTCGGTTTCAGTTGTGGCAGAGGAGAATTAAATGGAATCATCTAGTTGTAGCTTGTAAAATCGCTCACAATAAGAACTCTATTTCCACCCATGCTATGATTGATCACGGGAGCCTCGGGATTCGCGATTTATCGATGAAACCTGCGGCGCCATCACCAACTTCCTATCCTTTCCTAAAACCCCGAATACTTGAAGTCATCGGAGGCCTATTGCCTCTGGACAAATCACTTCCATATGCCGCGTCCCTCTAATCGCCGGGTCTCATCAGGAACAAATCCTCTTTGTCACCAAACTAGGGCAGTACCCTGGTTCTGGGAATACCTTCTACAACATCCGATGCTACCCTTAGATTCAAGAACAATACGGTGGCGTTCGACTCAGAATTTTGCAAGGAAAACTGCACGCCACACCCGCCGCCGGTATTGTTCCAGGTATCAAACCCCCAACCTATATGATAGGACCCGTTCCTTCAGTCGTCTAGCCGCGAAAGAGACTACAAATTTGCAGTATAACACTCCACGACATCAACAAAGCCCTTCTGAAAACCCCAAAGGCGAGTGGAAACAAAGGATCCCAGATCGCTATCACAATCGACTCAATATGTTCGATGAAGCTTGAGATCTACCACCACGCCGCCCCTCGACCACAAAATCCCCCTCAAAGAAGAAAGAACCACCATTCGGCCCCTCTCACGGCATGTCCAGGGATGAACTATTGGCGCTCAGCGATTACATCATGAGAACCTCTCCAAGGGCTTCATCGCGCTCATCTCCTGCGGTGCACGGTACTGTTGTCAAAAAGGCTGATGGGTCGCTTAAACATGTGTGGACTACCGTGGATTGAATGAGCTGACGGTTAGAACCGATACCCACTACCTCTAATCCGGGAAACACTGGACAGACTATCAAAGGCTAAGTGGTACAAATTGGACTTGCGACAAGGATACAATCAGATTGAATGGCGAAGGGAAGAATGGAAAACAGCATTCAGAGCAGCGCTATGGTCACTTTGAGTACACCGTCATGCCTTCGGCCTTACCAGCGCCCTTGACGTTTACACTTCATCAACGATTGCCTCCGAGAACACCTTGACCAATTCTGCACTGCATACTTGGATGACATCCTAATATACAGCGACTCCCTCAAAGAACATGAGCAACACGTCGAAATAATACTGGAAGCATTACAGAAAAATGGGATCCTATTGAAGCCTGAGAAGTGCGAATTCCACACCCAAAGCACCACTTACCTCCGGACTGATTATCGAACCAAGCGGTATCCGTATGGACCCTCACAAGGTATCGGCAGTACAGGAATGGACCACCCTAAGGCGGTCAAGGATGTACAGGCCTTTCTGGGTTTATCGCCAACTTTACCGCCGCTTCATATTCGGATTTTCGAAACTCGTAACCCCCCTAACCAGGTTGACTAAAAAGAATGTCCCCTTCTCATGGCCCCCGGAAGCCGAGCTCGCGTTCCAGTCCCTGAAAAAGGCTTTCACCACCGCACCCATCCTAATGCACTTCGACCCCGAAAAACCAATCACGGTAGAAACAGACGCATCCGACTACGTCGCCGGTGGCGTACTCTCCCAGCACGACGAGCAGGGCAAACTCCATCCCGTCGCCTTCTTCTCCAAGAAACATACACCGGCGGAGTGCAATTACGAAATATACGATAAGGAACTACTAGCTATCATCAGGTGTTTGAGGAATGGAGGCCAGAACTGGAAGGCGAAGCACCCCATCGAGTTATCTCCGACCACAAAAACCTCGAATACTTCATGTCTACCAAACAACTAAACAGGAGACAAGTGAGATGGGCCGAATACTTATCGCGCTTTAATTTCACGATCAAGTACAGACCCGGGAAGCAGAGTGGGAAACCGGATGCATTGACTAGGAGATCAGGAGATCTCCCTGAGGAAGGGGATGAAAGATTGTTGCACCAGAGCCGCACAGTCTTGAAGAGGGAGAATTTGGATCCTAAGCTGAGTTTGTTAGCGGGTTCTTTGTCAAATGAATCCGCTGAAAAAACGCCTGGAAAAACTACTAAGCGAAGGATATCTGGCTGACCCATTCCCAAAGAATACTGGACCTCGGCAGACAGACCTGAAGCACTGCAAGGAAATATCGCTGGCGGAATGCACTGGCGAAGACGCCTACTCTATCGGAAAGCATCTACATCCCGACTACCCACCACTAAAGCTGGAAATCCTGAAGCGATACCACGACGCCCCTCAGCAGGACACCCAGGTAGGGAAAAAACCTTCGAACTGATCAGCAGAGACTACTACTGGCCAAATATGCGCGACTACGTTGGTCAATACATCCGGAACTGCCACACCTGCCAGCGAAGTAAGCCAGCAACACATGGGAAGTTGGGAGTTCTCCGACCGCTACCCATCCCGGAACAACCCTGGAGAGAGATCTCTATGGACTTCGTCACGGGTCTGCCAGAGAGTCAGGGATACGATGCCATACTAGTAGTTGTGGACCGGCTAGCGAAGATGCGTCACCTCCTACCCTGCAACACCACCGTCAATGCAAAGGACCTAGCCGATCTCTACCTACAACATGTCTGGAAACTACACGGCCTTCCCACGCACATCACCTCCGACAGGGGCACCCAGTTCACCGCAAAGTTCTGGAAGTCTCTCTGTAAACAACTCCAGATAGAAGCGAGAATGTCGACCGCTTTTCACCCGGAAACAGATGGCCAAACGGAAAGAATGAACGCAGTGATGGAGCAGTACCTCCGGGGATATGTGTCATACCAACAAGACGACTGGGTTAAGTGGTTGCCAATGGCGGAGTTCGCAGCAAATAATCAAGTCTCAGCCTCTACTAAAGCTACACCTTTCTTCGCCAACTATGGGTACCACCCCCGATTCACGGTAAACCTACAAAAGCCAGACAGAACCCCCCCGAGCCTGGACTCCCACAACTTTGCAGAGAGGATGAAGGAGTTACACAACCACCTACGAACGCAAATAAGGACAGCTCAAGACCAACAAGAAAGCTCGGTCAATGCAAAGCGCATCCCCGCCCCGCGATATGAAATCGGAGACATGGTATTCGTGTCCGCAAAGAACATCCGTACGAACCGGAACTCGAGGAAGCTCGATTGGAAAAAGCTGGGACCCTTCCCCATCCAACAGATCATCTCCCCCTATGCCTACCGCTTGAACCTCCCGCGCTCGATGAAAATGCACCCCGTTTTCCACGTCTCTATCACGGCGTACCATGAGCTACTGCGGAGGAAAGGATATTGTGGAATCGGGTCTCGGGTCTAGGATTTCTCTTGGTGTTCTATGGGTTTCCGTTACACGGGTTATGAGTCATCCCTAGACAGGGATTAGGAGTTGTATATATAGTCATTCTGGGACCTTCCTTTGTCTTTTCTTTTCTTTCTTTCCTCTACGCAACCTTCCTGTTACCAACTCTCGTTCTAGTTTCTTTAGTTGTTACTTTGTTTCTCAGTTTTGAATACTATCGTCATAACCCTTAGTCATCCTCGTCATCGTGCTACCTCGTCTTGGCCAGCTTCTACCATAGTCTCTCGCAGTAGTCTTGGCATGACCGTGGTGCGTGTCTTCTATTGGTATCTCCGTCTACATCACTTTTGTCGCGCTGCCATCTGACTATCTGTCCCGCGACCTTACTCTCGGTTAAGTTACTTTCTCGTCCTCATCTCCGCCCGTCTTCGCCTTTGTGAGCTTGGATTCAGTTATAGTCTCCGTCTCGCCCGTAACACTAAGGTTCGTCTCCCACGCCAACCTTCACAACACCAACCTCGATGCGCCACCATGGTCCTCAGCTGGGAACGTCTCCCAATGAGGACTGTCGCCACCTCGTCTTCTCCCCGGTCCCTCGAATCTTCTTTCCTGAGCGGAAAGGTTTCTATTACTCGGCCTCGTCCCCAAGCCCATTGGTTCAACATGGGCCACCGCATCGATCCCGACCTCCGTCTCCGTCCTCCGTCAATACGCTTTGAAATATAAGCTCAAGCGTGAGCCACATTCTAAGGCCACCTTCACTCCAACCTCTCATGCAGCTCCATATTAGGGCACCCACCAGCGTCCCCCACGCACGCTGAAGCCATCATTCGTGGCCGTGACCCCACCTCGCCACCACACCATCTGCTGCCGAAGTCACAGTTCCCGTCAGCTCCTGGCCGCTGAATCTTGGCGCACATACTTACCCACCGATGAGGACTGCGGTCCTGAACTCACGGAGCTCATAGCCTCATCTCCGAATCTTGGTCGTGATTGGACCAACCTCCCGACACCCGCACCAGGAACCTGCTGTATGTACAGCCGGCCAGGAGGTCATTTCCGACCTCAACCAAGAAATTGTCGACCTCAAGCTCGAGGTTGAAGAATCCCTGGTCGAAGAAGAACCGGCGCGCCACTGAGACGCCTCGCCACCGCCGACTCTGACCTGCGGAAAAAGATATCCATATCACCTCGTCGCGAAAGCTAGAATCCTGCCAACGCCACCATCGCTAACCTCCCGCCCGCCACCACTTGCCAAAGCACCTCGCTCTATGGCCACAGCTCTCGCCTCAGGATCGCTCAACAACTGGCGCAACCAGTTGAACAATCAATGCTAAGGTCAGCTTGGTGAAAATGGCAAACCAAAAGTCCCGCCACCCACCTTCGTCGTCTCCGCTGCTGCCGTGTCTGAGGACAAGATGTCCGAGGACCAACTAGTCGTCACCTGCTCCGTCGCCCAGAACTCCGACTCCTTCGTGCCTACCTACGCCCTCATAGATACGGGAGCGTCAGGATACGCATTTGTTGACCAGGGGCTTACCGGCTGAAGAAACCACGCCTACTCGAGGTAATCGACGGCAGGTTAATAGAGTCAGGAAGGATCACCCATATCGCTAGGCTCTCGCTAGACATCCATGGACACCAGGAAACCGCCCCGTTCTTCGTCACCAAGCTGGGACACTACCCAATTGTTATGGGTATTCCCTGGATACGCCACCACGACCTTGCCCTCCGTCCCAAGACAAATCAGGTCATTTTCGACTCTGATTTCTGCACCCAGAACTGCTCGGTCTCCCGCTCCCCGGTTATGGCAAAAGGAATCTCGATCTCGCCCCCCGATAGTCCACTGATACACATCGCGGCCATCGGGGCAGTCCCGTTCGTAGGCCTCGCCCGCCGCCGTCAGAACCACACCTTTTGCGCCTCCCTCCGCTCCATTGACGAAGCTCTCCAGAAGAAACCGAACCCCGACCCTCTGGCAAACGTACCTAGAGAATTGTCGGAGTTCAGGCTGCTGTTCCAGGAATCTAACGCCACGTCTCTGCCGCCCCACCGCCCCCACGACCTCAAGATTGTACTCCAGGACGGGAAGGAACCTCCCTTTGGACCACTGTATGGAATGTCACGACCAGAGTTACAAGCTTTACGGGACTATATCACAGAAGAACCTAGGAAAGGGTTCATCCGTTACTCAGAGTCCCCCGGTGCCCCGTCCTGTTAATCGTCAAAAGGCAGATGGATCCCTTAAACGTGTGTGGACTACAGGAAGCTCAATGAAATTACTGTCAGAACCGCCACCCTCCCCTCATACCAGAGACACTGTTCCGTCTCTCCAAGGCCAAGTATTATACCAAGCTGGATCTTAGGTGGGGATACCATCGATCAGGATTCAGGAAGGCGATGAGTGGAAAACGCGTTTAGGACCCGTTCTGGCCATTTCGAGTACAATGTTATGCCCTTGATCTAACCAATGCCACCACGTTCCAACACTGGGTGAATGATCTGCTCCGCCCCTACCTCGATCACTTCGCCACGGCTTACCTGGGCGATATCGCGATATACTCGGAAACTTTGGAGGAACAAACGACCGTTCAACAAATCCTCAAAGTTCTACAGATCCACGACGCCCACCTCAAACCAGAGAAGTCTGAGTTTTATGTCGAGAATAAATACCTCGGTCTGATCATCACCCGGAAAGGCGTCAAGATGGATCCTAGCAGGTCTCAGCGGTAACGGGATGGGAAACACCCACCAAACTTAGGGAAGTCCAAGAGTTCTTAGGTTTTGCAATTTCTACCGGCGATTCATATCTGGCGTCTCAGAGTTGTCTCACCGCGGCATTAACCAAGAAGGCGTAAAGTTCCATTGGTCCCCAAAGGCAGAAGAGCATTCCAGAAGCTTAGGGCGCATTTACCTCGGCGATATTGGCACACTTCAACTACGAGAAAGAGACTATAGTAGACCGACGCTTCCGACTATGTCTCCGGGATCATCGTGTCCCAATCGATGATCGAGAATCCTGCACCCAGTGGCTTTCTCTAAGAAACACTCGCCAGCGGAATGCAATTCTGAGATCTATGACAAGAACTACTGGCGGTCATCTGGTGCTTCGAGAATGGCGCAAACCTAGAGGATCTAAGTTCCCAATCAAAGTTCTTAGCGACCACGGAATCTGGAATACTTCATCAACCAAGCTCCTCAACCGCCGCCAGACCCGATGGGCTGAATTCCTGTCTCGTTTCAATTTAAATCAAATTTAGGCCAGAAAACAGGAGGAAAACGGACGCATTCAGCAGGAGGTCAGGAGACCTGCAGAAGGAAGGATGAAACGTCTCACGCTTGGGTCATGAGTCGTGATTGAAGAAGGGGAATTTAGACGCAGGAGTCAGTAAGTTTGTTCGCGGGTTCTTTGTTAAATGAATCCGAAGGAACTGTAAAATTATTATTAAACTACAAAGTTAGACAGTTTTCACTGATCCTCATGCATGCTCACCAAGCAAAACACTCCGAAATCTACATTGTAGAGAATGTGCGGAAGCGGAAGAAACTTGCTTTACAGGAGCATAATACGTCACCCAACCTCGACGAACTCCATTCATCGCCTGCTTCACAGGGAACCTGCGACAAAGCCCTCAGCGGACACCAGGGCGTCAGCAAACACATTTCATCAGTCGCCTTCTCTTGGCTTACTTGTGAGAGATCGTGGACGCTATGTCTTGGCCTGTAACGTCTCCATGACAAAAGCGCATGACGGCGTTCTGAGGTGTTCTCCGCCCACTCAGTACCCAAAGGCCCAGTAGTCTGATGTATCAATGGACTTCGTCGCGGGACTCACATGAAGCAAGGGTTTAATGCCATCCTCGTTGTTGTTGGTATTAGAGATCGTCGCCATACCATGTACCAGGAATCCAGCTATTGATGTGGCCCAACATGTCACCAGAATCATTATGGAAACTCTGCGGCTACCGGAAACCATAGTCTCGGATCGAGGAACCGAGTTCGCGGCATTCTGGAAAGCAATGCGGCCATTTGGAAATTGCCTTTACTCTCTGGCGTTCCAGCACCAAGCAGACGAACAAGCGGAAAGGATCAGCGCAATCATGGAACAATACCTCAGAACTTCGTCTCCTATCAACGGGATGATTGGTAAATCTTTACTACCGTGGCAGAGTTGCGACCAACAACCGCGTCTCCGAAACCCAAAATTTCTCGTTTCAGGCAAGTATGGAAGGAACCGCGTATGACGTTCGCACCCTACAGCATGGCACCATAAAGAATACCAAGTAATGGTATGGCTAGAGAGATGGCACAGATTGTTGAATTCCTCTGTGACGAGATGTTTAGGCAGAAGATCAGGAAAAGGCTCGTGACGAATAGGATACAGAATCTGTGATGGGAGATAAGGTATTCCTCTCGGACTCGGAACCTGCAGATAGCGATCCTCGAAGAAACTCGACTGGAAACGCGTCGGCCGTATCATCAGAATGGTTAGCCCTTCTGGCTATGAACGCCTCACCACCTGTGAAAATCATCCGGTCTTCCATGTCTCGCTACTGTCCTCGCCATAAATAACGTCGTCCAGAATGCGCCACCCTCCGCCCGTAGAAATCGGCCCGAACAGGAATGGGAAGTCGGCCTTAATACTAGATTCGGCCTTGACAGCAGCTTAGAATACTTGGTTAGATCTGCGGGTTATGATGAACCATCATAAGAACTCCTCCTGACTCCTGGAAAGATGCTCTGAAGCGCAGAACTTCCACGACAGGTTTCATTTAAAGCCCAGCTCACTGCGAGTTAGGCCCTGAGGAGACCTAATCTATCACGTCATTGCACATAACTCATCATGGAGAAAGCGATATTGTGGAATCGGCATCTCGGTCTGGTGATTTTAAGGTTTCTATGGGTTTTCACATCAGTTATGAGTCATCCCTAGACAGGATTAGAGCTTGTATATATAGTCGGCCACGGACCTTCCTTTGGTTTTTTTCTTCTTTCCTTTCCTACTAACCTTCCTGCTTACTAACTCTACGCTTTCTAGTTTTTTTTACTTGTTACTTGTTTCTCAGTTTCGGAATACTATACGTCATAACCCTTAGTCATCCTCGTCCTCGCTACCTCGCTTCGCCTAGCTTCTACCATAGTCTCCTCGCCAGCCATAGTTTTAAATTTCACGATCAGTAGTCGTGTCTTTCTATCGCAGATATCTCACATCACTTTGTCCAGACTGCCATCCTGACTATCTGTCCCACTCCACCTTACTCCTGCTTAAGTTACTTTGCCCTCGCCCTCATCTCCGCTTTTCGCCGGGCTAACCTTGGTTGATTATAGTCTCCGCTCGCCTGCAGTCTCTACTTGACATCACCGCCACATGTCTGGGACAAAAGATTAATACCACCACCACCGTTATCGCGACCAGGAAGAAGAAAGACGGTTGAAGAGATTCTGGATTCGGCGTACCATGGAAAGCAAGGACTACAGTACACGCCAAGTGGACGATGATATACCGACCCTACTTAGAACCCGCCGACATCACGAATACACATTGCCGAGACCTTCCACACACAATACCCAAATAAACCAGGGTTCAAGGAATCAAGGTTCGCAGTGAGCTCGCTTGAAGGGGGGCTACTTTCATGGATGCAGGTCGGAGTACTGGGCGATTATCACGCAAGTGTATGACGCATGCATGGAAGGATGAGTCAAGATAGTTTTACGGTTTGTTACACGGAGGAGTGAGTCATAAGCTGGGTTACGCGACAAATGAGTCAGGCTTGGCGGAGGAGTGGTGGCTATATATAAGGAGAACGACGCCTACTACCTCAGATTTCTTTCTTTTCCTTTTCTCTTCACGCAACGTCTTCTGTCTTTAGTATACCAATATATTATAGTCCTATTTATAAATCAGTGACTATCGCTGCTCCCCTATTCCTCTTCCGATTGTTACGGAGCGAAGCGGAGACTATATCTAAACTAGCCAAGGTTCACAACCGAGGCGAAGACGAGACGAGGACGAGACGAGAGCGAGGCGAGGACGGGGCAGCGAGGGGACTTAACCGAGGAGCAGGGTAGTGGGACACAGAGTCCAGATGGCGAACGTAAGTGATGTAGACGAAGATACTCAAGAGAGTGACACGACGGCCAAGGTTGTATATTTAACGAGTGACTATGGCTAAGTCGAGACGGCGTACTACTAGGACGAGGATGACTAAGAGGATGACGATTCTATTCAGAGAAACGAGATGAAACAAGAACAACTAAAGAAACTAGAAACGTAGAGTTGATAACAGCGAAGGTTATGAGAAAGGAAAGAAGAGAAAAGACAAAGGGAAGGTTCATAGCCGACTATATATACAACTCCTAACCCCTGTCCAGGGATGACTCATAACCCGCCAGAACGGAAACCCATAAACACCAAAGAGAAATCCTAGACCCGAGACCCAATTCCACAATATCCTTTCCGCAGTAGCCTGCAGACGCAGATAGATTAGTCCCTCCGCGCCTAACTCCCAGAGGCTCGCTGCGAAACCTGTCGAAGTTCAGACCGACTCGGATGCCGAGGTCGGAGGGAGGCTGCCATGATGGCTCGTCAGTAACCAAAGATACCTGACCAAATATTCCAAGTGGTCAGAAGGCCGGCGTGAATCCAAACTGCATCGACCTCCCATTCTTGTTCGCCTTCAACTTCTACCGGAGGAGGCGGGTGTGTCGTTGGCCTGAGACGGGTTGTTGGCAGCGAGGACAGGAGTGAGACGTGAAATAATCGGATGGATTTTCATCGAACGGGAGGCTGATAAGGACTGACCATTCTTTGACCACATAGGGGCCGGCGCTTCCAGTCAGCTTTCTTCGAGGGTCGCTATTTCAATGTTTCGCTGAGAGGAAAACCCTGTCTCCTACTGCATATCTAGGGGCCGGGTTCTATTCGCGCTTGTCAGTCTTCCTGAATTTTCTGAGCCCGAACATCTCGTCACAGAGGAATTCAACACCAGCCATGCTCTAACCATACCATTGGCTGGTCTTCCTGGTCGAGATCCATGCTGTAGGGGAGCGAACGACATTCGTGGGTTTTTCCATAGTTTGCCTGAAACGGGACAGCTTGGTGGTTTCGAGAGTTGATGTTGAGAATTAATGCATGGGTAAGAGATTGACCCAATCGTCGCTGGTAAGAGACGAGTCCGGGCGTATTGCTCCATGATTGCATTAATCCTTTCCGCTTTGGCCATCCGTCTGAGTGGAAGGCTGTGCTAGAAGCGGGTGCGATTTCCAGGCGGTCACATAAGGTTTTCCAGAATTCTGTCAGAAATCGCGTTCCGCGTCCGAGACTATGGTTTCCGTAAGCCATGCAGTTTCCATACTGATTCTAGGTATATGTTGGCTACATCAATAGCGTTGGACTCCTCCGTGCGGTAGGAAGTGTCGCATCTTGGTCGAAGCGTGATCAGCGACAAGCCCAGGATAGCATTAAATCCTTGAGATGTCGAGTCCGTGTGACAAAATCCATCGATACGTCGGTCCAGGGGCCTTTTGGTACCGATAATGGAGGACCTTGGCAGGCGTGCGAGAACTTTGCTTCTGAGAACAGGTATTACAGTTCAGGGGCGTAACGGTCGACATACTTCTCATGTTGGGAAGTAATAATTGCGGCTGATGATCGAGGTTTTAGCGTCGTCCTGGGTGTCCGGCGGAGGGCTTGTCGTGGTGTTCCTGTAGTAAGCGTAACTGGAGTTCGTCGAAGTCGGGGACGTAGATCGCGTTCCTGTAAAGCAGGAAGCCTTCTTCCGTTTCTATGCATTCCGCTAACGAGATTTTCTTGGAGTGCTTGGTGCCGTTATGGAGCATGGTGAGGACTTGGTGTGGGAAACTGTCAACTTGGTAAGCTTGGGTCAATAATTCTTTACAGTGGGCGTTCCTTCAGCGGATTCATTTAACAAAGAACCCATGAACAAACTTAAACGACTCCTCGTCTAAATTCCCCTTCTTCAACACGACTTGTGACTGGTGCGTGAGGCGTTCATCCCCTTCCTTAGGCAGGTCTCCTGACCTCCTGGTGAGTGCGTCCGGTTTTCCTCCTTGTTTTCCTGGCCTAAATGTGATGACGAAATTCTCGTGGAAGGGTTAGGTGTATGTACCTAACCCTGTGCGTTTTGGTGCTATTGTATCAGGGGAAACACTCTAAGGAGGAAGGGGGGCGATTCGCCAAGGCGAATGTCAAGGGGGAGAAGGGGGATGTGGTGGTGGGGGTGGGGGATGGGTGAAGGTGAGGGTCAGTAGGCTCTAGTTCCTGATATCTCTTGCTACAGTCTACGTTTATACTGAATAGGGAATGCTCAACCTATCAGGTGGACGTAATCGTTTCTTCTGAAGCTGCGTTATGTTGGACTTCTGATGGGCGTGTGGAGTATCTCTTGTGGGGAGGGTGCGGAGAGGGACAGCGAGGAGCAGCGAAGAGCAGCGGGCGAAAGCGAACAGCGAAGGAGAGCAGCGAAGGAGAGACGAGAGGCAAGCGATTCTTGATAGAATGTAAGTCTGGCCTGCCTCCCGAAGGAGGAGGCAGGCGGAGGCGCGGTGAAGCTGAACTCTGAGTGTAAAGTATGTAATTGAAGTATTTACTAGAGTTCAGATGAGAAGGCGTTGCGTGAGAGGAAAGGAAGACAGCGTGGTGTGTCCATGACCCTTTATAGTCCTCCCTACTTGGCGCGACTCCTTCACTCGAAAGAAGTGAAAGAAGGAAACAGAAAGATCGTGTGACAGCGATCGCCGGAGCTCAAATGGTAATCAGGGATGATCTGGCGTAAAGAAAAGGAAGAAAGAAGGCGAAAGACAGCGATAGAATAAGCTATACAGGGGTCTTGGGGCACAAGTGGCTAACCGAAGACCAAAGGCCCAATGATCAATCCTTCAGCGTCTATCTGGAAGGTAGCATAGTGTACCGGCAGCCAGCCTGAAGCACATCCGACTCAAAGGGAAGAGAGAAGCGAAGCAAGGAGAGCGAAAAGAACATCATCGGAGTTGTCCACGAACAAGAACCCTGGCGAGTACTGTCGGGGATGTACAGGTTAAGAAATAAGCGATGCTGCCGAAAAGAAAACCCGCCGAACCATGGCGATTAACATCTTGATCACGATCTCTAGGGAGAATCGCTAACAAAGCCTGCCATTGTCACTGTCAGCGTGCTTGGCCCTCCATCTGCCGTGTTTGTCAGGAGACCCGTGATCTGGGTACCGAATGTATCATGTGATGGTCGCCGAAGGTTCGTCCAAACTTAGGTATAAATGTGGGGGTCAGTAAAGGAAGTCAAAAAATTTCCAGGAGCGTCGTCCAGCGGGTTCATTTGAAAAAACCGACAACAAACTATCTTAGCTAAAAATAGGTGTGGGCAATGAAAGTTAATAAAGGACTCGGCGGAATTATAAGGCACTCCTTTGACAGGAGGCGGCGGAAGGGGTGATGGTGAACTCCGAGGTGGAGTATAGGAACCTCCTTGTGACAGGAGGGGAGGCGGCGGAAGGGGTGATGGTGAACTCCGAGGTGGAGTATAGGGACCTCCTTTTGACAGGAGGGGAGGCGGCGGAAGGGGTGGTGAGGCTGTCGATTGTCCACGGGGTGGTGTACAGTTGCGACCTGGGAAGGGGGCTTCTAGCATGGTGTAAAAGCACGATATCCCTTATGGGCCCTGGCGGGGTGTGTGCGGAGGTCTTGGACAATGAAGCGGAGGCGGAAGGATGGTGATCGCTTGTCGAGGCGGCGGAGGGTGTGTGAACTATCATTCCTATTGGGAAACCAATGATTGCTTTCCGTAAGTGGTCTCTCTTCGACTCCCTGTAGGGAGCCAGAGCGTTCTGGCGTGGGTGGGGAAGTGGTGGTGGTCGAGTGAATGGCGCGAGGAGGGCATGTCTAATCTCGTGGAAGGGTTAGGTGTATGTCACTGCTTGTGCGTTCTAGTCTATTGTATCGGAAAGCTTTCTAAGGAGGAAGAGGCGATTAAGCGCCAAGCCGATCGAGGGAGGGGGGATGGTGGGGGGGGGGGGGGATGGGTGAAGGTGAGGGTCAGTAGGCTCTAGTTCCTGATATCTCTTGCTACAGTCTACGTTTATACTGAATAGGGAATGCTCAACCTATCAGGTGGGCGTGTCGTTCTTGCTAGACTACGCGTTATGTTGACTTCTGATGGAGCGTGTGGAGTATCTACTTGTGGGAGGGTGCGGAGAGGGACAGCGAGGGGAACAGCGAAGGGAACAGCGAGGCAACAGAAGCAATGAAGGAAGGAAGCGAAGGAGAGACAGCGAGGAGGCAAGCGATTCTTGATAGAATGTAAGTCTAGCCCTTTAGCGTGAAGCTGAACCTCTAGTGAGTGTAAAGTATGTAATTGAAGTATTTACTAGAGTTCAGATGAGAAGACGCTATGTAGAGAGGAAAGGAAGACAGCATGGTGTGTCTGCTGCCCTTTTATAGTCCTCCCTACTTGGCGCAAGACGACTTCTCTCACCGAAAGAAGTGAAAGAAGGAAACAGAGAAAGATATAGACAGATACGATCCTCGGAGTTTCAAATGGCCAATCCGAGATGATACAGCGTGAAAGAAAAGGAAGAAAGAAGACGAAAGACATGATAGAATAATTGATACAGTCTTCGGGCACAAGTGCTAACCAAGCATCAGCTACCAATGATCCTTCAGCAACGCCTATCCTGGAAGGTAGCATAGTGTACCGCAGCCCAGCCTAGACGACATCCGACTCAAAGGGGAAGAGAGAAGCGAAGCGAGACACTAAAAGAACATACATCGAGTTGTCCTCTAACAAGAACCCACAAAGCGAAGATCGTCGTGGATGTACAGGTTAAGCGAAATGAAAGATTAACGCCGAACATAAGAAAACCCCGACCAACCAATCAAGCACCGATTAACATATACTGATCCCCGATCTCTAGGGAGATCGCTTAACAAGCCTCCCATTGTCAGCTGCTGACCCTCCAAATGCCTTTCGTGTTTGTCAGAGACCCGTGATCTGCCAGGATCAATGTATCCACGACAGTAGGTTCTTCAAGGTTTTCATTCCAAACCTTAGGTATAAATGTGGGGGGCCAGTAAAGGAAGTCAAAAAAATTTGCGAGGAACAGATCCAGCGGGTTCATTTGAAAAAGACCCGACAACAAACTATACTTACTTAAAATAGGTGTGCAATGCCCAAAGTTAATGAGGACCAAGCGAGATAAGGACCTCCTTGACAGGAGGAGGCGGCGGAAGGGGCGATGGTGAACTCGGCGTGGAAGATAGGAACCTCTCAGACAGGAGGGAGGCGGCGGAAGGGCGATGGTGAACTCCGGCGTGGAGATAGTGACCTCCTGACAAGGAGGAGGCGGCGGAAGGGTGGTGAGGCTGTCGATTGTCCACGGGGTGGTGTACAGTTGCGACCTGGGAAGGGGGCTTCTAGCATGGTGTAAAAGCACGATATCCCTTAGGGCCCAAGAGGCGGCGGGTACTTGAGGTGCGGACAATGAAGCGGAGGCGGCGATGATGATCCTTGTCGAGGAGCGGCGGAGGGGGGTGTGTGAACTATCATTCCCTATTGGGAAACCAATGATTGCTCCGTAAGTGGTCTGCTACGACTCCCTATTGGGAACCCAGACGCAGCCAGAAAGGGGAAGGTGGTCCCAGAGTGAATGGCCCGAGGAGGACGCAACGCATCTGCGGAAGGGTTAGGTGGCATGTACCTAACCCCGCGCGCTGGCGTTATTGTATCAGGGGAAACACTCTAAGGAGGTAAGTGCGATTTCGCCAACGCCGAAGGGGGAGATGTGGTGGTGGGGGTGGGGGATGGGTGAAGGTGAGGGTCAGTAGGCTCTAGTTCCTGATATCTCTTGCTACAGTCTACGTTTATACTGAATAGGGAATGCTCAACCTATCAGGTGGACGTAATCGTTTCTTGCTAGACTGCACGTTATGTTGGACTTACAATGGAACGTGTGGAGTATCTACTGACCGAGGGGAGGGTGCGGAGAGGGGACAGCGAGGGGAACAGCGAAGGGGAACAGCGCAGGGGAACAGCGAAGGCGAACAGCGAAGGAGAGCAGCGAAGGAGGGCAACGAGGAGGCAAGCGATTCTTGATAGAATGGGGAAGCCAGCCCTGCCTCCCGGGCGAGAGAGAGAGGCAGGAATGAAGCGTGAAGCTGAACCTCTAGTGAGTGTAAAGTATGTAATTGAAGTATTTACTAGAGTTCAGATGAGAAGACGCGTAGAGAGGAAAGGAAGACAGCACAAGGTGTGTCATGCCCTTTATAGTCCTCCCCACTTGACAAGACGACTCTTCACTCGAAAGAAGTGAAAGAAGGAAACAGAGAAAGATACATGTGACAGATGATCCTCGGAGCTCAAATGGCCAATCCGAGGATGATACAGAAAGAAAAGGAAGAAAGAAGACGAAAGACAGCGATAGAATAATACAGGGGTCTTCGGGCACAAGTGGCTAACCGAAGACCAAAGGCCCAATGATCCTTCAGCAACGCTTCATCTGGAAGGTAGCATAGTGTACCGCAGCCCAGCCTAGACGCACATCCGACTAAAGGGGAAGAGAGAAGTCAAGCGCGAGACACGAAAAGAACATACATCGAGTTGTCCTCTCAACAAGAACCCACAAGCGAAGATCGTCGATGTACAGGTTAAGGAAATGAAAGCATTAACGCCAACATAAGAAAACCCCGCGACCAACCACCGCGACCGACATTAACATACTGATCCCCGATCTCTAGGGGAGATCGCCTAACAAGCCTGCCATTGTCCCTGTCAGCGTGCTGACCCTCCAAATGCCTTCGTGTTTGTCAGGAGACCCGTGATCTGCCAGGTACCGAATGTATCCATGACAGAAATTGAAACGAGACAGGAATTCAGCCCATCGGGTCTGGCGGCGGTTGAGGAGCTTGGTTGACATGAAGTATTCCAGATTCCGGTGGTCGCTAAGGACTTTGATTGGGAACTTAGATCCCTCTAGGTTTGAGCGCCATTCCTCGAAGCACCGGATGACCGCCAGTAGTTCCTTGTCATAGATCTCAGTAATTGCATTCCGCTGGCGAAGTGTTTCTTAGAGAAGAAAGCCACTGGGTGCAAGATTCCTCGATCATCGATAGACATAATCCCATGGAGACATAGTCTGGCGTCGGTCTCTACTATGGTCTCTTTCGTAGTCAAAGTGTGCCAATATCGGGCCGAGGTAAATGCGCCCTGCTTCTGGAATGCCTCTTCCGCCTTTGGAGACCAATGGAACTTTACGCCCTTCTTGGTTAACGCCGCGGGAGACAACTCGAAAGACGCCAGATATGAATCGCCGTAGAAATTGCAAAACCTAAGAACTCTTGGACTTCCCTAAGTTTGGTGGGTGTTTCCCATCCCGTTACCGCTGAGACCTTGCTAGGATCCATCTTGACGCTTCAGTGATGATCGACCGAGTATTTAGTCTCCTGACATAGAACTCGTGACTTTCTGGTTTGAGCGACATCGTGGATCTGTAGAACTTTGAGGATTTGCTGAACGCGTCGCTTGTGTTCTCCAAAGTTTCCGAGTATATCAGGATATCGTCCAGGTAAGTGGCTGAAGTGGTCGGCGAGTGAGCAGATCATTCACCCAGTGTTGGAACGCATGGGGCATTGGTTAGGCCGAAGGGCATAACATTGTACTCGAAATGGCCGTGAACGGGTCCTAAACGCGGTTTTCCACTGTCGCCTTCCTGAATCCTGATCTGATGGTATCCCCACCCAAGATCCAACAGATAATATTTGGCCTTGGAGGCGGACAGTGTCTCTGGTATGAGGGGAGGATGGCGGTTCTTGACAGTAATCTCATTGAGCTTCCTGTAGTCCACACACAAGGGATCCATCTGCCTTTTAACAGGACGCACCGGCGGGGACTCGAAAGAACGGATGAACCCCTTTCCTAGGTTCTTCTGTGATATAGTCCCGTAAAGCTTGTAACTCTGGTCGCGACATTCCATACAGTGGTCCAAAGCGAGGTTCCTTCCGCCCCAGTACAATCTTGAGGTCGTGGCGGCGGCAGAGACGTTAGATTCCTGGAACAGCAGCCTGAACTGCGACAATTCCCTTGCAGACGCTTTGTCGAGGGTCGGGTTCGGTTTCTTCTGAGAACCTCGAGCGGAGGAAGCGTTAAAAGGTGTGGTTCTGGCGGCGAGGCCTAAACGGACTGCCCCGATGGCCGCGATGATCACGCTATCGGGCGAGATCGAGATTCCTTTCAGAATCGGGAGCGGGAGACCGAAAGAGTTCTGGGTGCAGAAATCAGAGTCGAAAACGACCGATTTGTCTCGGAGGGCGAGGTCGTGGTGGCGCATCCAGGGAATACCCATAACAATTGGGTAGTGTCCCAGCTTGGTAACGAAGAACGGGGCGGTTTCCTGGTGTCCATGGATATCCAACGAAAGTTTGGCGATGTGGGTGATCCTTCCTGATTCTACTAGCCTGCCGTCGATTACTTCAAGCAGGCGGGGTTTCTTCAGAGGTGTCAGGGTGAGGCCATGTTTGGTTGCAAAATTCTGGTCGATGAATGCATACCCTGACGCTCCCGTATCGATGAGGGCGTAGGTAGGCACGAAGGAGACAGAGTTCTGAGCGACGGAGCAGGTGACGACGAGTTGGTCCTCAGACATCTTGTCCTCGGACACAGCGGCAGCGGAGACGACGAAGGTGGGTGGCGGGACTAGCCCCTTTGGTGTGCCATTTTTTACCAAAGGGGCTGACCTTTTAACGCCGGCTGGGTTGATACTTGTTCAACTGGCTTATTACGCCAGCTGTCGAGGTGCGATCCTGGGAGGCGAGGTATCGCGGTGGTGAGTGACGGCGCGAGGGGAGTTTTGTTGGTGATGGGAGCAGGGATGGCGGCGTCAGCGATGGTGGCCTGGGATTCCCAGGCTTCGACAGAGGTGATGCGGGCGAATGTCTTTTTCCGGCGGCGAGGCCGAGGCGTGGTTTGGTGGAGCCAGCTGTACCGGTTGTTCTTCGCCAGGATTCTTCAACCTCAAGCTTGAGGTCGGCAATTTCTTGTTGGAGGTCAATGATGACTTTCATGGGCAGATACGGCAGGTTCCTGTGGGGAAGGGAGGTTAACACGATCAGATTCAGAGATGAGGCTGTGGGCCTCTGTGAGTTCGGGACCGCAGTCCTCATCGGGTAGAGGTAGGTGCCTGGCGGCGCCGAGGATGATGACAGTGACTTCATCGGCAGGGCGGCCGATGGTGTGAGGGTGCTGGGCGCCACGAATGATGGCTTCGCGTCGCGGGTAGGGGACGTCGGTGGTGGGTCTACGTGGAGCTGCCCGAGAGTGAAGGTGGCGCTTTAACGGCCAAAGACGCTTGAGCTTATATTTCAAAGCGTATTGTCGGAGGACGGAGACGGAGGGGTCGGGGCCGATGCGATGGCCCATGTTGAACCAATGGGCCGTGAACGAGCCGAGGTAACAGAATCCTTTCCGCTCCGGAAAGAAGATTCGGCGACCGGGGAGAAGACGAGGGTGGCGACAGTCCTCATCGTGACGTTCCCAGCTGAGGTCGACCATGGTGGCGCTAAGCCGAGGCGTGTTAAGGCGGGCGATGCGAGACGCAACTTTAGTGTTACGGAGCGGAGACTATATCTAAACGCCAAGGTTCACAACCGGCGCGAAGACGACGGTGACGAGACGAGAAATGGGCGAGGACGGGCAGCGAGGACTTAACCGAGGAGGGGTAGGTGGGACACAGAGTCAGATGGCAGAGCGAACGTGATGTAGACGAAGATACCAGTAGAGGACACGACGGCTGCGTTGCATATGAACGGCGACTACGGGCGGCGACGGCGTACTACTAGGACGAGGATGACTAAGAGGGATGACGATTCTATTCAGAGAAACGAGATGAAACAAGAATAACTAAAGAAACTAGAACGAGAGTTGATAACAGGAAGGTTATGAGAAAGGAAAGAAGAGAAAGACAAAGGGAAGGTTCATAGCCGACTATATATACAACTCCTAACCCCTGTCCAGGGATGACTCATAACCCGTGTAACGGAAACCCATAGAACACCAAAGAGAAATCCTAGACCCGAGACCCAATTCCACAATATCCTTTCCTCCGCAGCAGCTCGTGGTACGCCGTGATACCGATATACTTCCTCCTCGGAAGTATCGCTGAACTACTCCGTACCCTGCAGAACGAAGCCCTACTCCCTGACACCCCCCTGAGATGCGGTCCTCACTCCCACTTCTGCAATCAAACCCATGAACACCTTCTGGAACTCCGTCCTCCGTTGGACCACCGGGTGCTTCAGGGCAACCAACCGCAACGCTTTCAAGAGAAGCATGCCCCCCTAGAGCTTTCTACCTCCACTACCTCAAGCCAGAATACGTTAATCCGATACTACAAGCACCCCCTCCTGAACCCAGTCACAGGAAGGACAGCAATATCATTCCCCACCTCCTCACCAAACCGCATTATACTCCCACTCCGCCTCCTCAAAGGCCGCCTAACCCACCTAAAAAGTGGAACTCAAATGCCCGGAAAGGAGTCACCCACCTCCCAATCGAACAACTCTGCTCACTCATACGCCTCATAAGAAGCGCCCCACCACATAAGATGCCCCAACGCGTCAAAACCCAACTCATAGCCAACTGGAACTTCCACTTCCCACCACCACAATACTACCCCCACCCCATCACCCTCACACCCCCAACCTTTACCCACCTCCACAAGGTCATAGCCTCAGATCCACCAAATGAGAGCCGCAAAAGCTACCTGCGTGGTCAAAGATCCTGGATCAACGCCCACCTTCCCCGAACGCCCAAAATGCGCCTCAAGAGAAACCCTTCCCACACCATCCTTAGATGCCCCGCTCTAGACAAATACAGAACGGAGGACATCCACAATATCCAATCACTCAATGAGGCATGGGATAACCAGGACCTCACTATCATCCTAGGAAGCTTCATCGCAGCCGCAAAGATCAACTTCCCCAACACAGACACACTATCACCACCCCTCACAGGGTCATCCCTCTCCTCACTAAGCTCAGCCAGCACCAGCGAGTCTCAAATCCTCGGGGTCCCTTTCAACCCCATCTACGCATCTTAAGAAGTCCCACCCTAAGGGCACCGGCTCCGGCCAACAACAACTTTCCTATGTCACTCTCCTTTGTAGGTGTTTGGGTCTGCTTTTATTTCATTAAGGGGATAGCGAGTCGAAGGAGCACAGAGGTCTTTTATGCCATAGTTTATACTGCACGCAATGTTTTGTACCTTAAACAAATACACCTGATTTAAAAAAAAAAAAAAAAAAAAAAAAAAAAAGAGAGAAACGTAAATACATATGAAACCAACACAAGAAATTCAGCTATGAACAATCTCATCTACTATCTAACCCCCCCAATCCAAGTCCTAAACACTCCCCACCCCCTCACCACCACGCCCTCTACCCAGCCTCTCCAGCACCTCCGCCAGCTCCCTACTCGCACCCCTATGCGCCTCCGCCGCAGCCAGCAGAGCCCCGCCGATATCCTGCTCCCGCGCCCCCTCACCACCCGGCTCGGACCGAGCGCAGACGCCCTTCATCTCCGCCCTATACAGATGCAGGTTCTCCACATCCTCCAGCATTGTCCCCACCGCCGTCGGGACCGTAAACGCGGCCACGGCGCCGACCACCGCAAGGACGTAACATATAAACACCTACCCCTGTCAGCAACAGCCCCAGCACGCGGCACAGCAGCAGCAGACAGCAGGCATACATTCCTATTCCCGGCGCCCCTCGCTAGCTCCCCCCCCACGGCGCGCCACGCCAGCGCCCAATACAGCCCGAGCGTGAGCACATAGCACCCAATGGCGGCATTCAGCAGCCACGTGGGGACCCACAGCCTCGCCGCGACCGTCAAGCTGGGGACGCCGCGGCGCGTGAACGCTGCGCGCGCGCGCGCGCCGCCGAGGCCCGCGAGCCAGTAGTGCAGCAGGAAGGACGAGTACACGCTCATGAGCGCGAGCACCATCGCGCACGTCCACAGCGCCGTCACGCTCCAGTGCAGCTGCGCCGTGAACTCGTGCTGCGTCGAGGTGTTGGCTAGCTGTGCTACGAGCGCTGCGGCTACGGAGGTCATGCTGCAGGCGGTCATGCGCCGCGCGCAGTAGTCGCGTGCGGAGGCGTCGCTGGCTTGGAGTACGTTGCGGGTCATGGTGGATAGGGTGTCGGTCAGGGGGAGCAGGAGCGGGCGCAGGAAGACGGGTAGGCCGTAGGGGTCTAGTTGCTGTAATTATTCACATAGGTTGTTAGTCTATATAGACCCCCGTATATATATATAATGTATATATTATATTTCCTATATACTTCTTATCTACGCACCTTTGCCTTAGCAGCCCACCTCGCGCGCAGCAAGTCCACAGCATCCCGCAGCGTAAGAGACGAAGAGAGCAGTGCCGTCCCAGAGAAAGAGACCGCACCCGCAAGGACAGAGACGAGCGCCAACGGGTCTGCCATTTACTGTGTGTGTTATACGTATAGGTTATAGCTAGCGACGATGATGATGATGATGGGGAGACGCTCCTTCTCCATATTTAATTTATATACACCTAAGACCGCCTGTAGATCTTGTGATGAATTTTGATGCGTCACTCGCCCGGGTCGTCTGACCCCAAACTAAACCCTAACCCTGCGCGGTGCGAGTGACGGCTCGTGCGGCGTCTTTTGCATGTGCGGTGGCTGCGTTTCTGTACTTGGGGGGGGGGCGTGGAGCGGTTTTGCGATATGTACTTGTATCTAGTAGTAGTAGTGGTGGTGGTGGTGGTGGAGGTGTCGGGTTTAAGTGCAGAAAAATCATTTCCCCTGCTGGCTATGCATCTCTAACACAACCACACCATCCTTTACTCTGTAGCTAGACTGTAAACCAAGGTGTTGGACTGAAGGCGCCTCGAGTCAGAGAGAAGCAGGGCGCGCATGCTAATTGTGTTTATAAGTATATATATATAACTACATGTAATCTACAATACATGAAGAAGACGAGGTTCGAGGTTTGGCTGGGGTTTGGGTTTGTGTCCGCCTGGCTGCACTACGTAGCCACCGCCAGAGAAGCTAGCTAGACGAACCTCGAGAGCGCGCCGGGTGGCGGCTCTGGGTCACCACCCTCATCCTCTGCAGGTGGGTTCCTCTGCAGCGGTCTTGCGTTTCGGGCCGGGGCATGGTCACGGTATATTATACTATAATTGTAGTTATCAAACGGTTTAATGCCAATGATTGATGGAGCAGCTTATATTATTGTTGAGTGGGTGGTGGTGATCAGGTGTACGCTTGTCGGCGGTAGTGGTGGGACTGGCTGGTTGGTCAGGCTTACATACTAGTGCTGGTATGTACTCTCCATGTAATGTTTCGGTTACGGAAGGAGTCGATCGGGGCCGGTTGACTGTGTGTGATGCGGGTAGGTACAATCGAGTGACATGACATGACGGGGATTCTGTAGACGCCAATCGACACGGCGACATATATATACACCAGGAATATAGATAGATAGGTTTTGGTTTTCGGCATTCCCAACTACCAATTAGTATCTATTTATCTATCTACCTATCTCTCCATCTCTATTCAGCATCAGTATCAACACAGCACCACTATGTTTAGATTATATTACATGCGTATCAAAGCCACTTTTGTTCCCCCTCACTATATGATGTTTGTATCTTTAGCTTTTCCCTTACCATATGTACTTCTAGACCTCCGACGTCAAGTCAGGTCGGAGGACAATATCACCCAACCACAACACCAAACAAGGCCAAGAACTCCACCAGATACTCCGCCAGTCCCTGGGCCGCCAGCTCATCCGCCATCCCCCACTCCCTCCCGCCCTCCTCCTTGAACCTGTCCACGACAGCGGCGATATCCGGCCTCTCAACCCCAGCCAGACTCTCAAAGCCGCCAGCCTCCCTCGAGCGCTCCACATCCCCCCACAGCTCCGACCCCGGCATCCACCCGGTGGCACCCTCACACACGGCCATATGGGCCTTATTCACCCTCCCCTCCGCCCCACACACCGGGCACGCCCCGGGGGCCCCGGCAAAGATAGAACCCTGTGTATACCCCTCGATCGCACCGTAGAACGCCGCGATCCCAAAGCGCGCCACAAGGGCATCGATATGTGCCTTTGGCGGCATCTGGCGCTGCGTGTGTCTGTGGTAGTTCTCCGCGAATGCGGCAGAGGGGGCCTGCTCGGAGGCGGCGAGGATCCTGCTGCGGTAGCGGATCCACTGCGCGTATAGTACGGTTAGGTCCGTGTAGGGGCGCACGTTGGTGAGGAAGGAGAAGTCATGCTGGCCGGTGGCCTTTGCGCGGTAGGAGGTGATGAGGGTGATGCGGTCGGTGGTGCCGCAGGCGGGGAGGGCGAGGTGGCGGACGAGGCCGCCTTGGAGGATTGTGGCGGAGCCGGCGGGGGGTTGGGGAATCTGTTTGTTGGAGGGGATGTTAGTATACGTAGGGGTGGAAATTAAGTTTTGATAGTGGAAGGGGGTGCTTACGGCTTGGAGGGTGCCATCGCCGCGCTGGATGACTGTTTCGCCACCAATCATGTTGGTAGTGTCCGAGAGCATAAGGACGCAGACAAACGGATAGCTATCATAACTGTGTACCAATTCTCTCTGTCAGTATTCACACATACACATAGCTAACCAAAAACCCATTTCCAATAGAGACGAAAAAGCTTACTGCCATGGGATAATACTCCCCCCACCACCGCCCCAGACCTCCTCTTCAATTTCCTTCTGCCCCCTCGCCGGCACCACTCCACCACATCCCACCGCTCCGCCTGTAACCTCACCGCTCGTCAAATTCCCCGAGATGGCCCTTAGGCACTCCCCACGATTCATACCTTGGTATCTCTCCATATCAACCTGCACATTCGCATGTCCAATCTCCACCGTCTCCATGACGATCTCCAGCTCGACGCCCGCAGCATCACTCACGGCCCTCATCACCTCCGGGCACGTCCAGATCTCGCGGTAGAAGCGGGAATGCGCCGCAACGTTGCGGAGAATAAGGGTGCGGCGGCTATAAAAGCTCGCAGTCTTATCCAAGTGTGCAGTGTCGAGGAGGACCTTTCTGAGCAACGGGAGAGCAGAGGGGGAGAAGAGGGGGAAGGGGCTGGTGGCGGCAATTAGGGAGGGGGAAGTAGGTGGTTGCAGGAGGTGAAGGGTAGTAAAGGTATGTTTATGAGTGGGTGGTGAGATGGCCAGGTGTTCCTATTTGTTTTTATGCGTAGGGATGTTAGAATGGTTCTGAATTCTTGGAGAATTCCCAGGGGGGGAAGACTTACGGGGGCGGAGAAAATTGGCTGTGAATCTTTGAGAGACTCCTGGGTGAGAGGGTGACTACTGGCCTTGTTTTCGGGGATGAGTGGCTTTGAGGTGGTATTTTGGTTCTGGTTTTTGGTGGAGATTTTGGTATTGGTATTGATATTCCCCTGTCCGCTTTCGGTGACTTTTGCAAGTTTCTTGACTTGTTTGAGAGTGGTGGCAGCACTGTCACTTTTGTTCTGGCACCTAAGTAGAGGAGAATTGATGGTTCCTACAGCCATTATGGATGCTTTGGTGAAGATGAAATATCAACTAACTGAGAGGCGGAGAAGGGGGGTTTTTTTTTTTTCAAAAGAAGAAGCTGTTTAACAGATGAAGGAAGCGAACGAAGAGACGGAAGAGAAGCATCAAGAGGACGGACGGACGGGAAGTAAAAAAAAAAAAAATCTACGCTTAAAAGAGAGCAATACGTAGTACTCGTTATATATGGTTACGTAGGCAGGAGGACATTGTGGCAGCCTCTGGTATTCGTATACGCAGCGCAGATGTACGATATCGACCTAGAATAAAATATAAAACCATGGAGTAGGGAATGGCATAAAAAGTTTTCTCGTTTGGATCTTGGTGAAAGTGTTTTCGGTCTGTATCTTGAGGGTTTTTGAGCATTGTATTTGTACATATTCGGGTATATACATGTATCTTGCGAACGTAGCGGGTGCGTTAGTATATTCATGCTTTTGCGTTATTACGTATATGTATTTACCACCAAGCCTAGCGTTTTGATGGTGGGGCGTTAAAGATACAATATGATGTATATACATGCAAGTACATATCCTCAGGTCCTCTGGTCGTTTCTTACATTGTGGGTTCGAGATACGCTTCATTGTTGAGTTCATTCGCTTATTGGATTTACACTTAGCAGCACGACATAACCCTATTGTATAAGAAATACAATCTATTGTTAGTAATATAATGATTGATATAAATTCGTGGCCTAGTTAGTTCAAGTATATGCACAACATGCAGTCTATACTGCTTTTTGCTTTTCTCATACGCGATTAAATGCACACAACTCAGACCAACCCTTTCCAACAAATTGATCGGTCGGTCGGTCGGTCGACGTGCAAGATTTTCTAGCGCCTCATAGTTCACAGCTTATCACTCGGTCTTGGCTACCCGCAGATGCAAGTCCAATATTGCCTGTTCCGTACCCCCATTAGGGCTTTGGCTAAGTTCTTGCTAACTACATGTACTGTGGGTTTATTCTCTTGCCTCTTTATTGTATCGTCACCATCACCATCATTATTACATCTCTTTCACACCCATCATTTACTCGTACCTGTGGGCATAAAGCATCTAATTCTACATGTGACGTAAAGGCAGACCAACAGGTACCTACCAGTAATTACATGTAACTACCAACCCCTCTCTATCACCTCCTTGTCTCATTATACTACTAACAAAACCAGCGTGTCTAGTGATAGAACCCACTACCCTCGACGCCGTCCAGGCCAAGGTCAAACCCTCCAGTCCGCTAGGCCTAAAACACCAAACTACTGCCCACTGTCCAGACCCACGACCCAATGTCAAGGCCCCGAAGTGTAGGTCTTGTCTCACCCCACGGCGCGAGCATAAGGATATATGTCCGAGTTCCACTTCGCTTCTGGTGTACTGTGCGGCCTGCCTGGCGAAACCTCCTCCGTCCGATGTGTCGTTTTCAGCACGGCTCTGATGGGCTTCACCCGTATTCGGGTCGGTGACGGGCTGAAGGATAATCCACGGTGGACAATTTGGGGGTTATAATGAGCAACTGACCTATGTTTCTACCTTATTCTAAGAGAATCCAGGCCTGGCATCATCTGTCGATACTGTCTCCACCGATCACAAACTAAGCACCTAACAAAGGCGCAACCAAGAACGGGTGGCATATAAACAAAATACTCGCCGGGGAAGAAAGCGTTCCTGACATGACTCCTTGTGGTCCCCCCCCCCCCCCCCCCGGGGAGGAGTCCCACTGTTCACACACGTCTCTCGACTCGACTCCGCGCAATCTGATTGACTGCAAGCCATCAGATATGGCGTCGGCGAAATTTCTCAGCTTGGCGGTCTGCACAAAAAAACTAAAGTTCAGTCTTGGCACGCCGCTCCACCAGCTATATAAGACAACCCTCTTCTCCCACCTTCTCCCAATCATTCTCCCCCAGGGAGCAGCTCCCTCTCCCCCTCTCTCCTCCCCTCTCTCCTCCCTCCCCTCTCTCTTCCCTTCCCTCTCTCTTCCCTCCCCTCTCTCCTCCCTCTCTCCTCCCCTCTCCCTCTCCTCGCCCCTCCCAGCTCCCGCCCCTGGTCCTCCCCGTGTGGGGACCAGGACCAGCACCAGCTGTGAGCAGTGGCGAGTGGGGGGGTGGGGGGAGTGCCGGCGTAACTCGGCCTCTCCTGGCCTTGGGCTCTGCCCCAAGGGTCCAGGAGGGGCCTGAGTTGCGTTAGGTCACCCTGTCCCCCGTCCCCCGCTTCTCTGGCCTCTCCTGGTCCCCCCCTTCCATGGGGGGGACCAGGGGGGGCCTTTTTTGCGTTGGGTCTGCCCGCCTGTCCTCTTTTGGCCTCTCTTGGTTCCCTGGGCTTTATGCCCGGGGAGCCAAGGGGGGCCTTTTTTGCGTTAGGTGCACCTAACCCCCCCTCCCCCTACTCTTTGGCCTCTCTTGGCTCCCTGGGCTTTATGCCCGGGAGGCCAAGGGGGGCCTTTTTTGCGTTAAGTGACTTCCTCTTTGGCCTCTCTTGGTCCCCTGGGCTTTATGCCTGAGGGGCCAAGGGGGGCCTTTTTTGCGTTAGGTCAGGTCTTTTCTATATATAGCAAGCAAGCAAGCAAGCTGTTTTGTATATAAGCTTTATTTATAGATGTACCTCGTGTACTCTTTGTATATACAATAGATTAACACGCTGCCTGGCTGGTTAATACATGTAATAATATTCCCTGGTATTTGGGCTTCGTGATATCTGTGCGGGTGCATGTAATTTGAAATATATTGATATTGCATATCGCGCGGCCTTGATAAAGGCGATGATAATTGTACACAACCCACTTCTCTTCCTATCGGTAACTATGTAGGATAATAATATCAGATCCCTCCTATGTATGTAGCTACATGTAGTCTCATCGTCATGAAAAAGCACTCGCAGGACAACTGGACTAGCCAGGATGGAAAGGAAGGCTTAGGGCCGAAAAAGGCGCTCTTGGCCAATAGAAAACAAACCTTTTAACGCTCGTCGCTCTAAAGAAAAAATTTAAGATATCGCGCTTTAGATTTGCCAATAATATCTTCAAAGTAAAAACTCAACACCCCCAAGAGAAAAAAAAAGTAATAAAAAAAATGTGTATTCCCCAATTCTATAACGAATGGACCAAGCATTACCCCCGGCAATGCTTAAATCATATACGTTTGTCATGACCCCATTACAAAGGAAAAGGTAGGAATTAAAAATAAAAAAATAAAAGACTTAACCCCACGCGAAGCCTGCAAAATATCATTCCTTAAAAATGAGATCATAAACTTTTCCTGATATCGACTACAAGTACTTCTTAACGCCTTGCGAAACAGCACATAATGGATGCTCTTCCGAGAAACTATACACGCAATATTAGTAACATACTTCCTATAGATCCCAGGGGGAAAACTTTGACTCACCCAGACGCAACCAATGAACCGGAACAGCGACAACGCTGCTGTAGCTAAAAGAATGAATCTGAAAAACCACGCCGTTCGGACTGTGGAACTAGAACCCAGCCAATCGAAATTTTCGGAAGTAAAGATAGCGACGATTGCACAGTTACTGAAAATCCATGCCGTGATAAGTCTGGTTCTGAAACTTTTATAGGAATCGTCAAGCGATTTGGTCTCAACCTCCTCTTCTGCAACAAACGGTGCAAGTGCTCGTTTTACAGTTTCTTCGAATGCCTGATCAATATCTGCCTGGGGTTTTTCTGGCTCATCGATGACTTTGGCCTTCCCCTCCGTCTTTGTTTTCGCTGACGGAAGCGCCTCGGCTTTGTCGGACCCTTTGGTACCCCATGAAACGTCGTGCCAATTACAGAAAGCATAAACGTTGAGGACATTTGTATAGGAGGATGCCATCAATACGTATTGGGGGAAGCTGTGTATCATATGCCACGGGTCAAGGTACATGAACGAAGCGACAAAGTAAATCCCGAATGTTGAAGCCAAGGCAAGGATGATAAGACCAGTGTTAGACGTAAAGAACTTGCCAATGAACTCTCCTACACTTGATGATTGCAAGTCACTCCATCCGGCAGAACCCGAGAATGCTCGGTAAACGAGATAGAATGAGAGGATAAGAATGTAGGCCTGCAGTACCGAGAAAACACAGAAACTGACGATGTATGTCTGCTTAGAACTATTCAAAGGTTTCAGTCAGCATGATCCTTTGTGTGTACCTTGCTAAAAAAAAAACATACCCCTTAGGCCTGTTACCAAGCGCAAGAATGAACTGGAGGATTACAAAAGACAGATATAGGTATTTCATCATGCTGTTAAAGATAGGTGTAGGCGTTGCACCGAACGGCCATGCAACCTTTCCGGCCGCTTTCTCCGCGTCTGTTGGGTTTCCGACAAGATCCATGATAACCGAAGTTGTAAGCCAGAAACTCCCTAATCAAAAGTCAGCTTTGGCCTTATAGAACTAATAGGTTAATTTATAATACCAATACTGAACCAACTCATAAACGTCGCAAAAATATTGTAAATAAGCTGTACATGGAAGAAAAACATCCGAATGATGTTATGAGAGCTGGAGTACATCCTTCCAAAGTGCATAAGTGAATAGATACCGGCAGCAAATGAACCGTTAAGCCATCTTCGCCGCTGCGAAATAAACTCTGGCGCGCCTTCTGGGACATCGGTCTCTGCTTTGGAAGCCCTGATGTATGTCAAATGCCATTTTGAGCCCGCCTTGGCCACAAGCTCGAAACAAAGGATACGATCTTCTGCCAAGAACATGTTTTTCTTGAAGATATTCATCCCATCAATTCCCTTCTTACCAAACCTAGCAGAGAGCGTGTGGTCGCCGTGGAAATATTGTTCCAAGGGACGTCCCATAATTGCTCTAAAGCGGTAAGCCGAGAATGCACCAGGCTAAAAAATCCAAGATAAGAATTAGCCTCTTTGCTTATATAAGTAAAGACCACGCCTATCGAGTGATCTTTCATGCATTTTTTCTTAACTCACCAAAACGCTGACGTAACCAAAAGCAGATTCAAGTGGCTTATCCAGAATATTGGAAATTTTGTATTCGAAATTCTGAGTCGCCACCAATGGATTGATCAAATTCTTCCCGTTTTTCCCCAACATGGCATGAATTTCACCACAGGCGCCTCCCAAGTTCTTGTCGTTGTAAAACGCCTCCCATAATGCAAGAATACTCTTCGGACCAGGTTTTGTTCCAGCGTCAAGAAGAATGCAGACTTCTGGATTAAGGATCCGTCCAAAGGCATTGAATAACCATCGGTGAGAGTTGATCTTCTTGGTATTTCGCTGCTTAAGACAAAACATAAGCTGGACAGGCGGAAAGGCTTTATCATCATCGGCACCAGCTGGGCGCACGAGCGTTTGATGCGCAGTGACCGAGATTTGCGTTGTGAATTCAAACTGCGGTTCAATTGTTAGCTTGTTATTCGTTTAAGCTGATTATGGGAAGCGGCTGCGCTGTCCAAGAGCGGGAAGCGCCAAGACTTGGCCACTGGATCGTAAGATTACAGCTCCTCAGCCGCAGGGGCGAGAACCGTCCTCCCAAATTGGAATTGACTTAGGGTGGTAGGATGCCACGAAGTGGGTCTTCATCACTTGATGATTCAAACTTACAATATGGGCAGTAGTTTCTTTGCCATCAACATCCTTCTTCATCACACCGTCCTGAAAAACACCAACAGTTGCCAGTACATCCAGGGTGTTTTTGTCGCAAGGATCGATTCCATCAAAAACCAAGCAGACCACAATTTTCTGCCAGGCAGGTCCTCCCTTCCACCAAAACTCGGACTTCTTCAAGTTTACAATGTCGCGAACGTTCTGCATGATACCGTGTAATGTACGTGCCGTCAAAACTTTGTCTTCATTGTAGTATGTTATAGCGATCAAAAGCTCTGTGTGTCGATTATACATCCTCGGTCGCAAGTCGTAGCCATTCTTTAGTGTAAAGTCGTCAGGGTCACAGGTAGCAGCAGTATCTAGGGGCCCAATAGATCAGAATTTGATTTTTACGAAATGTGATGGTCTCAGGGGTAAAATATCCTTACATCTCATGTGAGTGAACTCTGTAGTTGCTGAGTCGTCTCCAGTGCCAGCCTTATATTTATCTTGAATAGCATTCGAAACTGCAGAGGGGACAGGGTATTCAAGGGATAAAACCTGGCCCTGTTGCAATTTGACTCTTCTCGTTGCATATCTTCGGAGTCCAGAAGGCGCTTGCCTTCTTCGCCATTCCCCATCCAACGAAAGCACACTCTCCCTTCCAGTAGGCCCTGGACTAGTAGTAGATGAGATTGTTGGTGTTGAGGGTTCAGGGGATTGTAGGTAGGGCCCCTGGCCGTGGCCGAATTGTGATTGTGGTGTACTCATCCTCTGTAGGTGCTCGGGGGTGGATGAGCGGGAAGTCTCGTCGAAGGGACCTTGAAATGGATGGTTCAAGGGGACTCGCTCGTGTACACCATCGTCTTGGTGTTGGAGCGGGTAATCGTGAAGGTTGTGGGCCTCGGGATAGTCCGCAGACTGGCCACTGCTATGAAGCCCTTGATAAGACATTCTAGCAGGTGTCTTAAAATTATCAACAACGACTGTTTTCAAGCACTAAAAGCTCGTACTTGGTATCTATAAAGGTTCTAAAGCCTCTGTTTGTCGAGCGAACAGTAAAAGGACGACTTTATGGTAAAATCGGGGGAGGAGGCGGAGGGTGAAGAGGGGAAGTAGAACAAGGGATTCTTTCTGCCCTCGCTCCAACTAAATCCAAAAAATAGGACAGCTAGAAAGAGATGCGAAGTGGAGAATATGTAGGCCGATCACAGGTAGTGACAGCACTAGTGGATGGTGGATAGGTGATCTAAGGAGTTTTTGAGGAAAGCAGAGGGAGAGAAAGAAGAAAGAAATCTTCTTCTTCTTCTTCCTCTTCTTCAGTGGCCTTCTACTTTGACCTATTCTACCTAGCAGGGCTCTTCCTTGCCTGTGCAGCGACTTTCTATTATACAGCCCTCCTGACCGAACAACACGCTGTTTTCCTTGAATGTTCCATCTTTGTGTGTGTCCATTGTACATGGAAAGCTAGATGGATAAATTTAGTTCCATACACTAAATCTGTCCGCCGCCTTAACCGTTAGAGATTTGCGGGTTCTAGTTTAAGTGGCTACATTCCCGCCGCCGCCGATGGTTGGTCGCGGTGGTTTCTCGTCTGGGTAAAGATCAGTTCCCAAGGTGTCAGGCTCTTACACAGACGGCAGGACCTCAGTCCGATAGAGTAAACAAACAGAAAGACATCATAACCCCACCACAACACAATAACCCACCACCGCCACCACCACTTCCTTGCTTGCCCCTGTCGGTTTTTAACACTTACCTACTTTTTCTATTTTTGCCCTATCCGAGAAGGCCTATGATCGGAGTGTACCAATCTCCATCCTGTCGGGACATATGCTGGGTCCCCTGTCTGAATCGTGACTCGTATTCCTGGTGGTGGATCCCTGGATGCGACCGTTACCTTCCTCCCGAATCCCGAATGGAACACTGTACTCTAACCAGGAGCCTCAATCCGGTCTACACATATCTACCAGAGGGACGCGTGTCAACCTCTTCTTATGTACTATTCGGATTCCAGATTTGTGTGTTAAAGCTCAGTTTGAGCCCCCCCCCCGAGACGATGTAGACACTAGACAGAAAAAAAACCCTAGGATCGGCAGAGAGGGGCGCCAGACACAAATATGATTGCGCCTTCCATATTGGCTGGTCAAAAATGCAGAAGGTGCAGCAGCAGATCTTTCAGAATTTCTGGGTGAGTGAATACCATTATTATCTACCCATCTACTCCCATGATCACCAATCATGGATTTCTGTCAACAGAAAAACGATAAGGAGAGTTGAGAGGGAATACATACTGATTGGCGGCTGTTAGGTGCGCGCGGCAATCTAGAAGAATTGCCGGCAATAATCTTCGCTCAGCCAAGACAAAGTGCGTAAGTAGCTGTCTGTTTCAGCCACATTTGCACTTCCGTCATCGCATGCCGATCTTGAGCTTTCCTCAAATCAGATAGTTCAGGACCACTCCCTTAGACATGAGAACCGGGCCGAAATGTCCTTTCATGAACCCTCGACTCCGATTCACCTCTCACGACTGTGGCTCATATGCAAGTTGGACGAAAGTGGTTGTTTATTTTCATCCTACGCCTCTTCCTCCACCAGCACAAGGTTTCGCACGTGAAGTGCCTGTGTGTTTATGTACCTGTTCCGGATGACCCGGGTCAGAGACGGCTTCCTGCCTGTCTGCTGCTTTCGGGACCCGTCCCCATGTCCATCAGGAAATTAGAACATGACCATGGAATAACCCAGAAGGTAATTAATCTTTCTAAAAATACATTAACATGAATTAGAAGCTCACTTCGAAGCGATCAAGAATACTTTCAAATGATTATGGAGCATTTAGTGGGGGCCGATCACGTGCTTGACCTATGGTACCCTAACCCTTATTCCGCATTACACAATCGCCCAGCTCATCAGAAAATCAAAGTTATCGAATGACCTATTTTCCCGCATCTAAGGTCATACAAAGTGCAATACCGGCTGTGGGTTCCTTTACAGGAAAGTATCCTACATGCAGTTGAACTGCCTTGACAACGTAGCTATCTTTGTGTATACTGCAAGGATACCTGTAGTAGGTACTTTTCATACGACGTTGCTTGACGGAAGCCGCCGAAGAACTTTCGAAAGAGGGTTTTAAAGTCACTAGATGTCCTAGATGTCACAAAAGTTTGACACTGATCAACAGTCTCGGCCGGATAGCCACACATAGTACTCAGAGCTGAGGTCGGCCGATAGTGACAATTTTTCCCGATTTTCAGGGGGGGTGGGTTCAATTGGGTAACAGTTTGTGCATAGCCGCACTACATATCAAACCGTTGATTACTATCGTTTTTAAACTCTACCGACTGGAGCAGAGGCCTTGGCCTTTGGCACATTCCAAGAGCTTACTTACCTTAAATACCTATCACTATGCCTTACACGGGGCTGAAAATTTAAAGTATTGCGGCGATATTTACTAATATATTGCCTTTCCTGAATTTGAAATGTAGCAGCACCTCAATATGTTGGTGATTCTCTGTCATGTTGTTCAACACCGCAGAACTATCATGATCGAGGATACAAAGAAAGGACTGTTACCTATGGGGTTTTAGGGAGGAGCCATTGCTATGTTGCGACTTATGTGTGTTTATGTTTATGTTTATGTTTCTTGTTGGTTGCCTCGAAATGACCTGTATATTTACAAGAAGCAGATTGTCGCCTCCTATTCGTAGATCGATTAAAGGTTCGGTATTAGCGGGTGAGAATAGGGTCGACTACCTTGCACTTCGCACACACTATTACAATCCCATGCACTTGATATGAAACAAAACAAACACGCCCGAGAAACTGCAAGAAATGTCAACATAATATCCTTGCGTTGCCTCATGCTTTTGACCCATCCAAGGCATGTGATACACACCTAGATTAAATGCACATGTATATACCAACCTCGAAATTAATAAAGCTTATATCTTATTCGAAGATTTCTTAGGCGGCTGAAGACATCTTTAATTCTTGCCCAACCAGTGATGCTATATGATGCTTTGATATGCACCCATGATGTGCACTTTCTACTGGAATATATAAACATTTGATACGATGTTTTTTTTTTCTTTTAGGAATCGGCGCTGCTGATGTACTTGGAGAAGTGCTGGATCTCTGAAAGGGCCCCATATGAGGAGCTCTATTAGAAGACGAGCTGATGCATGCGGAAGATCTCCAGACTGGCTCGAGAATCCCATTAAAATTAAAAAAGGAAAAAAAAAGAAAAAAACAGGTCCAGCTAGATACATAAGCGTACATCTGATCATGATGCGACCACCGCTCGTTGTTATGGTCAGGATAAACCTCAACTTTAGTCATTGGCTCGGATGAAGTAATAATTTTATTCGGTCTTGGGTTAAGAGATCTTGGGTGTATAAACTAACCTAACCCTAACATCCGACGATCAACAAAACGTAGTTTTGGCAACAGCCGTTACATTATATTAATTCAGGTCACAAACCCAGCCCAAATATATCCCGGCAACTACATGTAAGTACACATCTACAGGTTGCCTATCTGAGATCCGACCCTTCTTATTTTGGAGTATGACATAAACTACGAGGCTCAGTCGATCTTGACTGGTAATATATTAGCCCTAGCACTTCATCGGGATGTGCTTATGCCATCAGCCGCAGTGGTCTGGTACGTACAGCTGGTAGATGACAGGCTGCAGAATACTACATGTACTTACATGTATGTAACGATGGCCGATTATCCGAGTAATAATTGTATAAACACTATAAGTGAGCTCGTGCTCCCCAGGGGGTCCGGACAACCACGGGTACATTTAATCTATGTTTCTCTTTATTGTATTAAAATGGGTGTTCTGTAATCAAGCCCTCATTTTGAGTCAACTTCATAAATTATCACTCGATTAATAGCTTTTAGGGGAAAGGAGACAATTTTGGCGTAGTACAGCTGCAGGTACATCATGCGGGGCTGAGTAGAGAGATAAGAATACCCTCACGATTACTTCTAGAAGACTTCGAAACTTTCTTGTCTTAATATGTACGTGCGTCTATGTAGGTAGATGTTAGGGCTAGTACCTGCTATTTATAATTTACGTAGCCACGCCCGTCCACGAATAGTTGATCCGGTCTATAATAGGTGGTCCAGTCTAGTCTAAAAACCAATTTAAGGTCAGTTACAGATAATTTCAACTTCTGCAAGCGGACATGAAAGTGACACGATGTCATAGGTGCAGCTGCTGCGCCCATTCTCCCTATCTTAACTATCGATCACGGCCGGATTCTGCACTGTGACTATACGATACCAAATTAGATCACCACTTATTGATAAATATCTCTATGGCCGATCCCGAATCGCTGTGAGGTTCATTAAATAAACACATAAGGTTAGGGACGGATCTCCAAAATAGACATAACACCAAAAACCAACTAAATACTATGAATCGAAGAGAAGAATTAATCGGCCACTGTAAGGCAGTTGGTTCTCTACTCTTGGACGATAGAACCAATTGCAAAGAATTAAGAGAAAATCTAAATATTTCGACGATGACCGATAACCTAATTATGAGATGATAATGATAAGAAAAGAAGTATGTACATAAGTCACACTTATCCTATGCTTTGCCACGTATGGTCCCTTTGACCCAGAGTCACAGCGTCCTCAGTCTCTTCACCACACTTGCTTATTAATACTAAATTGGAGGTTTGCGCCTAACCTGCTCCACATCGTCTCCCCCCACCCCGAATTCTCCGCTAGCCGCGCGTAAAGGACCCACTTGTAAACCATCTTTGGGCGCTGTGACTTTCGAAAGCATTACAAAATATGTGATGGCTATCTATCCCTTTTGTTCTGTTCGTGGCTTTTTCTGTAATTAATGCCTCGTTTTTGTTACAGTTAGTAAAAGTGTTACTACTCAGAGTAAACAAATCAGGCTTCAATTACTTATGTAGTTGTTGATATCGCTACGAGACATCTAGGTCGTGCGACTTATTTCTGGGGCCAGTATTAGATAGCCTTCAAGACAAGCTGCTCAATCTGATTACTGCATTCCCTAGTTCGCCGCAGAAAAAATGGAGACATATTAGGCCCCGAGCGGCGTGGTGATACTCAGGGGATCTAGCTATGTATCTAAGGACTGTGGAGACACTAAAATAGGCATAGAATGGGTCACAGAAGGTGATCCCATAGCAAAGAGGTTCACGGAGTGAGGGTTAGGTTCACTACCGAGTAAAGTTGGCTGCTAGCTCCCAGTCGCGAAACACACGAAGGAATATATTTTCTGTTCGGGTCCGTGCCTATTGCTACTCCGTTAACCTTCAAAACCAGGGATGGTAATAGGCCTTAGGCTAGAGTTGAAGCCGAAGACCCGGGATTTTTATGGTTAGGTCTCGCATCTTGAAACCGAGCCAGGCCGGGTCTCCGGCAATTTGAGGCCTGGTCCTATCGCACTGACTCGGGCTTGATGAACTCTCTACTAAGCCCTGGAGACCGGATCTGGGCCAGACTTAATTATGATTTATTGGAAAGCTCCCTTGGTGTGGGTCACAGTGAGTCTCTTACTCGTGCTTTATCCATGGCCCAGGTCTCTTTAATCAGCAGGCTCTTAGGTGAAAACAAGAGTTTCGGCTTTCAAGACCCGGTCAGGTCGGACTAGACCGAGGCAAAGTCGGGTTTGGGCTGGCCTAAATCCGCGCCTGCGCAAAACATTAGGCAGCCCCCGGTGAGACCTACCTAGTCTCATGAACCTTTGCTTCCGGCACCTAGCTATAGAGGAGCATACATATTTGTATCGTTCTCTGACCTGGACGCCCGGATCAGGATGATCATATTCTTAGGAAACTCTATGCTCTGAATGGGCATGCACCCGACGGTGAATGGAGCCTGATATGGTGCGGCGCACCTTAAAGGTGACATAAATTGCAAGGCGAATAACTTTTTAACAAGACAAGATATTAGAAATCTGTCTGATAGAAGTGTAGGTCTAGTGATGGTAAATACTTCTATCAGACAGATTTTTAATATCTTGTCTTGTTAAAAAGTTATTCGACTTGCAATTTATGTCACCTTTAAGGCGCGCTGCACCATATTCGTTCGCTGCATGCCACAGCAACACGTTTTCTACCACTAGGGCTAATGGGGCTGTTTAGCTGAGTACTGTCCTGCTGTTCGTCGATTCGTTTCTGGGCTAGAATAACTAGTATGGTATTTAGAGGCCGTGGGTTAGGGCTTGCTCACCATTCATGACTCGTGCATTTCCCCGAATTACCCGGCTGTTGACTACACTTATCCTAACCAATCACGGCCCTGGCAAATCCAATCTCGAAACCGAAACGCCGCGCACCTTATCCCCCGCGAATATCACCCCCGACACCCCTCCATCTCCGCTCCCTCCTATCAAACACCCCCCGCTCCGCCGCCCCATCTACATAATGGCATTCAGACTACCTCTCCGACGGCTGCTGCTGGGCAGCACCACTCCGCTGCGCAATCCCGTGGCGGTATCCGTCAAGCGGGGCATTGCCTCGTCGGCCGTGAGGAGGAGCGATTCATTGAATGTGGTGAGTACTCGGCCGCCGCCTCCCCCTACCACCACCGGAACGAAAGGGAGGAAAGCTCAATTGGTTGACCAAGGCCCTTATGAGCATAATGTAGCACCGCGATACGCCGGAAAACAACCCAAGCATCCCATTCAAGTTCAACGAACAGAATCTGAAGCTCATCGACGAGATCCTCAAACGCTACCCGCCTCAATACAAGAAGGCGGCTGTCATGCCAATCCTTGACTTGGGACAGAGGCAGCACGGGTTTGCCTCCATTAGCGTTATGAACGAGGTGGCAAGGATATGTGAGATGCCGCCTATGAGGGTTTATGGTATGTCTCTCCATACATAATCAAGCTGGGTAGCCATGTTTGAGGAGGAGGAGGAGGAGGAATTGAGAGTATGGCGGCTCGGTCTTAAACATCAGTTGATTTGAGGGTAAACATGATAGTTGTTTGGGCTGACCACAACTTTGGGATATCTGAACAGAGGTCGCAACCTTCTACACCATGTACAACCGCAACCCCATGGGCAAATACCATATCCAAGTCTGCACAACTACCCCATGCATGCTCTGCAACTCCGATTCCGTTCTAGAGGCCGTAGAGAAGCACCTCGGGATTAAGCCCGGCCACACCACCGCAGATGGCACCTTTACCGTGACCGAGGTAGAGTGTCTTGGTGCTTGTGTCAACGCGCCTATGGCCCAGATCAACGATGACTACTACGAGGATCTTACCGCAGAGAGTGTAGTGCAGCTCCTGGATGCACTCAAGGCTACTGCGGACCAGATGCCTGCTCAAGCTCACACCTGGGACAACCCCGCGCCTACTGGGTCGACGAGTGGGTCTGGAACTGGTGCATTGACGGGCAAGGACAAGGGTGTTAAGTCTGGATCTGCAATCGGTAGGTTATAAGCTTCTACAGTGTGCTTTCTACTGGTGTGCTGATACTGTGCAGGAACCTCAAAGGGGCTGAGAGTAGGTGATGTCGTTGTCCCACCTGCTGGCCCAATGAGTGGGAGGTCCACTTGCGAGAACTCTGCGGGTTTGACTAATTTGACGGGAAATAAGTGGAGTACAGAGGTGTTCAGGAAGGATTTGTAAATGGCTTTAAGTATGGCCGGTTGTGTAGATAAACTATTAGTGCAGAAGCATGGAAAATTAAGACTAACAAGGGAACTTGCATTTGTTATACCAATGTTATTGTAAAACAATTTACGGTACGATCCATGTGCTCCAGATATATATATATAGCTATAACCGAGCTTGGAATATATCATCTTGCCACTAAATAGGTGTACTTCAAGTAACTAGTTTCTCGTATTGTATTATTAGCCTAGAAGAGACAGAAACGTACTGACTCATGGGTCCAAAAACTACATTCCTAACTCTCTAGATCTTGGCCGGCTTTAATTATAAGCAAATAGGAATGATAAGACGTACTGGTATATACGCCTACGATTACAGTACACAAACCAGTTATCGCAAGGATTTCTTTTAGGCGACGGGTGTTGCCGCGGTTAGAAAGTTTCCCTATGTAACCTTACCAGAAGGTATGTACTTCTTTGCATGCGATACCAATGTTCAGATAAGATGTGGTCGCGTGCCAATATTGAAGCTACATGCATTGTGGATTTTACCCAGAGAAGGAGTATTGTTTGTACTACATGGAAAGTACACTCACTCACTCACTGCACTTTATGACCTTCGCAACTTGGTACATATTATACCTGGCCCTTGTTCGCCTCAAGTACTCTACTCTACGTGCTGACCACGCACAAATGAGATCGTGAAAACAATATGTCGTCACACATAAGTAAGTACTTAACTCAAACTCACACATCCTAGTATTTCCCTTGTTATCATGTAGATTTCTTTCGACCCCTCTTTCCCGCCTCACCACATCACATCTTATGGGCCTTACCTTCACCTGAACACCTAGACAGCCATTTCCTTTAGATATCGAGGCGGGGTCTAGCTAGATCGAATCACCTATTATCCCACACCCTCTTTGACTCTCTATCACTACAGATTTTTTCTATCTTGCTCTTGATATTCTAAGCACCATTATTTCATTGCTGGCTACATACCACTAGGTGCTTCGAGCTTCTTTACTTGGTTTATTCATTCACTCACACATCAACGATTACTCAACTTCCCACTCGTCCCAAGCCAACCCCCGGCGGTTGTTATCACGAAATCTCTCTCTCTCCTTCTCTTCTTTGTTCGCCCATTCGGCTCGGAGATCTTGTTCCCGGTTTTACATACCTTGTCTGCAGATTAGTTAAGCTGCATACATCCCATTCGCCAGGCAACTACACCTTGTAGGTTTCCTTCGCTGCCGGCCACGTCGAGCTGTTTTTCCCCCCGAAAAACGAAGCTTGCCGGATTTAACACCCTATCTCCTCCCGGGCTTCTGATTCGCTAACTTGAATTTTTCGGAAAGTCCAGTTCCCGAAAGTTTGACTCTTGCTGCACTGAGGTGAGGTGGGGAAACTTTAGGACGTCATAAAACTATCATCTTCTAGCTCCTAACTCCTCCATTCGGAATTCCAGTTGCTGTAGCAAGTTGAGTAAAAAAAAAAATTTGAAAAAAAAAACAAAGTATAAGAAGAAAGGTACGGCCAAGCGTTTCTGTTTTGTTTAAAAAAAAAAAAAAAAGGGAAAAAAAAACACGACCTTTCCATGGTATAGGGCGGCTCTATGCGTCCATGTCGTTCCCCCCCTGAGCAAAAGTGCTGAAATAATGCTTGTCATGATCAAGAATCTCCAGGTTCTTGCTTACAGCACCTGTGTGGTCTCTGCATGTTCTGGGATTGAAATTCCGCAATCCGCTATTGAATTAGTAACCTCAAGCTGACTTGACTTTTCGGTCCGATCAGTCGCTGTGCTTAGCTAGCTAGTTTCTTAGTGTGGCACCACCACTAGCAGCTCCGAACTTCCTCTCCAGCAATCATGCGTCATAATTTGAAATCGCAGAGTCCCATTCAGTTATTATCTACTGTTCCCAATCCATATGGAGCTCCGCAATCATATACCCCCACCACTCCCTCTGCCGGCGGATTTACCCCCAATGTCACCACTACTCCCACCACACACTACTACTCACCACAACAGCTTCTCGTCGACTCGGTCCTCCTCATGCTACTCCTAACTCGCAGGTGGTTCGGCGCATATTTCTCGCTGGGGTCCATCGGCTGGTTGTGGCATCAGAGTGTCATTAATAGGGAAGCGCCAGATAGCTGGAGCGCCGGTGAATACGCGGGCGCGGATAAAGCGTTGGGCGGGTGGGATGCGGCGATCTGTAAGGGCATAGGGCTCTGCAGAAATAAGTTTGGGAGCATTCATGTGGAGAAGGATATGCGAAAAAGTGAGAATGATTTTGAGAGCACACCGAATTTCGTTTTAGATTATGGTGAGTTTTTCTTTTCGTTTGGTGGATGAGAGAACGGGATGGGTGTAGAGTACTGACTGTGGGGAATGATAGCTCCCTATGTGTATCTTTACAGCCAGGAAAGGTTCCTGCCGGGCGATATTGGTGAACAGTAGGCCGTCCTCATAAAATTTCTAATACTTCCTATTACTGACTTTGTACTACAGTCTCAGGCACACTATTCCCTATCTCAACTACTCCCCAATAACATCCTACAACAACCACCAGTCACTAAAAAACCTCGCCGACCTAAATCAATTCGGGACCAATGTCTATCTCACCTCTGACGACGACCCCGAGCATCCCCCCGAATGGCTTCGCGGCGACCGTAACAAGCCGATCTCCCCGGGAGGCGACAACGGCGATCTGCTAGGGATGAGCGCGGCGCCCGGAATTATAATATGGGTCGAAAAAGAGGGAGGGATTATAGACGCATTTTATTTCTACTTCTATAGCTTCAATCTCGGGAACAAGGTGGCGGGCTGGAGATTTGGGAACCATGTAGGCGACTGGGAGCACAATGCCGTAAGGTTTGTGAATGGACAGCCGGAATCGGTATTTTATAGTGAGCACAGCGGAGGCGCAGCATATGAGTATCAGGCTGTCGAGAAAATCGGATTGCGGGTTTGTTCTTTCCTCCATCTTCCCATAGACATTACGGTCGCTGATGGAAAATAGCCGATATCTTATTCCGCGCGGGGATCTCATGCGAATTACGCCAGGCCCGGTGTTCATTACTATGCTATTCCGTTCCACCTACTCGCCGATGTCACAGATAAGGGCACGCTGTGGGACGTCACAAAGAATTCGTACATCTATAAATGGAATATGACAGCCGATATCTTGACGGCGAGCAAAGAGACGCCATTAGCACCAGTGGAGTGGTTCAATTTTGAGGGAAGATGGGGGGACCGGTTTTATCCTCTGAGTGACCGGAGGCAGTATAGGGTTGCTGGACAGTATCGTAGGTTTCTCCTCATTTACTTGAATTGGGCACTTCAAGACCATTGTACCAATACTTCAAATGGTCATGCCGAGTGTATTCTATGCTAATATCTTGTCTAAGACTACGTAAACGGCCCTACAGGCCCCAAATTCAAGAACCTCGACCGCAAGGAGATTTGCCAAAACGAGGGCATCTGTGTTGTCCAGCCAAGCTTGACTGTGAAACTAGAGGGCGTCAATGGTGGTAAATGGGACGAAGAGGACATTCCATGGCCGGGCGACTCTAGAGAAGAGACGGATGTTGAGGGCGCAGATGGGTATGATTTTGGGGGCGACTACGCTGGTGAGGCTGGCGCTGAGTTAGATTGATATTGATTATAAATCGGGTAATGATTCTTATTTGTTTTCTCTCCCTCGTTTATTATGGGTTTGGTGTTAGAGATAACCGGTGTTTTTTTATTGCATGTTTGGCAGCCTTTTATTTTCTTTGTTCGCTTCTTCCCTTTCTCCTTTCCTTCCTTCATTCCTTTCCTTCTTCCTTTTGTTTTGACTTGCAATCGCATGAGTTTACAGAGCGCACGCATACAGAGTCCCTAAAATGACTCTAGATTCTGGGCTTTTTCTTCTTTTTTCCTCCGGCACAGATTTCAGTTTGGAGCATGCATGGGGTGCATTTCCCTTTTTTCTTTTCTATTTTGCTCCAGCGGAGCTTGATGTATTATATGTAAACATACCAAACAAATTCTTGATGAGGAATGCTGGAAAGTTTAGACTTGGTTCCAATATTCCATGTGAGATGTAATCATTGATCCCCTAAACGAATTTTGTCGCCGAGTGATTGTCTATGAGTAAGTGCGAGGCCCTTCTTTTTTTCTTTTTTCTTTTCTTTTTTTGTTTATTTCATTAGCCGTTTATAGTAAGTATAAGGGCTATGATCGGATTTTACAACTACACTACGTATATGTAGCGGTGTTGAAATATTCACGTAGTTTAGTCCTTACCCTTTGCGAACGAGGGAACCGTTCGTAGGTTACAGAAGTGTGAGTACTAAGAAAGGCGTAATGAAAGAACCCAGAAAGAAATGAACAAGGAAACAAGACGTGTGGTCTAGTACAGCGACAAGGCTCCTAGTTCAATATATATATATATTCCTGAACCTCCTAATTCCAATATCATCATGTATCTTTACCCTACTATGCCTTCCTTCTTGCATAGTCCTTGATACCAACAACAACCGCTTCCCTTCATATTCGTATCCCCCCACCTACGATATACTAAACAGAGGGTTAACTAAGCCGGCATAGAATCTCCAATCCATTTCCTTTCCTCAAGACACACCATCCCCATATAATTATGTAGCTTTCCCACACGCACCCACATCTCGCACTGCAGCCACAGAGGGTGCCAAATTGACTGGTAGTAGTAGACAAGCACGGTACAGCCCTAGGCCCAGCCCAGTCAAATAAACTAAACATAGATGTTGGGTGGGTCATGAGATATCACTCGATGGATCTGCCACCAGGGTTCTCAACCCACCCCACCCCCACCCCCACCCCCTTTCTCCGGCCGCTCGAACGAACGGGATACGGGCCGGCGAGCACAGGGTAGCACGGCGGTGCGTGCGGGGACACAAACGGAGGAGGGAGGGAGCAAGTAAAAAGGGGACCTGGGATCGGAAGATACACGGGTAAGCAAGAAGCCGGGAGAAAGTGCGGGGAGGTTAATTTTTCAGCGAGTGCGGGGGCGACGGAGTTCGCGGGTGGGGGTGGGGGTGAGGTGGGTGGAAGGCTCTCTCTCCGCTGGCCGCTTCTCACCAAGCCACAGAACTGGTGGGCGGGGGTGGAGATGCGGCGTGTCTCCTCTAATCTGCCAGCCCCATCATGGCATATCGGTAGTCTGGCGATCGGCGGCTACATCGGGGTCATAGTGAGCATAAGGGGAGGAGAGTACACCCCTACTGGCGGTTCCAGATAACTTATTTCATCATCCCTACAGGCAAACTTTAATCACTACCGAGATTCTCTACCGGCTCCCCCCACCCCCCCGAGAGATTATAGTTGAATCACTCGCGCTCACTCGACTGCATACCTCGCAGGCGCCCACGCCATGTACCTACATACCTACATGTACCTACATTCCTGCCCCCACACCCACACCAACTCGGCACCCACTTCCCTACATGAACCTAGAGTACTTCTTAGTAGATCCAGGTAGATGCTTCCGGCCGGATCTCGCTAACAACTGTGGTGCCGCATAGACCAGCTCTATGGATCTACTTCACATTACCGGTATATATACCACTGATAACAGGCAGACAAGGTCAGAAGCGGTGCCTCATACCCCAGCTAAACTTTAAAAAAGACCCATGCAATAATTGCATATCTCTCTCATACCAACATACATACTTATATCTGTAGAGCGATAACGCCAGCACCATCCTCACCACCATACCCGCCGGGTTAGGGAAACACAAACCTAAAATCCACAACATACCACACCTATAACATCGATCGGCCTACATGTACTTACATGTATATACTTAATGTATATATCTATATGCTTTTCCACAAGGCATGCGGCGCATTCAAACACCCTCCCCGGTATAAAACTATGATAACGATAATCCGAAATAGACCCTCCCCTCGAAACTGTACTCCCGGGGAAAGGAAGAGAGCCTAGACTTAAAAAATGCACCCATGTACACATTGCTCCCAACCGCGCCTAAAGTATATGTAGATACCGACATTCCACCGAGTGATCACCCATGACGGCACCCACACCACGCCACGCCACACCCGCGCCCCCCCCCCCTTTCCCTCCTGCACCACACCCCCTAAACCTCCAACTCCCAAACGTAACCCAACACAACCCCCCTCATCCCCCCCATGATAGGAAAAAAAATTTGCTCAAGATCGAGAGCGCCGTGCCTATAATTATCACCTTAATAGCCACTGGGGGAAAAAAAAAACTAACTTGCAAGGAAGGGAACTGATGACTCTAATCAGATACATGTAGGTATGTGCGTGTGTATGTAGGTACATGGACCTTTCCCCGGGAATCGATAAGAACTTCCCCTTTCGAAGGTGCCCACAATACGCACTCCCACCATCGCCACCCTCGTGCAGAATCGCTAGCTGGGTACACACATGTATACCTATCTATATCTAGCAGATTCGCCTCGCCAGGTAAACCCACATACTCATGTATACATACACATATGCACAGCTGCAGGAACGCGTTGCGGGGTCCTACGGATAAGTAATGTACAAAGTAAAAGCAGGTGAGCGGCGGCGGCGGCGGCGTCGCACCACCACCACGACGGCGACGGCGCCACCACCACCGTCATCAGGCTCTAGAGATACATTCTAAGGGTGTAGGCACAGGGGTCAAGATTGCTGAGCGGTAGCGTGGCATGGGGTAAATTCTTGGTATGGGATTCCCGCTTGGTTCACTTGGGCTTTGGCAACCAGCCGCATGGCGTTACGTTGGGTAATCGATTGGTAGAGATCTACTACCCCTAGCTTCAACTCCACTGATCTAATGGCTAGAAATATATATATATATATATATATATAAACTGACCTCTCAAACTATATGTAATCATGATAAAGTGTCGAATAAGTTAAAAACAAACAAACAAATGAAAACAATTCCACTCTGATATCTATTATCACAATATTGAACTGTGATGCAATTTCCTAAAGTCTTGCTTGAACGCTTAATCACTCTGAAGGAAATACACACATAATACATGTAAAGTATACTCATCAAAAAAAAAAACTGACAATAACAAACCACCCGTACAGGAGCATAGCCAAAAAAAAAAAGAAGAGGAAGAAGAAGCCAAACAATGAACAGCAAAGACAAAGCCAACCCCCCAACCCCAAAAAATAAAAATAGTAATAAGGCAAAATAACCAATGTTAAACCTCCCGAGATAAACCTATGTTTACTGATAAAAAAAAAGAGGAAGTGGCCTCCGGATAATAGACTCGAACAAGTTACTTCCTCATAAGATCATCGATCTCTACCACACCCATTACTTCGCCGCCAACAACAACTCCCAACACTGCACCATTTTGTAGCATCGGATCGTGCCCTTCATCCCTGGAAGCAATGATCCACTTCCGTATCTCAGCAACGCTTGAATCACCGGAAACTTTAGCAGTTTCGTTGATTCCGACGACAAGTGCTAAATCTGGGTCGTACGCATCGACGTGTACGTTGCCTCTGACTCTTTGTAGTCTCCCCGGGGGCACAATCTCGTCGGGGGAAGTCCTAACCCATCCTGACTTTGATCCTACAGCTGCAACGAGGCAGTCAACTACCCTGATAGCAAGTGGGGCTTCTTTCCACTCCGTGACCTCTGGATCAGATTCCGAACTAGAAGAAGAGATCGGTGGTGAATCTAAGACCCTCAACCCACGTGAAATAGCTGGGATTTCGTCCAATCGAGTGGCCAAATCTGACATTCGAACAACACCTTTCCCGGTCCCTAGTCCAATTGATCCTCCGGGGTGATTCCGTCTGAAAACATCGGCCGGCATGTTGCCATCATTATTATGGAGCTGCCTAGCACAAGCAACAGCAAGAGCATCACCAAGCGCAAGAGCTACTGTCGTTGATGTGGTTGGCGCAGATATTCCAAAGCTCACGGTCTCGGGCTCAGGTATAGGCGCCGGTAGTAGAATAGCGCCGGAACGCCCTCGAGTAATCTGAGAAGTATGATATGATGTATGCGAGGTGAGTGCAATCAAAGGAAGGTGTTTTGGTAAATGTGGTAGTAGTGAAAGTAATTCCGGGGTATTACCCGAAAAAGTGATGAGAAGCAGGACATCTTTCTATACGAGATGATAGATATTAGCTAAATTAAAATCTTATATGAACTACCCCGCCTTGTCTGTCTCGGATCGCAGACTCGGCAAGGGCGGGTAATAAACATCGCAAATTGACAGCACGAGTTGGTGTACCACAGCATACTCTATACTCTGGTGCAACCACAAAACAGGAAATTGGGTGGAAGCCCCAAAGAAAACATGGGGAATTAAGAGGTTGGGAATAAAAAAGAAAGAAAGAAAGAAAGAAAATAGAAAAAAAAAAAAAAAAAAAACTATAAAGGGGGATATTGAACTCACCGGCTTGACTATTCCAAGGTCCCCGTGTAGAGCCTCGATGGGGTGCATGAAGCTTGCTGACAAACCCAACGAATTCATTGTTGCTACCAACTTCTCCCCAATCTTTCCGCTTTTACCAACCCCAATGATGATTGTTTTTCCATCGTTCAAATTGGATGCAGTAATTACCTCGACAGCCTTGACAAAACCACCACGAGATATAGGGTCTGTGGCATAAAGGCGTGAGAGGTAAGACAAAGCTGTGGCCTCGGTAGATAATACGTGCACAGCTGTTGAAAGAATGCGCTCTACTTCCGGATCTGCTTCCACTGCAGGTGGCGTTATAGGGAGTGCCGGTATCATCTCAGTAAGATCTATAGAAGAGTGTGATAGGTGAGTTTCCTTATCCCGAAGATTGCGGAAGAATGCTGTATCAGATGGAAAGTTATTCATGGAATTTTGCCTCTTAATCTAGAGCTGATAAATTTCGTGGAGGAAAAACGGTCGTTAGGGCCAAACAATCGGGTACTCTAAAGTGCGGAATCTAACTATAAAGGGAAAGATTCGCAAATCAGTAAAGGACTAAAACAAATAAAAAGCGTGGAACAATTTACTTGTAAATCGGTGCAAGGATCTGATAAGATATAGAACATCTCCTAGAACCCAGAAAACCCGGAGGCAAGAAGGCTCTCTTTATAGACTTCTCACTTTCACGGGAAAAGGGAATTGTCAACTACCCCACACGTTGATACCTTACTCGACCTAATAAACTGCTTCACTAGTACTGGTAATGATTGTCCTAAGATACCGGTGAGGGCTGAACAAAAAGAAACTAGTCTAATGTTGGTATCCGCCCGGGTTGAGGGTTGAGGAGGGTGTAAATGAGGAATACGTGAGCGAGGGATTGCGAGTGTGTGCTTGTGCAACACGATGCGGCTTATTGGCGTGTGCAAAGAGCCAACTACGGTTTCTCGAACCCGGTTAGTTGTGAAACTCATGTGTGATGGAGGAGCTGCATTATGAGCCGTCAGGTGATAATAGGAATAACAAGACTGAGTGAATAATTATATTGACCCTTTGGGAGATGCAATATATGTCTTAATAAGGCAACGACACAACAGCAGCAATTGCAATTGGAGCGAAGGACAAACAGAGAGATTCCAAGCGAAATAGATATACTAGATAAAGATATATGTAGAATGGAATGAGATAATGTGCCATATTTTACTCACCAATAATACAACCCAGTTAGTTGGCTGAGAAAGATAAAGTCAATTGCCTTGTGGGGGCGTTTATTCGACGATGAAGACCAGAGATGTAGTTTCTAATATAAGTGTATGATTTGCACTCTTTGTTGATCCTGTAAAGATATAGAGACGCAAAGTGCAGGCGGGGAGAGCTACAGAGTTTGTCAACAGCTGGCAGACATATATGATATCCAGTTTCCTAAACTACCCTCTATGTCCAACTTCTATATTCGTCCGAGTGTGAACCCTTGGACGGGTATATATAAATTGAAGGCGTATGATTATTCCTGTTAGTATAAACGATCCTGGGAATGGGCCGTACCGGCGCTGATGTAAGACGTGCGGTGTGTATCCAACAGCTGTAGCAAAATCGAGGTTCAAAGTTTCCTGTGGCTTCTACCCCTCTGTTCGGATCAATTCAAGTAATTTTCAGGCTAGATGAGAATTTGTTGGATTGAGGAGATTACCTATTGTGCGGTAAGTACTTGAGAAAACCTGACTTGTTAGCTAGACGGGGCTGAAAAATGAGGAACAGGCTGCGGGCATTGGTACAGCCTTGCCAGAGCCATGGATGAGTGTCTTAATAATAAAGCCTCCCCAGCATCATGCAGGAAGATGGATCGATCTCGATCTAGAATTGGACAAAGGCCCTAGAAATCGATGGAGATGTCACAGGGTTGTGGTGGGGCCCTGGCTGGCCCTATTGAGTGGAAGACAAAAGCGAACAAATGATGAGTCTAAAGATAACAGTTTTGCACGTTATTGAGGGTGAAGATGGCCTCACATAGCCGCGACACTCGCTTGGAGCATGAGCCCAGGTACGACGAGAGCTTGTCGCGGGGTTCCAGCGATGATAGAGATTGGTTCCTAGGCCCTGTCTGTTCTGTGTGTTCTCACCACCCCACATCTTCATCCGTAGCTCTACAAAAAAATCCAAGGACTCAAGGGTGGCGATGGTGATGATTAAAATCTAATCTAGTGATTACCATACCCCCCCCCCCCCCCCTCCCTCTTTGGCTGCCGTTTGTGATGGGTTCGGGACACGATTGATTTCAGTAGGTAAACAGGTGGTTGAGGGTGTTGTGGAGATGGGCAGGGTGATAGGTACATCATAGCTACACGTCTACTACACTTACTGCGCGTTTTGTACCTACAAAATAAAAAATGCGAACGATCCACTCGGCGTACGATCCGATGTGTGTTTTTCGCCTCACCCCACAGCTATCCCCGTTTCCTTCTCAAACCATCAATCTGTCGTTGCCTGTCACAATTCCGAGTCAACGGGATCCCATCCAGCGTCTTCTGCATGTATTTGCTGCAGCATGCACACATCGTTGTTGCGCGTATGTACATACTGCATCTTGCATCTGGGTGAAAGTGATGGGGTGGGTGATGGCCATATGCGCAAGACTCCAGGTTCGGGATCGGGGCCGACGCTTCTTTTTAGCTCGGAAGAAATCGTGTGCGCTACAAAAGGAAGATAGGACGCCAAACAGTCTACGGCTTACTCAACTGCCGTTCGTTGTTCAAGCCATGAACTTGGGCCCAAAAAATATTCGGCAGTTCTATTCCACAAAGTAGTGTACTGTACTTATATACGCCGGCCACTGGCCTCTTTCTATAATTATTAGACGTAATAAAGGGGGTGATGATTGATGGATCCCACCAAAGAGAGGCGGCCAAGCCCAGTTATTGCCAAAAAAACCCCTGTCTAACACCCAGTGTCCGTCAAACCCAGTGACAGTACCTACACATGACTGACAGCTATCTCCGTTTTGGGTGTCATTGTACGACAACATCCGAGCCTCAACCTTGAAACCCCACGGTAAACGGCAATTAAGATCATAAGCCTATCACCTTTAACCGGCAGTTTTACAAACAAAGACAGTAAATATGAAAAGTGTCAGACCTCATAGCCTCTAAAACAATAGCTAGGTACCTGTAGCTGTCTTACAAGAGGAAGTACCCCGCAGTGTAGACAGACGTACGCACACCAGTGCGAATGTGACCTACTTACTGTACATGTATACATGTGTAGATACATCGACATACATCATGTATGTAACCTATCAACCATGTTTCTATGCTCACCATATGCAACCATGGAGAGATGTATCGAGAATAGCATTTCCCACGCATATCGTCAATATAATATACATTTACAGTACCGCAGGTAGCGATAAAACTATATAAGGGCCTGTTTGACAGTAGGCCCAAACGGCGTTCACAAGGGCCTTTTTGTTTTACTGCCGAACGGTCCTAAATTTATGTGTATAGCCACATATGATCTATTCTCCTCGATAAATGAATTTTATAATCATCAGTACATACACCGTGAATTGGTGAATAGAGAGGTTTCGCAGCTCACGCTGTACTATCTACAGGGGTGTGGAGGGCTTGAGAAAAAATCACAGGTTTCGCGGATTTAATCTGTACTCTGGGCTGTGTAATGCCTTGAATTGTACTAGTCTGTGGAATATTGGCGTGAGTGGTCCAATAAGGTGGTTTGTTTACATGAATTGAGTCTGTATTAATGCTTCACTAACTTCGTGCAGCATTAAAAGTCTGTATCTCGCCCTGTACTAACTTGGCGGTTTTATCCCTGCGGTCACTGTGGAAACAGGTAGATACACGAGTTGCGAAACCTCTCTAATTAAGGCAACTACAAGTACTCTAACCAATCCTAACGCAAACAGAATTCTAATATTATATACACGTATAACACACGTATAACACACGTATACACAATACTGTCACCATTCTTTTTTCTTTTTCATTTTAACTCGCTCCATTTAAGTAGGTTCGACAGATCATTTTGTGGGATGCAGTTATTATAGCTCTTGGACAGAAATCATCGGATAGCACCCAAATTAAAACACAGTTTACCCAACTCTCAACTCTTTTCACAGAGCCATGGGGCTTTCAGTGCTAGAAGATATACTATTAACGACCTCATATTCCAAAATATATCTTTATTCTTAAAGTATTGTGGGGGCTGTGTAACTTTGAAATCATTTGAGCGGGTTTTGCCAAGGCCCCATACAAATTTGAGGTCTTGGCGTAATTTTCTAAAGCTTTTAGATGATACTTATGGTAGTTAATTTGTATAATAGAAATTGCTGTACTCCATATTTTGAAGCTATTATGGGTATAGAGGATTTTTTTGGTGTGTTTTCAGTGCCTGTACATGTCCAACGATTTATATCACCGTATTGTACATACATACATGTACTCTTCTTAAATACATACATGTACTTAGTATCTGTCACGGCGACTAGTATATAAGCTATATAGAACCCGTAGGTACATGACATATGTTGATCTTAACCATCCTTCTTTTCTGGGTTATGTTACCCTCATTCTCCCTAATTTAGCTCTTCTAGTGCGGCGCACCCACGACATACTTCCAAGGTATCGCCGCCGATACGATCTGTTGGCTTAGCACGAGACCTAGATAACCTAGATAGAAAATTGTAGAGGATAGATGTAATAAATACCTTCCCGTATTATACAAGATGAGTAGGTTACCTCGCCACAAGCATCACAACCACGCGCGCACAGCCCGCAAACCACCCCCCCGCAGTCCTCATAAGCAGTATTACACAAAGAGTATTCCATGTTGGGGTTTATCGATGCACTCTCGGCAAGTAACTAATCCACACGTTTTACACACCTGGTATTCTGCCCGCCCGGTTCCCCCCCCCGCAATAACATCGCTTTCCTCTCTAATCACGGGACTCCCTATGTCTATATCGAAGTCAATCAAACACCCCCCATTACGATAATGCTCGTTACAAAATTCCTGGCCGCAATCATGGCCATCGCATTTGGTCGAATATTTTGGGAGACACTTTTCGCAGCATGCCCCACAGGGCAGAAGGACCCGTCCAAATATCTTTGAGCATGTTTTGGACAATTAAAACTATCTGATAGATAGTCAGTCCAAATTACAACCCGAGACACTTAAACCCTTTATGGCAACGTGATAAATATAACGCCCAATAAGTCTGAGCTGTAGTTTCCAGCATGCGTGACGGTTTGTGACACTTTTTCAATTCTGTGCGCTTTTTATAGCACGGTTACTAGAAAGGGTTTAAGTGTCTCGTTGCCATTCGGACTGACCGTCGATCAGATAGGTGGGAAGTCAGATAAGTTGATTGCCCAGACCGCACAAAGTATGTAGGTTTACGGAGAATAGGGCATGCAGGCAGACTCAACATACCCATTTCCTCGCAGCCTTTGCACAGGGCATCCAACTATTTAAATCATCATCAGCAATTGCACCCGCCGCAAAAATTATGATTTAGTGTCCCGCGATCCCGTTCCCTGGACTCTTTTACGACTGAGACCCTCGCTATAAAATATAAAATGACGACTGGTAATATTAAGCGAGAAGGAGAGCTTAAACTTACAATAACCACGTTGCAGCTCCTTGTTGGCCTCTTTTGACCTAGTACGGCCAAAAGAATCAAATCCTCCCTCGCATGCGTCGGTGTAACTTGAAAGACATCTGCTACAGCACCTAGCACCTATAGCCTCAAACATGTCGTAGGTAGCGTTGAAAAGCTCGGTGGCTTTTAGCTTGTTACATATATGGTGCCGCGCACGCTAAAGGTGACATAAATTGCATCTCTTATAACTTTTTAACCAGACAAGATATCGAAAATCTAACAGAGCAAATTGTAGATATACCTAATATGAAGACTTTGATCTGTTAGATTCTTGATATCTTGTCTGGTTAAAAAGTTATAAGGAATGCTATTTACCTATTTTTGTATGTAAAAAGCGCCAAGACTTGGTGAGGTGGAACAGTATTATACCCATTTATACCCCTACATTACAGAATTGCAGCCAAGATTTAGTTTTCAGCCATAGCATGGCTGGAATCTAAGGCTCTTATTGGTTCATAAGCAACCGGAGTGGCCAAGATTGTTCCAACTGAGATACCGGCATGTCACCTTTAAGACGCGCCGCACCATAGTCCCTCCATCATACAGAGCCCAATATCGAGATCTATCTTCTTTCGACGGCACAAAGAAATGAGGGATCGGGTTGCACAAACGGGTCTCTCCAGTTCAGTGTTGGCACCAGCCTGGCTCCCAGCAGAGTTTTCAGTGACCAATAAAGGTTGAAAAGCCCTTTTGGAGATAATGTGCCACATCCCCAGAGCTAAGATACAGTCAGTGATGTACAAAAGTATAACATTAACTATGAGCCGTTATCTCCTTAGGCGTTCAGTAAAAGGCCGTGAAATAGGTCAATCCTATTATCAGCTCGAAATATCAAACGCATATTTATGTATTATGCCTAAATTTTGTGAGTTAATTCCCTGTACTTTGTTTTATTGTGAGTTAGATGCTCTCCTTCAATGGGCCGGTTTTATTTCACGACCTTTACTGTGCGCCTAAATAGTGAAGGGTGCATAAATGCCACTAGACAGCTTCTCGGGAAAATTGATAGTATCGAAAGGCCAGTTTAATATATATGGTGCGCGTTAGAAGGCACACCCCCCGGAGCTGATCAACCAAAGCTTACAACGCGATATTCCGTGAGATCAAAATTACTCTTACGGGTAATTCTAGGTGTAGATCGATGCTATTCAGCCAATCAGTCAAGACATAATCCTTGGATGTAGATAACCAATCCTTAGAGCTTTTGCAGGCTGCAGTATATATATACTTCATCCTTTTATTACAGCGGCGCCAGCGTTCTAAACTATATGTTCATGTATATATACATGTATGTATTAGCTTATGATTACATGTATATACCCAACTACATGTAGTTATACAATTGGTCGGGCCCAAAGCGTTTATAAAGCTGGGCTAGCTATCCGGGTGACGGTACAGTATGTGAGTTAGTAGATCCCACAATATATATTAACATGAGTGAGCGAGGATAAGCTAGGAGGAAACGCTGGAAATAGCTAGTGGGATATGGTGGTTATACTGAGACAGCTTGCATAACGGTGACCCCAGATGATTAAAAAAATTGGAAACTCGATTTCTACACCTGGGACTACATACATGTAGCGCGTCACGTCACGTCACAAAATATCACTCGTATACAATCCGTCAGCTCTTTTTTTCTAATTCATTTCCGTCAGCTCCTTAGTTCTAAATCTTGGCACCTAGATTACCGCTTCTATGAAGCGGCAATGTGTCAAAAGTAATTTTACCAACGGTAGTAAATTATTTTACCACCAGTGGTGAAAATAATACCGCCATTACTCGAAAATTGGCTATGCATATGAGATCAAAATTACTATAAGCAGACCTGATCTACGCCCTTCAACAAATTGTGAAGGAGGTAACCCCTGGCCGGAGCCAATCTTTCGAGTTTTTGCGGTATATAACCCGTACATCTTAAGCTTCTTTATTTTGCAATATATCTGTCGTTCGCCCGAGCCAGTCACAAAGAACATCCGGGTAACTTGCAAAGCCAACCAGCCAATCACATGCACTGTGACATAAGCGGTAGGCAATATACCGAGCGAGGCCCGGGACGCAATCAACAACAACCTCGGTTGCAATTGGTTAAATTCAGCATGAATGGCTTTACAGGCCAAAAATTCGGTTTTAAAGCTCCCGCAGTTCCTACTACCGAATGCAACTCTACCGTCAAGCTACCATAACTAGACGTCCCATCAGCTAAAACTCAGGGTTTCCAACAAAAATGTCCAAAGAGATGAAGGAGTTCACGATCAACGATGTCGCAACCCACAAGGATGCAGAGAAGGGTATGTACATCGTCATTGATAATGGGGTCTATGACGTAAGTGGTATGTATACGCTTTTACAATACATCCTTATCTATTTGCAGTTTTTCTAATTTATCATTCTATCAGCCTTTGTCGATGAGCATCCCGGTGGTGCTAAAATCCTGAAGCGGGTCGCTGGAAAAGATGTTAGCAAACAGTTCTGGAAGGTATTCATATTTTAACTACCTTAGGTGTGTTGGGATTAGAATAATGTTGACTTGAAGGAATTAGTACCATAACGAAGGTGTGCTTAAGAAGTATACAGAAAGATTGCAAGTTGGGACCGTTAAAGAGGAAGCTAAACTTTAGAACCTGATATTCTCCTTGGGTGACGGCTCGATTGGCTTGATACAAATGTCTACCTCCGAAATTTCTTTCTCGGACATGGCGGGTGTTCTTATATGGAGTACTATTTCTCAGGGGGTTATCTGCTTTAATAATTGATGTAATTTAGGCGTTTCCCTATTCTATAAGGAGCTCTGCGATAAATTTCAGATACTTTGGGGGGCAAATGTCCCGGATTGAATACAAACCGAAAAATACCTTCACTTTCTTCGGGACCACATGTTGAAAACTATCTTTAGGTCGCGTAGGGTGATAGGTGGTGATTATGATGCAGTTGGTAAATAATACCTCTCAAATCAGGTATAGCAATTGCAACCCAATACCCCATCGAAATTGAAAATGACGCAATAAATGGCTTCCTGCAGCCGTTCTAGGCGTAGCCAGCGACAGTTCCATAACTTATAAGACAGCCTTATAACCCGTAGACTGTCGAAGCATAGCGCATTCCCGTTGATTTGGAGCCGATTCTGGGGATGTATCGTGTGTTGCGGTGCAGGATGTGGATATAGGGGAGTGTGACCGGGCAAAAGTTTTAAAAGAACAGATCTGGAGGTTTCAAGTGGGGGTGGGGGGTCTTCCAGACTCTATTATTATATAAACCATAAGGTGTTAAGTTTCATTCATATCGCCTTCTGAGCACATTCTGACCTGTCTATACATTCATAATAATGGATGGCTTATACGGGAAGTCATCCTGTATCGTAATTTTGCGATCTAGGCTTTATATTGATGTGTATACATGATATTGATTATCTTTCCATAGTTATAAAACTATAGATGATGCATCTAAAGTGTAAATCTAAACCCGTCATCAGCTCCCTCCTCTCTGGCCTTCCGATCTAGAGCCTCGTTTTCTTTCTTCATCCACCACGTCTGCAACGCAGTAGTCACAAACGCTAGTACCAAGAACCCTAACGCCAAACTATGACCCATCACGTAGTCGGGCGAGTCCTGCTGGCGATAAATATAAGCTGCGGCAACCCCTCCTAGCTGGCCTATCGATACTTGAATCGCACTGCCTGTTGCTCTCCTCGAGTGTCCCCGGAGATTGTTGCTTAACCATGGGATGTTCAGGCCGGAGGCGGTGAATATCCCGATTGCAGAAAGGAAAGTTGCAAAATACTTTACGTTGAGTTTTTGGTGGTCTACTGAGATTTGGATGGCATAACCGATGATACCAACAGCGGTAAATATCAGCAGTGGGATACCACGGACTTTCAGCCTATCCGACAACCATCCCATACTTATTGTGAAGAAAAATGCTACGACATATGGGGGTACGGTCATAAGTTGTGACCGTGTAGCAGTGTAGCCTAGGCCGTTGATGATGGTTGGTATGAACAAGGCGAAGGAGAAAGTCGGCAATGCGATACCGACACATATAATACCGCTTGTCCATACCTTCCATTCTCCAAATGCAGCTCGAGTTTCGGACCATGAGAACTCCTGCCTTTCACCACTCATATCACGGGCCAGAATCGAAGCAAGAACTTTTTTGTCCGTCGGCGAAAGGAAGCTTGCAGACTCTGGTGAGTCTTGGATCCAGAAATAAGCGCAGACTGCAACAAGGACTGTGATAAGGCCTTCGATGATAAAGATCCATCTGCGTAATTACCCCAGTACGGTTTAGCTCCTCCTCCTTCTCATCAAAAGAAACTATACACATACCTCCACCCTTCTAGGCCTCCAGTCCCGTCAAGTTCGACAAGCCCTCTAGCTAGTAAACCCCCAAAGGCACCAGCTAGGGTTGCGGCACTAAAGAATAGACAAAAGCGAAAGACGAGGGCATGACGAGGGTACCTAAAATCATGATGGTATTAGCCGCTGAAGCTAAAACAATTGGACCGTGCCAAAAATCCGGCAGCGGCATATGTATTAACTAAGAGCGTATACATACCAGACTGTGAGAAGAAAGGTGACTCCAGGCTAAGGTAAGTTCTGTTAACCCCACCTTTTTCCCCCGATCTGAGGGGGGAAAGGGGGATCGCATACAAACAAACCAGCTTCCAAGACTCCCAAAAAGATCCTCACGGTGACTAGTCCTCCAAAGTTCTGAACAATCCCGTGTAAAGTACATACACTGTTCAAATTTGAGTTAGGAACTCTCGACGAAACAAATTTTCCGTTTATATGGGCTTTTTAGATTTTCATACATTCCCCAACCAAGACAAATGGATGGCAACCAAACTTTTGGAGACAGTTTTTTAAGGAGGATGTTACTCGGAATCTGTGCAGCAGAATTAGCATTTGCTCAATAAACTATAAGATGATTGCTTTTAATACGGATTTTACTTACCTCGAATGATACATAACTCATGAAAAATATCGAAAGCGCGATATTATACTGGACTGGCTTCAGATCTAGGTCTACGGACAAGCCACTAATCTTTGCGTTCCCAATACTTGATCGGTCTAGAAAAGACATCAAATAAAGCGAGGTGATGACCGGTAAGAGATATATATCCACCTTTCGGAGAATTCTATCCTGGTTTGCTTTATTAACTTCGATGCTCCCATTGTCGTGGCTTAGGCTCGAACGTTCCGGCAAGAACTCAGGGTCTGTATCGCATGTTGGAATTTGTTTCTCCATACCGATTGAAACGCAGCGGTCAAATTATCACTACTTGGGTGTGCCAAAAAGGCTTCCAATGATCGTCTTATTTACCTATCTATGTGCGTTGAAGCTAGGGGTTCCCGGAGGTTCAAAATTTTCTCTTTCCTTGCATGCATGTCAGGTACTTGGCATGCAGTCTGAGGTTACACACTCGCCATTAAAGATTTTTCGCCAGGTTAACTACATGTAGGTACTTACCTACATACATACTTATATAAAGTATACATACATGTACTTTACACCCCTAGCCCCACCTTGAGCAAGACTGCTCATGGTGACTCCCCCTCCTTGTAGGGAAGTAATAAACAGTGGTACTCTAAGATTCTCTATAATGTCGAGAGGTCTTGTCTACAGTAAAGTTCCAATCTAAATAGGCAAAGTACATTATTTAGGTTTTCTAAATTTTGTGCCTTATATCTAGCCTCCCGATGACTCTAGCCCCCCCCCCATCGGCGCGGAAGGAACGTACCAGGTCGAGACCTGCAAAGAATTCAACCCCCGGGTCTCTCGACTACATACATGTAAGTACAGTCGTTCACGGGGTGAAGACGGTCACTGGACCGTGTTGACGAACAGTGGGGTCTCAACAGATAGGAAACATTAAAAAGAAGCTTGGCTGTTTCTCTTACCCATAGTTAGAATCCTACCCAGAGCCCGTCTTCACCCCGTGAACGACTGTGTATGTAGACCCCCCCCCCCCCCTGAAATTTTTGCGATATAAAAATGTGCATTGAGACAGAAATCATTATCAGTAGTGCCTTAGTGTGCGCATGCCGGTAGTATGCAATGTAGCCTTATGCTCTCGTTCACCCCAAGTCTAGAGTAAAGTTTTTACCGCTAGGAGAAAAACCATCGCAATGAGGAGAAAAACACTCTCTCTGTACTCCTAAGAACAATGTTAATTTTCTACTGGAATCAATTCAAGATCTTTTGGTTTAACAACAAGTTCTGTTATGGGTATAGAGTGGTGACGAGTGATTGTCTATGACCCATTTGCCTAAATGAGTAAATTAGGTGATCACGTGACTTAGATTCACGGGTCTGGGACACGGTGGTATCTTCACAACCTCAAAGGCAACCTAAGCTTTGCGACACGTCTCCTCAAAACCCGTTGAACTTTCCTCGATTTCCCACTATTTAAACCAACGAGACAAATTCCTTCGGCCTTCAACGCTAGATATAATAATCAAAATATATCTTATTTTCTTCCGACATTGAATTTTCCAACTGTTAGCCTCCTAATAACAAGCTTGTTCTAGATGAGGCTCCTACCAACATTGCTATTGGCACTACTGCCAATGGTATTGGCGCAAGACTATTATAAGGTATGAGGACACTTCAAACCTGAAATACCGATTATCTAGCCCCTGGCAGGTAACTGTGGTTGGAATCCATGTGAATCATGGGCAGCAATAGCAGCAGTAGTAGTAGAAGGCTGACTGGAGAAATCAGTTGTTAGGACTAGACAAATCTGCCGACGATAGAGACATAAAACGTGCATACCGAAAACTCTCTAAAAAATTCCATCCCGACAAGAACCCGTTTGTTTCCCTTCTCTACCCCAATAAGAACTTCCCTTCCATACTAAATTCAGCTAGAAATGACCCCACTGCGCACCAAAAATTTGTTGAAATCGCCGAAGCATATGAAGCACTCTCCGATAGCGACTCTCGCCGTATCTACGACCAACATGGCGCAGAGGGACTTCAGCGCCACAAATCCGGCGGCGGCGGCGGCGGTCACCATGACCCCTTTGACCTCTTTTCACGCTTTTTCGGCGGCAGCGGGCACTTTGGTGGTGGGGGCGAGCGTGGGATGCAGAAGGGGCCAAACATGGAAGTCCGCGTGGACATCCCACTCGCAGACTTCTATAAAGGCAGTGAAAAGGAGTTTTCTGTGGAAAAGCAGGTCATCTGTGAGGAATGTGACGGGTCAGGGAGCCAGGACGGCCATATGGATAATTGTAATGAATGTGGAGGCCGTGGAGTACGGGTTGTGAAACATATGCTTGCCCCCGGCATCTTCCAACAGGTTCAGACCAGGTGTGACCGTTGCAACGGAAAGGGCCAGATCATTGCGCACCCGTGCAAAGTGTGCCACGGGAACCGTGTCGTTCGGAAAACAACAACACATACTCTTTCTGTCGAGAAGGGGTCTCCTCGAGGTATTCGAATTTCATTTGAAAACGAGGCCGACGAATCTCCTGAGTGGATCGCTGGTGATCTTATTGTGCACGTCCATGAGAAGACGGCGGACGGCAAGATTGACGAAGATGAAGCGCATGAACACGAAGACGGGATCCCGGATGGCACTTGGTTCCGCCGTCGTGGAAAAGACCTTTTCTGGAAGGAGGTGCTCTCGCTCCGAGAGGCACTGCTTGGTGACTGGACACGAAATCTTACCCATCTAGACGGCCACGAGATCCGGCTCGGACGCAAGAAGGGGCAGACTGTGCAGCCAGGCTTAGTGGAGGCAGTGAAGGGCGAGGGAATGCCGATATACAGAAGTGAGGGTATGGACGAGTACGGTGACCTATTGGTCGAATACGTTGTCGTCCTACCCGATGAAATGGAGAGTGGAATGCGGAAAGACATCGCCGCTGTATTCGATAAGTGGAGAAAAAAGAATGGGGTAGAGTTAAACCAGGGAAAGAAGGTGAGAAAAGGAGAAAAGGATGAATTGTAGATTTTTAATCGAAGGCATTTTCTTTACTTTCTTTTTTCTGGATGGGTAGCTAGATGGATGTATTTTTACAGGATGGAATGTTGACCTTTTTTTATTTTTTATTTTTTTCATGTTTGAGCTTTGTTTTATCCATACCCAATTTCAATGGCTTGAAGGGGGATAAGAAGTTTGAGTCGATGGCTGGTTTTGAAAAATTAGATTGGGCTAAATTCGATGCTGGTTGATATTCTATAGTATAAAAAAAAGGGAAAAAAACTTCACTAGTGATCACTCGCATACAGGTACATGATGTATACTTTACATGCAACGATAACCCACACGGGTTGTTATGTCACCTTATTCTCGCCTAGAATTTCCCTACGGTGAAAGTGATGCACAATTTTTTTTTTCGTTTATCTGTAGTTCCAGAATTCAAAAACAGCCAACACCAGTAACTACATGTACATGTACCCTATAGGGTCATTCATAGAATTTCACACGTCAACTCAAATTCCGAGCATTTCACTCGCCATCCTTGCGCCCTCGACCCTCGCCTTAATCTTCCTAAACGCAATATCTCTAGCAATATCGGGTCCACCGTGCTGAGGCTTCACGTCGATACTAAAGGGGCTGAACCCACAATCGTCCGTGGCACCAAGTCTGTGCTGTGGGATGAAGTTTGCAGCTGTCACCAAGGACTCACAGACATCGTCTGCAGTCTCGACGCGGGGTGATAACGGGTTAATCACGCCAATAAAGACAACCTTGGTCACGACTATTTAGCTATGAAACGAGAGAAGATTTCATAGGGAATCATTACTTGTGGAACGCCATTTGCATCCTCCCTAGAATGCTTCCCGCACAACATATAAACCTTTTCTCTATCTATCTCGCTGGCAACCTGGACTAGGAAGTAACCCGCGTTCATCTGGAACATGCTGGGTAGACTATTCCAGAAACAGTAATCAGTTTTGATCAAATCATAGCAATGACGGGTGATTATTACAGTTCGCTGTAGTCAACATCGATACTGTGAACCGAGTCACAGTCTCCACCTGGACATGTGTGGACGCCAATATTTTTGCGCTCTTCGGCGGAAAAGCGGTCGAAAACGCGGTTATTTAGTTTGATGAAAGATTCGAGCATGTTCCGGCTAGTCCAGGGATTTCTGGGATCATTCCTCAACGCGAGGCGTCCTAAACAATGGTAAATATAGGAAGCATAATGGTTCGCAACGAGTGAGAAGTTATGAATCAATAAGTCAGGTGAGTCATGGAGGCACTACCTTCAGTGAAGTCAACAGAAACCCTTTGTGCACCAGCTATACGAAACTATTAGTCAGAGATATTTCTAAAATGGGACGGAAAATGGGGGTTCACGAGCCTTCAAAGCACTTCCTGATATCCTTCTCGCATTCATCGACGAGGTCTGAGTGAAAATCTTCTCGAGAATATCCTGGTATATCTTGATCAAGCGGGTATAGAAGGCTTAACATGCTCGGCGCAATCACAGCTTGCTTCATGGGGTGTTTAGCATAAGGAAGCGATTTCTTGAGATAATCTGCTGCATAGTTCTTATAACGAAAGGGACCCTTGACCAAGCGAGGAAGCTGACGGTGGTGGCCATCTTCAAAGATCGCACTATTGGGTAATCAAAAATTGGCACTGGAATAAGTATGAGCGTGGTTGAACACTTACAAGTACTGCCCATCAGCAGCCAGGGTATCCGCAAGACCAGTCCCACCTAAGGTGTCTGTGAGAGGATATGTAGCAAAACTGCTAGCACGCTGTTCTCCATCGGTCACCAATGGCTCGCCAGCCGCCTCCATAAGCTCGATTGATTCCTTGCAGGCTTCATCCTGAGCTTTCTGGAGTTCCTCGATACTTGCCTACTTCAACTTTAGCTTAGAAGACCAAGTAGAACACGGAAACCCCATACTTCTCCCCTATCACAGGCAGCAAAAACAGCCTGGAGCCTCTCGGGGCGGGGAAGAGACCCTACAACCTCAGTTTGGATAGGCATTCTGAATGATTTATTGTTAGGTTTAAGGAAGAGAGATGGTGTGATTGAGATGAAGAGTAGGGAGAGTTCGAATGGGATTTATACTCCATAAAGAGTACACGTATGGATATTGTATAGAGAGATATTATCCCCCGCACCAAGTTTCCCCGAAACCTTGATATTATTGTCAACAAAAAGGGAATACTGCGCTATGAAACAGGTACAAGATGCATGCACAAGAAACCTATCTAGGAGCCCCTTTCCTCCAATCAAGCGCGCAGGGGATCTGTTTAGGTTAATTCTGGAGACAATTGGTCGTAGCTCATGCTGTCTTTAAATAAATATATTCCTGCATTAGTATCAATGCACCTGACCGGCATCGTGGTCAACAATTTCGCCCGCCCCCGATCCACCAATAAACTTCGCGGCTACTACATAATGCATGCATGTCTCAGACAGTGTCTGTCTATCAGACCACCTCTATCACAACTCTTCAGTTCTCATTCTTACAGGGCTGTTGCATTATGTAGTTATATATGTATTTTGATAACGTCAATTGAATACGATATGATCAACGAAAATATTATAAAGAGCTGCCAACATGACGTCAGCTTCCAGAATTACATGTTGATAGTTGTCACAGGTACCGCGGGTTTGTAATTAGAAGCAACAGTTATCTGCATGCTTGGTCCCATGGTTTTCGGATTCATACATACAAGCGACACCTGTGATATGCAAGGTGGTACTCAGGCATGCAGACCGATAAACGCACACCACGGGCATACATGACATAACTTCACTTCCGCCATGTCGAGTGCTTCTACGTGACGAGGGTCTGTCGTATTACCACAGTACAAAATGGGCGATTCTGGCCCATTCGCCGGTGCTCGGCAAGTGAATACATGTTTGGCAATTGAGAACCCCAGATGTCTGACTTAGGCTTTCTGACCTTTCAGCCCATCAAAAACAATTACCACAATTATTTCTGAGCTAGTGTAACCAATATAACCCTTATTTTGTAGGGGATCTAGCCCCACTCAAATTTAATCCTACGATATACTATCAGGCAGCACTATACCCTCCTCGTTGGGACATATCCCGCGATGCTCATGATTCTCGCTTAAGCTCGTCACTTGAATAACCGTCAACTGCGGGGTAGGCTAAGCCTTCCTAAGACTTTCATGCAACGTGGTGGATGTTGGTTCAAATGTAAGCATCTGATGATTTTCGGCTGCAATTCATATTTTCTAGCGGATTCAGTATTTGACGTTGGCCTTTGGCTAGTTATCTTTTGACAGCGGCAAATATACGTAGTTTTAAAATCAACCGAGACATTGATAAAATCAGAACGCACGGAAAAGAACTGCTTCCGATTCTTTGTGATATTTAGGTACCGCCCAAGACCCCCCGCGTGAGGCATTGGTGTCGTTTCCTCAGATTTTAACTATAGCTGAGACATTCCTGGCTGATCGACACTCGTCCACGAAATTTTTTGTCTAATGTAGTGAAGGCGAGAACGACGCCTTGGCAACCATGAGAGAGACCAATCGAACGAGTGATGAGCTATGAACTCAGCACATCGTTCCGGGAACCCACCCAGGAGGCATTACCGACCCAGAACAAAAGTAAGGCCTGATTCCGGGATGGAACCGGAGACCTGTCACAATTCGGGAGTTTTTAAATCCTGAGGAATATGTACCCGAAGCGACAATCATACCGCCAGACCAATCAGGCCCTGAAGTTGCAGAATTCCAAAGAAGTTTTGTACTTCATCAACCTCCCTAGCTAGACTAAACATCTCAACAAAAAAAAGAGAGTCGGAATAGAGCAGAGTGCCTTTTTTTTCTTCCTCTTCTGATTGAATGCAACTTCCCAGGTTCCTGTTGTCTAGGTTCTGGGTGCTTAGGGATGGGATGTGGCAACCACTCCAAATCCAAAGGGGCGACTTAAAATGATGTATCTATTCACTCAATTGGTCATCAAATAGGTGGGTTACTCTGACAGCGGAGTGCTTGTCTAGGTGAACTGATGTGAATCAATGTCTCGTTCCTTTCCCCTTTGCCTTCCTTCCTTTCTTTTTCTATTCCCTTCAGCTAGCACAAATCTGCCCAATTAGCCAAGTCTTCCCCATCCCCCGATCTACTATCGAACGAGGACCCACACTAGCACGGCAACTCGCTGGGACGGGAAGTAATCGATTACTTATCGATATGCACATGTTATGAGGGGGGGAAGCCATACACCTCTAACACTGGTATGAAACAGCTAATGACGATGTCAGCGGAAAGCCCGGAAGCGTTCCAGATTGATCAGCACAGCCATAATTTTTGCGCCAAGAGCCACTTGCCAAGGCTGTGCACAAGTGGCTGTGGAATAAATTTGATTCACTTCGTTCTAGATTTGTGGAATTTGGAATTTTGAGGAGCATAAAAGAGGCATAGTATCGAGGGATGAGGGTTGAACGGCGTCATGGGCGCTACAGGCGCCAGTCGTTTTGATGTACCAGCTGCAGTTGGTGTTGGTGGAGTGGGGTTGATGCGGTGGGTTTAGCTGAGGCCTAGGTTTACCAAGGGAAATGTTAGGAGAAAGGGATCACATGTCCCTAATCAAATATGGTAAGAGTTGCTGTATCGTTCGATCTTCCCATGGCCAGTCGAAAAAATACTGCATGTAGACTTGGATGCAGGTTAAACATTTGGGAAGTCAATCAGCCAATGACAGCGAGTGATTCTATATGACCGGGCCGCGAGCCATATACTGGAAATGGGAGGTTCTTCCGTCTGAGATATCCCTCTTTACATTCGAAAGCAATTTGATATAACTACATGTACCTATGTATTTGAGGTTAATTTTCGTCAAGGAAAAACAGTGTAGCCATGCAGCTGTCTTAGACGCTTCTTGAAGAGCCCATACGCTCCTGGAGTGAACGTTGGTCGCAAATAACTAAATATTAATTGGCTAACTCTGTAGCCTCTTTCTCCACACCCTTGATCCGTATATATTACTTGCATCCAGCTATCGGTCTAACGTGGTTGTGTAGGTCCCCACATTTCAGGGCGTAGATATACGACGGGGATGCATTGCAGTATTTCAAAGTTAAATAGTAGGAATTGTGAACATCTCGTGGCGCCTGGTGACGGGATGATTGGACATTTGGAAGCATGCACGTCCACGTATGACGTTGAGAAATATGTCTGGGCTGGGTTTATACCCCCGTTCGTAGGTTAGCGCTGAGACATTGGCTATATGCTCATAAAGGGAATATTCGTGTTGGAGTAAGTATGCATGTCGACTAAAATATCAAAAGTTAGTCCACGATTGTTTATGAATAGACTACATGTAAGTATAACACTTGTAATGGCATGTTATGTAAGAAGTATACGTAATGTGGGTCTTTCTACTACGCGTGTAGGGGTAAGTCTGTTGATAGTGAGAACTATTGTAACCACGGCTAGTGTCAACAGACTTACCCCTACCCGCGTAGTACATGTATGTATACCCCAAACCCGAGCAGTAATTGCATGCACTTTATTGCGGCCATGACTGAGTGTATTCACAAGGTATTAAAACAATCTCAAAGTTGCAAATACAAACATTAATTTCAATAAAGTTCCCTCTTCCTGAAGAGTAGAGCCAAAGAAACCAATCCAAGCTTTACAACTTGCAAGTACATAGATAGATAGACCGCCCAAAAAACCCCGTAAGAAAAAAAAACCCCAACTAAGGAAAAAAAAAGCCTTTAAATGACAAATATGAGAGAGTGTGTAATGTGGTTGAATACATTTGATAAACTTCTGCATTGTCAATAAACGTACAACAGCAAGTAAGGGTATAATAGGTGAAAATAGAGAGAAATGAACCTCAAACCCGTATAAATGCAACCCCGTAAATAAGAACCCAAGTAACCCCACTCCTTTATATCTTTACGAAAAGCAGAGAACCTAACCAGTAATCCTACCTCCCACGACAAAAGCAGGCCAAGAAGAGAATCTATCCATCCCTGGACCGCCTCCACCTCTTATCTCTTTTTCCACTCTACTTTTCTCCGCCATAGTCCCATATTGAAAACTACTCCTGTTAAAAGAAAATAGACAAAAGAAATTACTAGCACTGAAGGATGACAATAAGCAAAAATCGAGACAAATGAATAGGCCCTTGACAAGCAAGTTTTCGCTGAGGGGCGGAAAAATACACGTATCTAAAAGGGTAAAATTATTAAACAAAAAAATTTAAGTAGATCAAGTTAGGGGAAAAAAAGGGGGGGGAGGAGGGGAGGGGACAAAAGGAAAGCATATCAAAAAGTGCCCACGCTAATCCCGTCCCATCCGAATCATGTCCATGATTACTATAAAGTTTTCAAAAAACCTCTGCCAACTAGCTCTTAATAATTCCCTCTTGACTGTGGTAGTTGATGCCGGTGTTCATCGTACTGTACAAGGTGATCCCGGTCGTGTCCTTCACCGTAGGCTATGGGTGCTGCTGCTCCAACTAGTCCTACACCAGAAGAGCTATGGCCACTTGCAGATCGGCCATGTAGTGAGTGCTGCGGAGCGGGTGTCATGTGATGTAATGGGAATGTGCTGCCTTGACCGCTAGCATCGTTAAAAGTGAAAGAATCATGGGTTGGAGTCTGAGAGTACCGACCCTTTCCATCAGAGGCGCCCCGGTACATAGGATCTCCGAGGAGAGAGTTGCGGGCACCAAGAGGGGTAAGATCGGCGTCGCGTTGCTTCTCCATTTCCTTTCGTTTCTTGATGTGTGGGTTCTCCTTGCATGTTACGTAGATTGCATTGACGGCGATACAAATGGCAAGAGCAGCAGTGAGGACAGATTGGATGACAATCAAAGCAACACCTAGAGCAAATCAGTTCACGCCCCCCAAAAATAAAACCTAAAAAACTCGAGTAATAGTATGTATCATACCAGTAACAGTCTTTGTGTCTGCGGCAATCCCGAGCTCCTCCACGAAAATGATAAGACATGCTACAGATAACACACGGACAACAGCAATAATGGTGTTCAGGACATTTCCTGCCTTGGTATTGTAAGGACGATTCCAGACCAGCAAGACCAACAAAAACAGCTCGCATCCTAGTTGACCGGCAGTCTGAATAAGGCCATGACCGTCACCAAGCGCAATGAATGCACCTTTGGCAAAGGCGTAGATTATCAACGGCAAAAACACCCACCAGAAGCTTGACTTGAACTGATCATAAAACAACCCGTAGCGGCGCATGTAATCCTTGTGTTCAAATAGCTTTTCATACGAAGGCTTTTCCCCAGATCCATCCAGGGTCAGATTGTGCGCGCGCTCCGCATCAGCAGCCTTCTCTGCCCGTGCAAGCCTGAAAATTTTGACCGCAAAGAAACCGAGAACACCCGTGAAAACTGCAAGAGTTACTGCAGCGAGTAAATGTGCCCCCCAAGAGTCGCCATTCCTGAATTGATACATGCAGTATAGAGTCCATGTTCCGTAAAGAATAAGCACCTATTGGATTACCTTGTTAGACACTATTACTTGTGTGTAATCATGGATAGTCGCGAAAGCTAGACTTACAAGTCGAACAATGGTGATCGCCAAAAATTCCCAGTATCTCTTGCGGAATCCAGTCAAGGCCTTCGGGAAACTTGCGAAGAAAGACCAAACCTCCAAAATGACTTTAAACAGCAGAATGCAGACGGCAATAGAAGCAATAACAATGCAGAAGATCAACAAAACTGTCATAAAGGTGTTGGCAGAAGGAATTTGCAGTTTTTCAACATATGCCTGAATTCCGTCAACGTAGTGCATGACCTTGTCTTGCGCCGTCTCGGTAGAATTGGCAGTAGTTGCGTTGGCGCTGATAGTTGTGCCGTCGACATCAACATCGGCACGGCGGAGCAGTTCTCCAAATGTCCATTCCAAACTACGACGGGTGGTGCTGCTATATGTGCTGTTCGTGTCTTCCGTGCTGCTGTCTGAATTGTAAACCAAGGTTGCGTTCAGCAAATAGTCGATGGACATTTTATCCAATTTACCACCAGTGTCGGCGCGGAAAGTATCAATCGACCTTTGCATGGATTCCCAAGGAATAATGCCAGTAGACCAATGAAAATTGCTTGCGAAAGACCTGTAAACGGGGGGATAGCTAACAGACATCATGCCGTTCATAGCTATGTTTTGAAACCAAAACATGACGTCTCCAAAATTGGGTGATGGACCTGCGCCAGATCCTGCACTTGCAGCACCAGCAGCCGAAACACCAGAGAGCACAAGAGCTGCTGCTGCGATACCTGCAGTTACATATTTTACACTAGTCTGGTCCGCTGTTTTTCCATTCTGTACCACTGATTGAAGACATGCGAGCGATTTATCATCGGTATTGGACAGCAACTCTAGCTTTGCCATACCATCAAGATCCGGGATTTGAAAAGCGATTGACGGAATCATAGATGCGTAGCTATCTGAAATAGTCAATGTATCCGCGGCAGCAAAGCTTCCTTGGGGCACTATAATAATCAGGGCGCATTATCAGCATTATATACTTCTAAAGACCGTAAAAGTGATGTTAGTTTTGAGGACTTACAAGGGCAAAGCTGGGTAAGATTCTTTTGACAAGGGTCAAATTCGTTCCTATAGACCTCCTTTCCATAAGCTGTGACCGTCAAGATCGCTGTCACTTCCTGCTGTCTTTGCGAAGAACCAGCCAAATCGAATGTCACTAGGTTGGTTGATCGATCGTATTTCACATTCATCCGAGTGACTGTGATATCGGAGCCCGCAAGACAAGATGAAAAGCCATTAGTTTCCAACACATCGCCCGCCCTGACCGGCAGTGAGCCAAATGCTGAGAAGAGTAGAGTGGCTGATATTAGTGATGATGATGCAGAGCTGAATGATGATGAGAAGGCAGATGTGCCCGGAAAGAGTTTTCGTAATAACATGGCGGTCGTGTCTATGGGTAGGAAGAAAAAGAAAAAGAGCAAGTAAGAAAAAAGAGGGCAAATGTCTACCAAGACTAAAGAAACAAGCCTTCTTTTGTATATTGATGTGTCGGTATGGCACGTCTCTGTTCAATTGAATAGGCTAGGGAATGAAGGGGTAGAATTAGGGCAAGACACAAATGATGGAATGGCCACACAAAAAAGCCCAGTTAACCCGAGACGATGAAAGAGAGAAGGTGTAAAGAGTAAGAGAGCAAGGGAGAGAAAATGAGAGTAAGAGGGAAATAAAGCGGCCTGCAAGGGAGCGGCAACGGTAGATAATACCGATAGAAGAGCAGCTAGCTTGTCTGAGAGCGAGACTCGTAATGTCAGCGAGCGGAGTGGAGTGGAGTGGAGTGAATGTGGGGGGGTTGTAATGAAGGAACGATAAAAGGAAAAGACACGAAACGTACAAGAGGGCAGTCAACGAAAGAAGGGAGGGGGGGGTTGTGAATTGGCGGTTAGGGGAGAATTGGGGGGGAAAAGGAGTCGTCGGAAAAAGAGGAAACACACAAACAAGAGTGGAGCGATCAAGCGGCAATAGAATGGTAGAACTACTTACAATTACTACCTTGGTGCCTGACTAACGCAGGGTGCAAAAACAAGGGACGTTGCCCAGAAATCCCAACCCAGGTTGGGCTAAGAGACACTCTTCTGGTTGGTTGATGACCACCTCGGTCTTGATGTTTTACACACTGCGAACGCGCGTGTCTCTTTCTGGTGGTGACTTCGCTAGGGGCAGTTCAGGAAGGTGCAGATGCAGATTTGTTATTGGTGTTGTGCAGTTGTACCTGACAGTAAATATCACCGTACCTGATTGATTGACAGGCCCTGCAGAGCTGGAAAATTGCACTTACAATAACCAATAGGAAGGCACTGTCATCATCTAGTATGGAAGGTCGACAGGATACATGCACATGTATTTGCCTCTCAACTGCATCTCGGCAATGGAAATTTTACGAGCTCAACACGATAAAGATAAAAGCAGCTCCGCCTCCGCCACAAACTTTTTCCCAAAGTCGAGTTGTTCAATCTACGTTACTATCATCGCACCCTCATACATCGCACCCTCATATGCGAGACCTTGGCCGTTGTTACTCCATAATGTCATATCGATTGGCCTAGGGGTGGTAACATGAGCATTTCTCAAGGTTCCTTCCCACGCGACTCGAGAATAAGACAAAAAAAAAAGGCAAAAACAAATAATTGTACCAATGACCGGCGACTCTAACTCATCACGAAGTCCCCGCCGGCTTCCGAAAGTTGCGGGGGGTAGGTGAGCTTCTCGGGGGAGGGGGGATGCTCCCTGGGCTGTCAGCGACATCCGTGCACGTGTGCCTCCCAGCCAGAGACCTGAAACACTGAGATCGAATTCCAACCTGGTGACATCGGCCCCTTTCGTCCCGTATCTACTCGTAGGTATACCATAATTCTTCAAGAGCCACAATAATAAGGGTGTAATATTTAACCTCATGATTAAAATAATATAAATTGGAAGCAAAGAGATTTCCTTCTTTACAACCTGATCCCAAACCTTGCCACTCAGCTCTCGAGGACCTTGTAGGCGCATGCTCCTGCGTCCTAGCAACCAAGGGACCGGGTTTAGCCAACTGCCCTTTCTATTTTTAAAACGACCATGGTTTCGCTAAATCCCTTAACAAATATTTACTAAAAGACTAGATGAACTTGGCACGTCAAGTCGTTCGGCGCAGACCAGATGCTCACATGAGATGTAAACGTTTAAACCCTGAGGTTGGCATCTCAGAGGGACGTTTCTTAGATACCATCGCGCGCGTTTATATAATAGCACGTTGCGTGTAAGGTTGCTCAAAATTGTTTGTTCCCACTAAAGTAGGTCATGTTGCCTAATATATGTATGCCCGATGGACTCTTTTCTTTTAGCCCCTAGTAACTTGGCTGCCCATAACAAATACATACAAAATTAATATCACCCGGTACCACCAAACACAAGAGTCAGGGATCACTCCATGTATTTTTAAAAGATATCTTGTGGGATAGTAGGAAATTACAGTAATGTATTATACAGTGTAGAAGTCCCGACATGCCGCCAAAACAGCCCGGATACTAGCCTCTCGCCCCCACAGCCTAAGGTATTTGACGGTACTATAGCGCCACGTTTGTGGCTATGTTTTCAAATAGTATCGTGGTTTTGGGTCAGTTAATACTTTATAGTCTATCCTAAGCAGTAATATAGGGTCCAGTTTAACAAACCAAGCTTTTGGGGAAAGCACCCCAACCCTGCTCTCTCCGATCCCACACCACTTCACACAAACACCAATGGCACTTATTTGGAAAAGCCGGAGACCTCAACTTTAACCCATCCCGTGCTCTATCACCCGGGCCTGCGTAACCAAAAATACAGATTGCCGAAACCTTTGGCCTCTGTACTGAAATCGTCATCAAAAGTAATTATAAGGGATGTCAAAACGTCGTCACCACCTAGAGTAGATGCTTTCTACTCCACTGAGGAGCCTTAGGAGGCTGATCATATGCACATGCAAAACTACCGTACTAGCCCCAATTGAGAGAAGGGATAGCTAATGTCTTAGCCCATCTTTTTTTGGACAAAGGATATATACCACACTATTATTACCTTTTCCAATTCTGCTACTGTTGGATTAAATTTATACTAAGCCACATAGGCTAGGTAAGATTAGCCCAATAGGCGTCCAATAGGATCCGACTTGGGTCAAATCCTTTTATCAAAGTTCGCTTTTCACCCTTAAAGTCGATATAATGTAGCTACATAAAGTATATGTAACGTTAATTGACTTTATTAAAACCATTAAATACACCCATTCTATTCTAGGTAATGTCGCTTTCACTCCGGAACCACCACTTTTTTTTTAAAAAGAAATAAAGAAAAGAAGAAAAAAAAAGGATTAGGATACCACTACAGTACCAACCCTTCGGAATTATGACGAGATTGAATAAATACCCCCGTATTCTGTATAGAGGTTGTTGTCAATCACTTGAAATAATGTCTAAGAAAAATTCATTGTGGTATTGAAAACATATATATATATACTAGATCGATCGCTGCTAAGAAGCTTAAGACCCCCCATATCAATTTAAATTTTTTAAAGCATAATCAATTTCTTTAAAGAGAGCAATATAAAGATAAAGACTTGACAATAAAGATATCTATGATCTCAGAAGAAAAAATGTATCACAGCCTCAACCATAAGGTTTCTTTGATCAGTTTGTCTCCTGCGTTACCATTCTATTCGCCAAACTTCCTCCCTTCCACGCCAACTTCGGGTCTTTCTCTTCGACTACAGCTCTTTCTGCGTCTACGGCCCCATAACCGCCACCACCTGGGGTGTTGATGATGATTCTCTCTCCGGCTTTCATAGCAGCAGTATTCTTCCCTCCCAAGTTAATTGTCCTAATTTCCCCGTTTGGAAGCTTTCTAATCCACAGGTTCTGGCCACATTCCGCGTCCTCACCCCCAGCCATTCCGTACGGATGATACACCCTTCTCTCTGAGAGAATAGAGACTTGAACGGGAGTTCTGAATTCAATATCACGGACGACACCATCACCACCCGGGTGTGCACCTTTACCACCAGAGCCCTTACGGATGGAGAACTCTCGGAGAAGGACTGGATAACGTCTTTCAAAGACTTCAGCATCAGTGATGCGGGTGTTCGTCATGTGGGTGTGGACTCCAGAGGTGCCATCCCAGTTAGGGCCCTATCATGGTATCAGCGTGAGGCGCTATATATAATGAGGATAATAAAACTTACAGCTCCACTACCACCAGCAATGGTCTCATAGTATCCAAATCCCTTCACATGGTTACCCCCATCTTGGCTACCCCCAAATCCAAAAGTAAGGTTATTGCAATCACCCTGACTTGCTGCACAGGCCTGGAAAGCTTTCAAGACGACGTCTGTGATACGCTGACTCTGTTGAAAAATTAGCATAGTTCCCGTAGGCTTTGGTAACATTGTCATCGCATACTGTCAACACATTTCCACCAACAACTGCTGCGCCATCGCTTGGGCTTAAGAAGCTGTTTTTCGGGATCTTGACATGTATCGGCTTCAAACAACCTTGGTTCAAAGGGATGTCTTCTGATATCAAACATCTCAAGCAATAAATAATCGCAGAGTATGTCACGGCTTCTGGGGCATTCATGTTCCCTAATCAAATCTTGTCAACATCACCTCATGCCATTATAATAGATGGGATTACGCACCATACATCTCCGGGCCTGTCCCTTCAAAGTTGAACTCTGCCTCTCCTTTTTCGGGATCAATATCAACCTTGAGACAAATTGGGCTTCCATCATCCATGTAGTCTTTTGCTCTCAACTCCTTCCCTTCAAACCTCTTATACACGCTTCTCAACAGATTGCGGACACTTTGTTCAGCGTTTTTCTGTATTGAGATCATATAGAACTGCACTACATCCCCACCATAATCTCCAATTAAAGTTTTGATCAGGTTAATTCCCTTCTGGTTCGCTGCTACCTGTGCCTTAAGATCATTGATGTTGTCCGCTAGACACCTTGTACCACTACAACCCGGGTGTTTTGCGGGCTCGTCGAGGAGGAGTTCCGTGATGCGCTCTTCATTGAATTGACCCTGCGAGACCAACTTTTCTGACTTGATGGCAGCACCCTCTTGATAGAGTTCTCGGGAATGAGGAGGCATAGAGCCAGGTAGAATCCCGCCTATATCAGCATGGTGAGCCCGAGATGCAACATAGAAGATGATTTCATCACCGCTAAATGCTGGTGTGATGACCGTAATGTCTACCAAGATGCACAAAAACGTCAATATAAGCCAATGAAAATCAAAATGATTTCAAAAGTTCTCACCAGGTAAATGAGTGCCTCCAAACTCTGGGTGGTTCGATACCAAAACATCCCCTCTTTTTAATTTTCCCTTCCAGATTTTTGCCTGTGTCCTCACACAAGTCGACATACTTCCTAAATGAACAGGCAAGTGTGGCGCATTTGCAACTAGTCCTCCCTCGGAGTCGAAGAGTGCACAGCTGTAGTCCAATCGCTCCTTCACGTTTGTGCTGACACTGGTCTTTTGCAGGGCCCTCCCCATTTGTTCCGCAATCGCCATAAAACGATGGGCAAAGATGCTCAGTAAGACCGGATCCACGTCCTTCGTGTTAGTTTTCTGTACAGAAGCACTAGTATTATCATCTTCACCAATATTGATGACCACGTGTGTTTGAATCACCAGTGCTGTGGCACCAGGTGTGATAACGATAGTCTGCGTCCCATCTGCAAGAATCGCTGGTCCGTTTAACTTAGAACCGATGTCCAAGTCTCCCAGCTTGTAGATGGGGGTTTCCTGGCGACCGCCCTCAAAGTAGACATTCTTTACACTATGCCGTTTGCTATCATCAACCGGTACGGGCTTGACCTCCTTTAGCTGTGTATCCACTGTTTTCTCCATTCCTCTAAAACTTTTGCCAATACCTCGCACTCGGACATCATCAACAATGACATCCCTGTTCGGAAGCGTAAATCCAAACTCCTGTTCATGCTGTTTCACAAATGCCTTTCCAAACTCTGCATCTCCGTCGAACTCACTCTCTTCGGGCTTAACAATCATCAGCGCTGACTCGGTCCCCCGATACCGCATATTTAAGTACTCCTCATAAACGATATCCTCCTCTCTGAAACCTTGTTCTTTCAACACATTTGTTGCTTTATTCTTCAACTCCCCAAGACGCTCCAAGAGCCCGGCCTTTTCATTATCGCTGAAGATTGCAGAAGACGGTTCTTGTACTTCATGCACAACATCTGCAAGGGCCATTCCGTATGCAGAAAGAACAGATGAATATTTGTGGACCAATATTTTCTTGATGCCCAGGCTCGCCGCGATGGCAACCGCATGCTGTCCTCCGGCCCCGCCAAAGGTTGCAAGTCTGTGCTTGGAAGTGTCATATCCCTTCGCCTCCGTTAGAGAGCGGATTGGGCGGGTCATCGATTCATTCGCAATCTTGATAAACCCATACGCAACCTCCTCGGCGGTCATTGGTTTATCCGCTTCTTTAGCACATATTTCATTGTTTATCTCCTTTGTGAGTTCCTCGAACAGCTTTTTCGACGCATCCTCGTCCAAGGGTTCATTCTCATTCTTTCCAAAGATTGCGGGGAAAAATTCGGGAAGTAGACGGCCCAGGAAGAGGTTCGCATCCGTTACTGTTAGCGGCCCTCCTTTTCTATAGCATGCTGGTCCTGGGTGAGCACCCGCACTCTCTGGCCCAACTACAAATAGCCCATTTTTCCAGAAAAGTCTTGATCCACCACCCGCAGCAACAGTATTGATATCTAACTGCGGACTCTGAATTGTGACACCGGCAGTGGTGGTTTCGAAAACATGTTCATACCTCCCTGACCCATATCTTGATACGTCTGTGGAGGTTCCTCCCATGTCAAACCCGATGACTGGGATTTTGGTTTCAGGGTCATATGATGTGAGTGCATATCCTACTACACCTCCCGCAGGGCCTGAGAGTATGGCACGGAGACCAGAAAAGGAAGAGACATCGACAAGACCACCATCAGATTGCATAAACTCGCATCTGGCCCCCTTTGATCCTTCCTCTTTGGCCACGCTTTCAGCACCAAGTCCCCCGCTAAAGCCTTTCGAAAAACCTTCAATATACCGACGGATCTCGGGAGTCAAGTATGCATCTGCTGTCGCGCTGGTAGCCCGAGGGACTAGTTTGATCATTGGCATCAACTGTGAAGATAATGATATGTGTGTGAACCCTATTTCTTCCGCAATCTTGCCCACAAGTTTTTCATGGTCGGGGAAAGTGTATGAATGCATTAGGCATACGGCAATACTACGAAACCCATCATCATAGAGAGTTTGTAGGCCTTTTCGGATCTCAGATTCTTCGGGTCGAGTGAGAACTCGCACTGCTTCACCCGAAAGGCCCCGAACTAGGTCTGGGTCTGAGTTAGGGTCGGTAGTAGTGCGATCGGGATGTTCGGCGTAATCTTCCAAAGTTACTCGTTCAGAGACTTCGAGGACGCTTTGATAAAGAACTTCAGGTCTGCGAATTGCGAGGTCGAAAATCTTGGGACGGGATTGATTTCCTGCAGGGAGTGAATAAATGTGCCAAAGACTCTTAAACCCGTGAATACTGGAATTCTGAAAAAAAATGGTATCCGGCTTAGGAGTGTTTACTGACCAATAAGAAGACAATCTTTGAATCCCTTTGTAGTAACAAGTGCACACTTTTCCCCTTTACGTTCCAAGAGAGCATTTGTAGCTACTGTCGTACCCATCCTTATTGATTCTATTGACCGGTACCAGATCAGCATTGACTTCAATTTCTACAATAATCTAAACCAAACTCACCAATTTCCGAGGTGTCTAATGGCTCTCCACGTTTTATAGTCTTTCCGGTAAATTTCTCCATAAGGCGTCTAATACCTTCCAATGGCGCATCATCGTAGTTTGATGGGTCGACCGAGAGAAGTTTAATTAGGACATCGTCTTCGAGCTTTCCAGTTCCAGGATTTCCGACGCAGTCTGTAAAAGTCCCACCGCGCTGAAGGAGAAATTATTAGTAGGGTACTTGGTGGCGAGAAATGGGGGGCTTGCGCACATCAATCGCGATCCTAATCCCTTTCGACATGATCGAATGTAGTTTATGCTGGAGCTCAAGCTTAGAGGTATCGTCGAGAAAAGGATTCTATATGAAGAAGCAAACAATATCCTGCCTCTGTGAGTATTTTCTTTAATTTCTAGGAGATTTAGTGGGTATTTAAACACAAATTCGATCGTATGAGCTTAGGATTCAACAGAAATCAAATTACATAAAATCAAGCTAAACAACGAATGCCCTCGAAGGTCTGTAGCTGTAGTTAATCACTCAGCGCAATTGGAGTGTAACTGCGATAGGGTGACACCAACCTGGGGAAGCGGGAGGAGGAGGGGCTCCTCCAAAAGCAAAAACCCCTGCATGACGTCTGTCGGCAATGCCAAGAATTATGACCCACCTTTGCATCTGGCGGGGCTTATCGATAACACAGAGCCTCATAGGTACCATGCACGAATCTTCGAAGACCCGGCCAGTGGGTGCGGCAGTTGAGAAAAGACCGTTATAAACGACACAAGCCTCTAGGCGAAATATTTTTGCAGAAGCAATACATGGGGAACACCTAGGACATCTCGTAGGAGCACATTGCGATAGGCCTTTTCCCATGATAGGCCCGACATCTTGGGAAGATGAGACAAAAGGATAGGAGCGGACATGTACTTACGAACAGCCTGTAGGGGATTGGATGGCATGATATCAAGTGACTCTTCATAATATACATGTATATACATGTATGTATGTATGATCCAGACTAACGTTGAGCACTCAGTGCTCTTCTACGATCCAGAACCATCTAATATATGTAGCCCTCACCGACGTATGCGTGCACTGTTCCCGGCCTTTTGTGCGACTACATGTACGTACATGTAAGTACCCGATTCCTCCCCTAGGGGCACAACTAAAACAATTATTCTAATTTATACTATAGGTAGGTACTTGTAGGTACTTGTACTTGTACCTACATGTATTCTGGTAGAGTTCTCATAAGGGGAGAGTGATCCGAGAGGGCCTGATATCTCTTCCGGTATGTGTAAGTACATGTATTGGTATTTACTAACCCTAACCCTGTACTATAGTCGTGTACAACGCGTGATGCTATTTGCTTTACGCACGCCACCTACTCTCACGAGCGAGAATTGTTCCTTCAGAACCACCAGTCCGTTGTTTCTCTTCAAATATTACGCTCATGAAACTCGTCTCCAAATCGGACGCGACCCAAGGCGCCGGATCAAAATATGTGCCTAACCCTGGATCGGCTTGGCGTAAAAGCTCGTGGACCTACCGATGGAATCAATTACTAATGATAAGCCAATCGCACAAACTCCGACAGCATTCTGGCCGGGGAGGTTCTTACATGGCCAGCGCCGGTTATATCAATATCTCTCGTTTCAATTCCCTCGTTTGCTGCAGTACCGGGAGATCGAAGCAAGCTTCACGTATGAGCTAAACACGAGGCTAGCTGATATCACTACTGGGTGGTTTAGTACATGTGATCAGCTCATATTCCTTACAGCTCTATATTAGTGATCGTGGTCTCTCAGGTTATCTCTAGTATCATTGATAAACTACTAGCTAAGGAGCCCCTCCAAAAGTAAGTCCAATATTTGTGTGCGTGTAGTTCCAGTACGTGAGCTGAAATCCGCACGTTGTAATATTGCTAGAACTGCCAAATCGAATAAGCTACTACCATTAGAACAAGAATTATATAGGCTTTGTCATTGGATAAGCTTTTAGATGCACCGAGTTTCCCGCCCTGGAATAATATGTAGTCTCAGCTATCAGGAGCTCCTTCAACTTCTGTTATGCCTAGAGGTACATGTAGTTAAGTGTTGACTAGCGTTCAGAGGCGGACTTCCCCAGTCCGCGTGATGAAGTACCTCATATTCAACCCCTTACATAAAATTAGGCCGCTCCTAGGAAAAAGCACCTCTATATATGGCTGGGCCAATTGCAAGCATTTACAGGAGCGCCTATGATTAATTGCTGAAATGGTATTAGCACAATTCCGGCATTAATTGATTGGAAAATGAGTTATTGCAAGCACGCCACGCCTCCACTTTAGTATACTGATCCCTGATGATTGGTAGAGGTAAAACCAGCGGCGGTTCACGTACGCACAAAGTCTCACTCGCTAATACCCCCAAACCGAAGCTTCTTTTACTAGCTAGAGCTAGTAGTATAACCGAATTAGGAGAGGACTCGGTGTCTCCTCTCCTCTCCCCGCGATAGATCCTGGGCCTGGCCAATATGAATAGATATAGAGAGGGCTTATACATGTAGTGTAGTTATAGTTAAGTTAGAAGTCGAGGCTTCGGCCTAACATTTCGGCAGGTGTTTCGGTTGCTTCCCACTGGCTGTGACGACCACCTTAAATGGCTGGTTTGCCGGAGTAGCCCAGAGGCACTAAAATTGCCCAAAGGTTATTAGGCCTAAATTCCGAGCCTTGTCAATGAATTGATTCAAAAAAGTGCCAGGTAGTACAAGGACTTCTAGATAGGAGTCATATTGAGGCTTCCACTTTAAAGACTCCTGATAGTTGTCACAGACAGTACAGTATTCATCTTTATTGATATCTCCCAGTTGATACTAGGTAAGTGTTTTCACAACCAGGCGCTGTGCAATATATTGTATTACAAATGATTAATCCGTATAATTACAGCCTACACCTACCTCATATCAAGCACAGTTACGCATCTTACCGAGTAAATGGATGATATACGATATTGAATCGTATCTTCTGAAGTTTCCGATCCCTTCCTATATGTTTAGCCAATGTTTTCTGGACGGAATTCTCTTGCAGTCGCGTCGACGAGTACAGACATTGTGGTTGATAGACAATCGAATCAACCCCTGCAACCTTTCGATCTCTGCTGCTAGACTTATATGAAATTCCACGACTAGCTTTTCTATTTGAAGCATACAATTCTCCAGCATAGCACGTATGCTCCTTCATAAGGGGTGGGTGTGAGCGATTTGAATTTTCAGTTACGTATGGAAGAAACCTGGCACTAAAGAGGGTTTTCCGATAGCCTTGTTGACTCCGATGTCTATTGCCGCATTAGCGAACAAACAGTAGAGTACATACATGTACCTGGATAGTTTTAATTAGATATATGCGCCTAGAAATATCAAGTCCTGGGCGTTCAAAGATGAACGTGCTCTCATACTCTCGCATGAAGAGTGTACTGTTTCACTCCCCAATTGAATGACAGCCCTCGGAAGTCTACAATAGTACGGTGTGTAGGGGGAAGTCTGTAGACCACTGTCTACAGACTTACCCTACACCCGAGTACTTTGCCAAGTCATGAGGTGTGCCAATCTTTACCTAACGCGCTAACACGGGATTTCCAACGACCTATCCGGATCTGCGCGTGTATACGCCTGCATAAATGAGCTTCCTGAAGCTCGGGTGGCCTAGGGGATACGGGCTTGTGTTATCAATCATTTTTCACAAGCAGACAACCTGCACCCCATCAACCCTCCTCACTACCAGTGCTCTTAGCATATTGGCCTAACCCTTAACAAGTTTTCGTGGAACCTGCAGTGCTGCGTTTAGCTATCGATAACTGCCTGTCACAGGACCCGATGGAGGCTCCATTCGTCATCCAGGGAGGGTCTGCTAAGAACTTTTGGAAGCACCCCGTCCTGCTGAAACATACACCTGGAAGCTTCTCGTATGAAATGTAAGCCGATGTTCCTACACGTCTCGGGTCTGGAGGACTTTGGAAAGAGAAGGCTGACAATTCTTCAGAGATTCGTTGAGCCGCACACGGATAACAGTTCTTGTCATAGCTGCGTTGATTGCCGTATCAGTACTACTTTTTCAGCGTACAATTACGAGAGTGCCATTTTTCACGGCGAAGACAAAGCGAAACTTTACTATATATAACAAGAGTGAATTCCTAGAGCTTTACGATAAGGATGCAGTGCCATCAAAAGCACCGATTGAGCCACTAGAGGGTGTGCCCCCTCTCGCGAAGGTCTTAGAAGGAATAATGAGCTGAAGAGAATATAGGCACTCGTCGTGTGTGGGCATGGGCACAGCTACTGTTCTTGGCTGCTTTGGTATCCGTGAATATTTTTGTATTACTTACAAGAGCCTTCCACGAGCAAGATTTTATAGAAGAATGTTAGTCACTCCAATGCGTCCCTAGATGAAATCTAGTTAACATTATCTAGGTGCTGAGTTGGGCTATTGGCTTCTTCTATTGGCGCTTCATGCCTTACGTTTTTATTCAACTCCATATAGACGATCACTATCCCTTCTAGTGACTGTATTCTGTATAGTGCCACCTCTACTTCTCATAGAGCGAGATATATGGCCAAAACTGTTATTCAATGCGTCCCCAGAAAAATCCCGTGATGCTCGCCATGGATGGGAAGTCTATGCGCGTCTTGGTCTTGCTGTGTCCTTAGAGCTTAGTGCTCTACTGACACCTAGATTATGGTATCCCGTTGACCCATACTCAACTGAACTATCCTCTCCAGAACAGACAGCATCATTGATCAGTTACATGGGGTCATATTCCTGGATTGGATACCTCATAAGAATTGCATACCAAAGAGATATTGAGCCAGAGGATCTACCAGAACTCCCAGATTATGACCGGGCACGCCTGTGGAGTAGAAAAGTAGAAAACAACAGGAGGTCAACTACTTTCAAAACTTTCTTCGTTTGTATGCGCTGGGAAATCTTAAACATGATCTTGTGTAGTATTTTCCTTGGTGTGATGCAGTTTGTTTGGCCTGTGTCCATGAGGGAATTACTTGCGTATGTTGAGGGATCAAAGAAGCCGGTTATCACACCGTGGGTTTTTGTATTTGGGCTTTTCTTTGGCCCCCTACTCACTGGCCTGGTTTGGGAGGCTTATATTTTTAACGGCACAAGGCACGTATTCCTCCAGCTAGAACTACTACCAAGTTCCACTAACGAGAATCATAGATTGATCATACGAGTTAAGGCAGCATTTACGCAAAGTCTGCTTGAAAAAACACTAAAGATTAGGTTCACCCAAGACTCCATCAAGGATGAAAAAGACCCCAAGGACCCAAAAACAACTTCCGTGAAGGGTGATAAAAAAGCGCCACCCAGCCAGTCAAAGGTTGGCATGATCAACAACCTAATGTCAACCGACCTGGACACGCTCACAAACGCCCGAGAGTTTTTCTTGCTCGTAGGCTCTGTGCCAGTTGAGATTATATTTGCAGTAGTCTTCTTATATGATCTTCTTGGTTGGGCCAGTTTGGTCGGAATTGGCATGATGGTAGGCGTTCTGATGAGGTATATCTGGCGGGGGGGTTTGCTGATTAGATTAAACAGGTCGCCACAATGATTGTCCCAATCTTGATAGCCAAATCATTGGCAAAGATCCAGCGAGCTCTCAGGGAGTCAACCGATGCGAGGATAAACTTAATGTCCGAGACTCTTACGGCAGTCCGCATCATCAAGTTCTTCGGACTAGAAGGGGCATTCATGGAAAAGATTCGCGAGAAGCGTGAAGCCGAACTAAGACTAAGTCTTATCAACACTATTTGTAGTCTTGGTCTACGTACCGTATCAGTCTTGCTCCCAATTATTAATATTGTCGTCACCTTTGGTATTTTCACCAAGGTCATGAACAAACCGTTAACTGCAAGTATTGCGTTCACATCAATAAGCTTGTTCGACATCCTGCGTGGCCAGTTTGGCTGGTTGGCTTTCATCACTCAGCAAGTTGTATACGCGTTCATCTCTTTCGATCGTATCGACAAGTTTTTAAACGGAGAGGAAGAGCTAGAGGAGTGCAAACCTGAAGAAGCGTCGAACCCTCAAAAGCCACCATCATATGCAAAGGCCACCCTATCTTGGAGTAAACCTGGTTCTGATGAAGATAACAACTTCCGGCTTTCAGACATGAATGTGGAGTGCGTTTATGGCGGTCTTACAGTAGTTGCTGGGCCTGTGGGGTCTGGAAAATCGTCATTTATTCTCGGATTGCTGGGCGAGATGAGGCTTCTAGAAGGCAATATGCACCTCCCGCGGCAGTATGGAATCTCTTATGTTGCTCAATCTACCTGGCTTCAAAATGCATCGGTTAGAGACAACATCCTCTTTGGAAGCCCTTACGATGAGGAAAGATATCAAACCACCATTGAGGCATGTGGGCTCTCGACGGACTTGAAAAACCTAGAGGCTGGTGATGAGACCGAGATTGGTGAAAGGGGGACAACATTATCAGGGGGCCAAAAGGCTAGAGTTTCGCTTGCTAGGGCTGTTTATTCACCCGCTCAAACGGTTTTCTTAGACGATGTGCTTTCTGCCCTTGATGCGGAGACTTGTAAACTCGTAGTTGAGAAGTGCATCAAGGGTGAAATTCTTGCTGGAAGAACAGTTGTGTTGGTAACTCATCAGTAAGTACCGACTCATGTTGCGAGTTTTCTATAACTATTAACGCAGGTCTATAGTGTTTCTTTGGTAGCAGCTGCTGCTCAGAAAATCATTGTTCTCTCGGACGGAAAAATAGTCAGCGATTCTCATAAGCTTAGCAAAAGCACACTCGATTTACTTAACGAGGCTGAGGAAGCAGAAACCGAGACACCTGCACCCATGGAAGTTGACCCAGACATTATTGACACCCCCAATCCCACTGGGGTTAAGGCTCCAAGCGGCAATGGCGCTAGCAAGCTTATTAAGGAAGAAGGGCGCGCAAAGGGACGAGTACCGAAAGTAATGGTTTGGAAATATATCAAGAACTTTGGCGGCCCATTCATCATCATTTGTATTATATGTTTGAGTCTTGCGAATCAGTTTTTGGGTTTGGCGAATTCGTATTTCGTTGGGTTATGGTCGGATCAGTATACCCAGCATCCTGACGATGTCAATGTTAATCTTTGGCTCGTGAGTTATATCTAGTACAACCCTTACCAGGAAGTACCACTAACAATTTTACTAGGGACTATATGCCGGTGTCCTTATGGGAACCGTGCTATTTGAAACCTTCACTTACATGGTGTGGTATGCCTTCCGGTGGATCGCATCAAGGCGTATCCACGAGAAAGTTATCAAGTCTGTCTTGTATTCACCAATTCGCTTCTTCGATACCACGCCTCTCGGAAGAATCATCAACCGGATGTCTAACGATATCAAGTCAGTGGACTCAAGTCTCGGTGCCTACCTCCAGCAAGTGTTTCACCAGGCCCTCGAATGTGCATTCCGTCTTGTAGTCATGTCTGGTCTTATTCCGGCCTTTTTCGTGCCTACTATCGCCGTCTCGGTCGCGGGTATAATCTGTGGTAATCTCTATGTGCGTGCCCAGCTGGGTGTCAAACGAATTGTGTCAGTGCGCGAATCACCTCTTTTCTCCCATTTCGGTGACACAATCTCTGGTATTGTTACTATCCGTGGGTTCGGAGTACAGGATCGTTTTCTCGCCGAGAGTCTAAAGCGTGTAGACGATTTTTCCCAGCCCTGTGAAACATTATATTCTTTAAATCGCTGGATCGGGATCCGTATCAGTTGGTGCACTGGTGCAATTGGATTAGCAGCGGGTGTGATTGCCCTCACAACCAAGGGAAACTCTGCGGGTCTTATTGGTTTCAGCTTGTCAAACGTACTCGCATATTCTACCTCTATCCTCTACTGTGTTAGATACTTTACCATGTTTGAGGTGGAACTCAATGGCTTCGAGAGGCTTGAGGAATATATCGAGCTAGAGCAAGAGCCTGCCAAAACCATCGAGGGAGAGCCACCAGCCGCCTGGCCAACCACGGGATCATGCGTTGTTAAAGATCTCTGCGTCAAGTACTCCAAAGACGGGCCGGATGTTCTCAACAAAGTCAGCTTCGATGTCAAGCCCCGTGAGCGTGTGGGAATTGTTGGAAGAACGGGGGCCGGTAAATCGTCACTTGCACTCTCTCTACTCCGCTTCACAGAGCTTTCTGGAGGCAGCATCACTATTGGCGGTCTTGATATCCAAAAGGTTAACCTGGAAGCCCTTCGCCGCCGCGTTACTATCATTCCCCAGGACCCTGTGCTGCTCTCGGGTACAATCCGTACAAACTTAGATCCCTTTGGCGAGATAGATGATTCTGAGCTTCAATCCGCATTGGAGGGGAGTGGACTAGCGGGAGATAAGTTGGAGCTCGTTGAGAGCGCTGAAGGCACCCGCGCGCCTACTCCAGATGGTACAACAACGCCTGACGCCCCCGCGAGGCTGAAAACGAAGCAGATAACCCTCAACACCCCCATCACGGCGGGTGGCGATAACTTAAGTCAGGGCCAAAGGCAGTTGCTAGCATTTGCTAGGGCACTGGTGAGAAGGAGTAAGTTGGTACTGTTGGACGAGGCGACAAGCTCAACGGACCAGGCCACGGACGAGAGGATACAGCAGACGCTACGAACCAGTTTCCCAGATTCATCTCTGATTGTCATTGCGCATCGGCTCAGGACAGTGGTCAACATGGATCGCATTGTGGTACTGGATAATCTTGGAAAGGGCGGTGAGGTGGTTGAGTAAGTACCTACTTCTTTGCGTTTAGCTTTAATTGCAGGAACTAATCTATGCCTTTTAGGTTTGACACACCGTTGAATCTACTCAATAAGGAGGGTGGTGTGTTGAGGAGTCTGGCGGAGAAGAGTGGTGAGTTCGAGGAGCTGGTAGAGATTGCGCAGAACAGTGCTTTAGAGAGGGGTGGGGGGGTGTTGTAGTTGTAGTATGTAGAGTGTTATCAATTTTTTTTTTTTTTTTTGGGGGGGGTGATTGTGCAGTAATGATCATCATGATGAGATGTGGGGTTCCGATGACGATATGATATAGAACTTTTTAGGATAAGAGAAAAATAGTATGAAGCCTTCTTTACCGTTCTTGTCCTACCAGGTGCTTCTTGAATGTCAAGGATGAAACTTGTATACACATACATATGTTAGCACAGTCGATAAAACATTGCTCCACCCATCAAGTACAGTATATACATGTACTTGAAAGCATAGTGAACAGCCGTGAAGTGACCAGCCAGACCCATTTAAATAAATAAACACCTGCACATACATGTAAATATCTACACTAGCACGTCCATCACAGAAAGAGAGCACCATACCTGCCAAGCTCAAACTTGGTCGCCTTGGCCTCCATCTTATCGCCCGGGCAAAAAAAACATCCAAATAATCATTGACACTCCCCCCCCCCCCCCCCATCACCACCACAATCACCACAATCACCACCACACACCCACACCCACAATGCCGCACTACGACCTCATCCTCGACTATCCCCGCAAACGCCCCCGCTCACCATCACCCCTTTGCCAACGACTCCCCCCCTCCCCTCCACCACCACCACCACAACGTCCCATTCTCCCACCACCCCCGTCGCCCATAATGAACCCCGAGCCACGCACCCTGCCCAACAACCCCATCCTCGACGCCCTCAGCACAAAGAAGATCACCATCTACCAAAAGACTAGCGCTCACCCGCTCACGTTCCACGTCTGTGCATTCCCGCTGGCGCGGCCGCCGCGGATGAAGCGGCCGTGTGCGGTGGACTTCTTCGGCACCGGGGAGAAGGGGAGGTGTACAGAGGAGCTGCTAAGGTGGGTGAAAGAGATGGCAATGGCGGAGACTGCAGGCGGGAGAGCAGAGTGCCAGCAGAGCCTTGCGGGAGGGTTCCGGGCTGATACGTGGACAGAGGAACCGAAACTGAAGCGGCCCGCGAACGAGCAATGGGACAGGGAGGGGGAGGGTCGGCGCGGCGGTAAAGCACCGCGTCTGGATGATGGGCCGCAGCGGAAGCGTAGTAGGGACACGAGCCGCCGCTATGACGGGCCAAGAAGCTTCAAGGAAGAGGATATTGGGGGAGGGTGGCACTGCCGTGGAGATGCTGACTGGGAAGAGGCGGACAGGATGAAGCCGAAGTCGAGGGCACACCTAGAAAAGACCCGCAAAAATGACCGCCAGCGCGGAGCTAAACATGGAGATGCGGGCCCCAGGGAGGCTCTCCGCACCACCCATAACCACAGAGACGGCTATGGCCAGCACCGCGACACTGACTTGGAAGCTAACCCACGCCGTGGTACTAACCAAGAAGTGGCGGACAGCACCGATCGCCGCAATGCCGGCCGCCGCAGCACCCAAAAGGATCACCGCAGCACCAGTCGTAAAGACCCCCGTATCACCAGCCCCGTGACCGCCCGCCACCGCAGTCTAACCCCCCGCCACCGCAGTCTAACCCCCCGCCACCGCAGTCTAACCCTCCGCCGCCGCAGTCTAACCCCCCGCCGCCGCAGTCTAACCCCACGCGAGGGAGCAGAGCACTACCGTCCCCCGCACCGGCGCAACGGCGACCTCGATACCGACCTCGATCTCCCCGCGTACTACCAGGAGCGCTTCCGCAATGGCGTGCCCGACCATTACCCGCCGCACCGAGCGGGTAATACGAGGCGGGGGTGAAGTTTGGAGCGTGTGGGTGGATGTACGGAATAACTACTAAATATTATAGTACTATTCCCACTCCCACCCCCCCCTTTTTCCCCCTCGAGTAGTTTAATAAAAATTGATACCCAAGCGCGTTTTGCCAAAATTAGATCTTGTGTTTATGCCTTTGACAAGTAGTTTGGTAGTAGTTAACCAAAAAACACATATAGCTGTTCATTAGATGGTGGTAATTGATTGTTGAAAAAACACCAACCTGAGACGAAATGGGGTATAACGACCTCTTTACTAGTAGAAGTGCTCCACAGGGACGATTGGTTGCGATAATGTGTCTCATCACAGAATATCACTCGCATCATATTGTCCTGCGATTCGGATCCTTACCCCTACCCTACCCTGCTCTGCACTGCACTGCCCGCTGGTAGGAATTACTACATGGGTAATCAATGGTACACTACGCATTCACAGGAGATCGCTGGTAGTGGCCCTGGTACTTCTGGAGTGGAGTTCGGGAGAACTTGCTCACATTCAGTTTACTGTTTATATATAAATGTCGTAGAAAATATCACTCATCAGTATCATAAGGGATTCAAAAACCCCAACAGCAAGAAAAAAGGGCACAACACAAACAAGCAGCTGCAGGAAGCACGGCAAAGAGGAAGCACAAACCAAGACAAAAGCCTACAAGCACCCACTCCTCCACGTCCCTCTCTCCCCATAAACCCCAAGCCAAACCAAACAAACCCCAAAATTGCAGACCGGACCAGATAAAAACTCACCTCTCACTTCCCCCCACCTTCTTTCTTCTTCCTCCTCCTCTCCAATGCCTTCTCTACCGTCCACACACCCCTCACCAACCACCCCATCTCGACCTCATCGCCCACATCCACCCTCACCTCTTCTTCTCCCTCCTCTCCCTCCTTCCTTCCCTCCTCCTCACTCTCCTCCCCCTCCGTCACCCCCGTCACCCCCGTGGCCCCCACCTCCCAAGCACTCACCTTCACAACCTTCTCCCGCTCCAATATATACTTGCCTACCTTATACCTCTGCTCCACCTCATCAGCGCCATCATACCGCCACCCGAGGTCCGCTTCACAAACGCTGCACGCCATGTCGGCCACCAGGTGCAGCCCTGTCAATAGCGTGCGCGAGGTCGGTGCTGCGAACGTTATACTCGGGCTGGAAAGGTGGGAAAGGAGGTAGGCGCGGCCGTGGCGGCCATTAAAGCCTGTGTTTTGGTTGTTAGCTGTATATTGTGGTGGGAAGAAGGGGTGGGGGGAGGAGTACCTTTGGAGATGATGGCGCTGGTCGTGCACAGGTCACTGAGGCAGCCGCGGCACCTGAGGAACTGTGTGATGCCTGGGAGGTGCTGCGGCGGTGTGGAGTCGGAGGCGGAGGGTTTCTTACTGGTGGGATGGGGTTTGAGGGCGAGGCGGAGGAAGGACAGTGGGGGGAAGAGGTAATGGGGGAATACTAGTGGACCAGTGGAGGTTGTGGAGGAAGAGGAGGTGGTGGTGCGGGTCGGCATTGCGTGCGAAGAGGTGAGTGAGTGAGTGAGCTGGGGGGTGATTGTGTCGTGTGAGGTTTGATAGATAGATAGATTGCAGGTACCTACATTTACGTAGGTGTAGCGTATGTAGCTATCGTGAGAAGCGATCAGGTGGTCGATGTGCAGACGCCGACGTTACACGGGCTTTTGCTTATCGGCACTGGCGATTGGCTGAATGGCTGAATGGCTGAATGGCTGATCGGGTCGTGGGCCCGTGGCTGTTGGTAGCTGGCTGGCCAGGTTCAATTGCGATTTAGGCCGGAGAAAGCAAAATACCCTTACTACTTTAGTTGAGAAAGTCTGGGGAAACGAACTTCTAGAAGCCCGGCCGAGGCATGCAGGTGAAATCTGTATTTGTTTATGTTTATTTGTATTATTCAATTAATCCCTCCATGGAGAAGATACTTATCGTGTATATGCAAAAGAAAAAAAAGGTAGCTACAGTACAGCTATGTGGTTAGAAATACAGACGGACAGCAATTGCAAAACATTACAGCTCATCATATAGATATCGTACAAACCAAAATCCCACACACACACAACTAAACACCCCCCCCCCCCAATTAACTATATCGTCCCACAACTCAATCTCTCCAACACTCTCTTCATCACCCCGCCTCTATGCCGTCCGTCGTCCATATTCTCCTCCACCTCAAGCCCCGAATACATATCCGCCTCTGGATCGTGGTGGCCATGGCGCATGTGCGGCCTGTGCGGGTGGTGGTGGTGCCGCCGGTGCTTGCCTGTGATGACGGCCGTGTCGAGTTCTTCGTGGGGCGCGGTCTGCGCATCTTGGTGAGGGAGGGTGGTGTTTCGTTGGCTGTAAGGCGGTAGAAGTGGGGTTAGTCTTAGATACATGTACTTATTCGAGAGCTTCTACTCTAGGTGGTCCCCGGATTTGCAGGAGGAGGTGGGGACCCATACAGAGACAGTGGCTCGGGAAAGCCCGTTTCCCGGGTCCCGTTGTGCAACTTGTTGATGTCGTTTGAAGCGTTTGTGGTAGTACTTGCCGTCGGCATCTTTGAAATTTCGAGGTCCGTTGGCCTTCTAAATCCGTATAGACGTAATAGATTAAAAAATGGATAGACCGAATATCAGTTGAATCCTCAGGGTTTCTCCCCAATAGTTATATAGGCATTTTGGTGTTCTTTTCTTGCCATTGTGGATAGTCGGTGGATTGACTGCCTTGGTAACGATACTTACGACAGGAAAGTGGATAGCTGCTCGGGTACGTCGCCTTGACGTCACACGGGGGCTTGGTGGGCTTTGTATGAGGTTGTGGCTTGCAGTTGCTAATTACATAAGTATCCGCCAGTATGGGTTTTGGTATGTGGCTAACAACTCCTACTCTACAAACACAAGCATACATACAACTGAAGGATGTTGCTACAACATGCGTAGCCTGCCCGCCCGATAACTAACTCATCTGCAGAGCTAGAGGTTTTCAAGATACGGTTCTCAGGGCCCAGTCTCGATACCAGAACTTCCCGCCTTAATTCTCACCCTGGGGCTTGGCCAGCCCGATTGCTTGCAACAGCTCGATAGCACTGCAGAGTATCCTGCGTCAGTTGTAATTGCTATGAGCTTAAATCTAGCTACTGCAGCCCATTTAGTTATGATAGAGGAGGGTACTCAGGCAATAACAACAAAAGGGTGGTGTTAAGCCTTGGGCAGTATCATCGTGAAACTTGTGCTACCATAACTTTTCTCTAGCTTTGCTATTATGATGGCTGCTCACACGAACATACTAGAAACACCCAAACACATGCCGATGCTACTGCTCACTCCACGATGTCTATGCTGACTTCCTCCAGGTTCCCTAATTCAGACATTCGCGACTCTCTCTCTCTGCAGCTCAGGTAATATAAGTGATATATCATCACGAGCATGACGAAAACGGCCGTGCATCGCACCACGTACAGGACATACATACGTAGATTATCGCCAGATCTCTTTCTCTCTCTTCTCCTCTGCCTTGTGCTTCTTCAACCACCAAAGGAGGGGCAAAACTCAAGACAAAGAAAAAAAGACGTGTCCATCATAACACACCAGAATTCCCCCCCCTTCTAATTACCTTCGCTATCTTTGTTTCATCACAAGCTGTAACTTCACTCGTGAAGGTGTCTCTCATCAGTGAAAAGAGTGTGGGTGTGCAGCAGTGTGCATAAGCGAGTGACATGACGTAAGGTGTCTCTTCTCCAATCTAAGCCCAACGAGTGCAGCACAGTGTGATTCGATTCCCTGGGAAACGCAACAGAACCCTCCCACCCTTTTTAATATGCCAAAAAAACGTCAGTGCATCATGTAGGGTGAAGATGTTTCGCAGCTTTGTTTTTTGTTTTGTTTCTCCCCGTTTGTCCCTCTCCCAGCGCCAAGGGCCAAGAGGATGGTTTCCCCAGGTATTTAGACGGTCTACAGACAAAACAGACTGATCAACTAGTCTAGAGTCGACTAGTTGGCTGGGTACAGCAGCCAGAACAAAGGATAGCAGCCTCAACCCAACCGTCCAGCCGAACCTCACGGCAGCAAGCCAACCAAAGCTGCAGCATGCCCACACCCTCCCAGCATTCCGGGATCCACGTGCACGCCCCGGTTCGGGCAGCTCGTGGCGGGTTGGGCGGTAAGGAGGCACAAACCACAGCCGGCGGATAACACAGGTTTAACGGTTTCGTTTATGCTGGTGTCTGGTTGGTGGAATCTGTTATTGATTCTCTTTTAAAGGGTTACTTCTAACGGGTTGGGAAATTTCTTTTTTTGGTGAGGATATATAATTGGGATTGTGGATTAGGCAAAGTAGGTAAAGGGCGATGATAGGCGTATTTAGGTAGGAATACGGCCGATGAGGGTGCCATTGATTGTTAATTGTTTCAAGACAAAATATACATAGCAGAGTAGAGTAGCGATTGCATATGCATCATCAGCAGGATCATGTATCCTGTATGTAGGATGTAGGATGTAATGAATTCAGGCGACCAAGCATTCAAGCAAGCTGCACAAGCATGCTAGCTGTAGATGCTTCTCGTTCAGTCTGGCAATCATGGCAGGGAAGGGAAAGTTATCGTTAGTTTCTTAGTAAACTGATTGTTGTCCCAAAAAGAAATGCGCCACCGATAGCAGTAGGCGCTAGGAGCGACGGGTCCATAAAGTTAAAGGCTCACCCTCACGTCCCGTAAAACTCTTCCCCTTCCCTTTCCTTCTTTGCATCACCACCTTCAGACAGACCACCGCTCCGCTCCGGCTTCTCCGCTCCGGCTTCTCCGCTCAAGACTACCAACGCTCTTGCTATTCATATATATACCATATCTAAGCCCAACTTAGTCTAACCACAAACAAACCAAACTAAACCCGCAAAGGCTTTTGATCCCCATCATCAAAAGCAATCCTTCGCTCAAAACAACAAGAACCCTTTTTTTAAACAGAAACTCAAAGAAACTAAGGATTATGGCGATGATGAGTAGTAAACTGAGTAGTAGTAATAATAATCAAAGCAGGCCAAAGGCCCGCATTGAGGCCCGCATTGAGGCTAGCTGCTACGCTACAACCAAGTCGAGCCCTACGGGCATTCAAAGTTTCCATTACTGCTCAACCGGCGCGGACGGTATGTTTTTAATCTCATCAACGAATCTATACAAAGATTGATAAACTGATTCAATGTAATTGTATAGGGGTCCAGTGGCGTTCCTGAGGCAACCTCGGGAAGTCCAAGTCCCCCTTCCGGCCGGCGCACTAGTCGCGCCAGCAACGGGAAGGGGGCATCGAGAACCATCGCAAAGGAGTGTGAGAGACTGCTTTGTAGAGACATGAAACGGATTTTCCTTGGTGGAGGGAACAATTCGAAGAGTGTTTCTGATTCGATGGGCTCGGTTTTCTTCAACGACGACAACAGCAATAATAATAGTAACAAGAACGGTAACAATCACAGTCTTTACAGCAATGGGGGAAAGAGCGAGCTACAGTTTATCGAGGTATGGGATTATATGGGCGGTGCGAGCTTTAGGGGGTTTGTCGCCGACAAGGTTGGGAGAGGGAGGGTTGAGAAGACGTTGTTTTTATTCTTTGAGAGCGTGGAGGGCACGCAGTTGAAACATGGGTATGTTATCATGTTTGACCTAATTCCTAATCACACAGTTAAGGTTGCTAATTCTTTGTTATAGACTCATCGCGCTTATTGAGCTTGCTACAGAGTGTTTTAATTGCGACCGCCTTGTCATTGCTCTAGACCGAAAAACAGACGGACTTCGTAGGCTACCCCACCCGATCTCAGTATTGATCATTACTAATAGTTGTGTAGATGGCCTCATCCGCGATTTCGGCTGGGTCGGTTTCGAACTCATTACCCTCTCTCACTGGCTTCCCGCGCCTTCTATCGATAACGTTTCACGAAGGAGCGACAGCTTCTCTTCAAATAGCTCTAGTGGCTCTGGCCGCAGTGGCAGCTTCTCCAGCATTGATTCGTCCTACTCATCGTCATCGGAGGATGAAGTTACAAGCGACAACTGGATCTTTGTTGGTATGGAGTTGTAAGGATACCTCATGTGACTAAAATTAAAAAAAGGATTGGGTTTCGGTTCTGTTTCAATTTTTATTTTATGGCTCTTTGGTGGTTGTCTTTTTTTCTGTTGAAGAATTCCTCATTTCTTTTTTTTTCTTACTATCTTTTTCCAAGGCAAGGGTGTGGAGTGACTTCATATTTCATTAGCATTTTCCTATGATATGATTCGCCGTCGTATAATACTATGTTGTGATTCCTATGGTTTTTTTGTCTTCCATTCTTGCATGACCATTTGTTTTCTGTGTTTCCCCCCCCTCCAAACCCCGCCTTATTCACTGAATTAGCGTGGTACAGGAAAGGGATGGGCCGGTGCAATAGGTATTTGGTGACTTGTTCATTTTTATTTTTTTTTTTCATTTTTTCATTTTTTTTGTTTCATTTTTTTTTTTTTCCTTTGCCAAAATACTTTACTAGGTATCCTGTACGTATTGGAATTGAAACCCATTCAGTTGGCCTTCTCTGTCAAGTGATCTATGTTATCAACTGGCCTGTGGGCATTGATCTGCACTGGCTTTAATTTCGGATGGATGTTTTTATTTTTATTTTATTTTTTGTTTTCTCTTATCATCACTCCGCACGCCCGACAGGTACAGTACTCATATTCTATATTGCTGCTGCAGCAGCGCAGTCACCTCCTGGGACGAGTAGTTAGTGCATGGATGTATACCGTGCCTGCCTCATGCTTCCTTCTTCAGCCGGAGAAGCCTGCCGGGTGAATGTGTTTGGCTTTAGCAACGCAAATGGTTGGGGTCTCCCAACAGAAGGTTGGGGATTGGGATATGCTCGCTGCCTTGGGGGGTTAAAAGTACATATATGCAATGCATACGCTGTCCCATCCATCCATCTTTCCTGCTGGTCTGGAATACCGTAGATACTCGAAAAATTCGCTTGTTTTTTTGGTGTGCCAAAGGGCAACAACGCTAGCGAATTAATCAAATATCTACGGTACTTTGTTTGTGAGCCCTGCCTTGTTGTCATGCCTGTGTTGAGACCCCCCGGGAGAGAGAAGGGGCGGCGGGGTTGAAACGGGTAGAGATAATTGTACAGCGATGGGGCCTAAAAACAGGGTTTAGGTGGCTGCCCCAGCCAATAGGACTCGTACCATACTTCTACAGTAATTTTCCCCGTCGCTGTAGTTGCCGGAGGTCATGTTGCGGGTGTGGGGAAAGAAAAAAAAAGAGGGGTCATGCCGGATCACTCGGTGGGCGCGCCTTTTGCCCTAGGCTTCCAGTGTAGTATCGCCAAAAACAAGTGATTCTGATCATTCCCCTCAACCCCCCCCCCCTCCCCTCAACGATCTCCCTGTCCATAAAAAGCATGTTTTAAGTCCCCGAAAGCAAAGCCTTTATTTATTACAAACCCGCGATTACTCTGTTTCTTATAGAACCGATCATCATGTTTCAGCACATCCATTTGCGGTTTGTTTCCCCCCCTTCCGGGTTGTCTTGTGGTGGTACACACACGCGCACACGCGCTAGCAGCACACATGAGCCGCATAGGTCGTCGGCCCGCTGCCTAGGTACCCACCCAAACCCCACGTTACCATACTTTCGCGATCAACAACCTGCCCCCCTTCCGCTATGGACGACGCCGATATAGTCTCCGTGAAGCTCTCCGAGCTTCTACGACACCCCGAGGTAAGCTTCATTGCTCCCCCACTCCTCCCTGCCTAGCCCCTAGCTAATCCATCCTAATGTACTAGGATCTCGACAAGATAGCTGCCCTCAAGTCAGAGTTCACGAGAAAGAAAGCACATGTCGACGCGCAGCTCAAGTCGGGTCTACAGAACCAGATCGAGGTCACGCAGGTATGGAAACTTTTGGGTGTGTGTTTAGTGGGAGGTACTAATGCGCGCGCGTGGGTGTGTGCAGTCGGGGATTCGAGCGATTGTCGATGGGCAGAAAACGCTACATGCGATTAAGGAGGAGATGATGAAAGTGCGTCGTCTATCACCCCCCCCCCCCCTCTCTCTCTCGACCACCGTGAGTATTGGCTGATCGGATACTTGGCAGATAGATAAACTATGTGCCGAAGCAGAGAATATGATCCATGAGTTTCCTCTAATTAACAAGGTTTGAGACAACTCTTTTGTGGTGTTTTGGGGGTTCAGCTGACTGAAAGGGTGGGGGTGAAGATCTCGAAAATTCACAGGAACTTCGTAGCGGTGGAGGAGATCAAATCGAGTCTGCAGGGGCTTGATAGTAAGCTCAATGAAGTGAGCCATATGTTGGAAAGGGATTCGGGAGATTGTGGGTGCAAGCAGGTATGGCCCTTAGCAGGGGAATCTGGGCTGACGGTTCCGTAAATGTAGCATTGACGAACGATATGCCGAATTTACTACCCGTGCACTTTGCAATCACTCAATTGCAGGATTTCAAGGCGGATGTCATGCACCAGAGCGAGCGTACAGATAATGATGTGAAGGGGACACTTGAGGGTTACTTTGCACCCCTTGAGGATACAGTTGGGCTGTTTGATGAGAGGGTGGGAATCATTGCGATGAGTCTCATTGAGCTAGTTCGTGCGGGAAACAAGAGCCTAGTAGTTCGTCTAGCAAAGATTGTTGATGCTGAGGAACGATCAGATGAAAAGGTGCTGGCCCTCCAAGAAGCTCAGACATCACATCAGGAGATTGCTTCAAGGTAAGCTGAACCATGTCCCGCCCTAATACTTTCACAAATTTCTAAATTTTCACATTACCCACATATAAAGATTCAAATCCATACAAAAAGGACCCAAGGCCGCAAGAGGGTATAAGGAAAAATTCCTAGCGTGTATTAATGCTGCTGTTCAGTCAAAATTCGAACAAGCAAAGCTAGAGTTCGAAAACGATCCTGAAGGCCTCGAGGAGTGCTTAAATTGGTATTTTGACGATCTCCGTACCGTCAGGAGCGAATTCACCAAGCTTGTTCCTCCGCGATGGAAGATTTTCGATACCTATCTTAAGATCTACCATGATCATATGCATGATTTCCTTAAAGAACAGATTGACAAGCCCGACCTCGATGGTCAGAGTCTGCTCTCCATCATCCGCTGGAATGGTGAATACAACAAGGGCATGAAGACCCTCGGCATCCGTAGTATTGATCTAAAACCTCATGTCATTGACGGCCGTGAAGCCGACCTCTTGAAGGAATACACTCAGCTCATCGTCATGAAGATGGAGGAATGGATGAACAACATCATTGAAGATGATAATAAAGACTTTGTGCAAAGAACCCATCAACCAAATGAGGAAGACGGGAAATGGCACATGTCGTCTGTACCGACCATGTTCACTATGATTAACCAACAGCTCAATGTTGCCCTTGATTCCTCAAAGGGAAACGTTGTGTCTGGTGTTGTTGACGAGTGTGTTCGCCTCCTCAAGTACCGGCAAACCAAGTGGCAGCAAGTCATCGAACAAGAGATCGGCAAGCATATAAAGGCTTCTAGTAGGGAAGATCTTGACGATCTCCCCGATGGTATCCTGGAATACATGATGTCCGTCGCCAATGATCAGATCAGATGTGCCGCCTACACACAAGAAATCTCAGACCGTGTTGCACCACTTCTCAGCAAGAAATACGAGGACGAGATACGCCGCTCATTGGAAGATGCCATGAACGGTTTTGTAGATCTGGCCACATATTGTCTAGCGCAAATCATAGAGATCATTTTCAACGACTTGAAACCCCCAGTCAAGAATCTCTTTACTGTTTCCTGGTACGGAGGTAATGATATGGATACCATGGTAACCACCATGCGTTCCTATATTGTAGATCTTTACCCGGGCCTAGACGATGACCTCTTCCCAGCATTTATGCACCAGCTTTCGGAGAAAACCTGTGTCACCTACCTCTCGGCCGTCACTAGCAATAAGGGTGTTAAGTTCCGAACTGTAGAGGCAGCCAACCAGATTCGGGCAGATGTAGGTGTCGGTTATGGTTTCCTTACAGAGTTTATAGACCGTGATGAGGTCAAGGGTGTTTGGACAGTTCTGGAGCATTTCCTGGCTCTGATCTGCGCCGATAGGATGACTTTGGGAGAGAAGTATGATGCGTTCAAGGAGGCCTACTGGGACCTGCCTATGAACTGGGTAGAATGCGTAATCAAGAACAGGGACGACAAGACGAAGGAGTTTATGGAGATTATCAAGGCTAGACAGCATTACAGTCCGAGGGGAGCAGACCCTACGATCATGTCTAGATGTGTATCCAGAACATAAGCAGAAAGTAGACTATGATGGTATGGCCTATCTAAAGATATTTGCGGACTAGTTTTGCTAACAGTCATTTGCCTGCCTGTTTAGAGCTAATACTTAAACCTGGTCCAAGATTTTGGAGGGAGTTTTTATTTTTTATTTTTATTTTTTTACGTTTTTTAGTGGGAGTCTCGTTTAATTCATTGCAAAAAAATTCTTGCGTTTCCTTTTTGCAGCGTTTTGCAGCGTCTTCTACCTAATAATTTCAAAAGGAATATTATGTGCTTCTAGAAATCCCGGTAGTGAAGTGATTTACCTAGATTAAGCTTAGCTACGCCGCAGCAGCCGTCAATGTAGATCTATCCATTTTTGGATATCTACTCTGAAGGTGGATTCGCAGTCTACTTATCAAGATAACCCACCGTAGCCAATGTTTTGTTTTCCCTTTGTGCTTTTACAAAAGACCTAGGCTATACTAAAATGCCGAAAACTGATTCATTTCTTTAGCAGTATTTTTCCGCATGGGGCTTTGTGTTTGCCTTTGATACATGTATACTGATATCCTTTGTCTAGGATTTCGCTGGCCCATTTCCCCACGCCGAAAATAAAAGGGAAAAACATAACATAGAAAGAAATAGATTGACCGCCGGTATTCTGGGGTTCGTGTTTTTATTTGTCCGTAAGGTTTATTGTCGTATCGGGAGTGTCATTATCATAAACCTGCTTGTTTACTTACCGGCTCCAACCTGAAAACGTTTTATAATTGACACATCAGCCCATTTTCTCCAGGCCGTGGCGAAAATCAAGAAAAGAATCATGTATCTCTCGATTTTATATATAGACAAAAATCTCACCTTGCGCTGCCAGATGCAGTGGTGACGAGTGTCTTCCATCCTGCGCGTTAATATCCGCACCATTTTCGAGGAGCAGTCTCACTGCAGCCTCGTGCCCTTTTGCGGCTGCTATATGCAGTGGAGTCATGCCGCGGTTATCCGTGGAATTTACATCGGCCCCATTCTCGAGCAGTATCCTGACGATGGTCCCATCACGAAGCGCCGACGCTGCATGTAGAGCCGTGGCGCCGTCTTTCTTGTTATGGCAGTTGATGTCGACCTTGTGCTTTATAAGGCTCTCCGTCGCTGAGCTGTTCCCCTTCTTGACTGCCCACTGGAGGACAGGACGGCCGTGGATGTCAGTTGCCGCCATGTCGGCACCTCTATCGATAAGATAACTGATGACTTCGTCGTTGTTGTGTGCGGTCTCCTCACACGCCCGGTGAAGCGCGGTAGCTGCCTGCCCTGCGTCGACGTCCCCGACATTGGCGCCGTTGTTAAGGAGAGACTTAACAAGAGATATGCGTCCCTTTAAAGCCGCCCAGTGAAGGGCGGGTCCATGACGAAGGACGAGCTTTGCCTTTCGTCTGAGAACAAAGTTGACAGTATCCTCAGAAACTTCATTAAAGGAGTTATGAAGCGGGTAGATACTATTACTGTCCCTGAAGACTGCGATGCCTTCACCGAACCCGAGGAGTAGACGGACTAGTTCGCGATTTGCGCCGACGGCGGCGGCGCAGTAGAGTGCGGCAGAAGCATTCTCGGCACGGAAAGAGAGCTTACGGAAGGTGGGTGTAAGGAGGGTAGAGAGACGTTTAGAGGTTTGTAGAAGGGCGTTCAGGTCAGGTACTTCAAGGTACTCAACTATTCCGTAGAGAAGCTCATTTGCCAAGTTTTCAAGTCTAGCCATTACTATTATCTTAGCTTTTTTTTTTTTTTTATCTCTTGTCCTATAAATCCTTTATTTGTTGAGGTTTTGAATAGGTAGGTAAGTTCGTAGAAGGTTGGTTTTTGATAGGATAAATGAATGGGGAATGGTTGCGGGGTGATTGAAAGCTTCTTGAGGGGAGGCGGTGCTAATACATGTAAGTGTACTAGTTATCGCCAAGACAAAGCTCACGAATTGTCACTCGCTCTGCCTTGTGCTCCGCCTACCCGCCACGTATTAGTTGGTGAATCAAAAATCACGCAGTTGCTGTATATACAAACACAAGGAAATAGGCGGATAGAAAGGCATATTCTTGCTTATTATATATCATTTGGGGTTTTTCTTTGTTTGGGTGCGAGTGTGCATCTACTAAAATACATGTACTCACAGTAAGTACATATATGGATTACATGTTATGTACTAGGGTGTCGCAAAAAGTGATCAGAACCTGATAAGATGTTTACACGCACTCACTACAACATTCACTTATCAGATTCTGATCACTTACCCACACACCGGAGTACATACATACATGATGTACATGTAGTATCATATCATACGACTCTCGGGATGCAACGCGGTAAGCAAAAGAGTACAACTTGTTTGCAAGTGCCACAGAGTGGGGAAACGGCCAATTGCTACCGCGAAATCCTTTGTTAGGTAACGTTATGTATTTAACATTAATGATATTGATTGATGTCCCAGGGCGAAAGTGTGAATACATGTATGGAGTAAGCTTGCCTTTTTTTTTTTGAAAAAGAAAATTGCACGTCATTAAGACCGACTACGTGATTACGCACATCTACATTCAAAGTACCCAATCCTGTACTTCACCTCCGGCCCGATCGACAAAGGAAACCAAGTTTGATAAAGAAAGAAACCAAAAGGCACAGTACCGAGCCGATCAGTTTTGGATAATTGCCCAATTACCGACATGAGCAGAGGGCAGCTCAGGTAAGGTGGTGCCTTGCGGCTTCGTGCAAGTACTCCCATTTGATATGCCTAGAACGGCTTGTGACTGTTGTTGGAACGCATATCGAATTTCTGCATTCTGGTATCAGGTATCATACCAATGGAGAAGAACTCCGAGCCCTATTCCAAATTCCTGGATTTGGGTGAAACACCCTTCCGGGCAAGGTAAATATACCTCTTAACCAATCGCATTCTTTCTAAAATGGAAGTAAAAGATCAGGCAGTATCCCAGCCCTTTTTTGAATATATGATGGAATCAACGCCTGGAACAAGGTACATATGTGTAATATTTGGTATCAGTGACAGATTATAATTTCCCAGAGATTACTCTATCACGATAACCACAAACGGCTAGAATCCTTCAGGTCACATGACGTTGGGGCTGTGCTTGGTGAGGAGGACAAGGAGGCCCCCCCCACGTGACCTGAAATGATTCCGGCCGCATGGCTCATCAGAAAACCTGAGCACAGGTATGCACACATGTATTTGGTGGGGCGATAAACACATTTTTACTAGCTCTCTTTAGCGGAGTGAGCCTTTACGCACTTTTCACTTTTCTGAGAGATCCCTTACTTTATTCTGCAGTAGTCCCTCACACCCAGGTTTGACCATCATGGCCAACCATACTCTGTTTACCTACCCCTCTGATGGCAGGCCACCTAAAGTACTACGGGCCGAGCACATAGAAGAAACCCATAGACCTAGGGAAACTTTCAGGAGGTTAACTCTTATTCTCTTCTGCCCTCTTCTCTGGATCCCCAGGCCGAGATTTATCAAGTATATGGTTTGCGAGATGCATGGGAGATTTCACAACAGGAGAGAAATCTACTGCTAAGCATGGTACTTAGTCTCATAGTCTGGATTGGGCGCTGGCTTCAGTTTTTTGTATTCCACACGGGCCCAGCGCCTCTTTTACCTCATTGGTAGGTACTTTAACGCCGGAACGGATATTCCTATAAGCCTTAGTCAAAAGTTAGTCTAATAAAGACCTTATATATTCCTCAAATAATTCTTAAAAAGATTTGAAAAAGGTCTTTATTAGACTAACTTTTCACTAAGCCTTTGTTAAGGCTGAAATCAAGCCCATAGGAATATCCGACCGGGCGTTAAAGTATGTATGTATGCAGATATACCCAGAGACGGGATCTACTATTCCCACAGGACATGGTAGCTAAATCTCTGCTAGAAGAAAAGCGGAGGGGTAAGAATCATCTGTGTTATTCCTACTCCTCACTGTAGTATTCGTCATAAATTATCACTCGTGCTACCTGCCCCTGGAGTGGCCTTGCTAAAGTTAAACATAGGAGTTTGAATATATAGCCAGACGTAGAATATATACTTTTCAACTTTGGTCAGGCATACATAAAACTACATACATTCCATTCATCGTCAGAAGCCTAAGCGTTAAAACAAAATTAAGAAAAATCCCCATACCGCACGCGAAAACCCTATCCTGCGACGAAAAGAAAAGAAAAAATAAACACTGGCAGTTAATTAACAAAATCTCTTTAGAATTACAAGTCAATTTACTTCTCCTCCGCTTCGGTCTCAATCTTAGTTTTTTTGTTCTCGCCCTCACTCTTCTCGCCCTGGTCTTCTGGTTCGGCTTCTTCGGCAAGATCATCAAGCTTTCTCTTGCCGGCCTTGCTCTCGCCGACCACAACATCTACCTTCTCTTGTTCCTTCTTCTCTGGCACAGGTGCAGGCGCAGGTTCCTCAACCTTTACCTTCTTCCTAACTAGCCCGGTCAGGTCATTGGCCTTGCTCATGGCCTCCTCAATCCTCTTCTTGGCACCAACCTGGTCCTCACCGATCAGCTGCCCTAATAGACCTTCCAGTTTCTCCTGGCCCGGAACCGTCTCCGGTGTCCTCAAGTCAATGAGTCTTGTCTCGAGCTCTTCCACCATTTCCCTGGCGTCCTTGAGACTCTTTGTGACCACTTCTTTCCCTTTCCCCTTACCACTCTCGTCTGCGCCGAGCTCTGCCTCTTCCTTCGTAATGCGCGCGCGACAGGACGCGATGGCCTTCTCCATATGTTCGGCGGCAGCCTCGCGACCCTTGGCACGATCGCTAGCAGACACGTCTTCTGCGGCAGCAGTGAACTCAAGGGCGAGGGAGAGCTTGAAGTGCGCTTCTGAGATTAGCGTCGATTCTTGCGGGTAGAGGGAGAGCTTGAGGTCGAGAGCGGAGGCGAGATCTTTAGCGGCCTGCGCGAAGGACTCGGATTCGAGTGAGACTTCACCGAGGATGTCGTAGGTATCGGCGAGCATGACTTTGATGGAGTGAGTCTCGTCTTCTGTCAGTTTTGCGGGCTCGGGGGCAGTTTCGGCGGGCCCGCTGGCAGTAGTAGAGGCAGCGGGATCTGTGGGTCCGTCCTCAGCCTTGATCTCGGTCCCTGTCTCCACCTTAATCTCCGCCTCTGCCTTGGCCCCAGGAGACAGCTGCTTCTCGAAAAGTACACGCGCGTAGTCCAGTATCTCCCATGCGAGCGTAAAGTCGTCGTCGTCTTCTGCTTTCTCATCGTCCTTTTCGTCACCCTCCTCATCATCATCCTCTTCGTCCGTGTCGTCCCAATTCTCGTCGCCCGTGAACTGGAAGAAACCTCCCTTCTGACCCGTCGGTAATGGCTTTATCCCCTTCGTCTTTTCCTTCTTCGTAGTTTCCTTCTTCACCTCTTTGGTGCTGGCGCTGTTGTCCTCCTTGACACCGCCGAGGACATCGCTCTTCTTGACTGCGACTTCAAAAAGCGAGCGCCCGTAGAGATAGAGCAGGTGCGCGTTTTTAGGGTTGTTCTCACCGTAAAGAGTGGACTGGATCTCGCATGCGCTGGCGTAGAGCTCGGTGGATTTCGCGTAGTCTTTTTGGGAGTAGGCTTTCAGGGCTGAGGCTTTAAGGGTTGTGAGCTTGGACTCGGGAGTTGTGGTTGTATCTATGGATGATGACATTGTACAGTGTTGTCTTATAGTTATGTGAAAATAAGTAAGTGGGTGAAGTATGAGATGATTTTGTTTGTTTTGATGGGCGCTGGGGAAATGGTTGTAAAGCTGGATTATTGCGTAGGGTTACACAGGTTGTTTCTCTGCAGTGATCTACATACAGTACCGTAGAGCCGCATACGTTAGAGTTTGGCGACTTTTGAACGGCTACAGGAACATTCCCAAATCTTTTGGAGGCTCATGACAAAAATGCATATGTTTTATTGGTACCCTACTACTGCATATTCGGCTTTATAAACACGACTTTAACTCTCAACTTCCGTAGTCGCTAGCTCCTCAATGGCATCCTCCTCGTCCTCGCATTCAGAAGTACATGTATCTGCCCCTCCTCCTCCACCACCTTGCCTCTGTTTAAAATATAAATCTGCACCACCCATCAGCTACAGCTATCATTCGATGGAAAAATCAGTCTCGGCTTTGGGAAGCACACATACCAGCCAAAAACTGTGGCGTACTAGCCTCTTCGATGCTCTTATCATTCCGCTTTCTCAAGAACCTTGGAAACCTCAAACTGAGCCCTCTATCCTCATTCACTAGCCCCATGGCCGCAGAATATGTTGGGCTCAGTGTGATATCCGCGAACGCAATTTCCCATACTTCCTTAGGTTCAAACCATATCGCAGGGCGTAGGGGGGTTTCATAGTATGCCTTTTTGCTCTTCGAGGTGTTCATGTTGTTTTCTTCCGATCCATCATCGTTGTAGAATTCCTTCATTTCCGCGTAGTATTTATCTGTGAAGCCAGACATGCATTTGCATACTGCCTCGAAGGTACCGGTATCAGGATTGCGGACGGCAAGAAGTATCGGTGACCACCTGTGAACGGGAATCAGTTAGAAATAAGCAAGTCGCAATTTTGTGAGTGATACTTAGGCCTACCATTTAGACTTTCTACCAGAGCCGTGCCAAGCGGCTATTGGTACAAGGTCCAATGTATCGGCAGCAGAATCGTAGTCCTTCTTAACTTTTAGCCAAGACTACATGTATTTCTGTTAATCATCATCAATGCTGCTATAATTACATGGTTAACAAACTAACCTCTAGCCTTTTATCTGGTTCGTAAGTTGCTAGTAAGGCCTTCCCCCGGATGCTTTTCCCTTTCCCTTTCCCTTTCCCTTTCCCTTTCCCTTTCCCTGTTTCCCCTACGGCTTCATCTTCATCGGGTGGCAATATTTGCGGGTTATTTCTATTATCCAGAACCTTCACCATTATCCCCTCGCATTTGGCCTCTAGTGAAGATCTGAAGAATCTCCGAACTAAGTCGACATCGGTAGATATTGCATCCAAACTTTTGGCCCAGATAAACTTTCTAGGTATCTCAACAAACATGCTCTTCATCAATTTTCTCCGCTCCCTGAACGATCTCGAGAGTAGTTCCTGTTGTGCTGTTAGTCTCTTTTCTAGGAGAGTGCGCAGTAAACAGACTATAAAATTTAATTCAACCTACCTGCCCGTTCAGATACATCAGGTCAAATGCAAACAAACACACATGAACATTAATGTTTCCAGATTCCACATTTTTCTTCTCCCTCCCAGCCAACGTCTGGAAGGGTTGGATATTTCCCGTTTGCGGATCAATAGCTACAACCTCACCTTCCATGATGAACGACTGAACATCCCCACCTCTGATTTTTGGCACAAGCTCTACAAGGTCTGGATATTTTGATGTCATTAACTCGAGGTGCCGACTAAATATCGACACATTTTCATCAGGGTCACAGTGAATCTGTGCGCGCTGCCCATCATACTTAAACTCGCAGCTAAATTCCTGGCCCTGGAGCTTTACCAACATTTCTGCTAGATCTCTCGTGATGCTGCCCAGCATTGGTTTTAAAGGTATATGGATTGCCATTCCACACTCACCCTCCAGTATACCGATACCTCCTCTCAACAGTGCGGGAACTATGTCATTATAGTTTGGCCGCCTTGCAAAGCACTGCTTTAAAACCTCTTCAGCCTTACTAAAGGCGGCCTGCTTTCCCTCCTTATCTCGTGGAATTTCGGGCGTTTCCCACTCTGCACCATCAGGCGCAGAGAGCAAGAACGCACGCGAAAGGGCTATTAGCATTGTGGTCTTCACAGCGCCGATACGCAAGTGCTGTGTCAAGGTACGTGTGAGATATCGTATCTCCTCGCCCTTAGCGCCGACGAGTAGTCGCTCGACATGACGCTGCTTGCCTTCTTGCGAGCCCTTCCCAGAGGTCGACGAAATTTTAGTGAGTGTTGTGTAGACATTCTTGATCGCTAGGCTTGTCACTATGGGTCAATCCTCGCGCAATCCGGCCCGATATGATGGATAAAGAAGGCACTTACTCAATGGTGTGGGCTTTTTCATCATCAACACTCTTTGCTTTACCTTTGCCTCAAACGCAGCATCCCCGGGGTCACCGTGTTTATTGTACAACTTTTTCAAAGCAGTGGGTGTAATACCGCTTGTCTTCGCAATCGCCTTACTGATGATTGATCCTCCAAGACCTAATTCATTAGTCTCGTAGGACGGCCCGATGTCATTTGTCGTTAACCAGACCTCCACCAGTCAGCCGAGTGATACATCATGACTACATAAGCCATAGCGCGAAGCCAAGAGCCAGACAAACCTACAGCATCCAGCAAGCTCTCAGGATCCAGTCTAATCAGTGTCCGAATGAGATTCACCAACGCGTCCACGATCTTAATCCTTGACCGGGTCGAGTTGACCAATACAAAGGCTCTGGTTAAAAGTCCATAGGGCGCCTTCCCATTGGGCCACTTTGCAACTAGGCTCCCATAGACATCTGGATCAAACAGTAGTGGATCCGCATCGAGCGGCATTTCCTCAATCAGAACATCGCTCTCTGAAGTTGCATCAAGTAGCACCGGAGCGGGAGGAGCATTGAGGACGGCTTGTTTGGTGTTTTCCAGTGGTGGTGGTGGCCTTCCACTTGCTTCCTGACCATCTCCATCTTCCCCACCACTTAGTTCTGTAGCCTTGAAAAAGCTCGATTTCCGCTTCTTTACCCCGGTTCCTGTTTTGCTACTCGCCCCACCGTCACCAGAAGCAATATTATCTTTCTTTGCCCATTGCTCGGCCAACTTTCGAGCGTACTCCTCGTCTGTTATAACTGTGGGAGCTTCCTCAACTGCCTTTGGTTGTGCGGCGGCTTGTCGTTGCTTACCAAAAAAAAAGTCGAGGTTTCTGGTTTGCTGTGAGGTTACGGAAGAGCCCCTTTTTCTGCGTTTACTTGGGCTTGCCATGTTTCATTGGGTTGGTCGGTGTTTAGTGGAATAAAGTGGTTTGCGTCTCACAGAAGCTTGTTGTATGCAGCGACGTCATGACCTGGTCGTGCAGATGCCAAGCAACCGTCTTTGATCACATCAGATCGTAGGTGGGCGGCAACGATTATAAACCCAATAGACTTCAAGTTTCAATTTTATTTTATTTATTCTTCTGAGGATAACAATCAGAGACAACTCTATGATATACAAGCGAGGGCTAGGAGCCCTAGAGTCCCCCTCGGAGTGAATATATTGTTCTCTGTCTGGGTCAGAGGAGCGGAAAGTCACAACGCCAAAATAAAACTCATAATCAAATACCACAGTTAGCCTATGTAAACCCGCTGTCATCTTACTCTTTTAAAGCCTTGCCCCTCCCCAGATCAACAAAAGATTTGAGGATGACTCTTTATCTCCTAACGAATTGGCTAGCCAAACCGGCGAGGGGTGTCCGTAACTTGCAATACGAAACCGTGTACGATCGAAAGGATATTTGAATTTCGGACTATTGTTCGGACTACTTCGATTTGCGACGGGAAAAGACAATTGATGGCTTTTCGTTCGACCGACCGAGACAAACTCATCGACCGTACGCTCGTTCGTTCGAACTGCAACCAGATAAATGTAACACCCAAAAGCCTTTTTTTTGATCCAAACAAACAAGAAGGAAAGATGACATAACAAAAACAGTATGACCAATGAACAAATAAGAACATGATGGTTCCAGGTAGCAATGACCAGGAAGGAGGAAAAGAAAAATTGTGGGAGAAAAATTACTACCAAGAAAACAAGAAAGTTGTTCTCAAACTTTTGCAAATTTATATCGCCCTTCCTACCGCCGCTGCAGTAACAGAAAAGAAATTTTGTTGGGACTCAAGTCTTGAAAAAGTTTAACGAAAGTAGAATTGAAGTATGGGGTGGTAGGAGTGAGTGAGACATCATCCAGTCTTACGGGTAGGTGCGACGTTGGTCCTCTAATCTGCAATATCCGCATCCGCAGTGTCTAAGTCATCATGGAGCGTATTATGAAGGGGAGAGTCTGTTTTGTCAGCCACGTGTGACGTAGGCTCGATTTCCATATTATCCGCGATAGGAGACATACCCTTGCGATGGTCACGCTCCTCTCCATTTGCAGGGGCGGGACTCCTATCTCTCTCGTCATCGTTCCTACGTGGATCATCTTCCTTTCTGACCATTGGACTTCTGGAACGGTCACGGTCACGGTCACCGCCACGTCGGCGCGGAGAAGAGTCACGACCACGAGATACTGAGCGGCGACGTGGGGAACCACCACGGCGACCACTACGGGGGGCATCACGGCCACCATCAAAGCGCCAGCTAGCAGATGGGGGGGTACGAGCCCACTGTTGTAGCGAAATCAGAAAAAAAATCTTTGCGTAGACGGGTTGAAGAGGCTTTATACTTCAATCTTCAACAAATCGTCGCGACCGATGCGACGTCCATGCATTTCAATGTAGGCGTCATCTGCATCACGTCGGCTCTCATATTCAACAAAAGCAAACCTAGCGGGCATTGAAAACTGTCAGCCACGTCGACCAACCGAAAGCCCGGTTTGAATAGATAAGGCAAATTTTATGGCGAACATATGGGACAATGAGGGAAAGGCAGATACTTACAAGCGAGAAGAAGCAGTTCTCGGAGCCGGAATGTCACAGCGGACAAGTCGACCATACCTGTTGTTTCCGAAAGTTGACACCGTTAGACGAGCGGATTCTAAATTTTTTGACGCCAACGACGTGGACGATGACGACGGAGTGACGGCAGTAGCAGGAGACGACAACGAAGCAGGAGGGGTATTATGCGTGGTATTCTGCCGCTCGCGAGGGAAAAACCGACGACGACGACAACGGGTTCGATTCGACGAGGCACGAGGCACGAAGGGCACGAGGGATTACATCGCGTATAGGGTTGACAGGAGGGACGATCGGAAGGGATCAAAGTAGTATCATCAATAGTAATGGTAGGAGAGGAAGGTCTAAGGGACGATCACGGACGAGGGTAAGAGGATGTTGGGCGGATTTTTCAGTACCTCTCGAATTCGTAGGCAAGATCACGGGCACGAGTGCCAGACGAGAAGCCCGTCACATATAGCGTGGTGCCGCCGCTACGAGACATGATTTTTTTTTGTTTTGAAAAACTTAAAGAGATTATTAAGGTTGAGGGAGATATTGCTGAGATGAAAGTGGTGTGGGGATGAAGTGGAGGGAGGATGGAAGGGAGTAAATTTGATGAGCTGGAGGAAGGATAGAAGGAGAGGAGAAAAGGGAAGGAAGGAAGACAAGCGAGCATGGAAGCTGAAAGGCTTTCTAGGAAAGGTGGTGGCTGGTGAATCAACAGCACAGACAATAGCTTTATAACAATTGCCAAGACCTCACTGCCTTCATAGTTCAGTTTTAACCACAGAATCTATTATACAACGCATCAAACATAGAAGTAACCCCCCTTGCATGACAGACTGGCAGAATTTTAATCGTATGCATATCGGAGCTGTGTGCAAATCTCCAAAGAAAAGCGCCCACCAATCACAGAGAACAAGATACGACGTTAAGATTTAGGGAAGGTAACGGGCTTTTGATAGGTCGTATCTCAAATTTCGTCATCAAAATCTTGCATGATGGTTTCTTCTGGCTCATCATCTGGCCAGCCACCACCACCATAATCAAAGTCCATCGCATCTGGATCGGCTGATAGTAATGAAGAACCACCTGCCATTTTAGCAAGGCGGTTTGTCCATTGAATATATTCCTTACTCAATCCAAGTTTCCTATCCATAGCTTTTACTTGCTTGGTTAAACCTATTGTACGGCTGATTTGACTCTCCAAGGCCCGAAGATTGCGGAGTTCTGACAAAGGGTTATTGTGGAAGTGGACAGTAGTTTGTGACAAGTTGTAGTCGGGATCTGATTGCGAGAGAGATGCACGAATTTCATCGCGCTCAATCTGAGAGGGGGGAGGGGGGTCAGTTCTATTGTATACGAGGAATCACGGGCAGAAAGGACCCACCATTCCCAAAACAACACCCTCTGTTTCTTCCTTCCCTCCTGCATCTCCTCCTCTTCCTACAACCTCAAGATTCTTCTTAGCGATTTCCTCAATACTCAAAGTAACATATGTGTCTCGTAATGCGACGATTTGCATTCGCCGGAAAACATCCATGCATTGTATGGCTAATCCAGTGTTTCCATCTTGCCTGAAGACATCAGCTAGTAAGGCAGCTTCTTTGCGGAACGTCTCCGTACTTCCAGACTTGAAAGCTTGTGCAAAGGCATCATAAGGTTTTGTTAACGCTTTGTAGGCACGTACTGCCGCCGCAGAGGTTACTTTAGGCATAGGTAATGGCTAATGATGTTAGTTATGCTGGTGACAAGCATATGGTAACAAATTAAGGGAAGATATGAGAAACCTTTCCGTCAAGTAGGAGCCCTACGAGGATGTATTTCTTATACGCTTCAACCTGTATCAACGAACACGCATTACCGGGACAAGCAACAACCTAGATGGTGTGTTAGTGTCATATTTCCGTAAATTACTTTGAAAAAAATCCAACAGACATAAGTTAGTAGGTCAGCGGCTCTCCTCCACTCTTTGAGACCCATATATATCATCCCACCATGCAAGAAGTAGCATAACAAATCCTGGTATGTGACCTCTTTTCTATTCATGTTTTCGGCTTCTCCAGGTTTGTTCTTGACATATGGGAGCTCCACCAGGTCGAAATCCAGAACAGCAGCGGCATCGCGGTAACACTTGGTCATCAGGCAGAGGCGGAGGAAGTAATTATGCATGAAGGAGAACCGACTAGGGTTATAGCGAATAATAGCTTTTTTAATGGGGCGTACAGCGACGAGCGGCTATCATTTGTGTTAACAGATATCTACATACAAAATTACTAAAATGGGGCTCGATTCAGAACAGGGGAGCTTGCCTTTTGGCTTTCTACTGTATAGGTATAAAAGGCCTCAAATAATCTCCTAAATAGATCAGGAGCATTGCGAACTTGTCTGGAATCAAACTTTTCTAGAAATAGAGCGATATTCTTCCATGTAGTATCAAGAGCGTTACGTCCCCCGAGATCTAACCGGGCAATTCTACAGCAACGATTAGTCCACCAATTTTCTGATTTTCGTAAATTTCCCTTAAAGACTAGTAGACACATACAAAACATATAGATAGACCAAGCTATTGACAGCGGGATCAAGGATGGTCAAGAGATCTGTTCCATTGGAATTTGAAGCAAGTGTGGCGGCAGGGGTCTTATTTAAGGTGTTGATAAGAGTAGCGGCCTGCTTGTTGAGCTCCTGGTCCGAGAGATTCTGAGATGATGGGAAGGTGAGGAAGGCATCAACAAGCTTCTCCATGTTCGAAGATAACACAGCAACAGTATAAAATAGAAGCAATAGTGTTGTTGATGATGTGCGATGCGGAGTTCAGTGGTTTGACAAAGGTCCAGCGTGGGGCAGCTTGCTTAAGGTTGGTTGGTAGACGTTCTCAGCCTCCGCCAAGAAGCTAATAGTGTTATGTAGTCGACCCCGCGGTCGCGGTATGACTCAGCTGCCCCTCCTGTAGCCCTAACCCATGCACTGCACTGCGGGGCTCCTTCAGTGTCGATCCTATTAAATGATTTGCGCGAATGGAATCTAAACGATTCTTAATACCTTCAAATTTGAAAACCACGCTTACTTGTTATTGAGCCCTCAAAACATAATGGCGTCAACAAATTCCACCGCAGAGGGCATTGCTCGGACCGCCTCCTCGGCCTCGTACATCCTGAAGGCAGTTGCTGGTTCGGAGCGTAATGCTGCATTGACTGCTATTTACGAGCATCTCCAGGCTGCAAAGAATGAGATACTCGAAGCAAACATAAAAGATATGGCAGCGGCAGAGGAGCAAGCGGATGCTGGGAAGTTGAGTAGGAGTATGATAAAAAGATTGGACTTGAGCAAGCCAGGGAAATGGGAGGATATGTTACAGGGAATCCTGGATGTGCGAGATTTGGAGGATCCAGGTGAGGACCAATCAATTCAGTTTAACTACGCTATAACTCAATCTCTAACAAAATATTACTTTAACAGTTGGAAAGGTTACTTTAGCTACTAAGTTGGACGACGGACTCGACCTTTATAGAGTTACGTCCCCAATCGGTGTATTACTAGTCATCTTTGAAGCCAGACCAGAAGTCATCGCGAACATCACTGCTTTAGCACTAAAGAGTGGCAATGCGGCTATATTGAAGGGCGGGAAAGAAAGCACGCAGTCTTTTGCTGCCATTGCCCGAGTAGTTTCCACCGCGCTTGGAACCACCTCAATTCCTCCAGGTGCAATCCAATTAGTCGAAACCCGGGAGGATGTAAGTGCGCTCCTTGGTCAAGACCGATACATCGATCTTGTTATCCCTAGAGGCAGCAATGAGCTGGTACGGTTCATCCAGAATAATACCAAAATTCCGGTAATGGGGCATGCAGATGGCCTCTGTGCTATCTATATCCACGAAGATGCCGACGAAGAAAAGGCTGTAAAAGTTGTGCTGGACTCAAAGACGGACTATCCCGCAGCTTGTAACGCTGTAGAAACACTGCTCGTCCATGAATCGATTTCTAAGACTGTACTCACGAAGATTGCCTCGGCTCTTTTCCAGGCTGGCGTTTCTCTGCGCTGTGACTCGTCCTCAAAGCAAGCTCTGGAATCCTCCGATCTTCCGGCTACAATGAAGGCCATTATCCAGGACGCTACACCGCAAGACTACCATACGGAATTCCTTGAATTGACAATCGCGGTGAAAGTCGTTTCATCTCTGGAGGAAGCCATCCTTCACATCAATACTCACAGCTCAGGTCACACTGATGGTATCCTGACCGAGTCAAAAGAGGTTGCGGAAAGGTTCATGGGGGTTGTTGATTCTGCTGGGGTATTCTGGAATGCTAGCACAAGATTCGCGGACGGGTTTCGTTATGGGTTTGGGACGGAAGTCGGAATTTCAACGAATAAGATCCATGCTAGAGGGCCAGTAGGCCTAGAGGGATTAATGATCTATAAATACAAGCTCCGTGGGAACGGTCAAGGTGCTGGGGATTATGGGAGCGGAAAGAAGAAGTACTTGCACCAGAAAATTGAATGAAGTGGGATGTGTTGTAAGTGGGGGGTTTGTTGCTTGAGATTTCTTTTAGGAACTCTGTGTTCGGTAGCGCCACTGGATTTTTTTAGGGAGGCCAATCATCCGCTGTATCTAGGTACTTCAAAGCTTGATTGTTTTCTGTCACTTAAACAGCCGGCTGCAGGGACTTATGAATACGCACTCATGGTGCCGGAATTAAAGTGACAATTGTTAAATTATTATATGACGAGTTTGTATTCTAGCGAAGTAGGCGAAGGGGGGGTTGCTTGTTTTAATATTCATAGTTCTTAGCTATATACTGATGTATTGGTCGAGAGTACATGTAGGTATAGACTCTGTTCGGCGGCCGCGGGAATAGATTCCTTAGTGAGCCAAGACTGACCATAGTTCGGGATCAAGATTTTTTCGGTTAGTATTATGTGCTTAAGTAATGCATAACTCTACGAGGGCTTAACCAAATAGAGGAATTTCAACGTCATACAGCCAATGATCATGATTACATGTTTTGTTATCTGACAAGATTATGATGGATTTGTGCAGAAAAATTAGTGACGCAATCATCTATTTCAATTCTTACATTTGTTTTACGATCAAATACAATACATTAGTGAAATGATCTTTGTTTCATTGTGTATTAGTACATGTACGTATATATGCATTTGCCGCCGGATTTTCCTTATCAATGAACAGAGATACTGCAAATGCATATGTATGATCTACTAAGAAGCGATAAATACCAATATAATATATACCAACGCATAAGGTCTACCGGTCGAGAAATACAATTCTTATGGTGTATGGAGTATTCGAGTGACTAGCAAGAACATATACGACCAATAAACCCTAAAATTCCCTCGCTGACACTGACCCCTATGACCTCAATGACCTCACTGGCCCCATCTAAAACCCTCTTCACCCCTCTCTCTCCAGTTATGCTCACTGTGATGATGGTTTCTGCAATGTACGACGGGGCCTTCTGAGTTACGTGTATGCTGTGGCCGCGGCGGATTGTTGAAAATTCTACCTTGGTTGATTTGATGTTCCTGCAAAATTCGTAGCCCATACTCGTGTCGTTCCTGCAAAATGCGGAATCTCTGTGCCTCACGTTCCTGTAAAATGCGTAAATTCTGTGCCTCGTGTTCTGCAAAGGCGCGCAGCCTGTGGTTCTCTCGTTCAGCGGAGTCGCGCGCTTTTTTCTCCTCCACTTCCACTGAAGCTCGAAGTTTGTATGCTTCCCGTTCTCTGAGTACTAGGTCAAGACCGCCGGCTGTGATCTCCCCGATACAGTGGCCTAAAGAATCACGATGGACGGTTTGCTCTACTTCGAGAAATATAAGAGATGTCCCTTTGAAAATCCCGTAGACATTGGATAGAAGTTCCACATTATCACGCCCTTTATACCCTGGTGTCGTGCCTAGTGGCAGAAACGAATTGGCATCTTTTTCTTTGAGGCCTTTCCAGACAAGGTTATTGCGGGTTGTTAATGATCTATAGAGGAGGCAAAAACATATGCATCAGCTGAAGCCCTGCAAGAAATCTAGGCATGTAAGATGGTGAAATACTTACATGACAACAAATAAACCATCATCATTCACCTCTAGAACAAGCCAAGGACGAGATTTCTGGTTTTTCCTGCGGGAGTACGGGTTGGAAGAACCAGTACGGATCTTTTGTTCTAGTGATAGTGAAGTTGTAATTCTACCAGTGAAGTAGATTCGGCCGGGTGTTGGTGATCCTGTAAGATTGGGATGTTCGGGCTGATCAACTAAGTCTTTATAACTTCTTACCAGATAAGTAGGGGCGTCTAAACATCTGATTGTCAGATCAAATCCGATATTGTCATGAAAGCTAGGCCGCAGAAGTACTCACTCTCTGTACACATAGTGATGATCGGATATGCAATGATTTCTCGTGAAAAACAGCTGTAAAGAAAATTGAGAATGATTGTGTCGTTTGATGAAAGCAATGACAGATGGTAGTGTTTAAAAGGAACTCCAATCAAGGCGGAGAAATCGTACATTTAGGGTTCTCCAGCTGAACTCAATTAAAGAAAAAATTGTATGCTTAGGAACCCCATTGGAGCCCCATTCTACGTAATGCATGTCAAAAGCGAGCTATTGATGTTCATTCAATGACCACAATGGCTGTGTAGCTGCATGTATCTTTCAAGGGGGTGGAGGCTGCTAGAAGTACCATATACGTAGCTTCACGTTGTTTTTAAATAAACCGTTTAACGTTTGGGATCAAACCTGAACAAAGTCAATCTCCCTGATTAGATTATAAAGGTTGGGCTTACCATTCTCTGGTATATACATAATTCTTTTGCCGTTAGTGAGATGTATATTAGAGATTGGGAGGTTTGGTCATGGTAGCTGTACCCCGACCAATTCTATTGATCTCAGCCATGGAGTGCAAATGCGTTTTTACCCTCTCCCCCTCTTTAGCCCCAGGTCCGGAAAGTGGAAGGGGTTACCGTAAGGTTGGGTTCTGCGTTAACCCAAATTAGGTTTCGGATAGAACAAAAATACGGCAAGTAGTAAGTTGATCCTGACCCATTCAAGTTGGTAGGCCAATTAGCATGCTAAAAGGTACGCGTACATGCAGAATAAAATGAACCATAATAAAAGATGGTAGGAATGACAACTGTACCCGCAACTCGGTCTAGTCTTGCTCCCAAGATATCTAATCCGTGACACAACTTTTCCTTGAGCAGATGTTTCATGAGGGTCGCAGTGCGCAAAACTGGACCTCTTCCACCTCTGTCATTCAAATTTGAGCCGTTGGGTCTATCCAAATGTTGGTTCGACCCCAATATGACCACCCAAAGTGATTTAGGAGTATCTCCTTCAAGGAGTAGTAATGAACGGCCAACAAATATACTTTGGTACCAAACGAAAACTGCAGGGGTTTTCTTCCAGTCTGTTCAGCTGTTGGTATCGGCAGGGACTAAGTTGATAATTAGCAGGCATTCACTCTCATTCTTTGTTCTCCCGGAATGTCGAACACCTAGTAGATTTAAACCTTTAGTAAGGTTAAAACTGAGGAGGATTGCCCGACACTAATACATTACAGAAACCCTCCCATTATTCGAATTCCACGAAACAACCCGTGGGCGACTTTTACAACGCCTACTTTACGTCTCCAAGTTTTGTGACTCTAGGACGGTTTTACTACTTCATAGGAAGGGGGTGTGGATCTTGTTGGAGAAAACTAGCCTTCTCTAATAATGTTTCTAGAGGGTTGACTTGAGAAACTCAATACAATGAATCCGTCCGCTCTGGAGTCTCGACCGCAACCGTATTGAGTACAGAAAGGTGGCTAGATAGGTAATTTTCCCACGATAGGGCGCAAAGTAGAGGGTTGAAGACGGTACTGCGATTGATAAGAAAGTTGTTTTGCAAAATGGTGGCCACCGACTACACGGGGGGCGGTCAAAAGGGTGTTTCTAGTTGTGCACACCGTCATAATAACAACACTCCGGTGTAGAATAATTGGCGGCTATCCAGTAACTTGACTGAGATGGTGACGTCCTAGCACCCTATGTTGATTGTTTTGTCTAGATATCATCCAATTTGAGACGAAAGCAGGGTTCAAAGTTTCTAATACAATTTTATTAATAAATATTGGGGCTACAGGATGTTAAAGCGTGCCTGGACTTTTGAAGTCAACTGTCCTGGCATTGTATACAACAAACGAAAACGACTACCGCTTTGGAAAAGACAAGGGCGTATGCAAAAGACACCTTGAAAGCGCTGCACTAATCCATCTATGAACAAACCCGCCACAACCCGGTTTAGACACCGCCGGAAAGACCAGGGAGGCCGCTAATAAGAGCTACTTGTTTAATCTCATATAGATTCGTAGTAAATAGCTAGCTAGCTTATATATCCTTTCTACCTAAATCCATAAAGTATAGATAACGAGTTTGTCAGTCGAAGGAAATCTACAGAATTACCGAGTGATGCATTATGACGCGACCACAGTTTATTGGTTGGATGCAGCCGGTTAGATTACGATAATACCTGAAATGACAATTTGCCTCTCATCTCTCTCCCCCTTACCCCTCAGCAATTGTAGCTATTCTAAAGCAATTTTGATCATATCTCCATCCTGTCTTCTCTTTACTAGGACTGTATCATTAGCAAAAAAGCAAATCTTGTCTTGGCTCATCTAAGTGCACTGGGCGCACAGAGACCTAATTGGATTACTTACGCGCCGCCCGAACTAAGACTAATTGCCTTGCTAGAGTGTGTTTCACTGTCTTCGGTGTGTGGCTGAAAGACAAGTATCTTTCTAACCACAGGCTGCAAAATGTATCAGTCTTATTGCGGGTTAGTTGGACCTTTTGTTTCCCTTAGTTGATGGACCCAATAATATTATTGAGGTAGACCACTATTGTCTACTTCATGAGCATGGACGTTGTGATCCTCCAATACCAACAGTATCTTGTCTGTCACGGGTAGTGACCTTGCTGTTGAGCTAGTTATACCCTATGGACTTACGAGGTGGTAACTCCCAGACAGGACACAGAAGGCTCATCAGGTACTATTGAAAAATCAGAGATGGGTAGGGAGAAGGACCAAAGGTATCATTGGCTGGGTAGGGCTAGGCAGGAGAAGGGGAGGGGAGGGGGGGTGGGGGCAGATTAGGGTTTCATTTCTTTAGTATTCGAACCCATAACTACATTTAAGTAGGTAGGAACTACTCGAGGCCCTAGGGAAGGTACATGTACTATACATAGTCATTACTAACTGACATCAATTGGAAGACCAAACTTGCGCAACATTAAGTGGGTGGGGCCAAAGCTCACAAGGTGGAAGTCATTTCCTAATGTGATAGTAATGACCCGCGGTTGCGATGTGGCCGGCGCCTAGTACGATATGTATAAAAATATATACATGGGATAGGGTAGTAGACCTTGAGTCCGTCAGTACAGATGCACAAGAAACGATGGTGTAGAGTATGAAATAGTGTATGAACACTATCGACGTAAAAACTCAAATTAAGAGCTCTGGAGACAACCCGCTCGCGGTATGCTAATAAAGAAAACCTGAAACGGAAAGAAAAAATGTGCATGTTACAAACTCCATCTAACTACAGACTATCTTCTACGCGTTTGCTGCATCTTCTTCTGAATCAGACCAATCGAGCTCGCTACCTTCCGCAACAGTTGTTGCCCTTCTTTGCACTTCTGCAAGACCACTGAGCTCTTCAACATATCCCTTCTCATTTAGTGCCCTCTTAATAAAATCCCACTCATTTTCCCGATAGGCTTTAATAATAGGCTCTGAGCACGCTGAACAGCAGTCGTATGCGCGGCCCTTGATCATCATGCTCGAAAAATTTGCCAGGAAGCCACGAATTGTGTGCGGGATAAGGCCCAGGGGATGACTACCACGGTCTTCTTTTGATGTCTCTGGTGCTGGGGCAGCAGGTCTAGTAAAATTATTAGATGCGTATTCAAGCATAACTGGTGAATGTTTACGTACCCAAGATCATGTTGAAGAATTGAGACAAGTGTTTCTACCAAGAGAGCGCTCGCAATCGGCGCAAGGCCAGGTCTGGTGACAGTACATTGCTGATCCAAGGTCCTATCCGTCAGACTCTATAGAGTATTGGTTAGTTTCGTAAATCAATAGATATTTGGGGAATATGGGTTTAAATACATCTCCCGGAGCCACAACATCATTGCAATAATAACAACCTAACTCCTCTCCAGTCTTTTGTCCTTCAACCTCTTCGACTTTGACCCCATGTCTCATAACAACATAGCTATCAAATCCAAGAGCGGCGTTCAATACGATCTTCCCCATACTTTTCCCCATAACTGTGGGTAACCATCTACTCTCCCTAGTATCCATCAATAGAAAGATTGCATCGTGTTCTTCGAAAAGTTTCTTAAGCGTTTCATAATCTTTCTTAACGGTTGCTTCTTGTGCATCGGAAAATGGATGGGCTGCCATTGGTACGGTCATATCAAACCCTTCCGCGTCCACTCCTGGATATATAGCCTTGAGAGCCTCTGCAGCCTGGGTGGCCTTTTTTGTCTTCCCCCCAATACAATTCTCGAAGGTGAATAAGGGTTGCCGGACCGGATTTGAGAAGGAAACAGTGCCAGAATCGACAAAGGTGATTTTATGGACTCCCCAACCAAGCAAAACTCGGGCAACATATGAACCTAGGGTACCAGCGCCGAGCAGAAGGCATTTGGTCTTTTTGATACTGTCCAGATCTAGATCTGGTGCGATCCGCCACTTCATGAGTTTAAGGTTGAGATCAACACTAATATCCGCTTGCCTATGGACGCAATTAGCATGTCTTACACTTGCATTACTTGCTAAACTGAAGCCGAAAAACTTACTTTTTCGAATCCATAGACGCCGATAGGTGGGCAACTTTTGGTCGAATCTTATTATCGTCGCCTTTCTCCCAGCCTACTACTGGCGGCATTTCATCTATTGAAACACGCCCTTAGGAAACCGTTACTTCTCATCAGAATTAAGCGGAACTTACCTAAGCTCATTTTTGCAAGATCTCCTTCAACATCGGTTGTTTCAAGTTCTACATCCATGATAAAGCTCTTTGGCTCATATCTTTCTCTGTGGACATCCCTATAACAGAGGATTTTAACCTTCTTCCATCCCCACCTTTTGCGAACAAGCATCAATAAATTCCGTAAGGGCCATCCAGGATACTCGTCGTAGGCACATGGATCCACAAACGCAACATAGCGATCCTCCTCATCCACGTCTTCTCCAAAAAAACCCCTCTCAAAATCCCCCAGTGCGCCAATCCTCCACGCACCCTCCTCCCGCTTAACCAGAAAGAAGCCCCGCTGCCTAGAATCCGCGCTGTATCTCCAGACATTGACTGCATCTACTAGCGTGGAGGTCTGTTGGGCGTCAAACCTATCAACAGGCCCGGTAACGGACCATTGAGGGGTAGATACAAATGCAGGGAACGCAAAAAGATGGTGGAATTTGTATTTTTTCAAATCCGCGTAAGAGAGTATTAGGAACGATGCCAGCAAAGATGGTGCTGAATAGATAGATCCATCATCTATGGCATCCCAAATCTTCATCGGTATAAGCATATAGTTTATGAGCGCGTATGTAGATGGGGTAATTACCGTGCGTGCAACTTTCTGCAAGAGCTCTGCCCTATTGACTTTCTTAAACTCTTCAATAGTATTGAAGTTTTTGATCATTCCTTCGGCTCTACATGAGTCTTTGCCAACCCTATTACAGGACTACAGTAAGTATAGCACTTTTTATTAATAAATAGTGAAGTTTAAAACCCTTACTCGTCGGCCATCAGAGCGTTGCCGTGGATCTGCATCTCTGCTCTGCAAGGCACATATTGACCAAGCACTCTCCGTGGCGAGTCATCAAGCTTATCATATTCGATCTTGTGGTTGGCAAGGGAGTAATAGAAAGGAGTCTCGATGGACGATATGAAATTTGAGTATTTCATCCTTGCGCTTATTCCGGGAGTCTACTTTCTTTTGAAGTTGCTGACGTAGGAGAGAAGCTGTGTAATGCTGAAAACAGATGACAAAGCTCTCTGTAGGGACGAGCTATTTCACGGGGAAGGAACTAGATGCAGAGAGCCGGCGAAGAAACGAAGCGGGTTGGCTAGATGTGATAATAGAACGGTTGGATGTAACTATTCTATCCTACGTACATATATGGAGGGAGGGGATGAGAAGTGAGGGGAGAATGGGATGGAATAGGTAGAATAGTACTAGTAGAGACCGAGATGACTATCTGACAATGATATGATACACTGTGTGACAGAGTGCGGGGGGTCATGCGTGGAGGCATCATAGGGCCAGGATCACAATGGTGCCTGTAACCTACATACATGTACTTACATACATAGCACAGGTGCCGCTCTTATCGCGATATCGCTTGTCTGCTGTCTAAGAATAGCCACCTAAGGAAAGAGATGCCCGGTCAAATCGGTGTCTTTGTCTCGGAGGGCTGATATTCCGGTGTAGTAGTCCTGAAGTGAACGTGTAGCAATATATTATTACATGTACGCAGAGGGTGCTGGTTTCCAACGCACGTGGCCTAGCAGGTACCATGATCTAGTTGTAGCGGGTGATTCAGCCTTCAGGTCCACATTCTTATCCACGGGTGCAAATAAATAAACGCATGTGGGTCAGGGTTCCCTTTGACACTGGTACATGTACTCAGCTTTGATTGATGCTCCCAGGGTCATCTGGCGATCTGAAGAAGCATAAAGACTACATGTAGATTATGTGGATACATGTATGTATACTATATAGGTACAGTTACAAGTAAGTACTGTATGTAGAGTATGCTCTCCAAACATCGGCGGATGCCCCAGTAAACACCCCACCTTACGTAGATCTCTACTACCAAGCAGCTCTCTAGATATATGCAGTCGGTTTTGCCGAATAGTGATATCGATTATGTCCAAAAATAATGACAATAACTGGAGCCATGTCAAAGGATTGGCGCTTTCTGTATGTTGTTTGCGGAAGCGTTTCAGACTTCACCTGCAAAAGCCACTGGTCCACCCACCCCAGCGTGGCGGGGACTCAACAACATTCGTCCACGTTTTCCTCTCCACAATTACCCCGATACTGCTGATATCACTTCGATGGAGATGCCAAATCCTTCCTGCAATCACTTAAGCCGGAAGAATACAAGACTACTTTCTTAACTAGAGAAATCTTTGTGTCTATTGTAATTAGACTGCAGTACGTACTGTGCGCTTCTATTTCTTAATGTTGTCTCTTGTTACTTGTGTATCTTACCTTTAAACATTAGACATGGTGAGCCGCAAAACGGCCGAGTTAGACTTTTTCTTTTTACCGTTCTAGATTCAGATCAGATCCTCCTCGCAGCTCACGTCATATGCGCGGGTCTCGCGTTGAGTATGTATGGGGTTGGGTCCATTCCAGGAAGTGGTGGAGAAAGGGGGCTAGAGTTCCCTGACTGTTGTATGCATTGCAGGTGGGCGGGCTGTGAGTGGTGGGTGGATGCTTAAGGACCCTGACAAGGATTGCGCATCGATCGCATGGACCTCATCTCTCCTCCACTTACACCTCCTGTCTTTCTTCCTTACCTTGTGAGAACCATGACCCGCCAACTCCTCTCTTGACAGCGCTGGTGGGGCGCAGAAATATAGAACAAGCTTGACTTCCTTCACACACACACACTCTCTCTCAAAATTCAACCTTATACATAACTCTACTACCAGTCGCTCCTTTATTATTACTATTAGCTATCTATTACTTAAGTTTCGTCCTTTTGGCATATGTTTGTACAAGAGATGGAGGTGTCGCGAGAAGCATTAGTTCAGAACTTGACTGGGCTAAAATCGCTATTGCGATTGAATGCGGATGGGATCGGTGATGATGAGGATTTAGCTACTTTGTTGAGCAGGTATTGTTCCCCCCCCCACCCCCCCTTTTTTTGTCGCCTGTCGTGCTACCAGAGGGGCCGCTGATTAAGCTGTGCAAACACAGTACACGGCTAGCCTTAGATAGATTCGAAGGAGACCTTTTAGGGAATCAACATATAATCCGCGAAGATGTGATTACTCCAGATACATTACCGCCTTCATCGAGTGCGTCTGTTGCCGATGAGGATTTGGATAGGGATGATGGAGTGACTTATTTCAGCCGACCAACAACCGCGTCGTCGGTGGCTTCGCAGCGTTTCTCCTTGAACTCATTGTCGTCAACATGGCAGAGCACACCAAACAGTCTCCTTTTTACATCGCCGCGGGATTCATTATCGAGGAAGTTTGGGTTTATGGAGAATGTGAAGGACATACAGGAGACAGTGGAACAAGAGGAGGACGAGGAACCCGGACAAAATGATGTTGCCTTTCAGAGGCTATCAATGCTTCTTGCTGGTTTACAGGCACAGGCTGAGGCCGCAGTTAGTTCACCTACTGGGCCACTGCGACAATTTGGCACTTTAAAACCACCTGCAGAGATCAAGGAGGAGGAGGACGGAGAATTGGGAAAAGGAGCAATAAGATCTAGCATTTCGTCAACAAATCCACCGATAGCAAACGCCATGGGTTTTAACACATCCTGCCCCGGGACTCCCCGTCTCGTTACTTCTTTCCATAGACCCTCGTCTTCAGTGCCCTTCGTCTCACTGAGACATTCACGCAAAAATAGTAGGGTCATCATCGACACAGATGGAGATTCCTTTGGAATACCACTCTCCCCTATGATTCCAGGCTCTGTATCAAAATCACACACATTCGAATTACCTCCTACACCTCCGCCTACACTCAGGAAACGCCCTGCTGGTCTAGATCTTGACCCGTCGAAATCCGGAATTTCGTCGTGCTTGCCTTCGCCTGCCGTTCTCTCAAGGCACAATTCGTATGTGGTAACAGATACAGACCTTGAGACTCTGCTGAGCGACTTTTTGGAACAAACCCAGATAAGGAATATAGAGGGGGCATACGATATCTTGTTCACACGTGTATGGGCGTATCTTTTTGGCAGCGGTATCGTTTGGGCAATCGTGGGTTGGATGTTAGGATGGGGTTGTAGTGAATGCAACTGTTCCACTGTGTCATGATTCAATTCTAGTCCTCTTGGATCTCTTTTGTGATGGGTTTGGTATACGGTTTGGGGTTGCGGCTTTCTGATTTTTCTTGTGATTGATACCCAGTTTCGATTTCCCTTTTGCGGTTCCCTTTTTGCGGTTGATACATATCTACTTTGCCCATCTTCTCCTATATAGTTATTTCGGATCCTCTTGCTCGTTTCTTGCTTTAAATGCATGTAGACTTAAGCTGTGCCCTCAGCGCGTTCATATTCTTTTACCACCCTCCTTCGTTGCCTTTCTTACCCTGTCTTGGCTGACTCGCTCTTGGGACATATTTCGTGCATTTTGGTCGTGGCGCTTTCGGTTGGGTTGATAATTTTTCGTTTTATTTGGTAACTTCTTTATTTGATCGACTTAGACTGCCTTATTATATATACGAAGGCTGGTTACAAGTATCTCAGCACTGGTGCTGTTTACTTTCTACTCAACACTTTTCTTCACTTTTCTTCACTTTTCTTTGTACTTTGAATGATTTATATCAACAATGTATATTCAATTATTCGTCTTTCTGTTTACTACAACCCATTCATACCTACATGTATATTCCATTTCTGGGGAGCCAGAAGAGAGCTCAGGTATGGGGCGATTAACAGTCACTAAGAGATCTTGTCATGTAGGTAGGGATTTTTTCGCTTATGGACAGGGACTCTATACCCGTGCTCCGGCTCCGCGACCGCCTTATTCTTTCCTTTCCTTTGTTGTTTTCTCCTCTTCTCGTTTTTCTTGTATTGCTATTTGGATCCTATTTTGTTATTCATATTCCTTTTCCCTGTCACAAGATGCATTTATTGTTGAGGCTTGGGAATAAGATTTGCTTTTACGATTGTGATTGCAGCTTTAAATAAAGAGGGAGAAAAAGAGGAAGAAACTCTGACGCGATTAGTTCTGGTCAGCGAGATGTATATATAAGTAATAAGCCGTAGCACGATTTATGTTGTGCCGACTCAAGCAAAGACTTCAGGCTTGTACGGCCTGCTGTTAAGATCAATATTACATGTACATAATATACATGTACCTCTTATCACTCATATATTTAGCTACTAGAAAGCCACATGCACGCACATGTAATCAGGCAGGAAATTGACGCGAGTGATGGCTTGTGACTGCCAGCTCGACAAAAGAATATTTTACCGTGATCGGCATGCAGCATGATCTCAAACCTCTCGCCTTATGACTGTTTCTCTTATTTTACGGACATACATGTACATACCTATCATTTAGATCTGTATTCTGTAGCCCCTACCCGGCAGTCCAACTCCCAGTTACATGTAGGTACAGTTACACCTACCTCACCAGGTTGGGCACGTGGAAGTCAGAATTAGACTCAATTTACACATTCTATAACCTACTGATAATACACGTTAAATCAGGTTATGTAGATATGGGTGAGGAACAACTACAAGTTAATGGGTAGACGTGGTTGAGAAAGGATAGAAAAAGTATTAGTCGCTCATAAAAATGGTTCAAGCCCACGAGGCCTAGGGGCCCTAGGCTAGGAAGTGGGCTAGAATTTTTTTAAATATGACTAAGATCTATCGCTATCCCGCTTTGTAAGCCTAATATTTCTCTAGCACTATTCCCTCTTTACTGAGATTATATTACAGGCTTAGAATATATTCGTACGTCCTGCGTATAAGTGCACCCGTACCCCCGATGTATCTTTTAGAACCACGGTATCAATCATGACAACTGTACATAAGTAAGTATGTATATGTGACTGGCTATTAATCCTTATATGCATACATGTATATATATATGGCAATGGTAATTACAATCACAATCATGAGACTGCGGAATTTAGTGACATATATATGCTAAATTAAACCGGTATTGTATGAAGAATACTATACGAATATCGTATTCTTAGTACATCACCAGAGCAGTACTGACGGGAATACAGTAGCGAATTCATGCTATTTATTTTTTGTTTTCAAATGTCGACAGAGGTGGTCGCAATCGCGTCTCTGGTTCCAGGCCTAGGCATCATAGCCCCCCTCTCCTTCCTTTTTTTTTACGACCAAATAAGATGCTTATAACTACTTACATGTACATACTAAGTATATACATTAACCAACAAACTTATCCAAGTTATCATGTATGTAGGTTTAGTCAGTTTCTTAAACGTGCAGCATGTACTTACCCACAATGTAAGCACTTGCTTGAAGATGCAGCTAAATGTATATTACCAGCCTAGCCGACTACATTTACATGAATCATCAACAACAGCAACATATGAGAACTAACACGTAATATTACATCGAGTGATTTACTATGATTGAGTTCTAGTGTCGGTCCCAACGATCCCGCTGAGTAAGGTTCCACGAGACCCAGGATCCGAACGCATAACTACATGTACTATTAAGAATTTATAGGAGTTGGGATGATGCAAACATCGAATTAGAACGAGTGATAACCTATGAGTAGGAGATGTCTCAATTAATAAAGGAAATATCGATGTAATGTTGGTTTGTAGATATATTTAACTTAATAATTTGATAATTGAGATCGCAGAGCTCAAGCGTAGCTTTCTGTGACGTGTGATTTTATTGCAATCCTGAATTTTGGCTGCTATTCACCTAGATTTGTTGGATCTAAAGAGGGCAGGCGGAGGAGCTAAAAAAAAAGGCCAGTTTCACATGCTACTCCAGACACCCTCAAAGAAAGAAAGAAACAATGATCACGAAACCCAAATTCAAACCAGTGCCTTTATCATTCCCTGTCTACCAGTTGCAAGGCACAGCAGAGAAGAAGAGAAGAAAAAAAAATACGATTCCGTACCATCCATTCCCAAACCGAACACCACGACACAACCAAAGAGAAAGTACTATTCTGGAATAGTTTTCTCCTTTTTTGGACCCCCTGCCGCTTCCACCACCACCTATGGATTCCAGATAGTACACTGTAGATTGTTTTGGATTTGTTGAAGCCGTGCCGTGAAAAAGAAAGGAATAATTTTTTTTAATTGTTCGTTTAAACCTTGAAACCCCTGGACCGACGGCGACCACGAGCACGCTCGAACTTTCTGCCCTTTGACTCAACATAGCTAAATATCCCCAAAATGTTAGCAGCTACTTTACAAACCATACCCAATCTGAGCGAGGGAAACATACGGTTTCTTGTGCTTGTGGGGGCCCATTCCGAAGTGCTTGACGGCTTCTCTGGCGTTCTTGGGTCCTCTGATAAGAAGAGTGTTGGATCCAGTAGGCGCCCTCAACGCAAGCTGGTCAAGGGTAAGAGCTTCACCCCCAGCAGCCTCGATCTTGGCACGAGCAGTGGCTGTGAATCGCAGGGCAGCAACAGTGAGCTTAGGAACCTCGAGGAGACGGTTGTCGTCAGTGACAGTACCAACAACGACGACGGTCTTGTCATTGTTGTGAGTAGCGTGAGGGTTGGCGCCGTTCTTGATGATGCGAGAAATGGAGACCGGGGGTCTGTTGATTTTTGACATGAACAGACGGCGGAGGATGGTCTTGTTGAAGGCACTGTCGGTACGACCTATTGAAAATCACAAGTCAATCCTTTAAATCTTGACTTTTTGTCGAGAATATTAAAACGTACGGGCCAAGAACCTGTACAGCTTCACAAGAAGCTTCAGGTAAACATTGTCGGACTTGGGCGCCTGTTTAGGAAATTGCCATTAGCATTTCAATACTTGCTGGCTAACCATCTTCCAACACCCAACTTGTAACGAGAAAAAAACGAACCTTACGGTGGTGCGAGGGCCTCCTGTGATCAAGATCGATACTGTAATTTTCCAAAAAGATCGGTCAGCGAACCCCAGCCTAATCGTATCAAATCTTCTGCTCGCGATTTTGACGGGGAGTATCCGGTATGCTTACCCCATTGTGCTGATATTAGTGACGGGCTTGTGTTGTTGTTGACGGGATTAATTCGTGAGATTGGCGGATGTTTGACAGATGTGGTGTCAAATTTGCGAGTTGCGGTGTGGTTGGGACTGTGGAGGGTGTGAGTTGTGGTGATAGGGTTAGCCCTCCATTATCAATCTTATCTCCTTGACCCGAAGTACAGAAAAACTAGAATGGGTCACGCAACTTAAATTGCTTATTATGTTTTTTTTACGGCATATATTATGCTTATTTCCTGTACACAATGTCACTATGCTCAGCAGTTTGTGGGTTTTGAAAATTTGACATTGGGGGACCCCTCAATACCGTATTATGGTATTCGGTCGCAATAGGGCACGGCATAAGCCTGTGGTTAGTGGCTGTGACCTATTCCTGTACCTACTTGACTTACTGCATATATACTTCCTTGAGAGTATTTACAAGCAATGCTGGAATAAAATTTTGATATTGGTCCAATCATCCCAGACAAAATTTTTGGCAGCAAATTAATATTTTCTACCGTTATTTCGTTGCATATGGCCATCTAGCTAAAAGACTTCCGTCGACATGTCCTCTAATTCATCGAATATAGCTTAATCTGCTCCACCAATCTTGCCGCCTCTACCGCGTAATTTACCGGGTTTGCACTTAAAACCTGATACCTAACTCTCTGCTGACCATCATATGTGTCTAGCTTAGCCCGACACCTGAAGATATAAGTCTTGAAGTTAGCTTCCGAGAAGATGTACGCCTTGTTATTTTCGTCGGACATGTTGTCCTCGGAAAGCTCATGAAGCTCGTCTGCAGTTTTTCCCATGATCATCCTACCGACTTCGTCGAAGCAGCTGAGCCATGCTTGCCCAAAAGCATCATTACATGAAAGAGTCATGATGTACCTGTTCAAATCTCAGATTAATACCAAAGGACGATGAATTTCATGGCTTAAGCTATAACTGTACCTGTACTGAGGTTTAGGGTATGTTATATCACACCTCTCACATCTCCACCCACCATCCACCGGCACAACTTTCTTATTACAGTTTTCGCCCATGCAAGCAGGATAGTAGAGATTATCCTGCTTGATGTACACAATTGTTGCTTTGGTCGTGAAGTAATCTGGATCCTGTCCCATGCCAAAATTATCTTCCTTAATCTGCGCCAAATTCTTCATGAGGTCCTTCCTTCCTCCAGCCGCGCCCATGCTTGACAGCCCTTGATGGCTTTGGAAAGTCTCTCCACGGCCTTGTCCGTCATACCAGCCTCTAAGTATGTGGGATTCCTCGATATCAGGGTTAATCAACATGGTTGAACTGTGTAACATGCTCAACGAGCGCCCGCCAAAATCGCCGACTTTGATCCCCTTGAAGGCTACAATTTCATCCACAGGTACTTCCCAATTCTCGGCAACTTTGCCCCACACTGTGCAACGGACAAGGTAGTTGGACTTATCGACAAGAGTTAAGTCGCGTTTCGAGTAGGGCTTTTGAGAGACCTTTGATGTAATTGTGCTGAGATCGAAAACCTCTTTAACCACCCCGATAACATCAATCATTGCATCCTTCTGCACATTCTCGAGGTCTGCAAATTGAGTGAAACTGAACCGGACCTGAGGGACACTGTCGTCCGTATCGGTGCACTAATAATAGTTAGCATGATTGCCCACACCAGACCGAAATTGATATTACCCTTTCAACCTCCGTGTCACGCTCGAACATTAATTCGTAATCGTTATTAATGTTGGAAAATTGCCTCTTTGCCATATTGACCCGGCATTTAGAAATGTAATATACCTGGCCCTCTTCAAACAGTTCGTACAGCGAGTTGACCTGCTCATTGAACCCAGTAGCACGGATCTCTCCACTCTCGTCGAGGAGACTGACAGTAAAAATTCTACCCTCCCCTTTGCTATTTGAGTATGTTCTGATATCAGATTTCGAAGTTACGCGAGCTTTGATAGTCCATTTGTTCTGGTATGGCGAAAGAGACTCAATTGGGTAAATACGGTCGTGGCCCCCCGGACGAGAACTGATCACTACTGTCAGGAGCGTCCGACTGAATAAGATTCATTGGGTTGTACCTTGGCTTCTGGGCGGGAGCTCTTTGGGGAGCTGCCGCCGCTGGCTTAGTCCCATAGAACGACGTCGCAGAAGCCTGTTGAGGGGGGGCTGTAGCGTTGTTTGTAGATGTGGTTTGCCCATGAATAGCTGGGCTCTGCTCTAACGAGACCGGGTTCCCAACTTTCTCTCGCTTTTCATGTTCCTTGAGCACTTCCAGGCCAAGTACTATCAAAATCCTAGTTACACACTGTCAATAAATCCATAGAGTGCGAGGCTCTAAGTTGATGACATACTTCTTGTCTTTGACTTGATTAGCTTGATAAGCGGATAGACGAACAAAACAGCCTTTCTCGAGCTCCCCAGATAACACTAGGTGATTCGCCTGGGTAGCGAGCATAGACTGTATGAAGTTCTCTGTGTCAGAAAACACAATGCGATACCTGAACGGACGTTAGAAATGATCACTGCTCTATCTGTGGAAGGGATGTTCGACTTACCGCGCTGGAGTGCCGGACTGAGCAGCAATAGGCTTGATTTGAAGGACCTGAAAGATCGGGTTTGGAACCACTTGATCTGGAGGAAGATCAGACTCAAACACTCGCTTCAAGGCACCAACGGTGCAAGGGTGGTCGGTCATTATGCTTTAGCTGAGGGACGAGGTAAAAGGTTTGTTTTCTTCAAGTCTTGAGGGATGTGGAGAGGTGTTAGGGTGGTTGTGAATGGGGTGGCAAGGGAGACGCGTAGAGTGTGCTGTGACTGTACGCGTGCGTGTAGCTGACTAATCAAGGTGCTCGTGCACTGTTTGACTATTCCAGCTCCGTCTTAACTCAAAGATGACTAAGTATACTCGATATACTTCAAAACTCTAGGACCCCGCTTTATTAGAGCTAGTTGCACAAACGATGTCTGGAATTGCAACTAAAGAGTCTATCCCTCAAGATCTACCGGGAGAGTTACCTCCACCTTACAGCGAATATGGTACTTCATCTAATCCACGGGTCGGGGATCACTGTGTCAATGATCCACCACTTGGTTAGTGCTTAGTCCCGTGAGGTAGGCGGGCTATTTGCTAACCCTCGAAAACGACAATAGACCCATTCGTGAGATCTTCCGGAGTAAGTGAAAAAGCCGAATAATTTCTCATCGCCCAACCCCGCGTTAACAATTAGGGCTGCCATATGTAGGAAATGGTGAAGCTTGCTGAGACAGATGTGAGCTAGCTTCCAACTTAACCTGTAACTACGTGTATGAATCCACGCTAAATTCCAGCGGGCCGGTATAGATTTACATTTCAAAGCCTTCTGATCTCGAAAGTCAGGGAACGTGTCTTCTTTTACTCCTTACCAATGGTGTAGGGGTAAACTCAATTGCCAATCAACTTCAAGCAGACCATTTTGCGAGAGAAGGATACTTCGTAGCCATGCCAGATTTGTTAGTTCTTAATACCAAGTAGACACTTCAAGGCGCATGGCTAAATCCTCAATAACAGATTTGAAGGTATCACGGTCTGTACCTTTAGCTTCAAGCATTACTGAACCCTTAGGTGATTCTGCGCCAAACGCCGCCACTGTAACTTCGCATGTCGACTCACAAGACCTACTTGAGCAAATTAAGTTTAAAGCTGCTGAGGGGATAAAGGGTTTTATGATAGGTCTGCTTAGCTGCCCATGTTATCATACAACCACATGTACTAAGTAGTAAATGTAGATATGTGGCTTGCACGGCATACCCCAGAAAACACGATGCCAATCATTGAGAAAGTCCTAGCTGCTATTAAGGAGGAGTACGGAGATAAGAACTATACAGTTTCATTAGGAACATATGCCGTAGGATACTGTTTCGGTGGCAAATATGTTTTGAGATTGGCGGCAACAGACTTTATCATTGCAGGGGCTGTTGCGCATGGTTTGCTTATGATATCTTTACCTAATAAAATGAGTAATAATTAACAATATCTATGTGATAGGAACTTTAGTTAGTAAGGAAGATATCATGGGGGTTAAGAAGCCCATTTCATTTGCATGCGTTGGTAACAATCCCAGATGTGTATGTAGATCAATATAATTTTTACTAAAAGAGATGGGTTGGGGCACAGAAAACGATAGTTTCTTTCCAGATGATCTCCGGGAGGAGGGATTGAGATACCTTCAAGCAAACAACATCGAGCACGAAATGCGTGTATATGAGGGTGTCCCGCATGGTAGTTATCAAATCAATACCCCAATCGAGTTTATGGTACTAAAGCAGGTTTTAGGATTTGGAGTTTACGGAAGCTACTCTGAGGAGCATATTCGAGCTGCACAGAAACAAGTGTTTCGACAATTTCTTGATTTCATGAGCAAACATTAAGTGCTTGTCCTCACCTATTTACTATCTGATTGATACGTAATAAATACATTGGTAACCTCATTTAGAAAGCTATATATCACGATATCTATAAACCTACATGTAGCCTAAGTAATAACTGAAACAGTAAAATCGTGTTCTAGTTAGCAGTGCTTAATTAGCCTTTGTGTTGCGCGTGCCACAGGTCCCAAAGAACGACTCTTTATGATCAGATAAACCCCCATAAACCCTAGCAAAGCTAAGGTACATGAGTGTGTAAGGTGCGTAAAGTGATTTAAGATGATGTACCTAGGGGTCCCTAAAATTGATGAAACGGCTTGGGATTACACTATTCATTAGGGTTACAATTGGGTCGCATGTGGTTGAAATCATGAGTGGTAAATCGAGTCGCTACATCACCTTCCGGTACCCTGGGTACATACATTACTTGGTGTGTCCAACTAGGATTAGAGCTTCAATGTTATGACGTATGTACTATACATACTATTGTCAAATAAAGTAAGGCGTCCAAATTGCCCCGCTACGTAAACTGGCTTGGCAATAGCCCCACGTTGTTTATTGAGCGGTCCTGAACCAAATCACGGCTTTATTTTAGTATTGTACACAACCCCTCACAGCTATCAAAAGATTTAGACTGGCCATTTTCAACTTGGAATCGTTTAAAATCATACCTACATCATGAGCTGTATTCACATCTCCGAAGCTCGTAAGTCTCCACCCAGATAAGCTTAGAGTAGAGCTCGATGCTCAAGAAGTAGCCAGGTTTACAGGCTCCCAGAGCTACCCAGAGCGTTCACCGTGAAGATTGCACCCAGTGCTTTGACGGGATTGTAAGCCCTGACCTTGTACTTAACTTTATGACACAACTAAAAATCAACCTCACAGGATAACCAAGAAGGATTAAACGTTTGCCTTTCTTGTTTCAATGGTGGATGTGCAGGAGACAGGAATCATGCATTGCTTCATAATAAACTCACACAGCATCCATTGATTTTGAACATCCGCAGGACCAGGAAACCAAAACCTGAGGTGATTTTTCAGCTTCATTAGGATAAACTCGGAGCTAACTAGTCTGAGCAGCGTGATGAACCACCGAAAAAGGTTTCAAAGCTTGCTATTGAGGCTGAGATGGAAAGCGATAAGTATGATACTCATACAACCGTCATTTGTTACGAATGCGGTGGGAAGGAGGTAGATAGAACAGTTGGTAATGTAGGACCAAAGCTACTCTTCTCACCGGTGACTATTCTGATTTATTTGGGGCTCATAGCTACCTGAAGTTATCGACGGAGTTATGTCCGCAATGACATTTGCAAAGCAAACTGAAGCTCAGGCATGGGAGCAAGAGATCACAGCCTGCGAGCACACTCTTTGCTTGGTACAGGATACAGCAAAAGAGCTTGAGGCTATGAGTATGATTAAACCCTGTAGATATAAAGATATCTTTGAAGCTGATCGCCTTCCTGGGAAACACAGGCCTTGCACACTGCTCATCATGCGATCTGAAAGAGAACCTTTGGCTTTGTCTTCAATGCGGAAGTCTTAACTGTGGGCGAGCTCAATTTGGCGGTGTCGGTGGAAATTCCCATGGCCTTGCTCATTTCGAATCAACTAAGCATCCGGTAGCTGTCAAACTGGGCTCTATCACCCCCGAAGGGACCGCCGATGTTTATTGCTACTCCTGCAATGATGAGAGAACTGACCCAGAGCTTGGTCCGCATCTAAAGCATTGGGGAATCAATATCGCCGAACGGCAGAAGACCGAGAAATCGCTTACCGAGATGCAGATTGAACAAAATTTGAAATGGGAGTTCGCTATGACCACACAAGATGGAAAAGAGTTGAAACCACTTTTTGGGAAAGGTCTCACTGGGTTAAAAAACTTGGGAAACTCTTGCTATTTGGCCAGTATCCTGCAGTGTCTTTTTGCCCTTCCAGCCTTTCAAACGAGGTGAGATCCCAACACAAACCTAGGCTTTTAAACAACACTTTTTGATATTGGGACAGGTACTATGATGTCATTGCCTCAAGGGGTATGCCTGAGAACGTAGATCCAGCAGAAGATTTAGAGACACAGCTTCGAAAACTTGCAGATGGGCTTTTGTCTGGCAGGTATTCGAACGTAGACTCCGATATAGTCGCTAGTGAATATTCGACTGAGCTCCCATATCAGAAGGGACTTGCGCCTGCAATGCTTAAAGCCCTAATAGGAAGAGGTCATGAGGAGTTTTCAACGATGCGGCAACAGGATGCTTTCGAGCTCCTTTTACATCTCTTCAAGCTCATCACCCGTTCCACACACCCTGGTGAATTAAAGGATCCTGTTTCGGACTTTAAGTTTGTGCTTGAACAACGGCTCCAATGCGTTAACTGTAGAAAAGTCCGGTACAGGACTGATGTGCAAGATAATATTTCGGTGCCTGTACCAGCAAGGAGAACTGGTAAAGTAACTTCAAGTGACGGGAAGGAAACCAAAGATATTTTTGAACCGATCACTATTAAAGAATGCCTTGATATTTTCACTTCTAAAGAAGCCGTGGAGTTCACTTGTCCCAACTGTGGAAAGGGCACCGCTACCAAGTATGTACAGACACAAAATTTATTATGGCAACTAAATACTGATGTTTTTAGACGCGTTGCCTTTAAGACATTTCCTGAGGTCCTTGCAGTCAACTGCAGACGTTTTGAGCTTGTTAATTGGGTTCCAACTAAGCTTGATGTTCCTGTGGTGGTTGGGGATGAGCCTTTTCTATTGGATCCTTACATCTCTAGAGGCCCCGCCCCCGATGAAGAGCTTCTTCCGGAAGATGCAGAGCCCTCAGCCCCTGGATTCGTGGCAAATGAAGCTGCTATGGCTGACCTTGAGGCCATGGGATTCCCCCGTACACGGTGTGAAAAGGCACTCTATAAAACGGGCAACACCGACTCAGAATCAGCCATGAACTGGCTCTTCCAGCATATGGAAGATTCGGATATAGATGAGCCTCTAGTCATAGACCAGCCGAAAGTAGGTGGGGCCGAGCCCAGCGCAGAGCAAATAGAAATGCTCGGCGCAATGGGATTCACTGCAAACCAAGCAAGAAAGGCACTTAAAGAGACTGGTGGAAATATGGAGAGAGCTGTTGAGTGGGTGTTTTCTCACCCCGATGATATGGGTGATGACGATCAATTTATGGCCGAGACAAGTCTCGAGCCTAAGGTGAAGGAGGAGCCTGGCAGAGCTGAAACTCCAGCTGAGTTTCAATTACATAGTATTGTTTGCCATAAGGGGGGTAGTATCCACGCAGGACATTATGTTGCCTTTGTGAAAAAGGAACTTGAGGGCGAGGGAGAGGCGTGGGTCTTATTCAATGATGAAAAGGTGGTGAGAGCTGTTGATGTTGAGGAGATGAAAAAGTTTGCATATGTCTATTTCTTTAGAAGGAATTAGAGACACAAGAGGAGTTAGGTGTAAATGCATCTCGTTACCGTCAAAATAATGCGCCCCATATGTGGTATTTATAGTTGCACTTTGGTGAAGCATGATGTTAAAAATATAAATACAGCGCCTGACATAAATCACTGTCTTGGAGGAAAGACCCCCTTTCATTTCTTTCAAATTGATGTATAACTAACCCACAACTTTAGGATATGGACGACTTCCCTACTCGAATACCCCCCTTCACTCGAATAGTTGATAATGATTGGTGAGTTAGTAGGTTGCAAAGAAGATCCTGTCAACACATAAGAATCTACAGTACTACGGGTGTAGGGGTAAATCTGCCATCATTGCAACAGTTCTTACTGCCGCGTAGTACATAAGCAGGTTGTAATTACAGTGCTGTAAGTATGGGTCTTGGCAAAGTCCAGAATCCCAAAGCTGTGCAGCTCTTACAATAAGCTCTCTTATAATACCTTCCATTTCTGACAGCCTCGTAGCTTTCCGAGAAGAGTTGAGGTGTGTTTTGGCGCGGGGCGGCGCAATTCCCCTTGACCTGCTATCTCTTATGTCCTACTGGCTATGTACCCTAACTGTAGGTAAGAATCACACATAGTGTGAAGCTCAAGAACCCTGCTAAATGTCTAGTAGGACCAGTGGACTAGCATGGGTAGATCCGAAACAATCTGATAACAAAGGAGTAACTATCTACATGTACTGATCACCGATGGTCCCTATCTCTGCATCAGATACCATATGTACAGTAATCTGATGGAACGCACGACGTCTACTCAAAGTTATCGTAGCTCAATCCATCGGATAATTCTTTAAATTAGCCCGGTAGAAGCACAGCCCGGTAGTTGAATTTGAACCAGCGATCGTACGGTTTTCGCAGCATGCAATAAATTTAAGCATATTTCCCTATCCCATCGTATGATTATGACTGTGGATCTACGACCAGCATTGCGAGTTCACCTCGATTTATGGCCCTGAAAATTTTAACTGAGTAGATATAGTTATTTAAACAAATGATGGGCTAAAATCTAGGCCATCGTTTTTCTCATTTTTTTTTGAAAGAAAAAAGAGAAGTAAAGCACCGCCCCCTCTCTCTACCGGCCTTCGACTACCCCATTTCGGCAAGAAGAGAGAAGATAAACGATAGCAATTTGACAACTGCAGGCAGTAATGACAGTTGGAATTAAATCCAAAAGAGATGAAAGAAGAAAAAACGCCAGGCCTCAAACACACAAAACTATATTCAAGAAGCAAGAACCGAACTACGCAGACACAAAAGGAGAGGTTTTGTCTAGTGCAGGAACTATGCAGCCGTCGGCGCAGAAGTTTCCTTGCCCAAAGACCTCATCACATCCGGTCCGAGCGTAGGTGCTGGTCTTTTTGACTTACTCTGGTAATCTTTAATTGCAGACTTGATAGCATCTTCGGCGAGCATGGAGCAGTGAACTATCAAAGAGACCACCTCGTTAGCTTCTCTCATACAGTTATAACATACACAAACCCCAGGACGCCCAAACATACGTTTGACCGGGGGCAAGCAAAGTTCCTTTGCAATCTCGGTATTCTTAATACGTCCAGCATCCTCGAGAGTCATGCCACGGACAAGTTCGGTAAGGTAACTACTCGAAGCAATGGCGGAGCCACAACCAAAAGTCTTAAACTTTACATCGGATATCGTGTTTGTCGCAGAGTCGACACGAATTTGAAGCTTCATCACGTCGCCACCTATCAGTGTGTTAACAATCGGACTAGACCAAAGTCATCCGCTGTGGGGATAAATCGGCCAACAAAATTTTCACGATGCAAAAAGACCGTGCAGAGGAATATTCGAGGCAATAAGGGCGATAAGCTTACAAGCTGGTGCACCAACAAGGCCAGTACCGACATCAAGATCTTTTTTGTTCATTGAACCGACATTTCGAGGGTTGTTGTAGTGATCAAGCAGTGGAGAGAAATATCAATGTCAGCCTTTTTGTTCGGAAACGTACAAACACAGTCTAATCAAAGAGTAGAACGCTGGAGAGGACATATCTTTTTCATGATAGCTTCTCCTTGGGACTACTGGAGTAGAAACTTTCGTAACACTACGGGCCAGTGGGGCGGACCTTGAGGCAGTCGCGGAGATAATGCGGGCCGAGAGCGTAATAGGTGCGATCCTCTTAAACATGATTGAATAATTGAAGGTTGTTGATCGTTGATTCGAATTTGGTTTGGTTCGTGGATGTTTGTCCGGAAATGACAGAGCACAAGGAAGGAAGGAAGTTTGAGGAGGAGGATGCAACTTTTATGCACGACAAGATGGGGAAGTGGAGGTGGCGACCGGGATGACGGCAGAGAGTTTGAAGGGCCCCGTGCTTTCTCTATCCGCACACACACACACCTGAAGTTTACTTTAGGGTTAAGTAGGCACTAGACACTAGGCAATTGCTTAGTCACTCTGTTTAGTCATCATCCTGCTTGCTCCGGTAGCCGCATCTATGAGCTCACAGTCAATGAGAGGTTTGGCATGAAATTACATGTAGCCACCAACCTCACCATTTAAAACGGATTAAATATTTAACCTAACTTCACAGCAAGTACTTGATATACTCGAATTTACATAATCCTTCGAAATTGCAGAGCAGAGCTGCAAGGCGAGAATATTTTACTAGAGTCAACTATATACTTCAGGGCGTTGCTAAGCGTAGCGCAGCTCCAGTCTTGATAAGCCACATTCTGACTGTGAACAGACAGCCACATAAGGATTTGGTTCAGCCACAGAATCCTTGTTTAGATCCCATTCCCCGAATTGTCCAATCCAAGCCTGTCTTTTAAACTTCTATTTCCCTCTGTCTCAGACTTTCCTGTTTTGGTTCACTTTTCAGGGACTTGCTGTGCAAGTAGAATACGCATCCAACATACTCTTCTTTCCCCGGCGGCTGCTGCACCTCGAAAGCCGAAGCCGAATATTTAGGGATTTCCCGGGAACGCTACTGCACCACGAAAGACACCTTCTGCGCAATCACACCGCTGTACTTTTGAATGGACCCTAACTCAAGTGCGGCTCTTCTTACTTTCCTTTTTCCTCTTGGATTCCCCTCCCCTATCAACACCTGTCCATACTATCAATTCCCCCTCCACATCTAGGAAACCGGAGTACTCATTACCTCCATCTCTCATCAACCCCCGGCACCACCTCTATCGTGATAGAACCCCGGGAATCCCCTCACCATGTCGGCCCCCAAAGATGCTAGCCCCTCCTCCGGCTTATCAAAACTCCCTGCTGTTTCATCTTCGGAAGTAAGTTCTTTATATCCCTCCTTTTTGCCCGCATACCGAAAGTTGACCACCAATTCTTTTCTTCATTGCCCAATAGCCTCCTGTCGTCAATTCCGGTTCCTCATCGATGACCACCTCCGGTCTCATCCCACCGGCGGCAGATACATGGGTAGCACTGCGATCGTATATTGGACAGCCAGTCACAGCATCGTTCATTGCTGGAGGAGTTGCTGGCGCTGTCAGTAGGACCGTCGTCAGCCCCTTGGAGAGGTTAAAGATCCTCTTCCAAGTACAAGGACCCGGAAACCAATCCTATCAGGGTGTGGGCCCGGCATTGATGAAAATGTGGAGAGAAGAAGGATGGAAAGGCTTCATGAGGTAGGTTAAAATTTCGCCACTTAATGGCCTGGAGTCTAGAATTTCAAAAGTTGAAATTTCAGAGCTTGAGCTAGGATAAAATCCGACTGGTGTTCTTACAAGAGCTTTGCTTGAACTAACCTTATAAACAGAGGCAATGGAACTAATTGCATTCGAATCGTACCCTACTCTGCTGTGCAGTTCTCTAGTTATGGTATCTATAAAAAGGTAAGGTACAACAAAACTTCCATGTGATATTGAATCCCGCCTCTAACTAATCCTTTTTTTCGCAGCTACTACTTTCAGAGGGTTCAAACGATCTTGGAACTTTTCGCCGACTTGCTGCTGGTGCCATGGCCGGTATCACCTCCGTCGGTACGTCTCACCCAATAACCTCACTCTTTGTCTATTTCTAAATTCCTACGTAATCAGTCGCCACATACCCGCTCGACATCGTGCGAACGCGTCTATCCATTCAATCTGCTTCTTTTGCCAGCCTTGGAAAACCTGACACAAAGCTACCCGGAATGTTTGCAACCATGAAGTCAATGTACCGCTCCGAGGGTGGCATGATTTCGCTTTATAGAGGCCTTGGACCAACACTTGCTGGTGTCGCCCCGTATGTCGGGATTAATTTTGCGACCTATGAGGCAATGCGGAAATTCATGACCCCCGAAGGACAGCAGAATCCCTCTGCTCTAGGGAAATTGGCCGCCGGTGCGATCTCTGGGGCTGTTGCACAGAGTGTCACGTACCCTTTTGAGTAAGTGAATCCTGGTTTCCGTGGAGTTTGTAATGGCATTCTAATAAGTCTGCAGTGTGCTCCGACGGCGATTCCAAGTTAACACAATGTCTGGTATTGGATACCAGTACAAAGGGTTGTGGGATGCCATTACAATCATCGTCAAAGCCGAAGGTCCCAAAGGACTGTACAAAGGGCTATTGCCTAACTTGTTGAAGGTTGCACCTAGTATTGGTAGTAGCTTCTTGAGTTTTGAGATTGCCAGAGACCTCTTGCTCGGTTTTGGCGGCACCTTATAATCATTTATATATATTAAGATTCTTACTTTCTTTCTATCTTTTTTTCCATATATTTTTGACAGGAGTGAGAACATAAAAGATTTGGCGAACATTTTCTTCCATTGATTTGGGTTTGGTTGGGTCGGGTTTCAGAGTGCTGGCAAAGGTAGAGGATGTGGAATATCTCATTTCTTATATTTACTGTTGTTTAATCGGTTGGAGTGATTGTTCTTTGCATTTCTTGTTTTGTTTTGATTTTTTTCTTTTCTTTTTTCCCCCCTTCTGGCCACTGCTATCATCTTTTTATTGTTTTGGTTTGTATTAGAGGGTCTCGATGGAAGGTCTCGGAGAAAGATCCATGAGTGCAAAAGGAGTGGTCGCCTGGATGCATTAGGCGGTGAAGGCCTGTAGTCACGATTGTTATCTGCTGCTATATTGCTATGTACGTAAAGCTACAACTCTATGATGCCCTGACTGAACTCGGGTTCATACTACATGTGGCGAGGACTTAGGATTACTGGAAGCTTCAGAATATCAACCAAGACTATATATGCAGTTCCTAATCTAGGAGAGTTAGGTTTTGATTGACCATTCAGGGAAAGCAAAAATATTTTACTGAGTTGAAAAAGAGATCTGTCCTCAGCGAGAGTCGAACTCGCGACCTTCGGATATCCAACTCTGTAGAATTGGTCATATTTTACTATGAGACCGACGCTTTAACCAACTAAGCCATGAAGACATGTTCATGCTTGCCAAAAATGTATATTTAAACAATTAGCACAAACTTATTGTTCCTGATCTACAATCGAGAAAGAGGAGAGCGGGACTAACACACGCAGACGTCGGTTAAAATTATTCAAAGGCATCATCAACTGATAGAGCTCCAGAATTGGTAACATCCCCAACTACATGTATTCCAACCAAGCACCAGCCCGGTCTACTTCAAGTTGAGGTTCGAGAATACATCTATGTATCTACTAAGACCCAACCGCATGACGTCGGGGCCTTTCCGCCAAGCCACCACTACCTGGTCCAGATTTGAGCCTCAACACCTAAGGTCCGCAACACGTTTCCTCGGAGAACACCACCCGAACATAACCCAAGGCCATATCGACCCCTCAAACATGGCCGCAAAGGATCCAATACCCCCAACCCCCCCGGCAGATGCCGGCCGTCAATCCCTCCTCTCCGCATCTGCAGAGGGCGCCAAGTTCTTGATACTTTTACAGCTCTCATCTCGCCTTTTGACCTTTATAGTCAACCAGGTTCTGCTCCGTTTCCTCTCCCCGGAGCTTCTGGGGATAAGTGTGCAGCTTGAGCTACTCATGATCAGCGTTTTGTACTTTTCTCGGGAGTCTTTACGGACGGCGCTTCAACGACATGGGGGCGGGCCTACCGGGCCAGAGAAGACTGGGAAGGGGACAAGAGGTAGTGGTTTACTAGAAGAGGGATCACCAGCTGCGCAATCGCAGACGGTAGTCAACCTCTCCTTGCTCACTGTACCAATGGGTGTTGTTTTTGCGTCAGTGTTGGCCCTATTCTACTCGCGGAGCTCTGCTTCAACAGAGACGGCGGAGCAGCCATATTTTAGCGAGTCAATTGTCCTATATGTTGTAGCGACATTGATAGAGCTTATTTCAGAGCCATGTTTTGCCCTAACACAGCAGAAGCTCCTATATAAGCTCCGCGCCGGAGCTGAGTCGGCAGCTGCGTTTACCAGATGCGTGTTGACCTGTGGAGTGACCATTTACGCAGCCCGCGTTGCAAAGATTGAGGGCGGGCTTGGTCCCCTACCTTTTGCATTAGGGCAGCTTGGGTACGCAATTGTGTTATTATGCATCTACTGGCATCGCGTACTGCAGCTGTCTGGTACCGAAGGTTTCAGTATGGGATTGAAAGGAATTGAGTCCTCGTAAGTAGCCAGAGTGTCATCTTCATGGATTCTCACTCGGTGTTATATCTGCTAACACTTATTAGTTCCGGAGTAAATTACCATGTTTCTCTCTTCCATGCGCCTCTTCTTCGGCTTGCAACATCAATGTGGCTCCAGTCTGCGTTAAAACACGTCTTAACCCATTTTGATACTGTCCTCCTCTCCTCCCTCTCTTCAGCGCACTCACAGGGAACTTACGCCCTTGCTTCCAATTATGGATCTCTCATTGCCCGCATGCTCTTCCAACCAATAGAGGAGGCTTCTCGCAATCTTTTTGCGAAGCTTCTTTCTTCGTCTTCTTCTGAGAAGCCATCAGCGGAGAGTGTAGCATCAGGAGCCAACATCCTAGCCATTATCATGAAGCTGTACTCTCTCCTCTCATTATTCTTCTTTTCTCTCGGCCCTCCGTTTGCACCTCTCGCGCTCAAGCTCGTTGCTGGCTCTCGATGGTCAGATGGCGAGGCAGGCGGAGTCCTGGCGAGCTACTGCTACTACATCCCCTTGCTGGCCATTAATGGTGTCACTGAGGCTTTCGTGCAGTCAGTTGCGACTGAGCGAGAGCTAGCGAAACAGAGTGGATGGATGTTTGGCTTCTCATTCATGTTTGCTGGTATCGGATGGCTCTTTTTATCTGCCCTAGGATGGGGGGCTAAAGGACTCGTTGCAGCGAATGGGGTAAACATGGCGCTGAGAATTATATGGAGTCTAGTGTTTATCAGTGGCTATTTTAGCAGAAACGAGAGCGAGAAGGGGGGGGAGAAGTGGAATCTCGCTAGGGCTCTGCCAAGTGGGGTATTGGTGGCAGCTTCGGTCGGAGTGGGTGCTGTAGCCAGGGGCGTGGTGGCGAGTGAGGGTGGACTGATAAAAGAGATTGGTATGGGCGGTGCTTTGGGTGTAGGTCTGGCTGCGGTTTGCTTTGTGACGGAGAGAGCATTCTTCGGGAAGTGTATCGAAATGTTTAGGTCCACACGCGCCAAGTAGAGGGTGCTTTCGGGCCAAGACTTTTGTTTCCTAGTATTAGTTATTCCACAATGTTAGCCATTCAACTATGGACACTACCGCTGTATACTTTTAGCACTCAATAGATTATTATACCATATCTCTGCATTCTAGTCACCTGAATCCTGGGGCCTTGCAAACATTCTTATCCCCTCGTTTGTCAATTGCTGCCCACTTAATAGAGGAAATAAACCCCTACGAGAGAAAACGAAAACTGTTAGCAAAGCCACACTGGGCTTACCCCCCCCCCCCCCCCTTGGGGCAGCATTTCATCAACAGACGAAGGGATACCTAAAGCGTGCCTGTGTGTAAGTGTCAAGACTCACCATACAGCAGCATCAGCGGCCACCCAATGATATAGCCAAGCTTCAGCTCCCTTCTCCATCATCACATCTTGTGGCCAGTGGTAGAAGATATGTCCTTCCCTTGTTTACCCCGTCTAGCCCCCCCACTAATTAGCCCTACCCTCTCTGTACCCCTGGGCCAGGGCGGGTCTGTTGGTGGCTGGCTAGCTGGCTGGCTCTAATATTGATCTGGTTGTAGTTACATGTAAGTAGGTCAGGACGGGCCAGGGCTGTTGCTGGCATTGTGTGTGTGTGTGCGTGGTGTGGTGTGGGTGGTAGAGCCACGACCAGGACTTCCCCTGTGCTGTGCTGTGCTGTACGGTGCGGTGTGGGTTTGTTAGGCCGCTCGCTGGGCATTTGCGGTATGATACCACCACCCCCCGTCCGTCCGTCCCTCCGCCGGCGCACACGAAGTAGGCTAGAGTACATGTAGCTTCCCGGGGAGTATTATTAACAGTGACAGCTGCCGCCTGCCGCCACTTGGCCTGCGGACTCGGGACTTGGGCCATAGAGTGTGGTATGTACATGTATGTACTCTATAGTCTAATATATACAACACACACACTGGCAGCACGTGCCCCGATCATGGCATATCACTCGCCACACTCAACTGGCACTGGGAGATCAGGTGTGTAGTATGTATTTAAGAATCTAAAAACTCTATTTCAAGACTCTTAGCGGGGTGGGAGAGGGGGCGTCCATCCAACTACTAGCTACTAACTACATGTAAGTACCCAACAGACCAGACAAGAACCCGGATTGGGATTGGGAGGTAAGATAATAATGTAATTTTTTTTAAACGAAAAAAGAAAAAAAAAACTCCTCCAATAATCCCCAAAGATAAAAAAAAAATTAAAAAAAACCAAACAAACGCCAAGAGAAGGAGAAAAAAGATAATACGATTTGGTGGAGGGAGTTAAGAAAAAAACTATATACCATATCAATAGACCGACCGAAGGAATACACAAACTCCACATGAGGGGGGAAAAAAGAAGAAAGAAAAAAAACCGAGGAAGTCCAGAGAGAGGGGGAGGATTATAGGAGGACTACATGCCCACCGACAGACAATCATCCAGCAGCCCCCTCAACTGCTTCTTATCATCCATGCCCGTGCCCTCCCACCCCTCGATATCCACCTGCCCGAGGTACTGCTCCTCGGCATCAACCTCATAGTCCCTCTCGAACCACCCGCCCGCCTGTATCTTCTTCATGCTCAGCGGCAGCTGCGCAAGCGAATTGTGCCCCAGCCGCAGCGACAGCCGCATATCGTGCATGCTCAGGAGCCGGCGCTCCGCCGGCGGCACCCACTTGCGCTTGGGCGCCAGCTTGCGGTACTTGTCTGTCTGCACGTAGTTTGGCCCGTTGGAGCGCACGCGCGAGATGATGGTCGACAGAATCTCCTTGACAAACATCTCGGCGGCGACGTTCATGAAGTTTGCGGCGTCGGCGGTGCAGCCGCCGGGGACACCCTCCTCGTAGCAGATGGGGTTCATGCGCTGGCGGATATTCTCAATGTCGGGAAACTCGCCGGATTCGGAGGATAGGGGCATGGTGTAGCGGAGCTTGATCTCGGACTCCCAATCTGCGGCCATCAGTATCAAAAACATGAATAGGCGGGGAGGGGGGGTAATACTCGTCTTCGTAAGCCCTGCACTCATCGGTGGCAGCGCCTCCGGGATCTTGACCTGCTTCGCCAGGTGGTATTCCTGCAGCATACTCCCCAACATATCCTCGACATCACCGAGCTTACCACAGCACCACCGTTAGCACCCGCAGATAACAAAAAAAAATACAATATCAAAAAGCAACACTCACCTGCGAGGGCACCTCCTTGATCCTCCTCCTCTCCCTCGCCGAGATGGCCATCACCTCCTTCTTCAGCCTCTTCTCGTTCACATCGCCCGCCGGCATCTTCGCAACCGCACTCGGCTTATCGCTCGCCGACACCCACGCCGCCACGTCCGTCGGCGGCAGGTCGCGCATCGAGTTCCCATACATGGCCACCAGCAGCTGGTTATGCATCCTGACGCTGGGCCCCTTGACGAACGGCCCAATGGCCCGCGTGAGCTCCTCCTGGTTCAGCCGTCCTACCAACACAAATTCAGTCAGCACACCGCCACACAGGGAGGGGGGGGGACAAGAAACTAACCAGTAAGATACCCGCTCAGGGCCTCCTTATACACCGCCCACGCCTCCTTCCCCATCGCGCGCTTCAGCGCATCATACATTGGCTCGAGATCAATCCTGGGCACCACAGGGGGGCCCGGTGGGGGCGGCGGCGGTGGCGGAGCTCCCCCTGCCGCTGCTGCTGCTGCTGCTGCTGCCGCCGCCGCTGCAGCTTTCGACGACGCCTGCTTGGTGGGGTGCTTTGTGCTCGCGGCGGAGCTGGACGACGGGCGGCTGGTCGGGGTTTGGGCCTCGATGTCGACCATTGTAACGTATGGTGTGTGTATGGGGGGGGTGTATGGTCGGGGGGGTGTGGTGGTGGTGAAGCTGAGTGAGTGAGTGAGTGCTGATGATGGAAGTGAGTGAGTGAGTGCTGGTGATGGGAGAGAGCGAGTGGACTACGGGGGAGTTGTTGAGGTGAGGTCGAGATAAGCTTCGCGGGTTACCCGGCAGGGAATGGACTGGGTGGAGAAAGACTTTCGCGCGCCCCGGATCGGATGGAACGGACGGAGAACCAAACCTCCACCAACAATCATCATCCACCACTTTAACAGAGAATCCTCCTGTTCAGTCAAGTCAGACAAACAACACGCGCACATGCATACAACACATGCGTGCATGCATGTGCAATTCCTCTCTGAGGAAAATCTTTGATATTTTGCCCTTTCCCCCACACATGCAGCCAGCTAAAAGCACAATATAAAAAAAAAAAATAGAGGGAATAAAAAAAACAATTCACAAATTACAATCCCCCCCCCATATGAACTATTAAAACCTAACAATTACGTCAACATCACTATACCCACATCCCCCCCCTTCCCATCTCCCTACCCATCTAAATCTCCAACATCTCCACCTCCAACACACCATACAGCCTCTCCACCGTCTGGATGGCCTCCACTAGTCCCTCCGAGATCCTCCCTGTAACAAGCACTGTAGAAACACACACACACGCACACATTAGCTTTCTACCTAAATAAAAAAGTGAGGAAATAAAAATAAATACTCAAACTCACCATACGCATAAATGAGTGCAAAGTCCTCATCGCTCTCGCCCTCTGTCCCCCTCACCTGTTCTCTATACATATATAGCTTCGCCAGCAACCGATCCCTCGCACGGTCCGTATTCGGCAGTCTCTCGGGCAGCGGGAACCCCAACCTGATCGAGCTGGCCAGCACGTAAAACAGATGGCTGATGCGCGCGCACAGGTCCACGCGCTCCTTTATCGTAAACTCCAGGATGTCGGCCTCGCGCCTGTTCGCCTTCGGGTCCTTCGTGATCATGACGCTCATGCCGTGGAATGCATCCAGCATCGCCTGGTTCGCCGCGAGGATCTTCTGGTAATCTGCCGCGGGGAAGGGCCCCTTGAGGCGGAGCTCGTGGGGCGCCGCCGCCACAAGTGTGCCCAGGCGCAGGAGCGCCTTCTGCAGCTCGTGCTCCTCGTGGATGTTGTTGTACTTCTTGTCCGGCTCGCCCTCAATGAGGCAGTTGAGGGGATCGCGGCGCCAGATGAGCGCCATGCGCAGCCAGAGGACGCTGAGGCCGCGGCGGAGCTGGTGGCGCGCGCTGATGGGCCATACGGCAACATTGACAAATACACCCCAGATGACGCCAACGGTGACGGCGACGAAGCGGTGGAGCACAATCTCGGTGATAACAGGGTCAACGCCGCCCTCGTCGTCATCGTCGTCGGCGTCGGCCATGGCGAGCGAGTATGCGTAGAGCACGCTGAGGTTGTAGGTCAGCAGGATGAAGCGCCCAAAGGTCGCCTGCTTCCAGGTGAGGATGATCCAGAAGCAGGGGATGGACACGAGCCAGCCAAAGACGCTTAGGGTGTACGGGTTTGCGCCAAACGACTCCCAGGCGATGAGCGCGAGGATAGCACCAACGATTGTACCGAGAACTCGAAGATTGCCAGAGTTGTTGGTCTGCCCGAGCGTCATGGACATGACGATCATGTATGAGACAAGCCCCCACTCGCCGCGCCAGTGGGAGTAGATCGGACGAGTATACGGGATGAAAGCCGGGAGCGCATACACGGCCGCCCCAACACCGACCTTGATACTAAACTTGATCTCATCTCGACGGAGCACACTCATGGCCTTCCACAGCTTATACGTAAACGGGATCTCCACCTCCGGCGCCATATTGGGTATCGTACTCCTCTGCTTCAACTTTGTCATTCCAACCTCCTCATCGGCCCGCTGCCTCTTCAGCGCCGACTTCTTCCAGAACTTTAGCCACTCCCACGTCCTGCCACCTTCCTTCTGCAGATGCTCCAGCTCCTCCAGCAGGCTCAGGAACCCGCCCATCTCCTCCGCAAAGTACAGGAGACAGATACTGAAATACCCGCAGCTGGCCGCAATCTCCTCCACGTCCGCCGCCTCGTCCATCGGCCGCTGCTTGGTCACGGCCTCGCTCTTGTACAGCGTGTTTAGCGCCTCGATGCGCGCCTCCGAGTACAGCTCCACCGCCTTCTTGAGCGACTCGCGGAACGCGGGGTTGACCTGGATGGTGTGCGACGAGATTGGGTGCGAGGACGAGAACGGCAGCTCCTCGAGCATAAGATTGAGCGTGTACGCCAGCGACTTCATCGGCGGCCCCAGATGGAAAATAAACGTATCAAAGATCGTCAGTGGCGCCATGGTGTCCAAAGTATTGATACTCGCCGCATCGGAATCCGTCGCTGCGTCCGCCGACCAACGGAACGGCTGCGCCGCCGGCTCTAGGAATGGCTCATGGTCCGGTGGCGTAAACAGCTGGGGGCCCTCACTCGCCCTGGGCTGAGCGGCGGCGGCGGGAATGGTAGTAGCGGTAGTGGTGGCGGCGAGCTTCTGCGCTTGTGAGAGGAGGCTGAATTGTGTAGATGCGGCGCTGCGGAGACCACCAATGTGCTGGGCGAGGCGCTGCATGCACTCGACAATCTTCTTCTCGAGGACGTATTCGCGCTCGGTGCCACGCACGTAGTGCTCGTATTTGGCTTCGCGCAGGTTCTTCATGAGGGGGACAAAGACGGTGCGGAGGCTGGTGGAGGCCTTGACGAATTCGGGCTCGAGAAGCTCTTCTTCGGTGCCGTTGAGGAAGGAACGGGTGATTATTGTTAGCTGGAGATTGATGTTAGCAACAGTGGTCCTCTTGCCCCTCGGGCTATTGGGGGGGGCTTGCCATGTCAGAGAAGGAGTCTGTCGATTTGATCATTAGCTGCCGCAGCTCCGTGACCGCGCTTGTGGCCCAGACCGTAAAGGCCAAGAAGGAAGATATCGTGATGGCCATTATAACAATTGTCGAGACCTGATAGATCTTCCCAAGGGTAAAGCCACCGCGTTGGACGTTTCCTGTAATGCCGTTAAGATACTTGGAATGGTAAGGTAAGCAAATATGGGGGTGCGGTGCGACTGACCCTCTTTCGTCAAGATGGTAATGATCGCAATGGAGGCCAGCGAGCAGGCCACACTGACAGTAGGACTGGCCATGGCTTGTTTGGTGTATCCAATGACACCCAGACCACCGGCACAGAAGATGACGAGGACGAGTGCATGGCCTATAGAAATACCCAATCAGCACCTCAATCTGTAGATAGATAAATGTCCAAATATATATATATATATTATATACCAAGCTCAATCATATCCCACTGCGCAAAGAGATTCGAGATCCCCATACTGTATACACCCACAGTCAGTCCAGTCCCTCCATTAACAAACACCACACAAAAAGAGGGACACCACATACCTGCCGACGGAAACAACAGTGCTATACGCAAACGCGCATAAGGCATAGAGTATAGCCTCAAACATACCTGTACCCGACTGTCAGCTTCATGTGGTAGCACTCGTTCGTAATGTACACACAAAACACACAGTACAACACAGACGGACGGGTACCTACTGCCTGCAGACCGAGCTGTGGGGACGGAAAGATGTATTGTTAGAAATTGATGTGAAATTAGTAGATTTATGGATCGGGTTTAGAGCCTAACCGGGATGAAAGTATACTATTATTATCATTACTAGTGTGTTAGCGTGCTACTATACTATAAAAGAAGAAGAAAAACTGGAAGGCCGATCATTGAACTTACCTGCGCATGTCGCAACCTGTAGTAGCAGTGCAATTGAAGTGACGGACTGTTAGCCACACACGCCCACACCGAAGCCTCCCCCCCACAAAACTACATAACTAGTACAAAGCCCCGTTTACCAAGAACGGAGAGGATTGAATGGAATAGACAAACCATATGCTTCCCATCATATTTCCCCAACATTGCCGCAATCGGGCTCACGAACCTACACCACGCCCACGCCGTATCAGCATCCTAGCTCCCCCATATACGGGATTAAAAAAATATATACTAACGTAGCCAAGCTCCCAAGGAAATAGCCAAACGAGCACTTGAGCACCATGTGCCCCTTCTGGGTCCCGAAAAACTCCACCAAGCTGTCGAGAAACCCCCATAGCACGATCCGACGGCGCCTCACGCCTCCGCCGAGAAGCAGCGTCGTCTCATCCGCTGATGTTGTTGAGTTTGTGGCTCTGTTTTGGGAGATACACGGGCCTTAATTAGCCACAACATAACCTACTGGGGAAAGGGAGGGAGGCAGAGAAAGAGAGAGAGGGAGAGAGGAAAGGAAACAGACGTTCGGCCAAGTGTATAGTTCCGCGGTAGCTGGGTTGACGAACGGTGGATTCGCACACCAGTCGAGGGGATAATAACGGATGCCTTCCGCGCCTATTATGTGTTTATGACAACCTCACACATTAGTATTAGTTATCCCCGGCAAAGCCAGCGAGAGAGGGCGCGCGCGAGAGAGAGAGAGAGAGAGCGACATACGAGGAGATTCTTTGGACGGACGTGTTTCTTGCCTGTTGAGGACGACATTCTCCTTCTTCCTTTTTTCTGTTCTGGGTTGTGGTGTCGATGTCTAGTCGATCCAGCGAGAGGACGGGAGGAAAATATATATATCTACATACGTACAGTACTAACATATAGAATATATCTTTCGATCGATCCCTCCCTCCACCACCGCCTCCCCCAAGATCCGGGCAGGGGCGCGTTGCCAAGAGCGAACAACTTGCATTTTGGCGCTGCTGCTGCTGCTGCTGCACACCCTGCCTGGTCTGGCCTGGCCTTGTGTAAGAGCAGATCTCCGGGGAAAGCATGGGCATGGCAGATGCGTCTCTCAGTGCAGCGCAGTGCAGTGCAGTGCCAGTGCCAGTGCCAGTGCCAGTGCCAGTGTCAGTCAGTACCAGTGCCAGTCGGAGTCGGTCCGGTCGTGGACAGGCCCGGGGTTGGCTGGCAGCAGCCGGGGTGCATCTTACGGGTTTTCTTCTATATGTGTGTGGTGGTTCAATAGAGAGTCCCAATTGCAATTGTTCTGACTAGATATAACTACCACTACCTTTCCTGTTCTAACTAAACTTGCAATGAATGTGTTCTACTACTCGTGCCCTACTAATCGGACTGGCCGGGGGGTGGACGGCATCCGTGTATCTGAGAGATTTTAAACAAAAGATTGTTTTTTTTTTTTTTTGTTTTTCCTTCCTCGCACTGAGGAGCCGTGACTGGTGGGATGCGGTGGTACGGACATGGGCAGCTGGCTATTGGGCGCTGCGACGGGAGAGGCGCACACCGGTCCCCACATGCTAGAAACACTAGGTATGGATTAGATTAAGGAGCAATATATGTATTCGGTTCGGGAGTTGTTTCTGAGTGAGGAGGGGGAAAGTGGAGGTGAGGGGATATAATTTTAATATGGCGTCGGATACCTTGGTGGTTAACTTCTAGATCTGACTACTGGAAATGATTGTTGCTTCATCGCGAGTGGTGGGTGCATGGAGCTTGGCGTTTTTAAGCTTTGGTCCGTGGTTACATCATGGAATGAGCTCTATCTCTACACACATGTACTCTACTCTATCATCTATCTCTATCATCTATCTCTATCATCTATCTCTATCATCTATCTCTATCCAATATGGAATAACTTGCGCAACCAGAAAAAAAAAACACAGAGAGTTTCCCCCCCTCTGGACACCTGAAAGACTCGACTCTACAGGCCACCCTTAGGCCATATGTACTACATGTATCTCTACAAGGAACAAGTCCTGATCATGAAGGTGACGTGAATTGTGTCTTAAAAAGGTCCCTTTTACTACACCCTTTACCTGCATCTCAAGCAGGCCAAGGATCTGAAGCGTGAATTTCCCTTGCCGGGGTTATAATACATGTATACTCAGTTCTTGGGTGTGTTTCGCAGGTTGGGCAAATGAGCATATATTCAGCATGTTTAATTCCCTCACAATGTTTGAGATCTCAGTCAGTCGGTCAGTTGGTTTATCCGGGTCCGGTGTCAAACTTACGTGTGCCCTCTCCAGCATCTGTTATAAATGACGGCGATATCGCCGGCCCCGTCCTCTTTCAGCAAATCCCCCGAATGTTGGAACCGAGTGATGGGCTATGAAGATTCACAGCTGAAACCACAAACGCAAACACACACCCATCTGCCGTATGTAGTTGATATCTACATACATTACACTACGTCGACACAAGAAAGAAAAAAGAAACAAGAAAGGAGAGAAACAGAAATAAACAGAGAATGTCTAAAGATCATACTCCTCCACCTCCCTCACCAGCAGTTTCTTCTCTGCCAGAAACTCCTTCACCTGCTTGACCGTGTACTCCCGTCTATGGAACTGCAAGAGGGATTCCTGTCAGTATACCTTTCCTCACCCCTATAACAATGATATCGAACTCACCATTCCAGCTCCCAACGCAGCATCCGTGGTCGTCTTCTCAAACACCTCTTCAAAGTGCCCCGGATTCCCCGCCCCGCTGCTGGCAATGACCGGGATCCTAACGGTCTGCTTGACCATCTGGATGAGCTCGAGATCGAACCCAGAGTTTGTTCCGTCCTTGTCGATACAGTTGAGCAGAATCTCTCCTGCGCCCATGGCCTCCACCGCGAGGACGAGCTGCTGAACGTCCATATCACGCCCCTCACGCCCGCCCTTGATGGTGCACTGGTACCAGCAGTACTCCTCCCCGTTCGGCCCCTTCTTCGCCGTCTTGATCGTGTTCCGCGCCGTGTCTGCCGGAGACGAAACGTACACCCTCCTTGGGTCCACCGACACCACGACGGCCTGACACCCATATGCCCCCGAGATGCTCTCGATCGCCGTGTCCCCCCTTAGCTCCTTCCCGCGCCTATAGTACTCCTCCGCCGCGGTGACCGCATCGCTGCCAATCGACACCTTGTCCGCGCCGCTCTTGAAATACATTGTCGCGACCTGCAGCGCGCTGACCTTTGTCCCATCCGTGTCCACCGTATCCCTGATGCCGCCTCCGATGGTCAAGGGCACAAACACCACTTCACTTGTCCTCCTCACCACCTCCAGCATCGGCAGATCCGCCAACGGGCAGTCCCTGAAGCTCGTGATGTTCAGGAACGTCACTTCGTCCGCCCCCTCGTCATAGTACCGCTTTGCCAGCTCCACCGGCTTCCCCAGATTCCTCACATCCCCGCCGGCCGCCTTCTCGCGCACATCGTACTGGTCCCCCTTGGTCACCACCAGGTCCCCCTGATCGTTTGTGCGCACGTCCAAACACGCAATGACCCTCCTCGTCAGCCCCGTCACCTCCCTCGTCGCCAGGCCCTCCAGCGGCGCCAACCGCACACTCCCCAGGAACGCCTTCAGCACCCTGAGCCCCGCCACGCCGCTCTTCTCCGGGTGGAACTGCGTCGCAAACAGATTCCCCTTTCCCACGGCGCCCACAAAGTCCTCGTCTCCGTACCGCGCCGCCGCAACGTCCCACCCCGCCGCCTGCAGCTCGCCCAGCGGCACCGCGTACGAGTGCACGTAGTAGTACTTTGAGTGCGGCCGCAGCCCATACAAGCTCTTTCCCGGGAACTCACGCGTCGCCGCGCTGTTCCACCCAATGTGCGGGACAGACTTGGCCGTCGCGTCGAAGCGCCTGAGCGTGCCCGGGATGACGCCGAGCCCGGGGGTCCCCGGGGACTCGGCGGAGGCGGCGAAGAGCGCTTGAAGGCCCACGCAGATGCCCATGAAGGGCTTTCCGGAGGCGATGAAGGCTTTGAGGGGCTCGGTGAAGCCGGCGGCGGACAGGGTGTTCATGCAGTGGCCGAAATGGCCGACGCCGGGGAAGATTACTCGCTATGGGGTGGGTTAGTATGTGTATGCGTGTATATAGAGGGGGGAGGGGGGGTACTTCGGCGGTGAGAAGGTCAGCGGGGGTGCGGACCCAATGGATCTCGAAGCCAAGGTGCTCAATTGCATTGACGAGGGAGCGAATGTTGCCTCTGGGAGTGGGGGGGATAGATATGTTAACTACGGACTCCCTGTGGGGGGGGGTTCTATAAGAATGGGGGGGCTCACGCAACAGTATCTAGGAGATGGACAGTCGGTTTAGGGGACGTTGAAGAGGCCATTTCTTGGGGGTATGTATGGAGTGGAATTTAATGAATTGGGGGAGGTTGTGAAAACAGGGCCAAACTGACTATATAGCGATCTGGGGAGGGAGGGAGGGAGGGGAGGAGGGAGAGGAAGAGTCACAGCCAGAGGAGTAAAAGGTAAAAGGTAATCAAAATAAAGCAAACAAGATAGAATCCTCCCCTCTCTTTCCCATAAATTCCATCGAGGGGCAGAAAAGCGTTGCCCCACTCTTTGCCAAGCAAAAAAAAAAAAAAAGAACTTTACCTGGAATGGTGTCATCGAGTCTTTTTTAGTAACAGCCTGGCCAGGTGTTACGATATGGCCATGGGTGAGTACATACGCAGGTAGGCGTAGAGTAGAGTGGAATAGATTCAGGAGAGTATAGTAATTACAAGTAGGTTGGTAGCAGATCTTTATATATATTTCTTTTCTTTCTTTCTTTCCTTTCCCTCTTTTTATGTACTTATGTAGTAGGGTAGATACATGGGTCGTCTAGAGAAGCAGGAAAAAAAAAAACTATACAAAAAGTCATTGGTAGGGCGAGTGATAATTGGAGAACCCGCGCAATTCTATGCCACGAATGATCACTCATGATGCTCTCCCGTAATTTCACATACGATGCCGATCACTACCCTGTATGAACGATAGTAATAATAAAGAGCCTGAGATACCTACCTTTTTCATCATCATCAATGTCATGGTCTCATTACTCCGAGGGGCTATCATATCTCCTAACTAGCAGGCTTCGCCCAGATAGACTATTCCATCTCTCGGCTTCCTAAACGTCAGTACACCCCACCCAAAACCGCAGAAGCACTTACCGGTGAATACTGCCTCAGCAAGACCCCGCCCTCCTCCAGCACGTCAGCCGTCTGCTTATCCATACTGTACCCCTCACTATAGACCACCTCCACCACACCCACCTGCACAATCTTGATACTGCACGTCAAGCACGGGCACGTATCGCAGTACAGCACCGCGCCGCCGCCAATGCGCTCCCGCCCCGCCTCAAGCAGCGCGTTCTCCTCCGCGTGGATGCACAGACAGGTGTGGAGACTACCCTCGGCGGCGCTGTTGCAGCGCCCGCAGCCGCCCTCACTGCAGTTCTTGAGGTGGCGGGGGGTGCCATTGTAGCCAGTGCTGATGACACGGTGCTCACGGACGAGGACGCAGCCGACGCGCCGCTTCATGCAGTTGGAGCGACGGGCAGCGAGGGAGGCCAGGTGCATGAAGTAGGCGTCCCAGGATGGGCGGAGGCGCTCGGGGTTGGTCAGATCTAGGGCGGTGAGAGTATTTTGGAGGGTGGTAAGGGATGCAGTGGGGTTGAGGAGTGAAAGGGTTGCGTGGGTGGCTAGTGAGGAGAGGCCATGAGGGGAATAGAGGTGGGTGTCAGAGGCGGCGGCGAACTCGTCGAGTGGGATTGGGGTGAGGCCCTGGGATGCATTGCTGTGTGGGGTTAGTGGTTGGAAGGGTGAATGGGGAGGGGGGTGAGTACCGTGAATTGTAGCGATCCCAACGGACGAGTAGTGGGGCAGAGACATTGACAAGCATAAAGCAGGGACGCTTGCGGAGAATGTCAAAGACGCACTCGTCCCAGATGTCGGTGGTGACAAAGTGTTCGCGCCAGCGCTTTGTGACAAAGTCGAGGAGGGCATCGGCGCTGGGGAAAACGTGTTCGGGGAGAGTGGGCAGAGTGGATGTTGAACGGATTGTAGGGGTATCTGTATGGGGAGAGGGGGGCACGATCTTGAGGGCCGTGAAGGCATAGGTACGAATTAAGTAGTGAGCAATTTCGTGTTTACCGGCGCAGATGCCTGGGAGGGGAAAGAAGTGTTAGTAGATATTTGCGTGAGGTGGGATTTGTAGATAAAAAGTAGTGGTATAGTTAACAGTGAAGATAGCAGTGATGATGTGGATTGCAGATATTTATGTAGATATAAATAAATGGTGGTATAGATGGTAAATTTGAGATACTTATGTTGAGGGAGGTAGCAGATACTGATGATAAGAAAGATATACATGTACATGCACTTACCACCACAGAGACCGATAAGCATTTTAGATGTGTTTTCCGCGTTTCGTTTATCGTTCGTTTATCGATGTTTACTTATCAAACCACTAGCCTATGGCAGGAGTGGTATTTTATTTACAGAAGATACTAGGATGGTGTAGAGAGGGTCATGCAGTTTAGTGGTGGTGTAGTGAGTGAGTGTGGGGTATTTAATGGTGGTGTTGGTGGTCGTGGTCATTGGTCATGGTTGTGGTGGGGAGCGGCTGAAGATCGAGGTTCTATGTTGTAAGTAACCTACATGCACATATTACTTTGTATGTACATGTAGGTACAGACAGACAGATACATGATTGTACTTACAGAAGGTATTTTGAGCTTCACCACCACTACATACATGTACATCTACATCTACATCCTGTCTACATCTACATCTACATCTACATCTACATCCACATCTACTTCATACCAACTCTAAAACTACATACACATCTGTCAGGTCCCGAATGATTCCCGGATACGTACCTATGTATGTACATGTATGTACGTACTCTACAGTACATACTCTACCACCCACCCACCCTCATCTCTCACGTCCTCACCCCCCCCCCCCCCTCCATCTCAAAATCTCACATGCCTCCCAGCGCACGTCTTTGATCAGCATTTTCAACCTTTCCACCAATCCACTCAATATGCTGTCTGTCTTACAGGCCGGGGAAGAAATCGATACCGGGCGTAGTGCAGTGTAGTCAGATCCCATGCATCGGCGAGTGCCCAATCGTGCAGGGCCCAGTATATATCGATACCCTTAGACAGGGTCTACTTATCTCGTGCTGTGCGGGTTCGGTACGTCCCCCCCTCTAGAGTAGGTATTCATCTCTGCTCTTGATGGGTGTACCTACCTGCTGTCAGTAACTTAGAGTTAGATACCTGTCTCTCATCTTGTCCGCATACGTCTACTGTAGCCGATTATTAGAGGGCTGCATGGGTTAGGGTTTGGCTCTAGGTGGTATGTAGATATCATCATCATTATTATTATTGTTATTATTATTATTTACCATTGGGCAACCACTTTAGCTAAGGCCCCAGTTAATATGGGATTGGGCAATATAATCGGTAGAGTGAGTGGTAGACCAGATCTATCCCGGTCGTCGCACATAGAGAGTGTGTGTAAGGGTCGATAGGGAGATTAGATTGGTAGCCATGAATTTTAAAACTATTTCATATGTACCACCTACCAGCTACATACTAACTCTAGCACCACCCACGGAAACTCTCTACTCCACCATGATACTGAGCTGGACTCGAGGCTTTTTGATACCTATCGTACTCGGAGGCAAAAAGGTCTTATAAAATGGGTACATACATATACGCTCAGTTCAGCTACTGAACGAAACACGGCGAGACCTTTCAGTCTGGTCAAAGGTTCGGGAATTCCCTATGATAGGTTGGACGTATGTGCTGTATGTGTATGCATGTATGTAGGGCCCTTATTTTTTTTCCTTTCTTTTTTTTCCCCTTCCCTTTCTCTCCCTTCTTGCAAGTGGCACTGGTGGCAGGCAGGAAGGCTGCATACATGTGGCCTACTGTGGAGAATTCTGCCGGGCCAGCTTCCTTCGGTCTAGATATCGCCGGTAGAGTGCATTTATTTCGAGTGGGGGAAGGGTTCCCTAGTTCACCCACATAAGTATATGCTCCCATGTACTCTAAACTTCAAGTGCCTACTCTAGAGTCGTGAACAGACCGCACTGTAGCCAAGCTTGACGGTTGCGAGGGGAGGGTTCTATCCCTATTAAAATGTGGTACTTGCACAGAAAGGGAGGAAGGAATTAAGTAGAGTAAGTGGTAGGAGGAGTAGGTACATGTAGGCGGGCAGAGGAGGAGTGATGTATGGGATCCTAACGCTTCCTCATGCATGGAGCACACATAAAAACATACATGTACATACATACGCACATTCTCATATGTACCTCTAGACTAGACACAAAAAGCTCCTTTTTTCTCCTATATCCACATCCGTCAAACACAACAAGCCAACCATTTTCTCTCTCTCTCTTTACCTCGCCTGTTGCTGTTACTGGCACTGCTAGCGAACTTTCCCGAACTGAGAACTCTCCCCCAGCCCCGACCAACAGCACATCACAGAATCCCTCTCTCTTTCTTTCTTTTCCCCAACTCTTCCTTCTCATCCACTCACCTTCCTACATCTTCACTATCCTATCATCTTTCTTCATCACTTCTCTTCTCTCTCCCCCCCTCAATATACTACTACCTCACAATTTGTTCTTCCCCCCCCTCCCCTCTTCTGCTCCCTCGCTGGCCTTGGGGGAGTTGTTCGTTGCTTCTGCTAGTCTCCCCTTTTTGTCTGGTTACCTCTAGCCCACCAAACCACCACGACAACAACATCCTCCCAACCCCCCTTTTATGAACACTTAAGCCCAGTGTTCGAGCAAAAAAACCCCAATCTCTCCCTCTCACTTCTGAACAACGGTGTTTACCCCCTCCCCCCACTGTTGATAAACACTATCTTCTATCCCACCCCTCATTACCCAGCCGTTGAGTTTGATTCACCGCCATGGCCTCCTCACGGAAACCACCCCCGGCGAACCTTTCAAGTCCACTTAATCGCCGCTCCATGCCTCCCCCCGTAGCTTCATCCTCCGCCGGCTCAGCTCGAGGTTCATCACGTTCCCCGACCCCAACTGGCCCGGCCGCTCCTGCTGCTGCCGCCGCCCGTCGCAACACTCTCCGTGATGGTGCCCCCTTGGCGCACCGGAATAGCATTTCTTCGCCCCTAAGCGCCCGCTCGGCCGCAAAGAGGTCCTCAGAAGTGCAGAGCGAGGCAGACTTGGAGAACGCCGCAATGTTGGAGGATCTGAGGAATAGACTTGCCCAGAGTGAGAGTGCGGCGGAGGCCGCCGCTGAGGAGTATGCGAAGCAGGTCAAGGCGCTCCAGAGTAGGTTAGAGGATGCGCTTGCCGAACAGCTCAAGATGGAGGAGGCGGTGCACCAGAAGGATGAGGCGATCGAGGGCATGGAGCTCCAAGTCAAGGAGCTGACGAGGGCAAAGAGAGATCAGGAGAATATCTATGAGGCGGAGGTAAATTCCCCTTTTCCTTTTCTTCCTCCTCGTTTATTGGGTGGCGTGACTAACGATTTGGACAGAGAACCGCAGCGCAGCAGGAGAAGGAGGAAATGATAGATAGAGAAGAGGAGCTGAATACCATAATTCAGCGGCTCAAGGATCAGCTTGCTCAGCGCGAAAAGTCGCCTGAGCCAGAGGTTGTGGAGAACCGTAAAACTTGTTTGTCTCACCCATTCTGAAGCTTCGTGAACGTCACTAACGGTATTGTACAGCCGCCGATTCTTCTAATGATGAATCTCAGGGATTTGCGCCTTCTAATAACATGGCTGTACCTAACCGTACCAACACAAATAACCTTGTGCTCCAAAAGGATAAGATCATTGAGTCTCTCCGTCTTGAACTCGCTGAAGCTCAGATCAGGTTGGCTGAGGCAGACCACCAAGGTGGCACTAAGCTTCAACAGCTTGAGCAGCAGCTTTTGGAAACTCGTATGTCTAACGCCCGATTGATGGAGGATAACGAGAGCTTCCAACTTCTCCTTTCTTCCGCTGCTCTCAATGGTGACTTCCCGAGGGGTGATTACACCAATGCCTTCTCAGAGGTCGAGCCGGAGCCGGAGTCGCCTCACGTTATCAAGAAGGTCCAGGGTTCGCCAAGGAATTCAATTTCTCTTGCTTCAAACCTTGCCGAGGAGCTTGAAGAGGCCGCTCAAACCCTTGAGACCGAGAAGTGCCGCAAGCTTGAGAGCGAACTCAAGTCGTTGAAGGATCAAAATAAGGCGCAGTCGTTGTACATCAACAACATCATCGAGCGTATCCTTCAGCACAAAGATTCCGAGGCCATCCTCGACAAGACCGCTCCCCTTGGTGATTCTGCGAAGACTGAGAAGGCGCTTCCTGCTCCTCCTAAGGAATCTGGTATGCTCTCAAGGACTTCGTCTCTTTCAAGTCGCAAAACTTCCCCATCCATGAAGTCCCCTGCCCCCTCTATCAATGGCGACAGGCCATCCCTTTCAAGATCTCAATCAATGCGCAATGCACCCCGCTACACCCACAAGCGCTCCCACTCTGATGCTGTTTACTCCGGTGCCAGCGTTGTTAACAATCTCTATCGTGGAGAGGGAATGATTACCCCCCGTTCACAGACATTCTACGGCCCTGACCAGTTCAGCAACGGTAACTGTACCCAGCGCCCTCGCAACTCAGACCTTAGCCTCGACTCTACTCAGTCCGAAAGCGGAGACAGCGTTTCGGGGACGTCTATCCCTTTGCCATGGGACCGCCGCAGTATGCCGTCTCCTCCGCACCCCCCGCACCACGGTACTACCATGGGTCCAATTGCTGGAAACAAGCTTCGCCCATTGAGATTGGTACAGGAGAATGTCAGCAACGGAATCGTTTCGCCTACTTCGAGCAGTGGCCGAAAGATCAGCGGAGATTACAAGGAGGGAGTTGAGGACGAGAAGAGCCGAAGACAGAGCAAGAGAACCAGCTGGTATGTTATTAGCCTTCCAGACAGAATTCGGAGCGAACGCTAACTTGACGAAAACAGGATTCCTTGGTTGAACCGAAACAAGGACGAAGACTTGCCCATAGTCACAAACCCTGAAAACGTTCTCTTCGAGAGAAGGGACGTTGAATAAGGGAAGTGAAAATGTTTAAAAACTCAGGGGTTTAATTTTTCTTTCTTCGGTAGGGCTGGCATCCGGCAATTGGCATGATAAAATGAAATTTTCCGCGCGTGGTTTTTTGCTTTTGTTTTTCTGATATGAGTAGATGATGGATCATGACGGTTTTTTTTTCTTCTCCTTCCTCTCTTCTCGTTATTAGTTAACTTTTTTATAACTTCTTCTTCTTCCCACTCCCCTCCTCATTTCCACGTAACTATACCGCTGCGTTTGGGTATGGCTGGAGAGGCGTGGTCTATTTTACTTATACTTGTACACAGTCGTTTTTATTGCGTTGCGGCGGAGGAGGCGCTTTTATTACATGGTTGGGCGGGTTTGGTTTGTTAGTTTGATTGGCCTGGCTTGGTTTTGGTAGACGCTTGATACCTAACCCCATCACTGCTGCTACTACTACTTACTACTTTTATACCCGAATGCCTTCTGTCTTTCTGTTGTCTTCTCTAGCTTAGGCTTCGCGGTGGATCTGGAGGAGGGGGGATCCGTTAATTCTTTATGGGGTATCTCCGCTCTGTTATGTTCTTGGCCCTTTTTTTATAATGTCTTTTTTGTATGCATGATGGTTATGATTGTTATGATGAAATGGAAGTGTGTGGGGATGTAAGATGTGTGTCAGTTTGTGTGTGTGTTTTTTGCGGTGTGATGTGTGATGTGTGATGTGTTTGCTGTGATGTGTTTGCGTGTTTGCGTGATAGTGTGATTGTGTGGCGGGCGGTATACTAAGGAGTGATGAACGGCGGGCATTATTAGTAGTGTAGTAAAAGAAAAATGAGCGAACCAAGAAATAAGGAATATAAATATGAAATTTGCACACCTAGATGATTATTATCCCTTGGGTTGTCAGCAAATGCTGCCCCCCCACTAGTACTGTAGCAGTACCATACTATGCTTCCTATCCGTAGTGATCCCTTTTCGCCCTAGTGTGGTACATCCACAAACGGGGGGCTCAGAAAGTGTAGCGGCACAAATCAAAGCACCGTGGCGTGGCCTAGTGGTAATACACTGGGCTTCGTCATATGACCACAACAGGTTCAAGCCCTGGTGGGAGCAGTGATGAGAATGCCCGATATGGTAGCGACGCTCTTGAGGGATGAGTACTCACTCACGTAAGTCTTTTGTTGCTGCACAAATTTTTTGTCCACGGTCCTTCTGGGCTTTATCGATGGAAACTCTACTCCGAAAAAGCGATAGATCTTGTTATCTCCCTTATCAAATAGATGAGTGAAGCGAAATGGCAAACAACCGCACTGATGGCAGGTTGCTTCGGGGAAGCTAGGGGCGAGGGTTAGTTGGTGGTCGAGTGATACCCCGTGACTGCATGGCGCAAAAGACGTATGGTGCGTGTTCTGCTTGCCAGGAGGGATTTGTCTTTGTAGCTTGTGGTCAACTTGTCTTTGTAGCTTGTAGTCATATACCTACATGTAGATAGTGGGAGTGGGCGGCGCTTGGCTAGCTCTATGTGTAGTCGGTCGTATACTATTTTCCTATTTTGGGGGGTTTCTACTATTGCTATAGTTGTGATTGCATGTACTATTGGTGGAGTAGTTGCGGCGATGGTGGTGATGGCGGTGGTAGTAGTGATGGGTAATGGATGGAAGAGAGGATGGAGATGGAGATATGCCGTTCCCGCACCGTATTGGTTGAGCAGACATGCGAGTGATATTATGTGATGGAGCACGACCCAAATCTCACCACCACCACCACGTCTCACTCACCCACTCACGATGCTCAAAAATAGACCGGACCAGATACCAAGTATTAATATCTAAATAAGGGAGATTCTAATCTAATAGTATATACTAACGCAGGCTCATGATATCAATTCATTTTTTTTCTAGCCATCTATCCTATCTATGGCTTACTTTTCCTTCCCCTCTTCTTCTTCTTGTTGACTTCCTCCTCCTCCTCCTCCTCCTCCTCAATAACCAGCTCGTCCTCCACTTTTTCCTCTGCGGAGTCGTCCTCTTCTCCATCCTCTTCCTCCTCGGCAGGAGCAGCAGCGGGGACAGCTGCGCCGTACTCAGGTCTCTCGACGACGACACCCTTTCCCGCGAGTTGCTCCTCGATCTGCGGGAGGATGGAGACGAGGTTGTTGAGCTGCTCGACGTTCAATGAAATGCCCTATTTCCCCTCTGCATTAGCTACTATATTATATATACAGCAGAAAAGGGGAGGATGATAGAAACCTTCTTCCCCGGCAACATCTTGCCGTCCTTCTCGTAGTACTCGCGGATTGAGACAAGGTGCTTCCCCTTAAACTCCGAGATGGCAACGCGACGGAGACGGCCACCAATCTGTAATTTCATAATAATAATTCACGGATTTTTGTTTAGCATCTAACTAGCACCACCTCAAACCCAGCCAACCCCAGTGAGTAGCCCATTACAGACAACCAAAGAAGAAAAAAAGGGGGTATGAACGAACCTCCCAGAACGTATTACCATCATCGTCCTTCCCCTGTTCCCCAATCTCTGTTGAGGCTACGGTAGTGGTGGCAGCGGTGGACTTTGCCCTCTTGAAGGCTGGGGCAGAAGTCGTTGCTGCAGAGGCGGCGGCACGGCGTTTAGGCATTGTTGCTGTGATGGGGGTGGTGATGGTGGTGAGAAGGGGGAGGAAGAGGGGGGTGTTATGTACCTGGACGACGCGCCTGGACAGGAGGAGCATTGGGGAAGACGCGTTCGTTGGCTGAGTTTTTGGGTTTGGGGCAGAACCTTTTTTTGCGTAGGTGCATCATTGGCATGGACGCCAAGATATGTGTGTGGTGTGGCTAGTAACTAGTAGTAAGTGGCTGGACTGGGCCAGGGAGGAGAATTCGTGGTTGGCTTGGGCTTTGGTTTGATTGGGGCTTGGGCTTGGGTTTGGGTTTAGGTTTGGGTTTGGGTTTGGGTTATTGGACTGGGGCTGGCGGTGGGTGAATGATCGATAGAAGAAGAGGAAGAAGGAAGTGTGATTGAACCTCACCTCAGTACCTTTCTACGATACTACTACTACTATAATATACATGCCGTTTAATATTTACTACACTACACTGCTGTAATTCATTGGTATCTTGAGTCCCCATGCAGAAATGCATTAATTAAAAAGAAGTTGCATAAATTAAACCCCCCCACATTGGCTTACTGCTGCTGCCCCGCGTCAACGGACTACAACATCTTCATCTACAGACGTCAAACCTCATCCACCATCCACCATCATCCACCATCTACAATCACAATCACAATCACGGATCTAGAACACACAACACACACTGCTCTCTCTTTACCACCACAATGGCCGAAGACAGCGGCACCCCCGCAGCTGCTGCAAACGTGGAGGACCCGCTCGTTCTGGCCCTTACCAGCAGCTCTACGGCCCGACGCTGTGCAGAACTCTCTAGTCTTAACGACCGAATACACAAGAATGGTATATATATATAATATAATCTATATGAATATAATTATTAGCACACACACATACACACACATTGAACTCTCTTCCCATCCATCATCTACCCACTCTTACATCGGGAGAAGAAAAAAACCCAACCCAACTATAAGAAAAAGAAAAAGAGAAAAAAGAAGAATATAGTATTGGTGATGGTGAAAAAAAGAAATGAGAAAAAGCCCTCGATTCTAACCTGCATTTTACTACTCTTACAGAACTTCCCGCGGAACGTCTTCCCCTCGTATTCCGACTCCTCTTCCAGTCCCACCCTTACTATATCGACCGAGCCTCCCGTGCTGCAGCCCGCCGCTGCTTCCAGTCCCTCCACGACTCCCCCATCCACTCTCCCCCGTCCATCAAGGCTCTCATCGCCGCAATCAGAAACGAGTCCACCAAGCCAGGTATCGCCGCCTCGAACGCGTTCGTGCTCCTCGAGTGGGCATCGGACGTGCTCGCAACAATCTCAAAGACCCCCGAGGCCTTCGCCGCCCATGGCCCCCCCATCATCGAAGCGCAGGTCTCCCTCCTCGACATCTGCCTCGGTAACACACACGCAAAGGCGTCCATCAAGAAGTCTGCCCTGACCGTCACCCGGCGCGGCCTCCGTGCAGCATTCTCGACAAAGAACGACTATGCAGCCCTCATAACGAACATTGTGTCCAAGTTGACAGCCAAGGCGCCCTTGCCGAACCCTAAGAACGCCCTGCTGCTCGGCGTGGTGGCGGGCGTGTGCGCAAGGGCCGAGAAGCCCAAGGAAGTGCTGCAGGGTCTCAGGAAGGACGTGTATGCGTTCTTTGTGCGGGAAATTGTGGGCTCACGCACGGCGGTGCCACCCCACATATCTGGAGCGCTGCACGACTTTTTTGCGGCGTTCACGACGACCGAGGATGTGCGGGGGGAGCTTGTGCCGGCGCTGGAGAGGGCACTGCTGAGGGCGCCGGAGGTGGTACTGAATGATGTGGTCATGAAGGTATTTGGGAGCCTGCCAGAGGAGATTGATCTGGCGGTGCCAATCGCCGATAGCCTTTTGAAGCAGTTTTTGTCGTGCGTCAAGAGCAGTAATGTGAATATCAGGAATGGCGCGGTGGAAGCGTTCAAGACGGGGATCACCCATACGGCGCATCCGGATGAAGCGGCGATTGTAAAGATTGCTGATGAACTTGTTGGGCCGCTGAAGGGTGGGAAGGTCACAGTAGCGGACCAGCGTATCTTGTATGCGGCCATGATCGAGGTGCTGCCGTGGTCTGAGAAGCTGTTAAAGAAAGTCTCTGCGGGTCTGGCAGATATGGCATCCAAAGAGACGAACGAGATCGCAATCGCGACACTCACAACGGCAATATTCACACACCTATCACACGAGCTTGAGCTGGGGATTGCACCTGAGAAGGCCGTCATCGATTCAGTCTCAAAGGGTCTCTCCGACAAGCGGCCAAACTTCCGACGCATCTGGGTCGCCCGCCTAGGAGATCTCGTATGGGGACTCAGCGATACGCCCACCGAAACAACACAGACATTCATCGCCTCCGTGCTGCCCAAGGTCATTGACGCCTGGAACGAAGTCGTCACCAATCCTCTGCCGGCCGCGCAGAACGGCCTAGTCACGGCCGGATACGTCTACACGGCCATTGCGCTCTCGAAGCTCAGCAAGTGGACGGACCCGCGTATCCAGGCGCTGCTCAAGACCAAAGAGATCATTTCCCAATCGCTCGCTGTGGCGCCGAAGGCCTCCTTCCTGCTCAACCACAAGACCTACACAAAGCTACACCTGCCCGAGGATCACCGCTGGAACGTCCGTGCCCTCGCCGCAACCGCACCGCATATCGTCTACGATGAGTGCCACGCGGAGCAGTGGGCCCTCGCCTTCCTGTACACACTCAGCGCGGCCTCCATACCAGCCTCTATCAAGCAGGAGTCACTGACCGCACTGACCACCGCCCACCGCGCCTCCCCGCACACAATTGGCCGCACTATCCTCAATGGCGTCTGGCAGTGGCTCCGCCACCTCGAGGAATGCAAATCCGACTCCCCCTCCTCTGCGGCCAAGACCGGCGGCACTCACCTACACACAGCCATCACGGCCATCGTCACCCCGCCATCCGACACCGTCCCCACCGAAACCGTCAAGAGCACACTGATCAACCTCGCCGTCGTCGCCCACCACACGCTCATGCCAAACGTCGACTGGATTCGCCTCTGCCAGCGCGCCCAGATCGACCCAGGCGCCCTCGCCACCGAGCGCGCCACACAGCTCATCGGTGAGATCAAGATGTACACCGGCCTCTCTGGCCGCAGCCACCACATCCGGGACGCGGCGCTGCGCAGTGCCGCAACCCTCGCGTTCGTCGCGCCAGAGGCAATCACACCGCTCATAGTCAAGCTCATCACCGACGACCTGAACCCTGCACAGCTGCGCGGCATCGGCGAGGTCGAGGCGGCCATCTGGAAGCACAGCGGCGACAGCCCATACGTCGACATTCTCGGCCGCTCCGGGCCCGCGGCCGTCACAAAGGGCAAAGACACAGACACACTCAAGTGGGAGGCGGAGCTGCGTGCGCAGCTTGCGCAGAAGAAGGGCAGCGAGCGGAAGCTGACGGCGGACGAGAAGGCGCGGGTCGAGGAGCAGCTGGAGAAGGAGCGCGGGGTGCGGCGGCGCGTCGAGGAGGTGAATTTAAAGCTGACAAGGGGCATTGGCGTGATCAGGGCGCTAGCAGAGGGCCCGCCCACCGCTGTGGAGATGTGGATGGGGCGGAGTGTGCGTGCGTTGTTGAAGGCGCTGGAAGCGGGCGCGGGACGTATCGTTGGTGGGAGCGGCGTCGCGGCGTTCTTGAGCTGCGCAGAGCATGTGGCGGCACGGTTGGGGGTTATGAGGATGTTTGTTGGGATCGATACATTGCGCGCGCTGGGGATCACGGAGTTGGCACCGGAGCTACAGGAGGAGCCGTTGGGAGGTGCGTTCTTTTTTCCCCCCTTGGACTCCCCTCCTTTTTGTGTGTGGATTGATCATTGACATCTCTCATGTATAGCACTCACTACACGTCTTTTGTACAGGTTACGATTCATGGCCGAGCAGAGGCCGTTCGATACTACTTCATTGGTATATTTACTTCCATTCGTTGGGCTAATTCTAGAAAAGGGCGGCGTGGGCGTCAGCTCCACTGAAGAGATGGACGAGCAGGTGGTCCTGGCCATTGAGTTTCTCTCTTTCCATACAGAGGCTTGTATGTCTCCCCCTCTTACCCCCCCCTCCTATGCCCCCTGGAGTAATATCTATAGTTCTAACACCCCCTCAGGCGCAGATCCAAACCTCCCCCGCGGCGATACCCTCCAACTACTCATAAACTCCATGCAAAAATACCCTGCCCACTACACCCTCATCAAAGACTGCTTCCTCGACCTCTGCCGCTGCATCGCCCCCACAATCACACAAACCGAAACCCAAATCCTCCTCCAGGGCGCAATCACTCCCGAGGTCAACGTCCGTACTGCAACCCTCCAGGCAATCGAGTCCGACATCGACTTGACCGACCTCGACTTCTCCTCCGAGCTCTGGCTTGCCTGCCACGACGACGTCGACGAGAACGCCGACCTCGCAAAGACAATCTGGGAAGACAATGTCCTCGAGGTCCACGAGGCCGCTGCTGCAAAAATGATTCCGTTCCTCGACAGCGTGGACCGCCAGCTGCGGAGCGCGGCTGCCCGCTCCCTAAGAGAGTGCGTGCGCGCCTTCCCGGGGTGCTTCCCGGAGACGCTGGAGACGCTGCGCGAGAACTACATGGTCAAGGCGAAGCCGATCCTGCCCAGCTACGACGAGTTTGGGTTGCTCAAGAAGGTTGATAATCGCGACCCGTGGGAGTCACGCAGCGGCATTGCATTGGCGTTTAGAGAGCTCGCGGTGGTGTTTGATGATGGGCGGTTGGTCGAGTTTGCAAAGTGGTTGATTGAGGGCGGGCCGCTGGGGGATCGGAACCATGCGGTCAGGGACGAGATGATTGATGCGGCGACGGCGATCATTGCTGCAAAGGGCGCGACGCATGTAGAGGAGCTCATGGGCGTGTTTGAGCAATCCCTTGAAGGGCCAGACGACGGTTCAGAGCTCAAGGACCGCATCAATGAGGCGGTGATTATCCTTTACGGCGCTCTCGGGCGACACTTGGGGAGCGGCGATGCGCGCATTCCGGGGGTTGTGGATAGGCTACTTGCGACGCTGAGTACGCCCTCGGAGACGGTCCAGTACGCCGTTGCCGAGTGCCTCCCACCTCTCATCAAGGCCTCCCGCGACAAGACTTCTGAGTACGTCCAGCGTCTCCTCGACCAGCTCTTTAGCGCAAAGCAATACGCTGCGCGCCGCGGCGCCGCCTACGGGCTCGCCGGCACCATCAAGGGCCGCGGAATTTCGGCCCTCAAGGACTTTCGCATCATGAGCACGCTCAGGTCCTCCATCGAGAACAAGAAGGACGCCAACATGCGGCAGGGCGCGCTCTTTGCCTTTGAGCTGTTCTCGCTCATCCTCGGCCGGCTGTTTGAGCCATACGTGATCCAAATCCTGCCGCTCCTTCTGCAAAGCTTCGGCGACAGCGTGGTTGACGTGCGCGAGGCGTGCTCCGACGCGGCCAAGGTGTGCTTCTCCAGCCTGAGCAGCTACGGCGTCAAGGTGATCCTGCCGGACCTGCTGGACGGACTGGAGGAGAGCGCGTGGCGGAGCAAGAAGGGTGCGTGCGAGACGCTGGGGGCAATGGCGTATCTGGCGCCGCACCAGCTCGCAATCAGTCTGCCGGACATCATACCGCCGCTGACGACGGTGCTGAACGACTCACACAAGGAGGTGCGGCTGGCGGCGAATCGCTCGCTGAAGAAGTTTGGCGAGGTCATTAGCAATCCGGAGGTGAAGGAGGTGGTGGATGTGTTGTTGAAGGCGCTGAGCGACCCGACAAAGTATACAGATGATGCGTTGGATGTGCTCATGAAGGTGTCTTTTGTGCATTATCTGGATGCGCCATCATTGGCTTTGGTGGGTTTCTCTTCTGTTCTGGGTGTGGGAGGGGTTTTATTGTGGAGGGAGTGCTGATTTGAAATTGATATATTGCAGATTGCTCGTATTCTGGAACGCGGGCTCGGCGATCGGTCAGCGACAAAGAGAAAGGCCTCGCAGATCATTGGCTCTCTCGCTCACTTGACAGACCGCAAAGACATCATGGTTCACATCCCGATCCTCGTATCCGGACTCAAGCAAGCCATCGTGGACCCCGTCCCCGCCACTCGAGCCACCGCCTCCAAAGCTCTCGGCTCCCTCGTCGAGAAGCTCGGAGAAGAGTCCCTCCCAGATATCATCCCCGGTCTCATGGCCACCCTCAAGTCCGACACTGGCGCTGGCGACCGTCTTGGTTCCGCACAGGCCCTCTCAGAGGTCCTCTCCGGGCTCGGTACCCAGCGCCTGGAGGAGACCCTGCCGACAATCCTGCAGAACGCAAACAGCGCCAAACCAGCCGTTCGGGAGGGCTTCATGTCCTTGTTCATCTTCTTGCCCGCGTGCTTTGGAAACTCGTTCAGTGCGTATCTTAACAAGATCATCCCGCCGATCCTATCGGGTCTAGCGGACGATGTAGAATCGATCCGCGAGACGTCGTTGAGGGCCGGACGGCTGTTGGTGAAGAACTTCTCGACGAGGGCTATCGATCTGCTGCTACCAGAGCTAGAGCGCGGGCTGGCCGATAATAATCACCGGATCAGGCTTTCGTCCGTCGAGTTGGTTGGAGACCTGCTCTTCAATCTTACGGGTATCAGTGGCAAGGCGGAGCAAGATGATGATCTCGAGGCCACCGGTGAGGTCGGTAACTCGCTGCTGGAGGTGCTCGGCCAGGAGAGGAGAGACAAGGTCTTGTCCGCGCTGTACATTTGTCGCTGCGATACGTCCGGCCAGGTCAGACTTGCGGCCGTCGGTGTCTGGAAGGCGCTGGTTGCGAGCCCGAGAACGCTCAAGGAGCTCGTGCCGACTCTCACACAACTCATCATCCGCCGTCTTGCGAGCTCCAATCCCGAGCAGAAGCAGATTGCCGGGCAGGCGCTCGGAGAGCTCATCAGGAAGGCGGGCGACGGCGTCCTGGCCACACTTCTCCCGACGCTCGAGGAGGGCCTGCGTACGGCGACGGACACGGACGCGAAGCAGGGTATCTGCATTGCCCTCAAGGAAGTGGTCATGTCAACGTCCCCCGAGGCGCTCGAAGACTACGAGGCGACGCTCGTCTCTGTTGTGCGGACCGCTCTTGTCGACGGCGATGCGGATGTTCGCGAGGCCGCTGCGGAGGCATTCGATGCCCTCCAGAAGGATATTGGAAAGCGGGCGGTGGATCAGGTGCTGCCGTACCTGCTCAACCTGCTGAGATCGGACGAGGAGGCAGACCATGCGCTCGCGGCGCTCCTGACGCTGCTTACGGAGCAGACAAGGTCAAACATCATCCTGCCCGCGCTGATCCCGACGCTGATCGCCCCGCCCATCACTCACTTCAACGCGCGCGCGCTGGCCTCACTGGCACAAGTTTCGGGCACCGCCCTCAACAGGCGTCTTCCAACTATCATGAACGCACTCATCGACGGCATCGTGACCTGCAAAGACGACGATCTACGCACGGAGCTCAAGACCGCATTCGACACTGTGATCCTCTCCGCCGACGAGTACGATGGTCTCAACACGGTCATGAGCGAGCTGCTCAAGCTTGTTAAGCATGATGATCATCGCCGCCGCGCCGCCGCCCACGAGCACTTTGCAAAGTTCTTTGCCGAGACGGACGTCGACTATTCGCGCTACACTCAGGACTGCATCCGGGTGCTCCTCGTCTCGTTCGCCGATAGCGACGAGGCAGTGGTCAAGAACGCTTGGACCGCGCTCAACGAACTGACGAAGCGCCTCAAGAAGGAGGAGATGGAGACGCTCGTGACCTCCACCCGACAGGTACTGCAGCAGGTTGGCGTCGCCGGCCACAACCTCCCTGGCTTTGCGCTCCCCAAGGGCATCAACGCCATCCTCCCAATCTTCCTGCAGGGTCTCATGTACGGCTCCCCCGAGCAGCGGACCCAGGCCGCCCTCGCAATCTCGGACATCATCGACCGGACCAGCGGCGAGTCGCTGCGCCCGTTCGTAACGCAGATCACGGGTCCGCTGATCCGTGTGGTCTCTGAGCGGTCCGTCGAGGTCAAGGCGGCCATCCTGCTGACGCTCAACGCGCTGCTGATCAAGATCCCGGCGTACCTGAAGCCGTTCCTGCCGCAGCTGCAGCGGACATTTGCAAAGAGCCTTGCGGACACGGGGAGCGAGGTTCTGCGGACAAGGGCGGCGAAGGCGCTCGGGACGCTCATCACGCTCACACCCAGGATCGACCCGCTCATCTCTGAGCTGGTGGCGGGCGCAAAGACGAGCGACCACGGCGTCAAGGATGCAATGTTTAAGGCGCTCTACGAGGTTGTTGGAAAGGCGGGAGCGAACATGGGGGAGGCGTCTAAGGCGGCTATATTGGCGCTAATTGAAGATGAGGTTGATGAGGATGACGGTATGCCCCCAACCCCCTTTTTTTTCATGGGTTTTTGATCATTGGTCGTGTGGTTGTGGTTATTACGTAGCGGGACTGACTCCCTTGTGTGTGTGTGGACAGACCAGATGGCGATTGCCGGTGCAAAACTTCTCGGCGTGTTGGTGAAGAATCTAGGCCCTGACGATGCGGCAAGAGTGATTCGGTATGTCCTTTTCCCTCATTCTCTCCTCCTCCTCGTCCTCTCATTCTCTCCTCTATACTCCCTTCCCCACGTTCCCCCCCCCACCCCACCCTCCTCACAACTCAAACCCAGGAAATGATATCGTTGTGCATATCCTAACGTCTGTCCGTCTGTGTCTCTAATTTTTTTTTCTTTTTGTGCCCAAACAGAAGCCGTGCTCTGAACCCTGCATTGACCAAAGCGTCCGTGCTTGGCCTCAACGCCGTCCTCCTCGAATCTCCAGAATCGCTCATACAGCTCGATGTCGACGCCACGCCCGGCCTGATCGTCCAGGGGACTTCAAACAGGAACGTAAGTCAAGTCACTCCCCTCTCCCTCTCTCCCTCATCCTCCTTCTCCTTCCTTCCTTTCTCTATCTCCCTCCAATCACGCACCTCCATCCTCCTCATCCACTTCTTCTTCCTCCTCCTCGTGATGTTACACCCGCCCCAACCACCCAACAAACTAACTAACCAACCAACCAACCACCTAACCTAATGGACTGACTGATTGATTGACGGCTGGCTGACCCGTGAGCAAAACAGCCCTTCGTATCTGACAATTGCGTCCTCGCGGCCGGAAAGTACCTCCTCTCTGAGCACACACCAAAAGGCTACGAGACCACAAAGCATCTCCTAGAGGCCCTATCCTCTGCCATCAAGGCGCCCACCAGCGGCTCCATGGACACAAAGCGCCTCTCACTAGTAGTTCTACGCACACTTGCGCGCACACACTTTGATGTTTGTCCCCCCCTCCCTGTCCCTGTCCCCTCTTTCCCCCTCCCCCACATACACCCTTGCCCCACTACCCTAACCCTTGCTAACACCTTCATACAGCTCATCCGCCCGCACCTACCCCTACTGGCACCCACAATTTTCGCCTGTGTGCGCGACGTGGTGATCCCCGTGAAGCTATCGGCGGAACAGGCCTTTATCGCGCTGTTCCAAGTTGTGGCGCAGGGCGACGCCGTCTTTGAAAAGTACGCTGCAACCCTGGAGGGGCCGAGCAAGCGCTCCATGGGCGACTACTTTAAGCGTGTGGCCGTCAAACTGGCGGCCGCGGAGAAGGAGAGGAACGAGGCGGGCGGGGCGGGGCTGGGACTGGGTAGCGATGACGAGGACATGAGGGAGATTATGGCGATTGGGAAGGTGGAGCTTGATGGCGGGTGGGAGGCGGATTAGATTTGGTGGAGAGGTAGGGTAGATAGATTTTGTTTTTTCTTTGTTTTTTTGTTTTTTGTACCTGGGGCAGCTAACTGAGGGTGGTATTCTCCTCTTTTTTTTTTTTTTTTTCTACTATGCTACTGATACTACTACTACTGTTGGATGGTTCAAAGGCGGTGGGTTTTCTTTCAAAAGTTTGGATTCTTGATGTTTGGCTTCCTCCTCTTTTCCTTATTGGTTTTTTAAAGTTCTTGGTTTAGTTTGTTTAAAAAAAAATCTTTAGGTTGGGGGAGTGTAGGTAGGATAGATAAGTACTACATATCTTCTTTTTCCTTTCTTTCTCCGTCTTTGGTAATGAAAAAATATGACGTGGGGGTCCAACTTTAAAAGAAGGTTTATTCCGTTTCTATTCCCTGCCTGTCAATGATCATTACTCTACTTTACAACCCCCCCTTCTACAAAGATCACTAAGAAGAAGAAAAGGAAAGAGAAGAAAAAAACCCAATCTATCTATCTATTATTCATTAATCCCCCCCAAGCTCGGGGGGGGAGACACAAAAGCAACTAACTACTCCTCAGCAGCAGACGCCGCCGCCGCCGCCGTCCTCACCGCCTCCACCCCCCTCTGTCCCGCCGCCCTCCCCACCCCGCCAACCGCGTACCGCCCCTCCGGCAGCCGTCTCCCCGCCTTGATGCTATCGAGAGCCCTACAAAAACCATCTCCATCAGCCCTTCCCTCTCTCTCTCTCTCTCAGGAAGAAATAAACTACTCACCAAGCAACACCCACAAACCTAACGGTACCCTTCCTCCTTGCCACCTCCCTCTGCAGCTTCCCCGCCGCGAGGGCGCCGCCGCCGCTGCAGCCCAGGACGACGTGCGTTGTTGTGCGCTGGGAGACGGTGGCGGCGATGCGGGCGCCGTGGGCGCAGAGGAGGCGCTTGAGCGTGTGGTCTGAGATGTGCGGCGTGGTGGGGCCCGAGATGTGGATTGTGAGTGGGGCGAATATCTGCGGTGGTGGTGGTAATTTGGTTGTTATTGGTGGTGGGGCCTTGGCTTTGGCACTGGTTGGAGAGGCCCCAGTAGTGGTGGTGATATTGGTACCAGCAGCGCTGACAATACCCAGGACTTTCTTCCCCACTTCTTCTCCTCCTTCTTTACGGCCTCTAGATTCCGGAGACCCAGCATTAGCTGCTGCCGCCGTACCCTCTCCCGTTGCTGCCGCCTTCACAGCAACATCACCAGCCCGCACCCCCTCCTCCTTCTCCTTCTTCTCCTTCTTCTCCTTCTTCTCCTTCTTCTTCTCCGCACCGGCGGCCGCCGCTGCTGCCTTCGCGCCCCCAAAATACTTCAGCAGCGTCGTCTGCTGCTGCTCTCCCCGTTTCCTGCCACTGCCGCTGCCAAACTGCTCTTGCAGCCTTACGGCCCGCGCCTTGTTGTACGCGGCGGGCTTCGACACGCCGTTCCCGACCTGGTGGCCGGTCGAGGTCGAGTTGTAGGTGCCCTTGTAGGCTGTGGGCTTCCTCGTCGGTGCCATCGTGTCGTGTGGTTGGTGGGAGCGAGTGAGATTACGGGTTTGGGTGTGTGGTGTGTGAATGGATGGATGGATGGATGGATGGAAATGAATGGAAATGAAATTGTCGCGTTTCAAGATACCATCACGTAGAGAGTAGCGTGTTCACGTGAGGGACAAGGAATGTAGCACACACACACACACAGGCGCTTCACCGGGGGGGTTGGTGGTGGTTGTGGTGGTCGGGGCAGAAGGGAGGGTTAGGGGTGGGTGCCTGTCTGTATGTATGTAGTAATAATATGACATGCATAGCATCTTGCTTGTGCAGCAGAAGCGCCCATGCCTCTGCCTCTGCCCATGCCTCTGCCTCTGCCTGCTGCTGTTTCTGCTGCTTCACTCCTTCTCACTCACTCGCTCGCTCAGTGCGTAGGGCTGCATATTTCCTCATACATGCATTCTCAGGGTTAGGTTTCTCTCCCTCTTCACTGTATCACGGCGGGCGATATATTATAGGGTAGAGCATAATCAACCCCATAAATGTAGTTGTTTCGCACCCCCCAAATAGCCTTGTCTTCCTGCCCATCAAACATCAGACAATTAACCCTTCGATCATCGTTCGGCATTCACATGCCATGCCTCCCTCCCCCCACTGGAGGATCCTTGCGCCACAGTATTAAAGAGTACAATGTATTTATTGACCCAGAGATTGCGCCGGCCGGGCACATACCGACGGTATGTCCCGGGCACGGTCGTACGCTGACTATGAGACGTGCCACCTACTTATATACTAACTTGTATCTGCGCGGTTATCGTTGGGGATATATTGTATTGCAGGGCAACTATGTAGAGCATGTAACTGGGCTGGGCTGGGCTGGGCTGGGTCTGACCCTTTTGATTCAAGTACGGTATCGGGAGGATTACGACTAGACAGTCAGTTTGTGAATTCGGGGTTTGTCATGATCAGATGCCGCCGATCATGATCAGGCTTCTGCAGACGTGCATTTCCTCTGGGACTATGTAGTGCTCTACGTACGTACGGCAGATCTGATCTCCTCCGGAGGGAAGGTACTGAGCTACTATACTTACCTACCCTACTTGTTAGCTAGCTAGAGAGGTAGGTTAAGTGATCATGATTGAGAGTACGATCCCATGTGCAACGCAGGGGAAGAAGGAAAAAGTGTTGTACCTTCCACGACGGGCCCCCCGTAACCCTAAAATAAAATAAAAAAAGATAAACAAATTTAAAAAAAACCAAACGCAAATGAAATGAAACGTGTAACCCATACCCCCCCCCCCCCCTTTCTCACCATATCACGATATTACTCCGATTCCATCTGCCCTACCACCACCACCACCACCACCAGCGCACCATCACCATCTGGGGGGGAGGGGAGAGAAAGGTTAACACGGACCTGCTTTTGGCCCCCCCTCGTACCATCACGCACCTAGATAGCTAGCTGAAGATACATCCCGCCGAGCACAAGTCGATTCGATTGGTGCTGACAAGTGACATGGAAGCAGTCCAATCTAAACTACCTAGCTAGGTACCCTCACAGCAATTTCCTTCCCTTCTGGCGCTGCTCCGGTGGGTAAGTGGGCGACGATAATGCCTTTCATTTTCTTCTTCCCACTCCTCCCCACCCATGCCCATCCATCCATCCCTATCTGCGCGCGCGCGTGTGGGTGCACGATACGATACGATGATATACGATACGATACGATAGTGCCACCGCCACCGGCATTGGTAGGGGGGGAGAGGGTTGAAACAAAGTAATACGTACGTGCACCGACAGCCCTTTCAAGAAAAACTACTGTAGCATCCGTATTGTTTATTATACTAGTAACGAATCTATTAATTAATTAGAAGAAGAAGAAAAGAAAAGAAAAGAAAAACGGTGGGCCCGTTTGTGTGTGGGGTTTGGTTCTTTGGTCTTGGGAGCTTAGGATTCGCGGGCTGCAGAAATTAGTTACGCACGTTGGTCCGCACTAGCTTGATACGTCCAACATTAACATTAACATTAGTTGAAGGGGTTGGGGGGAGGGGGAGAGGAGAGGAGAGAGCAGGAAACGCTTTCATCTACCAGACCTCACCTCATACCCAATCAATCAATCCAATCATCCCCCGTTTCCCTCCCCCATAATCATCACCGTCATTATCACCATATCACGATGATCCTCAGGCCAATTTACAGATATTCGAAAACTGTAACACCTACCCTTTCCTTCCCTTTTCCTCACCAACCCACAATCACAATCACAATCACAAGCCTAGCCACCCAGATTTCCCCCCCCCTCCACCTACAGCTCTAGATCTACCGTACGTACCCGTTCCTACCTATCCTCAAACCCCAAACCTCGCATCTAGAACCCCTCCAAACCAGGTCCATCCCAGCCCCTCCTTCCCTTGCAATTGCTACACCTCTCAAGCCACTTCCATTACTAACCAATTTCCCTCTCCTCTCTTCCTTTTACTAGATACGTGGTACCAAGGGAAATCCCCGGGCGGGGGGGCCTTCAATCTCCGCCCATCTTGACACATATTTTTTTCACCTTTCACCCCGTCTCATCCCGTCTGTCCGTGACAAATAACCCCCTTCTCCTGAAAGGGGGGGGGGGGGGGGGGGGTAATTGCGCTTGTGGACTTCTGCCGACGCGCGGGAACGGACCGAGATGTAGAGTAGATGCGCGGCTAGCTTCTGGATTGGCATACTAGTTAGAGAGGAAGGACCGGGGGGTGGGGGGGGGGGGATGGCATGTAGAGTCGGTGGACCATACGGGATCCTCGGGATCTGATCACTCAGGGTTAAGTCAAGTCGCGGAAATACGTATGATGTATGTATGTATCAGATCTACGTATGTCCATGTCCAGACTAGGCAGCCTTGCTGTTAGGCTACATGTAAGTACTCTCTACCTAGCGTGGGCATATGTCATGTACTACCTCCGTCTGAAGGTGAAAAAAAAAAAAAAAAAAAAAAAAGTGAAAAACACATCAATCGTGGTAATACATACATACAGAGGCTAAAACTTGCCCGTACGTATACATTCCACGGCTCAATTCCTCATTCACCGAAGGATACTACAAACCACCCCATCATCATCATCACCACCACCGTATACTCCACCAACTAGAGTAGAGCATGAGCTAGCTCGACTGTGGAACGATCCATCATCACAATCCTGAAACCCTCATTAGGCCCCGCGGCCTTTCAAGAGAGCTATCTGCACCTATCAAATAGTAGTCCTATGCCATGCACTCTTCCCCCAGATAGCTGTTAGCTAGCTGCATACATATAAACTAGAGTATCGAATCTGCGTGACTGATCATGACTGAAAAAAAATTAACCTCAGATCGGCCCCTCCCCCTTAGCTGCTGCAGGCTTCAAACGGGCAAATCGGGCCCTCACGGCTAGACCTCTCTAGGAGTTACGTTGTTCCGAATTTTTTAATACCCTCACCTGTACCACAGCGATCGATCACACGATATCACTCGGCCTCGCCGTACGTACGTTCGAGACACAACCTTTTCCATCATCTCAAAAAAGAGGACCGAGTTACACACATGATTACAGCCCTTCCCCCCCTCCACCCCCAAACCGAAAGAGATAGGGTAGAGAGGGGGGTGGAAAGTGTCCTTGTCATCATAATCACGTGCATGACCTATATAACACGTCAGGTTCAGGTTAAAAAAAGAGCGCGAGTGTAAAGAGAGGGCTCGGAAGAATATGCCCTTTTTAACCAGTTGGCCAGTGATCCGAGTCAACCAGCCGGTCAATGGTGTTTCGGATCCAGAGGAGGTAACGGTGGTCTTCCGACTGGTTGGTTGAATTGCATGGGGAGGGTAAAATATGTGATGGGGAGATAAAGTGAGAGAGTGTGACGGGGAGAGCGAGCGAGCGAGTGAGTGAGTGAGTGTGAGTGAGTGAGTGAAAAGAGTGAAAAGACTCTAGTAGGGGCGGCATTTCCCAGTTTGGAGAGTGTGCAGAATAGGCTAACAGATACGTATGTACTTATCTAGGCAAAGTAGAAGAGGGAGATGAAGTATGAAGTATGTAGTATGTATGTAGCATATATGTAGGTAGTGTAGACTACATGTAGTAGGCTACGAATATCGAATGTATGCGCTCGGATTTTTTCTGGGGAAACAACCTTTTGCTCTAGCTTACATACATTACATACATAGCTTTTTGATCTTGAGCTTCACACACCATGTACTCTACCCACAAGTGTGTACGGTATGGTATGGTATGGTATGCTCTCTTTCCCATTCCCTCACACCCTCACACCCTCACCATGGCCAGCAGCACCCGGGCAGACGGTGGAACTTACGCATGTAATGTGAGGTTAGAGACGAGACCTCGAACGGAGCTAAAGAAGAACTTGCAGTTTATGGTTTGCCTCGCTGCGATGCTAGATTTCCTGCGTGCGTTGCATGGAGGTCCCGTAGGGCTGACCCTCCCCTTCCCACCACTCCCCCCACCTCTCCACTTACAACCACCACAACCCAGATGATGCAGGTAGCAGCTAGTATCTATGTTGCTGCCATTGGGAAGGCTTGTTATCGAATCACTAAGTTAAGCTCCAAACCAAACCAAACCAAAACACCCTCCAGATCTCGGGGCGGCTGGGGGGGTGGTGTGGTGGTATGTTTGACATATCCGCTTTTTCCTGACTACTTTTTTTCTATTTCTATTTCTATTTCTTTTTTTCCTTTTTTTTTTTTATTCCCTCCTTTCTTTTCTTTTCCGTACCCTATATTATATACCTTGTATCCTGTAGGTAGGTAGGTTGCGGTTACCTTTTCCCTCAGTTCTCTCTCTCTCTTTTTTTTTTACCAGGTCAAGCCCGCTGGCTGCTGCACCGTTGTCTCTAGACGAGGTTCCTTCGGGGCCAATCAGCATCAGCAGGGTAGGGGGTGGCTGCGGTGCGGTGTGTGTGTGAGAGTAGGTGAGACATGGACAAGGGCGCCATGCAAGCGCTGCCTGCTTTCTGCGATTGTTTGCATGCCATGCCTGCCTTGCCCTTTCGACAACCGAAGAACAGCAATGCAGCCCTTTGAAGTAGCAGTAGTAGTAGTAGCAGTGGCAGTAGGCAGTAGTAGGCAGTAGTAGGCAGTAGTAGGCAGTAGTAACTCTGAAGTAGTGAGTCCCAGTGAATTGGGGCCTTGCTTGCTTGCTTCACTATGAACTATGGGGAAGGGACCACACATCGTATGCATTTTTTTTTTTTTTTTTTTACCTTTACCTTTTACTTACACTACCAGTGTAGACTAGACTTACGGGTAAGGTTACTCTGCATATTGATCACGTCGTGACAGCAGAGGTGGAAGTGCAAACAAGATGCCTGTTACATTTTTTTCCCTCCCCCCCAGCTTGGGAGTCACTCTCGAGAGGTATCATTTCCCGAGCCAGTTGCGGGATTTGCAGGGAAGGTCCCTTGCCATGCCTGGATACTTGACTCGACATGGCTATTGATGGAGGAGACAAAGACCATATCGATTGATCAACCCTAGACTCAACCTCATCATGCGGGCTGGGACGACACAGCAACAACAACGATTTTAGACTTCATCCGTCCGTCCCCATCCGACACTTTGGGGCTGGAGGTAAGGTAGGCAGTAGGCAGAGTCACTCTAAACTAAGAAATGGTTGCTTCTCGGTAGTTTCACAATAACCGTGCGTGAGCAGGTAAAAAAAAAAAAAAAAGAATAAACCTATCCAAAAAAAACCATGGGGTGCATAGCATTGGTAAGATTGCCCATCATCATCATCATATCAAACACCGCGATCCTCGAAGCCCAGTGCAAAACAAAACAAAGCAAGAAAGTGAGATTCAGTCACGCCGCCCCAATCCCCCCTTGCTTTGATACATACCATCATCGCCATATCAATGACGGTGTTCGTCAGAAATGCTATCCCACCTTTCTTTTTTTTTTTCCCTCGGCCCTCCTCCTCCACATCGTCGGCGTCCCCCCCCCTCCGCCCCCTCAGCTAGCTCATAGCTAGCAAGCTTTCTGCTGCATTTGGTGACTACTCCGGCAATTGGCGCGCTTGTTGATACACTGTTTAAGGGCTCGTATCAAAACCCCCTCCAAGAGCAATGTCGTCTCTAGCTCTATCTTACCCGTATATCTTTACCCCATTTGGCCGGTGAAGGCAAAGAAAAAAAAAACGTAAGGAGGGGCCAGGGGAGAGAGGGACGGCTTATTCATACGGGCTCGCTATCTTGTCCCGAGATGAAGGGTAATAATGATTGACTAGAGGGTAACTTGAAACGAGGGGAGACAGTTTAACCACCCTTACCAATCTAGCGCGCGCCGCACCGTTGCGCCTCAGCCATATTTAGAATAACCTGGGGTAAGATAGAGTAGCAGCAGCATCAGCGGCAGCAAGCAGCAGTGGTGGTGCAGTGGTGCAAAAAACAACAATGCTATGCTTGTCCTGGTCATCATGCCATACAGATTATTATGATCTTCCGTGCTTTTGCTGTGCTTTGCTTTGCTGGAGGGAGGGAGGGACAGGCATTGTTGGATCAAATCATTAATAATTTATGCTACTTTTAATAATCAGCTGAAAGAAATCATCAATTGAGACGACAACACACCCACCTCCGATGTGAACCGCCGGCCGCCGCGGCGGCTCTCAAATGTTTCATAAAAGGGGGACGCCTTCAAACAAGTTTTTTTTGAGATACGGTACTGTCTGAGATGGAACAACAAGAACTGTGGATAGGGTCTATAGGATACGCAAATCGCAAGGGATAATTGGGGGGGATTGAGGTGGAGAGGGGGGGGGGAGAGGAGTGTGACATGACCGGGGGGTGGGGGGTGATTAGGAGGGAGTCGACAACAGACACAACATTTTTTTTTGTTGTATGCTTATCTTGACAACGGCTGCGGCAACGTCACACTGAAAATTGAAATGCCCTCATATGACCACCGTAACACCTTCTCCCTCCCTTTCCCCCCCCTCGTAGTAAGCAAGCAGTTTGCCGGCTGGGCTGAATTGGTTTTGGGTGTTGCCTTGAGGCTAGGCTGGTTCTAACTTCTAATTGTACAACAGTAACAGCCGATCTATCTATTCTAGTGGTGCCCGGTTAGAAGTGGAGTGTATACTTATATTGCTAGGACCACGATGCCAATGATTTGTATATACCCTAGGTGATAGAGAGATAATTGTAAAGTGAAGGATTGTGAGAGAATGAATGATCCAAGAGATATGAAATTGAAGGTTCATGATATCTCCATATGCCCTGGTAAGGACCGTGACGGTTATACTCATCCGACATAAACAACAATTGTAGGACTAACTAGTCAATAGACTAGACAATGATTACGAAACCCGAAATGCAGTGTACCTCCCACGTTACGTTTCGGCTGTCCTTCTCCTTCGGCCCAGATCGGCCGGTCCGCCTCATTATACACTCTCGGTACTCTACCTACCACAAACGTGACAGGGAGGGAGGGAGAAAAAAAAAAAAAAAAGGGCAATCAAAAAATTTGGTTAGTTACCGATATAGTTGTAATTATCACCGGGCATTTATGCGAACCTCTCTCTGGTCTCATTGTGGGGGCGCTCGTCCATCGCAAACCTTCGTGGCGGTGTATGATTGGCCCCGCAGCCGTTGGGTTGGCCCATCCCATCCAAACCAGAACCAGATACCAGACAAAAAATAATGTGAAACCTGTTTTTTCATCCCCCTCTTCCACACACCTCCGCTCCTTTCTCTTCCCCCACTGGCCCGGGACCAGTTGTTATCTTACTCTATTCTAATTTGTTTGGGGGTAAGGGGAGGACCGGAGAACTCCATAGAGTAGTTTGTAGAGGACCTGGGTAGCCTTTTTGGAAGAGGTAAGAGACGTGTTTAGCGTATTGAATTGGGAAAGGAATAGGAAGAGGTTATTGGGCTAGGTTGCGAGCGAGAAAAAGAGAGGAAGAGGAAGAGGAAGATGTGTGAAAAGAAGAAAGGTGGGATCTGATCATCTGCCCTTTGGTACACGCGCAAGTTGGATAGGACACGTTCAATTCGTTGTTATGAAAAAACTACATCTGGGGGAAATGACACATAGTGCAGGTTCCCGTGTAGGTACATACATAGGTTTTGTTACTGTTTAACTGTTTGATGCACCTGAGCTGCTGCAAGGGGAATATATTGATGAAATTATTGATGTATGTATCTACAGAATAAACAGGCCCTAGACTCCTAGACCAAAAAAAAAAAAAAAGGAAAAAAAAAAAAAAAAAGGCACGGCACATTGGCAACATTGTGGTCATGTTCTTTATGAAAAATAATAGTAATTGAATTCGGCTTCTCGGTAAAAAGGCCTAGACTTGTACTTCTAGATCCGGGAAGATCCAATTTCGCCTCGATGGCGTTGAGGATGAGTTCTAGACAACAGCCCCCGGGGTTGGGTGTGTGGTTTGGGCGAGACCGTTTAAGAAGTCACCTCATCGATTTTCACTCGCTTTCTACAGCAAGATTTCCTGATGGCCACCACTGCGGATTTTCGCGTGGCAAAGACACCCATTGTTCGCTTCAGCAAACGAGGGTTCCTTGGTGAACCAATGGGCGTTGCGGTGAGAGCGTTACCGTAATTCATATCCTGTCGGGAGCTCGGCCAAACCCAGATAGATGGACGACTTTACCAGCACGAGCGGAACGGAAGCCTGGGGGGAGGTGGAGGGTAGGCTTGTTTCAGGATCTTTACCTTTTGCCACTGATTGGCCGATAAACCCTCTCAGATCACCGTATGGCAATTGATCCTCGTCATTTTTTTGTTGAGTGGGTGGGCAGGCCATAAAAATCGATGCGCTGGCAGACTTTGTGGTTTTGTCAACGTTCTTCTCTACGAATGCTCCAAATAGGGTAATATAATCGTGGTTCTAAGCGAGATAGGGAAGTGTGTGCTCTTTTTTTTTTTTTTCTTTCTACCTCTCTTTCATGGTTTGGTGGCCCCCCCCAATTACCAGCTGTACAATTTGGCTATCTCGATCTGATTTTCCTTGAACCACACAAAACACAAGGATTGGGATTTTCGGTCAGCGGGCGGCGATGGATGGATGCTTCTGTCTGAATATTGGGGAAGCAAAGAGCCTGGGGAAGTTTTCCATGCCAATTCTTTCCCTACCGCTTTTCCCTTCCCCAGTAGACCACCGCGGGCTCCCCGTCACGATCGAGCCGTGCGACTTAGGCAGCTTATCGCCGTTCGTGTTACAGCCGAGAGAGAAAATAATCGTCGAAAGCAGGCAGGACAGGCTCCTCTACTAACGTCAACAGACCTCAGTCACTCCTATTCAATACCCCAATCATACATATGTAGTTATCCCGTCGCGAGTATTCTCCCGGTTACTCAATTATCAAATGTATATCCTTTGTAGTAGTGTAAGTAGATACTCCAGCATAATTTAGTGGTGGTACATACCGTTTGGCGACGACGGCGGCTCCCTCTCCGTACCGTTCTTATCAAAGTTATCGGTTATTGCCTCGGATCCAAGGAATGGCAAAATTGATACGTTTCATACTCGTTCCTAGTCCTTCCAGGCTATGATATGACGATCGTGCATTCGAATCTCAGTACGAAAATACCTTCCTACACCCTCCCCCAAACCGCACAGCAATGCAAGGGTCAGGGCTTTTATTTTCATAAGTAGCTGCACATATATGACCTGACCCTTGGAGTTACTTGCACTGGTAACTGGTATCTCTAAAAAAAAATTTAAATAATTAATTTCTTTGCTACTGTAAAAAGATAAACAATCCAATGATGGTGGTGTTACCCTGGTCCCGTCGAAGGTAGGGTCGCACCCACCGGAACTCCAGTGGCTTCCCGCAACCTTGCAGCTCTCTAGGTAGCCCAGACGTCGAGATCAGCGTGAATGCATGCATACACATATGCAAGTGGCTTTTACGCACAGCGGGCTTGCGTGATGCAAACTGCAGCCCCGCTGCCTGCAGGGACCGTGCATAATACGTGTATCCAGTCGACACCAATAGATTTCGCAGGACACACCTATTTTTTTTTTGGAGCAGCTAAGTGGGAAGCGTGAGATCGGGTATGTGTGGGGAGAGGAGAGAGAAAGCTTCCTTGCTAGGTTATGGTCGCGGTTGTCAAGTCTTTCCCTCCATGTTGTGCAAACGGATTAATTGTGCGCAGACGAGTGTTCTTCCGGGCACACCGCCAAGTTACATAGCGATGGTCGTTACACACTGTTAGTTGTATTATGTAGATACTTAGATACGGTATCGAAATGGGATCCAACCTTGCAATATGTACATACATATAGAGTACCGGTACATGGTATCTAAAGTACCCACATACATGTAATTATCATGAGAGTAAAAAAAAAAAAAAAAAAAAAAAAAAAAAAAGTATAATTTTAAGGAAAAAGAATTGATTGCAAGGCATCAATTGATGGGTTTTCCTTGTCAAGCTAGCTAGCTCAAGGACTGTGGAACACAGCGGGAGGTTGCATGTCCTGTCACGCGTTTTTTTCTTTTTTCTTTCTTTCTTTTCTTTTTTTTTCTTATGAGCCGCGCCGAAAGAAAAAAAGGACCATTTTAGATCAGAAACGGCTCAACGCGGGGAAGTGGAAAAACAGATTATGGAAAAGATACAAAAAATTGAAACGAGCCGGAAAAAAGATTTCAGGAGTCCAAGCACATTTGGTATCGGGAACGGATAGAATACCCCCAGCTGAGAGCGTTACCCTAATCGCCAATAAGGATCTACTCATGCTACACGGCTGGGCGTGTGTATCTATGCCATAGATGTGAATATGGTGTGTGTGTGTGTGATGTTCCTCGCAACAACGTCCGCTGCAACCCCAGGAGAGAATCAACTCTGTTAGTATAATTCTCGCAGCTCGCCGCCGTTGTCCGCGGGGGCGGCAGAGAAATGGAAACGGATCAATAATAATAAATGTGGTGGAATCTATCTGCAGTGTTTAAGTAACCCGCCTTCAAAAAACGGAAAGAAAAACGGAAAGATATTGGTAGTCTTCCTTTGAAATACAGCTGCAAGTTTATACTGGCCCCGTTTACTCGAAGGTTACCGGTTGCAATCATGATACATCACTCGCCATCGGTCACTGTCACTGTCACGTGTGGCTTGCACATACTTACACCATACATCCATCACCACCACCATACACCATGGCCATACACACTTACACATAGCTCCTACATGTAACATAAGTCACGTCCTGCAGTGAATCTGTGCTTAGTGGCGGGAACTAAAAGGAAAATCGGCCACCGGAGATTTTCGGCTTACAGAGTAAACAAGGTTGCAGTACATGTTGCAGAGTGCTTTGACGAGAGACAATAAAAGAAGGTACGGAGAAGGGCTTACATGCTTCTCTTGCAGTCGTCCTCGGGAACGGAATAAAGGGTGGAAATAGAAGAACACACACACACACACATATACTGTACAAGGCCGCCGACAGAGCAGAGTGAACGGGAAATAACCAAGGAGGATGTGATAATCCGTTCCGTGCCTAGTCAGGCAAGGCACATCGGCAGGATGAGTGCAACGTGACGGAACGGAAGCAAGGCCTTTGTTCAAGTTTCCGATTGACCAAATGGAGGAAGAGTATGTATGTAGATGTAGGTTGAGGATCCGGGAGAGCTACGCGAGTATGCGTTTGGCATGAAATAGTATATCCGCGTGCGTTTGTTGGAGTCCCGCGTGGATCGTGTTTCGTCTCTCTTCTTTGATTGTTACATCTCAAGAACAAGTGCACGAGAAAATGTGACTTTCTTAGTGGACAGTATCTCTAGCTTGTCGTGGTTTTTTTTTTTTTTCCCTCCTCACACCCCCCCCTTCTTCTTCAGCTCGAGCTCCTAGCTCGAATTTTCTGAAGGGAATAGCAATCAAAGAACTAGAGAAATCTCAACCAGGTAGAAGAACAAGAAAAGAGGGACCTTCAAAGAGTATATAGAGGGTTAAATATGCCTACAGCCTCTATGCGTAGATGTAATACGAAAGCCACGAGTTGTATAGCAAGCAGTAGAGTGTTCTTCTGTCTGTCATCTTCTTGTTCCTCCTACATATCACTCACTAGCCACTACATACTATAGGGTGTTGAGTTCTTTCTTGACGATAGAAACTCTATCCCTAGCTAGCAGTCTCTCTCTCCCATTTGCGGTTGTGTTGTGCCTATCACATACGCAACACAAGCTCCACCGGCAGTAGCGAGAGAAGCACAGTGGCCCCCCTCCAACATCATTCTTACCCAAGCTCCTTGCTTTTTGCCGGCGCGTCCCCGATTTACTTTTTCCGTAAGTGAGTGTGTGTGATCCCTTCTTATTCCATCATACTCAGGCTGGATTGAGATGGGAGACTTCGATACTGGTACACCCATCGCGCTAGATGTCAATTCCCATACTCTAGAACAGCTTTATCAGAGCTATGAATGGCTTCTACTAAAAAGAAATACCTCTTACTGATGATTTACATGCCAGCCAGCCCTTCATCTTCATCTTCACCATCACCATCACCATCAAGTTAGGTAGCATCAATAGGAAGCAACATTACCGGAAGGGCAGCATAGTCCGGAACGCTTACCAACCGTGACCGCCCTCGATATCTATCTTAATCTTGCATCATCTGCCGTTGGCTCTGTCGTTATCCGCCCACCAAATCCTATCCGGTATACCCAATCATTGACGCCTCCATTATTATCCGATCACTCCAGTCGTAAGTCTCGTGTCTCACGCTGAAGCAAGCAATTCGCTTGTAGGACAGATCGATTTTCTGGTCACGTCAATTCACATCGCAGCAGCCAGGGGTGCGCCAAAGACCCACACAGACTGCGAATCGGCAAGAACCACGCGATAGACCTCTGAACTAAAATCAGACTTATCCCTTCCGTCTGTCGCGTGTCGTCGTGTCTTTGATTTGGTGAAGTACCAATACAGGAAGTAGAGCTACAGCAGAGACCAACCATTTCATATTTCTAGACTTCGATTCTTATTTTATTTTTCCCGGCGCATTTGTTCCTTACCGGCCATCTCCTGCTGCTGCTGCTCCTGCTGCTGCTGCTCATTCTGGCTTATTCTAGATCTAATACTGGTAAGAGTAAGTAGTAATTACGCTCGCTTGACCGAGCAATTTCTGAGATTTTCAAAGCTTCTTTTTTGATTTTTATAACAGTCTATGTTGGCAATGGAACCTTCATTTTTCCCCACGTTCATAAGTTTTTCCTTGGGACGTGGCTCCTTCCTCTCCCCACGCTCTCACTTTTATGATCCTTTCCCAAAAAAAAAAAAAAAAACCCCACCGCCAATGAGCGGAGTAACATTGCTTCCATTTTTATACATAGCTCCTCCTTGCCAACGCACACTCCACCGGTCTAAGGCCCTAACCAAATTCGTCACGCTACCAGCCTTTCTACCCTAACCCTGCATCAAATCCAAGATCCGTCAGGCTAACCAGATGCGTTGTAGCTGTCGCGCCTGCAGTCCTTTCTGCGCCAATTCTCACTCGAACCCCTGCACCCTTTTTTTTGTTGCGGGTGCCGAGCCAACCAATAGCAAGAGACCCCAGCAGCCTCCCAGTCAACCCTTTCCTCCGCCTGGTTCGTTCAGACTGGAGGGTGGCCCTCGCTCTCCGCAGGACCACTCACGACTCAAGAGGAGGAGGAGGGGTATCTGGGACTGGCGCTGCGCTGTGCTGGCCTGGGAAAGGAACCACCGACATTCTCGCTGAGAATTGATTGCCCTTATTTATTTTTCCTTCTTTTCTTTTTCCTTCTTCCGAAGGGGGTTCATTATTATTATTACGATTATCATTTGTGTGTTAATTGCTTGCCCCTTCCTTGGCCAAGGAGAGACGGGAAAGAAAGAAAGGAGGTGAAAAGCAAGAGATCGAGGTAAGAAGAGTGAAATAACGAGAGAAAGTTGTAACGAAAAGGCTACATACTTAGTGAGAGAGAGAGAGAGAGAGAGATAGATCTCTATCCTAAAAAAAAACGAGATATAGAGAGCGATTGAGAAAGCAGCTAGGAATTCCATCAAACTGGTAAGTACCCACTTTAGTTCCTTGGATTGACCAATGGGAATGCACTGGGTGAGCAAGTTGGATTAACTGTCCCGTTGACGGCGAAAGCTCTCTTCTCTCACTCGATTGCGCCGTCCCAACCCCCCCCCCCCCCCTCCCTCCCTCACACCCATATCCGTTCCCTTTCTCTTCCCCCGGCAAGTCCAAGTCGAAAGTCCCTCGCCAGAGTCTGAACGGTTTGACACCTCTCGCCGTAACCCCTGTTCGACCCGCCCAGCCTCCAATCCAGCCTCTCTATACCAGACTAGACGGCGGAGGCAGAAAAATAGAAACCATAGTAGAAAAAAAAGAAGACAGAAAAACCAGTGTACGTACATACATACCTGCCTCCTCCTTTTCCCTCTTCGCACCACCTCCATCCCATCAACTGTGCTGTGTGAGGGCAAGCAAGCAAGCAAAAAAAAAAAAAAAAAAAGACCTCCACTGACGGACCATCCATCATTGCTTGCTGCTTGCGCTACTTCCCTGCAAGTCGCCTCGACCCGCATCGTAAATTCTACATTTGCTCTTCCTCTTCTCGACTCTCTTCATTCACTCTCTCTCTTCGAGCTTTCCCCAGCCTCTCGAAGAACACTTTCCCCCCCATCACTCTCTACTCCTCCACACACCCCCTACCCTACCCTACACCCCCCCACCCCCCCTCCCCTCGCTCAACCTCTCCTGCTCGGTTCGTCGCGCAATTCCTTCCCTTCCCTTATTCCTCTTCCCTTCTCCTCCTCGCGCCTACCATACACGCCCTGCGTTTCCTTTGCATCATTAACGACCGGCCGATCTTGCAGCAAGGCGCAACTGGAGCTTCACGACATTTCATTTTAAGCCTCTCCCCCGATCCAAGACATTCTAGTCACAGTTGAAAAAAAACTGCTGCTGGAGTAAAAAGGATAAGGCTCAGTGCATCTCTTACGACCAACGAGAAATACGAACGAACGAAATTTACGAGGAGGCGCTATTCTGCAATTGCAACGACTTTCAATAATCAAAACAAAAAATCAAACACGTAAAGATAATCACGCCCCAAAATAGTCATCCAGCATTTACGAATTTGAAACGAAGCAAACGCCAAAAGTTTTATTCAAAAGTTGTTATCTTTTTCCCCACGAATATTCTTCCATCCAAAGCATTGCATTCCAACCCATCAGCGAGACAAAACTCTTCCCCTGGCATTCCCCAAGCCTAGAACTGTAGTATACGGCACTGTATAATACAGGCTATTCCAGCTTTCTTCATTCCCGGGCACAGGCATTGTCTTGAACTGCATTTGTGTTCCTCAGTATCAAAAAAGTTCTTCTCTCTCTTTGTCTTTCTGACGTTTTTCCTTGGCTGGTATTTTTTTGCCTCGTCCATTGATTCGTTTCTGCATCCATCTGCACTTTACCGAGCAACCTGTACTGCATCTCTGTGGTTGGTTGAGCATTCCCACCTGCATCCAAGCAACAGTCTCTCATCGTCGCGGCTACAGGACGAATCCCCATTACCTTTTGCTGCATCCACTGGGAGGATTAGCCGCTATACCAAATACTGGTGGAAGCCACACCGTTATTTTAACGGTTAATAAAGACATCGAGTCTGTTGGCTGAAATAAGCACAGAGCCCTCGTCTTTTGCTGTTTTTATATTCCTCGAAATTCCCTAAATCCGCCATCAAAAGGCAATCACCGGTCCAACCAACAAGCTGGAGCTACCTTCCCTCTCCTCGGTCCAGACTAGACCTCTCGACGTCTTTGCTGCTTGGAACGGCGGCGGGTTTAATAACCATTCTCACTACAAGTCGAGCATGTCCAACGATAAGCCACCATCAGCTCTATCTATTCCGCAATCTGTAACAAACTTGTCGAATAACTCCCCTCGCTCCCTGGGTACATCTATTCTTAACGGTCCCAATTCCGCCAACGGTTCTTCGTTAAGCAAGTTGAACACTCCTCCCGGAAATAACGGGCCACCTCAACAACACGCTCTCCCGAACCCCAATATCCCTTCCCCACAACAACAACATCCCCAGTCGTACGCTCCTCACGGCTCTCAGTTCTCATACGGAAACGACAACTCGGGATACATGCAGTCACAAAGTCAGCCACCATATATCGGCGTTGACTTCCACCAGCATCACCTTTCTCAGGGGCAGCCTCCTACACCGCAGACTGCTACATCCGGAAGCAACATGAACTTCCCTCCACAGCCTCCTGTACTTCAACCGAACTACAGCCAACCCCACCATAATGGCTTCCCACCATTCCCATTCTCTGGCCCTAATGGAGTCTCATCTCCTGCTGGGCAGCCCGGTGTTTCGGGGCCGATGGTGCATCCTACACAGCAGCTGTTGCCATTGCCACAAAACACCCAGCTAACACCCAGCCCATCACCACTGACTGCGGTATCTGCGGGGGGCCCTCAGACGCCTGCATCCGCTACTGCAGCTGGTGGGTTTGGTAACCAAACATTTGATACTACTGGTCAACACGCACCTCCTGGAATGAAACCCAGGGTCACTGCGACACTATGGGAGGATGAGGGTAGTTTATGCTTCCAAGTAGAGGCAAAGGGTGTATGCGTGGCGAGGCGAGAAGGTTTGTACTTCGTGCAACATCACTTTATCTAAAAGTTTTTTCCCCGCTAACGATTTTTCAAAACGACAAAAGATAATCATATGATAAATGGTACAAAGTTATTAAATGTGGCTGGAATGACCCGAGGAAGACGTGATGGAATCCTTAAAAGCGAGAAGGTCCGCCATGTAGTAAAGATTGGGCCAATGCACCTCAAGGGAGTATGGTAAGTAGTTGTTGCATCTAATCGTAGATTTATCAGATCTACGGTTAGACCGGTGAGGTTCGTTTAGGCTAATTTTCCATGTCTGCAGGATTCCATTTGACCGTGCATTGGACTTTGCGAACAAGGAGAAAATCACGGAATTGTTGTATCCCCTCTTTGTACACAACATTGGTGCTCTTCTCTACCACCCAGCAAATACCCACAGAACCCATGCGGTGGTGGCTGCTGCTGAGCGCCGCAAGCAGGATAACTTGCAGAACCAGATGCAACAACAGAGAAGGGGCCCATCAGAACTCATCTCCTCACCACACCCCCCTCCATTGCATCATCATCATGGTATTCAGGGCAGTATGCAGCAGCCTCACCACCTCGCTCCCCATAACCTGGCTCAAGGGCCTCATCAGATCAATAGCCGGCCCGGCATCGAGAGAAGCCTTTCATTTCCTACACCCCCTTCAAGTGCATCAAGTGTAATGGGTGGTGTTAACCCTGATGGGTCATTTTGGAATGGGGGGAACATGGTTCAAGGAGGTCCCGGTAGTCAGCCATTGGCTATTGACACTGTTATGAACAGTCGTTCCATGCCAACCACGCCGGCGACAACGCCTCCCGGTGCTGCTCTACAACAATTACAGTCATACCCACCACCACCACAATCTACTCTGTATAACTCAAATGGTTCAGGGATGCCTCAGAACAACCCTATTGCGCAGCAGAATATGCAGAGGTTTGGACAGCCATTGCCTCAGCCACCACAGTACATGAACCAGAACAGGGAAGCCAACAACATGGGACCGCCGCCTACAGCTCGTGGCCCCCCGGCATCGCTTTCTAGACCGTCATCGAGGCAGAATAACGCAGAGGAGGTACACCCCAAGGAAGAGGGCGGTGAGGAACAAAATGGGCTAGAACAGGGTGAACATGAGGACCAAAACCAGGGAGAGGAGGAGGCAGAACATGAAGCTGACCATGAGGAAGAATACACACACGATGCCAACTATCCTAGCGGACATCGTCCCGGGAACTACTACCCTCCGCTCAACGCAGATCATGCTCCTCATCTCTCCCCAGAGATCAACGGATCACCCAACCACGGTGGGCAAGCACCATCAACTCCGGTTCGATCATATGGTACTGCCAGCGGTGGTGTTCCCCGAACAATCGATGGCGGTTCTGGTGCCACCCCACGCACCGCCCCCACAGCGTCTCAGCAACAATGGGTTCACAACCCAACCGGGTACTCAACCCCGCCTAGGACTGCCACTAACGGTGGACGTCAGGCACCACCGCAGAGGAATCTGTATCAGTTGGTGAGTGGTGATGCCGCTGCCGACCAGCACAACGGATCAAACGGGGCTGGTGCTCCTGATAGTGGTTACCCGGGTCAAGGTCTAGGTGTTTCTATCCCTGCACAAACGCCCCAACAGCCGTATAGTGGGATGAATGGATCATCAACCCCGTCATCTAACAAGCGTATGCGAATGGAGGACGAGGATGAAAATGGTTCCCGTCCTTCGAGTCGGGGACATGACGAAAGGCCTGGTGCGGATTCCGAGGGGGGGTTGAAGAGGCGTAAGACGATTCGTGAAGGCTCTACACCTGTCATTGGCGGCGCAGGCTCTACATTCGACAGGAATCCTGATGGACGTCTTAACCGCACACGGTCGGCGGTGCAGCCGGCCCGGGCAGCGGGTAGGCGGTGATTTCTCTATAGACTATTTCTTTTTTTGTTTTAGCTTGCCCCCCCAAAATTCAGCAAGGATATATCAAATTTGGCATGCAGGAGTTGAGAGTCTATTCATTCGTGTTTGATTTTAGTTTTTTGATTTTTCCGGATTGATGGGATGGGTTGAATAATCCGGTGGGTCGGCTTTTGGTTTGGGGGTTCTTTCTGTTTTCCTTTGCAAAAAAAGATATGAAGTGACGCAGCGAATCCTTTTTTGTTCTTACAATAACCACACATGTCTGCGACGTATTTTCTTTTGGGTCATTATCTTTGTGAATCATTCTTAAGCTATATTCTCTAGGGGTCTTAAGTCTGCTTCCATCTGTTCATTTTTTACTTTACTTTTTGTGGATGCTTCTGTCTTATACCTGTGTTGCTAGTCTGGTTTTCCACGTTACATCCATGTTTTTTTTTTTTCGCCTTGAGTGTTCTCACGATTGTGCTTTTATCGTAACGGCCGTCACGACTTTTCTCCCTTTCTGGTTTGTGAGTGGATGGGGTAAAACTTTTATAGTGGTGGAAACCTTTTATCAAACTTTACCATACCTTTCCTCGTGTTTCTCATAGTTATTCTTTTTTCTTCTTCATTTGGGATTTGATTTATTTGTGAGTAACCTTAGGCAGGGGAGTGTTGGAATCCAAAAAAATTTGGCGGTCTCTACAACGATATCCTACAAGGCAATTTTCTGCTGTCTATTGCTTTTTGTACCTATTATTATTTACTCGGATTGATAGCTATCTGGCCTTTGATCACTTCGCTATCGGCAAAACAGCCATTGAAGCCTGCGAGGCGCGCGGAGTTGCAAAACAAACAATCCATCCATGTACGTGTCTTTCACTCAGATATTGTGAAAATGGGATAAGAACTTGGTCACTTCCGTATTTTTAATCTTTGATCTTTTGTTTCTATACAGGAGGACCACCCAATGTGATGCAATCTTCCTTGGATTGATCTTTCCTCCCCCTTACATCAGCTTTCGACTCTCTCTTCGTCTGCGTCCTGCATCTAGTAAAACGGACCGTCCCTACGTACTGTAGGCGGCGGGCCCAACACCACCACCAGCGCCAGTTTTTCCTGCTAGAAAGAGGGAGGAAAACACCAAAGCAAAGTGCGGGGAAGGTAAGGCAGGGGCTCATTGGCTGCCGCCATACGTGTGTTGGGTGATTACTCGGTTGGATTGGAACTTATGCGTGCATGAGTAGCGGTGCGGTGTCTCCGAGGTTCGTGCGTGCATATAAATGGGGGGGGGGGGTGGATACTGGAGGATCGATCTCTCTCCCTGACTTGCTGGCCCCCCCCCCCCCTCCCTTCAGATCAATTGGAGGGGCTCTCTGGACACCGCCACGCCGAGCGGAGGCACTGGCCACATCATGTACTCTACACGGTGTGCGGCAGGGGGGGAGGAGGAGGAGGAGGAGGAGGAGGAGCAGACAAACATTCATAGATGGTACCTATCCTCCCCATCTTCGTCTACATATGCAATGTTGCTTATTTTTCAGTGCCTTTTCTCTCCCTCTTTCGTTTGACTACCGCGCATAATGTAAGATCCGAGGGGCCGGGGGAGAGGAAGCAAGATGGTCGTGATAGTGAAGGTTATGGTATGTGTCCCGTCCACCCCCCCCAATGGTACCTAGGTCAATTGCAATTGCAGCCCCAGACTTTCAAACTCTCTAATCTGCTCACCGGAAATCCAATGGTGCATAAGATACCTGTCACGTCTATCACTGTCCATCGCGTTATGTACAACCAATGCCAATGTGGTGCTGCCAAAAGAAATGGGCCATGTTTTATATGCACTCCTTTCTTTTTTTATTATTTTTGCCCTTCTCCTCGTGGGGCTTGCCTTGTCCTATTATTACAAAATATCCACTGGAAAAAAGAGAAGACTACTGGAAGTGGTATGTACAAACCATATTGAAGAAAAGAAAGAAAAGAAAAGAAGAAAAAAACTCGTGGGGAGAAGAAGAAAAAAAAAGGGAATGTAGTGTTCCAGGTCCCAGGTTATCACACATTTCGTTGGCGAATTTAACCCATCGAGGTCGGATTTACTTTGTGCTTTTATCAAGCCGTTGATGCAGCAGGAGCGGCCTTAGTACAGATACTGGAAATTTCAGCGCAAAGACTTGTTATAAAAAAAAAAGGGAGGAATTATCTCGATACAATTCTGATCGATAGTAGTATTATTCCCGATACCATATTTCGCCTTGAAACCATCATATCATAATACGCCCAAGCCCAACTCAGCCACCACTGGGGAGAAAAAGACGCGAATAGAAAAACCCTCGGAGCATCATGAAGTAGAAAAAAAAAATCCCCTGACGCATACCCCCATCCTATTCACATGAAGAAAGAAAGAGAAAATAAGGAATATTCCGTAACCCACACCCCACCGACATGTATGAACTGAACACTCCGTACTCGCAATAATAACAAAGACACAATTATCCACATCTATCCTGGTTGCCCCACCCGTGTAAGTAGTTATGTGCAGTCAGTGTCCACAACACCTATCCCTTTCGCCTTGCCATCACGTGGCAGAATGGGCTCTAAATGAGAAGGAAATACGTAAAGAAAGGGAAGAAAAGAAATATGAGGAGTTAAAAAAACAAAGTAAGTAGTAAAAATATTCACACCAGCTTCCTAATGGTCAAGGAAACTAAGACGGAAAAAAAAAAAAAGAAGAAAAAAACATACAAGCCAACCACACCCCCTTCGCCAACATCCTCAGGTAATATGTTCAAGAAACGCAACGGGGATAATAAAAACAGACAAACGCCATAAATATGATACCAAAGATAGCCACCCAGTAACAAAGGAACCCCTCCTCAACCAGCCCCATAAAACATCACTTAACCTAAGGAGCAGAGACCCATTCAGTCCCGCGCTTGACGAACTTGTCTAACAGCAATGTGACATCGGCGAGGACGAAGCGGCAGATATAGAAACCGAAAAATTCCGCGGCGTGACGTTGACTTAATTCCAGACCGACCTTAACGGTCATGGGTATCTTCTTTTCAGAATTGTTGTCGTCATCTAGAACATTCAATCGGTCTATCATAGCGGTCAGAAAAACATGCACGTATAACAGGGATCACGTTGGTCAAGCCCGGGAATGAACTATCATATTATTAAAAAGTAACGTACCCAATATCTGAGCAGCATCGAAAAGCTTCGCCAGAGCGCCGATATAAGCTGCATGAGGTCCCCCAAATGTTACACCCTCTAAGTTCCTTACAGGCTGAGCTGCAATATCATTACCAGCCTTCGGTAGCCCTTTCGCAGCATAATTAAAGTCCCCTGCCAAATTGCTGGAACTCCCAAAGGAACTGAGAGCTGTGTTGGAGTTCTTTGTCCTCAGCTTCCTCAACGAAAAATAGCTCTTCCCGCCACTGATACCAGTGTTCTTGGTTATCATGTCTGAGTTCCCATTCTCTGGAATGGACCCGTCAGTGCCATACATAGCACGTGCACCAGATGGCCCAACATCGTTGCCGAGTTTTTTGGAGAGAATAGCCTGGACACGGTCAAGGACACCTTCGAGAGATTGCATCTCTTCATAGATGGCGTTAACATTGTCCTGATTTACAGTTGCAAGTTTCCCCAATGCAGCGCTGACAAGGTCGCAGCAAGAGATCTTGTCGTCTATAGCCTTGATCTTGACTCCCTTGATGAACCAGACCTCACGTGGCACAAAAACCCTCGCAGAAATGTATCCGCCTCTCGGATGCGCTACAGTTTGGTAAAGGCATCTCATCAACCAATACGGTTTGCTTAAAGCCTCCCCCGGACATGGTTCAAGTGGGACGGGCTGGCCCAGTGCTAAGTGGTCCGCGCTGCTCGGGGTAGCAGGCGAGTAAAGTTTGCCTTCAAACAGATGCATTCCCCCAGCCATTCCAGCAGTGGGTGGAAGTCCCATCGGCGTTCCTGGTACAATACTTGGAGTAGCTGGGGTAGCACTCCTGGGAAACGCTTTCCGAAGATTTGAGGTACTACTGGACGAGAATAACCCACCCCCAGAGTTTACAGGCGAGGATTCCTGATCTGGAGACGCTAAGGTGCGACTCTTCAAGCTCGCCGATGATTGGATTTGCCTAAGTGCACCTGGGAGGCCAGGGATCCTTGCTGTAAATCTGGATGGAGAAGCTGAACCTTCGTCGTCAGAAACAGTTTTACTTATAGTAACAGTGGAAGTGATTCCAGAGATAATCTTACCAGGAGCCTCTAAATTCGAGGGAGTTGGAGAGTGAAGGTTTCTTCCAGTATAGTTTCCGGCTGTTGCTGGTGTCGGTATTGGCCCATCCCTTAGTTCTGAAGAAGTACTCGGCCGTGAATGAATAGCTGCACCTGCGGTTTTGGGAGGGATATTTAAAGGTGGAGTGAGCGGGGGCGGTAATGACGAGTAATCCGTAGAAAGCTCTGAATCCACATTTGGTACAGACGGGGAAGGCCCACGGACTATAGTTGTGGGGATAGCACCATAAATTGATGAACCGTTTCCGGACGGCGATGTCTCGATTTTCAGAGGTTCTGATAATGCCGAGAGGCGGCGGGACCTAACACTAGAAGACTTTGAAACAGATAGACTAGGAATTGAAGCAATGTTAGGAATTGGAAGGCTGGGAACTGGTTCCGTTATTTCCCTCTTAGATGAAAAGGAGAGGGGAGCTGGAGCCAGCGGAAGATGTTCTACTGGTATAGATATAGGATATCTAGCCTTTGGAGATGATGGGCTTTGATGTTGGAGTATAGATTGCAATGGTGGTGTAGAGGGTGCCTCATCAACTGTAGATAGTGGAGTAGGAGCGTTAAGCATCTGTGCAGATCCAATAGAACTAGCCCATGTTGTTCCTGAATATCCACTGCTATCTGATTCTCGCACAGGAAGTGTTGAATCAGAATATGAAGCCCCCGATCCTCTAGGGAACGCTGTCCTTGAGTCTAAGTTGAATTCAAAATCATCCAGAGTGTACCCCCTCGTCACTTCCTCCAACATACGCTCATCCTCCGAGTCATCGTCATCGTCATCCCCATCGTCAAAGAAGTCTAACTCTGAGTGAGGCCGTCGCTCAACTAACCCCAACCGCTCTCTTTCCAACTTCCGTTCTTTCTCCCTAGCTATCTCCAATTCCATTTCCCGATCAACTTCTACATTTAGCCGCGGGCTCTTCATCATTAGCATTCCCTCATCCCGATCGTAGGTTGAATCCCGATCGTAGGCATAATCCACTTCGTAACCATCATAGGCAGCCTCTACGGCAGCGTCTAGCTGCGTATCAAAATCATCTTCAAACTCCCGCATCTGCCGCTCCCGCTCCCGCTCTAACCGCATCTCCCTCTCACTTTGCCGTCGTGGCTTCCTTCTCGTCCAACCTGGTGATGACTCTCCGGATACTGATCCTCCGGATTCATCGATTGTGTTCAACCAACTTGTCGAAACCTCACTTCCTTGCCGTGAATGCGTAGTATTTGACAAATTGCTCATATTTGACTGCCGGTGCGAAGAACGTCTAGACGAAATTGAGGAAGCATCAGAACCCGATCTCCGAATCCCATAATCCCGCTCCTTCTGCGGGGAAAATCTTGGTGAGAGTGCAGCAGCGCCAAATGTAAACGACTCCCGGTTGTTATGCTCTATATATGATCTTGTCATCACATCGCCATCACCCTCCATAAAATCTTCTCTCCTGGGTGATATTGGTGCGTATATCACTGGTGATAATTGCGGGGGAGGTATAAATTCGGCAGAGTGTCTACTGGACATGGATATTGGTTGCGGCGATACCGTCTCGTGAGGCATTGGTGGCATCAAGTTTTCTGAACCTAGATATAATGAATCCGTCCTTGGGGGTACAGGGGTATTATTGTGCGGCACACCATTCCCATAATGTCCTTTACCTAGGACAGGCGTCGCCGAAGCAGTAGAGATTATTATTGTTGACTCGCCATCGTCATCAATCGTGAAGAGACTTTCACGATCTGTATAGTCCTCTGTGAGCGGGCGCGCGGGGAGCTGTTTCTGTGTAGTTACGTTCCGTGGGGCGAGAGCTCTCAGTTCTTCGATACGTTGGGTATATGTTTGTTGCTAATCACACCTAAATTAGCTCCGTTTCAACACACCTCCCAGTACCTGGCAACCATAATGTTTCATGCAAGGCAAAAAGAACAAGGTTTATAATAAACATCGAAAATATCGCGGGGTTCAGGAACAGAGTCATCATAGCTGCTGCTGTGCGGCGGGGTGGGAGGCTTACTATAGCCTGCAATTTTCTCCTATCTTCCTCTCCTTCAGCTCTCCTCATCACCTGTTCCAGCAACACACAAGCATCCCCGTATGCCACCATTGCGCCCTCGTAATTCTCTGCATTGTCAAGAGTGACCGCCGTGTTGGCCTTCTGCAGAGCGGATGATAACATCGCCTTCTGACTAGGCGACCGGTGCTCTCTTGTTTTGGCCCTCGGCGACCCCCTTGTCCTTACAGAATCAGTGGGTGAAAATGTCGAGTTCTTCTGTGGTTCCTGCGCGAATGCGGGGAGAAGCGATGGACCCTCGCTACTGCTACTATGTTGCGCGCGAGTATTGTTGATCCCGTAGTAAGGAGCGGGGGACGAGGTAGCGATGGATAACTGCGCAGCGGGATTCGTGCGTCGAGGCCGCGGGGGCGACGATTTCCAGAACTGAGACCCTTCGGATGTTCCAGTCGATGGCGTAGTTATGGAAGAATTTGTTCCGGAATAGCTTAATGGAAAGGGGTTTGTTGCAGCAATAGCAGTGGCAGGGCCGGGGAGACGTCTTGCTGGAGAAAGCTGAGAAACCGCGTCGTTTGTGTGGGAGTGCAATTTTAATGCAGGGCGGAACCTAGATATCGGCGACGAATTGGATTGGGGAGCTGTGGGTGTGGACGAGGTTGAAGGTGTGTTATTAGTGGTGGTATTGGTAGTAGTGCTTGTGGTGGTAGGAGATGTCGCAATAAGATTTGCCTCGTTATCAAAGCTCCCGGAGATGCCAAAAAGATCAATGCTATGGCCCCTAATAGTACGCCCACTATCCGAGCTCTCTTCCTGAGCTGCTGAAGGTCTTTTCTCTCTTTCTGGCCTTGTAAAGTCGGGCGATAACACCGCGTGCAATGGAGCCGCTGTAGCGGACACCCCCTTCCCAGATGATGTTGACGATATTGATGCCGATGAGGTAGACCTATGGTGAGGAGGATGTGGGTGGTTAGGGTGGTTATTTTGAGCCGATGGCGGACGTTGGTATCCAACGCGAGATGCGGTAATAGCAGCAGCAGAAGCAGCAGCAGCAGTACTGGCAACGGCACCAGTGCGAGCTGGTGACGGTGACGGTGATGCTACTGCTGATGTCCCACTTGACCGCACCATCCCACCCAGCGGATTGTAGGTTGCTTTTTCTTAATTTTAGAGAAGGGAGGGGTAGGAAACCTCCGCTTCAGGGTGGTTGGAAGATATTTGGGGGAGGTTAGGCTGGCTGGTTGGCTGGGATGCAGTCTAACTGAACTTCGCACTTGTTTCCAGCAAATGAGGTGCTACTTTGAATTTGATAGGGAATTGTTGATTCAGAATGTGGGAGAAACAAAAAAAAAATGTGGATAATCTAGGCAGGACCAGGCACGAGGTGTCCAGTTGGGGGGAGGGTTGCCCCTGAAGGTAGGTAAGGTTAGCAACGAGGGATTGATTCAGCGGGTACGTACGGGGAGGGAGGGATACTCACTTTGGGGTTTTTTTTTCTCCCTTCCTTTGAGTGTAGGATTTTCCTGTTTTCCTTTTGTATGTCTGATGGATGTCTCTCTTACCCTTTTTTCTTTTTCTTCCACTGCTAATGGAGCCTTGAATTGTAAACCAGCCAGCCAGCGGGCTGTTGGAAGAGGGAGAAGGTCTCCCTCTTTCCTGCTATCACTCGGTACGTCCTAGTACTGATTGATTCAACAATGACTTCTTTCAACTATCTTTGACCGGTTTACAACCTCTTCAGCAGGAGGGATACAATGAAACGCTGAAGGGCGAAGGAATTCAGGATGCTCTATTAGTTAGCTTATGCTACTCCAGCAGTGATGAGTGACCAATCAGGATGTGAGTGAACAAGGCAGGTTTTCTTTTCTGTCGAGTGAAGGATCAACACACACGATATCGATTGGAGAAGGAAATCGAGGGTTTACGACACGGTAATGCGTATGTAATGTGTAAGGTATGGGTCAAGGTTCAAGCATAGGAGGAATTGACTTGTTAAGAGGAGGGGGGAAAGGTCCCACCCTGGTCACTCAAACTTGTGTGACGCCCAAGTAAATACCCAGAGAATGCGTGAGAGAAGAGAGGAAGGATACTCCCACTAGGTGGCTGTGGCTAAGAAAGAAACAATGGATAAGGTTTAGAAAAAATTTCTAGTAATCCTGGTGTGGGAAAATATAGATTATAGGACAAGTAGACATACATGTAACTACGAAAGACGCGAGGCCCTCTGCATTTCCTCTTACGATGTCTTCTTAATTGCTCTCCTCCTGCGAATAATACATATGATATCTGCATGCTCATTTACGGAATACACTTACGCTTACATGTACTTAGCGCTTATGGAGATGCAGGTACGTGCGTGTACATGGTGTTTGCACATATATGGTGCGTAGGATGTACGTACTAAGGAGTAGGTCCATGTACCCTAAAGTACTTACAGCTGTTTCCCATGCCCAGCCCCCTCTTCCCTGGCACTCTCACTGGCTTGTTACCCCTGAACTTCTCTCCGACGACGATGATCTAAGCCACCGTTCTTTGACGGGAGATCAGGCATCTTGTTTATGATCCTAGACCTCCCGCTGCATGTTGTACTTTTTCTGCCGCCAGAACTGGCACCCTTCGGCAGCTTCTAGCGCTCCAATGACAATAGAGAGCTATGGCGTACACATTCACCTACTTATATGTGCATAAGTATAGATAATGTTTTTGATGAACTAACCTTGGAGGAATTCGAATAGCAACGAGGACGGAACAAGAACATTGAAGCATCTGTTGCTACCCGCGAATAATAAACCCACTACCAGCTACTCTGGGCAAGGGTCGGTTTCGGTATTAACCCCTAGATACATAAGTATCCTAGTTCGATATCTAAAGCGCCATGCTACAGCAAGTACCAATATCATGTATATCTTATTTATTGTCCCCGCATTATCTAAAAAAAAAAAAATATACCGAGCAATGATGCCGAGAACAAATTAAGGTATAAAATCATTCATCAAGTCAACGAACCATCAAGAACAAGGTCCAGGGCATATGCTGACAAGAAAATAAAAGAGGCCGATTCGGAAAGGCTAGCTGCTTAGGGTTGTAGTGGGTAGTTGGTCTGTTCATTATTCATGTCTCGCCGAAATAGACGAGCCCACGGAAGGTTCGGCACAAACCCCATTTCTTCAAGAAACCGAGGCAAAGTATATGTACATACCTAGGAGGAAATGCGGCAGGTCTTTTGGCTTGTGGTAAATACGAGGGGGGTTGATTATATTCCTGGTTGGCCTAGGAGGTTGAATCTTGACATACTTAGGTGAGTACAGTACATACATGTGAGCCAACACCTTCCAACCCACTGGGTTCAAACAATCCGCAAAATGACGTGCGTGGAATCTACCTACTTCAGCCTCAAGATTTAAATCAACATTCCCAGGACCGATAAAATTCCCGTCCGGCGTTCTAGCCTTCAGTAAAATTCTTTGGGCAAACAGAAGACACCACAGGGGAAAAAGAAAAAAAGGGGTAAAGTACGTGTATGCAATAAGTATCCCTCCGACAAGCGACGTCACAGGTTTAGCGCCACAACTGTTTTCACACGATGCTTTCAGGTTCTTCCAATGTCACTGAGATTTTGATCCACAGGCACCACTACTTTTACACATATACCTACCCGTGGTTGGGAGACTCTTAGCACTTGGTTTAGATATGTTTAGGTCAGCTACGTTGCACTGCATATCATTTTCTAGGTGACCCGCCTACCTACTACATTTATGTAGGTACACCTGCGCCAACCGAGCCAATGCATGCAGGTGCATTAGCACTAAAATTTATGCATTTGTCGTCAAGGAATTATTCGTGCCAAGAACTCGCGCATCATGAGGTATCATTCGGTCATGTGGATTCACGTGGGCTACACAACACCCCAAACCATCTACAAAAATAGTAGGTTATGAAAATTTGAAGACACGAGGCATTGATTGCATGGTTGATAAACGCAATTCCACGCGCGCAATTATAGAGGCTAAGTATGAAGGTGGGAAGGTGCTAGCCTACCCGCTGGCGCAAGAATTCTAGAGAAAGTATCAAGAGAAGATAATTTCGCATTCCTGAGATCCTTTTGATCACCAAGGGGATTTAACTAAGGAAGGCAAAATGCGCGGACACAAACGAACGACGGATTAACCGCGCAGAGATAGGCACAGCGCTGAATATGCAACCAAAGGGATAACTTGACATCTATAACTTGTTTGGCGATAACACCTAACAGGGACGTGCATACGATTGACTCGTGATATGAGAAGGTTTCCAGCGCTCATCCCAAGGCCCTAGTGAATACATGTAGTGTGGGATTCATCGAGTGAGATATTATGAATAAATATTAGCCCAGGGCTAGGGCTATCAAGGCTCTGATTCAAGAGCCTCACTGCCAAGCACAACATGGTCCGTGCACCATAAATTTTCAACTTCAAAGAAGAAGAAAAAAAAGCTATTGCACGACTCGCGACGACACTTCCCCACCCTACGTTCACCAGCGACAAAACAATGGCAAAACGCACAATTGAAGACGTTGAGACCGAGGTGCTTCCTGTTGGAACCAGTCTCATCTCCAAGAAGAAAAAGAAGGATAAGAGCGAGAAGAAATCCAAGTCTAAGAAGGACGCTATTCCCGAGGCTGTCGTCGAAGATACCGCGCCAACACCTGAAGACAGGAAGGGAGAGACTGATGCCGTGAGTACTGAGTCAGAAAAGAAGGAAAAGAAGGATAAGAAAGAAAGGAAAGAAAAGAAGGACAAGAAAGAAAAGAGAAAGAAGGCGAAAAAGACCGAAGAGGCGGGTGAACCAACAGATGAACCGGAAGCCGATGCCCTAACTAAGGAGGTGGGGGAACCTCAAAAATTATCGAAAGAAGAGCGAAAAGCTGCAAAAAAGGCGGCAAAAGAAGCACGAAAAGCTATAGAATCAAACGGCACTTCTAATGGCGTTGAATCCTCGAAGAAAAAAGTTACGGAAGATAAATACAATGGTTCCACTGGAGCTCCGGTCGCAACCTCTGGGTACACCCAGAGTTCTGAGTTGTCGAGTCTTCCGAAGGCTACAGTTGACGAATACCTTAACAAACATTCCATTTTAATTAATGACCCACATTCATCCAACCTTCGCCCAATAACCTCGTTCTCCTACCTCCCTTCTCACACATTCGATTTCTCAGCTTTCTCAACACCCACTCCAATTCAGGCTGCTACATGGCCATACACGCTTTCTGGTTATGACTGTATTGGTGTTGCTGAGACAGGCTCCGGAAAGACGCTAGCATTTTCTGTTCCGGCAATTCGTCACATCGCCTCCTTGAAAACCTTAGTTAAGGGTTCAAAGGGTGTTAAAGTTGTAGTTGTGTCACCTACCAGAGAGCTGGCAATGCAGATTTATGAGACGATGGAGAAATTCTCAAAAGCCGCAAAGTTAACTGCTGTCTGTATTTACGGTGGTGTGCCAAAAGACGAGCAGAGGCAGAAATTAAAGCGTGCGGACATCATTGTAGCGACACCCGGGAGATTACAGGATCTCATCGATGAAGGGTGTGCAGACTTAAGCCAGGTCTCATACTTGGTCCTCGACGAGGCCGACAGGATGCTTGACAAAGGTTTTGAGGATGCAATCCGTAAAATCATCTCTGTCACACCTACCGCTTCTCGCCAAACTCTCATGTTCACAGCTACATGGCCAACATCTGTTCGTGAACTGGCAGCTACGTTCATGAAAAATCCTGTTAAGATTACAATCGGTGATCGCGACGATCTCCGTGCGAATATCCGTATCAAACAGACCGTTGAAGTTATTGACCAACGCGCCAAGGAGCAGCGTCTCCTCGCTCTTATCAGGCAACATCAGTCCGGTGCCATGAAAGATGACCGTATTCTTGTTTTTTGTCTATACAAGAAGGAGGCGACAAGAGTAGAAATGTTCCTTCGTAACCAGGGTGGTTTCAGAGTTGCTGGTATTCATGGCGATTTGAGTCAAGAGCAAAGAACTCGAGCGCTTGGACAGTTTAAAGATGGCAGTTGCCCGCTATTGATTGCGACTGATGTCGCAGCGAGAGGACTGGATATTCCAAAGGTGAAATTGGTTATCAATGTTACTTTCCCGTTGACAATCGAGGACTATGTTCATCGTATCGGACGGACTGGAAGGGCTGGAGCCGATGGGATGGCTTACACTTTCTTCACTGAGCACGATAAGGTAAATAATGGCTATCTTCAAGGATTTGCAAATTAATTTCTAACGTTTCGTCTAGGCACACTCAGGTGCTCTCGTTAACGTACTCAAGGCGGCGGGGCAGCCCGTGCCAGAGAGTTTGTTGAAGTTCGGAACTACAGTCAAGAAGAAGGAGCACTCTGCATATGGCGCCTTCTATAAAGAAACGGATGGGTAAGTAAAATTTGGTTCCATACCCAATTACCTGATTGGCTAATTAGTCTACAGTGCGAAAGCGGCGACAAAAATCAAGTTCGATGATTAATCTTGTTTGATACCCACAAATTTCTTGTAAGGACTGTTGGCAATTGTATGCTTAGATAAAGAAGTTCGGGGCTGCGGATAAATTGATAGAGTAAATTTTGGAATTATCAGACGTGATGAGAGATATGTGGGATTATGTATTGGGCCATAAGTACTTAATGGTGTGTAACATGAAGGTATACATTGCCTTACATGTGCCTATTAGAGTCTCCAATCTCAGAAACACATGCAGCTAGAACCTTCCGTTTTGATCCTATAAACCTATGAATCTAGCCGCACATATCATAGATTTGCACTTACTCACAATTTATCACTCGCATAATGAGGTTGTAAGATGTGGTGTGTCACGTGCCATGTAACACCCCGTTTCTCCAAAGATACGCTAGGATACTCGTACTTGAATCGATTTTATTATTTGGGCTACCCGGTCTAAGGGGTATCGGCATGTGGTACTGAGACATACTCATACGATCGAGCTTTACGATAAATTGGGTTTGTTAGGCTCTACATCACCGAATGATATATATCTTGGGTCTTGTCAGATTTTCTTCGGTTTCGGGTTTCTTTCCGGATGTTAACTGTAAGTTACATGTAGTTATGAATCCTGCCTTGCGTGCTATATGTAGTACCTAGATCAGCAGGAGGGGATTGAGACAAATCATAAATAGCATAGTTGAGTTCGATCGAACTGCTCCGGTTATTGTGATATGTGATATCCCCTAGGCGGGCAGGAGTTTGAGCGGGTGAAGATGCCGCTCGGGAACCCCACAGCTCAGTTGGGCCTTCGGAGATCTGGTTGATCTTCTTAAATCTTACTTTTATGGGCCTGGGGTTACGCATTAAGAACTACTACCGCAGAATCTCAGAAATAACGAATCTGGAATACCGCTTACCTATTGGTCAAGACGACTAAAAGTTACGCTTTGGCTTTGTCGGATTGAGGCTCAACAGGCATTTGACCAATCCGAAGTCTAAGATTCCAGTCCAGTTCGATTCGTTATTCCTGAGATTCTGCGGTATTACGTGGAGTGTGTGGATGGGCTGCTGCGGGGGTGCGCAGTGGCTCGTGTGACCACAGGCTCTCGTCCCGATTATGCCATTTCTCAAAGTATAAAGAGACCCAGGGGGTCGTGAACGCTTCGCGCTGGGCAGCTTCTTTGTGATCACAGAAAGACCATCAAACCCATAGAAAGACTTATCAAACCCCATAGAGATGCCTAGGCTAGATATCAGTAACTTCAACAAGGCGTGTGGGCTAGGTGGTGGTTTCATTATCTCATTTGGCCTGGTTTCTTTGGTTACTGAGAGTTTATATCTCTCCGAGTCATGTTAGTAATGTCAAAACCCCCCTGATACTTTTGACTGAGGATTCATATTCGAGTAGTTATTGCTTTAAGTGCAAGTGTCTTCTGGTCGAGATTAGTTGGGCTAGACCTGGCGGAACCCTGGATATACGTTGATAGTCCTCCTGGGGGCACCGAGGCCCTTACAAGAAACCTTACTAGATTGGTATTGGGCATACAACTGGTAATAGTTGGTGTTCAATTGCCGAGCAGATATATCGTTCACGAATGGAAATCCTTAGCTATGTTGCTAGGTAAGCCATTGGACTAAATTTGTGGATACTGGCTATAGCTAAGATTTAACTATTTTGACTTGGTTTAGTTCCAGTGTTGACCTTGATGTGGATCACAAGTAGTGTAATCATATGGTTATTTGTCCCAGAAATAACAATGGTATGTTACCTACCCACTTTGAACGCTTCATAAGCTTTGCTCATTAGTGTCTTTGCCAGATCGGAGCTCTTGCCGTAGCCGCCTGTATTGCGCCTACAGACCCCGTTCTTGCAAACTCAATAGTAAGGGCTCTTTCCTTCACCTAGAGAAATGATTTATAATGTGTTGTAGGTGAAAGGGAGATTTGCGGAGGAGTTCATTGCACCGCGCCTCCAAAACATCATTGTTGCCGAATCCGGAGCTAACGATGGCTTGGGATATCCATTCTTATTCTTGGCATTATATCTCATTGAGTATGGAGATAAGCCTTCAAGAGCGCTGGGCCTGTGGTTTAGTGAGACCATGCTTTATGTTATTGGTCTTAGCGTCGTGTATGGCATTTTTGTCGGGTGGTTGGGCTGAAAGATGTTGCGTTGGGCAATCAAGAAGTAAGTCATGCCTGTCAACTTGGCCAGTTGATTATATTTCAACGTTTCTAGTAAGATATTGTATATTCAGAGTGGGTTGGGGGGCGCGTCCCGCGTTTTGGGGGCGTTTTGGTTGTTTTAGATCTAACATCAAAGTTTAGGAAATGGGTCGGGCGAGAGCCATTTCTCATATTTGCTATTGCGCTAGCGGTAAGTTCTTTTAAAACTCCGTGATTGATTTATAGTAGAGAAACATAAAACTTATCAAATATAAAGTGTTTCATTGTCGGGACTTGCGGAATGGTTGGAAGTGATGATGTCCTTGCTTGTTTCGTGGCCGGAAACGTATTTAATCTTGAGTAAGTCTAGCCTGAAAAAAGACCTTCCTGTTAGCTTTAAAAGACTTTAACGGATAATTAGTGACTGGTACCGCCTCGAGACCAAAGACGATTTCCTTATACCCACTGTAGATCTTCTTTTAAACCTGGTTGCCTTTTTCTACTTTGGCCTCATAATTCCCTGGGGCACCTCCTTCAAAATGCCATCTCCATGCCGTTTCCCCGACTTGTCTGCATGGCTATCGTTATCCTTGCCCTGCGGCGTCTGCCAGCCGTTCTTTTAACATTCAAGCTCATCCCAGCGTTCGGACCTGGCGACAGGCTGTTTTGGCGGGATATTTCGGGCCTATTGGAGTCAGTGCGGTCTTCTATCTTACAGTACTGACCGAATATACGCACATATCTCAGGGAGACGGTGTTTCAGAGGATTTTGCGATAAGGTTGCGGGAGACGGCGACGTTAGTGGTATGGTTTATGGTAGTTTCGAGTGTTTTTGTGCACGGGCTTACGGTGCCGTTGATTATGGTTTGTACCCCCTTCCCTTTGGTACCTACAACTCCATTTTGACTCTAAGGCTTCCGCTCACGCTGGATAACAAACAGCTTGGACTTAGCATCGGAGAAAGGCTACCGGCTTTATACAGATATCTTTCGGGCCATAGAGGGTCAACAAGCTGTCAGGAGGATCTTCGTGAGGATGGCCTCCCTGTGCCGAATGAATTTCCCGGACATGGATCTTTGCCTATTGGTGATTAACCTTTAGAGTAGTTGAGAGTATAGCGAGAAGAGGACCAAAAGGGGTAGCAATTACTCCAGAATTTGCGTCTGTTCAACTAGCTCGTACGATCCTCATTATGTTTCGACCCTTCATAATGTTCATCGTGCTCTCAACAATGCTATTTGGAGAAAAGGGTGAAAAATGTTTTTTTGTTAGGTTTGTGACCGATAGTTTTCGTTTCTTGATATATCCAGGGGCTCCGTGTGGTCCTTTTGGGCTTGTGAGGGCTGTTACAATATACACTGTTATTTTATCACATCTAAGACCTGTCTATCCTGAGATTGCAGTGAATTAATTAGTGAATTAAACCAAATGCGCTGTAATCACAAAATATCACTCGGCCCACCATCACGACAGGTTGCGATGCAGGGTCCCTACTCCACACGGGACCCCCACATTGAAAAACAAACCGCATTTGTGGAACTGCACTTCTACACTCGAAACTCACCGTTCAGCCAAACATCCACCGACCAAAAGCCAAATATCCGAAGAGGACCCGGTGTTTTCTACACCGGTAGCGTAGATGTGCGGGGTGCCGAAGCAATTAACCATCTGTTACAGGTGGCGGCCCTCTTGCGCGGCGAGAGTATTGGTGTTGATGTTGCGGCACGATCGAACCGTATCAAGTCGGAGACTGCACGTCGAAACATTTGGGTTACCGGACAGGCACCTAAGTTCGTGTAACGTCCACCATGTACTTACTAAGTATGTGCTTGTAGCTTAATATTAAAGAACTTATTACTTTTGGTTAAAATTACTGGTTGTAGGGATCCTTTTTCTGGGTGGGTAAACAGCATTTCTCGAAATTGGTGCTTGGCCTAAAATCTCGCATTTTTGGAACGCAGCTTGATCATGTAATAGTCTTGCAGCACAGCGAACCCGAAGGAAGGTTAAAATAAGCTTTCAAGGCTTGTTTCATCTTTAACTACATGTACATGTATGTACTTACCTCGGTTTAGAGGGATGTACTGAAGTGTATTTGACCATCAGATCCACCCAACGATGGACATCTAGTCTTTCATTCATGAGGAAGTTATGTTCATGTTCTCTAAGCTCTCTAAGCACGTTTGGGGAATGTATATTCAGAGGCTTTGGGAGCTAGTGCGGAGGTAGGCAAACTTGGTGTGTGTCTCCATCAACAGCAGTGGACATACATCGCTATGCACGGACGGATGGTTCTTTCAATGTAACTGAGTATGTGGCAATAGAAGTTGGTTCTACCGTTGGCCTCAAGTCTCTGCCCGCCGTCTAGTAGCTTGGGCGTATGTTTGACTTGAGATTCTCGCGCAGTACCATGTCGCACATATACTTATTCGTCCTCGTTTTCCGTCCGTGTTGGGGACCCTACGTGACTACATGGTGTGTGTGTGTGTGTGTGTGTGTCTGAGTTCAGACTTTAGGTGTAAGTACACGAGTGTGGGCCAAGTTACACTTGGGCCCGTCAGTAAGACGGGTAGTGAACTCGCTACGTATTTCGAAACCATGAATCTTTAGCCTCTCCCTTCCCTTTCCCTTCGTCCCTTCCTCTTTATTCTTTATTCTTGATACAGCAATATAACGTGCATCATCATGGTGCATGGTTCTCTTTCTCCTCTTTCTATGTCTTAGCCTCTTAGGTACTTCAGCCGCAGACAACACGGGATTGACCATGAAAGCCATTGAATTACTATGCTAACGATAACCTGAATCGAAGGTGGCTTTTTTTTTCTTTCTTTCGGGGCGGTGGTCAATGCCGATACCGACGCCGACATCGACCAAGTCAGCCTCACAAGTAATCACTCGCCGTAACATACCGCAACATGCCAACTCTGCAGTCGGGAACACGTACATGTATGTAGGCCCTTACTCTAGTGAAATATCAGCGCGATCGAAGCAATTAATGAACACGGCATGTTACTCACTACTACATAGAGGCAGCACACGATCGATGCGAACTATACACCTTAATGCCTCTCTCCCCGAATACGAGTATGCATGCTAGTTACATGTATGTCAAGTAGAACATTCAGGAGAAAAATAAACGTCGTACAATACATGCAGGTATGCTACATGTAGTTTTTCATTAGCACGGACCCACTGTTTTATGTGTCTTCCCATGGCTGAAGATGAGAACTGGCCGCACAGCGATCACGACATGTCTCATCAATAGGCATGCTTCTCTAGACATGTATTGCTATTATTACATAACGTGTGGGTTGACCCCAAAAAACCAAAGGCGCAACGTAAATGATATGCTGCTAACTACAGTAGTGGCTGAAGGAATTCAGAACACATAATCTCGGGTTGAACACCCCCTATTCGCGCTGTGCCGTAATACGAGGGAATGACGCTCGAAAAAAATCGGCCTCACCCGGTTGAAATATTTTGTCGGACGAGCCTCCGTAGGGCTATATAGGTAGTGAGCAAATACTCCAGTCAAGCAACTAGGGCATATGGGGCTCAGCGAGCCTCTTGAGATCAGAATGAGGCAAGTTACAAGCTTTGGGGAGAAGGTAGGGGGGGGGGGGTATAAATAGCCTGTACTTTGAGATACCAGGCTGGATATGCGGCGTGATAGTGGCTCAGTTTTAGCGACATGTCATTTACTGCTACGCGAAAATGATGCCCTCTCTTCGGGAATCATGAGGTACGATAAAACGTCACTGTTGTTCTTTTAAAGTTTTGCTGATCGCATTATTATAATGAGTTTCTGTGCTCCGAAAAATGTCTGCGCGTTCGCATTCTTGGTGCTGCTGCTGCTGGAGGAAGTGGCGGGTTGAAGAGGGTTTGTGGTGTACCTCACCGGAACTGGGATCATGGGTATGAAATGGGTAGCATGTCGATCGCTCATTCGCATCTATTTAACTTTGAAATGCCTGCGAAATAATATGTGAAGGGTTTGTAGGGCTTAAGTTCGTCTCTTCCGAAATAAATAGTGGGTCAACTAACCATTTCTAGATCATTTATTACCTCTTCAAGGCACATCTTCTCATCTTCCATCAAACTTGAAGGGGTCTTGGCTAAAAATAGTACCCTACTCATGTGGCGTATGTCTACTAAGTACTATAGAGTACCTATTAACCATGCCGCCTACGCCCCAATCATACCTCATGCTACCGGCATCCTGCAGTTGGCCCTTATTATTTACCGGAGAGGAATAATACAATAGTCACATACAACTTCTGTCCGCCCCTCACAGCACCTGCACATGGAGGAATAGATTACCGGACCGCCTCACTCGGCCTGTAAAGCATTGTCATCTGCCCTGTTCATCTCTTTGTAGACCGTCTTTCCCTTTGATCCCACGTTTCCTTTACTTATCTTCCCACATTCTTGATCAACTGCATGTGAAATATATCCCTAGGTTTGGGAATCCTGAATTTTTTTTCCCCTGTTTTACTTTCTCTCTGCCCTTCTTCTACGAATCTTTATTTTCAAAAAGCAAAACCTTGCAACAACCATGAGATTGAATATCTTGCGGCGAGGTGAAGGGTTAGGAGGAAGGGGGAGGGAGAATGGGTTTAGAGGTGGTAGGGGAGGGACCTTCATGATATGTTTGTTATGGGGGGCTACTGCGCTGGGTATGAAGATCGATACAAGGCAACAACTGGACAGGAGAGAGCCAGAACCGCAGAGAGCACGAGTAACAGAGTGGGTTACTGTGACCTTGGAAGGTGGGTGGAGGGTAACGGAGTATTCAACGACGACAATTACGCCAACTGCTGCCAGTGCGGCGACAGCTATTGTCACGGTGACAAGTATTATCACGACTGGAACGACTGTAACGAATACTGTTACGACCACGGCGGCGCCGACAACGACGGCTACTACTACTGAATCAACCGCGCCAATAACGACTGCGGGAGCCTCTACTGCGCCAATTACCACTACTTCTGCTTCTACTTCTACTTCTCGGGTAATTGAAAGTACTGCTATAAATACGAATACAAGTACAAGTACAGACACAAACATATACACAAACACAAGCACAGCACCAACATCAACGTCACCAACATCATCAATATCATCAACAGTTTCAACATTGACAATTCCACCTTCAACAATTCCAACTTCAACAGATGCAGGGGCATCGGTATCAAAGCCTGAGGCAGTAGCAGTAGCAAGCGTAGAAACACCACAACCAAATAATAATAATGTGGTTGTAGTGACAGACATTGTCACCGGTGCCCCTCTGACTACCAGTACAGTCGTCGCAGTCGCACCAACCTCAACAAAATTGGTCGGCACTTGGGGCCAGGGCGGGCCTGTCCGGCGGCGCCAGGCTGCACAAGGGACTATAACCCTCACAGCAACCAGCTGGAACTGGCAAGATGGAGTAACGACATCCATAATCACCGAATATGCAGCCCTCACAGGTTTGGCCACCGGTCTTCAGGCTAGTATGGCGATACCTACTACGGTAACAACAACAATGATATCGACTCAGGTCAGCACATACACAACCCAGCAGACAGTAACAGCAACCGCAACGCCCTCCACATCTGCGGCAACAGCGTCGCCATCGGCACTTACAGTGGACGATACGCCTACTATTGGGGGCGCCAGCCCTAAAACACCAAATGTGGAGGTCATAGTTGGCGCATGCTTTGGCGCACTCGTAGGGTTTATCAGCATCTTTGTACTGGCATATCTCTGGGCCAAAAAAAGGCGAGATGAAAACCTCAGGAAAGAGTCTGTTGGATTCTCGAACGAAAGTTTCCTTAGGTCTAGTCCGGGAGCTGGCTTGGGCGTTAGAAGTAAGCCCCCCCGCACTCTCATATGAAATGCGCCATGTATCTAACACCTCTTGACTACTAGGAATGATTGGATCCCTCCGACGCGGGCCCTCAACCAGATACAATAATATCCCTAACGGCGAGTCGGTGCCTAACATGTCCCCCCTACCGGTCCCCCCGCACAGTCCTCCACCACAGCTCCCCCAGCTCCGAGTCATGCCGCCTTCAGGAGAGTTCAACTACGAATATACTTTCGGCTCCCCAGTCTCTTCGATCGGCGAAGCCCAGTTACACGCACTGACCTCTGGCGCAACCAGCCCGCCGGCTGTGGGAGAGAATCATCAGGATGAAATGTTTTTTGATCTACCACACCGAGAAAGTGAGCAGCCGCCATGGAGGTCACCTATGATGGATAGGGTGGTTGCAGAGACTGTGGTCAGCAGTGTGAGTGCACAGAGCGATGGGCCAGTACCATCATCATCAGTATCGGTATCTGTGTCAGGAACACAGAGCCCTACGAGGAAGCCGGTGCCAGTTACGGCGGAATATGTGGTCTCCCCTTGATCTGGAGGACACTATTGTACGATTTTGCTAGGGGTTTATTTATTTATTCATTTATTTTAGGCGCTGGGTAATAGATTTGGCATGGGCTTTTGGTTTCTCTTCTTACTGTAACTATATGGCGACGGTGTTTTATTCCCCTTTCCCTTATTGCTTGATTTGGGAGTTTTTTTTCCTGTTTCTTTCGTTTAGGATATCATGACATTAATCTTAGCAACATCTTTGCTCTTCATTTCTCTCCCTTTTTTGTATCTATCTACCATACCAATTCTCTAGCCGGCTCGATATAATATACCGTGCCACATTGTCTCTTTTACCATACTGTCGCCTGCCCCATCTTCCCCGCTCTCTCACTCGCTCATGCTCACCACAAAGACTGATCCGCGGAGGGGGGTAGAGGAGAGAGGAGGGGAAAGGGGGGGGGGGATTAAAAAATCTGCATACAAGGCAAGGGGTAGTGGTGTTTTGTGCGACTCCTTCTTGGGTGGAGGTTGGAGGTGTTTATCCGGTAGTTGGGACCAGGTTGCCGTTGTAACCGCCGTCATGGAATATCACTCGGCTGATTATGGGACAAGGCTTTTGGAAGCCTTGGCGGGGACATTTTTTTTTTTTTGTTTACATCAGTAATTGCATGCAGCCCTAAGGCTATGGCAATATCGCACCATTTAATCCCCAGAACGCCCCTCTAACCGCCGCCAACGAAAGGAAAGAAAGGAAAGTAACAAAGGAAAAGAACGTCGCCTTTCCGCTTCTGCTGCCGGAGCGGCTCACTATCTCGAAAGCCTCATCATTCATTGGCCCCAATTGAAAGAAATATACACTCGTCATCCTTCTCGCCTCTTTCTCTGCTAGTCCTTTTTGCTTCTTCACGTTTGAATCCTAGCCTACCATTCTTTCTAACTCTCATCCCTCCCTTCTTCCTTCCCTGTCTTCTTCGCCTGTCTCGCCTCTTCTTCTTCTGCTTTCTGTCCATTGGTTCCATATGGCGACCGCTTTCTCGATCCCTTCCTCTGTCCACAGCAGTGCTTTCACTGTGTTGTGGTTTAGCTTCTTGCTTCTCCTCTATTGTCATCAGGCGTTTTCAATGCATTGTCACGACAGGGGCTCAGCCTCCGGCGGGGAAGGGTAGCTGTCAGTAGATGGCTCTCTTGGCTTATAATGCTTGTGCTGGTCCTTAAAATACTGGAAGTACCACCTGGACTTTGGGTATGGGGACACATGGTAGAGTGGCAAAAGGGTATATCAGTTGCTGCCTTCGTGACAGAAACCCAGCGGACATGTACTCCTGTCTCTAAGCACTCGTGTAGAGGATAAAGGAATGGAATCAGTTATTGTATGAGTATTTAGTATATGGAGTAATATGTTTAGGCGAAGCCGGGCTCTCTGTGGCGGAGGTTTCACTTTGGGTGAGCGGAGATCACAGTAAATCACTCGGTCAATCAGCTGTTTAAGATATTGACTGACTGACTGATTGATTGATTGATACTTCATTAAGATGTTGACTGTAGCAGTGGAATAAACCCTTGTCGTGTCCAAATGCGGTACAGGAGGGGGTTTAGTAGCCCTTTAGTAGTAGTATCTGCCCTCTGGTAAAAAGAGACAGTAATAATATAATAAGCATGGTCCATGGAGACCCCGCCACAATTACTGCAGTTAGGATATACACACCTTCCAAGGCTCACACATGTATTTCCAGCCACATTGTTAGTTCATTGGTTCAGCGCCCCCAGGCCATATATAGAACGTATACCACGTCACTGTCTGGGGGAGTTGCCATTCCTATAAAAGTTTCACTCCAGTACCAGCAGTTCACACCTACCAACATCCAAGAACTAACATCCCCAAGGACAGTAAAGTGGTTGGGGCTAATATTTAGCGGTATTCGCTTAACGTGCCTATTATAGCTAGTGTCAAGCAGTGGGGAATTAGTTCTTGTCACTGTTTTAAATACGAGGTTCAGGCGCCATGATAGGTAGCATAGGTTTGTCAAACTAATTATTGTCTATGCAGCATGTCGAGTCTGATAATCGATGAATTAAACCAAGAAAAAAAAATGTCTAGTCTGTAGTATCACGTGGGTTAGGGTTGAACCTTTCTTTGTGGGCTCAAACTTGGTTTCAATCTCCGTACATGATATCAAAGATTGGATATGTTGTAGATAAAGAAGGAATCCATTCTTTGGATGAAATCTTTTCAACCCGCAGCACCATACCAGGAGGGTTGAAGTTTTGAGGTATTTTGTGGGTCATGACGAATTTGAGACATTGCAGTCTCATGCTAATAACTAATGGCTTTACTAAATACAAGTCGTCTCCGGCCTTCGGCCGGTCAGGAAAATGAAATCGCGTCCAAAAGTGACAGGTCATCTTGCTGAGTCATCCTAGCGAGTCATCACATGCTTAGTCATCCTGATAGAATGAGGATCCCCGCCTCCATCTCTCATGATATCCTCCACCTCCACCTCCACCTCACCTCCTATTCTGACACCTATGCTAACGTTTATTTAGACTCCTAGGACACGCCCAAATCACCGCCATGGACACGCCCAAATTGCCGCCTAGAATTCCGTAAATCGCCCTAAATATCGCCATAGACCCAAATCGGCCAGCAAATCGACGCCTAGGACGCCAAATCGCCATGGACTAAGCCGTCGACCAAATCGCCTAGGGCCTTAAATCGCCAATCGACGCCGTCGATAAATCGACGCCAAATCGACGTCGGCCCTTCAATCGCCGCCTACGACCAATCGGCCTTCGTCGACGCCAAATCGCCCTAGAATCGTCGGCCTTCGTCGGCCAAATCGCCTAGTCACCAAAAATCGCCTTAATCTTATATCTGCGCGAATCATCCTGGGGCTGTAGAAACTTCGATGTTCAGGCAGCGGGGACAATAACTAAACAATGAGGTTCTACATGAGGACGGCGCGAGACGAGGCGGCGAGGAAAACTTAGCAAAGCAGTGGGCAGAGTCGAATAATGTCGCGTCTGAAGTGATGTGAGCGGAGATACCAGTAGAAAGAACGCGACGGTCGTGGACTAAGACTATAAATTAGCGAGAGACTATGGTAAAAAGGCGAGCAATGTGAGGGCGAGGATGACTAAAGGTAGTGGCGTGTTCTATTAGGAGCGAGGCAAGTAACAACTAAAGAAACTAGAGCGTAGAGTTGATAACAGGAAGGTTAGCGTAGGAAAGGAAAGAAGAAGAAAAACAAAGGAAGGTTAAGTAACCGACTATATATACAACTCTAATCACTGTCAGGGATGACTTTCATCCATATATGAGCCATAGAAACAGAAATCCTAGACCGAGGCCGATTCCACAATATCCTTTCCTCCATGATGGCTCGTAGTGCGCCGTGATATCCGAGAACGAGCAGAAACTTCGAACGGCTTCGAAACTAGGCGAGGAGACGGAAACTAGGGAATGAGCAGAAACTTCTGGGAACGAACTGAGTTTCTATTGGAGGTTGTGCGGGTTGATAAGGTTGCGCGGGTTGATAAGGGATCGATGGAAGGTTGCGCGAGTTGATAAGGTTGCGCGGGTTGATAAGGGATCGATGGAAGGTTGCGCGAGTTGATAAGGGATCGATGGAAGGTTGTGCGAGTTGATAAGGGTTGTGCGAATGGAAGATTATGCAGGCGGATGGATGGATTGTTAGGTAGGGTTACTCGCTTGAGTCGCTAATAAAAGATGCTAGATTACTTTTCTCTTTCCAACATACTATACAATCTTTAGTTTCTGATACAATCAATTGGTCTTCTTTTGGTCTGTTTTGGGTGTTGTTTTGGGTGTTGCTTTGGGTGTCGTCTCCTCCTATCCTCGCATTCTCACTAACCATATAACAACCTGAACAATAGCTACTACCAAAATGCCTCCTCACGATCCCAACCCAAAACACATCCTTTCCGATCTTATAAAAAATTAATTGAGGAGATTGCTGTCTATATAGCAAGCAAGCCATCCCTGCTACAAAATATCAAGGAAAATGATATTATTCCCCTAGTCAATTGTATCAAGCGACAGTTTCCTGATATTGCAGATGCGAACTATGAACTCGATGGAGTTAACAATTGCATATTCAATGACCTTGCTGCCTTTCTTAATCACTCCAAACAAATCAATTCACCGACTAAGCGTTCCGATTTGAGAGCAGCGATGCAAGCGAGAAAGAGGAGAAGCGAGAGGATTAAGATGATCAAGTCTTTATTTGTCAAAGATTTGTAATCTCAGGAGGGCGATAATAGGAGAGAACAATACCTTCAAAGATTTACGATGAAGGAAGTAAACAGACTTCAGGTACCTTATCCACCTGTTAATCATTGGGTTTATGAATCCGATGCCATACACGACACATGGTACAATTGTCTACAACTAGGGAAACCTAAAGACAAAAGACTCAAAATCCCTCCGATGATGTATTTGGACTCTAAGCAACTACAATTAGATATCTCCGAGGAGGACAACATTATCTTTATCGATTCCAAAACAGGAGAGATTATTGGGTTAGTTGCTAGAGATTGGATGCCTGAAGGCAGGGAAGAGACATTGGATTGGGTCAATGGAGTTATTATCAAGGAATCTTGAGATTAGGAAATCTGTTCGAGTAAGTACTATTGCTTACGATGCGTATTTTTGTACTAATCTATTGTTAGGCGAGGATACTGGAAAAGCTTTGTCAAATGGGGTCTTTCATTTGGATCGAAGTAAATCTAAATTCGATTGAGTCAAAAATATCACATCCAGGAAAAACCGAAAGGAAGAGTTTGAACATTTAGGCAGTTATATCTTTGCCCTCCTATGGAATATGTGTCAGGGAAGGTTGCCGAATGAAATCATTGAGGATATTAGGGGTTTTTGTGATTCTACTTGGATTCCGAGTATGAATTATGCAGCTAAAAGCAGACCTTCTCAATCCTTTGGGAATTATATTGTCCGCGTACAGGAGGAGGATATTGAGTTTGATTGTGTTCCGATGGCACCCCCTTCTGGATTCATGGCATATAATTATGCAAGGTATGAGTCCGATCCCGAGTATATATATTTTGGACGATTCTTAACTAAAGTATAGAGTGCATGTAATGAGAAGTGTCCCCATAAGTATGCTTTGTTCTGGACTACTGCTAGAACATATAGTACCGATGAGAGTGGACACTTCTTCATTGCCGATTATGGAATCAGAATCCGACAATCAGCAAATTCAGTTGTAGTTTGGAAGCCGACAGACTATCATGGTACTACTTTATCAGTTAAAGGCCCATATGATGAATCCGATTCACATCAAATTGGTATGAGTATTGTGACTCCTATCCGATTGGTTAAATTGTGGGAAAAATATCAACAGGATAAAATTACTGCCGAGAATGTTGAAACTATTTTGATTGAGTCTGATGAAGAGGAGGGGGAGGATTGCTAGATTATATGATAAATTGTTTTTCTTTATTATTATATTTCTTTATACTTTTGATCTCCACTCTTGTATTGCTTACCGATTGTCATTTTTGTTGTATTGTTTGCCGATAGTTATTTCTTTATATTGTTTGCCGATAATTATCTATTACGCTTACCGATAGTTACAAAAATATATTTAGAAATGAAGAATAATAATTTCTATAATAATAAATCTCAGTATACAATATTTTTCACCTTCTTTGTTTCTCGATGACAGTACCCGATATATCCCTGCTTTAATAGACACCTAATATTATCTCTATTTCTAACTAAACACTTTATATAATTGACCATGAAATACAGGAGTCCTAAGATCAATAATGTTTCTATCGAAATGTCAAACCTCGACAATTATTAAATGTTGTTGAAGATGCTTAATCGTAAAAGGAATTGTCTTCTCTCAGATCGCCCAAGAAAGAATATTTGGGTTGAAACTCAAATACGATTCTTGGGAGACAGAAAATAGTTGTATCTCGTCGAATAGTCTCTGTAATAGATATCAATTCAACTTTAATAAACCTCTCATGTAACTCTTTAATAACAACTCGTGAATTTTTGACCAAGCCATTCTCTAAGAATAGATTTCGCATTATAGAACAAACACACCCGACCTTCAAAACTAAACTGTGTGCAAGACACCAGGCTCCTTCAACATAGATAGAAATCAAGAATTTCTCAGAGAACATTACTTGTCAAGATGTGAAACTGAGGTCTTCTTTCGATACAATCGCGCTGTAGTAGGTCCCTTTCTGTATTATATAATATTAGTCAATCATAGTTTTTAATATAAGCAGAAACAAATATACATACCCTCCATTGTCGGAAATCTTTCAAGAATCGCATGATTAAATTGGTCTACATTGATATTTAAAGGGCTAAGGAAAGCATGATGGGAAACAATTGCTGGATCTTGCAATACTTCTGTGTTACGGGGCGACGCGGAGACTATATCTAAACTAGCCAAGGTTCACAACCGAGACGAAGACGAGACGAGACGGCGAGGCGAGGCGGCAGGGACGAGGGACTTAACCGGGGTAGTGGGACCTTGAGTGGAGATGGCGGTCTTGAGCGAAGTGATGAAGCGAAGATACCAGTAGAGGACACGTCTGCAGATCGTACATGAACGAGGACTATGGCTAAGCGAGAACGAAGTACTGTTAAGACGAAGATAACTAAGAGTGATGACGTATTATATTCAGAAGAACGGAACAAGTAACGACTAAAGAAACTAGAGACGTAGAGTTGATAACAGGAAGGTTGCGTAGGAAAGGAAAGAAGAGAAAGAGACAAAGGAAAGACTCGTAGCCGACTATATATACAGTTCCCAATCCCTGTCCAGGGATGACTCATAACCCGTGTAACGGAAACCCTTAGAAACCCAAAGAGAAAACCCGAACCCTAGACCCAGTTCCATAGTATCCTTTCCTCCGCAGTAGCTCGTGGTACGCCGTGATATTCTGGAGGAAATAGGAAGTCCATTGCCTCCTCGATTGAGTCTAATGGTTCAATTAAATCCAGATTAACAAATGATTCATTGTATTCTTGACAGCCATCCCCAATTTGATCCACCCACTCGGCATATTCTAAATCAGAAGCATTTCTTATAGGTGTATCTAGTCGTAGGATTTGAAATTGTTGCCAAAGATAGGACGATCGTATGGATGCTTCAAGTGTAGCTGTTGGTCCTGCAGACTTTACTACTGGTGCTACCTGTCGAAAGTCACCTAGGCCAAGGAATACCTTGCCACCAAAGGGTTTGTCGTTGGCAAGCACAAGTTGCAAGAACTCATCTGCACATTCAATCGCTGCTTTGTTGGCCATGGGCATCTCCTCCCATATAATTAAGCTTGACTGTGATAATAATCTGGCCCGATCTGACCTGATGCTTAAGGTAGATTGTAGTTCCATATTATTCTAGTACCACTATGTTAGTTATCGTAACAACTAAAATACTAAAATAAGTTAACTTTACCTCAACGACAGGAATTCCAAATGCAGAGTGTGCTGTTCGACCCCTCTCATATAGAGTAACACTTAAGGCAGTTGAACCAGTAATTACGACAATATCCCCTTGTCCCCTTAAGTAATTTACAATCGTGTTAACAACATATGTTTTCCCCCGACCAGCCTTCCCATCCAAAAAGAAACATGTATGGTCAGGAACCTCTCCGATAAAGATCTTATCAATAGTATTAATTATAGTATCAAAGATCTCTAGCTGTTCGGGTAGTAACTTTTCCCGAGATGCTGTTGCCCTCTCAGTAAGCTCTATTCTATAATGGTCAAATGCAAGTGTCTCCATAGATATTTCATCGGACAGATTTTGAGGTTGAGGCAGACCAAAATCTGCCAGACTACTACCTTGAGAGGCAAGATATCTTGCAATTTCCTCCAAACATTTGTTGATAACCATTATCGGGGAATCATATTGGTCAAGAAAATCTGCTAACAGAGCCTCCTGATATTCCTCGAACAATTCTATTGCTGTAACTGGAATATTCACAAGGAGGTGTGCAAGAAGAATAAATAGTTGATTAGGGCTGCAAAAGGTTTGAACTGCCTCTAGCATAATCTCTCTACCTTCTGACTGGTTCTCGAAAAGACCTAATGCTGCTGCTGCCTCTTGAAATGTTGCATAAGTAACTCCATTGACAATTTTGAGGTCCTCGAAAGTATAAACTGCTCTATGTAATAGGAGGGCTTGGAGGTAGAATAATTCTCCAGTTCTGGGAGATACTGTATCGATTCGGGCTATTGCTTCATTCCTTCTCCTAGATCTGACAATGAATTGTGGATAACTGTTGCAAACTTCTTCTAGGAAATCGGTATTCTTGAGGGTAGTTGAAGACCTTGAGTAAAGAATCCACTTCTCGTAGTATTGAATATATGTCAAATCCTGAAATAACGATCTCAGAGAAATATTTAAGCAATGTAGATGCTGTAGACTCTCCACCATTCTTTCGATACATCTGATGCATGTTTCTTCCAGGAAGGTGAACTGTAAGAGATTTGACTGCAGGCGATCGATCTGTTAGGTGATATTGTAGGATCCTCCATGCTGCCTCCGAGGTAGACAAATATCTTGCATTAATATAATCAGTGATTTCGTCAACCTCTTCTTGTCCCTCTGCAGTGAAAGAGAATATTGTTCGATCTGGCCCTTTAAATAGATATTTATGCAGATACATAAAAATGTTAACAGTAAAACATACATCCACATTTACATGACATTCTAGTAACTTGGTAAGGAATGGCATATACGATGCTATCCACCTATCCTCTTCTTTCCTCCTTCTATATTGTACCCGACCATATTGATTAAGCTCTGTAGTTTCTCTAATAGCTTGTGGATATCCCCAAACACAGGATCCATTTTTGTTGCATCGACTGTTGGCATAATTTAAATGGGTTTGAGGGTGTTGGTTGAATCGTAGGACTAATTCTCGCAGTACAGGATCTTCTTCTTCTGTTGGTACCTCGGCAGATATTATTGAATCTATTGCTGAGAAAGGTAGCTCAGGATGTACTTAATATATATTAGTATCAGCTTCAAATAGGAATATATTGAATCGTACCTTAATTACAATATGGGCATGGGGTAATCCCCTCTTTTGAAATTCAATTACCCGAACAATGTAAACTATTGTTCCTAGATGGCTTCTAATTTTGGCAATGGCATTCTCTAGCCTTGCTTTAAATACCCGACAAACAATAACTGGTATATCTGAAGCTGTCTGTCCAGGATTCAGTCGTGATTTAAAAGATTAATAAAGAAGATAGTCGACAGAGAAAGCGAAGAGAATCGAACTTCAAGAGCGTCTTTTTGTTCGGAAGATGGAAGAGGAAGGAGAAGGGTCGAGTCGTGTTTCTCATACCGCTCTGCATCTTAAACCTGATCTTGTTCTGTATATATTATTCTCTCGTATCGGTCTTCATCGGTATTTGAACAAGAGTAAACCACAAGGCTGAACTATGGTGGCGAGGTAGTGGGCTCTGAGGGGCAGAACTTGGGGACGAAGGCGAAGAAATTTGAGTCTGAGTCTGTGGAGGTAACGTAAGAGCAACCAAGAAGACTATGGCTAGAGAGAGAATATATTCTAGGCGAGAGAAGACTAAAGACGCCTAAGATGACAGGAAGGTTGCGTGAAGAAGAAAGGAGAAGAGAAGTCCTCTGAGGGAACAGGCTATATATAAGCCGCTGACTCATCCCATAGAAACCTGTAGAACTCCAAGGAAATCCATCATTACAAATACCTGCATGCCGTTGACTCATAGAACCCTGCAACTGAAACCCATAAACGTAAGAGAAAACCCTGACTAATCCTTTTCCATAACCGTCTTCGATATCGTGTCACGCCGTGATAGATATTAGGTCCTCCGGTGCCTAAGTCCTCTTAGAACTTACGTGGTAGCGTTCGTGAAGTCTTTCACTAATTCGGGAGTTGTCCAAGTCATCCCAAGGTTGCCATGAAGGTTAAATGTCATACCCGATGTATCGGACGAATCTCTAGTCGTCCCTCTTCGTTATGCGAGTCTAGGATCGATCGACCTCCCATTCCTGTTCTCCTTCTATCTCAACAGGTGGTGGCGGAGGCTGTAGTTGTCCAGGGGCGCGTGGGCATGAGACAGTGATCGTGGAAGGGGGTGGACTTTCGTTGGTGAGGTAGGGTGAGTTCGTGGCGTAAGAACATGTCTGGGATATAAGTGGGCCAACTTGTTTCCAGTCTAACTTCTTCGATGGCCTTTTGGTTAATAGGTTTCGGTGGACAGCCAGACCTTATCTCCAACGTAAGCGGGGGCGTTCTGTTGGCGTTCTTTCTTCTTCCATAATTTCTGAACATCTGCTCGGAGGAAGTCAAACACTTCTGACATGTCTCTTACCATGGTGTTGGCCTGATCTTCGTTGGTAGTCGTCCATGTCAGAGGGGCCAAAGGTCATTCGGGGTGTCTGTAGTTGGCTTCGAAGGGGAGAGCTTGGTGGATTCGATACATGGGTTGTTAGTTGAATTCCGCCATTGGTAGGTAGGTCCCAATTGTCCTGTTGGTAGTCGACGTAGCTGCGGAGGTACTGTTCCATAATGGCGTTGATTCTCTCTGTCTGGCCATCAGTCTGGGGGTGGAAGGCGGTGGAGAAGCGGAGATTTCTAGCCTGTCAGAGGATTTCCAAAAGTCTGAAGTGAATTAGGTACCCCGGTCTGATACAATCTTTTCTGGGAGACCATGGAGTTTCCATACATTCTCCAGATACATTCTAGCGACGTCTCTGGCTCCTGATTCTTCAGTGCATGGATGAAGTGTCTCATTTTGTAAAGGCGGTCAACGGCATTTACGAGGATCGCGTTGTAGTTGTTGCTGAGGGGAAGGCCGGTCACAAAGTCCATTGATACGTCTGACCATGGTAGTTTGGGTACTGAGAGAGGGCGGAGGACTCCTTGAGGTGCGTTACGGTTTGCTTTGCTTCTTCGGCAGGTGTGACAATTCATAACGTAGCGGTCGGTATACTTCCGCATGTTTGGCCAGTAGTATTCGCGGCTGAGGAGTTCAAGTGTTTTAGCTCTTCCTGGATGCCCTGCTGATGGTTTATCATGGTATTCTTGCAGGAGTCTGAGTTGTAGCCCCTCATGTTTCGAATGCGAAGAGTTTTACGTACAGGAGAAGCCGTCCTTGTTTTCGCGTTATTAACGAAATTTGTTTTGATTGTTTGGTGCCGTCCTTTAGCATGGTGAGAACTTTGTCTGGGAAACTGTCTTCTTGGTAAGCAATTGAAAATAACTCCTGAATGGTGGGCGTTCTTTCAGCGGATTCATTTATTAAAGAACCCGCGAACAAACTTAGCTTAGAATCCAAATTTTCTTTCTTCAACACTGTCTGGTACTGGTGATGCAGGCATTCATCCCCCTCCTTAGGTAGATCTCCGATCTCCTAGTTAATGCATCTGGTTTCCTCCTTGTTTCGCAATGGTCGAAATTGTATAACGAAATTGAGGGATAGGAACTCGACCAACGTGTTTGTCGTCGGTTTAATAGTTTCGTTGACATAAAGTATTCAAGGTTCCTGCGATCTGTTATAGACCTTGATGGGGAAGCGAGTTGTTTCCAAGAAAGATCTCCATTCCTCGAATCCCTGATGATTAAGCAGAATTTTGTCAGTAGATTTCATAGTTGCATTCTGTCGGCGTGTGTTTTTTTCGAGAAAGGCCACTGGGAGTATCCCTTCATCATCTCTTTGTGACATGATGGCAGCTGGAGACGTAGTCCGATGCGTCTGTTTCTACTATGATTTCGCGATCGGGGTCGAAGTGTCTGAGTATGGGTGCCGTGGTAAATGCTATTTTTAAGTCTTCGAACGCCTTCCGAGTTTTCTCGGTCCATTCAAACTTTACCCCCGTCTTAGTCAGAGCCGTTAGCGGGGAGACAACTCTGGAATATGCATAGATGAATCTTCGGTAGAAATTGGCGTTCTAGGAACTCCTGCACGTCTTTTCAGACAGGTTGGTGTTTCCCAATCCTTAATAGTGGCGACCTTCTTCGTCCATCTTGATTCCTTCGGGGTGAGTTCCCCAATCCGGCGACATTGTTTCGTTAACGTGCCATTCGTGATTTCTCGCGCTTTAAATGTACTTTTATGTTGGTCTAGGATTCGGAGGATTTTATCGACGCGATCTTATGCGGGGGTGGAAGAGATGAAGAAGATGGGCCCAAATATGCTGTCGCAGTGATCAAGGTGTGGGCGTAGCATGTCGCTACCCAATGTTGGAAGGCGGCTTGGTGCATTGGTGAGGCCAAAGGCATGACCGCAGATTCGAAATGGCCATATCTTGTCCTGAAAGCCGTCTTCCATTCATCCTCCTTGATCCTTAGCTGGTGATACACCGTTACGTAGATCTAGTTTGGTGAAGTATTTTGCCGTTGAGATGCCCATGAAGGTTTCCGGAGTTAATGGTAATGGGTGCGACGATTCTGACTGTTACGGCTCAACTTTCTATAGTCGACGACAGTCGGAGGGATCCATCCGCTTATCAAATAATACTGGGGAACCAAATGGGGAAGTGCTATGAATCTTCCCACTGGCAAGGTATTCCGCCAGTAGTCCCTCGAGTGCTTGTAACTCCAGCCGCTATTCCGCATATGGGTCCAAAGGGTACTGTTTTGCCTTCCTGGATGTCAATGGAAAGATCGTCGGGTCGGCGAGGAAGTCCAGCAGCGTCTGGCTCGTTGAGGAGGTGGAGGAAACTGTAGTGTTCGGTTGGCAAGGCCCGAGGGTCCTTGAGTGGTTGGGTGAGGGTCATTGAGGGCCTTGAGGGTGGTGGTCGAAAGTATAGTCGCATGCCTTTTCTCTGTTTATTGAGCAGTCTGGAACGCGTATGATGTGATGACGGAGATATTTGTTGTTGGTTTAGTGGGGGTTCAATAGAGATACTCTAGCGGTGTGACCTTGGTGTTGTTGAGGAGCAGTGTTTGACACAAGCTGAGGAGTTAAATTGTATCTCGTTGGTGGCAGGGAGGATGGTGGTTGCATGTCAAGATCCATGGCAGGACCCATAACGATTGGGTAATGTCCGAGTTGAGTGAAAAGAAGGGGCTTCCTCCTATGTCCATTTACGTCTGCTAAGGATGACTTTATCGGTAACCTTTCCTGATTCGATAGGGTCTACCATCTATTACGCCTATGTGCGTGGGAGGATGAGGGGTTTGTTTTAGTTTGTGGTGGCGTCGAAGTTTTTATCATGAAAGCGTATCCTGAGGTGCCAGTATCAATGAGGCATATGATGGGATGAAAGAATCTTTATTTTGAGAAATAGAACAAGTTACGACTAATTGATTCCCATCCATATCCTTTCTCCGAAACCGAAAACCCAGAAACCGAAATCCTAGAAAAATTTTTAACCGCCCCTGAGTGAGCCCACTCACCAGGAAAAATCTTTAACGCCTCATTGCCGGAGGCTTCTCTTCTTCATTTCTGATATCTGCCCCCCTTATCCTGCTGGGTTGGGCGCCTGTGGGCATTCCCCGAATGAGGTGTCCTACACCTCCACAATAGTAACATCTGTTTACCCGCGGCCTTCTTTCCTGAGGGTCCGGCGTGCCAGTGGATAGATCCATGACTGTTCCTCCAGGTGTGACAAGTGATGGCGGCAGGCGCGGCCGGAGTATGCGAAGAGGGTAGCGGGCGCCGGGGGCCGGGCAGAATAGAGGAAGAGCAGAGCGAGTGGAGCTGGCGCAGTATAGTGAGGGCTGGGCGCGGCGAGAAGACTGATAAGCGAAGCGGCGTTGAGGGCTTGCTTGTTTGTTATCCAACCGCTGCAGGATGGTAGCGAGTTCCAAGACTGTGGCGGGGTATCCTCACGACCATGAGTCTGGTCAGCTCCTCGCTTAGTCCGGCCAGGAGGCTTTCACATTGGCAGCTCTCCTAACCCGCATCGGCAAATCGTTAACTCGCAAAGTAGTCTGAAAATGATCGTCCGTGATTGGCGAGGTTCCTGAGCTTCTGGCGGGCGGTGCCGACCAAGTCCGGATCTCCAAAGGCTGTAGAGAATTTCAAAAACCTATCCATGGAGGAGATTAACCCCAGTGTTGGTAAGGTATGGCATGAACTGGTCAGCGGCCTTCCAGGCGAGAGACAGATAGGTGAGTTGGTTTTGTAGGGTGGGTACCGGTCGGCATTGCCCAAGAGTTTTAGTTTCAGCATGTGTTGAAGAGTGGTTCCTTCCGGAGGCCGTGAACTGCTTGGGGTCCGAGACTTCTCCATTCTTGCTTCTGTGTTATTATGTTCTGGAGGAATCGGTTGACGGCGAGGAGGAGGTGCGGCGGTGCTGGTTGTTCTGCTATGCGGGTGGTGGGCCTGGTTGCAAGTGCTTCCTGTTAGGGTTTCATGTGGCGATTTCGCTCGGAGGCGCGACCGCTTGGACTTTGTGGTGTTTGCTTTTCCTTTTCCAAGTCTTGCCCCAGTTCGGTGATCCTTGTTTCCATATCTCCGTTGCTTCATCTGCCTCCTGTTGGGTTAGTCTCATTGCTTTGAGTTCGCTAACCGCCGATGGCTACGCATTTGACGACATTGTGGTTAAACAACGCGTCTCAGACGCCGTGGTGCTCGGGGGTATGTTTGCAAGAAAGCGACCCAAGTCTCTTTTCGAGTCGGTCATAGTCGAAGTTCTACTGGGTCACATGACTTGTTTCGCGACATGTCGTGAGTTGTGGTTCGGGTTGGAGACGAACCTTAGTATCACCGCTTAATCGGCAGGGCTGAACAAGGGTAAACCACCAAGGCTGAACTATGGTGGCGAGGTAGTGGCTACACGTGAGGGCGGGGAACTTACGGACGGGCTAAGACGGCGAGGCGTGACGCGAGGTAGTCTAACGCCTCGCAAGCAGCAAACGGGCGACTATGGCTAAGAGAGAGAGAATATATTCTAGACGAGAGAAGACTAAAGACGCCAAGATGACAGGAAGGTTATGTGAAGAAGAAAGGAGAAGAAGAGAGCCCTACAAGCGGCGAATCTAGCCTCCCTATATATAGCCCTGAAAACCCCTCGCTGACTCATCCCATAGAAACCTGTAGAACTCCAAGGAAATCCATCATTACAAATACCTGCATGCCGTTGACTCATAGAACCCTGCAACTGAAACCCATAGAACATAAGAGAAACCCTGACTAATCCTTCTCCCCGCAACCGTACTCGATATCGTATCACGCCGTAATATCTCGTCCCTTTCGTATATAGTCCAATCTCTCATCCTCTACTCTCGAGTACATGTCCACCAAATACTCCCCACACAATCTACCAAACCTAAGAAATCTATTCTCTGTTGTAAGTCTAGCCCTATACCATCGTATTTGACTGAAATCAGATTTGCAGTCCCAACCAGGTGTACCATGAGGGAACAATACAGGATATTGTAGTGGCTCGTAAAGAGGACTTAGTATACTGATAGCTTTGACGATCAAGAATATTATCAGATACTAATACACTCGAGTAGAACTTCAGATATTGTTGGCATGTATAATTGCAGCTATCTCTCCACCAGTTGTTGGAGTACAATTTATATGCTGGGGACTGTGGTAAATGCTGCTCGGAGGTGATGTATAAAAGGATTGACATCTTCTAGTAGGTTTCGAAAGCTGGTAACCATGGAAGAGGATACCCCAAACTCAAGAGCCAGTAAGTCTCTTGAATCTTCATCATGAAGAAACCATCGTATTGAATGTTGTCCTTGATTAGCATCCAGCAATTGATGATATACTCGTCCTGTAATAAATTACACGTTGGAGGTGTTGGTAACTGTAAATCCTCCTGTAACTCCTAAAATTGAAAAGGAAAAGATGTTATTGAGTTTTCGTGATCCTACTTAAAGCTTCAAATTCATTCTCGATCGGAGGATATAGTGGTAAAGATGGTAATTGATATTTTTCCATTAAGACAACAACACCAACCATTATTCTCGCTATTTAATAAGACAGCTCCACAAAAAGTACATTGCTTTGACCAAGTAGTGATATATGTTCGGAGATTTGTTGTTTTGGTAGGTAAGATGTTCCACCAATTGCTGGACAATGATCTTGTATCTATGTTTACTTCAGGTACTTGGGGTATCTGTACTTGATTTTGGGTGATTTGTCGTCGATTGAAAGATTTGTTGTCCAGCTTGAGAATTTAATTGTGCTCTAATTTGATCTAATTGGGTCTTCTGGAAGCCAGTGAGCCTGTTTCTTCTCATTCGCATTTACGAAGATCTCTAATATCTTCGATTGATTATGCGGAATTTGTTCTTGGCGTTGTATGGTAAGGTGTTGTATTGGTTAACAAATCATACAATAGGCTTCGAAAAGAGATATCTAATCCCTATATATATTCCCGATAATAATAAATATTTTTCCCTAAAAATCAGATTACCAACGATAACCCTGAAATCTATATATCATATCAAACTCCTCTAATCGAAGCCACTATGCTCAATATTTTGATCCTCCATATCCTCAAACTCGTCATCAACAGAACAGTCATTAGATACACTCGTAGCTTTTCTTTTAACTGGAGTAACAGGTTGAGAAATAGAGGATGAACTAGCAGTAGTTTTTTGAGGGGGTGGAGAACTTGAATACAAACTTGAATCATCCATCGCCGATTTCTTATGAGCCCGAGCACCCCAAGATCTACCAACTTTCTTTGTCTCTAGTTTTTGTGAAGTTTGCCCACTAGATGCACCTCCAAATCCCGATTGCATAACAGAAATATAGTTTAATGACGATACTAAACAGCCAAGAAAAGAATTGGAAGATGCATTATCGACGACAACTCTGCCAATCAAGCTTCCAGTGATTTGGATGACACTATCGACTTGGGGTAGTTTTGTACTCTCCCACCTCTTTCCTGGTGGTATATACCACCTGATAACAAAATACTTTCGGGAACTGGTTTAGAGGGAGCCTCTAAATCATAGTAGGACGATCGTAGATCAAATGATCTCCAACCAGTAGGAAGAGAGCTAATGGTACCTTTTAGGTTCCTACAACCTTCCCGACTGAAAGATATAGTAGCATGAATCTGGTGCTATAGTCAAATCGTAGATGTGCAGGGTCACCAGCAAATCTATATACAAAATGTTAGTTCTATTACAATAAATAAAGATTGAATGACTTACTCGTTCTTATTCAACAAAGTAATAACAACTGGTTTGTCTTTACCCATATCGCAGAATCTTCCCGAACATATTGCAACAGAGTTTTCGGTAGGCTGGAAGAGAATCATTGATAAAACAAACAATTCGCATGGTATGTCTTCCTCGCCTATAACTGAACGCAGAGACCTTCACTCCAACAAAATAATGTTGAATCATAGATTTTGAGATAGCCAGTTTTGTCTGTCTTGTTGGTGAATTCAAGCATGCAATGAATTTCGGTAGAGGCATTCTCATTGAATATTTGTGGCATCGTGATTTTAGATATAGCAAATAAAGATTGTTTGAAACTGATTGTAGAAGTTAAACAAATATGTGCGATCAAGAGTCATTTAAACCAAAACTTTAAAAATCAAGATATCAATAGCAGCAAGTTAATTTAAAACTCAGTCTCTGTAAATCATAAGGAAAAAGCAAAGTCTCTGGATCGGCACTAAAACCAATATAGGGAAAAAAGCAAGGTCCCCGATTCACTACCAAAACCAATATAGGGAAAAAGCAAGGTCTCCGAGTCACCAAAATCAATAAAAGGAAAAAGCAAGATCTCCGAGTCGCCACTAAAACTAATATAGGGAAAAAGCAAGGTCTCCGAGTCATCAAAATCAATAGAAGGAAAAAGCAAAGTCTCCTACTTGGAGTTGCTACTAAAACCAATAAAGCTAAATATCCAAGCATCAAAAGCAATATACCAATACTCGCCACTACCAACAAAAAGCAATCTCTCATACCTGGCCAATCAAAAGCTTTTAATCGCACAGTGCATATCAGGTATATCTATATACTTATAAGATAATAAGAGAAAATAAGACATATACGGGCCTCAGATCGCGAAGGCCCCGAGAAATTTGTATCTATAGGTCGTATGTGCATGTTCTTCCCAATTAAACCAAGTAATTTAGGTCAAATCGATTGCCCATCCTTTAAGGGCATATTTAAAGGTATAGAAAAAGATCGCATAGTTTTGATATAGGGGTAGGGTCGATGGCCGTTACTAATATCAAATCTACTTTAATACAATCCGCGCTCACATACAAAGTTAAACAAGCCTCAATCAACTGTACAAATAATCTTCCCCTGTGTCTTATTGCTTTCCATATGTTTGTGCGCTGCAGCAATCTTCACACTATTGTTAGTATGCAACAAAGCTTACATAACTACATGTAACATAACAGGTTACTCACATCTTTCCAATTGTATGTCTTGTCAATGAAAAGTTTATACTTTCCATCCCTCAAGCCGGGCAGCCCCTCCTTCTGGAACTTATTCTTTAAAGCCTCCTGATATTCTGGCAACCTACTCCTCAATGTCGATCCCTCGATTCGCAGCCTCTTATATAAGATTGGACTCATATCAAATTCTTTCACCATATTCCCCGAGAGTAGCGCAAGAAGAACGATTCTCCCATCCTTCGCCGCGACCTTAACATTCTTCTGAAAGTGGGACTGGCCAACGAAATCAATCACTACGTCGACACCCTCATAGTTAGTCGCCTTTAAAACCTCCGAGGCAAAGTCTTGAGTCTTGTAGTTGAAGCCCGCCGTGGCTCCGAGGGTCTTCGTGCAGAAGTCGATCTTTTCGTTAGAACCAGCAGTTATATAGACGGCTGATGCACCATGAGAGAGGGCAAGCTGGATAGCAGCGATTCCAACGCCTGATGCACCTGCATGAATAAGTACTCTCTCGCCAGACTTAAAAGAGCCGACGGTCCAGAGAGCTTGAGTAGCTGTTATCCAAGTTTCTGGAATCCCTGCTGCTTGCTCGTAAGATAGCTCGTCAGGCATGTGCATACACATTTTCTCTGGGACGGCAATGAATTCCGCATATGCCTATTCCATGAGTCTCTTATATATAGATAGGGGATATGAGTGAGTACTAACTCCCCCATAAGCTAGGCCAAAGACCTTCTCGCCCTCCCTGAAGTCAGTAGCACCTTCACCCAGCTTTTCCACAATCCCCGAAAACTCAACGCCCAGTGTTTTTGGTGCCTGGGGTGGGACTGCGTACTTTCCTTCTCTCTGTGACAGGTCTGGGTTTATATAAGTATATATTTACTTTGCACGAGAGGCTATTATTCCTGAGGGCTTTAAAGCATACCCATCCTGTTCAACCCGAAGGCCTTTTCTTCGTTAGCAATATGCCACTAAAAGCTATGCATATTTTTCCTACCTTGACCCGTACAAGGACATCCCCATTCTTTAAAATTGGTGTATCAACATTCTCATTAATGAACAGTGATTCGGCAGGACCAGTCCCATTCTTGATATCTATTTGTGAAGCATCAGCAGAGAATTAGAAACCAATATCACAAAGCCCCTGGGAGAAAGTTAGAGATACCAATTGCACGCATATTGTGGATTTGTGAGAGCTATTTGGAACTGTCCCGTTTAATCGATTTCTTAGAGCTTGTAGTGGGTAACAGTAACAGTTCAGTGAACGTCGTTGGGCGGGGACTTTGGTTGACGTCAATTCTTGGCGATTCTCTAGAAAGACAAGTCCAAGCGTGCCACAGCTTCTCACTCTGGACACAGAATTGATCTCAACGCACATTTAACATCACTGCACGAGGCCGCAGACAGCCCTTCAAGGTTAGGTGGAGTAAAGCGAGGAGCATGAAATAAAAGCAAATCAGAGATTAAAAGGTAAGAAATCTTGAAATCAGTCCAACCACGTTCACAAAACATCACTCAATCAATGCAAAGACGATCATTACTATCTTTGGTATGGACATTAGTTAGTAATACACTATCCTACTCCCTACCTACATCGGGCTGAAACCTAACGGTAGTGTTTTTTTGGTTATACATATACAATTTAGCCATCCTCCCCCTAGTCATGAACACAACGTAGGCTCCGGATATATCTTATAAAAATAGAAGGAACAATCACTTGAAACAGAAGTAAAAAAAGAATATGGGAAGAAAAAAGAAGGGAAAGACGAGAAAGAAGGAAAAATACAATGCATTCATTAACCACCTTCCCCTAGTGCCCTAAAAAAAAAAGTAGAGAGAATACTAGGCCCGATCGTAAAAACAATAAGATCGATAGCGAAAAAGGGAGGAAGAATAGGTAAGAGAAGAAAAGGGGACAAGAAAAAACACGGAACCACCCTAATCGCCTTATCCTACGTCAGCTTGGATTATCTTCATTTACCTCCAATTTTGAAGGCCTGTATGACAAAACCTCTAGCCGTTCCTGGCGTAAGGGTGATAACCACCCCTATACCCAGCGCCATATCCAGCACCGCCTCTATCATTGGCCCTTGATGCAGTTGCACCTCTTCCTCCTCCTCTATAGTTGCTTCCAGAACCCTTTGCATTTCGTGGTCCCGTAGGCGCATTGGGAGGGGGTCCATCAGAGCCCTGTCCATTCTGTCTGTAGGGTGTGCCACCTCCTGGAGAAGAGTATCCATGGTCAACTTCGCAAGATTTAGTGAAAGACAAATGGGCCTGAAAGTTGGAAATGGGGGAGAGAGAAAAGTGAGAAGAAGAGGTAAGGGGTATATTATTATATGAATTACCAAATGAACCAGGAAAAGAGTTTTCTTTGTCGTTAGGATAAACCTCCGGTGGGCTGGAAACAGGGCCAGGAAAATGGGGGAAATAGTTCATACCAATTCGACCCTGCTGCATCATCTGCTGCTGCGGAGGCACATCATCGTACATCCCCTCCCACGAACTAGGCTGTGGTTGTGGTGGTTGGTAATCCCTTTGCGATGGATGGTGCTGGAAATTCCTCTGCTGCCTATACTGATTCTGTTGTTGCTGTTGTTGCTGTTGTTGCTGCTGCTGCTGCTGCTGCTGTTGCATTTCATGGTAACTAGCACCGCTGTTATCATAGTTCCCACCGCCTTGCTGTTGACCTTGAGGTCCCTGTGGCCCACCATATCCCATTTGTGGTTGCGGGGACCCATATCCTCCCTGTGGGCCTGACTGAGGGGGACCAGGTGAACCAACACTGGCTATGGGACCTTGTTGACCTTGTTGGGCTTGCATTTGCTGCATTTGCTGCATTTGCTGCATCATTGCTGGGTTCATAGCAGCTCCTCTGCCAAGTGCTTGCATTATTGCCGGATTCGCGATAGGCATTGGCCCAGCTGCGCCTCGGCCCATAGCTTGCATTGCTTGCATGTATCTCTGGACATTCTGATAATATTGTGCCATCACCTGTGGTGGGATCCCGCCATAAATTCCCTGTTGGCCACCTTGTGCGGGTTGGTTCGGGGGAACACCGCCATTATTATAATTGTTAAGGGCAATTGCGGAACCATCGCGGTTTTCAAAACGGTCACGACGATCTGTACGGTCACGGAAAGACCCACCACCACCACCACCACCTCCTCTGTGGTCGTCACGTTCATCAAAGTTGGCGTTCATGCGCTCGCGGATATTGCCACGGGGCTGGGCTTTCTTAACTTCGATCTACATACAAGGTAAAGTTAATAAAGCAATAAATGATGGAGTCGTGTTTAGATATTCGTGAAGTGGTTTACAAACCGGCTTGCCCAAAATTTCCAATGTCTTACAGTTCAACGCATTTTCGACCGCACCCTCACTATCAAACGTCACGAAGCCGAACCCTCTAGGCCTACCCGTGTCTTTATCCATCATCAAAGTAGCATCGAGAACTCTACCAAATTGTGTAAAGAATTCCCTGAAATCCCCTTCTGAAGCTTCTTGACTTACACCCCCAACAAAGATCTTAGATGTTTTTTCTTGCTCATCCCGGGGAATAGCGCGCTTTGGATCAATCTAAACATTGCATTATCAGTAAGGAGGAAAGGAAGGGAGGAGGAAAAAAACCGGGCCAGAAGTATAAGACTACTGTGGCTAGGGAAGAGGTGGGGGCACACACTATTTTGCCGTCAAGGTAATGTTCCTTCACCATGACGATATTCACGGTTTTAGGGTCCTTGAAGGTCAAGAACCCGAATCCTCTGGATCGCCCGGTTGGGCCATCGCGCATGACAGTACACTCGATAACCTCGCCATATTGACTGAAATACTCTTTGAGTGATTCTATATTGATCATAAGATACGCTTAGCAATTGATCAAATACAACGCGGCGGACTTATCGGGATTGGGTAAGAGTGATAGATAATGTCTCGTGTGGTCATACCATCGGTTGTTTCCCAGTTTAAGCCACCAATAAACATTTTCCTACACAGATATAAAAAAAACACTAGTCAACTTCAACCCTCTATCTGTAACACAAATATAACCGAAAATTCAAGCACTCGGGTCCCCCATGAAGCGAGAGAGTAGGTTAGGTATAAGTCATTGTCACTGTTGGGATATGACAACGGTTTCCCCAAAGAGGTGGACTAGCGACCTCGAAGGTGAAAAGGTGAAAGGCATATTTTTCGAGGATTCTTTTTGTTGATGTAGATATTGGAAAAAGTATCTGGAGTCCAAGCCAATCTTTGATTCCCATTTTCTTTTGCTCTCGTACACAAACTATCCTTCGTGCATCTTAATGCTGTTCTGCTAGCTAGTTCTCGTATAGAAGTAGAGGTAGAGTAGAATAGCAGTAAGTAGTAGATGACAAAGCAGGATGCTCCCCTGTACTCCAAGGTCCTCTATCGAAATTTTCGCCGCGGTAGATATAGTAGTTATAGCTCGAGATAGTAGAGTTGTCGAAGTAGGATGTATGTACTTTCCACTCCTAATATGCCTTTATCTCATATCTACCCTATGCCTTTGACCTTCCTCTCAGAGCCCTTGTTTAACCAGCTAAATTCCATCGAAGAATACCTTAATACCAGTCCTAGCCTTTGTGTTCCCCCTCTCGCTTCATAGAATACCCTCACAGTGCAAACATAAAAAAAGAAGTTTAATATAAATACGCACCCGTCCTCCTTAATTGCTGGGCTTCCAGATACCTGTCCATCTCCATAACCCCCTGCTCCACCAGATCCATCATACCCATATCCACCGTAAGCACCATTGTCATTACCGTTAGAGCCACTCATAGCAGCATCCCATCCAGAATAGGTGTCAGCTTCTTCCTCAATAGCGTACGGGTTCTCAATTTTGACAGGCTGCTGGTTAATAGGAGTGGGTTGAGAAGGGGGAGGGGCTCTAGGGTCAACCGCTTTTTGGGCAACAGCAGGGGCAGGAGCAGCCTCTTGCACATATGGGGTTGCTTGCACATTATTCTCAGTGATTGGGGCAGCAGCTTGGGCAGCCGCTACCGCAGGAGCTGGTGTAGATACAGGGGCCTGTGCAGGTTTCGATTGCTCTGCCTGTGTTGTCTTTGAGGGTTCATCGTCGCCGTAGCTATAAAATCAGGAGGATCAGTAATGACGCGCCTCGCACGAGATAAAGCCATCAGCTCAGCCGATCAGAGAATTGATACTCACAGATCAGCAAAGAGATCATCATCCATCAGTTCGTCGGCCTCCATTGTGAATAGCTAAGGGTTTTTGTTAATGGGGCACTGGTTGGACAAAGGTGGTTGTAGCTATTGTGTTAGAACGTCGACACAAGGGTGGTGGTGGTGGAAGAGAGACGGAAGGGGAGTTGTTGATTTAAGTGAGATCAAGGAGGCTCCGAAGGAGTGTGGGCGTATTATAGATGCGATGGACCGAAGAAGAACGCGGGTTAGGTCTGCAAGGCACACAGAATAAAGTCGGCTAGCAGGGGACGAGGTTCAATACTATGAAATCGGCCAATAGATTAATATGGGTGTGCAAATATTCCTTTTCGCACAGATTTCTCATATGTCGTTCGCGCAGACAAACCAAGTTCCAAAGGGGTTGGGGGAGACTCTTCCGTGAATGGCGATGAGTGAACGTTTTGTATGGAGAGGTCTCCACAGTCTTGGCACGGATAAACTTCGTGATACTGACAAGACAAGACACCCATTGAAAGTACAAGTGCCATACATACATACATACCTGAACGCATAGAGTAGATTTAATTGACATGGGCCTATGAAACAGCATTCACCTAAACCTACCACTCCAGTGATACAAATACATATAACTAACGCTTTTTTTTGAGAGGGATCCTAACTAGTACTATCAGGCGTTCCCGCTTGACGATCTGCTTGGTAGCATTACATACATGCGATACAGACAGTAACTCTTGCTCTCGCTTCATTCTATCATCTTGCCGCCCCGCCTGTACACCCCTCTCCCCCACACGCCCACCGCCGTCGACTTCCCCGGCTTATTTCTCACGATGCGCGGAATATGGTCTCAGTCAAAGCAGGATCCACAGCAACAGGTATGCACTTGCTCCTTCTCTCGTCATGTTTGCTTTGGTGGGCAATGCAGCTACTCTCTGGACTCTCGACTTCTACCTACTGTACCATCGTCATCTACTACTCAAGTACATGTACATGCTACAAGCGCATAAACATCCTCGCCCTCTCGCCCTCATGTTTTCCTCAATATTACTCTTCTTTGTCTATGCTTCTCGCTTACATCTAAGCGAATCCGCTAACGCCCCGCCTTGCATTGAAATGCGTAGGAAATGGTACAAGTTGGCATGTAGTCCATCTCCCTCATCCGCTCACGCTCTTTCACCCAAAATATAAATACCTCGGAGCTTACCAAAAGTTCAATATGCTAATGCAATGTCCTGTATTGTTATCCTGGGTGTAGATCGTTCAGAGTAATTCCCCCAATGATGTGCTCCTTGTTGCTGTGGCAGCACGAGATTTACACCTTCCGTATGTGTTTCTAACACTACGAGTAAACTAGTTCACCCTCGCCCTTCTGGAGAGGTCGTTCGAGTAACTCAACTTCTGCCCCTCAACGTGACAGCTCGCAGTTGGTACCCCGCGCTCTTTTCCCAAGGTCCTCCTCCTCGCTGACATGGAAGGATGGCTATAGGACCCGAGACCCCTCCAAAATTGTTGGGGCTGCTTATTCCCATGCAGATATGTTGAAATTTGAATCACTGTAATGCTTTCCCTCCGTTAACTACCTTAAAAGCATCACATATCTCACTACTATAGTAGCTCTGTGCGGCCCAAAACCCCACCACCTTCTATACCTTCTCCCCCACTTCCTACCCCAACCCATCGACCTGGGAGAAATTTCACAGACTTCATGTCTCAAACGGATGATGATTGGGATGCGGACGTGAAAGATGAAACCGCAGATGATTTTCTTCAACAGAAAATAAAGCCCCCGCGGTCCATCGAGCACCGACCAGCCGTCAGTTCTAAGCTCAGTGGTAATGGTAGCTCTACAGATCTTTCCCGAGCACCAACATATCCAAGTCCTAGGAGGAAAGATACTCAGGGACTGAAGCCGCAGTTCGAGGGCCTTGTTAGGGGTGAGTTCCTAATTTCTTTACGAAAAGTATGGAGCCAATGCCTGGTACAATAAGCTGAAAGCCCTACTTTTATTTGAATAAGCAAAGACCCTGGTAACTCCCTGCATATGATATACCACCCAACGTTATCTTCCGACACCCATACAGAGGCCGAGATTGAGAGACTCAACTCTCGTATTAAGCGTATAAATAAGTTCAAGCGTATACTCCAGTCCTCAACTGTCGATTTAAATGAATTGCGCGAGATATCTTGGGGTGGCATTCCAGATGAACTACGGCCCATGGCGTGGCAAATGTTGCTCGGCTACCTGCCTGCCAATAGTGATAGAAGGATAAACACCCTGGAACGAAAGAGAAAGGAGTTTATAGATGGCGTCAAGCAGGCTTTCGTGAGAGGTACTGCTGGTCTAGATCAGACTATTTGGCACCAAATATCCATTGATGTGCCCAGAACGAATCCACACATCCCACTTTATGGCTTTGAAACAACCCAGAGATCATTAGAACGCATATTATACGTTTGGGCGATACGGCATCCAGCTAGTGGTTATGTTCAAGGAATAAATGATCTTGTGACCCCATTTTTCCAGGTCTTCCTTTCCGCTTATATTGGTACTGCTCATTTACTCGAGTATTTGGTAGCTCTGTCTCTAACATTTAGATAGATGGAGAAGTGGAGACCTTTAATCCTAACTCCCTGCCTAAGGAGGTCCTAGACGTTGTTGAGGCAGACTCTTTCTGGTGTCTGACTAAGCTCTTGGATGGAATTCAGGATAATTATATACACACACAGCCCGGTATCCAGCGACAGGTTGCTGGTCTACGAGACTTGGTTCAGCGGATCGATAACTCGTTGACAAAGCATCTTGCTGAACAAGGCGTCGAGTTTATTCAATTCAGTTTTCGATGGATGAATTGCATGTTGATGAGAGAGCTTAGCGTGAAGAATACCATCAGAATGTGGGATACTTATATGGTAAACTTGCGGATGCTCCTGTGAATGTAACCCTATTAGATAGAGTATGACTAACAAACTCGCGAGAAATAGGCAGAAGGGCAAGCAGGATTTTCGGAGTTTCATCTCTATGTATGCGCAGCGTTTTTGGTCAAATGGTCTGAACCGCTTCAGAAAATGGACTTTCAGGAAACAATGATGTTTCTACAGGCTCTCCCGACACAGAATTGGGGAGAAAAGGAGATGGAGATACTTCTAAGTGAAGCGTGAGCAGAACCCCTTTCCCTTTAACCTACAAACCCCCCTAACTTTTGGTCGCACCTCAGGTTTTTATGGCAGAGTTTGTTTCGTAACTCGAGTGCTCACCTCCGGCAAGGTGGGGCAGCCCACGTACCGACTATTAACTTATAGCGGAATCGTGGGTCGTGCTCATGTATTTATGGCTATTCCCTTAGGGTTTAAGTCTTCTGGGATCTTACTTTATACTCCACACATGCACATCTCTAGATCCTAAACAAAGGACCGAGCAGTAGATATCCGCCAGGTTTATAATTTCGCTGAGTTTTTTTTCTTCCTTTTTTCCTTTTTTTTCGATTGCGCAGTCTCTTTTTTATGTGCTATCCTGTTCTAGTAGCGGGCGTTTACACAATCCTTAAGCCTTTTAATGCATGACAAGCTCGATACGACATCTCTTATTCGGTTAATAAATTATTCTGGAGGCTCTGCGAGAATAAATTAAGCAACCTTAACCATACATACCCCACGCATTTTCGGTCAAACGGTACTGAGGCATAAACCAATAAAAATAGATACCCGGGCGTCTAAGGAACCGTTTTTGGTGTATTGTTGAGGAAATACACCGTAATCAGGAGCCCGGGATACTCGCCCGCAAACGAGACCAATTGATTCATGGTTTGTTTGTATGGAGGGAAGTACCACGTAGCACTAATTCCAACCACAAGGTTCATTTCCGGGTGGTGGGCTACTAGCATACACACAAATCTACCAACGTCTAAACTATGGGTACATTTCATTCATGTACTTACTTGGGCACCAGAGAAACATGTCGAGACCGGTACTCAAGGCAAATTGCCGGGAATGGCACTTTTGGTGCAGCACTGAGCCACGAGTGACTAACTGTGACCCGGAACATTCCGTTTTCTTATATTAGAGCTTACGGCTGCATGGCCCAGGCACAAAAGTGCTGCTCCTGAAGCGTGGTCTTAGGTAATCCTGAATAGAACATCAACACCATTGATATTAGTCAACTCTTTACTATGCAACTATGCAAGTGAGCCGTACGATAATGACGACTATGATATAAGCTGGGTCTCAGCCCAGGACTTGCTATATGACTCTCGTCAACCGAACTGATACACAACCCCCTCCGCCTCGCGGGCCACACGTCCCATGATCTGAAGTCTCAGATAGGCCCACAAGTCCAAGCAGGTACATGTAGGTAGCTGAGATTCCCGCATCCATCCAGGTCCCCTGGATTGCCTTTTTTTGACCTTTCGTGAGAGATGTCCCGGTTGGTTGGGTCTGTGTGACTGGGTGATCCTACCCTGTTCCTTGGTAATACACCCCCGAAATAGTTTGAGAAACTATAACTTTACGCCGTGCCTTGCAGCTGCGGACATGGTCGACCCAGGTACGAGTCGTGGCACTGAAGTTGGTCTGCAAAAAAAGAACGGTTTCGATTGTGATATTTACTTCTTTCTTGATCCTCAAACAATAACATACACCACACTCACAAATTACACTATGTCTTGTACGCGCTCAGTAAGTAGTAAGAGGCAGAGAATAAAGTGAAGGTTATGAAACTCATAGAGAAACTAAAGAACCTAAAGTATAGAAAGGCGAAAGGATGCTCCTTTCTCGTGCCAGTACACATGAACCGTCGACCAGATTACAAACAATCCAGCTATGACACACACAAAAAAAAATGGAACACCAGAGTAAATAAAAAGGGTATGATAAGAACCATCGAACGACATTGGAGGAAGAAAAACGCAAAATGTAGCCATAAAAAAAATACTAAAAACACACTCCAAATCACCTCTAACGAAGAAACAGGACAAAAAAAAAATACACATACAAAACCCTCTTTTCTTTTCTTCAAATAGCGATCGAACAGCTACTTTTCCCGACAGTCGTTGCCGATTAATTCCATCTCAGCGGTCTGATTTACCATGCTATGACGAATAAACCAATCTCAATTCGCGTATTGTTCGTTCTTTTTTTTTTCAATGAAAAGTAGGAGATTTAGAAAATAGAAATACTTATAAGGGAGCAAAGAAGGAAGAAACCAATCCAGCACCAGAGAGAAAAAAATAAACAGAAACAGAAAGAATACCCACTTATTCAAATCACCACCCCCACAGACCAAGCCATAAAAATAAAAGAAAGAACACCCCCATACCTATTTATCCAGTCGTTTATCGTCATCGTGAAATTCATTATTGTTCTTTAAATTCGTCTTCAGCAATCCATCCGGATGAACAATCACGGAAGCCCCGATTGGTGCTGTCCTAACCCTTCCACTCAACGGCAGCTGATATCTCAACACACCCCTAACAATCAATTCAAAGGGGTGTTGCAGGACCCTTTCCCATCTCTCTGTTCCGCCTTCTTCGGTTTTATTTCCGGGCTTAGCTAGCCTCAATTCGCCAACAGAAATTGATGTTTTGTGCCGGAGTGGAGAGGGTTCGAAGGTGAGGGCCGAGTCGAAGCTATATATCCGTCCAAGAAGCATGGTTTGCCGGTCCCCTCCTTCAGGGAGATCTTCGGGAGGATCTGTTCCTTCGTCGACGTTACCGTTCGAGTGTGCTCTGATCGAGAGCTGGGAGCCATATGCTGTCTGTGAAATGACGGTTTCTTCTGCCTTGCCCTTCCTCCCTCTTCCTCCCCACCAGCTCCGCTTGCCATCATCCACATCACCATCGCGATTATCCCCATCCCCATCCCCATCCCCATCCCCCCCCCCTTCACCAGGGTCCTCTCCATCCTTCCCTTTCCTATCACCCACATAAGAACTCTTCGCAAATAAGTTGACGTCCATATTCCCAATGGTAACTGGAATCGCGTTGGGGTTGATAGCCTCAACAACCAGGTCGAGCATGATTTCCTGTTTAGATACTAGTACTCCTGTCACGTTAAGAACCCTTACTTCCAAAAGTGCCTTTGTCGTTGCAAACAGGAATCCCCCAACGCCAGTCATAATCAGAATCACGGCGGCCACGGCAACAATACATCCAATATAAGTCTTGAGGCAGCCTCTCGTACGGTGTTGTTGATTATAATCCTGTTGTAGAAGTGATCCGCTACCAGGTCTGTGGGGACGATCCCTGTCACGGCGACGGCCCGACCTTCCAGTAGGTGACATAAGCGGTGCCCTTTCATCGAAGCCTGCCTCTATATCTGCCTCATAAGATTGTAAGGCGCGAGGAATCCTCTTTTGGGCGTTGCTGTTTCTATATGCGGAACCATTTAGCGGGCTAGTAGAATGCAGTGACGTTTTTGATGAATTGTGTTGTCCAGCAAGAGAGTGTCGTGATCCTTTGCGGGATGGATGGTGATGAAACGGAGACTCCTCAGCTAATATTGACCTGTGTCCATTTTGATTCCTGGTATTCCCATTCTCCCTGTCCTTTCCGCCCATCACCCCTTCGCCAGCCCTTGAGCTGCTGCTCCCTGCGCTTCTTTCATTCCCGGCCCCGTCCCCGACAGGAACTTCGTTCCCTAGGTTACTATTGTTGGTAGAAGTATTGGCAAATTTCATCCCCTTCCCTCGAGTACTCTGATTACCATCGATAGACGATAGCAGCGACCCTCTTTGCCCTCTAGGGTCCATCCCTTGTATCGATGTGGCACTCGGTGTTCGGGAGTGGTGAAATCCTCTTGGACGATGATGAGAAGTTGGTGGTTCTGGAGGGTTAGATTCGTAAACGAAGGTCTCCTCCGAATCGGAGGAGTTTGCTTCATCAACAGCCTCGGCAATCTTTGCAGCAAATATATCAGCCTTGCTGGTCACTGTGAGAGTTGAAGATATTAGTGATGATCTTGCCCAGATATAGGAAGATACAGGGGATAACATACGGTTACTATTTCCTGCTCCTCCTGGCTTTCTCAATAACTTTTTGTCTTTCTTTTTCGGCTGTCGGATAGTGTCAGTGCTTTTCTTGCTCCTGATGCTAGCCCCGCCTGGCATCACTCCAGCACCAAGGGAAACTTGAGGCACGGAGGTGACGGTCTCCGTCTCCACCGTCATCCTCCCCGAGAAGTTATCGGAACCCATCACTGTCGGTCGCCGATTGAATGTTTTTGATGGAGGAGGTGCCCTGGAATTCCCATGGATGGATCTATCCTCACTCTTGTATCCGGACTCAGATTCGGATTCTGCCAGCGAGTGGGCTATTGATGAGGCTATTGATGGAGCTATTGATGGAGCTCTGGAGCCACGCCCCTTGACTGTTTCGACAGAAACTTCTGATTCGCTTTCCTCATGAATTGTGTGGGTATTGCTTGATTGGCGGGCAACCAGGGCTGCCACCTGTTCTGACAACGATTTACTGACCCCTTGGTTTGGATTGTTGGGCAAAACGCTCTCCACAACCGTCGCCAATGAGGGACTGGCATTACTTCTGGGAGTCCTCATGCCGGATGGTAGATTAGGACCTTCAGTATCCTCAACCGCAACCTCCTTCTCTCGCAGAGATGCTGTGGGTGGTGGGAGAGAAGCTGGGGTGATAGCGGGTTCGTTCCTCTTGAGGGGTGACGGGGCAGGTGACTGTGAACCTGGGGGAGGCGATCTTGACAGACCTAAACGCGATGTGCTAGGCCAATGGGATGTGTTCGGTAGTGGCCGTTGCGGACGTGGTTGCTGGAGGTCCGGCTGTTGGGAATTTCTCAACACAGCCGCAGCCGCAGCAGAGATTGAACGTATTGGAGAGGTTTCTCGTGAAGCTGCGGCGGACCTTACAGACCTTACAGAGCCTGGTCTCCTCTTATTCTTGAAGTTATGTAGTGGGGGAGCCATATTATTGTCTATGGGACCAGCAGCTGAGGGATTCCTGCGTATGGGTGAGGAGTCTCTTGAGGGTTTCTCGAGGTTCGCCAACAAATCGGCGGAGTTCCTCTCGTGGGTCCTCCCCTCTCCACTAGTGGTGTTACTGGTCCTTCTGCTGTCACCTCCGCCTATAACCTCACCTCCACCTCCCCCGACGCCTGCAGGGAGCTCTTTGTTATTTACTGCTAACCTTGTGGCCGACATGACCCGTGTAGGTATCGCGCGGGAGGGACGGGGATCGGATTCAGTATTTGCTCTCGAAAAGGTCCGCCGGAACTCCTGTCCAGTCTGAGTGTTCGTTCGTTGTCGGGGCGGCGGACGCAAGGGAGGTCAGCGTGGCGGATGCAGGTGAGGTAGCTTGCGGAACGCCAGAGTTACTTGGGTCGGTCGAGTTCGGTCGCAGACAGCAAATCTGACGAAAGGGCTCGAGAGAAGTGCTCTGACAGATAGCGTGGGGGCTGTAATTTGTGTGTATATGTACGTGTGCAATCACCTGAGGGACTGAATTCTTTACTTTGATTTCCTTAATTTTGGATGGAAGAGTGAACGGTCAGTAAGGAACAATTTTGGGATTCTTTCTCTGTGTCTCGCGGCTGTTTGTCGTGCTTCGGGTATGTAACCAGTCAAATCCTTGCGTATTGACGAATTAGGGAGAGTCCTTTTTCTTCTTTCTTTTTTTTTCTTCCTGCTACTTTCTGAGAAAAAAAAATTGGTTTCAAAATCAAAGTTTAGAATAATCCCCACTCCTTTTTTCCCTTCTTCCAATGCTTGAAACCCTTGAACCTGTTTCTTTTCCCGTTTCAATGTAGAGGAGTCTTTTTCTTTTCTTTTCTTCCTCTCCAGGTGTTTTTTTGTTTTTTGTTTTACCTGCGGGCTGTCGAGTTGCAGGCGGCCAGGTGGAGATAAAACAACCCTGAAAGAATAAATGTACGATGTAGGCAGATAGGTGATGATACACGTAGCGGTGACCGAAAACGTGAGCACAACTAGTCGGACGGAAGGATAAGAAGTGATAGGATTGGCCAGTGGGTGAGTAGAAAGATGATTACACGGATAACATGGCATGAACAGTGGTCTACTGGAATAATGGGGGGGGGGGGGGGGGGGGGAATAAGAGGCGGAAGGTGCTGTATGTGACGATGATGTGTTTTCAGGGCTTGGGAATTGGTTAAACACGAAGGGGTGAGTGGGTGAATCAAGATTAAGATGTGCGTCCCTTATGTATCATAAGGAACAAATCTCTACTCTAAAGATACATACTATACATCTTTAGATATGGCCATGTGAGAAACTACATCTTATGCAATTCTCCCAAGGAACCCGTTGTTTGATATTTACATGTACAAGGGTCTGGGATTTAGTGAGTGAACGGATTCTCACCTGTCAACGCCCAATTTTGTTCACTCACTTAATGCCAGAGCATTGTATTTACCTTTACGCAGATCCGTTTAGTTAATAGATCAAAGTTCCAACATGTATTCAGGTATTGGGCACCTCGGCGATGTTCGTCTCCGATGAATACCGGTATCTCAACCATGTCTAAGAATCTCGGTTTTCGATGTTCCGTTACTGATATTTCTGTTACGTGTTTCTGCTTCAGGTAAGAGAGGGAAAAAAAAATTCATTTCTTTCCCACCCTCCCTCTCATGATCCAGGCCATCTGAATGGACAACGCAGAAGTCAGTATCACATTGATCTTATCATTTGCTTCCCTTTCCCCTCTTCTCTGTCACTGTTGCTGCTACTGCCGTTCTAAATGATGCCGGCTTTTTTCTTTCGTTCTGAGCTGGCGAGTTTCTTTCATCTGGTTGGCTGCACGCTCTGACACCTTTCGTCAACGGGTTTTTTGTTTGGCCCGGTTGTTTAACTGGGATCCTGCGACGTATTTCCTGATCTTGGCGAGTGTAGTCAGTGTAGTCTCCTCTGGCCTTGCTCACCAACCGTTCTTCTGTCTGTGCTTGGTTGCTCTTCCTCATCACCTCTCATCACTCCATCTCTTCTTCATCGCCGGCTTGTCATGTCAGTAACTCACCCCGCGAGTATTGAGTAATCCAGGGCATACATGAGGTCCCCCCAAAAGCCACTGCTCTGTTCTCATTTTCCAGCACTCCAATCCTCTGGGCTCCCGACCTTCTGGGTCGGGGGTGATTGGCTGATCATAATCCGATTTCTCGCCTTAGCCCGAAGGAAAAAGAAGTTCGGATACATACATTTGACACTGCGTGCACATGATGTAGGCATGTATGTACCTAACGCCCCCAGGATCTCGATGGTGGCTCCTCAATGCCTGGTTAAAAGAAATGCCTATGTAAGTCAAAATCAAAAAGAAAGGGTGGCAAATATTTTTTTCTTCCTATAACAAGGGGGTTCTCTCTCGCCTGAGTGTATCAATACAAACATCTACATCTGTAGATGCTTAAGAACCCCCAATCCCAGTGTGTATCAGGCACCCTCTACATAACGCGCGCCGCAGAGAACTTTCCGCGCGCACATACCATTGTGACTGCCTTTACTGCACCATTTTTGCCTTGCGGTGCTGCTCATCGCGGTTCTCGCTCGCCACTGCTTAGGGCATCCTTGGTTCCAGGCACTCGGTGCCTGTCCGTTCATTCCTGCCAAGCTATCACGATCCGGATCCGAGATGACGGGTACCGTGGAATGTGCATAGTGGAAAGAAGGGGTATAATTATAAACAAAGAATTCACCTGATTTGTGATTATCAATAAAGAATTTGATGTGACGCTGTGGTGGGGCGCGGACGAATAATTCAATGAATACTATTATAGCTAGAAAGCACATATACATATGTGGTGTATCGCCGAGCAATGATCGAAAAGACAACTATTCGGGATCGCCTCATTGCTTATTGGAGGACATAGGGTTTGGACTGGATGGTACGGGAGGTTTATTCCATAATAACGCCACAGAATTTCTCTGCGATTTGCACATTATATAATCGCAAGATGGCGATATCAATCGTGGTATCATCAGTGGGAACATTCCGGTAGATTCCCAACGTGATCAATTGCAGCATATTAGGTCAACGGCCCGAATTCTTGTTTCCCCACAGAACTCGTTAACCGTAAGGCAGATTACCCCGCGCCTACAGTAGGGTGCAGGGGTGTATTTTTGTCTTTTTTTTTTTTTTTTTTTTGTTTTAAGAATGATAAAGGCGATGAACTACGGCTAGTAGTTAAGTCATCACGCTGGAAATATTTTCTGCACCTTTGTAGGAAAAGAAGCAATGCCATCCCGCAGTGCAGTCTGTCTTTAGGGATCAGAGCCAGTAATCTGTTACACGTTATCATATGTGGGCTCAGCCTAGGTTAAGTCGCGGCAGCAGCTCAGGCAGTGCCATCTTCATTCCCATAATGCTTTGTATCGTCTATGAGAAGTTGAAACCCTAACTCCCGCAATACAATACTTAATTTAAGAGTGGATTGCATGCTTCATAAATGTTTGCAAGCCCAATTCAATTCTCCGATAGCTTAGTACTTCTTATAACCCTTGAAGCGCGCGGAGTATATATGAGAGTAGATAAATGTAGCTGCAGCGTTAGGCAACAGCAACAACAGCATTCATAGTTGTTTCAGAGACTCTCTGTTTTTTCCCCCCCCTCTATTCCTGCCTGTTTGCCGAAGCCTGCACTTAAGCGCGATCATCACAGCTCGTTCTCGAGTCTCCGTCTCGATTGCAAGGTTCCTTACTTCCTGCATTCCAGCTTTTTCCAATCCACACCATGAAAGTGTGTGACTGGAGGGGGAGAATGGCGATACCTCCGTCACTCTGAGAGAACGACTACATCTACTACTACTTATTTGACTCCTCGCTCTAAGTCCTCGGCCCACACCTCCTCGTTCCCTCTTCTCTTCCCTCCCGGCTCTCGGGCTCCTCACTTTTCCTTCTCCCTCTTATTCCTCCTCCGCTATTATTATCGTGTTATACCTTTTGGAGCTTATCTGTTGCTGTGCAGCATTCGAGATCCCACCTATTCCTGTTCGAAACACTCATTTTTGGACCTCATCAGCACCATCATCACCTTTGACAGGGCTGGAATAGTGACACTGGCAGCGTGGAGCGCCGTCTGTTTGATTTTATTCTTTGTTGGTTCCGTCTAGATTCGGTTTTTTTTTTTATATATCGCCATTATCCGAAGATCCCCAGTCCGGATGAAGTCACCTTGACTCGATCGTTATCACCATACGTTATTACCAAAACGGCTTCTTCTTCTTTTTTTTTTTTTCCAAGTCCAATTTTCAAAACCAATTCCACTGCATAAATTGTTATAAATAGCCGGTGAGCATTATATGTTTTTCCTTTTTGGTTGAGAAATTTTTCGATTCAAATATCCCCGTTTCTTCCGGTCGGTTGTGGTCGTTGAGGGATTGGAGTGGGGGGTGGGGACTGAAACGAAACGAGAAACGAAACGGCTTTTTTTTTTTGTTGTGAAGCAGAGTTCCTTCACGTGGTCAGGTGAGCTTGTTGTGAGTCCCGCGCGCGTTGTCGTTTGTTGTTGTGGGGAGGCGTTCGTGGTTCGTGTTCGGTTCGTGAGTGGCAGTTGGGCTGTGGGCTGGTCTGGTTTGGTACTGGAGAGAGTCAAGTGGATAAGACGGAGGACCTGGTTGTGGCTGGCGAGTGGTTTGGGTAGGGCCTGCAGTTAGAAGCAGAAGAGAGAGTTTAAGAAGAAGAAGAGGAATAGCATCTGCACAAGGGCTGCATAAGGTAGCACAAAGAAGGACGGTGATTGGGTCACGGACCAGTTAATTCTTGCATGGTCTATTTTTCCTCTTCTTCTTCTTCTTTTCTTTCTCGGGGCTGGGTTTGGCGGTGATGCAGCAGCAGCTGTGGCAGCGGTTGTTTCCTGTCTGAACCGATCGCCAGTTTCTGCTTTTCTCAGTTTCTCTCCACACACAATACACGCTCACATCACATCACCACCACCACCACTCCCCGCCCCCTGAAAGGGCAAAGGACGAAAAGAAAAAAGAAAGAAAAAAGAAAAGAAAAGAAAAAAAAAAAAAAAAAAGGCAGCAGCAACAATAGCAGCTAACGCGTTCTCCCTCAATAGTAGAACCTTCAGTCAAAACACGATCATAATTAAGAAGCAGCGAATCAATCTTAGTAGTCGCCGCTCCAAGCAATAGAGCAAGCAGAGACGTAACGTAACGTAACGGGTGCAACCCCTGTTGTTGCTTCTGCTTCTGCTTTGCTTCTGCTTGCTGCTTGCGCTTCCCGCTCGTCCTCTTACATCGCACCCTTCTCTTCCCTTCTTCACCTTACCCTCAAATCTAACCACCACCAAATCGCCCGCTCGGTGGCCGCGCCTTATCAACGTTTTAAACTTTTTTCTCCTCCCGCCGCATCACACACACAACAGGCTAGCTACCCTCCCTCTACCCCTCCCTCCCTTACTCACAACCACCCACCAACCACCTACCATTCAATCAATCAATACCCCCACACACACACCACCACACCACCACCACCCCCGACCCTTATTTGTAAACATTACATCGTCATCCATCAGCCTCCTCTACCACAACAATACCGACAGTACATCTAATAGCCGCATCATACGCCGTTGACCTCTAATCGCAGGCGCTGCTGCGATTTGGACAGACGCTGTATCATGGTCGCGTCTTGTTCACCCCATCGCCAGCACGGCGATATTGCAAGTTTATTCCCGCGCGCACACTCTCAATCACCACTCATCTCCCCCACGCCACCTGATTTGCCCGTTTTGTCAGCTTTACCCACATTCTCTGCACCTTTCACTCTCGCACTTGCAAATACTGCTGCTGCACGAACTAGGAGTGCAACTCGTCGTCAGAGCTCCACGCTTGCAAATTGCCGGGGGTCTCCTTTGCTTCCGGAAAGCCCTTCAAAACTTCAGCCACTCACAACCACCACCCACAACAACATGAATTCAAGCGGAATGACATTGCGATCTAGCTCATCGAGCCCAGCTCGCTCTGCCAATCCACGTGATAAGCTTGCTGCTCAGAGACAGAACCGCGCAGGGATTGGTGTCGAGAATAAGGAACAACTTCACAAGCCAGCTACCGGAAGTCCTCTCAAACGCAGCGATGGGGCAATGAATCTCAACGAGATCAGTCGTGGGTCGCCCGCTGCGAAGGGGAGATCTGTGTCTGGGCCTCTCAGAATTGCGAAGCCTGTCTTCGGGAACTCGTCGTTTGGCTCCACAAAGTCGCCGTCACCAAAGCGCTACGCTACCAGAAAAAGCATGGGTAGCAGTGGCTTGTTCACCGAGAAACCAAACTTTGCGAAAACGAGACCCCAGGCGAGAAACCAGGACTTTCTTCCTCCGTCCGAAGCTTCGAAGCTACGTCGTACTGGTTCAGTTGAGAATTTCTCGAATGCCGCGAGAGATTCGCCGTTTGGAAACAATCCCGATCCATTGCCCAGTGCCTCCAGTCATCCTTTCAATGGGAATACAGCTCAACAGTCTCATGCGCTGCCCCAACCTAGCTCCGAGGAGCCATCTGCAAACCAGGAAAGTATGGGTCTCTGCACCCCGCAGAACTATAAGCTTGCCAAACCATTTCTCGCTGCGTTCCATTCAACTGGTTTCGTTCCAAAACGTGGACGTCTCGACACCGTAGGGAAGGTACATGGACCTCAGCCAGATACACCGTGCAAGAAGCCGACTGCTCCTTTCTTTTCCCAGTCTACAGTCCAGTCCAAGGGAACTACGGGTAAAGGCCGGTTGTCCATGACCATGACCGATTTTGCTTCGAGCTCTTCGACCCCCGCAGAGTATATTAAGGGAAGGAAATTAGCAAGAAAGAATAGCACCATGAGCAACGATGACGGGGATGACCTTGGCGAATACGAACTGCCCCCAACTCCTACAAAAAAGACGCATGGCAACCTGAGCGTGTTTTTTACTGCAAATAAACGCTTACGGACTGATACTAGCTGTGAGTATAATAGCTATTCTCGTCCACAAGACGATAGTGAGCTCCCACATAAAGTCACTAATAAACCCATCACAGCTGACGGGTTACATGGACGCTACGTAACCACTTCGTCTTCTCCGCATACGCCGAAAGATAATATAGTCCCACCTGACCCCAGTAACTTGTCGATTTCTGGGCGTGCCAACAACGCGAGTAAAACCATTTCCCCAGCTACTCCTAGTCCAATTAAAGATTTTTTTTCCAATTCTTCGCCGAGTGCTGGTTTTGGCTCCTCCCCTCTTACCCACTCAGTACAGTCCATAGATGGCAAAACTATACAAGTGTCTGATGATTTTGTTCAGCGATTTTCCGAAGTGAAACATATCGGATCGGGAGAGTTTTCGGAGGTCTATCAAGTCGTGGAGAGAGAAGGGGACGGTCATAGAAGACATCCATTTATCGATTCACTGGATCCACCGCTTACGCCTCAATTGGCCACACCTAGTCGCTCTTCTGCCTTTGGGTCATCACCCCTAAGGGCTACTGGTCCTGTACCAAAAGTGTATGCCGTTAAAAAATCAAAGTCAGCGGTTCTTAGCACCCAAGGAAGGGCAAGACGTATGGAGGAGGTCGAGATCCTCAGAGAACTTGGGGAGCATGATCACGTGATCAGATTTGTGGAAGCTTGGGAGGAAAACGGACACCTTTATATTCAGACTGAATACTGTGAAAATGGGGGTTTGGACAAGTTTCTGTCTCAGCATGGGCATAAGGGAAGGTTGGATGAATTCCGTGTCTGGAAAATACTTGTGGAACTCTGCTTGGTGAGTTTAGGTACTGACATGATCCTAAAATGCGCTTTGCTGACAAGTATGTATATAGGGCCTCCAACACATTCACAATTCTGGATTTATGCACTTAGATCTCAAGCCTGCCAATGTTCTGATCGCCTTCGACGGAAGCCTTAAAATCAGTGATTTTGGAATGGCCGCGAGGTACCCAGCTATTCAAGGATTGGAACGCGAAGGAGATCGTGGTTACATCGCACCGGAGGTCATTAACTCAGCTAAATACGATAAACCTGTTGATATCTTTGCCCTTGGCCTTACAATGATTGAGGTTGCTGGGAACGAGAATCTTCCGCCCAATGGGCCTGATTGGCGAAGGCTCAGGGAAGGAGATATCAGTGTAGCCCCAAAGCTGTCTACCAGCTCTTCCGGGGAGTTTGTGCATCGCGACGCCCGAGGAAACCCAGTATCCACCGAACTACTTGGGGTTGAAGATGACGATAAAGTTAGTGGTTCTTCTTCGGCCACACAGTACCTCCGCTCTAAGAAGTCATCCGGACAACAGTCTAAAGCATCGGGAAAGTCTCGCAGCAGATCTCTCCTCCACAACCCAAGGAACGGAGATCTTGTTCATGCACCCCAGTTCATGGCGGATGGCGGCCTCGAGAAGATTGTTGCCTGGATGATAAGCGCTAAGCCAAATGATCGACCAACGGTTTCCAATCTCTTGGCAAGAAGCGAATTACGCTGGATTATCGATAGAAAGAGAGCGGCAGCGGCGATATTTGAAGGTCTGTGGGGCCCGGATGATTCGTCACTCGCTACGGAGGATGAAGATATGGGGGTTTGCAACACTGCTGAAGCCGAAACCTGCCAGGAGGATTGGATGGAGGAGGTGTTATGAGGGGTCTTTTGGTTCCGCTTCTTGGAGAAACGGAGAAATTTCTGGACGGATTCCAGGTCCTGCTTGCCGTCAAAGTTCCTTTTGTTTTGGAAGGATGAAGAGTTGCGTTAGAGGAATTTTTTCTTACCTCGTGCTTTTCTTTTCCTTTTTCCTTTTGTTTCAATCGGGGCAAAAAAAAATGAGGGGTGTACTTGATTTTTTTTTTCTTTCAAATAAGGGTGCATATTCCTGGGATTTACCTCCCCTCTGCCCCTCTACTAGGGGTTTATTATTTCTTTTTCTGAATAGGTGTTTTTCTTTCCGGTTTTACTACTTTTTAACGGGACTTTTTCTTTCCTTTTTACATAAGATTTGTCCTATGGGTATTATTTTTTTGTTAAGCGGAGTTCACCCATCTGGAGATTATTTTCATTACTTTCAGCATTGACTACCCAACAAGTTTGATATATCATTACTTTGCTTTGGTTGAGGGTTACGTCTGTCTTTTCTGTATTTCTGTCTGGGTCCAGGTTGGGTTTGGTTGGTTTGGTTGGCTGTATTGTTTTTTTTATGAATTATCCCCTTCTTTTCTAACGTTAACTTTTTATTTCTTTACTACCATAAACCTGCCTCCTCCCCTCCCCCTATACTTTCTCTTCTTATGATAAATATTCCCCTGCGTTTTTTCCCTTTTATTTCTTTCCCCTAAATTGTTGAGAAGCCCCTTCAGGATAAGGGCAGATAGTGTCAGGCGCAGGCACTAGGGAGTCGATAGTCTGGTTGCTAAGTGTCAAATGGTTATGATCTGATGTGATGAATTTGTTTTTTTTTCCTTTTCTTTTTTTTTTTCTGTTTCTTCTGACCCTTTCTGTTTTCAACTAAAAAAAAACCCCGGGGACTGTAAAAGTAGGTAGGGTAGATGATGCATATACAGAGCAAGGAGAGGGGGGGGGGGGGTATGTATGGGAGGTGGCGTGAAGATCTCATTTTCTTCTCCTTTTCATTCTTCCTTTTTTTTCTCTCTCTCCTCTCTCTCTCTCTTGCCTTCTGGCTCTTTTTTCATATCTGTTGCTACGATGCGCGGGAATTGCGGGCGCTTTGTACAGGGTCTATCGGGATTTGTGCTTGTTAGGGTACAGTAATGATATAACTTGGTCCGCTGGCTGCTTCTACACCCCGGCTGCGCGTTCAATGCTCGAGTGATGTGCTGTGATCAATGATGGCTGGTACACTGGGTGCATATATATGTAGGTACATGTAGGTCTGTGGTGCTTGTCATTGAGCGTTTCGATCGCTGGGTGCCTTTGCATGCGCGCAATGCACAGGTGTGTGTACATACGTGGCTGAGCATGTGGCTGATTCGGGGGAGAGTTAGGACCCATGGTACGGACAGCTTGGGAGGGCGGCATACGCGTATAAAATCAAGGATAATATGCGAGAGGACACTAGCTTCCCTTGAGTAAGAGTCACCACCTGCACTTGGGAGTCATCACGAGCTACTGTCAGTTCCATCAGACCATGCTGCTGACGGCCGGAAAGGGATGTTGATTCATGGTACAATTGAAAGGTGAAGAAATGCTTGACACTCGATCAAGTGACTGGGGAACAGGAATATTAGTAGAGGAGTCTTTTTGTGTCTAAATCTGGGTCTAGGGTTTACTAATTCAAGTCAAGTGAGAATTAGTCTCGCGTTTGTGAAGGACTATCTTTGATCAACTGGTAAAGGTTTTAAGGGAAACTCGACTGTATGTATTTGACCTGGCACTGTCCTTTAGTTATGGTACGGATCGAATCTCGCTGATAGTATTATATCAGGTATATATTGTACATTAAGTTAGCTATTGGTGGTGCATCCAGCCCAGCAAGCATCATACACCCACGCACTTTAGGATAAGGCCGTCCATTCCCAGAGCATTTACGCGCACCGCCGAGGCATCACCTGGTTTACTCTGGATGTGCAGTCACGTCATGAACCATCACTCGCATAAGCTTCTGCCTGCAGGGCGTTCGCTCCCCCATGGGTACATGTGCCGTAACTAAGACACCGGATAGGAGCAAACCAAATCCTTCAATCACCTTCTGTTCCTCCAAGTGAAACCGCAGGATCCATGGAAATATAGGTCCGACACCTCTTCCTCAACGCCTCATAGGACCAATACGATGTCCAATGAGCATAGGAGGGTTGGTCTTACACAACCCCTCCTCTGAGTCTTCACCGTACTATGGCCAATCACTAGCACCAATCACCTCGCCGTTTGTCACATCTCATGTACTCGGGCCCTCCCGCAGAATATGAGTCCTGTCGGAGTATCCAGCAGCAGCAGATCCACATATATTCACCAATTATCACTCGAGCTATTGGGGGGGGGGGGGTCCGCCATAGAATGACTGCATAAGGCCACGTTCATCCCTTCCTCCTCCCCCCCCCCCCTCCCCCCACACTTACAAATCCTGCCAATGGAAACTTGTTTGTTGCATACGGCTGATTGAACTAGGTGCCTTTCCTATTTTATGTGCTCGCCCGGAATGACGGCGAATGATAAGCTGGATGATGGGAAAGGGTCCTTGAGCGTGAATACTGATGGTGCGCCGAAGAAGGGATAATATCCGGGTATACCCCGCAGTGTTTTTTTGTTATTGCTTATCCCGTGCAGGAGAAGAGACCCCGTGCCATTCTTGAGACGGTGGATGGATGTTGATGGAAGATGTAGAAGGGGAAAGAAAAGAAAGGGGACAACTACCGGCGTATAACAATCTTGGGGTTTATAGCACATTATCAACACAAAGATAAAATTGGCAACGACTGCGCGTTAATGTGTTGTTTATGGGTTGTTGTAAATTAATACTTGTGCTCTCTCTTTTTGGGCAATAATTCTAAAGGGGGTAGAGGGGACCCACTTTTTTTTTTTTTTTTTTTTTTTTTTTTTTTTTTTATAGGTCACGATAATATTATTATACTGCTGCTACTGCTGTTGCTTCTGCTGGGTTTTTTGTCATGGGTTTTTTTTATGTCTCGGAATTTTGCCCGCCGCCGACACCTTGGTGGCTAGCCGCCGCGGCAGGCTGTTTATTTGCAGCTGCTGTAGTTGGTTGAATTACGGTACGCTAGCCCTAGCGGTTTCGCAGGGGTTGTTGCATGTTGCACAGAGCCGCATGCGTCACATGAAAAAAAAAAAGTTTTTGGGACCCTACGATTACAACTTCACCGAATTCGTGATATCGAAAAAAAAAAACATGAGATCTCAACGAACTCTACGGAACATATGTTCTGCCGTTATACCTAGCCTACGATGGCATGTTACTGAACGTGTGCCCGCTGTTTCAATCGCTACAAGTACATCGATATCACCGCTGGGAGTCCGGTATGGTTCAGGCTCGTCCTCAAAACAATGGCTGATCCGACAAATGAACGATGCTGCAAAAAAGGAGGCAGAGTTGAAAGGGTTAAAAAGTAGGGCTGGCATCAAACTTCTAGAAATCGACAAGAAACATAAAATATTCCGGAGTGGCCAAACAGTGGTCGATTTAGTATGCTTTCCCCGTGAAATGTGGAGCAGAGAAGAAACTAATTGAGCGTAGGGATATGCCCCAGGTGCTTGGTCACAGGTAAATATATATATCATCCTCTGGACTGAGGGATTGAGGGCTCAGCTGCTCTTCTAGGTCGCAGTAGATTTGACTGCCCCATTTGGCCGTGTTCTCGGTATCGATATCATTCCCTTGATGCCCCCCAGGGGTGCCTCCGCTATGCAGGGTGACTTTACCAGCGAGCGGGTCCAGCAAGAGATGAAGAGGTTTCTTTCAAATCCCAAGCGTGGGCGGCCATTGAAGCCACGAATCAGCGCAGGTAATGCGGCGAAGGGGGAAGTGGAGGCAGCGAGTCAGGCGTATATTGAGCATGAACGGGCATTGATGAAAGAACAGGAGGAATGGGCGAAAGCCGGGGCCGCAGAGAGTGGGGAGAATTCTGTCGACGTGGTGTTGAGCGATATGTTAGAACCCTTTAAAATGATTGGTGGAATGACCAAGACAAGCTTAAGACTACCCCACAGGTTAATGTCAACTTCCGGACATAAGTTGAGGGATCAAGTGGGGAGTATTGTTTGTTTCCCTCACCTAATTTTTGTACTTTTGAAGTTGGTAACATCTATTAACGGGTTCCACGTGATTACACAGAAACTCTGCAATAAGGCGCTTGCCTTTAGCATTGATGTGCTTAAACCGGGTGGGTCTTTTGTGTGCAAGTTTTACCAGAGCGGGGATACCAAGCTCTTGAAGGAAAAGTTTACACAGGTATACGGTAGCGTTACTATAAGTAAGCCAGAGTCCTCGAGACCGGTATGTTACCTCAATGCTATTTTTTCTTTCTCCCCGCATTTTTGGGAGGAGTGTTAAACAGATATGTGTAGGAATCGAAGGAAGCTTACCTAGTTGCGCTGGATAAGAAGTCAAGGGTGGATAAAGAGAAAGTAATGTTAATGGAGCCTACAGATTAATTTAATTAAATTTGACTTCTCCTCCGTACCTGGAACTGAGCTAAAGATTTTCGGAGACGTTGGTTACACTTGATTGGACGGGCGTTGGCATTTAAGATGGTCTTCTCAGTGCAAAAAGCTTTGCTTGCGGGACGGGTACGGGGATTTTTTTTTTTATTTTTTTAAACAGTGTGAGTGCCAGTGTAGGTACGAGGTTGAATGTGCCGTCGTCGCCGCACACACAAGCTGCACATGGCAGATGGAAGTCGACATGGGAAACCCTACTACCATTACCAGGTCCAAGAGTGAGATCTGATTGTGCGCGACTTTTTATCCATTCGATCTCTCTAGCGATGAAATTCCTGAACAAATTTTGAATGGTCTCATGTGAGGGGTGGGGGGAATTTAACCGCGTATATTGTTTTTTCTTCCCCCCTTCTTCCTTCTTCTCGTTGACCCCCGTTATTTCGTGAGTAGAGCAAATATGTACCTAATGAGTGAATTGAAGGGTTTACGGAGAGTCATCACTTCCTCGCGAGCGGCTGCCAGCTCGGGCATTGTACATATAACTACCGCCCGAGTGCTTTGGTTGAATGGTTGAGTTGTTGGTCTTCCTCATCTCAATCCTCTCGTAGGTCTCTGGTCTCTGAACGTGGTCCCACACCCGGCGAGTATGTACGGCGAGGATTCGGTAGAGCGTAGAAGATTTATTATTATATTATGTATGTATTATGTATATTATATATGTAATAGGAGGAATAAATAAACATCCGAGGGAGGGTGGTGGAATGAGTAAGTGGAAAGGAGAATAGTACTGGAAAGAGAGAATACATTAGTAGCAGCTAAGAGCTCAGCTTCTTCTTTTTTTTTTTTTTTTTTTTTTTTTGTGTGTGTTTTATTTTTTTTACCTCTTCACTGTCTTCCAATTCGGGGGGGTTCTTATTGATACTTGTCTCGGTATACGTCTCCATATTAATATCGAACGCACGACATCGTCCATCTTCTTCTTCGTCGCCAGTGCTCACTCACTCGGATCTGATTCCATCATCATCATCATCATCATCAATCTGCTCAATCTACTCAATCTACTACTACACTACTACTACTACTACTACTACAGTAGTAGATATATATCACTCCATCACCTTCAATCATCAACCCAACAACTAAATAAAGAACGGAAAAGAGAAACCCCAACCCACATACAACTAACCTTGACACCTCACATTTCATCTTTCCACCCCCCAGCTTTCCAAACCCAACGTACCACAGACGATCTTCACACAGCAGCAGCAGCAGCAGCAGCAGCACACAGCACACAGCTTCGAATCCCCACACCTTCCACACTCGTTTTCTCTCTTCTGCAGCAAGCAGCAAGCAGCAGCAGGCCAGACAAGCCAACAGCTCCCAAGAAAATATATAAAAAAAAAGAAAATAAAAAAAATACAAACATGCTTAAAACCAAGCCTCTCAACCAGCTCCTCTCCCAGTCAATCTCCCCAAACGTCTCCTCCGCCCTGTAAGTCAAGTCTTGCCCCTCTCACATATTACTCTCTCTCATCACCAATGATTCGCAAACTCATATACTAACCATTTACTACTACTAAACACAGACTCTTCACACCCACCGGCTCTCTTCTCGCAACCGGCACCTCCCCGACCGCCCCCGACGCCCGCAAATCGCGAACCTATTCCGCCCTCGCCGCAAACATCTGGAGCGCCTACGACCGGGTCGCCGTCCAGGGCGTGATCGAGCAATCGCTCCCCGCCAGCGACGATGAAGCTCCTCCTCCTCCTCCTCCCACCACTACCACCCCCGCCGCAGGTTCTGCAGCAGCGCAGGGCCTGAAATCGCTGACGCTCGAGCTGTCGGACTACAATCTGCACATCCAGGTTGTGGTTCCCGGTGTGCTGCTGTGTCTGATTGGACCCAAGCAGCCAACGAGGCACAACAGCAGCTCGTCAAGCCTGCATTCGCAGGAAGGGGAGGCTACGGGGGCAGGGGCTACGGGGACAGGGGCTACGGGGACAGGAAGCGTGCCGAGGAGTGGCGGCGCGGGGAGCGCGAGCGTCGGGAGCAGTGTGGCTGGGAGCGGGAGTTTGGGGATATTGAAGACGCAGGCGCAGGCGTTGGTGGCGTATTTAGAGAGCGAGCTGATGGGCTTTGAGTTGCCTGAGGGGATATAGCTGCCTGTCGAGCTCGCCCTCTTTTTTTTTTTAATTTTATTTTTTTCCTTTTCCTTTTTTTTTTTAGTTTTTTTTTATGAGATGATGCTACCTCTGCTCTCTCTTTTTTCTTTCGAAGGGTATAGCGATGGTAGGTGCAATTGGAATGTGCGGTGTTAATGGTCGCTTTTGGCTATGGATCTGGGCTGGCTACTTATAATATTTGCAGCCCTTTTCTTTTATACTTTTATCTACCTATCTACTACTTTATTCCATCCTATAGAATCCTCTTGCCTTTTTTCTTTCTTTCTCGCAGTTCAATGGGTAGTCTGGGTCTTTTCTTTTCATCATTTACTCTTGTGGACCTTGGTTTGGCTTTCTGGAATTCCCCTGTTACTCTATTACTCTGCTACTCTATTACTCTGCTACTCTATTACTACCTTGCAATGACATCTCTTGAACATTCCTTCCGTTATGCCAGTATGTAAAGTATGGATACAGGGCAATAAATACATGTACCCGCCCAATTGCAATTGGACCGACTGCCGTGCCATGCCCAACGATTCTTCTCATTGCTGCAGTCAATTACATCATCATAGCCAACAAGCAGGTTTGCAGCACACCGCCGAATCATGCCCGGTGACGCTGTCTTGCACCGTGTGATTTCGCATGACGGCGGTTGTAAATAGATTAAAGTGCGTAGTTTTATCGCCGTTCCGGTTCTGTTTGGGGGGGTCGGGAGGGGGGAGGTGAAGTTGTGATGTCTCTACGGCGGGGGAGGGGTCGATTCGACTCGATGTGATGCAGAATGTCGATATCACAATTAGAAACACCACCCACCAGAGCAGAGAAAAGCAGAACAGAGAGCCTACAAACTACATATCTACATATCTACATACAAATACAAATACAAACCCATCTCCATCCATCTCCAGACCTCACCCCGATACCGGGGAGCCCAAACCCAAGGAATGCGCCCCACCCTCCTCCACCACCTCCTCCGGCAGCGCCGACTTCCCCGCCGACTCCCCCTCCCCCTCCTCCTCCCACAGCAGCAGCAGCAGCAAAGAACCTTCCTAGGCCTCAGCCGCCGCGCGCCCCCGGCGGCAGCGGCGGCACCAGGGCCGGGGATCAACACGATCGAGAAGCTAGTGGGCACACTGAGCACGCACGAGGGGCGGCCGCCGGCAGCGGAGACGCTAGTGTGTGCGTTCCGCGACGTGGTGCGCGGCGCGGGCGCGGGCGCGCTCTTCACGGACGAGCACGCGCACGGGCTGGCGCGCACGTACCAGTACCTCAAGGGCGGGATACCGGCCGACGATGTCCGGGCTGCGCTGCGGGCGCTGCGGGGCGGGGGCGGGAGGGGGAGCATGCATGTGGCAGGGTTGGCGAGGTTGCTGTTTTCGGGGCTTGAGGAGCAGACGGCGGGGGATGTGGAGGTGTTTGTGGGTGTTCTTGCGGGGTGCGCGGGGGGTGCGTGGGAGGCGGCGGAGGTGGTGAGGAGGTTTTCGGGGGAGGGGGCTGTGTTGGGGGGGGAGGAGGGGGCGGTGCAGAGGTGCTGGGAGATGGTGATGAGGGGGTTGGAGGAGGAGGGGGGGGGGGGCGGCGGCGGCGGCGGCGGCGGCGGCGGCGGTGGGGCGGAGAGGGAGGTGCTCGAGATGTGGGAGGATGTGAGGGAGAGTGTGGCCGTGGTCACCGCCGGGATGATGGGCCCCGTCGTCAGGTTCTATTGCAGGCGCGGGGAGGTGGAAAAGGCGCAGCGGTGGTATGGGAAATTGGTGGAGGAGGAGGGACTGACGCCGGAGCTCGAGACATATGTCGAGATACTGCGACTGTGTGCGGAGAAGGGCGAGAACGTATGGGCCCAGGAGATCATCAACTCGATCCTCAACGGCGGCGGCGGCGGCGGAATAATATCCAGAGAGGCCTGGAATATTGTCCTCCAATGGGCGGACGTCATTACAAAAGACAGTAATGAAATCTCCCGGCTCCTCACAATCATGGTGCGGAGGGCGGCCACGACAAACATCTACCCAACAATCGAGACCTTCAACGAGCTGATCCGCTTCGCAATCTCCAGAGCCGACTACAGGGCCGCCCGGAAACACCACAAGCTCGCCATCCACCGAAAGTTCACGCCGAACCGCAGGACCCTCGAGCTCCAGATCGAGTACCTGGTCCTCTCGGGCAAGATCAAGATCGCGCAAGACGTCTACGACCAACTGCGCGCCGAAGAGCTGCCCCCCTCGTACCCGGCGCACTCTGTCCAGCTCCTGCTGCAGGCCCTGTGCAGAGACCCAAACCCCGACAAGGAGCTGATAAGCCGGATCCACGTCGACCTCGGCGAGTGGAACAGCCCGCTGGAGATTGAGACCACCACCGCGCTCCTCGCCCGCTTCCTGACGGACAGCGACTTCAGCGCTGTCATAGCGCTGCTCAGCGGCGCCTCCTGCGCAGCATACCCGGCGGGCGACCGCCGCAAGATCATCCACGAGATGGGCGAGCACATCGGGCGCAGCACAACCCCGATCGAGGCTGCCTGGGACACATACCAGATCCTGTACCAGGTCTTCCCGGAGCTGTCCGTGCGGCAGCGCACCGACATCATGCGCCTCTTCTTCGCGCAGGACCGCAGCGACATGGGCACCATGGTGTTCAAGCACATGCGCGGCACGCCCGGGCGGCGGCCGGGCCGGCAGGGCTACATCGTGGCGCTCAACGGCGTGGCCTACGCCCGCGACATCGACGCGCTCAAGGTCGTGCACAACGCGCTCAAGCTGGACCAGGGCCTCGACCTGGACACGGCGCTCACAAACGCCCTCATGAACGCCTACAACCGGTGCGGCGTGCCGTCGCGCGTGCTGCGCTTCTGGGAGGACGTCAAGCGCAGCGCAGAGGGCCCAAACTACCAGAGCATCAGCGTGGTGTTTGAGGCGTGCGCGAACCTGTGGGACGGCACGCACCGCGCAAAGATCCTGTGGGGACAGCTCAGGTCCATGGGCGTCAAGCCCACGGTGGAGAACTACAGGGCCTACATCGAGGCCCTGGCGAAGGGCGAGCAGTTTGAGGAGGCCTTCAGGCTGGCCAGGGACATGGAGCTGAGCGATGGGGTCAAGCCCGATGTGAAGCTGTGAGTTTCTGCCCCCCCCCCCTGATCATTATTACCATAAACTAGCAGAATATTAAAAAGGACCAAAAAAAACCTCTCCGCTTTTTACAGGCTTGGAACGGTATATGCAACCTCACCCCACGCCCTGCGGGACAAGGTCGCAGACTGGGCCACCAACGCATATCCCGCCGAATGGAGGGAGGTCGAGGCGCGGGTAGCGCAGCTGCCCAGGGAAATACTCCAGCAGGACGCCCTGGAGGAGCTCGGGGGCTGCCAGCTGCGCAATCTGCTGCAGGCCGGTGAGCCAGCGGTGTTGGCGATCGAGGAGGGTCAGGCCTCGGCTCTCGACTAGCTAGGGGCTGTAGGAAATAAATTTTTTAAAAAGAAAAAAGGACAGTACAGTACAGTATATAGTGTAAATGATATTGCGGGGGGAGGATAAATACCTCGAATCTGACATGACATGGGCGCTGCGAGTGATAGACAATGACCCAGCACCACCACCACTACACCGCCCACAGCCCCTCTCCAGCCCACAAAAGTCCCAAAGCCCCAGCAGCTCCTGTGCACAAGAATCCACAACACAGACTAAACTATTGCATCCAGGGAGAAGATGCATCACCAGAAATCACTCGGTTGCCAATTCCGTCATGTGACCGATGCTGCCACCGACCCGATGCCGCCCTCTGCACATGGGAGGGAGGGCGGGGGCTCTACACAAACCTCACCCCCTACGGAAGTAGAGGAAGACGGCGATCCATCTGTAGCAGTGGTGAGCTCGAGGGGGGGAACAAACGTCCCGGTGTGCCTGCTCCCAAACATCCCTTCTTCTTACGTATAGTTATGTAATTATGTAAGTTGGCAGAGGGGTACATAACAAGTGCTCCAGGGAGTCGACAAGAGAGGACCCGCATGGCAGCCCCGAGTCCCGTTTTATGACCCCACACTACATCTCACCTCACCTCACCTCACCTCTACTCTCCTCTCCCACCCCGCCCTAAATAGTGGGCTTGTTGACTTATCCGTAACCTACGTCTCACCCCCCTCACTTCCTCAAAAGAGGAGAGAAGAGAAGAGGTAACTCCCCGCCAATCTAGACTCCGGGGGGTATGGCTGCCGGTGATGCGTCTGTGGTTGTAGAGTACTGCATGTAGTACTACCCTGTCTCGAAAAGCAGAGAGGAGATACAACAGAGAAGGTACACGCCAGAGATGATACAATACAATATCTTCTACCCGCTCACGATGGCCATGGACTGGACGCCTCGTAGTATATCAATACATATTGGGATCAATGACTTGACTGCTCAGGACGGATCGAGTGACACACCATGACCGCAAACCACATGCTGTAGACCACATCACATACTGCTATTGATTCACTATGTACCTACACGAGTAAATAAAACACCAAAACCAAACCGCTTGCGCACCGCCAGCCTTTACAATCTCTACTCTGTAGCATCATCATCATCACCAAATTCACACAAAAACTAATTATCATAGGCCCCAAACTACAAATAACCCCCCACCTAGCTACAAAAACAATCAGACAAAAGAAAAACCTATACACCTACAAAACTCCCATCGCTACTTCTTCCCCGCAAATAGCTTCTTCAGCGCATCAGGCCGCTTCTTTGCCGGACTAATGTCGCGATTAAACGCGCTGACCACCGGTACCAGCATCAACCCCGAATCCCCACCCACCGCAGGCATCACCTTCTTGCTCGCACCGCCGCCGCCGCCAGCCGCCGCCGCCGGGCCTCCCAGGGGGGGCTGGTCCTGAGTGCCAAAGTTGTTCATGACGAGGCGTCCTGTGCCGTCGTCCTCGTCAAAGACGGTGGGCATGATCCCCTTGCCCTTGCCCTTGCCCTTGCCCGGTTTCTTGCCCTCTGCTGCTGCTTTCTTTTCTGTGGCAGCGGGGGCCTTTTCTGGTGCTTTTTCCTTCTCTGGCGCCTTCTCCTTTCCCGATACTTTCTCCTTCTCCTTCTCAGCGGCAGTCTTTTTCGGCTTCGCGGCAGCAACAGGCTTAACCGGCACGGGGATCGAACTCGGCGAATCAAAGATGCCCAACTCCTTCTCCACCACCTTCTCCACCACCTTCCCGGCCGCCGCCGCCTTCTTCCCCTTTGCCTTCGGCCTCACCTTCACCAGCTCCGGCTCGGGGCTCTGCGCCTCCTCCTCTTCCTCCTCCACCGCCGGCTCAGCAGCAATCCTCCTCTTCCTCGCCGCGCCGGCCAGTAGCAGCCTCGTCGGCTCCTTGCTCTCCATCACGGCGGGCAAGAGCACGCTCTGTTCAGTCGCGTCCATCTCCGCGATCGTGTCTGCGCCCGCCATGGTCGGCGTCGCCGGATCTTCACTCCCACTCGCCGCGGCGCCAACGGCAGGCACGGTCTTGCGCAGGAACGGCGTGATGCTAAAGTCGCTGACCTTGGGGCCCTCCTTGCGGACGCGCTTCGTCGACTGCTCAAGGTCCTCCATGGTGAGGCCGGGGCGCTTCTTGTTGTCTGTTTCCGGCAGTGTTACCTTCTTCGTCTTTGCGGCTGCGAGTTTTGCGCGTGTGGACTCCAGTAGTGAGGTTGCTGATGTCAGTTTAGCCGTGAGGGCTGTGTATTGCCCCGAGAGCTCCGCGAGCTCTGACTCCGCCTTTTCGCGCAGCTTTGTTTCGCGCTTAAGGGCGGCTACGGTGTCTTTATCTTTAGCTGCTGGTGGTGGTGGGGCCTTGCGAGCGGCGTCAAGGTCGGTACGGAGGGAGGCGAGCTGTTTTTCGAGGGAGGCAATCTCCTTCTTTGCGGCACGGGTGGCATCGTCGACGGCCTTCTGGGTGGTAGATTGGGCATCGTCTAGCTCGAGGCGGAGGGTTGCGAGCTCGGACTCGAGGGCGGCCTTTGTGGCGGCCTTGGAGGTGAGGGATTTGGCGAGGCGGTCGACATGGTCTTGAAGTTTTACTTTGAGGGTTTGGAGCTCGTCTTTGAGGGTTTCAATGGTCGCACGGGCCTCTACGAGTTCCTCGGGGGAGGCGGCGGCCTTGAGGGCGGCGGCGTGGGTGCTCTTGAGCTTTTTGATGGCTTGCTCGTGCTCGGTGGTGAGCGCCTTGATGGTGCCCTTGTTGGCCTCATTCTCCTGGTTCAGGGAGTCCACGGCGGCGGTCTGGGTCTTGAGCTCACGCTCCACATCCTTCACGGAGGCCCGTAGCTTCTTGTGCTCGTCCTTGAGCTTCTTATAATCCTCTACGACCTCCGCCGCCTTCTCCGCCTTTTTTAGCGCGGCCTCCCTGAGCTCTGCATTCTCCTTATCCAGCTCCGCACACTTCCCCTTCAGCCCCTCGACCTCAGCAGCTAGTGCGCCCTGCGCTGTCCCCTCCTCTAGTAGACGTCCCTTTAGCCGCTCCTCCAATTCCTTACTACGCTCCAGCACACCCTTATGCACATCCTCCAGCGCCTTGTTGCGGGCAGACGACTCCCGTAGCTTCTCCTCAAGTCTGGTGACGCGCGCGGTCTTGCGGGCGGCGGCAGACTCGTACCAGGTCATGCGTTTCGTGGTGGCCGCGAGGGCATCATCGAGCTCTGTGGTGTAGGTGAGGTGGCTGTTGTAGTCGGCGAGGAGGAGTTTGTATTCGGGTTCTAGGTGGAGGAGGCGTACACGGAGTTGTCGCTGCTCCTCGGCGGCTTCAAGGCGCGTACTTGTGTGGTTGGTTTTCTCATATGAGAGGAGGGATTGGGCCGTTGCGAGTTGACGCCGGAGCTGGAGAGGCGGGGAGGGGGGTCAGCTAGGGGTTTTTGTGGGGGAAGGAAGAGGGGGGGGGGGAAGTACGTCGGCGAGCTCGAGGGCAGTGTCGCGGTCGATTGCCATTGGGACGCGCTGTGCTGTGTACTGTGCAATGGTATAGGTACTGTGTAAGAGCAGGTGGTGTGGGGAATAGGTTAGAGCAGAATGGAGAGGGGGATGTGGGGATGAGAGTGGTTGAGGGGGAGAGAAACAAAAGGGAAGGGGAGAGAAGAGGGGTGGGGGGAGGGGGAGGGGAGGGGCAGAGTCGTGATATTGTAGTTGATATCGATTGATTTATTGATTGATGGATGACTGAATTGATGATTGAGGTTGTTGGCAGAGATCTAGCTGTCCATCCACCTACATAGCAATGTTAATAAACAAAAAACATATGCCCCCTCCCCGTGTGTGTCTTTGTTGACCTGAAGACAAACGAGAGGGACAGAAGAGAAGAGAGACAAAGAGAGAGAGACAAGACAGAAGAGAAGAGAGAAGAGAAGAGAAGAGAAGAGAGAAGAGAAGAGAAGAGGAAGAGAAGAAGAGAAGAAGACCCCTGCAGCAGCAACAACAGAAAACTCTCGGTTATGTAACAACGCGAATCGAATTGCGGCTGACGTTGCGTCCCCCCCAAAGTGACCACATTGCGTTTACACACACTCTTCTTCGTCTTCGTCTTCGTCTTCTGTTACAACAAAAAAAAAGATAACATTGACCCCCAATTAACAACAATTGAGAACTCAACACCACAGAAATATTCAATTACAGCTCCTTCAGCTATCTATCTACTAGATAGCACCACCACCACAACACCACAATGCATATCCTCACGCCCCTCTCCCTCCTCCTCGCCTCAGCAGCTTCACTTCTCCCCACCGCCCTCGCTGTACAGTCCACCACCACTACCGACGCCATTGTATCAAAGAAATTCAACAAGTTCAGTACACTCCTTAACACAAAGCACAAGGGTGGCCACCTGCAGCTCACAGATGCCCTCTACGATGACCTCACCACCGGCCCGCGCAACTATACTGCCGTTGTCCTCTTGACGGCCCTCGAGTCACGCATCGGCTGCCAGCTCTGCCGTGAGTTCGGTCCCGAGTACGACCTGCTTGCAAAGAGTTGGACTGTCGATCATACTCCCACAGATGGCCTCTTCTTCGCCGAGCTCGACTTTGCCAATGCGCGCACCACGTTCCAGAAGGTATACCCCCCCCCCCCTCCCCCACTTCCCATTAGAAATGCACTCCTCTGACACCACCACCACCAGCTACAACTCACCACCGCTCCCGTCCTCTTCCTCTTCCCGCCCAGCGTCGGCCCCAATGCCGACCCCGAACACATCGACACCCCCTACCGCTTCGAGTTCAACAAGATGCAGACCAAAGCCGATGCCGTCGCTCGCTTCATTAGCGTCCACTCGCCGCACTCGCCCGTCGTCCAGCGCCCCTTCAACTACGCAAAACTTGGTGCCACCGTCGGCGCCTTCCTGTTTGGCATCACCGCGCTCAAGCTTGCCTTCCCGTTCTTCAAGCCTATGCTCTACAGCCGTAACCTCTGGGCCGCAGTCTCCCTCATTGCCATCCTCCTCTTCACCAGCGGCCACATGTTTAACCACATTCGCCGTGTCCCCTACGTCGCCAACAATGGCCGTGGAGGCGTCAGCTATATCGCCGGAGGGTTCAGTAACCAGTTTGGTCTGGAGACGCAGATTGTTGCTGTTATTTGTGAGTTCTTCTCTTTGCTGGTGGTGGTAGGGTAGGGGTAGGATGGGGCTAACGGCTAACTGCGAGTGTAGACGCAATCTTGAGCTTCGCGACCATCTCGCTAGCCATGAAGACCCCGCGTATCGTAGACCCTGCCAGGCAGAGGGCCGCCATCGTCATCTGGAACATTGTTCTTCTCACCGCCTTCAGCTTCCTCATGAACCTGTTTAAGCAGAAGAACGGCAGCTATCCGTTCTTCCTGCCGCCGCTAATGTAAAACAGTAGTTGTAGTTGTAGTAGGTTGTTTTTCAGGTTACGAGAAAAAGAGAGAGGGGAGGGGGAGGGTGTACTTCTAGGCTGGCGGGTTTGGGTTTAGATGTGATTCACGTGTGTATGCCAATGGTGAAGGGCTAGGTGTATGTGAGTAAATGTAGGGATTGATAAGATCAGTTAGTGTGATATCAAGATGGCAAGGGATTGGACTGCAAAAAAAAATTGAATATGTTTCTACTCTCGTAAATCTCTCTTTGGAGGTGTGCTGCATGCAATTAATGATATAAACAAAAAAAAAAATCTCTTTGGAGGTGTGTATGTGATTGTGATCACGGGGGATCACTCGCGCGCCAAGGATGGCCGGGTAATGGTGGTTCTTTTAAAGGCCCCTCCCCCCCACTTGTAGTCTACCACTCTTCTACTCATCCACCAGCACCCAACCATGATTGGGGGGTCAATTAAAGACCCCCGAAGAGAAGGGTTAATTCTACAGCATTCAGCAAACAAACCAACCCAAACACCACTCTCTCCGTAAGTCCCCCCAGCCCCGCCCTCCATATCCATATCCATACCCATACCCAACCGCGCCCTCTTTGCATCTGCCGCTGTATTTCTTCCCATTGAAAGGCACGATTCACTCTTGGCGCGGAGAATAAACGCCGCGTAACGTTTGCTCGGTGGAGCACGTCTTGTCCCTCCCCCCCCGCCGTCTCTGTGCGGTGTCGTGCGGGTGTGGGGGGTGTGTGGCGTACATTTCTTACCTTTCATTGCTTTTGTTCTTGTGGAGTTGGGCTAATGGTGGGGTTTTAGGGTTATAGGATAGGGTTGCGTTCTGGTAACTAGGGACGGAGAGGTAAAAAAAAAAGGGAGGGAGAGGTAAAAAAAAAGGGAGGGGAGAGGGGGGAGAGGGGGGTACACGCACCGCGTTCTACGGGGTGGGGTGTTTCTCTGAGGGGGGAGTCAACTAACTAGTCAGCCAGCCAGCGGCCCGTGATAGAGGATTCCCTGACGTGGATTGCTGCAATGTCCAGATTAGCAGGGACCGGCCCGGTGCTGTTTTTTTTTTCCTTTCTCAGCGATTCTTCTTGGGCTCGGCTGTCGTTGTGGTTAGGTGCCGCCGGTATGGATATGGATGTGCTAACTTATAGGTATGCGGCCGAGATTTTGGAGCCGTGGGCTTTTTTTTATATTTTTTTTATATCTTCCTCGCTCCTCTGGTTTGGTCCTTGTGGTGTGCCGACTTGGAACCCGAAACAGCATCTCCGGGTTGCTGTTGCCCTGCGACAGTATGATGATGTAGATCGGCTGAATTGAGAGCCGGCTGTAGCCCGCGGCCGCTTTCTGGATCATCCTATGCTCTGGAGCGGGTGGTAACTAGGGTAGGTAGTCTAATAATAGTCTTGTGAACTGATTGTTTGGTTATAGTCTCGACTTTGGGGCTGGCTGTGCCTGCGTGATAAGGTGTTAGTTTGTGGCGTTTGTCACCTCGGTCTCCGTGGGCCAGTTATGATAGCTGTGGTGCTGTTAGCATGGCATGAATGGGGGAGCTGTGGTCTGTTAAACATAAGTTCTGTGAGTGGAGAGATGTCTTTTTAGTGAAAGACAGAGCACACAATACAGTAATAAGTATTCCTGGGTGATGAATTTTCCAGATAGCGGATCTGACCAAGGATTCAGTTGCGGTATCCAAAAAAAAGCATAACGACTTTTTTTCTGGCTACATCATGGGTTATCACTCGGTAACATTCATCCCACATGCGGGAGATCTTATCTCTTTCACTGGAGATTAAATGTTGTCAGCTTTTGGGAGGCCACCTCCGCCACCGTGACAACCATAAACCAGTTCTCAGAGGGAATTTTCCGGTGCACGGTGCACTATGCGGCCTCCTAAAATGTTGGTAGTTTCACACATACGGTGGTATTAAACCCACATCAACCTAGCCATATGTAACTTAAAGTGAAAGACGAAAAACCTTCGAATACCTCCCCGGCCGTGAGAAGAAGTAAGCATAGCATTATTTACATTGTCTCGTCCTGCGACAACCACACCCCTTTAATTTTTGGTCCGGTAGGGCATCCGATAACGGCGGGCGTGTAAAAGGCCCGTACGTACAGCCATGGCCCCCTATGCGGCCCCGGAAGCTATCCATCTATACTAAGATAGCCACGGTCATTTTTTTTTGTTGTGGATAGGTGGAGATGGCAGAATCTAGACTTGCCCGCTTGAAACAGATATCAAGGCAAGAATTCGGGGCCCGAGTAGGTGGCCTGCTTCGTCCAGCCACTTGCAATAACCTATATCCCTAGTACTGTTCACATATCCCGTTCGTGGTCACCCTCTCACGGAGGGGGGAACCCCTTCAAGTGGTGGGCTGAGAAATATCATCTTTTGATACCTTTTAATCGGAATATCGATCGATATCGAAACATTGAGCTTAGTCAGCTAGGGTTTGTGTATCTGATAATTGGGGCGGTAAGTTGTAATTAAGGAAAAAGAGATTGGTCTTGAAAGTGGTACTTGTTGACGTGAGGGTAATGGTTAAAGGTTACCAATGAAACTGCGTATGGTAGTACTACTGAGTAACTAAGTCTGGTAAGACATTACTAGCTGATGTCTCACAATATTAAAAACATCTAGAATCTCATGCTTTGATAGGAGAAGGAGGGTTGGGCTTACCGCCCTGGCCATAGTAATTGTGCTACAAGCTAAAAGAAGTGAATATTTGGGTCAGAGGTCACAATCCAGGCACCTAGCTGAGCATGACTGGTCGGTGTCAAGCCTATCCTTCTTGAAGCAAGCAAATTCCTCTCCAAATAATCGGGGTGACGAAATGCGTGATGGGCTGAAAGCTGAAGAGCTCTGCATTGGCATGTTTATGTACCTGTACTCTATATCGCGCCACCGCCGTGCGCTATTTCCCTTGCTCGCGTAAAATATGCACTTTTATCCCGTCGGGGGGCTACAAAGATAGTGCGTTTCCAAGGTGGGAGCAGCGTTGAAGTATAGAAGTCTGTTTATCGCCGTGGATCCCCTTTTTTGTTGTCTATTGTGTTGGCAAACAGGGGATTGAGCTGGAAGGAGATATCGGTATAGTGATTGTCTGCGGCCCTTTGTTGAGACCAGAGGCATGGACTAGAGTAAGGGATTGTTCTAGGCCACGGGTAGAATGGGGAGAGGGGCTTCTGAGTATGTGGTTGAGCGGTTCGCTTGAATTAAACGGGTGAGCTTCTCTATACAGGGACGCAAAGTGCAACTAAAGATAGAAGGAAGAGTGATTGAGAGTCGCCGAAGCCCTCGCCACATAGAGTCGTCCGATACTTTCAATTGGGGAGCTGTGGAGTTTGCCATTACTTTCTGGGGTCCAATATAAACTATCAAAAGTTATTATCATAATATGTAATAACCCATAGCTCAATTTAAAGGAAATGGTGTAAATAGATGGTTTGTCTCCTAGATTCAAGGCCGGGTTTGGGATTCGGTTTTTGGTGTTAAGATTTAGGTGATGATCATGGAGGGTATGCAACAGTACTTTCGAGGTGGACCCTTAAGAGGCCGCGTTTTTAGGCGTTAGGGATGAATGCAACTGCACCCTATCATACTTTATAGGATCTATGTACAAGGCCTCAGAGCTGTATGACCAAACAAGTATATGTACTCTGCTCTAACTGTAGAATGTGCTTGATTCTATAGCTAAACACACTGCCATATATCAATCGCGGTAATTAGTACCGTGTGAGGGGACGATGTTCGCCAAAGGCTGATAAATAAAGCCACTTCTCAGGCAGATTGAGTAAGATTCTCCAGGTAAGCCACTTGCGTCACAAAGGAAGGACTTATAGTCAGGAACGTGGTCCAGGGGGCTGGGATTGAGTAGGAATTAAATTCCCGATTTGGAGTTGCCTAATATTAATGCCCCCCACAAAATACACAGGCGTTGATTGGCGGGCCCATAGCTATCAATCTAATCCCACACCCCAACCAACCTACATACAAATTAGTTTTTAACGAGAAGTGAAACTATCGAAGGTAAATACCGGTACTTATCTTTTCCAACAACACACATAATGATAGAACAATCGGAAGTTTTCTGCCCTTCCACTTTCACAAGTGTGACACGAGATGGAAGATGACAGATACATAGGAGGTGGGGCGGAAAATATCAGTTTTATTCTATTTTGGTGGCCATGGCGGATACTTACATGGGAAGGATCCAGGGGTCAGGTATTTGCGTGTAGGTGCCCTGTCCCTTCCTGTCGAGAATCAATGGGGGTAGAGGAAACTGTTCTCTAGATACATGTATGTGGCTTATGAGATAGACATGGGCTCAGGACTCAATATACTGAAGTCCTTAATCTACACATTTGCTCTTAGGTGTGACCCTTTTACAGGAAGGCGCGAAAAGAAAGTTTAGCTTCCCGAAGTTGGCTTATGTTAGTAGTGCTGGAATCTTGACGGGACATCGTTTGCATTCTGTAACCGTAGGCCTTTATGTAGGTCCCGTGAGTCTGTTCCAGGTCCTGACTCCCCCACTATCAACTATACTCCCAAACCCAGTGAGTGTCCCACTCTTTTTTTCTCAGCTTCCCTTTTCAACCTTTCCACATCCCCATCGTTGGGGACCTTTATGCAAGACCGATATTACCTTACATCTTCTTTTACCTCCCTCCCTTTGACGTAATCTTCTGTTGTTGTCTGCAATTGAGTAGTCGAGCCCGCGGTCCACTCTAGCGCGCCCCTTCGTTCAGACTTCAAGCAATCTAAGAGCTTAATCATCCCCTCCTTCTTTCTTGAGATCTCATCCCCGGAAATAAAAATTTCAATATCATATCAACCTCAGCCTAAGCTACAGCCGTGCACAGACAGCCGGCACAGACAGCTTAACAGTACAAAAAAGTAAGGGATATCGACTGATATCTTCAAGACGGCATGGAAGAAATTCGTACCCTTTCCGAACCGGCAGTAACTGTCACTCACCGCTTGGGAGGAGCAGGAGAAATCCCATCTCCATCTCAAGATTCCATCAATCCAGTTCCAGACACAAGGGCCTCATATTCATATGAATCCCATACGCTTTCCGTGCCAGTGTCACAACCAGGCTCCACAGCTGGATTCTCGTCATCAACTGGTTTAAATGTACCACAGAGGTACTTCCACTCTCGCCGTGTAAAGAGGGGTGAAGTATCACAACCATGGCTGGCAAGAAAGGACCCACGCGAGAAATGGGTCACGATTATTCCGTGCGTGGGACTATTCATCGGGCTGGGAATTGCGGGGATCTTGATCTGGCATGGGGTTTCGAGTGTGGTTAATCATAAGTACTGTCCGGTGTTGATTGAAGATTGGAGCAATGGCTTCAGAGAGGATATCTGGTCTAGAGAAGTGCAGGTCGGTGGTTATGGGTGAGTTTATGCATTCCCTAATATATCTATATAAAGCTTCTAATATCTTTTCTTCTTCTTTTAGGAATGGGTTGTTTGACTATACTACGAGCAATCCCGAGAATTCATTTGTCGGAGATGACGGTCGTCTTCATATACGTCCAACACTCCAGGACGAAAAACTCATCACCACTGACAATGTACTCAACCTCACTGCCATGGGTATCTGCACATCTGCTGTCCTAAAGGACTGCGTTGCAGGAACAAACACAACCAACGGTACCATCATTAACCCTGTCAAGTCCGCACGGATTCACACAAAAAACAGTGCTTCCATCAGATATGGCCGCGTCGAGGTTCGTGCTAAGCTCCCTAAGGGTAAATGGCTCTGGCCCGCCATCTGGATGATGCCCGTCGACAACATATATGGCACTTGGCCGAGGTCTGGCGAGATTGATATCGCCGAGTCCCGTGGTAACGACTGGCGGTATGCTCAGGGTGGCAATGACATTGTATCCTCCACGCTGCATTGGGGGCCTGATCCCGCCAACAATGGATGGTGGAGGACGAATGTTAAGCATAGGGCGCTCCACACAACTTATGCCGACAAGTATCATACGTTTGGGCTCGAGTGGAGTGAGAAGTATATCTTCACATATGTCGACTCGAGACTTTTGCAGGTCCTCTATACAAACTTCCAAGAGCCCCTTTGGAAACGTGGGAACTTCCCAATTGCTAGCCAGAATGGCTCTAGATATATTGATCCTTGGTCACAAACTGGTCGTCCTAGCACCCCATTCGATCAGAAATTCTACCTTATCCTCAATGTAGCTGTTGGTGGCACCAATGGATGGTTTGAGGATGGAAAAGACCTGAAGCCATGGGTTGACAGCAGCCCAAATGCAAAGAAAGATTTTTGGGATGCTAGGGCAGAGTGGCTTCCTACATGGAAGAATAACGGTGATATGATTGTTGACACCGTGAAGATGTGGCAACAATGCGGCTGAAAAAACCACATAAGTGGTGCCTCGGACTTACAAAGCTTAACTACTAGCTACTTTATACATGATGGATGAGTCTTTTCTTCTTTTCTATCAAGGGGTCGTCTAATATCTAGTTCTTGTCTCTTTCCTTTCCTACCGGCATAGAGGTTTCTAGGTGCTTCTTTCATCCCTTATTTCTTTTTTGCGTCATGTCGAGTTTGCACTTTTACATAACTTACATGTAGATACAATCGGACATGAATATCTGGGAAGATCCTGTTGAGGAACATATGTGTCTTGCTATCTCTTTTTTCTTGTATCACAGATACTTTGAATTTGAACACGCTTGAACCCTACGTGTAATATTTGAGCCTATTCTCCTTTGTTCGTTCGGGGGATTCTATACTTACAATGGCCCTTGATCGCTATTGACACCAAACCCATAGAGCACCTTGTCTTATGAGAGTATGGTGTTTCGATTTTTTTGTGCCGTTCTGTAATCGTGCTATGATTTGTGTGCGGCTGGGCTAGAGCGGATATTAAAACAATCAACAGATATTAAACAATGATAATTTGAGCGTAGGCTCTAGATCTGGTAGAGTACATCGTAGTGGTGTTCATCCTAAAGCAATTTGAAATCCTCCTAGATGGGAATTGTATAAAACATTTGTGGTGTGTTTTGCTGCAGAAAGACCGTTTTTGATAATTTAGGCGACTTACCTATAATGATATGCGTTCGTATTGTATATGAGTAATATCAGCTCTGGATACACAAGGGAAGATTGAGTTTGTTTTGTACAGCTATGGCTACAGGCAGATTTGGCGAGAGATGTTGTATGACTGTATCTGGGCTACGTCGAGGTCCAATAGCCTTTCCACCTCGCCCAGCTAGGGCAAAAGGCTTTCACTCCTCCCAAACAGATAAGGCCAACAACCAGTTATTGTCTAGAATCAAGCTAATTCGTTATCCGAGTTCTCAGCTGGATTATAGCACAGTCTAGGTGCTAAAAATGTCAGATTTATGGACATACCGACTGAAAATTCATCCAGTAATCAGGTCACATACTCACAATCCCAAAGCATAATGATATTTCCTTTTCGTTCGCTGTTATGCCGATGTCGCGGGTACTGGCCGGCTGACCGAGTATTGATGTCGCCATGGCATAGCATCCGTAATTGCACTGTCTTACATTGTTGGTCGGTAGAGCCGGAGAATGGCATATGTCAACTCGTATATATATATATCGAGTACCTGTTAAAAAGAATGGCCTTGTTACACTTATGCTTGCTTTTTGTCGTGTTACTGGTCCTACTACATTGATACATATCATCAGCTTGGGTTGGTGATTATGAATGATACATGTGGTGATATTCGGGGATATGCGCATGGAAATATGAGGCTGGAGTCGACTCCCAACCTAGGGATACCTATAAACCTGGGAATTGCACTTCGAAAGGCTTGTAGTACCATGTACTTCACTGGGCCTGATGCCCATATATGATCATGCCCGAAAGTGAAAGATAGGAAACAATTTCGGTAGAGTTCAGTTGCGAGCACCTGGTAATCGATAGGATAGGCATCTCGGGAAGTTTGGATGTTGCTCTACTTTTATAGAGTCGTAAAATTTAAGACTATCATCTACATTACATATGCATGTATTTATGTAATTTATATAGGCACTGACTGACTGCTCTAGCTATGACGTTCCAGGCTACATCTAGCTGACTTTAATTTTCTTTTGCTTCAATCATTACATGTATTCGCGATAAACTCAACGCAGCTAATGCAAACACGTACGACGTTGGTGTAATCGGAGATTTGATAGACATATAAAAGAGCACGATGCACCAAGTATGTACATAAGCTCTTTGGTCACCCGAATACGACCAAGAAAGCATATTCATAACGCATGAGACACATCATTATTATTGATCCAGAATTCCGGTAGATACATGCACCAATATCTTATCAAGGATAGGAAACACGTTTTACATGTATGTAGTGCTTGATTCTCTACGCTTATGGGATGCACAAAACCTTATCTCAATAGAAACGAGATATATACATGTATATATGTATCAATACATCCATGTACGTACTTATGTCTTCATCGACAACAAATCACATTTCTCAGGAATCTACATGTACATGTACTTCATGTAGCCCATGCACTAAACCTAGTGTCTTATATATATCAAGATACTGGGAGACATGTATTTAAAACCCAAAGATCACTATAATATAAATATAGGCGATCGACCTGGATTCCGGGAATCTTCGCTGTGACCGCCAATCTATAATCGAGCACAATATCTTTAGCTCTTGGAAATATATGCCTTCTATGACCTTGTCTCGAGCGAGGCACATTGAATTCGGACCCATGGCATGGGGACGTCATGCCTTGTCCCCGCTGAGAGCATACCTCAACCCCCGTGGTAGTTACATACATGTACTACATACATGTAGTATACTATAGCTATCTCAACAGTACAGGCCCAAGTTTTTATATGTATACGCCCACTAATAGCCATAGTCAAAAGTTGTTATGGAGGACAAGGTTTATCCTATTAGGGTTTTACGTTCTTTTGTATTTAGAATCACACTTTAACCCATATTGTATCTTAATTAACCCATTACTTAATTAAGCTCCGACCCTTACTTGGTTAAACCACGCGTTTATGGTGCTAGTGAGCCTTGCAAAGGAGTACTCCAAGGGTGACACTGATCATAAATACATGTAGCAACAATGGAAGAACGCTTTTACCTCATAATTCATAAACATGGACCGTGCCAGAAACTCCCGTTACCTTCTGTGCTGCTTGCTCGCGGTTAATACATATATGAATACCTTGTAGACCCGTGGGCCGGGCAGCCCTGTCCACAGACGTACAGCCACCAGCATGAAATCTATATCTAAAGCTACTACATGTTGAATAACTTACTGAGGGGGAAAAAACAAAAATCGCTAAATACCATCGACAATCTACCCTATCATATAGCTAGCTACATGAGTCAGGCTGGGCTGATAAATTCAAACTTTATTTTATTTCTTTCCCGGTATCTGTTCGCTCCTCTCGGCCTGTAAAGTATGTAGGCCTTACCTGGGTCATTATTTGATACTTCCCATATCAGCCTGTGTATTCCTGGCGGAGCACACTATCACGAATCTAGTAGCCCACAACTAAACGTCAGGATAAGGTTGGAATACCTGGCTGGGATGCTGTCCTGATTTAGAAGCTCTCTACAGCGCCCGGCCGTCAATAGAGAGTGTTTACTAAGTGTCAAATCAGGTAATTGACACTTTGAAAGTGGCTGTTCCCCTCAGTCACCTAATTAACCACACATGGAAGGCATGATAGGAGAAACTCCGTAGGTAAGCAGTTCTTCACGCTTGCTGTGAAATACCCTGGCCGGATATGAACTGCACACAGTATAGTAAACATCTCTGGGCGTATCATAGTACATCCCCGCTTTAGGAAATTAGTTAAAGTTGACGGTTTCGGCAACCACCTTTTAATGTGGCGAAGTACTGTCGGTCTTGACACCTAAATACTCTCTAATGTGGCGAAGTGTAAATTATCGGGTTTGACACTTGGTAAATACTCTCTAACTCCGTGCGCTCTAAAAGTGCACCGCACGCTAAAAAGACCGCGGAGCCTAGCTAGCTAAGTAGCTATAGGCTATGGACCCACAAATACATGGCAACGTGATAATAAGCTGAAGAATCAGTGTTAACATTCTCGGAGAAAAATATAATTTAATTTTGCAGCTAGAGATTACCTGAAAAACAATAGGCCTTGCCTTAATTAATCACAAATTTCTCGCAGGGACCAACGATGGGTAATATTGATATACGAGAAGATCATATCGTAGGGACACAAACTCTTCGCCCTCGGGTCACATTAGTTGAGGTCAACTGTAACACAATTTGATGATCTCTCAGCATAAATCATAAAGTAGGTGTGTATAGATCCTATCATGGAGAGATGACGCTGCTGCTGGCCGTCTTGTTGTCATGTTGCCACTCTAAAGGTATTCGCTTCCGTGGCACAGTGATTCTAATATTCCTAATGCATTTTGTCGGCTTTTTGTTTGTCTTAGTTTCTCGGGGTCGGGGAGGCCTCGGGGAAGACAAACATGGTGTATGTGCTAAACTGGAAGTTTGTGTTACAGCCTTGTTAACGTGAAGGGTCAGGACTACATGTAAGCTCAGGAGAGCGACATCTGAGAAAGGCACTGGACAGATACATGTATATCATGGGCCATAGACACTTTACCTCAATCTGGGGTGATTTAGTCTTGTGAGCAGTTGACAAAATATCGTTAGTTCGATTGTGACCCGCTGACCAGTTATTACACAACTAACAAATAAAGTAATGGTGCAACAGATCATATTTTTGAATAGAATTGCTTTAGCACTAGTAGCTATGAGTCCAAGGCTGAGAATTCTGGCCTGTATGATCCATATACAGCGGCACATACATTTGTAAAGTTTATGTTCCCGGGTCTAATAAACTCATCATGCAGCACGCCGTGACCTAAACTATATGTAAGCAAAAAAGAACCAAGAAATGAAATAACCACCTGTCTCTAACTTATACCTGCTTCTCTTCTTCTTCATCCTCACCTCTCGGCCATCAAATCACCACTCTCGTTAACTTTCTTAAATTTGATGAGGTATATTTGAGGTAACTTCTATCATTTGGCTGCCGTCCATCCTCGACAAACTATCTGATCTTACCCTCCTCTGCTGCTGTTCTTCGGAGTAGAAGGGAAATAAGATAGGTAGACCTGATTCATCTCTTAAGCTCCGTAATTCTCTCATCAAGACGTTTCCATCTCCGTTGGCTCAATTCCTCGCTATAACGACCATCTCTCAAATATCTAACCTACGAGGTTTGCCGGGATTTTGCTTCATAGCACAATCGTTACTGGTCTTTCATCCATCACTCGTTTCCTAAGACAAATCTCTCTCTCTTTAAATACCAATCGAAAACTTCGACTTAACTTGGACTTGCTCCCAAAAATAATCCTCTTGAGGCTTCACCGGTACAATGAGTTTCAAGGACTACTTCCGTGCCAAACCGCCAGTCGAGCCTTCTGCAGTTGTTCCCGCCACTCACCAACAGCCTTTAGATGCTTTCGAGCTTCGGCCACCATTCATGCCTGGCTCTGGGTCTGGGTCTACCTCCAGGGTGGGGTCTTCCAGGTCTTCAGCTTTCATAATTGACGATATAAAGCATGAAGTTATGGTAAACTATTTGCACCAGCAACAATGCAGCAGTCTCTGGGTTAATCCCAGCCCTGTTCCCGGAGCGAGCAGCAGTGATGAAGGAGTAGTTTTGAGGAAAAGTAAAGGTCACTATATAGCTTGTCCCGAGTCTTTAAATAACAGCCTATTTTCAGAAGCTTGTGCAGCACTGAATGTCCATGTTCGTATTTCCCTATTGTTATCATATATACAACTATGCTTGTTGCTTAGCTTCTTTGCTAACAACATTCACGATTATTTTCTAGGTTGCTATGACTATTAACTCTCGTATTATTAAAACATTCTTGCAGTGGTCACCAGATGCTGTAGATGTGCCGCTCATGAACGGCTTACGAATTCAAATTATCCCCACGATATCTGATCTTCCCCGCGCAAGGAAGCACCAATTCGCTGCTTTCATCGCCAAGGACGCCATATTAATCGTTTGGGATGATGACCCACTCAATATCATCACCAGAGCAAAATACATTGAGAATGAGCTCATGGCTTTGGTATGGAGAACCCCTGAGGCGCTTGAGGAGGAAGCAGCAAAAGAAGGAAGGCAGTTGGGTGTGCAAATTGAAGAAATTATCGATGAAGAGTCCGGTCAAGTATCCGGATACCGCGAAAGAAGGCCGACAAATCTTTTAAACACCATCTTGGTTGCCTTCACTCTGGCCCTTGTCATTGCAACCTTAGGTGCTGGATACAGGCAGATAGGCATAGAGGTTGCGGTAGATGGCAACATGCTGAGACTAGCATTTATTGCGTTGTCACCTATCCAAGTTTTCTTCACTTTAGTAGGCCCCCCATTCATTGATAATATGTTCCATCTCGTTTTGGAGTTGAGCTTTGCTGATTCGTGAAAACCAAAGTTCTTCGCTCAAGTAATTATCGGTTGTCTTGCCCAATGCTTTGGTCCTGTTTCCCAATTGACAGAGAACTCCAAATATTATTCGGCAAAGCCCCCACAGCGTATTAGAACCGGGGCCCTTCCACATATTACCATCCAGTGTCCGGTTTATAAAGAGGGTCTCCAGGGTGTTATCGCGCCAACAATAAAATCTATCAAGCAAGCAATCAGCACCTACGAGCTTCAGGGGGGCACAGCTAATATATTTATTAATGATGATGGCCTCCAATTATTTAAGGAAGAGGAAGAGCACTTGCGAAAGGAACGCATTGATTTCTACACTGACCATAATATTGGGTGGGTCGCAAGGCCGGGCCACGGTAAGGACGGCTTCGTGAGAAAAGGAAAATTCAAGAAGGTATGTCTGGTTTGTCTTGAAGCCACTCCGTATGGTTGTTACTAGCTTGTACTCTCTATTACTTCTAAACCCTTGCTTGTCCTATCAAAATATTTGTAGGTGTCTTAGCGCACCACTTAACGGCCAAGTTCCTTGGCAACGCATGCCAATCAATTAGCTGACTCAGCTAACTCTACTAAAGGCCTCCAACATGAACTTCGGCCTCATGATCTCTTGTAATGTCGAAGAAAAGCTCGAGTTGATTGAGCGTGATGCCGAGTGGGACCAGCCTAGAGAAGCTCAGGCCTATGAGGAATGTCTAAAGGAGGTCCTTGAGGAGAATGGGCGTGCCTGGGCTGACGGGAATATCCGCGTCGGCGACTATATCTTGCTCAGTGAGAACCTACCCCATATGAGTCGGTATTAGATTTTGACTAACCAGTGATTTTTCAGTCGACTCCGATACACGTATCCCTTCTGACTGTCTCCTGGACGCCGCTTCTGAGATGGAGCGCTCGCCCGAGGTTGGCATTATGCAATACTCGTCTGGCGTTATGCAAGTTGTTCACAACTACTTTGAAAACGGCATCACATTCTTTACAAACCTCATCTATACCGCCATTCGCTATACAGTTGCTAATGGAGATGTTGCGCCCTTTGTCGGCCACAATGCGATTCTAAGATGGTCGGCCATTCAACAAGTCTCATACCAAGATGAGGATGGCTACGATAAGTTCTGGTCAGAATCTCACGTTTCAGAAGACTTTGATATGTCTCTACGCCTTCAATGTTGTGGCTATACTATTCGTCTTGCGGCCTATACTGGTGAAGGCTTCAAGGAAGGTGTATCACTCACTGTCTATGATGAGCTAGCTCGTTGGGAAAAGTATGCATACGGATGCAATGAACTTCTATTCCATCCCATACGATTTTGGCCCATTCGAGGACCTTTCACCCCATTATTCCGCAAATTTCTATTCTCGAACATCCGAATGACTTCCAAGATTACTATTATTTCGTACATTGGCACTTATTATGCTATTGGTGCTGCTTGGGTCATGACTACTGCGAATTATTTTGCAATCGGGTGGTTTAACGGGTATCTTGACAAGTACTATATCGACTCATGGAAGGTGTGGTTTTCAATTGTTATTGTCTTCAACCTATTCGGCAACGTTGCATTAGCCATTATGAGGTACCGAATTGGGGAAAGAACCTTCTTCTATGCCCGTAAGTCCATTTGAAGCCTCTATAATATAATATTTGCTAATGAAAACTTCAGTCTTTGAAAACTTCAAATGGGTCTTTCTCCTTGGAATCTTCCTTGGTGGCCTATCTTTGCATATATCTCAAGCACTATTAGCTCACATGTTCGAAATCAACATGACATGGGGCGCTACAGCCAAGGAACTTGAGTTCTCAAACTTTTTTATCGAAGTTCCTAAGGTACTCAGGCGTTTTAAATTCTCATTCGCCTTCTCAATGTTTGCGATAGTCGGCATGATCGTTTTGGCGACTGGAAATTTCGTACCCCATGACTGGAGAATCAAGGATTTCGTCGCGATATTACCAATGGCCACGGTTGCTGGAAGTCATATGCTACTGCCGATTGTCTTGAATCCGGCACTAATGACGTTCCAGTGGTAATCTTCCTATGCCATCGTTCTTAGGGACCCATGCGATACGAAAATGTTCATGGTGTGCGGGCGCGGTTTTATATATTGTCTGAGAACGGTCTTGAACTTGCATACTTACATATCTTATCTTTCTTTTTCTTCTATAGAAAATAATTCCCAGACACTCCTCTCACGAATTTTCTTTATACACAACCAAAATAGAAACGCATGGTAAAGTTTTAAAGAATTGCTATAGCTTTTTAAATACCCTAATTTCCCCGATCCAAGACCCTTTTTCACGTCATACTGTCTAAATCCCGCCTGTTACTTAGTCTTCCTGGGGCATATATAGCACATGTATGTAGCAGGATGTTGGCCGAATCTTTCTCTTTGTTTGGTAACTTCTAGAGCGGCTTGAGAGTTCTAAATTCTAAAAGGGCACTATCTGCAGCCGGTAATCAATAGAAGTTTATAGTAGTATATAAACCCTCTAAGTCTATTTAGGATAAAGAATCCGATGCTCTTTGTATCCCCCCGGTTCACAAATAATTGACCGTTGCACTGTGACCTTATTGTATCATCGCACAAATGCGGTGGGCAAAAACGGAACCGGGTCTGAAAGATAAAGTGGCCTGAACGATTTGGTGTCGCACTGCTACAGAGGTAAGGGCCTAACAGTTTTGTTCCTCTGCATTGAGGTAAATAAAAAGGCTTCACGCACTGCTAGTATATTATAGTGGCTAAAGAAGCTTTTCTAGTTACAAGCAAAGTACTACAATGCCATATGTCAAGTTTAAAGAAGTCTTGTTTTGATAAGGCTTATCTAGAGGGCATCCGACCAGCAAACTTTACACCCCATGAACACCAGTCAAAAACGAGAACGCACACATACACCATCAACCCGAGGAACGATTCTTTTCGACTCATCAGGCCAATCGGATAGCTACATGAAACTAATCTTAAAATCCAACGGTCGACCCCCCGCATCACCAGCCTATGGCTACGCGACGCGCACGAGGGTATAGAAGGGTATTCCTGCAGAGAGTTATCTTGCGCGGGTCCCTTTCATGTTCTAGAACGATATAGCCATATATAGCTTCACCTGTTCAGTTCTGAGGCTCTAGCTCTCCACTCCCCCGAGGATGTATTGCCTATTTCCCGCTTTCAACTATATAGTGCAGGTACGTATTTAAGTATGTATCGTAGCGCCGCCTGGTCGATTGTCTTGTATGATAATTGTCCTATATTTGTCCTGCTTGGTCTGTACCTTTATGCAACCTAAAGACATATTAATATTTGGTATGCGTATACATAAGTACACGTATGTAGCTCAAGTAGAGCTAGGATTTATTATACTCATGCAGAGGTTTATATAGTGGAGGGGGAATATGGAAACGAGCACTAGCGATTCTCTGAGCTGGTAGAGATACTTATGTACTTACGTATGTACATGCATGTAGAATAAAAGCTCTATGGGGGAAACCTGATTTAGCAATCATCATCCTCCATACAAAATAAAGTACGTAAAAGTACAAATTCTCATGCCGAGCCCCCTAGCAGCAACAGATATTTCCCGTTTGCTCTGCAAACGGAACCAAATGATCTCTAGTATCTTGTCAACATATTCCATTTGATTTGAATAATTTAGAGTTCTTATTGCTGCTGTTGTATATTTTTAAAGTGAAAGGACATCTAGGCGGCTACTAACCACCTAGAAAAGATATTTGCCAAGTCTTGGTATCCATACTAGCCATACCGATCAAAAATTGGCCTAGAAGACCGTGCTCGGGCTCTCTATGCGAGCATAATAGGGCCACCAGCAGATAGTGAACCCGGGCACATGCCTCACACAACTACAGGCTCACTTTATTAGTCAGCGAGTGAGATTTAGTGACCCCTCAAAGACACAGTTCTTAAACACATCGACCAGTTTCCGCTAGGCACCGCAGAAAGGGAGGGTTTATTCCCTCCTACTAATTTTCTTACTGTTACTACACTGTTTAACGTTAACTTCACATTGGCTCTTACTCTGTCCACGTATCCAAGTCCAGTAGCCCTTCTCTGTGCTTTCTTGACTTATAACAACGCGGCCCAATCCGAAGACGATACAAGAAATATTTATTTCGACTGATATAATGTTGATTTACAGAGAGTTTTGTAAAACTCTCATCTAAGAAACCCACGAGTTTCATTCCCTATGGCTCCTAGCTAATCATACTGAAAACCAGACGGCTTGGGTTGGGTAAACCAGAAAAGCTTCATCTGCGGGTCCATGTCAAGCAGTCTTCCTTCCTCGCATTCGTCTCGGCCCCATTCGATGTTCATTCCCCAACTAACCTCCCATTTCTTTTTCATATAAATTGCTCCTTCAATGCTATCGAAAACGACAGAAGCCGAGATCTTTGATCCGCCCCCATTGAAGTAAAGCTTTTGGCTCTGAATAGTAAACGGATGTCCGTTGCCGCCATGTGAAGTTTGCTGAACGAACTCGCGAAGCTTATTGATGGAGTTGACTAGCTCAGGCAAACGTGATAGAACCAAAACCCTAACTTCCAGGTTATATGCTCGTGGTTCAGTAGTTACTCCCACCACGGCATGACACCTTAGGCCGTCAACCACGAGACTACCGGGGTATTCCTGAACCCAATTGAAAAACTTCGTAGCAGCTTCTGGCTTGCAAAAGGTGATGAGAGCTTGTTTGTAGCTGTTGCTTTTATCGGCAGCGATAATACGTATCTCTTCCACTTTACCACCTCGAACAAAAGTGGAAAGCATAGCAGTGGTGATTTCCATTGGTAGGCGAGTTAATTTTATAACCCTTCTACATTCCTCCTTTTTGACGACGACGTTTTCCCTCTTTAGCAACTCGGGTGGGGTTGGAACATCGTTCCAAGATCCTGGTACTTCGTCTGGATTGGCCTTCCAGACAGTGGGATTTATTTCTCCAGCCGTACGGGGACGTACCTGGGTGCCAAGATCTGTGATAGGCCCCTCCGTCGTGCCCCCCGCCCGGAGGCTGTTGTTGAAAGTTTGTTCTTGAGTCTGGATCTTTGGATGATTATTGAAAGGCTCGTTGATACGGAACCCGTTCGAGTAACCTCTCTCTTCATCGGGCCGGTGTCGTCCACCGCTGTCATCTGAATCTGTCCACTGCGGATTTTGGTAATAGGACCCGCCTTCAGAGTCTTGGGCGGAACCCAAAGAGGCTTCTACATTGCCAGGTTTCGTGTATTGATGATTGGCGTGAGTTGTGTGAATGCTGATCCCGGATCTACTTTTTAACGTAACAATCAGTTTCATCACTGGAAAAGAGAGCATATGTGTCTAGAACAAGTTGAATCATTTTTAGAGTGAAGAGGAGAAGAGCCAGATATAACCTTAGATAACACATTGGAAAGGCCAAAAGGGAACTTACTCCTTAGGGACTCTCATCCCTGTTCTCGATGGTTGAAACCCCTCTACCCCACGGCCAACCTCTCTTGATAGATCATTAATGGCCTGAATGTTCTCTTCAGCCGGAAAAGATTCTTCATATGTGCCAACACCGAAGTCCTTGGAACCAATCCATTCCCGAAGATTGCCATCGAGTAGGCCTTCTATCTCAGAATAATTGCAAATCTCGGCTAGCTTCTTGACAAAATCACCAAAAGAAAGCCTGATCTCCTGGAGGCTCTTGTTTAATTTTTCCTCCCTTGCCAATGCCTTTGATAGCCGCGAATTGAGAATTTTCTCGGCATGGAAGCGTTCTTTTTCAGCTAGCTGGGACTCCACAAGTCTCTCCTTATACCAGTTAGCACTAAGCTGCAATTCAAGCTTGGAGTCTTTCAAAGCCCGGTTCCTCGCGTTAAGTAACTTGATTTGCTCGATGCTGTCAGAGTTGGCCTGCTCGAGGTCTTTGAGCTTGGCGTCAATTGGAATTTTTTCTTCTTTGAGAGAGATAAGTCGTTGAGCAGTTGCGGTGGCACTCAAGATGATTTCCGTCAGAGACTCCTGGGTTTGAAAATCCCCAGTAGCGGTACACCTACGGAGACAGTCTGTGAGACTGTTGATAGGATCGGCACTCTCCTGAGGCGTAGGCAAATTGCCGTGATTAACGGGCATATTCATGGCTGGGTTGAGATCTGGATATTTGGGGTAATTAAGAGATAGGTGAGGTTGGTGGTGCATGAATTGTAGTGGATCATAAAGGGTAGGTGGGTATGAAGTGCTAGAGTGGTGGGGCATAGAGTGGTGGGGCATAGAGTGAGTGGAAATCAATCGGGCTGAGACAATGAAAAGGTCGCGAAGCTCACATAGAATGAAAGTTTGAGTAACGCTCATATATTGTTATCTCATCAGACAAGCTAGGCACACAGCCTTTTTTCTAAGATAAGATCAGGCCCATCCAAAGATCCCCTCATTCACTAAGAGTACCTTTTTTCTAGCCCAAGGTACTAGGGTTTTAAAAAATAATTATTTCGTAGAATCTCATAAATTCGTTCAACTTTCTAAACAGTATAAGCTTGTCCATCGTCATCAGGAAGCATTTCTATTGGTTTGCATATTAGTGATATACTAGAAGCATACATGCACTGACAAAAGATCGCTCCCGTGATTGGAAGGGAAGCTACATTAAGAGGGATGAATGATTGTGTACACCATTTCTGTACCAAACGGCATGAGCAAACACTGATAATTATGTCTATAATCCTTTATATATATATCATCTCTAGATTCCTGAATCCCTCAAGCTTTCACAAACAGACTCAACTGAATGGACAAAACCACTGAGTGCTATTAAAGGATTATATCGGCTGGTCATGGGCAGAGACGAATCATTACGGCCTGGAATACACATAACTATAATTATGCGGCCGGAGGCCGCATTCCACTTGTACTAACTACACCAATCCAAACAAAATCTCCTACCTCCCCACCTAATCGACCTCTCAAAATTCAGCTTTGAGAGGTAAGTCCCTTGAGCTTCTTCCTACGGATACGCCGATCTTTCCCTCAGTTGGCAATATCCAGTTTTGTCTTTCCGTATCCCACCAGCTTAACTCCTTTCGTGTTACTCCAAAGGTTACTTTCTTGCTCTCACCAGCCCTTAAGCTAACTTTTTCAAACCCTCTTAACACTTTCACTGGTGCTCCTTCAACACTCCCTGGAAGAGATATATATAACTGTGCTACTTCTTTACCATCAAGCTTTCCAGTGTTTTTAACGGTAACTTCGACTTCAACGATCACATCCCAAAGCGAAGGATTTCCTCCTTCTCCACCGCCAGCGGGCGACGGCTGGCGGACTGTATGATAATCGCGTGGGTAAGGATAATTGCCATCATGGCGCACCTCATCGACTGATTTCAAATATGGATAGATATATTTTTTGACACGGTTGAATCCTTTAGGGTACAACGCCTCAGAGATTGGCGGGAGCTTATTATCATATGTAGGCGGAGCAAGTCCATCAGGACGAGGAGCTGGAAGAGCAGTCTTTGGTGCCCTGGCAGTAAGTTTGATATCAGAGAATTCGAATGCAGTGTAGGAAAGACCGAATCCAAACTCATAGCGCGGTGTAATCCCATTCTTGTCGAAATACCGATAGTCAACCAAGAGCCCCTCTGAGAAATTCTGCTGCGGTCTAAGAGAGTTAGGAATGTACATGACACCGGCGGTTGGGCCATAGTCTTTCAAACTTTTCCCAACTGTGTAAGGAAGTTTTCCACTGGGGTTCTCATCACCAAACAGGACATCAACAAGAGCGTTTCCGCTCTCCTGGCCGGGAAGCTGTGCCATGATGATAGCCTTCACAGCTGGTTTATCCGCCCAGTTTTCGACGATAACCGGACCGACAGAATGGATGACCACAATAACGGGCCCACCACAGCTATCTGCGACTGTCTTTACGAGCTCGTCGCCCCCCTTTTGAGCGTACAAATCATTACGGTCACCAGCAACGCCAAGGTCAGAGATAAAACCCTCACCGGCATCAGCATTGGCAAAAACTAAGCACAAATCCTGCGCCTTTGCTGACTTACGAATCTTTCTCAGCGAATAGTTGTCCAAAATGCTTGTTATCTCGGGCACATCATCATGAGAAGTGTTGAAGGCCTTTGAAAGTGCGGACAGTGGGTCGACAAGATATGGGAACTCGACGGCACCTGAACCCCATCCAGATGCTAAAGTACCTTGATTACAACCGCGGTCTTTGCAAAAGTTCGCTCCTTTTCCGGGGCCTGCATCCTCGCCGTAGATTCCCACTCTTTTGCCACCCCATGACCCTCTCAAAAGGGGAAGTACGGAGTCTTCGTTCTTCACCAGAACCGTAGCCTCGGCAGCAATCTTGCGACCAACTTTATAATGATCACCTGAGACATCTACAAATTTGTTGACGACTCCAGTCTCTCCCTCTCCAGAACCAAAATGTAGCAGTCCCTCTTCTTCATTTGTCCAACTAGAGAAGTTGGGCCCCTCGGGGGAAAACTTGCTTTCGTCGTCTTGCCCCATCTGGTACCATGTAGCGACGATTCTTGTGGCCATGTCATTCAATCTTTCGATAGGGATTGAGGAATTGAGGACTGCACGTGTGAGTGTAGGGCCCATAAGTGAGTCTCCGTCAGCCCAGAATATTCCGTCTCCGGGCATAGTCATGTCAAGTCCTGCAAGGACGGAATCGACGCCGGAACGTTGTGCAAGCCAGTCTGATTGGACGAACCCTTGAAAGCCAAGCTCGTCTTTAAGTAGTCCATTAAGAATCCTACTGTTACCACAAGAGTAGGTGTTGTTGGTCATCTGGTATGAGCACATGATAGATCCAACGCCTGCTCTTACTGAATCGGCGAACGGCCAGAGATACATCTCATGCATGGTCCTATCGTCAATATTACTGCTAATAGCGTATGGCATTCCCCACTCGTGAACTTGTCTAAAATGTTCTTGTTCATTTGCTACAGCATCCATATATCAGCACAGGTTTCACATTACCAATAAGAAAGGAACATAACCAATAAGAAAGGAACATACCAATAAAGTGCTTTGCGGTCGCAATAACACCTTGCCCTTGTATGCCCTTAATTGTTGCAGCTGCGGCAGCACCCTGGAGATAAGGATCAGATCCAAATCCTTCCCAATTTCTTCCTCCGGCTGGCATTCGCCCTAGAGGGCCCATTGCGGGGCCAAGAATAACGTGAATGCCCTTAAGTCGGGCTTCAAGAGCATGAAGCTCCCCACGCTTCTCCCTATGTTTTAAAGCATTGTTAGAACCCTGATTTCTGACTTCTCACGGATGGTAAATAGATGTACTAACATTAATTCTTTATTCCACGTTGCTCCTACAGTCAGGCCAGCAGGCCATGCTGTAGCATGGTCTGCGAATCTAAGTCCTAGAGGGCCATCCTGAAGACAAAGAGAAGGGAATACACCAGGAACAGAACCAGTATTTCCTAAGTTCAAATCAGCACCTTTCATTTAGGCCTAGTAGCACCAAATCAAAGACCATAAGCGTAAAACATACCAACGCACATCCCCTGCGCCCATCCAGTCCCAGTGGTAATGTTAACCTTCTCGACCAGACTCATTTGCCCTACTAGCTTAGCAGCTTTCTTGTATGACCCCTCCCATTTTTTTATAGTTCCACCCTTAGCTAATTAAAAAATTAGCATCGTTTAGAGCAATTTGTAAACGGAAGAGAACTTACGGCTTGGATACCAGCCCTCACTTTCCCACTTCTCTGGCCCAAAGCAAGTTGTATATATAGCTCCTGATGCTGCCAAAACAGAAACAAGTACAACAACACCCGCCACTGTCCCCAAGCAAATCCTCCTCAAGGAGATTTTGCCATTATTACGTTTTCTAAACCCATATGCTTCTCTAGCAGATAAATCGAACCATTTGGGTTCTTTCCCATACTCGGGGTAGCTTGAATCGGTTGATTGGTATGAATCTATTGAGACTCTTGATGTGTCCTTGGTGAAGGCCTTTGACTTCGCTAATAGTCCCTCACGATCTGAGGACGAACGGTGGATTTTTGATGCCATTTTTCTCTAGCTCTTGCTCGTAAGAAAACAGAAGAACAATTCCGGGCAGAGGCTGGATGATTGGGGAATATATTCTTGAAATTATAACAGCCTTAATAAGAAATGACGAGGCCAAGACACGGAAACAGGCTGGTCGGGCCGTAATCCCGCTGCAGGGTGTCCTATTCTTCCCCGCGCGGGATAAAGAGCCTATAAGAGCCGCATTGTACCCGGGTTGTGACCCATAAACTCTGGCACAGGACCCGGTAGTGGTTACGGGGAGAGTCGGCAAACTAGCGAGTTTGAACTTCTTGTTCTTGTCCAACAAAAGTATGTGGGGTACCTACTTCTTATATGCACCTACCTCCTACGAATAATATCTGCTCGATACCTTGGGCATTCTTATCCATTCCTGCGCGTAGCTAGCTACCTTGCAGAAAATCGGCAGATCTGCTGTTTCAATGCCATTATGGCAGAATAATTGTCACCCTTTATAACCTAATGACTGGTGCTTGGGGTCTTCCATAAACGGCCTATAGGGTGAAATTGTCGCGCCTTAGCCCAGCTACATAGTAATAGGTACCATGTACGTACTATGCACACGTATAAATGCACTTTCATTGAGTCCCCTAAAAAAAACCCCAACGAATCAAGTCCCAAATCCAACGATTACGATTTTAGTGAATTACTGGCAGCTGTTTTATCTGGTCCATGCATATGTACATATGACCTCCCCCAGTTACGAGTATAATGTTTATATGCAGTGCCTGCAAGAGGGGGTTCCGATTCACTACTGTGTTCTCATCAATGCGGTATTAGCACGGTATTCCTCCTAAAATACCGTTTCACTCAGTGTTCGTCACTAATTCCTGTAATGATTACACCCCACCCTCCCGTGCTATAGTTATAGTCATATCACCAGTGGTCATATGTAGGAAATTACTCTTCATAGTACAGGAATAAGTATATACATGCATTATTATGCACTTGTAGATTGATAAAATTTATCGTCAAACCATCAAGGTTTATCCAATACCGTTTAGGCTATGTCAGTACTCAGTTAAGTAGCTACTATATCAGTCTGTTGGCTACTATATCAGGCCAAGAGTACGATTGTGGACTAGTGCGCGACAACAACAACCCTCATCAAGTATCACTCGGTGAGCATGATGCACGGCGCGAACTACTAAACGAAGACCTATACATAGATGTATATTCTGAATATTTAATTTCAAATCCAAAATAAACTTAATATCATCATGGATTGTATACTACCCCAAATATGTGATGTTTAAGCAATGGACGCTCAGAACGAGGCTATGTAATCCCAACACACCATTTTTCTTTATTCGGCCAACACGTAGAAGATTCGAAACACCCGGTTCCAAACAGAGAATTGTGCTTTTACTAACATTAAGTATCTCCCGAGCTTCTCGGCCCGTTTTATCTAAGGCGCGCAGTCTAAGCTAATATATAATATATGTATTAGTGTGCCTCAACTTTTACCCTGAAAAATCAAGACCCCAACTACATGTAGCTCCTATCAATCCCTTGACAGTTCTCATGTCCGTCATAACTATTTCCATGGTGAGGAAGCTCACTATCGATTAGAGACGGAAAGGAGTCTATTAGGCTCAGCTATGTATCCTATGGTAGGATGAAACGTTGTCAAACGTTTCCAACAATTACCATACTAGGCTAGTAACAGCTGAAGAAGGGAGGTCGCAACTTTGACAAATTTCATCCTACCATGATCAATACATGTACTAGTTCCTTTCTGTGTAGATGTGGTGCGCCCAGACTCAGCCAACATAATTCGCAAATGGACCAACCAACTTCGCCACATCATTTGGCATTCGTTAGTTTTTAATATCGATTAAATGGGGAGGATCAGTGAAATCCCAACTTGGCAATTCGGAACTATAATCTTTACAGTGTAGCGATTAATCTCTACCCATTAATACTAGGATCACAAAGAATCACTCGCCATTTTATGTCTCAAATGCATGCAACCGTCAAAAAATTGAGGCGGTGCACCACGTAAATACAGCACCCGGTACATACACGTACCCATCCTGAGTCTCTATCCTTGCCATCCTTGACATCATAGCCACAGCCAAGGAGTGCGAAATGGCACGCGAAGTACAAATGTTTCGTGCTGAAGCGCACAGAGTTATTGAACTCATAATAAAAACTAGGGCAGTACAATACGAGGCCTCTACCTCTCGCCCTGTCCCTACCCAAACCGCAAACCCCACAGACGAAGAATCGCTCTTCAAGAACTTTCGCTTATTTAATCTCATACGCTACACCCAAAAAACTTAGGGCTTAAACACAGTTCCGATCACGACCTCCTATTCGACCTAGTATTCCATGTACACCCATATAGATCGTTGCCCAGAGATCGGCTCGGTAGATAACAGGAGTAAGGTTTGTGTTTCCCGAACTGGCAGCTTCAAAACTCTTTGCTAGCCTGGCCACCTTTGGCCACTGCATAGTATACATGTACATGTACTTACCCAAGCATGAATGATTGTACAGATCGGAAATCCTCTTGTTCTTGTGAAAAAAATCTCACACCTGCAACTAAATGCTACACTGGTTCAAAAAATTGTTACCGAAAGTTGGAAATTCGGCGGCCAGAGCTTTTTTGAGGATGGCAACCTTTACTGTAAGCCTCTGGCCCATCGCTACGCGCGATATGTGTATGTTGTTGACGTTGGTAGTGAAAATCGATTATTGGCAAAAATTCGTGAACGAAATCCAGTTTACCCACTTTCTCGGATCAAAGCGGCAAAGCCACCTACATCCTAAGTACATGTATGTATAACATCTCACAACTGCCCTCACCTCATTCCTCCTATTAGTTCTAATCATTTATAGCACCTGCGCCGACGAAAATTTTCATGTCGCACACGTTTTCTGGGTTGCGGGGGCCATAGCTTCACCTGTAAGAACAGAGCATAATCAATACCTTATAAAGTACTACCACTACAAGTAACGAACTAATCACTATTTGTCTAGACGATTGTCCACGATGCTCCACTACCACCCCAACCACATCAAGAAGATCCTTTAGAGAAGCAAGAGTTGCCCCCTGTGCATAAATGTATAAATCTTCCAATAAGGGAATGTCCCACAGCCAATCTCGGGCTCCAGGCATCAGATGCGAGAGACATCCTTGCGCCCAATAATGCTTCACGGCATGCTTTGGCGAGTGAAATAGAAAAATTGGTATGATATCCAGCTTATACTAACATTATTGAACTAGAGTTATTGTAGGTGCTAACTTAGAGATATTTAGCCTCGTTTTTCAACTCCCAAAGCTTGGTTCTGCGAAAGCACCTACAGTCCCGTTCTAAACCTTCCAGCACGCATTCACTCAGAGCAATCCTTGGTTAGAGAGCGTGAGAGATCCCAAGTTATTAGCGATGTTGATCGTTTGTGCTCCGTACTCGATACGACAACACTTAAGGGCCAAAACACAAACGCTGCACCAACCGACCCGGACTTCAAGCAGAGTCCTGGCGACTCAGGAACCAAAACTTATGGCTCCGGAAATAGTCAAAATCTACTTAAACAGCAGGGCAAGCCGACTACAGGCTCCAGCAAGTCCAAGCGGAATCGTGGGAAAAAGGGCGAGCAGCCCGGCAACAACGGCTCGGAAAGCGAAAGTGAGAGAGGTGCCCGAAAGAGAACAAAAGGTTCCGACCCGGAACCGAGCCAACCCCACCAATGCCGAATCTTTGTTAATGAGGATAAGGAGACTTACAAGCACCCAGCCTGTAGCGGAAAGTCCTTTAAGAATTTTCATAGAATGGTGTACGTTAGCTGGCATCCGAGTTTTCTCCCTCATTTACTAATATAGTGGCTTTATTAGGGAACATGTCCTTCGAGTACACATACAGCCAATCCAATGTGAATTATGTACCAACCGCTTTGGTAGAAACAGTGAACGCAAGCGTCACATGGATTCTTGCTTAAAGAAACAACGGGTCAAACGAGCCGATGAGGACCCAAACAATGTTCCGAAATATGTTAAGGATATGGGCGTAAGGATATCACAGTGCGGGGGCGCCAAGGAGCTGGACCTAGAGCTCTACCCTAACAGGGAGAAACTGTATGACCTTCTTGACAGGACAGATGGTATGTATAGCCAAAAATCTTCTGGAAAGGGTCATAAGACAATATCCACTTGTCTAACATTAATATCAGAGTGTAAACTAACATCCGGATGTAGTGAGAAAAAGGATACCAAACCAGGACGTACCCCAGCATCCAACCCCCCAGCCATCCCCGAATACATCTGTAGCCCCCCAAGAGATTCCCGAATATTCAACTCCCCAGAAACCCTTAAATACAGCTATAGACCCCCGAGAGGTGTCTAAACTTTCAATTCCCCAAACATCCTCGAGTCAAACATTACAGAGGAGAGCAAGCAACGGCGGATCCTATCCTGCGAATTTTATTGATATTGGGGGGGCGCATAATCAAAGTTTCCATGACCACGCACGGAAGCTTCATGATCAGCCGGACTTCTTTGGCCAGGATTTAGTTGACCAGGATGACTATGATTCCTTAAGCTTAGAGCAGGAACTTAAAAACATCCCTGAAAATCTAATGGCCCCGAGTACCGGAGACGACGGGGACCTGGCCATGAGGATCAAAGAAATGATAAGAAAATCCTTTGACCCCGAAGAGGAACCCAATCGCTACAAAAAGCTTATAAATGGGTTATTCCCTAATTTATCAGAAACCCCCTCTGACGGATCGGCTACAAGCACTCATGAGGAAGCTCATGGGGATACTTGTGGAGACACTCGGACCGAAGCCAATTTTACAGATTTTGACTCTTTATTCCTTTCCTCCCCGCCTGATAGTGGTATTTTTTCTAATGGGACGGAGTTTGGTTATTCAGGAGGCACGGTAGATCCAAAAGCCACCTATAGAGATGACGATATACGCCTTACTGGATAATAGCCCTCCTTTTTGTCACACATAGGACCTCACCTAAAGATTCTTTTGGGCATCTTGGGATGTTTCTTAAGTCTGTCACAAGCTAGTCTTCATCTGTATTCACGATCCTTTTGGGGGACTTCTCGTTTATTTTCGTTTATATGGGTTTGAAGTTTCTTATATGTATTCCAGTGCTTTATATATATATGTTTAAATTTCACGATACACCTCAATTGTAACTCGAATCTCGGGTATGTAACTACTTGCAAGAGAGTTTTTTTTTTCCTTCTGATGGGTATCTTGCATTTGTGTTCACATATGTGGGGAGAGCGGCGGGCAAGCACATTGTATGTTTTTGTCGACTCTCCTCGGCCAGTTTTTAGGCTTGTAAGTACATGTACTTGGTTGCCCGAAAGGTGCAGAGGTCAGCCAGTAAAAACTCGTGTAGAACTATTGTTTAGATAGAGACTGCATTCAAAGTTAACTCTTGAAGCTTTTCTTTTCTTTTCTATCTTCTATTTTTTTTTTACCTTTGCTTTACTATAACGGAAATTTAATGATGTACTCCGGTACCAAGAACGTAACAACACAAACCACACCGCCGCGTTCTACTCAGTACTATATATACTAGTACAATGAATATATATATATAAAGTAATTGCCCGGTCCTATAGGAGTCAATATTATATTAGGTACCAGAGCTTAAAGAAATTTTCTAGGTCTCAAGTATCAAGGGTGTAAATGGTTATTAATCAATCAATCCATCAAGGGGTATAAATAATAGAGCTTCTTGCTTAGCTACATACATGTAGTACTGTGAAGTTTCCGGCACTTTGATTTGTCGAGAGTGATGAACCTACACCATGGCAACCAAATGTACCCTTAAAGTGATGCAACGAGCTCAGTACTCTGGTGTCGCGACCGTCAAGGCTGGGCATACCCAGTCAACCTTTTCATTTTTGTTTGAATTTACTATTTACTATATAGCTCTGCCTGACGCAATTCGATCTATATAAATTATTTTCCAACTTTGGGCATGGTGGCCAGTAACGCCCGGGGTACGAGTACATACTCTACCAGTTTCACGGGATTAGCTTAAGCTGTCAATGCTATAATAGAGGACCGGAATTTGCACGAGATCAATTATTTGGTAATGGGGATAACAGGATCCGTTACCAACTTCTGCTCTTTCCTGGGGGCCGGTATTTTACTGGCCGCTTAAGGATAGTCCAGAAGCTAAAAACCGTCAACCCAGCCTGAGATCTGAGTTGTACCGGGCAATGAAGTCTTGGTTAGTGGCCAAACTAACTTATCAAAGAGTTTGGTACACGGTCACCCTGCATTTTTACAGTCCATGGAACTCATACCATGCGCAAAACAGATGCTCTGAATAACCAGAGGGATCGTTGCTTTCCGCACGGCACTCGCTGGCGGAGTATTATTTCCTAATTAAACCTAGAAGCTATAAATCCATATAATGGTCACCTAGGGGCTGCCTGAATGTCTTGTGCTTTGATATTCACATATCCAACAAGGTGAATAGAGTTGCAACCTTGGGTAGTATAGAATAAACGATCCTGTGATTTATTAAATACAGAATATTTTCAGGAAGAAGAATTTACAACTTAGGCTGCCAGCTACCGCCCCCAATAGAAAACAAAATAAAGAACAGATAAGAAGCCTACTTGTACATATAGAATGACAAGTCTGCGTCAGGTTGCATCTCCAGCTGCGCTTTACCATTGCCCATGAACTTGAATCTGTTGACACCATTGTACTTGAATTCGAAGTCCTCGCCTCGAATGCTATCAATGAGCTCTTTGTAGTGGATGACACTGCCCGCGTACATCGCTGTGACCTTTCCATCAACGGTTCCGTTCTTGTACCACGATTTGCACCCACTGGCCCAAACGGTCCGTTTCAGGAATTCTTGCGTGTAAACATTGTACTCCTCTAATACATCCTTTTTCACAACGAATGACCTAACATTTGTTAGAATGGGCTAACACATAAACTAGAAAGAGACAACTTACTTGATGTCTTCTGATGCCATCTTCTTGACCCATCGTAGGATGTACTCTGCGGTCCATTCCATCACAGCCAATAGGGAGCCGTGGCCAACAGGGCAATTGGGCCCGTTGATGATGAAGTAGTTTGGAATGTCAGGGGCGTGGATTCCAAGGTACGACTGTGGGTTTTGTGCCCATGAGTCGAGGTTTTTTCCGTCATTGCCTTCTAGCTTCCACCGCGGGACAAACGAGACGTCAAAGCCTGTAGCACAGATTATGGCGTCTAACAGCGTCTCCTCGCCATCAACTGTTACAATACTATTCTCAGTGATCTTGTGAATTTCTGACCAGGTGTATGAACAGTTCTTAGACTGCAACGCCTCAAGATATCCCTCGCCGGGTGTTAGCCTTCTGCAACCAACACGCCATTTTGGTATGAACTGTTTTATAAGCTCCTCATCTTCACCAAGGCGCTCCCTCATGATCTTGTTATACATATCAGTGATGTAGAGATTCTCCGGGGAGTCGCTAATAAGTGCGTAGAAGAAGTGGTTGAATGCGTTCTCAATCTCCTTACGATATTTTGTCAGAGTCTCCGGCTTATCCCTGAACTCTGCTTTTTGCTCCTCTGTGTCTACAGCTATGTTAGTAATGGTTCTATTCCAACGCGTTACCAAAGACCAACATACAGTTAAAGTTCTTGCCATCCTTGGTAAATTCTGAGGAATATCCGGCACTAATCCAGGTTGGAGAGCGAACGAAATTTGTAAGGTGGCCAGCAACCTTTTGCAATTGAGGAATGATTTGGATGGCAGAAGATCCATTTCCGATGACAGCAACTCTCTTCCCTGTAAAGTCATACCCATTGTCCCTACATACCGTTAATTTTAATTACTTGGAACAAATAATGAGCTTGTATGACTCACCACTGGGCGCTGTGTACAAGATGTCCCTGGAACGATCCTAAGCCCTCAATATTAGGCCATCTCCACTTGCTTTAATAGAAAGTCAGTACAAAATTTTCCCTATTATAGTATTGGGAATAAATCATACTTTAAGATCCCTGAAGCATCAATAAAGACCTCGCACTCATCCGAGATGATAGTCCCTTGTTGATCAATCTTGAGCTCCCACTTTCCTCGTGACTCGTTCCAGATAGCTTCAACTATCTTAGAGTTGAAAACAACGTCACGAGTAAGGTCGTACTTTTCTGCCGTGTCCTTAATATACTGAAGGATCTCTGCGCCACCAACGTAGAAGGAGCTCCAGTTTGGATTTGGCTCCCAGGAGTAGGTGTAAATGTGCGCCGGAACATCACAAGCAACTCCTGGATAGCGATTTTCTAGCCAAGTACCACCAACATCGTGCTAAATCTCGGGTTAGTTTGTGATCCTAAAACCAAAGTAGCACAAGTATTAAGGTTCGTACATTTTTCTCATAGATGACGTGCTCTACGAAGTCCTCGACCGGAATCTCATGCCGCATTTTATATGCAACCATCAAACCGGCGTGCCCAGCGCCGGCGGTTACGACTCTCATCTTCTTAGGAGCGAAGAGAGGTTTCTCGACAACAGGGACCCAGGTTTTGGGAAGGTTTTTATGAGTGGTACCTGAGACCGGGGTTGAAGATTGCTCATCCTCTGTATGGGGTGCCATAACGTTGCCCATGTTGATTGTAGGAATAAATTGATATTTGGAAGAGTTAAAGAGTTCAATGGACTTTTTTCACAGTGGCGACTGACTGAAAGGAACTGATGACCTTTTTTTTTTTTTCAACTCCGCCTGGGAGTAGGTGATATATATACCCCCCAGAGAGTATCCAACGAGATCATTCCGACAGATTGGGAAAAAGATCATTGAGACCTAGTAAGGAAAGATGTCAAGCCTAGTGTGTGTGTGTGTGTGTGTGGGGTGATAGCGTTGGACAGCCCTCTTTCCCTGAACCCATGCCATAATGTTAGTGGAATACGTATGATTGGGTCCGGCTTGGTGTGTCGATCTTGGCCCATGAACTTGAGAATACCGTTAGTTGTAGTAGAGCCTGTGCGTGGCATAATACTTAATCCTGACATGTATTACCCCGAGGAAGTGAGGTATGCATCTGAGCCAGGTATATACATATATAGAGCTCCGATACTCCTTTTCATAAATTCCAGAAAAGGTCTGATTATAGCCAGCCACAGTGTCAGTAAAGTAAATACACTTGGTACCCCTCTTTTACACCGCCTACCCTTTATCAATGTATATATTCCTCATGTAGCTCTCCCCTACTCCTACAAAATATTTCCAGAAGAACAAAAAAGCAGGAGATATTCGATAGCTATGAACCCCTTTTGAATTCCTCTTATGTAGAGTAAAAATACTTTGAGATTTTCTTTTTCCAGGAGTCAAAGCAAGCTCGAAGTTTCAAACCCGACTGACTGGCGGTCCTGATTTCTTCTACTCACACAACAAGTATCCCGGGAATCGTGAACCATGTTATTCTGAATCATAAAAAGTAACTATGGTTCAGAAACCCGAGAGGTAGGGTCGTGTGGGGCACCTACTGTTATGTCTACATACGAGTATTGTGCTCGGGTCGTGCCGCAAGTGAACTGAAACGTCCCCCTTTCAAAAACTCCAACCTGCAACGCCAACGCCAAGACAATGATCAACTATTAGTCCGTGCGGGAAAGCCATTAGAGAGGTTTCGCAGCTCACGCTGTACTATCTACAGGGGTGTGGAGGGCTTGAGAAAAAATCACAGGTTTCGCGGATTTAATCTGTACTCTGGGCTGTGTAATGCCTTGAATTGTACTAGTCTGTGGAATATTGGCGTGAGTGGTCCAATAAGGTGGTTTGTTTACATGAATTAAGTTTGTATTAATGCTTCACTAACTTCGTGCAGCATTAAGAGTCTGTATCTCGCCCTGTACTAACTTGGCGGTTTTATCCCTGCGGTCACTGTGGAAACAGGTAGATACACGAGTTGCGAAACCTCTCTATTGAGGGTTGTATTACACTACAGGTACTAGTATTTATCCGAACAGGGCCAGTAAGGTAATGGTAGATACTGCAAACCAGTCACCTTTGACCCATATGTTATTCTTTTATGGTGTGGTACTGGTAACTCTCTGCCCTCATCCCGTGTTCATTCCAACGGCCGGTCCAAGCACTGCAGTACTGTGGGTGCATTTCTTCGCCTAATTCCTAGCCTTGAGCTCCCTAATTTCTATGCCCAAAACAGACATGAGCTTTGCTTTTGCTGTGTACAGACGTACGTGGTAGGAGACATCTGCCATCAGGTAGTATCTGAATGGATGATAACTCCGAGACCTCAGAAGCTAGGAGGGTGAGTTTCCCCTTTGAACATAAAAGCCCAATCCTCAAGTTAACTGTATGTAGGCGACTGTGTTTGACAGCTGTCAGATTAGTAGAGAATCAGTTGTCAAGAGTTGGTTTCAACCATACCAATACCGTTAAGCATCTTCAGAATAAGACAACTACAAGCGCCACCTATTCCACCTTACCGGATTTCTAGTGATGCACATATCAGACCCCATAGCTACTTGAAATTATCCTGAGACTTTGACTTTCGGCAGAACAAAACCTACAAACTGCCTTAAAGTGTCTTTGATCAATTGCCTCAGCTGTTCATTCGTTATTAGGACTTAAGGGTGTTCAATATTACCAGGCCCGGCCCCCGAACCTACAAATTAAGGCAAAAACTTTAAAAGATAGAATGCGACTCGGTATCCCACTCGGAGTGTCGAAAACAGCCTCCTTTCCCATGTACAAGTAGTATCTCTCCACGAATACATGTAGCCACGTCGCTAATAGTGGTCGAGCAACCTCAAACCCGCTTAGGAAATGTATATTTTGGGGGCCATTGCTCTACTACTGTGCACTAACCATTTTAGTGTATTCTTGGCAATTGAAAGATTGTAGAGTTGAGCTCTCACCATACAGTAACTTGCACTCCTGGTTTGTAATTCAAGCAGGATATTCGGTTATGAAATCCATTGATCTGACGTATCCCGTGATATTTCCGGTCTTTAACGTTTGTCATAGGAGTAAATTACTAGAAAACCGCAAAGAGTATCATTATTAAGTAATTAAGCAGAGTTGCAAACTTGCATATACATGTAGTGTAGTTATGTTGACAAAGTCTCGGCAGAAAGGGTCTTTAGGACGTGAGTTAATAAAGGCCTAGTTCTTAATATTCAATCGCCTATCTCCGATCATACGTGGTTATGTAAAGTACATCACGTAGATAATATATTGTTGGTAGTCACGGCCAGATACTTGCAGCCGAACTTCCGTTCATATATTGTACAGCGAGTGATTCTTAGTGATTTTGCCAAGACTTCATATAAATCTGATACCACCAACAGATATAGATGCATGATGCCTTCGAATAGCATAGATACGTCCTAATGACCGAGATCGCTCAATATGATGATAAGTGGAGCCGATTCGGAATGTGCAACCAAAGGTTACGGCGCCACAACTAGTTTTTCATGGATCTAGACGTATTTGCTTATGTTGGGTATATAATTATTAATTATATGCACCGGGAGGGCATTTTTGTCAGGATGATCACGTACTTATCTAAATACCGGGTCGCTCTATGCAGTGCCATGTGCAGCTCACGTTGCCCATGTGGTTCTGAGATACTCAGGGCGTCTTCCAGTGCGCTCCCGTAAACGACTGTCGCAAGAATTGCGGATTAAAGTGCGTGTACGGGATATCCCCTCAATCTACATATGTACATGTACCTGCACACGTGGTAAAAGGCATTCGCCGTGGAAGTTACATGTAGTCATGGGGGGTTACAAACAATGCCATGGAAATGGATTTGAGATCTGGTGAATGAACTGATGTGCCGCTCTATCTCCTGCTAAGAACGCTACATAACAAGGCATCAGGGTACTTACCACTGCAGTGCTCGTTCAAAATTCAGAGATATCGGTCTGGGTTACCAAATCAAACCCTTTCAACCGTTGATCATATCGCCAATCTTCTTTTCGACTCACTACCAATCATGGGTCTAGTCGGGCCCGTAACTTATGAATCAACTTCAACCACAGTTCGATCCATTAAGTGAGCTTAAGTGGGTAGGTAGAGCACTAGCCCTCCTGTATTTTTTTCCCTTCCTCTTCCACTTTTTCTTTTTGCTTTGATTGGGCTCATGAAGATCAGAGTTCAATTTTCGGGGGCCATAAATTACTAACCTAATGGTCGGCAGAAGACGCAGGGGCTTTGCTACCTCCAGATGTTATAGACAGTGCATATAAGCAATCGCATTGGCCTATTGAAATTGCAGTTAACGGTAAAGCCCCTTATAGGGAGTTCACTTAAGCATACGGGCCAGAAGCACATACATCCAGTGAACATGGGCGATCTTCGCATGGCTTAATTTTGTGGCGTTCAGGGGATTCATGAATTTAGCACTCGTATCTGTCCATCACCAGTGCACCGATGTGACACTGATGTCTCAAACGGTGACCAATGAATGCTCTACCTCCTCCTACTGGGTGTACCGCCGGGAAAGGATAGCGACAGACGCCGGAGAGACGCGCAAAGAATAAATGACCGTTGTGGCATAAAAGATGGACATGGAGAAGATGCTCCTGTAATCCCAAAGGAGCGACGTTGTCTTGCATTTTTCTTTTTCTCTCTCTTTTCCCAACCCTCCGATTGCATGATGCTCTCAAGCCGCCACACGGATTCACACCGAGGCAATGAAGAATGAAGATGCACATACGAACGCATCCTGTTTGTCTTGAGAACCGTTTAATTTTCCACGTCGCAGCGGCGCAAAAAGCTTATCAGGTAATTTGTTTAAAGGGATTAGCGCGGGACTAAATGACACTGCTCGGCTATTGGCCAATCGGCTTAGCGCCCTGGCCTCCCGCTGCCAAAGCTCAACTGCCGTCCAACCCTGTTGAGGCATACATTTATGTTTTCAACTGAGGAAAAAACAACCTGACTTCTTTTTGATGCCCATTAATGAGATCGATAGAGTCACTTCTCCTTTTATGGACCATGCAGGTGCTGTGCTGCCTGACGGTATGTGCAATTACCGTTGAGTCTCGAAAAGCAACTAATCAAACGACCTTGGAACCTCTGCTCCCCCGAGAACTGATGGCAGTAGACCTCAAGGTGCCAGTTTGAAGGCCTCAAGTATATGGTTTGCAATTGTCAGTACAGTAATATATACTAATTTCTACCCAAAACAGAATTATACACGACACACATGTGCATGTTAACTAAGAATTATAATATTCTTTGGCCGAGCGATTGTACTTGCGGGGGATTAACCTCGGGATGTAGTTGTGATCTATATCAAGAAATCCGGAATATATATGATAGACGGCTCCACCTTGCGTAAATTAACTGGTGAAACGCTGCGTGGGCATCGGTGACAATTCCGAGATTGTTGTGCAGGAAATTGCAACAAGTTTGCCGTTGATAAACACAATATCATATCATGGGAACTGTATTTCGGTGGATCTACTAATTCTCTGGGAGCCGGCTGCTATACCGGGGCATTTATCACTATGTCTCGATCGAAACGTCACTTCAATATTCAACCTACTCAAGCAGCATTACTCGCCTGGTTACGGCTTGGATTGTTGCATATGTCGAGAAACTAAACCAGCGATGCATGATTGCTAAGCCCTGCATACCTTGCTTTAACCATGAAAAGAGGTTTCTTTCTGAGGTCTAGTACTAAGAAAAACCGAACAACTTGATATTTGGATGCTTCCAGTGAATTTCTGGAATGCTTCCTTTATCGAGCCTTGGCAAAGGATATTTGCACGCCAAGTCTGCTCGAGAGGAATGTATTTAGCTTGTGAAACTTTAAACTGACCGGCAAATATTCCCCGCATTAGTAGCCCTACAAGCACCGGTGAAATAGAGCACAATGTACACCGTGAACGTTAGGACTCAACTTATACATTCCTTCATCAGCATTACTCTAGCAGAATATGTCACCAGTGCCAACGGCAGCGGCGGCGGCGGCGGGTTCTCCACAACAACCTCCTTGGCCCTCTGTTTAGCCAGCTCGCTGATCCAATGTGACCTCCTCCAATCCCTAGGATGCGACTCCACTCTTGAACCCGGGGAAGGGTCTGATGGAGTATTCTATATTCGTCACCAAGCAGCAGAGTACATAAGGTGGTGGAGGAGAGCGGGCCATTTTTCCGATTCCCCGATCCCCTCCACCCCAGACGGAGCCCTCCAGGCCGCATTGCAGATCTGGGAGGATGGCCTGAAGAGATGTCTTCTGACATCCGAGATCCTCGAGCTCGTAAGATCTGATCAGCTTCTACAGCAGCAGCAGCCCCACCCGGACAGTGCCTCCGCAGGAGCTTCGGTGGTGTGGGTTCTCCCCATTGCGCTGCTCTTCTGGCGCGATACCCCAAAAGCATCCGAGCTAGCACGGGCCGCTGCCGATGTCCTGATGCCCGCCTCCAGGGACCTGGCTGGATGGTATGTGTACGCAGTCACGTCGATCCTGTGGAACTGGGCCGCGAAGAGCAACGTCAGGCTAGAAAAGAGGTGGATGCGCGCGAAGATTGAGGATGAGTATCGGCGGCTGAGGCTGCATGTAGTAAGAGGGGCCGACGACGTCCACAGAGGGGTGGAGATCTATATGGAAACGGAGACGTTCGGTGAGGGGTTGGGTGTTGCAAGGCGTCATAATAACCCACAGATAGCCATGGCGTACGCTGGGATTGCGGCCGTTTGGTATGGGGCTGCGGTGGGAGTGGTGGATAGACAGGCGTTTGTGGGATATGAGACTGTGGGGAGAGTTGCTGGGGCTTTGGGAACACTGGCAAAAAATTTGGAGAGGAAAGAGGATGAAGATACTCAGATACTTGCCTCTAGTATCCCGCTAGATGATGAGTATGATGGGACGCTTTAGTCAATCTTGTAATTACATAGTTATTAGCTTATATATCTTTGTGGAATCGTCTTATGATAACACTTCGGTTAAACAAAACTCCAGAGCGCATAGGGAGATTTATAATGTTGTGGGTTATGAGGAGATCTCAGTGTTAACTAAGTATATCCGCAACTGCATACAATTAATGAATTAAAAAAGTACATCCGCAAGTTTTGTTACGGGAATTTGGGAGTATCTTTGTACGTAGCCGTTAAATCCAAATAATTTTAATAACGGAAAATACAGGTTGTACCTCACCACTAAGACGGTGGCTCCTCGGTGGTGGTCTCCTGTAGTGCTACATGTGGTATAATCACAAAATATCACTCGAACATATGAGCATCTGTGAACTACTACATGTAGAGTATGGTCTCTTTTAATTCATACACGCACGCAGCCTCACGGCTATGGCGACAACTACATGTATGTATATCTCTAAACTAGAAGACAAACTCGCACGGAATAAAATATTTAATGTGTTCAGTCGCATGTTCTAGGTATCTCTATTCCTTCTTGCTCGCCCCAAAATAATTTTTTACCAATATTATCGTAAAACATCGTAAGGACCAGAACAGAGAAATATATAACCCCGTCTATCCCACCGGACCCCAACCACCGTACAACAAGAAATAAGGAATATTTAACGAAAAGGAAGAAAAAAAGGAAACATTTATTTCCCGCGTCTATGAGCCCATATCCCAAACAAACAAATCAATAAAATAGTGAGTAAAAGCAGTCATCTCTTCGTGCAAACTTGACTTATTTAACCTCCCGCCTATTAATACTATAACAACCAGACACTTAATCGGCCTCATCATCGGTATCGGCAGGCTTGGGGGTACCCTTGGGACTATTTAGCCACTCAAGATATCTCAATCTCCTTCTGACTTCCCTCTCCTTCAACTGCGCCCTAGTGAACTTCTTCTTCTTTGACTTCCTCTGCTTGAACTGCATGTCACCGGTATCTTCAGCGTCACTGTTGACAGCACTGTTGACAGCACTACTTTGAGCACTGCTGACTGCACTGCTTCCAGGTTGCGAGTCAACCGGGGCCGCAAGAAGAGCTCCATTGATACCCTTCTTTATCATGCGGCCAGCTTCGACATGCCACTCCTCATTGGAGAGGGAAGAGACGAATTGGGAGTCGTGAGAAATGAGACAGACACCACCACGGAACTCCTTGATCGCAGTTGCAAGAGCACCAAGCGACTCACGGTCAAGGTAATTGGTCGGCTCGTCCAGAATAAGCAAATGAGGTTTCGGCCACATAGCGGCGGCGATAACAACTTCATAACATTAGTTGAATTCCTCCAGAGAGTAAAGACAGAGACTAACCTTTAACCTTCTGTCCACCAGACAGACCACCGATCTCATTGTTCATTGCAATATCAGCTGGCAACCCAACATCTTCGAAATGCTTGCTGATACTGGCCACATCCAACTCTCTATAACCCATACCCTCTCTCGCACTCTCAGCATCATCAAAATCTTGAACAATCTTAGCGAAGCCATTTTCCAACAAGGTCTCTCTTGAAATCATGTTGTTGTATTTTGTCGGAAGTCCGAACCACTTGACTTCGTACTGGAAACTCTTTTTCCACTTTTGTCTACCGATCAATGCCTCAATCTTCTTCGGCCCAGACCCATCACCAAGATCAATAGGCTTCTCGAGCTGCGCCTTGTCTTCATCAGAAAGAAGACGAGTGTCCTTCATTGAAACCTCCTTGTCCACACCGGCTGCGAAACGCCATTGCAAATACTGAGATGGGGTTTTGTCAAGATTCTGAGACACGTGGTGGAGCGACTGCTGTGCCATGTATCCGACACGCAAATTGGGATGCTTTTCAACTTTACCCTTCTGCGGAATCATTTCACCAGTGAGGATCTTGACAAGGGTTGATTTTCCGGCTCCGTTGGGGCCAATGATAGCAACACGCGACGAAAGCGACAGAGAGCAGGTTACGTCGTATAACGAGGGCTTAGGGGCACCAGGGTAAGTGTACGTGCAGTTGGTCATCTTGATGATTGAACGGGTGTTGGACTTGACTCCAGTGAGAAGGCCAGGAGGGGGAAAAAAGAATTTAACTGAAGAGGCGTCAAGTGTGTAATAGGCCTTCCCTTCGGGACGGACTTTGACAAATCTATACAGTGGTCAGTACCAATACAAGATTTAGTCAGATTTGGTGTCAACTTACTCGGAAAGATTTCCCTTATAATAAACAAGTTTCTTCTCCTCGTAATGGATAATATCCGTACAAACAGCGTCCAAAAATTTGGAGTCGTGAGACACAATCAAGGAGGTAATTTCGGTGTGTGTCTTGAGATAATCTTGTAACCATCTGACGTTGTGAACATCCAAGTGATTGGTAGGTTCGTCCAACAGTAGAACCTCTGCACGCCTCAACATAGCCTCTGCAAGCGCCAGCTTCATCTTCCAACCACCAGAGAGCTGTCCAACCATCATATCGGCCCTTTCGCCTTCAAAGCCAACACTGCGTAGAGTTTCCTTGATCTCATCTTCGGAATGTCCGGTCTCACCAGCATCACGGAGAGCGATCTGGATATACTCAACAATGCTCATGTCACGCTCCTCAGATGATTTATGCTCGACAAAGCAGGTCCTCAACTCTTCCTTGGAAGGAAAACCCTCAAGTTTGCCCTCGCTGATAGAACGCATGAGTGTCGACTTACCGGCACCATTACGTCCGCAAAGTCCGTAGCGGTGACCTTTGTAAAGTGTTAGATTCGTGTGGTTGAGCAACATCATACCACCATAAGCAAGGGAGAAGTCGGCATTGACAATCTCAACCTCAGTGTTACCATCATCCTCAACAACGCCGTCACCAAAACGCTTTAGAGTCTCCTCTTTAGCCCAGCTTTCCAGATCAGATGCAATTCTCTTAGCTTCTGCCTCGCCATCTTCAGCCGCGACAATGTAGCGAAGGTAAGGTTCGGCGCAATTATGAATGTGCTTCCATTCTCGAACCACAATAGCTTCTCTGAGCATACTGGCTACGTATTTACGAACACCCTTGTTTTCCCAGGTATCGATCTCGGTAAGTTTTATGTGGCATCTCCCATTGAGTTGTGCCTCGACATCCTCAACTGATATACGCTCGGGGTTGGATTCGCTAACACCAACAGCACCGCTCTTCATCGCCTTCTCCATCGTGGCATTTGCGCTCTTTGCTAGAGCACGAACGACAGGCAAACTGGCGGTGTCTTCGATACGTTTCACACCAGGCTGGAGACGAGGAAGAAACTCGCGAGCCTCGACAGGATCGTGGACAAGCTTAGTCAAGTTCTCTACGACAACCACGGTCTGACGAAGGACATCCTGAGAAGTTTGAGGTGATGTGAGGGATCGTTCAAGGAGCGGGGTGAGGAGGGAAAGGACGGGGGATGTGACAACGGCGATAAAGGTTGTCTGACTAGTTATTGTTAGGTGGGACTCTTGGACGCAATAGGGTGTACGTGTGAACAAACCTGAGGTCATGAATAGCTTTCTGGAGAGTTTCCTTAGATGGCTCCTTCATGGTCTTGATCAAAGTAGGAATGTGTTTGGAAACATCTTCATTGCTAAGGAGCTTACTCAAGCTAGTCATTGTCTTGACAGCGGCAGCAGAGACCTCCTTCTTAAGGTCATGCATGCCGCTTTCCACAACAGGAATGAGCCTTTCAAGTTCACGGCCCATGACATTCTTCAAAAAGCCATCCCTCGCAGCGGCCTTCTCTGCAACCTTTCCCAACTGTTGTAACGCTCCAACACGACCTTGCCACTTTGCACCTGGGCTTTTTAGGTATTCCATGAGAACACGGACAAGCCCAACAACAAGACCCTCCTCCTTCAACAAGCCAAAAATTGCATCGATAGCATATTGCGCGCTCTCACGAACGACAGAACCTTTATCGGCCAACCCATCGAAAACATTACCAATGGTCGACTGAAGCAACAAAATCTCGGTCATAGGAGACTTTATCGGGAGTGTCTCGTATAAAGCTCCGTAAACAATCATCGCTGACTCCCGGTTGGTGCCAGATTTCTTGTCATTGGCTGCCTTGGCGAGTGCGGGGATCAACTGATCTAGATAGTGGTGTGCCACCGCCGGGTTGGCGGTGATGGCTGAACACAGAGTGAGAGAGGCATCTAGAGAACCCTGAGATGTTTTTGCTGTGAAGACAGCAGTAAGGCTGGAGGGAATGTCAAGGTCAAGCGATAAGGATGCCATCGAGGACTCGAGGACTCCGGGCATCTGTCAGAGTACAAAATTCGGGGGGGAACGATTAACGGAGGGCAAAGGGGAAAAAAAAAAAACTTTTATAAGAGAATAAAAAAAAAAGAAACTTTTAGAAAGCAAAAGCGGATTTTATTTGTACAGCTCGAAAGAGGACACAACAAAAAGGCTGAGTGGAGATTTTGGCGAATCAAGCGCCTAGAGGAGGGGGGCCCTGTAAGCTATCTGGACCTCTGAGGGGAAACGACTCTAAATGTGGAAGAAGAGTAGAAAGAGGTGAGAGAAGAAGGGAGGTGAGAAAGGGAGGGGGGGAAGGGGGAGGAAGGGGGGAGGAGAGGTGGAGATAGCAGTGAGCGGAGATCTGTCTTCTAAAAGAAAAAAAAAAAAGAGTAGCAGTGAAGTCTCGAAGGATAGGATGAAGAGGGGGAAACTTTTGCGCCAAGGTTTTCGTATGGGGCTAGTCCACCCGTCTCACAGCCCAAATCCCTATTACTGATAGTTACTAATCAGACGAAGAGCCTCACTTGGCTGGCGGTGGAATTCTACTGGGGATGTAAGTATATACATGTACATGTAGTAAGCAGTCAGCAAAGTCCAGACAAGAAGAAGCACCCCCACAACCCTTCCACTACACCGACGCTCCCCCCATCACCCCCTCTGAGGTCCACTCCGCCCTGAGCCCTACCTCCAACCTCTCCCTGGGGCCCCAATCCCTACTATATGGAAAGGGGTCGTAACTAACACCTCATTACCAACCTCCTCAACCAACTCTCACGGCTACCACTCACTCTCAAAAGTGTCATGCCCTCATGGAACCTCGTCACATCTGAGTCGAAATACCTGAACTTCTCCAAAATATTAGAAGATTGTCCGCCACCCGCCAGAAGCACCTAATCCACTCACGCGATGCGGGGCTACGCGTCAGACGCCGCCACCACTAATCGAATGCAAATAATACAACAGTCTCCACCCTCTTAGACGTCAGCGGCGTCTTTCAAACCAACACTCAGGAAACCCCCAAGGCCACCTCTCCCAATCATCTCCTTCATGTCAGACAGGTTCATCACCCTCCTCTACAAGGATCACCCAAATCACGCCATGGCGTTCAAGTAAGTCTCATCTCCCCTCTTCCGCCATCAACTTCCACCATGCCTGCAGGGATCTCCTCTCCTACGTGAACGAGCGCCATCACAGTCGGTCCGCTCCTTCAAACAACATCACAGCTTCTAACCACTACAAGCTAGCCTGGCCAACCACATTCTTACCGACCAAAACCTAGCGCTGGAGGACCCAAAGACAGGGATCTGCCACTCCCATCCATGGAAACCAAACCGGTGCGCTCGTCAAATGGATCGGATTCTGGCTCTCCCTCCTTCGAACACGCTTCCTGAGGCTTGCAAGCCAAGAACCCAAAGATTCTCCTCGGACGGCAAAGGCCTATCCTTGGCTTCTGGAAAATCGTACTCTTGCAATCCGAAGCTCTTCCTTTCAGTGCGGTCACTCCACTTCTGCAATCAAACCCATGAACACCTTCTGGAACTCCGTCTCCGTTGGACCAGGGTCTTCAAAGCATGCCCAATATTTCTCTGGGCAAGCATACCTCCACTACCTCAAGTGCAAATCCAATCCGCGTACTACAAGCACCCCCTGAACTCCATAGGAAGGACAATATCCCCATGACTGACGCCCTCACTCCGCCCTCCTCAAAGGCCGCCTAAGCACCTAAAAGTGGAACTCAAATCTTGGGAAAGAGTCCACCTCCCAATCGAACAACTGTTTCCATCATCTTGTAATACATAGACTTCAACATGTAAAATCTTCTTTTCAACCACATCGTAGGATTCATATATAAAATGAGAATTCTGTGATGATCAAGATCCTGGATCACCTCAAGATAAATAAACCCTTCCCAGATCGTGATCGCTCTAGACAAATACAACATGACATCAACATTATGGGATAATAAGGGCCTCCATCATCCTAGGAAGCTTATCGCGGAGATCAACAATACAGACACACTATCACCACCCTCACAGGGGTCATCCTCTCACTCAGCCAGCACCAGCGAGTCTCAAATCCTCGGGGTCCTTTCAACCCCATCTACGCATCCTAAGTCCGGCTCGCCAACAACAACTTTCCTATGTCACTCTCCTTTGTAGGTGTTTGGGTCTGCTTTTATTTTCTTTAAGGGGATAGCGAGTCGAAGGAGCACAGAGGTCTTTTATGCCATAGTTTATACTGCACGCAATGTTTTGTACCTTAAACAAATACAACTGATTTAAAAAAAAAAAAAAAAAAAGCAGTCAGCAAAGTACCTGGACTACGACCCCTTATTGACATTACATACGTGTACCAGACCCTGTATGAACGAACTGGATCAAAGGGACTGCTTTCTGCCAAGGCCTTATTCCAGCTAGGTGGCCGATAACCTTAAAACAGTCCAATCCAATTAGCCCTTATCAACAATCAGATAACAGCGACGACGCCAAGGCACAGGCACTATTTCATTGGACAGCACCACCCGGGATTTCTTGCTTCAGCAAAAATCGATACATCGATAGCATGCCTGTTGTTTATCGGTGGTTAAGCTTAAAATTGCGGTTGTATCGAGTCACGAATTCTCACTCGCTGTGAGGTTTTTGCGCCCCACCTTCCCAGGTATGTCTTGCGAGTCCACTGCCACAGACCCCCGTCCCTCTTTGTATTCTCCGTCTTTGACAAACTACCCTTCCCTTCTGCATGATAGTTATGAGTTGAGGCCTGCCACAGTACCACTGCGCGCAGAGCCTATTCGCGTGTCATTTTTGCTCACAAAGCATCCTTTGAACTGTCTGCGACGTAGCGACCCCCCTTACGACCGAGTGACACACCATGACGCATCACCGCATCACCACATTACACCATGTACGATAATTTACAAAGGTATACTCCGAGCTATCTTTATATTCAAAACTACCTACACCACAGCACAGCGCACTTTATATAACGGAAGAATGAGGAGGAAGTTGGGGATGAGCTCAAGCTCGAGAGAGAGACCGAGCCACCACACACCACACACCACAAACCAGAAAGACGAAAAAAAAAAAAAAAAAGGCCGAACCATAAAAACCAAACCGAACCAAGCCCGAACCCATAGAGATTACCACAAATGAACGAAAAAGAGGTTCCCAAAGCCAAGCCAATAAAAAGCACAAATCTCCGCTATGAGATAATATAAGAAAGAAGGAGGCGGATGAGGAGGGAGAGACGGGGGAGAGTAAGGGGGGGAGAACAGAAAGGCCAAGCCTGGCCGGCCATGAGAAGCAACCCACAATATGCAAGGTAGTAGAGAAGAAGAGGGAAGAAGAAGAGGGATAGGGGTAGTAGTAATAGTAGTAGTAGAAGAGATAGATAAAGGAGAAGTCAGTACCCAAACTTCCACCGGACACCGACTGACTGGCTACTGAGTTAGAACCACATATGCAACAAAAAACAAGCCAAGGAACGACCACAGCAGGAAAATAGAAAAAGAGAAAAAGACAATAAACTCCACCGAATCTAACTCCAACGTAGTGTCCCCGCTTTCTATAACTAGGCTATAGAAACACCTAGCTATAGTGACCCCCATCTATTCTACTCGCGCCTGCGAATCTACTCATGCACAGCATGCACCGGGCACTCTCCATTGCCTCGTCGGTCGAACCATGCACGGATACATTTCTACCAGGGTTTGATTAGAATACGTATTTTTTTTTCTTTTTCTTTAGCGAATTCAATACACACCTTGTGATACCGGCACAGGCACTCAAGCCGCGCGATTATATCGCCTTCTTCGAATTCTTCGAAGCAGATAACGCACTCAGCCTTCTCTCTCCTAACCACCCTCTTCGGGGGTTCCTTTTCATCCTCGTTTGCGGCGCTACTCCCCTCTGCTACCGCTTCCCCGGACCCACTTCCACTTCCCTCAGCGCTCTCAGAGCTCTCCGCTGGCTCCGTCAGGTCCTCGGCCGCAACTGTTCCTGGCGCCGGGGTCATTACTGTGGTCTGCAGTGGCGTCGAGCTTGGAGTAACCTCGTCGTCATCCACACTCGCCCATGTATCTTTCTCCGTCGCCTTCCACACGACCATGCGGCCGCCCCCCGTATACCTTCTTGCCCTACCGAGCTCTCCAGGCCTCGGTGCGCTCCCACCGCCAACCCGGCCCGGCGCACTACCGCCGCCGGGGGAGACACTTTGCTCCACTTGACGGATGCAATTTAAGATGTGGGCCTCGCGGTCCTCCTCTGAGCCGTCTGGGCGGATGGGGGGCAGGGCAGACGTGCAGATTGGGCAATAGTCGGTCTCCTTCAGATGTGGTTGGGGTGGCTGCTGGAAGGAGGGGAGATCGCCGCGGCGCGCGGGGACAGGATAGTAGCCATGTGGGGGACGGCGGGAGGGGAGGGAGTTGTGGTGTGGAGAAATAGTCTGCGGGGTGCGCTGGAAGTTGTAGCCATGGTGTGAATACGTGCGGTAGCTTTGCTGCGTCTGTGGTGGCCGCGGTTGGTTAGCCCTCGAATTTCCAAATTAACTAAGCGGAGGAGGATGAAGACCATACCCTCGTGTGAGGCCCCAAGCACTCGTCACACATTCTAACCAATAACCCATCGTCTTCGCTGTCATTCGACTGCCTCCTTAGCAGCGCAGTCCCGTCGTTTGGACTCCATGATGCTCTATGGGCTCGAGTATTGCTACTGCTGCTTCCGCCACCAGCACCGCCCCCAACGACCACCGGCACCAGCCCCTGCGAGCACCCGGCGCTCTGTGGCGGCTGCACCACAAAGGCCTTTGGGATTGTGATACGGTGTGGCGAGCATCCCTGGCACACAACGCGCCCGCATTTCCTATTGTACCAGCCCGATTAATTAGCCATAGCTATATAACTAGTGTGCAGTCGGTAGGTATATACCGGCAATGATGCCTCCGGTTGAAGAACGTGAAGCCGCAGCTACATATCGGGCAATTGACCACACTGGAGTCTGGTTGCCAGGGCGGGAGCACTATGTCACTAATCTGGCGTGGGGGGGGCGGTGGTCGTGGACGGCGGGTGGTGCTGGGAGGGCGGTAGGTGTTGCTTATAGGACGGGGGCGAATCCCGGGAGGGAGTGGGGGGAGATCGCGGGGTTGGGTCACGGGGGGTTGGGTATGTGTCTGTGTTTGGGTGTCCATGGTTGGATGGACGGTGGCGGCTTATCGCCGATGCTGATACTGTTGTTGCTATGTCGAGTACCGTAGCTAGCTAGCTATGTAGCTAGCTGTGATCGATGGAGGTTTGGTTTCTAGACAGAGGGGAATAAAGGGGAGAAAGAGGAAGGAGGGGAGGGAGAATAGAATAAAAGGGAGGAAATAATATAAGCGGAGGGTCCCCCTTTCCTGCTGAGAAGAAGGAGATGGTGTTGTGGAGGTTGTGGAGGTTGTGGGGGGGATCGAGTCAGTGAGAAGAGGTCTGTTGCTTGCTGATTCCGTGTAATAATTACAAGAAATCAAATCAAATGAGGTATGCCGAGCTGGATATCACTAATTGCAACAGCAGAGCCTCGACGCTTACTCAATAGGAGAAGATGATAGAAAAAGAGAATGATGAGGAGGAGGAGAAGAAGAACGGTTCCCTCTTGAATAATATTAAGTTTTTAAGTATGTAGATAGAAATTTAGTGTAGTAAGGTGGAGGAAGAGAGAGACAGAGATAGAACGAGAGCCTTCCCGGTGAAGAGAAAGAAAAAAAAAAAAAGAATGTTGTTGTTGTTGTTTGCTGCGAACGAAACAGAAACAACCCGACTGCCGTCACCCGATATCACACGCGAGCAAGAAGTGCTGAACGAGTATGTTACTGCAAGTAAGGTTTCTTGATAGCTTCTAGAAGTAGAGTGTTCTGTATTCTGTATTCTTGTATTCTCTCTGATCAGACTGCAGAAAGAAGTGCCTCTAAAAGGGGTGTGTGGGGGGGAGTGATGAGGGGTGGAGGGGGGGTGGTGGTTGTAGTTGTGGTGGTAGAAAGTAGATTCTACGGTTTGAGGGGGGGGGCGATGTTCGGGTGTCGGTAGAGAAGAAGAAGAGGCTGAGACTCTTTCTCTCTCTCTCTCTCTCTCACTCACTCTCTCACTCTCACACTTTCTTCTCACTCTCGCTCTCACTCTCTTGAATCATCGGGGGAGAAACACACAGCGCGGGGGGAGAGAAAATCACACGTGATCTTACACACTGCCAAGAATATTTGTCTAACGCAACAAAGTTAAACGAAGGCAGGGTCCAACCTCAAGCCGATCCCTCCTCCCCCTGACAACTTGATTATTCTTTGACTTTCAGGAAACAAATATGGATGGATGGACGGATAGATGGGCATCATCGGATGGACACCACCTTGCAAAGCTGGTTCGAACAGGATAGGAAGCTATTAGGAAGACCCCTCCCTCCATTATTACCCTACTGGATGTACCAACTGGCTATGTAGCTCTATATGGACTTATGTAGATTCGAATCTATGATTAGCTATATCATAGCTGGACCAGATAGGAGTACCGTTTCCTTGGGAGACGGCAAACGCAAGGGTCCTCCCGGAATAAGCAAAAGCAAATACCACATCTGGACCAGCATCGGGGATGGCATTGACTTCAATGTCAGGGATGAAACACCTGGGGCGTCGCAGGCTCAAAGTACTCTGGCAGTAACGCAAACACTGCGTGTCGAAGAAATCCCCTTTGGACGAACACATAAGTATATATATCCACCGCTTGCGACTAGTAGTCTAGCCTAGATCTATTCAACTTTTTAAATAGAGATGGCCGGATAGTTATGTGCGGGAAAGTGTGGGTAAGTAGTTAAACTTTCGGACCTGAGAATAAATAAAGGATTAGCACGTTCGGGGCTATTTATATACTTCTTGCGCGCATGTGCACAAAGTATAAGTACATGTAATGACATGTACTTATATTTATAATGTTTTTTATAGAGTGGGTATAAATTATTATAGTGTGGGTGTAAAAACCCGTAAACTCAATCATTGTTACATTGCATTGCAAAAAGCAACATTTCTCATATCCCCAACAACTCCACGGGCAAAGGAAAACCGTTTCGTCGGCGACCGGCCCGTCTTATCATGCAGCCCTCCTTATACTGATATTTACAATCCAAGATTTGTAAATTACTCTATTGAATACCCCACGATACAGTCGCACAGATCGTGTAGACTGTCTCAACTTCTATAGGGATGTGCGAATACTTGAAGAGCTTATATCCTTCCATTAACATCTTGAATCCCCCCGGGGCTCTGATGAATCCTTGGCTGGCCTGTTGGCTAAGGGCTTCTCTTGATCTAGAGCTCATTCCTTTGCTCACTTGCTTAGTTACTTTCTGCTCTAATCGTTCTTTATCTGCTGTTCGTCCCCTGCCCAAGGATTACGTCAGTTGTCAGTACGATCATTTACCTACCTCCATCAAATGCGACCTAGCCACTCCAAATCCCCGTCCTTAACACTGGCCACTGACCTACCCACCCAGCACGATGCCACTAACCTCAATACCTACCCACCTCCTCCTACCCCTCACCTCCTTCCTCCCCCTCCCCCTCGCCCCTCTCACCACAACCCAGTCCCCAACCTCACGAGTCTTCCCCTTCCCCGCCCTCCCGCAAGGGTTCCCAGCTGCCGAACGGCGGCGGGAGCATCGGTGACCAGGCGCTATGTACCCGATTCTGACAAAGTGGCCTGAGGAGTAAGGTGTGTGTGATGGGGGTATATGCGCTGATTTATTATCTAGTCGCCATCACTTACAACGTTCTTGACGGCCTATAGACACAACGACCGCGGTAACCAAGGAGATGTCGATGACGAGGACGCCCGCGCCGACAGATGTGCCGGCTCCTCCAGATCCTATTCCGATAAGGACCACGCCGGCGGTGGGTACACCTGTAGTTGTAATAACCACGGCCGCCACTACTCTGCAGCCCCAAGAGTTGGCGGTAACACTGACGTCTACGGCCACCGAGACGGCGTCCGGGTCGGGGTCGGGCTCACTGACAACTGTCGTGATCACGGCCGTCATGGTTGTTATTCTACCGCACCCGGTGACGAGCACGGCAGTGATGCGGGGGCTGTCGTTTAGTGTAATTTCCGGCGGGAGGACTAGGTGGGGATTTAAGTGGTGGTGGTGGTGGTGGTGGTGGGTAGGAATGGTTATTTTATAATGGGACTGGGGTTGGAATTCACGGGACTGTAACTAAGTAGTCATTTGGATGCTTTTCTCCTTCTTTCCTTTCCTTTTATTTCTATTTAGGTCTTGAGGTGTATTGGTTATTGATTAGTTAATTTACTTATGAAATATTTGTGGGTGTTGTTTTTGGATCATGGGGTATCACTCGCAGAAATGCGTTGGAGATGGCGCCGGGTTGGGAGTCTTTAGAAGGACCAGGGATACATGTAATTACAAGATGATATAAACAAGATACGCTAGCGTGTAGATAATTAGGGGTCAGCCAGTGTTCAATACCCGTGACAAAAGACCTGTACTTTATGAAGTGCTCCTTTTCTGTATGGGCCACATTCATACATACATAGGCCTAGCTAGGCTGGTACAGTAGTAAGCTCGTTTGAGGCCGGGGAATTCAGTAACAGATACATGCGAGCATGTAGTCTACACCAAATGCCCCTAGCGAGGCTTTTCTAGACCTGATTGCATACCACCCCCAAAAAAAACACAGGCGAGGAATGGGCGAAGAGGAGGAGGAAGAGGCGAGAGTACCGCTGGGGATGGGGAGATCTGGAGAAGGAGGGGGCCGGTAGAAGATGACTGAAGGATCGAGCGATAAAGATGTTAAGAATGGCTGCAGCTGGAAAGCGACAGATATGTTATGATTTATGTTTTCCTTTGTGCTACTGTTTTCCCTAGCTTTGTTGATGATGGCGGCGGGAGTGATGGGAGGTCTGGGGTGGTATACGTATGGTATTGTCATAGCCGTCTATACAATCAATGAATTAAACAAAAAAATTAAAACTATTTCTTGGCGGGCGAGTGATATACCATGATCAGGGCCTTCTTTGGGCTAGCTAGGCCTCGATCTCCCCCCGAATTGAGGGCCAGGGACGGGCCACTATAAGATCTTGGGCTTCGTCACGGGGTGGGCTTGGGTCTCCGGGAGCACAACTGGTATAAATAAGCTCTAATGGGCCGGGGCCTAGGGGTGCTAGCTTGGGGGTGATTCCGATCTCAAGCCGGTCCCCTTCATGATCATATATCTTTCTTACTTACTTACTTCCATGGCTGCTCTCTCGTTATAGATGGCTAGCTACTGTGACTACATGTAGCATAGCACCGTGAGGCATACCCCCAGGACAGAGGCTTTATAAACGAAGCACCTCTCTTCCCGCTGCTCCCTGGGCTTAAGGAGGCGCCCTTACCAGCCCCACCACAGTGCCAGTGTCATTGTGACGTGGGAAGCGGAGCAACTGACCTCAAGTCCGAGTAAGTGATGAATTAACCGTCCACGGCGCATTGACAGATAGATCTTGGAGTCGCAAGCCCAAAATACGTTCGCTGCATATGGTAAAAGGGTCCAGTATATATATATAGAGCTAGGTCAGCCTCACTCGTACTCTACGACCACATCCCAGCTGTAGACTCCAACTAATGTGATCCTGGGTCGGCCCTTACAAGGGTTCTTTGAACCTTCGGAGGATCTGCAGTTTATTAGTTGCGTGGTTCTTAGGAGTAAGAATTTGGCCTGATCAATGGGCGGATGGCCTGTGCCTCGGCGGTCAAAACCACCACCCCTAGGGCTAGGGGTAATATTCTAATTAAGGGTAACCAGCAACTACATGTATCCTGTAGATACTTAAAAGACGTGACAAACCTCCGAAGCCTCCCACCATGACCTTGTCACTACCAACAACGAGCCATGCATGGATTAAAAACCCATGCACGCGGTTACTACACTCAGTGCAGGACAAAACCCTTTGCACATGCATAACCCAACGTCCGGATTATATATCGATGATATCATCAAAATAATAACGGTAAGCTTACATTCCTATGGGCCGGCCAACTCCATGTCTCAACGTCACGTTAAAATCCGACGCACACGTCCTATCCAAACACGTGTTTCCTGCTGATATCAATCTCAGACATTCATCTCGCGCCGTCCATATCCACCTGTGAAGCTGCACGTGGCAAAGGTGTGGTGGAGGGGGGAAGGGGATCGAGGGGAGGGATGTGTCTGTCACCTCTGACATATTACCGGGTAGAGGAGAGCATTGGTTAAGGAATACATTCCTTTCTATTCAATAATGAAGGATTGGAGAGAAAGGGGGGATATAATTGGAGATATACACACATAGGTACTTGGTTGGTCGTTATTTTCGATCTGCATATCCGAGCAGCGTAGTCAGCTGGTAATCAATTCGCTACTTGCAGAGATGTTGCATGCCCTGCCAAGGTCTCCCATAAAGTGCAAACCATGGTTCGCAATTTTAACTACAATCGGCCCAATTCTAAATCAAGCACGCTACTCTAGATATGTTAGTTAGACTCAACTACATGTACCCTGAAAATGGTAATGATCGTACTGCGAGAAAAAGTGTGAAATGTTCAGGAATATAGTATTCGATCTTCTACGCGTTGCTTGCCTCTTTTTTTTTCTTTGTAAAACACAATGCCCCCAACCTCCTAATCTCTATTTACCCAATTCTTCATCAATCCATCCATCGGACTATCGTACGTTCACAGCTACAGTGGGGTCATTGTTGCATTCCCGACAATTCTCCCATTCCCCAAAACAAAAAAAAGATACTCGCTTAGACAGAAAAGGAATAAGATAAAGCGATGGAAAATGGAAAGAAGAAAACCCGACCCAGCCAATCCAGAGGTAGAAAAAGGAACCAAAATGAAACGAAAGAGGAAGAAAACAAATAACACCCCCATTAAAACAAAGGAACAAAAAAAAAAAGCGAATGATTAGATAGATACTTTAGCCAATCCAATAATAGTGATAGGGGGGGCCGTTCAAACTGACGTTATTACTACAAAAATGTGAGGGGGGTAAAAAAAGGAAACCACTATTTCGAACCTCACTAACACATCCTATAAACTAAAAAGGGGGGGAAGGTTTGAAGAATTGGTATTCACAAAAGCTTTCTCAATATCCCGTGCAGAGAACCCTAAACACCCCCCCGACTCATCTGGGATTCTCGCCTAGTGATTTGACTCCCCATGCTTGCACTGCGGCTCTGCTCCACTAGCTCTGCTTGGCTACCCAGGTAGTCACCTTCCCCGTTTGGTACAGTGCGGAGACTGTCCTCCATACGATATCTCTGTACCGTCCCAACACTTGCTGGCCTACTCCCAGGTTCGTCTTCGGTGGGCAGATGCGGCGGCGCGAGAATGCTGCTGTTTGTGCTCACTGATCGCGAATGACTCGCATCTCTACTAGGGCTAGTAAATGGAAGTCGTGCGGATGACCCGACAGAGAGATTTTGCTTGTGCCGTAATGGATGGAGCTGTTGAGGATCAGGTATATTATATCGGTTTGGTGAGGAATTGGTAGGCGAGTAATGCGGGTCATATGGCTGGTCGGGTTTTCGAATCATTATGGGGCTGTCCGGTTCCTCATCTGCCATGTTATGTTGCGATAGTTGATGCTGAAGCTGAGTTGTCAAAACCGGCGTAACTAATAAACTAGCTGTTTTTCGTTTCGAAGATTTTCGTGGAACCTGAGGTTTGAGACTTCCTTGTCGCATGAGTTCAATGCCGGCGCCATCTGTGTCGTCGAGCATTGGCTGTTTTTCTAACATCCTCGTGCTAGGACCCGGTGTGGTCGAATCAAGGTTTTCCTCATCCTCGGTATCCGTATCCGGAGCTAGGCCGGCGGCCCGCCGTTTCCCTACCCCCTTCCCGCCATTCCTAATCTCATCGTCCCCGCTCTCCGCGTCACTCGCTTCACTCTCGCTTTCATCACCCTGCGCCCTTACAGGTGCATCAGCACTGATTGCCATCCCAATCCCCTTTGCCTCTCTCTCTGCATCCAAGAGCTCTTCGGGGGCTCTACTACTCCTTACAACAGTGAATCCCTTATCTTCCTTCACTCCCAACCCTAGCTTCCTCCACAGCCATCCTTTTGCAGTTGAAACGGGCCCTGTTGGATCCGCTGGCCCAGTACCTAACCTCCTTGCGGGTTGGTTTGACAAGGCGGGGCCACGAACACCATAATAAAAGTCTCCTTCTCTTACTGCATAATCAGGTTGCGCCCGAGCACTCCCGGTCAAAGATGAGTCCGTGTGTCTATGTGCTAGCCCTTGAATAGTAGCCCCAGTCGGGAATCCGCCCATATCCATACCAGCGCTTTCATGTGGTGTTCCTGGGCCGGATGTGCCTGTGGCATTAGTGATTCCTTCTGCATTGAAAATACTTTGGCTTCCATGAGAGCTCTGTTGAGATCCGCGATGTTTCCCAGCTGTGACGGCTCCTGCAGGCCACCCTTCACTAGCCCAGCTACCTCTGCTACGTGCACCAGGAGAGTAATTATCGCTTGCGCTCCCTTCTCCGTTTGCCCGCTGCTGTAGACCCTTCGCTCTAGGCGGACGATAATAAGGCCCCGCCACACCACTTGTGTCTATTCCTAATGGAGCTCCAGGACCTGTGCCGAGATATGAGTATTGACTTGCACCCCCTGGTGTGGTTGGTGTAAATGTTGTACTTCCGCTTCCCGAGTGTGCGTGGCCGATATCACCTCGGCCTATTGGTGTGGGAACCATCCCAGGTCCAAGCAATACAGCCGAACTGTCGGATCTTGAATGAGGGCCCATGCCCGGTCGATTATGGCCCATACTGGAAATATTGCGTTCGTCGTGGGCACTGGCTGTCATAATACTAGGGTCAACCGAACCGTGGTGGCTCTTGTGTTTACGGCGCGAAAGTTGGCGCATTCCGAAGACCTTGATACGAATGCACTTAGTAAAAAGGATTCGCGAGAAGTCATCATAGGGTATAGGCAGCAAGAAAATAGTAGTGAGAGAAGGGGGAGAGAGTCCAGTAAAGGCTAGAAATAGATGAATGATGACTTGTCTCTCTTAAACGTCCTCCCGTTACCCACATAAGAGTAGATATAGGAGATGTCTATTATGAAAAGTAAAAACTCCATTTTAATGATGATAAACGGCATATCCTCAATTGAGGAGCTACCTTTCTTCTAGTAGTCTTTCCTCTTCATGACACCAACGAAAGATATAAGGGTGCAAGTGCATCATTCATCTAGATCTACCCTAGGCTCTGGCGTGCCAATTCGCAGTAATCCAGGGGAAACAAGAACATTCCAACTTACTTTAGCAAGTCCTCCTCTAGCAGCCTCACCATCGTCTGCGCCACCACAACCGCGGATAAATAATTCTAGCATGGTCTGTACCGCCATAAAGAAGAACCCAAAGATGAGTACCAAGGCATGTATAACTAAGATGACATAGCCTATCCATGCCCTTGCTGCACCGCCAGCATCCATACTTGGCACAAATGTCATCATCAGTAATATAGTTAGTAACCTGATCATTGCAAAAATTGCTTGCCAGGCATTCATTGATGTTGCAGGTGCGTAGGGTTTGATCCCATAAACAGTGAGGACGAGCACAATTTCACAGATAGCAAGAATTGTAATCTGTGCTATTCCACTTGGCTGTAAAGCACCGAATGCAAGCGCTCGAACTATGTTGACATAGAGCTGCACAATAAAGAATTTCAAATTCTTTTCACGGTAAGTATTATAGAATGTTCCAAATGTTAGTAAAGTGGGAAGATTGTCAAAAAGTGTTGACCGTGGTTTATGGTTCCAAATGCGAATTGTGAGAGCGATTGCAGTTGTTAGGACAACAAAAATAGTTACGCCAGCACATGCTACAACTGCCGTACTCGTATGGCTAGCAACTGTAATTTGAAAGGCAGATATGGCAAGAATGGGAGTTAGAAAGTAGGTGAACGTGATGCGATTAATTAGGCCTATGATATGCGCAGGGTTTTGTTAAGGTTAGTATAGCGTACTGTATTCTGTGCAGGCATTCCTTTTGTAAGCATTCATTATCGGAAAGCTAACATACCCAAAGTAAATGGAACGTTCTTTTGAGTCAAATCCTCTTCTTCTACCCCTCGGACTGTCCTTATGATCCACCTAGATCCAAACCACACCTGCACTACTATTATGGTACCAACAGACACTACTGCGAACCATGCTGCCATGCAAACCCAGATATCATTGACATCCTGTAGTCCAACAGCCTGAGCTATCCTCTCAAGCCCATAAGCCGCAGCATCTAGGGCGTATATGCCGTCTCCAGCCCAGCTCTCATCGCTGATCGGTGAGTGGGTAAAAAAACTAGTATTAAATAGCAAAGAACTCCAGGCCATCCTTGCAATTGTAGGCTGGTAGAAGCCTGGATAATTCAATGACAAGCTCCCCGTCAGAACAAAAAACTGTAACCACTGAAGGCAATCTGCAAATCCAGGTGTAACTAGACGAATCATATCCTCGTCCATGCCGAAATTACTGCTCCACCTGAATATATCCACTGTTCCTACCCACGGATTTAGTATCGCTGCAAGGACAGTCCCTAGTGCAACTAGAGCCAGCAAACCCGCAGGTACCCAGGTTATGGCTGCACTAATGCCGGTCCCCAACAAAGGGGTAATCTCGATATGTACACATCCTACGGTAGTTGCTGCGCTGTCCCCAGAGATGATTCTGAAAGTAGTGTCAAGCGTTGCAAAACGATATTCGGATATCAAGGTTGTATTATAGGTAAATGAATCCAATTCATTCATAAGCAGTGTTATATTATTGTAATCTGTCTGATTTGATAATTGGACGGCACCCATTGGGCAGCTTGCACCTATACTTGGCGATGTTCCATGCGAAGCATCTGCGCAGAAAAATGCCTGGTCGTTCAAAGCTGAAAAAGATGCAATCCCGATTGCGCTTTTGAAGGTGGTGGCATATCTACTCCATGAGGCATCCTTATCCACAATTTCCCCTGTAGTCCTGTAGTCCACGCTCCCATTTATTGTTGGATTGTTGACCCTGATTTGTCCCCAAGAGCCAGCTGGAATCTGTGTATCGGTACCATTAACTTTGGCGCTCACCACCGTGGTTGCATCCTGTCGTTTCTCCCACCATTTCCATCCCTCCTCACTTCTTGGTCGGTAAAGCGCATCCCCCACAGCGAAAAGGTCCCTCCGAGAAAGTGATGGGTTTCCTGATGATTGCCCCGTAACATTTCCCCAGACTCTAACAGTCAAAACCTTCTCCGGGTCGTCCACAGAAAATGATACAGCAACTAGTAAGGGGTGAAACTGGAGATGAGATGGTGACAGCCTTACATCCCTCCGTAGGCAGTTGTCGAAAGTGTTGATTAGAACCGCACGGGCAGGTGCAGTAAATATAAGGAGGGTTGCTAGGAGAAACAGGGACAGCATCGGCGGAGTATTGAAATTATTACGGCAGTGTTTTGACCGTCGTTTACGGTGTGCTACTGCTGACGACTCGGGAGGAGTGGATGAAGACAGCAACGTCGACGACAAAGAGGGAACGTTGTTCATGTCTAGATCGCAGAGTGTGGAAACCTAGGAGAACAACATCTGATCAGTAGGAAATCTTTCGCCCACTGTCATATCACGTTGTACATATTTCAATACAGAAAAGACCAACCCCAGACAGCTCTAGCTCACCTTTCCACTCCACCCCCCTAGAAATAAAATAAGTCTCTCAATCTCCCCGCCTTAGTCTTGAGTGACAACCACTAGACGAAACTTTCCAAGTAGCGTGGCCGGTCCCCAAAATTAGATGAAAAGTAACGCCCTCGCGCAGGTGTTGTATATAGGCTGTAGGTCGCGATGGTTGATGGTATTGGTAGAGGTGATTGTTGCCAGGAAGTGGTGTGCTGGATAGACAAAGCTACTATCACAAAAAAAGTAATTTTGGATCACAAACGAACGAGCGTACGAAAGGAAATTTTTTTTTTCCAATCGGTGTATGTCGCGAATGTGTGGGCGACAGGATACAGTGAAAGTCACTTGAAACGACTATACTTCAACCCCCCCCTTTGATGTGCAAAGAACCAAAGGTAAGAGCGAAAAGGAAAGGAAAATCAACTAACGAATGGATCCGGATTAGAGAAGTAAGCAATAGAGAACTAAGCCCCCACAGTGAACCCAGAAGGAGAGGGATCACCGTTGTTGAAAATGAGGCTTGGGGTGGACAGTCCGTAGAGTACTCTAGTCCCTTCAAGGGTATGAGGCAATGAAATTATGGACGAGGACAGAAAGGGTGAACGGACGGCGTAGGTGATGATGCTGGCTGGGGGAGTGACGAAGGCCCAGTTTCTGCGACGTGGTAGTAATCTCGTGGGGAATTATTTCCGTTTCCTTCATACCTAGCTCGGGGAGGGGGTTTGGGTTACAGCCCGTCCCGATAACAAACAAAATTCGCCAGGCGTCGTACATGCGTACATGTAGTTTTGTCGATTGAATCTCACACTTCTTCTTCTCACCCCTTGATTCCCTCGATTGTAGCGAGGGTAAGGGGTTTCTGGCGGGGTGCAGCAATAGCAATGACCAGTGTGCTTTCTCCGATTCTACATTTTACCAGCTGCTATGCTTATGCTCATGCAATTTATTTATTTATTTATTTACTATTATAACCCTACTGCATGATGGCTCATGACAGTTCTTTCGCTTGTGCAGATCATAACTCCTTCTAGGAACGAAGGGGGGTGGAAACTGAATAAGTGGGCCGGGAGAGCGGTGATACTTGGTAAGGGTGTCTAAAATCCTCTTCCCATGAGATCTACTTCTTTCCCGTGAGATCCGCGAAGCTCATATATATCCGTACAACCGGTCTCCCGTATTCTACTCTCCCTCTTGCAAGCCCCGCTCATGTACATGTTCCACACACGTTAGAAGACTACAAAACATAGCGCTCGAAGTCAGGAACCCAACGCCTATAACTCCACGGTCTCTATTTTCACATGCGGATGATTAGAGCGTTTTGGCAACCAACCTCTGAGTCTAAATTTTAGTTCTTGGCGACCGGTTTTTGGTGTGGATAGCCCGCCAAGAGCTCAAAATTTGAGCTCAAAATTGAAAATTTGGGTGTTGCCAAAACGCTCTATTGTGAAGGGCCAAGTTCTAACTGTAGGTGTCTGTCATCTAAAGTACGGCAGCACTAGAGCACCCGAGTACATACATGTAGCTCTGCAGCTACGAAGCACCTACATACATGTATCATACCCGCGACTTCTCCAATCCCCATTCTCCCGGAGTCGAACGCTCTCTTTTTCTTTCTTTCCTTCTTCCAACGCTTCCGAGCTCCCACAACCTTGATTCTGAAGATCAGATCCCTTTTATTTATTTTTTTCCCTGGGATTCTTTTGTATCCAAGAATAGAAAAGCACATGCACTTACGCTAAAGCCCCGGCTGCAAGACATGGATGAGGCTGTGTAAAGACCTAAATTTAGATACGAAATTCTAACGTCGCAATCTCATGTCGCACAAAAATGCGTAGGTACATGACTCTGGTTGATGGTGTCACGGCGTGACATATAATTATAATCTATCACTAGAGCTGACTTGAAATTAGTGAACGGAGACATAAAAGAAAAACCAGCGCCCCACGAGTTTTTGAAGTCGGGAAGCACACGAGACTAGCTTCCCAATTGGCCAATAAACGATCAACGCTTAAACCTGACATTGGAAAATGGTCAGAATTCGCGAAGGGTAGGCCGTTGCCGTATTTGTATTTAACTCACGGTTTGCATCTACATGTACGTATCGTGACATGTTGATCACATTGTGTGTGCTCCAAGATCGGGAACCAACAAATTACGCTAGGTACATGTATGCAAGAGAGTGGGCACAACCCATACAGTAGAATGTCATCTACGGGAGATTCAGATCACTCGGGCCCAGACGGCCAAGTTAAAGGCACCTTAGGAGCGCCGAGCATAAGTTCCTATATATACTTGCATCAGACTTTTATGTTTTTACAGACATATCCCACCCCAAGAGACTTTATTGCGGGGCATTGCATGACGTTTTTCACGTATCTTTTGCTTCTGATCTGTTTATTGGATTCATGCACATGTAGTCACACGCTACGAGTTCACATTTCTTAAGGGTCATAGAGATTTTGTATAAAAGGACCCATCTACGCGTATTGCGGCGGGCTGTAGGTGTTTCTGCTTCTCTTTTTCCTGGTACGGTATCGAGGGCTATTCGCGTAGCTTAAATCTGTGCAACTATAGCAGGCCCAGACCTTGCTATAGGTAAACTGCGCTATAGGAAAGCTTGTTGCTTAATCCGCGGCGTGCAATGAGAGGATCAAATTACACATCACTCTTCTCTGGGTAAAATTACCACTGATAGGGTGTTTTGATCATCTGCTCATTTCATTATGATTAATTAGTAGAGTTCTCTCTCTGTATCCTAATTTTAAGGTTCGATCGGTCCATAAACCTCCGCCCCACGTGACCCCCCTCCCCATAAATTGAAAGCTCGAGAAATATGTAGGCTTAAAGCCATGATCAGAGGGCTTCTAATTTTACACTGGGACCGAGTGATGCTTCGTGCACGTATTCACAGCAACATTCCCTTGCCATATTCTGATCACTTGCTCAAAACACCCTGGTAGATATATATGGGCTGTTATCAAACTTGCAACAGTTTAACTAATAGCCTAATATCATGGTGTATATTTCACTGCGCTGTTGAAAAAATCGAGGGTGTGTTGGCACATACATGTCCATCGTAGAGCAGCTGGTAATTTAAAATTTAAAGGGCAGCAATACATGTAGTGAATACATAGATGGTTGATTGCGGACTTAGTCATCGGTCCCGCCTCGCTATATATGGAGCTCAAATATACAAGTTCTGACATCGGAGGATGGATTCTTAATGAGACCCCCCACTACTTCGCTACATGTATTTACCCAATACCCGAGTTTTCTTAATAAATAAACATCTGCAAGCCCTTCCCGTATGTATGCTAACCCAGTCCCCAACATAGATTAAGAAAGAAAAAAGAAAAAAGAAAAAAGAAAAACCACTCAAATTCAAAGCTTAAGCGCTCGTAAAATGGCATAGGATCATGAGATAAAAAACTATTCTACAAATAACACTTATGTGGGCGATACCCACTTATAGCTCAAACGAATCCGCATACATTAATCGTACATACCGTTCGGGAATGACTGATACTTGCCAGAGGCCAAAATTGGTATATCATCCCCAAAATCCAGGTGATTGATGCCGGTATGGGGATTGACCCTATATCCATATACGACCTTTTTGTCGTACGTATCGGCAATCTGCCAACCCTGCAGATGAGACCCCGAATCCCCCAAACGCTCCAGCATTGCTATTATATTTCGTTAGTAAGTTGTTAGATCAAAGAGAGATGAATCTACTTACGTCTAAGAAGTCGTGCTATTGACAGGAAGGAGTCATCTTTGCAAAAAACAGCATTGGCCTTAAAGACAATAAATATCCCAAAAATAAGATTTATCGCAAGAATCAAGCCCAAAATAATATACTAAATCAATAGTATGTGATTGTTAGCAATAGATCTTGAGCGTGTTAATTAATGTTTACGAGCCCAAAGATTTAGTCCCAGGGCATAAAGACCGTGTCCTCTCTGAGAATATTGATGTTCAACATACCAATTCTTCCCATTTGACTTCAAGTCTAACGCCTTCCCATCGCTGATTTCCTGTTGATTCGACCATAGGGCCATATTGGTCGTAGTTGGCAATAGCGCCGGCCACAAATACTGAAAGCCCTCGGCTGGCTGATATCTCTCCAAAATCCCCAGTTGCATCTGGAACACCCCAGTAGCTTCTGTAATCACAAAATTTAAAATCAGCACTCGAGTATCAGACATAATATAAAGCTTCTCATTATGATACATACCCTGTACTATATCTCACCATCTGCCGCCCAACACCATCGAACCATCCTTCACTCCCGGGGGATCCGGCGAAAATCCTAGCAACTTCATCGGGCATTTGGTGGTTTTCCATAGTGGTATTACTAACGAGACCAACTTCAACGGTACAGTTGAAAAGCGAGGGTGAGCTGGTATCAGAAAACTCGAAAATATAAATTGGGCTACAACGCTCTCCGCATGACATGTACGCCGGACTAATCCCTTCCCAGTATGGATTTACGATAATACTGTATGAAGGTAAAAATTAGATTAGCTTATTTAAAAAACGATAGCTGGTTCGTTCATACTTCTGGCCTGGTCCCGAGTCCTGATCAAATAGTTAGTATTCTTCCGTTGAATCAGACTCATTATAAGATGTCTATAAAATATTTTAGGAACCAACGGTCATATAATTACCAGCTATGGTAACGAGACGATTTCTAAGGTAGAATGGGGGGCAGGCAACCCAAAATTTAGGGGGAGGGGGGTTCCAAGTTCCGGGGAGATTTACCTTCAACCAATCAATTGTAACATTTTCGCCATCCTTGGTCAAAATAGTAAATGGTGTGTCTTCATCACCATACATATTTTGCTCAATTGGATAGTATTCACACACCGAACCAACTGTTATTAAACGATTCGTTGGGCCTACGTCTAATTGGTTGGAGTTGGAATTAAGTGCTGCCCATTCTTTGATCTGAATAAATCGTAAGCCCAAATAACTATTTTAAATGTTATTGACAATTTATGTCCGGGTTTTTATACTTACACGATATGATACAGTGTTGAATGTAGGATCCAATATCAGAACGGCATCAGCACTCTGGGCCCTAGGCGAATCCTCTAGGACAACTGGAAGAGTCGAGTAGGATGCTATATAAAGTCGCCCGATTGTTAGATATCATAACTACCTTGTAAGCAAAATGAGAAAGCTGCGTAACTTACTAGAGCCGTACATATGGGCAGTCCACTTCTGTTCAGATATTGGTCTAGTGCCAATGTGAGTACCCCAAAAATCATATGTTTCGGTATAGATATGAGCCATTTGAGTAATGTTAACTATGCCCACCCTCGTAGCATTATCTGTTTGGTGATTATAAGTTAAACCGATGAGAGCAATTGCAACTTGGGCCGCCTAAAATATATCAGCCAAAAAGCTCTTTCATCATTACAAGAGCCCTTATAGTAAGATTACCACTCCTAACAAGATCCACGCAATTGCACCGAGCCTAAACACCCATGAGTTGGTCGCAAGGTTTGAATGTGCTTTGGATGGTGTAAACAGCAATTGAACCGTTTTTTGAAAACTGTTTAGAGCTAATATCAAGTCGACCTGCATATTGTTAGGGGTATTGGACTGCAAATCCTTTGGTTTTCGGAGAAACTCGCCTCTCTCAGTGTAAACTCATGCGCAGCTAGCAGCCTCCATCGTATCATGTTGGCTAAAGATTTGAAAGCTGACTATTAGCCCGAGAGAAACACCGGGTTAGCGATTGGGGGAACAAGAAAACACACACAAAAAAGGTGTCTGGCGAAGCGTGGTCTCCAGTCTCCCTAGCCCTTTCAAGAAAATTCAACTTACAATCAGATTCATACTAAGAATCATCGATATCCCTATGTATATAGCATTGAAAATGTGTTTATTATCGTTATCAATTACGCCTTCGCTGCTATAAAATTTGAATAGTCCGACAATGCCGCCACAACAGGCTGTAGAAAACGCAAAACGCGCAATCATATGCGTAAGATTTTTGCGCATTTGGCGCCTCGAGCTGTATTCACTGCTGAGAGCTTTCTTTTCCCCCGGGGTCATAGACGCCATTCGAGTCTGAAGCCGGAACCCAGGTTCCAGGTCTGGACTAAAGTAACTCCTTCGATTTCCTCGCATATCTGGGCTAAAGGGGCCCCCAACCAAAGTATCCTGGCTGTCGGTTCTCTGATGTAGGGGTGGACTGGACGGATCTTGGAAGAATGGGGACATTTCATAATCCTCGGGGATGGATGAGTACTTGCCGCCGCTCGGCCCACCGTAATAGCCTTGGTTCGACATCTTGTTCTTAAGCCGTGAATATCACCTTGGCCTTGAAGAGGTGGAGACCTGGGGATCAGGTAGAAGAAGAAGTATGGGTAATAAGCTGAGCTGATAAATCCGTAAAATCTTAGATGTATGACAAGTACCTAGAATAGCACTGTAGCCGATGGGAAAGGCCAAACTATTCCATAAGATATGAGTTTACGTCGTAAAATTCCAGTATGTAGGCGGAAGATATCGAATGAAAAGAAGGAGTTGTGGGAAGAAGCTCTGGGATATCTGCGATATAAGAGTTAGTAAGACGATGTAGATACTCTGCAGCGGGGGTGCTAAAACCTACCCCAACGGCAGGGACCACAGTGAGGCTCAGCCAGCCCCACACGGGTGTCCCCTTATCTAGAGTATGTAGGTGTATGTATGAATCTTAGTCTAAAGAGTAGCTAGAGAGGCCTATGAAATTGGTAGTCTACAAATTGCAATATTAGCAGATCGAACATACTATTATACCATCTCCTTATACACGCATCACCCGATTATAAATGTAGTCTTGAAATTTTTAACTTCTGTCAGAGTCATAATAAGCGCTTTTCGATCGTGAAAAATTGACCCGAACTATTCCATACTTGGATAGATATATGGTTGCACAACACCAGGTAGGATCCATTCCTGTTTCAGCGGTAAAAATAAAATAAAAAAGGGCGGTGGTGTGTGTAACTGTGCCTTTACAGCCTTGAACACAGGGATTTGAAAGAAGAAAAGAAGTCCAGGATCCTCTAAAGTAGCAATCAATCCAGAGTACAGACTTGCACTTTACTTGGTACATGTACCGGGTGTGCACCTTAAATACCGAGACACCTAGATTGATTGGGTGAATTTGTATGGGCGCCATGTGTGGCAACCAGAGGCACCCAATGAATTTTGGCCTTGGCTGCAAGATTTGTATGAGGGAAAGTATCACGGTGCTAAGCGGGGACGAGGACTGAGCAAGCCAAGGTAAACCACCTAGGCTAGGCTGTGGAGTGCAGAAGTGCAGTGGGGCGTGGGACGAAGGGGAAGCGAAGGGTAGGGGGCTGGCGGAGGCGGGTGACGAGCAAAGGTGCGAGGATCTTGGTCCTGAAGCGTCGATGAAGCAACATAGCAAAGCTATGGTAGAGATAGAATGTGATTCTAGAAACGGCGAAGACTAAAACGCCTTTAAGATAATGAGGAAGGTTGCGTGAAGAAGAAAGGAGCGAAGAAGTCCTACCTGGCGAGGCAGCGCATATATTCTGGCGAAGCGGAGACTATAACTAAAATGGCAGGTTATGACCGAGACGGCGAGCGAGGGCGAAGCGAGGTAAACAGGCGAGGTTGTGGAGACGGAAGGCTGAGATGGTACATGCAGACGAAGTGATGTGAGCGAAGATACCTGGGTAGAGAACTTACTGTGATCGTGGGTAGGACTATGGTAGCGAAGCGAGGTAGGGCTAAGGCGAGGATGACTAATAGTGATGGCGTATTATATTAGAGACAAGAAGCGAGAAACAGGTAACAACTAAAGAAACTAAAGCGTGAGAGTTGATAACAGGAAGGTTGCGTAGGAAAGGAAAGAAGAAGAAAGAAAGAGAAAGGTTAAACCGACTATATATCTGATTCCCAATCCTCTTGGGGATGACTCATAAATGTAGAAACCCATAGAAAGCAAAAGAAATTCGAACCTGAGGCCCGTTCACAATATCCTTTTCTCCATGATGTCAGTGATGCCGTGATACCATATATATAGCGCAAAACCTTCGCTGACTCATCCCGTAGAAACCGTAGAGCGAAATCCATCGTTACAAATACTGCGTGGCGTTGACTCATAGAACCTGCAACTGAAACCCGTAGAAACGTAAAGAAACGACTAATCGCTTGCATAAGTCTTCGATATGTCGTGTCGGCAGTGATAGATATTAGGTCTCTGGCTAAGTCATCTTGGAACTTACGTGGAATGGCGTTAGTGGAAGTCTTTAACTAACTTCGGGGAGTTGTCTAAGTCGTCGTAAGGTTCTGAAGGTTCGTTATATCCGATGTATCGAGCGAGGTATTGTCGTCGCCGTCTGCGAGAATCTAGTATTATGTCGACCTCCCTCCTGTTCTCCTTCAATCTCGGCGGGTGGTGGGGAGGTTGTAGTTGTCTGGGGACGGGGTTATTGGCGCATGGTGATAGTAGAGATACATGGAAGACTGGGTGGACCTTCGTTGAAGGGGTAGGGTGAAATTTCCGTGGCGTAAGGGGCTGACAATACGGGAGCAGTGCAGGCGACTTGTTTCAATCCAACTTCTTTGAAGGCCTCTTGGTAAGTAGGTTCGCAGTAGATAATACTTTGTCTCCAATGGCGTAACGGGGCGGGGGTCCTGTTGGCGTTAGCTATTTCGCTATTCTGGACGAAGCGGAGACAATAAGCTAACAATAAGGTTATGGCAAAGGCGAGGGCGAGAGCGAGGCGAGGCGGCGAGGCAATCTAAGAAGCAAGGTTGTGGGACAGAGAGTCCAGATGGCTGTGCAGACGAAGTGGTGTGAGCGGAGATCTCGATAGAGCGCGTCTTTCTATGCCGTCATGGAATTTATGGTAGCGAGACGAAGGCACTCGGAGGACTAAGTTATACTAGGGCGAGGATGACTAAGGGTGATGACGTATTATATTCCAAGAGACTGAAACCGAGAAACAGATAACAACTAAAGAAACTAGAAACGTAGAGTTGACAACAGGAAGGTTGCGTAGGAAAGGAAAGAAGAGAAAGAGATGAAGGAAAGACTCGTAGCCGACTATATATACAGTTCCCAATCCCTGTCCAGGGATGACTAATAACCCGTGTAACGGAAACCTTAGAAACCCAAAGAGAAAACCCGAACCCTAGAGTTATGATATCGCTTTCCTCCGATGGCTAGGTGATGCAGTGATCTTTCTCCTGTATCTTACGTCTTTCTGAGCATCTCAGCTCGGAGGAAGTCAAACACTTCTGACATATCTCTTTGCCATAGTGTTGGCTTGGTCGCCGTTAGTAGTGGTCTTGGTGAAAGTAAAGGTCGTTCGGTGTCGTCCATGGATTTCTTCGAAGGGGAGAGTTTAAATCGATTCTGATCGTGGTTATTAGTTGCAAAACTCAATGGGTAAATAGGTAGGTTATGTCTTGTTGGTAGTCGGCGTGGAACCGGGTACTGTTCGTGATTCGTTGATTCTTTCGGTTTGGCCGTCGGTCTGGGGTGGAAAGGCTGTGGAGAAGCGGGGATATTTCCAATTTCATGAAGTGATTTCCAAAAGTTTGAGGTAAATTAGGGTCGCCGATTACGATACAATCTTTTCTGGGAGACCGTGGAGTTTCATACATTTTCAGGTACATGTTGGCGGCATCTCTGGCTCCGATTCACGGTCGTGGGATGAAGTGTCTCATTTTGTGAGGCGGTCAGCGGCAGCGAGGATTGCATCGTAATTATTGCTAAGGAAGGCGGTCGCGAAGTCGTTGAATCATCCGACCATGGTAATTTGGGTACTGAAGAGGCGGAGGACTCGCAGAGGCGTTCACGGTTTCTTTGCTCGCCGACGTAATGTGGCAATTCATAATATAGCGGTCGGTGTATTTTTGGCGTGTTTGGTAAATAGTATTCGGTTCGGGAGTTCGAGTGTTTTTCGCTCTTCGGGGTGACCTGCTGATGGTTTGTCATAATATTCTTCTAGGAGCAATTTGTAGCTCACCGTATTCTGTCTGAGAGTTTTCGGTGATCTGAGGAGAAAGCCGTCTTACGTTTTGTAGCGATGGCGGCGAGATTTGTTTTGATTGTTTGGTGCCGTCTTTCAGCGTAGTTAGGACTTTATTAGGAAACTGTCTTCTTGGTAGCGATTGCAAACAATTTCTTGGATGGTAGGCGTTCCTTCAGCGGATTCATTTATCGAAAGAATCCGCGAACAAAACAAACAGAGTCCAAATTTTCTTTCTTCAACACGGTCTGGTACTGAATGCGACAGGCGTTCATCCTCCTTAGGTAGATCTCGATCTCTAGTCAAAGCATCTGGTTTTCCCCTTGTTTGCCTGGTGGAATTGTATATGAAAGTCAAAAGCAGGATAGGAACTACGACCAAGCGTGTCTGTCGTCGGTTAAATAAACTTTGTTGACGTGAAATATTCAAGGTTCCTGTGATCTGTCAGGACCTTGATGGGGAAGAGGCTGTTTCTAGGAAGTAGCGCCATTCTTGAACCCTCGGATTATTGCTAATAGTTAACATGTCATAGATTTCATAGTTCTTATTTCGGCGTATCTTCTTGAGAAAAACGCCAGGTGTAGTATCACTTCGTCATCGCTTTGTGACGTGATGGCGGCGGAGACATAGTCGGGCGTCTGTTTCCTATGATTTCTCGATTTGAAGTGTCTGAGTATTGGTGCGGTGGTGAATGCTATCTTTAGGTTATCGAAAGCTTTTTGGGTCTTCTCAGTCATTCAAACTTTACTCCTGTCTTAGTGAGGGCCGTTAGAGGAAACAACTCTGGAGTATCGTAGATGAATCTCGGTAGAAGTTAAGCGAAGCCTAGGAACTCCTGTCGTCTTTCAGACAGGTTGGTGTTTCCCAATCCCTGATTAGCGACCTTCTTTTTCGTCATCTTGATTCCTCAGGGTGAGTCCGAATCCGATGCATTGTTTCTTTGACATGCCATTCAGCAACCGGGTTTTAGATGTACTTTATGTTGTTCAGTATCCGAAGAATCTTATCAACGTGGGACCTTATCTTTCTTAGGTGTGGCGAGTAGATGAGTATGTCATCCAGATAGGCCGTCGCGAAATGATCGAGGTGTGGGCGTGGCGTGTCGTTCACGATGTTGGAATGCTGCGGCGTTGGTGAGACCGAATGGCATGACCGTGTATTGAAGTGGCGTCTGCAGTCCTGAATGCCGTTTTCCATTCGTCTCGCTTCTTTGATTCTCAGCTGGTGGTATTATCGGCGTGATCACGATATCGAAATGCACGGTTGCGGGGAGAAAGGATTAGTCGGGGTTTCTCTTATATTCTCTGGGTTTTCAGTTGCAGGGTTCTATGAGTCAACGGCATGCAGGTATTTGTAATGATGGATTTCGCTTGGGGTTCTACAGGTTTTATGGGATGAGTCAGCGAGGGTTTTCGGGGCTATATATAGGGGATTCCGTTCGCCGCATGGGACTTCTCTTCTTCTCCTTTCTTCTTCACAACCTTATGTCATCTTGGCGTCTTTAGTCTTCTCGTCTAGAATAGATTCTCTCTCTCTTGCCATAGTCCGTCGGTTGTGCCCGCAGAGACGACAGGACCACCTCTTCGCACCTTCACTCGAACCCACTCAGTTTCTAACCCCACTCTCGTCCCGTCTCACATGTCAGCCCGTGGTTCACCGGCTCGTTTAGTCCTGTCACAGCGTGATAGGTATCCATTCGTAAATCTGGTTTAGTGAAGTATTTGGCGGCGAGATGCCCATGAAAGTTTCGGAGTTAACGGCGGTGGGTGGCGGTTCTTAACCGTTACAGCGTTCAACTTTCTATAGTCGGCCTTGAGTCGGAGAATCCATCCGCTTTCTTTACAAATAATCTTGGGGAGCCTCTTTGAGAGTCTTTGTGGCGGATCTTCGCTTGAAAGGTATTCGCTAGGTAATCCTGATATTCTGAGCGACGGAGACAATCTAAACAAGCCAAGGTTCATGGCAAGAGGCGGGGCGAAGAGCGAGGCGAGGCAGGAAAACTTAACGAAGCAAGGTCGTGGGACGGAGATTCCAAATGGCTGTCTGGACGAAGTGATGAAGGCGAAGATACCAGTGAGGACTTCTTGACGGTCATGGACTAGGGTATGGTAGCGAGGTCGAGGTAATCTTAAGGCGAGGATGACTAAGAGTGATGGCGTATTATATTAAGAGGCGAGGCGAGAAGCAGTAACACTAAAGAAACTAGAAAGCGTGAGTTGATAACAGGAAGGTTAACGTAGGAAAGGAAAGAAGAAAGAGACAAAGGAAAGGTTAAATGGCGACTATATATCTGATTCCTAATCCTGCAGGGATGACTCATCTTGATGTGAAACCCATAAAAGCAAGAAATTCGAACCTGAGGCCCATTCACAATATCGCTTTCCTCCGCCGTGATCCGTAATGCGCCGTGATAGATTAGGTCCTCCTTCGGGCCTAACTCGCAGTGGCTGAGCTTTCGTGAAACCTGTGTCGTGGAAGTCTTCTTGTGGGTTCGAGGCGTGTTCTGGGTCAGGGGCTGCCATGATGGTCGTCAGTAAATGTATGACCAAGTATTCTAGCGACCGTGGCGTCGGCGGGAATCAACACAGTGTCGACCTCCCATTCCTGTTCGCCTTCAATTTCGCGGGAGGTGGCGGGGGTGTTGTTGGACCTGATGCAGGGGTTGTTGGCAGCAAGGGACAAAGCGAGGCGTGGAAGACCGGGTGGATTCTCGTGAGCGGGGAGGCTGAGTTCATGGTAGGCGTGGAATTAATTCTCTTGGTATGCAGACGTCGTTTAATCGAGTTTCTTCGAGGGCGGCTTAGTCTCTAGGTTCAGAGTTGAGAGAAATCGCTTCTCTATCGGCGTGTCGGGCGGGGTCCTATTCGCGTTCATAGTCTTCCACTGTATCTTCTGAGCCCTGTCTCGTCGGCGTAGGAATTCGAAAACCCGTCTTATGTCACTGCCATACCATTGGCGATCTTCCTTAGTGGTGGTCTTAGTGCCGTAGAGTCTGAATAGCGTCCGTGGATTCCTTCCGTAGTTTGCCTGAAAGCGGAGAGAACTTGGTGGTTTCGGAGCGTGGTTATTGGTTGCAAATTCTCTTGTGGGTAGATACTTGGCTGTCGTCATCCTGTTGGTAGAGCGTAAAAGCGGAGGTATTGTTCGTGATTGCGTTGATCGCTTTCCGTTCTTGCCGTCCGTTTGGGGTGGAAGGCCGTGAAATGTGAGGTGCAATTTCAGCGGTCGCGTAGGGTTTCAGAATTCTGCTGTGAACTGGGTTCGCTCGATCCGAGACTATGGTTTCCGATGAACCGTGTAGTTTCCATCGTGTTACAGATGCGTGTTGGTAGCATCGCTAGCGTTGGACTCACCGATGCATGGTATGAAGTGGCGCATCTTGGTTAGTCGATTAAACAAGCGAGGATGGCGTTAAGCCGTTCTTTCTGTGGTAGTCCTGTGAAGTCCGTTAATCGTCCGACCATGGCGCTTTAGGTGCGAGTGGGCGAAAAACAGCGCTATAGCAGCGTTGCGTGAGGCTTTCTTCGGAAACGTGTGCTGCAGTTCAAAGCATGTGATCGCGTATTTCCTCATCTTGGGCCAATAGTAGTTCTTGACTGATGAGCTCTAGGGTCTTGGCGTCCTGGATGTCGGTGAGGTTTGTCGTGGTGTTCCTGTAGCAGGCGTAGCTGGGCTACGTCGAGGTCAGGGGCGTAGATTGCATTCCTGTAAAGCAGGAAGCGCTTCCTCCGTTCCGTACATTCATAGCGAGATTTTCTTGGAGTGTTTAGGCGCCGTTCAAGCATGGTGAGAACTTGGTGGGGAAAACTGTCAACTTGGTAGCTTGGATCAATAATTCTTTTCGCGGTGGGCGTTCGGATTCGTTTAACAAAGAACCCGCGAACAAACACGACTCCTGCGTCTGGGTTCTCGCTTCTTACGACCTGCGACTGGTGCGTGAGCGTTCATCCTTCGCTTGGCAGGTCTCCTGACCTCCTGGTGGCGCGTCCGGTTTCCCCTTGTTTCCCTGGCCTGAACTTGATGTGAAGTCGGCGAGATAAATTATTACGCGGGTTTAAGCGGCGATTGAGGAGCTTGGTGGTCATGAAGTATTAAGTTCGGTGATCGCTAAGGACTTTGATAGGGAATCTGGACCCCTCTAAGTTTGGCGCCATTCGCCAAGCATCGGATGACCGCCAGTAGTTCCTTGTCGTAGATCTCGTAATTGCGTTCCTGGTGAGTGCTTCTTGGAGAAAAGCCACTGGGTGCAGGATTCATGAGTCATCATTGGGACATGATTACATGAGACGTAGTCGGAGCGTCGGTTTCTCTTATGGTTTCCTTACCGTAGTCGAAAGTGTCTTAGGAAATTTGAGGTAAATCGTCGCTTAAGTTTCTGGAGCGCCGCCTCTGCCTTTGGGGACCACTGGAACTTCACGTCATTCTTGGTTAATGCCGTGGCGGGGAGACAACTCTGGAGTCTGGCGTATATGAAACGCCGATAGAAATTCGCCGAATCCTAAAACTCCTGGACTTCAAGTTTAGTGGGCGTTTCCCATCCTGTGACTGCGAGACTTTGCTAGGATCCATTTTGATGCCTTCGAAGTGATGATTAGGCGAGTGTACTTGGTCTCCTGAACATAAATTCGCACTTCTCTGGCTTGAGGTGTCGTCGTGGATCTGTGGGACCTTTAGAATCTGCCGTACATGTTGTCGGTGTTGCTTTCAAGGTTTCGAATATATCAGAATGTCGTCCAGGTAGGCGGTCATGAAGTGGTCGAGGTAGGGCCAGAACGAATCGTTGACCCAGTGTTGGAATGTGGCGGTGCATTAGTCAGTCAAAGGGCATGACATTGTACTCAAAATGCCCGTGTCGGGTTCGAGGCGGTTTTCCACTCGTCTCGCTTCCTGAATCCTGATCTGGTGGTATCCCCATCGAAGGTCCAACTTGGTGTAGTACTTGGCCTTGGACAGGCGACAAGGTCTCGGGGATGGCGGCAGAGGGTGGCGGTTCTTAACCGTTATCTCGTTCACTTCCTGTAATCGCGTCGGAGGGATCCATCGGCCTTATGCAGCAGTCTGAGGGGGCAGACGGTCCCTTTCCTAGGTTCTCTGTGATGTAGTCCGCAAGGCCTGTAGCTCTGGTCGTGACATCCCATACAGTGGTCGAAGGGGTTGCTTTCCGTCGCAGATGCGATCTTAAGGTCGTGGGGCGGTGGGGCGGCAGAGGCGTGGCGTTAGACTCCTGGAACAGTGATTTGAATTCCGACAATTCCTTGGAATGCGTTTACCATTGGGTCGATGTCGGCGTTCTTGGCGAAACTTCATCGATCGGCGGAGGAAGCGCGAAAAAGGTGGTTCTGGCGCCTGCGGCGAGCCTCTGACGGGACTGCCCCAATGGCATAATATGTATGGCGGGCTGTCGAGGCGAGATCGAGATTCCTTTGGCTGTGACGGGGTGCGGAGATGGAGCGGTTTGTGGTGCAGCTGGTCAAAGATCGCTGGTTCGTTTTGGGGCGGAGGCGGTCGTGGTGGCGCGTCCAGGAATACCCATGACAATTGGGTAATGTCAACAGTGGACGAAGAAGGGGCAGTTTCCTGGTGCGTTGATGTCCAAGAGCTTGGCGATGTGGGTGATTCTCACTGATTCTACCAGCCTGCCGTCGATTACTTCAAGCAGGCGTGATTTCTTCAGGGGTGTCAGGAGAGGCAGTGCTTGGTTGCAAAATCTTGGTCGATAAAGGCGTCTGCAGCTCCGTGTCGATGAGGCGTGGGTTAGCGCGAAGGAGACAGGGTTACGGGAAGCGGAGCAGGTGACAGCGAGTTGGTCATCAGACATCTTGTCGCCGGACACAGCGGCAGCGAGAGCAGCGAAGGTGGGTGGCGGGACTAAGCACCTTTGGTGTGCCATTTTTACCGAAAGTGGACCTTTTAAGCGCCGGCTTGGTTGACACTTGTTCAACTGGTACCATTCTTGTAGTTGTTGAGTCTTGAGGTCCAGGAGGCGGAGTAGGCGGAGGTTCTTGGCAGGGGTAGCAGTCTGGCGGTGGGGGCAAGCGGCGTTAGGTTAGCGATGGTGGCGTTGAGCAGGATTAGCTTTCGCGGAGAGTGATGTGGCGGATATCTTTTTCCGCAGCAGCGAGGTCAGTCGTGATGGCGAGGCGTCTTGGTGGAAGCGTAGCGGTACAGTTGTTCTTCTTGAGATTCTTCAACCTCGAGCTTGAGGTCGGCAATTTCTCGGTTGAGGTCGGAGATGACCTCTCATGGGCTGTCAGCGAGGTTCTGGCGTGGCAGGGGTGTCGGGGAGGTTGGTCAGCGTGAGGCATTCTGAGATGAGGCTGTGGGCCTCCGTGAAATTTCAGGACCGCAGTCTCATCGGTGGGTAGTGGTAAATATGTCTTGAAATTCAACAATTCGAGGCGCAGGGGACTGTGACCGGCAGCGAGGCGGCGATGGTGTGGTTAGCGAGGTGGGTTATGAAGCGCGAATGATGGCACCGGTATCATCTTGTGAGGTATGGGCCGTCGGTGGTGGGTCTTGCGATATGGAGCTATGAAGGTTGAGTGAAGGTGGCCTTGGCCCAATGGGCTTCAGCGCGAACTATATTTAGCGTATTGGCGGAGGGCGGAGCGGAGGGTCGGGACGTCACGATGGCGTGTTGAACCAATGGGCAGGAGCAGGCGAGTAACAGAATCGCTTTCCGTTCAGGAAAGAAGCGTTGAGGACCGGGAGAAAGGCGAGAGGTGGCGACAGTCACCATTAGAGACGTCGCTGAGGTCGGCAATGGTGGCGACAGAAATTGCTAAGCGAGGTTGGTGTTGTGAAGGTTGGCGTGGGAGGCGCAGCTTAGTGTTCTGAGCGGCGGAGACTATAATTGAACTAGCGAGGTTCATGGCAAAGCGAAGAAATCGAAGATGAGGGCGAGGCGAAAGTAAACAGGAAGCAGGTCGTGGGACAGATAGTCAGGATGGCGGTCTTGGACAAAGTGATGTGAAGCGGAGAATCTGGTAGAAAACCTTACGGTCGTGGGCTAAGACTATGGCTGGCGAGAGTATGGTAGAAAAAGCGGAGCGAGGAGTAGCGAGGGCGAGGGATGACTAAGGGTTATGACGTATAGTATTAGAAGCGAGAAACAAGTAACAACTAAAGAAACTAGAAAGCGTAGAGTTGATAACAGGAAGGTTCGTAGGAAAGGAAGAAGAAAGAAACCAAAGGAAGGTTAAGTAACCGACTATATACAGTTAATCCTGCTTGGGGATGACTCATAACCGATGTATGAAACCCATAAAGCAAGAAATTCCGAACCTGAGAGCCCATTCCACAATCTCCTTTCCTCCGCCGTGATCCGTAGCTGTGGTGATCTTGGTGAACAACCGCTTTGTCTCCGATAGGCGTAGCAGGGGGCGAATCCCTGCTGATATTGGCTGACTCCTCCTGAATCTTCTGTCTTTCTAGCTTGTCTCGGAGGAAGTCAAAACTTCTGACATGTCTCTTGCCGTAGTGTTAGCCTGATCGCCGTTGGTAGTCGTCTTGTGTGAAGGGGGTAAAAGGTCGTTCGAGTGTCGCCGTGGTTGCTTCAAGGGGAGAGCTTAGTGGATTCGATACATGGTTATTGATTATAAACTCGGCCATTGATGGTAAAGTGGATTGTCTTGTTGGTAATTAATGGCGGAGATATTGTTATAATGGCGTTGATTCTTTCGGTTTGGCCATCGGTTTGAGGTGGAAGGCTGTGGAGAAGCGGGGAGAGATTTCTAGTCTTTCGCAAAGTGATTTCAAAAGTCGAGGTAAATTGGGTACCCTGTCTGACCGACCTTTTCTGGTAGGCCGTGGGTTTCCATACATTTTCAGATACATTCTAGCGGCGTCTCTGGCTCCTGATTCTTCGGTGCATGGGATGAAGTGTCTCATTTTTGTGGTGATCGGCGGCAGCGAGGATTGCGTTGTAGTTGTTCTTTGAGGAAGGCGGTGACAAAAGTCCATTGATCGTCCGACCATGGTAGTTTGGGTCTTGAAAGAGGCGGAGGACTCCTGGGGCGTTACGGTTTGCTTTGCTCCTTCGGCGCGTGTGGCAATTCATAACTTATGTGATGCTGTGTATTTTATGTTTGGCCAATAGTATTCGCGGCTCAGGAGTTCGAGTGTTTTTATTTCTTCGGGGTGACCCACTGATGGTTTGTCGTGGTATTCTTGTAGGAGCTTGACTTGTAGCTCCTCATGTTCTGGTCTGAAGAGTTTTATTGGTACAGGAAAGCCCGTCTTCATTTTCATTCGTGGGCGAGATTTGATTGTTTGGTGCCGTCTTTCGGCGTAGTTAGGACTTTATTAGGAAACTGTCTTCTTGGTAGCGATTGCAAACAAGCTCTTGGATGGTAGGCGTTCCTTCAGCGGATTCATTTATCAAAGAACCCATGAACAAAACAAACTATAATCCAAATTTTCTTTCTTCAACACGGTCTGATGGTACTGAATGCGTAGGCGTTCATCCCCCTCCTTAGGTAGATCTCCCGATCTCTAGTCAAGCGTCTGGTTTTCCCCCTTGTTTTCCTGGTCTGAATTGTATAACGAAGTCAAAACGGGATAGGAACTCTGACCAACGTGTCTGTCGTCGGTTCAATAGCTTTGTTGACATGAAGTATTCAAGGTTCCTGTGATCTGTCAGGACCTTGATGGGAAAGGAGGCTGTTTCTAGGAAGTAGCGCCATTCTTCGAACCCTCGGATTATTGCTAATAGTTAACTTTGTCATAGATTTCATAGTTGCACTTTCGGCGTATGCTTCTTGAAAACGCATACAGGATGTAGTTTTCCTTCGTCATCCCTTTGTGACATGATGGCGGCGGAGCATAGTCGGGCGTCTGTTTCACTATGACTTCTCGATTAGGTCGAAGTGTCTGAGTATTGGTGCGGTGGTGAATGCTATCTTTAGGTTATCGAAAAGCTTTTTGGGTCTTCTCGGTCCATTCAAACTTTACTCCTGTCTTAGTGAGGGCCGTCAGAGGAAACGACTCTGGAGTATCGTAGATGAATCTCCGGTAGAAGTTAGCGGCCTAGGAACTCCTGTACGTCTTTCAGGCAGGTTGGTGTTTCCCAATCCCTGATTGTAGCGACCTTCTTTTCGTCCATCTTGATTCCCTCAGGAGTGAGTCCGAATCCCAGGTATATTGTTTCTTTGACATGCCATTCACTTCTCGGGTTTTAAATGTACTTTGTGTTGTTCAGTATCCGAAGAATCTTATCAACATGACCTTATGCTTTCTTCTAGTGTGGCGGAGTAGATGAGTATGTCATCCAGATAGGCCGTCGCAAAGTGATCAAGGTGTGGACGTAGCATGTCGTTTCACCCAATGTTGGAATGCTGCGGCGTTGGTGAGACGAATGGCATGACCGTGTATTGAAGTGGCGTATCTGGTCCTGAATGCCGTTTTCCATTAAATCTCCTTCTTTGATTCTCAACTGGTGGTATCCATTGCGTAAGTCTAGTTTAGTGAAGTATTTGGCGGCGAGATGCCCATGAAAGTTTCGGAGTTAATGGTAGTGGGTGGCGGTTCTTAACGTTACGCATTCAACTTTCTATAGTCGGCCGCAGAGTCGGAGGATCCATCCGCTTTCTTTACAAAAGTACTGGGAGCCTGCTGGGGAGGTGCTGTGGCGGATCTTCCCACTCGAAAGGTATTCCGCTAGGTAATCCCTGAGTGCCTGTAGCTCAACGCGTCATCCCATACATAGGCCGAAGGGTACTGTCTTGCCTTCCTGGATGTCAATGGAGAGGTCATAGTCGGTCGGCGAGGAGGGAGTTCTGCAGCGTCAGGTTCGTTGAGGAGGTGGAGGAAGTGGTGATGTTCACTTGGTATGAGGGTCCGGGGGTCTTTGGGTGATGGGGTGAGGAGGTCTTCGAGGGCCTTGAGGGTGGTCGAGTATAGTTGCATTCCTTTTCTTTGTTTATGGAGCAATCTGTGGAATGCGTATGAGGTGATGTGGAGATGTTCGTTGTTGGTTTGGTGGGGGTTCAATAGAGATACTGCGGTGACTTTAGTGTTATTGAGGGAGCAGTGTTGGACACAAGCTGAGGAGTTGAATTGTATTTAAGTTGGTGGCAGGGAGAATCGTAGTTGCATGTCTGCGCATCCATGGGAGGCATGATGGGGTAATGTCTGCTGGGTGACAAAGAAGGCCTCTTCTCTGTGTCCGTTTATGTCTAAGCTGAGGATGACTTTATGAGTAACCTTTCCTGATTCGATAGGTCTTCCATCTATTACGTCTATGTGTGGTGGGAGGATGAGGGGGTTTCTTAAGTTTGTGGTGGCATCTGAAGTCTTTAATACATGAAAGCGTATCCTGAGGCGCCAGTATCAATGAGGGCATATGATGGGATGAAAGAATCTTTATTTTGAGAAATAGAGCAAGTTACAACTAATTGATTCCCATCCATATCCTTCTCTAAACCGAAAACTCAGAAACCGAAATCCTAGAAAAGTCTCTTAACCGTCGCAGGTGAGCCTCGGTCAGGAAAAAATCTTTAACGCCATCGCCGGAGGCTCCTTCTTCTCTTTCTTCATTCCTAATATCTCTCTCTAGCTCCCCTTATCGCAGGGGCTGGGTTTCTGGGGAGTGGCGCCTGTGGGCATTAGAATGAGGTGTCTCTCTGCTTGATAATAACATCTGTTTTCTCTGGCGGGCCTCTCTTTCCTGAGGTCAGGCGGCTGACCAGTGGACAGATCCATGGGGACTGTTCCTCCAGGTGTGTGTGATGGATGGGCGGCAGGTCTGCGGCCGGAGGGTTCTGTGCGGGAGGGTGTGGCGGGGCTGGAGGGGAGAGTGCAGGCGGGGCATGGCGAGGTGGGCGGAGCTGGCGCGGTGTAGCGAGGGCTGGGCGCGGCGAAGGACTGATAGCGGTGCAGGCGTTGAGGCCTGTTGTTTGTTGTCCAACCGTTGTAGGATGGTAGCTCAAGGACCGTGGCGGGGGTGTCTTCGTGACCATGAGTCTGGTCAGTTCTCATTTAGTCCGGCAAGGAGACTTTCCACATTAGCGGCTTCCACGGCATCAGCGGCGTAGCGTTAGGCTTCGGCAAAGTAATCCAGAATGGCGGCGTATTGGCGGATGTTTGAAACTTCTGGCGAGCCGTTCCTCTGGTCCGGGTCTCCAAAGGCTGTGGTCAAGATTTCAAAGAACCTTTCCATGGAGGAGATTAACCCTGTGTTGGTCAGGTATGGCGTGAACTGGTCAGCTCGGGGCCTTGAGCGAGAGATGGCGTGGGTGAGTTGGTTCTGTAGGGTGAATACCGGTCGGCGTTCTTGAGCAAAGATGTCGTATGTGTTTGAAGAGGGAGTTCCTTCCTTCGCTAACTGCTTGGGGTCTGGAAGTTTCTCCGACTTCTCCACTTGTTTCTGGGGTGGGTTATTATTGTTCTGAATGGCGGAGACTATATCTAAACTAGCCAAGGTTCACAAAGCGAAGGCGAACGAGGCGAGGCGAGGCGAGGGCAGACAGCGAGGACTTAGAAGCGAGGGTAGTGGGACACAGAGTCCAAATGGCGGTCTGAGCGAAGTGATGTGAAGCGAAGATACCAGTAGAGAATGCACGGCTGTATCGTCGTGAGCGAGGACTATGGGTAGCGAGGGCAGTACTTCTTGAAGGCGAAGATGACTAAGAGTGATGGCGTGGTCTATTCAGAAAGCGAGATGAAACAAATGTAAAGAAACTAGAAAGCGTAGAGTTGATAACAGGAAGGTTGCGTAGGAAAGGAAAAGAAAGAAAGAGACAAAGGAAGGTTAATGGCATTATATATACAGTTCCTAATCACTGTCAGGGATGACTCATGACTTCGTGTGACGGAAACCCATAGAAAGCCCAGAAATCCGAACCGAGAACCCATTCTACAATATCCTTTCCTCCGCAGTAGCTCGTGATGCGCCGTGATAGATTAGGTCCTCCTCAGCCTAACTCCTGGTGGCTGAAGCTTCGTGGAAACCTGTCGTAGAAGTCTTCTTAGTTAGATTCGGGCATGTTCTGGGTCAGGGGTTCTTGCGATGGTACGTCAAATGGCAGGTATCTAATATTCTAAGCGGCCGTGGCGTCGTGAATCAAAACTGCATCGACCTCCCCTCTTGTTAGCCTTCAACCTACAGGAGGAGGCGGGGGTGTGTCGTTGGCTGAGACGGTTATAGGCGAGGACAGGAGTAGGGCGTGAAACGCGGATGGATTTTCATCGAAGCAGGGAGGCTGAGTTCATCTGTATGGGGACTGACCATTCTTTTGACCGCATAGGGGCGATCTTGACTTAGTCGAGTTCTTGAGGTCGCTTGGTTTCAATGTTTGAGTTGAGAGGAAAACCTTGTCTCCTGCTGCATCTGCAAGGGGTTCTCTTCGCGTTGCTTTGAGTCTTCCTGAATTTTCTGAGCCCTGAACATCTCGTCGCGAGAATTGACAAGCCATGTCTCTAACCATACCGTTAGCGCATGGTCTTCCTTGGTGGTGGATCCATGCTGTGGGGAAGCGAGCACGTCATCCGTGGGTTTCTTCCATGGATTTGCCTGGAGCAGGGGACAGCAGGTGGTTTCGGAGGCGTGGTTGTTGGTAGCGAATTCTGCCATGGGTAGATCTTGACGTCGTCGCTGTTGGTAGAGGCGTGTAGTGTTCTGCGAAGCGGAGACAATAACTAATGAGGTTCGAGGCGAAGAGGCGAACGAGGGCGAGGCGAGGCGAGGCGGGGCAACGAGGGACTTAACCGAGAAGCAGGGTAGTGGGACACAGAGTCCAGGATGGCGGTCTGACGAAGTGATGTAAGCGAAGATCAGTAGAGCGCGTCTGCTGTATCGTCATGAAGCGAGGACTATGGTAGCGAGGACGAATCTTGTTAAGGCGAAGATGTTAAGAGTGATGGCGTATTATATTCGAGGCGAGAACTGAGAAACAAGTAACAACTAAAGAAACTAAAGCGTAGAGTTGATAACAGGAAGGTTGCGTAGGAAAGGAAAGAAGAGAAAAGACAAAGGAAAGGCTAAATGGCCGACTATATATCTGATTCCCAATCCTGTCCAGGGATGACTCATAACCGATGTGTGAAGCCCAAAGCAAAGAAATCTGAGCCCATTCGCAATATCGCTTTCCTCCGCAGTAGCCCGTGGTATCTTGGTAATCGTAGAAGGTATTCTTCGTAATTAGCGTTAATCGCTCCGTTTGGCCATCCGTCGAGGGTGGAAGGCTGTGCTATGTGAGTCACGATTTCAGGCGGTCATGGGTTCTCAGAACTCTGCTGTAAATTGTGTTCAGCGGTCCGAGACTATGGTTTCTGGTAAAGCCATGCAGTTTCCATACTGATTCTGAGTACGTGTTGGCTACAGTCGATAGCGTTGGACTCTCCGTGCATGGTAGGAAGTGTCGCATCTTGGTCAGGCGGTCGGCGGCGACTAGGATAGCGATTAAATCCTTGAGATGTCGGAAGTCCGTGACAAAATCCATCGATCACGTCGGTCAGGGGCCTTTGGTACTGATAAGGGGCGAAGAATACCTTGTAGGGCATTGCGAGAGGCTTTCTTTGCGAGAACAGGTACTGCAGTTCAGGGCGTAACGGTCGGCGTATTTCCTCATGTTGGGCCAGTAGTAATTGCGACCGATGAGCTCGAGGTTTTAGCCCGACCTGGGTGTCTGGCGGAGGCTTGTCGTGTTCCTGTAGCAAGTGTAGCTGGAGTTCGTCGAAGGCGGGGACGTAGATCGCATTCCTGTAAAGCAGGAAGCCTTCCTCCGTCTCGGTGCATTCTGCTAGCGAGATCTTCTTGGAGTGCTTGGTGCCATTGCGGGCATGGTGAGACTTGGTGTGGAAAACTGTCAACTTGGTAAGCGCTGGGTCAATAATTCTTTTACGGTGGGCGTTCCTTCGGATTCATTTAACAAAGAACCCATGAACAAACAAACGACTCCTGCGTCTAAATTCTCCTTTTTTAACACGACCTGCGACTGGTCGTGAGGCGTTCATCCCTTCCTTGGCGGTCTCCTGACCTGGTGAAGTCGTCCGGTTTCCCCCTTGTTTCCCTGGCCTGAATGTGATGGCGAAGTCGGCGGGACAAAATTGACCTCGTCTGGCGGCGATTGAGCAACTTGGTGGACATAAAGTATTCCAGGTTTCTGTGGCTGGGACTTTGATCGGGAACCTAGATCTTCCAGGTTTGAGCGCCATTCTTGAAGCATCGACAACCACTAACAGTTCCTTGTCGTAGATCTCGTAATTGCGTTCTGCAGGTGAATGTTTCTTGGAGAAAAGCCACTGGGTGCAGGATTCCGTCATCGTCGTATTGGGACATGATTCCGGCAGAGCGTGGTCGGACGCATCAGTTTCCACGATAGTAGCCTTCTCATAGTCATAATGTGCCAGTATTGGGGCGAGGTGAACGCATCCTTGAGGTCCTGAAAGCGCTTTTGTGCCTTAAGTGACCATTCGAATTTCACGTCTTTCTTGGTGATCTTTGTGAGTGGGGCGACTACTCTGGAATCTGGCGTATATGAACGGCGATAGAAGTTCGCGAACCCTAAGAATTCCTGGACCTCCCTAAGCAGTGGGGCTTCCCATCCTGTGACCGCTGATACCTTGCTGGAGTCCATCTTAAGGCCCTCAGGGGGTGATGATGAGGCCGAGATACTTGGTTTCTTGGACGGAGAATTCACATTTCTCTGGTTTCAAATGAACGTCGTGGATCTGCAGGACCTTGAGGACTTGTCGCACATGTTTTTTATGTTCCTCCAAGGTTTCTGAGTATATCAGGATGTCGTCGAGGTAGGCTGTTGCGAAATGGTCGAGGTAGGGGCGGAGCAGGTCGTTAACCCAGTGTTGGAATGCGGCGGGGGCGTTGGTCAATCCGAAAGGCATGACATTGTACTCGAAGTGGCCGTAGCGGGTCCTAAAGGCGGTTTTCCATTCATCACCCTCCTGGATCCTGAGCTGATGGTATCCCCACCTAAGGTCCAACTTGGTGTAATACTTTGCTTTGGAGAGGCGGGACAGTGTCTCCGGAATCAGAGGCAAGGGGTGGCGGTTCTTTACCGTGATCTCGTTGAGTTTCCTATAGTCCACGCGCGAAGGATCCATCGGCTTTTTGGCGAATAGGGCGGGGCACCGGCAGGATTCTGAGTAGCGGATAAAACCCTTTCCTAAGTTCTCCGTAATGTAGTCTCTTAGAGCCTGTAGCTCTGGGCGCGACATTCCATATATAGCGGGCGAAGGGGGTTGCTTTCCATCCTGAAGCGCGATCTTAAGGTCATGGGGGCGGTGGGCGGCAGTGGCGTGGCGTTTGATTCCTTGAACAGTGGCAAGAACTCCCACAACTCCTGGCACTTTGTCTTGCGGGTCCGTGGTGGTCCTGGGGGCAAGGGCTTCATTGATCGTGTTGAGTGAGGCACAGAAAAGTCGGTTCTGTCGCCTGCGGGCAAGGCCTATAAATGGCACAGCTCCTATGGCCGCAACGTGGAGGAGTGGGCTGTCCGGAGGGGTGATTGAGATTCCTGTAGCGGTGACCGGGGAGCGGGAGATGGAGCAGTTCTTGATGCAGAAATCAGAGTCGAATGTGACCTGATTCTTCTTGGGGCGGAGGGCGAGGTCGTGGTGGCGCGTCAGGGAATACCCATGACAATTGGGTAATGTCCCAGCTTGGTGACGAAGAAGGAGGCGGTTTCCTGGTGTCCATTGATGTCCAACGAGAGCTTGGCGATGTGGGTGATTCTCCCTGATTCTACCAGCCTGCCGTCGATTACCTCGAGCAGGCGTGATTTTTTCAGGGGTGTCAGGGAGAGGCCGTGCTTGGTTGCGAAATCCTGGTCGATAAAGGCGTACCCTGACGCTCCCGTATCGATGAGAGCGTAGGTTGGCACGAAGGAGACAGGGTTCTGGGAGACGGAGCAGGTGACGACAAGTTGGTCCTCAGACATCTTGTCCTCGAACACAGCGGCAGCGGAGAGGCGAAAGGTGGGTGGCGGGACTAGCCACTTTGGTGTCTTATTTTTTACCAAAGCTGACCTTTTAGCGCTTGGTTGACACTTGTTCAACCGGTTTATTCTTGCGCTGTCGAGTCTTGAGGGTCGCAGGCGGGGTGTGAGTGTCGTGGTGGTGAGGTCGAGGCAGGCGGGCGGGAGGTTTTGTTGATGGTGTGGGCAGGAGCGAGGCAGCAGCGGAGGTCAGCGATGGTGGCGTTGGCTTGTGATTCCCAGGCTTTCGCGACGGAGGTGATGCGGCAGATATCTTCTTCCGCGAGGCGAGTCGGTCGGCGTGGCGAGGGCGTCTTGGTGGAGCGCCAGACGGTACCGAAGTTGTTCTTCTTCGGCCAGGGATTCTTCAACCTCGAGCGTGAGGTCGGCAATTTCTTGTTTGAGGTCGGCGATGACCTCTTCGTGGGCCGTGCATACGGCAGGTTCCTGGTCTTGGTGTCGGGGAGGTTGGTCAATCTGACCAGGCGTTCGGAGATGAAAGGCTGTGAGCCTCCGTGAGTTCAGGACCGCAGTCCTCATCGGTGGAGTAGTGGGCGTGAGGTGCAAGAATTCAAGTAGGCGCTCGAGGAGCGCAGGGGCGGCCGGCTGCAGGGCGGCCGATGGTGTGATGGGCGAGGGTGGGTTCACGAAGGCCACGGATGATGGCCTCGGTGTCGTGCGCGGGGTGTGGGTCGTCGGTGGTGGGTGCTCCAACGTGGAGCTGAGCGAAGGTTGAGTGAAAGGTGGCCTTGGCCCAGTGGGCTTGGCGAGCTTATATTTCAAAGCGTGGCGGAGAAGCGGAGACGGAGGATCGGGACGATCACGATGGCCCATGTTGAACCAATGGGCTTTGGGGGCCGGTAGAGTAGAATCCTTTCCGTTCGGAAAGAAACATTCGAGTGGCCAGGGAGAAGGCGAGAGGGTGGCGACAGTCACCATTGGGGACATCCCAGCTGAGTCGACCATGATGGCGGCAGGCTAAGTGAGGTTGGTGTTGTGAAGGTTGGCGTGGGAGACGCAACCTTAGTATTCTGAGCGAAGCGGAGACTATATCTAAACTAGCCAAGGTTCACAACCGGCGAAGAGCGAGGCGAGACGAGGCGAGGCGAGGACGGCAGCGAGGGACTTAACCGGTAAGCAGGGTAGTGGGACACAGAGTCCAAATGGCAGTCTGAGCGAAGTGATGTGACGAAGATACCAGTAGAGAGACACGTCTGGCTGTATCGTACATGAGCAGGGACTATGGCTAAGCGAGGACGAGGTACTGCTAAGACGAAGATGACTAAGAGTGATGACGTAGTCTATTCAGAGAAACGAGATGAAACAAGTAACACTAAAGAAACTAGAAACGTAGAGTTGATAACAGGAAGGTTGCGTAGGAAAGGAAAGAAGAGAAAGAGACAAAGGGAAGGTTCGTAGCCGACTATATATACAGTTCCTAATCCCTGTCCAGGGATGACTCATGACTCGTGTGACGGAAACCCATAGAAACCCAAAGAGAAATCCCGAACCCGAGAACCCATTCTACAATATCCTTTCCTCCGCAGTAGCTCGTAGTACGCCGTGATATATTGTTAGGCCTTGGAGGTATCGGTTGACGCGACGAGGAGGAGGTGCGGGCGGGGCTGGTGGTTCTGCTGCTGGTGGTGGTGGCCTGGCTGCGAGTGCAGCCTGGGCAGTGAGGGTTTCTTGTTGCGCCATGGCAACTTCTTCTTGGAGGGTAGTTATCACGGCGTACCATGAGCTACTGCGGAGGAAAGGATATTGTAGAATCGGGTATCGGGTCTAGGATTTCTCTTTGGTGTTCTATGGGTTTCCGTTACACGGGTTATGAGTCATCCCTGGACAGGGGTTAGGAGTTGTATATATAGTCGGCTATGAACCTTCCCTTTGTCTTTTCTCTTCTTTCCTTTCTCATAACTTTCGCATTATCAACTCTACGTTTCTAGTTTCCTTAGTTGTTACTTGTTTCATCTCGTTTCTCTGAATAGAATACGTCATCACTCTTAGTCGTCCTCGGCTTAGTAGTACCTCGTCCTCGCTTAGCCATAGTCTCGCGTTCATGTATGCGATACAGACGTGTCTTCTGATATCTTTGTCTACATCACTGTCGCTGCCATCTGGACTCTGTGTCCCACTACCCTGCTTCTCGGTTAAGTCCCCTCGCTGCCCCGTCCTCGCCTCGCTCTCGTCTCGTCCTCGTCTCGTCTTCGCCTCGGTTGTGAACCTTGGCTAGTTTAGATATAGTCTCCGCGTCGCTCCGTAACAGTAGTGACTTGGGCTTGGAGGGTTGATACCTTTGCTTCTTCCCTGTCCAACTCCTGTCCCAGTTCTGTTAATCTTTTCTTCCAGGCCTCCGTTACTTCGCTAGCTTCTTCCTGGTCTTGTCTCAGCTCGAAGTTAAGTGGATCGCCTGTTGGCTACGGATGATTATCTTTATGGTTAAAGACCGTCTTGAACGCCGCCTTGTGGTGCTTCTAGGAAATAGTTGGATGAAGCGGTTCAGATCTCTTTCGAGTCGGTCGTAGTCGACTTCAATTGGGTCCGTCGTGGTGTGTTCTTGCGACATGGTGGCGGGGTTGTGGTTGGGTTGGCGTTGGAAGCGCAACCTTAGTATCACGGCTAAGCGGGGATGAGGGGTAAACCACCTAGGCTAGGCTGGGCGTGCAGTGGGGCGTGGAAAGAAGGGAGCGAAGGGTAGGGGACTCGAGGCGGAGGCGGTGTGAGGCAAAGGGAGTCTGAGAATGTATTCTAGAACAGCGAAGACTAAAGACGCCTAAGATGACAGGAATGAATGAATGAACTTTATATTGCTTTGAAGTACAGGACTTATCGCACGCCAACTCTCCCAAAAATCAAACAAACAACAGACAAAGGAAAAAAGAGAAAACGAGCGAACAAAATTGAGAAGCGAAGTACAGTAAGGAAAGTATAGGAAAAAGAATTACTCCTCCTCTCCGTCATCATAATCCTGGTCGTACCAGTCCAACAATTTAGTTCCTTTCGCGAAGTCCATGATTAGGTCCGGGCGGAGGTTATGGAAAAGCCAATTCTCCCAGGACATAGGTCAGGGATTTTTCGATTAGCTTTCTTCTTTTAGTGTTAAAGGTGGGGCAGTCCATTAGAATGTGCTTCGCGGAGTATTCTGAACCGCAGGCGCATTCTTGGGTCTGGGGGTGTAGGGAATTTTTGTCGTTTTTGGTAACCTGGCAGCGGATCCTCATGATCCACTTGGCCTTGGATAGTTGGAGTTTCACTAACTTATGGGGGGGGGATCTTTTTGCGTGGTGGTGGTGGTCTGGTAGTGGAGTGTTATTCCACTCTTCGATCAATCGTTAAATCCAGTAGTTTGTATTGGGTCCATCTGTCCCTGATGTTTCCTACCGTTTGGAAGGAGCGTGAGGAGGCTATTCGTCCAAGCCTGTGGCTTTGATATTTCTTTGGTTGGGGGATGATGGATGTTAGGTTTTCGTGGTTGGGGTGATTTGAGGGGAGGTAATGGCCGGGGCCGTACTTTCTGGATTTGTGGTCTAGGAGGAGCGCCAGGGTGGCATGCCTGCTTCTTTCAGCAGTTTGCTTGTTTTTGTCCACCTGGGGAGGCCTGTAATGGTCCTTGCGGCTTCATTATAGAGGGGTTTAGCGATTGGAGGATGTGGTTGGCTCCTGTCCACCAGGCTTCAGAGCTGGGATCACAGGGAGGAAAAGTTGGGTGACTAGGTGGTGGATGGTTTTGACTTTTATTCCTTCTGTTGTGCGAGGCACTTGATTCTTCCTAGGGTTTTGGTGCCTTTGGAGGGTTTCGTCAAGATGGTTTTTGAATGAGAGGTGGAGTCGATCCAAACTCCTACGTATTTTAAGGACTTTTGGGATGTACCGTGGTTCCGTCTATTTGTATTGTGTTGTTGTTGGGCTGGGGTAGGGAGGAGGTGGTGGGTCGGAAGAAGATTAGGTCTGATTTTCCTGGATCGTATTTCACGTTGAGAGGTTCGGCCATTTCTTTTCTTTGTTGCATTCTTTCAGTCAGTCTTTTTGTGATGAATAATGGTGATTTCCCTATCTGCACTAGGGCGTCGTCGTCGATATAAGAGGTGTCTGTTTCTTTGGTGGAGGTCTGGTGGTCGGTGATGATCCCCGCGTATATCATGAATAGGATTGGGGAGAGTGGGGATCCTTGTGGGAGCCCCGAGGAGTATGGTTAATGGAATTGAAGAGTTCTGTTGGTGTTGAAATCTTTCTTGTACCAAGATATTAGATATCGTGGGAATTTTTGTTGGGTCATTATTTTTTCGAGGGTGAGGTGGTTGACGCAATTAAAAAGTGTATGTATGGTTTGTGAGGATGGAGGGTCTGTCCGTCACCTGTGGATTTTTTCTGTAGGAGGTTTCTCTGGACGGGGTTAGGGTGCGTAGTAGGCGTCGACTGCCGAGATGGAGGGTCTAATTGGTTTAGTGATAGGGTCACGCAAGGATTTCGCGACGTCGTAGTCTTGAGGCCACGATTTTCTCGAGAACCTTGCTGAAGCATTGGAGGAGAAATGGGTCAGATGGCGTTCGCAGGAAGTAATCCTTTTTCCCTGGTTTTTGCGATGAGGATGCACTTGACTGTTTTCCATCTGTCAGGAATGGCGTGTTTGAGTAGAGGTGAAACATGTCGATCGTGAGTTGTTGGTTCGATTTGGCCAGGGCTTTTATTAGTTGGTATGGGATCCCGGCCTGTTGCTGAGTTAGCTGGGCATGACCGACGGCTTTCCGTGGTAGTTCGTCGGCGTTGACCGGTTCAAGTCGTTAGTGAGGTCAAAGTTTGGGTCTCTGATGGTGGGGGGGGGAGGGGTTGGGGCTGTCCCGTTCGTGGGGAAGAGCTGTTCCCTGAAGATCTGGCATTTCTCTGCGAAGGTTTCTTTGCCTTGGATGGTAGGGATGATGGGTTCCTTTCTTTTCCCTTTGTTGATGATTTTCCAGATGTCCGCACCTTTTGCTTCCTCCAGGGCTTTCTGTGTGTATTCGAGTTTGGCTTTTCTGACTTCTGAGGTCCAGGCTCTGTTTGCTTTCCTGAGGATTCCTTGTTGTGGGGAGTTGGGTGGGCCTTTGTTTTCCTCTCAAGCTTGGAGAGGTTGGCCTTGGTGTTCTTCAGGTTTTGGGACCACCAAGCGTTTGGATTTTTGAAGGGTTTTGTCGTTGGGACGAATTGTTGGATGAGGCTGTCAACTATGTCTAGGACAAAGTCCGCCCGATTGTATCGTGTGGTTTGGGGATTCCCAGGCTTCCTGGGGTAGGGTAATGTTCTTGGCTTCGTGGTTAAAACTTCCCAGTTGCATTTGTCTTGAGTCTCTGTGGGGGTGTATGGTTGTCCTTGAATGGGGAAAGTAATTTTTGTTCTGGCGTGGTCTGACCCGATTCCTGAGGTGTCCAGTTGCCATTGGGTGTTTTGTCCAGGACATGTCCCTTGGTGAAGGTGAGGTCTATGATGGTTGATGTCTGTAATGGTTTGGAAGTGGGTGGAATTCGCCTGGTTCGTTTTGGGCGAGAGTTTTTCCCTGTTCTTGCCCATTGGATGATCCTTCTGGCATCCGCTTGTTTCCTCTGATGGGTTAGGCGTATTCTTGGGATTGTGGTCCATACCATAATTGGTGGTGGTGTGTTAAAATCTCCGTGACCAAGCAGTTTGGGAGGGTGTTTGTTGTTCTGGCGATTTCTGAGAAGTGCGATGATCGTCTGGTGAGTATATGTTAAGGAGTTGTGTTCTGGTTTCTTGGATTTCCACAGTGTCGAGAGGATGAAGTTATCGTGGCTGAAGTGGGTTTTGGGTTTCAGGTTGAAGTCTTCCTGGCGTATGTGGGCATTTTGGTTTGTTGTTGCATGGGGTGAATAGGTAAAGAGTGGTGATTCTGGTGGGTGTCCATGGGTGTTGTTCCATGGTTCTTGAAGGAAAAGGAAAAGAATGTTTTGGTCTATTTAGAACTTGTTCAATGAGTGACTTGGTGGTTAGTTAGTTTTTGGCGCAGTTTAGCTGATGAGCTTGCGCGTATAGTTGTTGGAATTTTTTACTCATAGCGACATGATGGCATCCTGTCCTGTGAGTGGTCCTGTTGCAGGGACTAAGATGTTGGCTGGTGGTGGGGGTGGAGGTGGTGGTGGTGGGGGCCCGTTTTCGGATCGCCTGTTGTCCTTGTTGTTGTTGAGTCTGGCCAGAGTTGCTTTAGGGCAGGCTGGGTCCGTGGCTTTGTGGGGGGCTTTGCAATTCACGCATCTAATCGGGGTGTGGGTGCACTTAAGACCGCCCTGGCATCGCGAGCGGTGGGGTGGTTCTTGCTGCAGTGGCGCGGTTTGGTGCTGCTGCCTTGCATTTGAGTGGTGGTGTCGAAATCCATGCAGTTCTTGCATTGGGATCCGGGCTTGATGTTTATAATTTTTCGAGCTTGCAGTCGGCGTCGAAGAGGAGAGGTAGCGAAGGCTTTCAGGGAAAAGGAGCCTGGGAGGCGATGACCATAGATGAGTGGGCTTTGGTGGTTCTGGTTTCTGGTTTGGATAGCCATCTGGGGATTTGGGCAAGCTGGAAAAGGTCTCCGTGGTTAGTTCGATTTCTGAGGCGGCAGTTGGCCAGCCTCGATTCCGTCTCCAATGGAGGTTGGGATGCCATGTACGATGAATCTAGACCAGATGGAGTTGGTTTTGATGTCGACGAAGGGGACATTGAACTTGTTAAGGGCTTCCTCGATTTCTTGTTTATATTCGAAGGCTTTGGATGCCGGCGTGATTAGCTTGGTTTCGAGGACTAGGTTGTTCTTTGCTGTTTTTTTGATGTTGATGAAGTGACATGCAGTGTCCGGGATTCTCTTGTTTATTTCTGCCTTGATTTCGGAGGGGGAGGTGTTGATCTCGTCATTGGTTTCAATGATTATTTCTCTGTTGACTTTGGTATATTCAGGTTTGAAGAGGGGGTCGATCGCCTTTTTTTGTTTCCTGTTTACCACTGGTCTGAAGTCTTGGTCTTGATTGCCGCTAGCTGCTGCAATTTGTGCGTAGGAGATGGTTTCTTTGCCTTTCCCCTTTGGGGGGTTTTTTGGGGGGGGTGGTGGGGGTGGTCTCTTCTGGCGGGGGGGTTGGGCTTGTTGTTGTTGTTGCGGTGGGGGGGCTGGTGGTTGCTGATATTGTTGTTGGTGTTGGTAGTCAGGCCCCATCTTATAGTGGAGGCGTGAATTTTGTCTTTCTGAGGTCTGCAATTTCTACGCTTAGGCCACGGATCGCTTTGTAGATCTTGGACCAGAGTATTGCTTTTGGAGATTTCCTCGGTTAGGATGTCTAGCTGGATTGACAGTGGTTGAGTGGTTTGGTCTGTCATGGATTTGACGATCCATGAGATGTAGTTGGTCCATCCTTGTTATAGAGTCTCTGGGACTATCTTTGAGCTGATGTAGTCTTTTGCTTTGGGCGTATGGTTGGTGATAATCCATGCGTCGAAACTCAAAGAAAGGAGTTAGTTGGCGAAATTTCATCGGTGATAAACATCTCGCTTGGCTTTCATTGTCTTGGGGTTGGGCCTGTCGTCTTGGTTGTTTTGATTGTCTTGGGTGAGGTTAAAAGCGAGATGCGGGCGTGCTTGTGGAGGCGGCATTGAGGAAGGGAGAAGCTTGGTAATTCTGGGGTGCCTGATCTCTGGGGAGGGATCTGACAAGGAGATTCCTTTCGAGTTTTGTGATGGGGTCGTGAGATGAAGGATTCTTTTAGCGGCTGAGAAAGGCCGGAGGTTCTGTGACATGTTGTTTGTCAGTTTTATAGAAGAAGGAGGATGGTGGGGCCGTGTCATGAAAGTTCTCTAGCGAGGTGGCTCTGAGGTGAGTCTCTCTCTTTGTCATAAAGTAAAAAGGTTTTGAAATTTAGTTGTTTTGAAGAAGAAGTAGAAATCGATCTTTCCATGACGTGATGACAGGAAGGTTCGTGAAGAAGAAAGGAGAAGAAGAAGTCCTCTGGCGAGAGCAGGCAATGCGTATATATAAGCGCCTTGACTCGTCATCGTAGAAAGTAGAGCGAAAATCGTCATTACAAATACTGCGTGGCGTTATTTCATAGAGCCTATGAAAGCATAGAAACGTAAAAGCGCGACTAATCATGCTTCCATAGCGTCTTCGATGTCGTGTCAGCGCGTGATAGAAAGAAATGCGGAGCAACTTCGTATTTTCATTCAAAAAATCTAAATATTTTCTAAAAATACAAAAAATAACAGCTGAATAATGACTCAATCTTAACTTTATCTGAGTAGTGATTTTAGGCCATCAAAAGTGTTTTGGTGAAGTTCAGAAAAAGGCGAGTAGAAAAAAAGTTGAGGAGGTTGTGTTGAGAGAACTGCGGGGCAACACTATCCAAATACCTGCTTGGCTGCCAAGTGTTATTTTATCAAAAAATTATATCTATTTGCCCAATCAGATTACTTTGCAGGTACTCACTTTTTAAAATTCCCCAAAATGGGCGTCTCTGTACTTACCCTTACACCCCGGTACCTACTTCATGTAGTAAAATCCTGACGTTTTTAAATCGGGCTGTTATTCTTATGGAATTTGGTTTAGTCGACAAACGTTAAGAACATGTACTCTATATGACCTGCTTAACGTTTTGACAACCACCGCTTAGCAAAACTCCTAATTGAGCCTCATTTATTTTTATTGGTAATATCCAAAATCATTGTTGGTACTAGTCCCGTCCCCGGACCTAACTGGTTTGTGGTTGAAGACAGTATTTCCACAAACCGGAAGGGTCTGGTGTGCTTACCCAAAAAAGTTTATACCAGTCCTTTTTTTTTCCCCGGTTGCTATGCCAAAAAAGTCCAAAAACCTCGAAAAAAGTCCGGCGGGGTTATCTAGAAACCCGGACTCTCTCCTACTGTGGAACGCAATATTCCATCCCAAAGCTTATCTTTCACAACCACCACGGTATGGGCTGGGAACGAGACCAGGCATGTAGTAACAAGAACTCGGGAGTTGCGATCCGGCCTAGGGCGACTTGGCACAGAGCTTATTTCTGCCTTGCGGGTAAGTACATACCACTAAGTAGAAAATTTTTCTTCTCACGCAACGGTCACCCAGAGGCGAGTAGAGTACCTACATGTAGGTATGATTACAATAGGTACCTCAAAAGCAGGGGTTAGTGTTGTATGCATCGTGCTCCAAGAACATTGATAAACACATTGGTTGATGAATCTGGGGTCGATCCTAATAGCGAACCGATATAAAATATATGCATGGTAGCTACTTATATGTATAAGCAGTTGGAAGGCAAGCGCAGGTTTCTTTAGTCATGAAGGGTGTCGTCGATAGTGTAGCTTTTTTTTATATATATTTAGAGAGATACATTGTATACAGAAAGGCGGTATCATAGACTCATAAACATGCTACGTGTTCATCTGGATCCTATGATTTAAAGGTTCTACATCGATATTAAGTGCTGTTGAAATAACCGACCACGCTAGGGGTTAGAGGAGAGGCGTATGTTGCCGCTAGTCAAGCGATCTGTAGGGTACCTCCATAGGGTGTTTGGCCGTGTGGCGTGGGCAGCCACTACCTTGGAACTCACATTACATCGACTCTATCGCGGAAGCCTAAGTACATATACCCTCGTTCCCCACCGAGCGAGTTCACCACCCACCGAGTGCAGCAACCAATTCCCATACAAATATTTCTTGGCTGCAGCTTTAGCGGCCAGTTTTTGCGTGAGAGAGGACCTCACACTCGGTAGGTGGTGAACTCGCTTGGTGGGGAACGAGGGTACTTGTTGCAAGAACAAATTACATGTAAGTTTCTACAGACTTTCCTCTACAACTGTAGCACATACGGCTACTATATGCGATCCTTATAAAGAAACGTGAGGAAACTAAAATCACCTAGGTATTGTTCCGGGCGAACATTGAGAAACACCAAAAGCCGCCTACCAAGAAAGAAGCAATCTTCATATATACATATATGTATATTTCAGTTATATATTCTCCCCAATTCCCCTAATGGTTGTGGGTAATAATTAGGGTTGTGTTCGATCCATTCAGCCTTACACCTAGCTATGATACCCAACGTTAACAATACAGCAGCTACATATACATTTATCTAGCTCGCTTCAAGCCCTGAGCGACTGCTCACAAAATACTGTAATACGGATGTAGGGGTAAGTCTGGCGACATTGGCCGTGGTTGCAACAGCTCCCAGACTTACCCCTACACCACCCGTAGTACAGTGGTGGGCACTAAGTCATCGGCCTGGCCGGAGGAGAGTGGGCGACGGTGGTTCCAAGGAAACCCATGTAGACCAGGGGTCAGTTATGTAGTCAGGTTTTCGTTCAGGAAATTTTTTAGATTATCTTGAGTAGTATTACATGTACCGTTAAGTCTCGAAACAAGAGCTCGGAAAATAACAGAGCAATAAGTGGCGGCAAGACGTAAAGCAACCAATTAGACGGCTTGGATTTTACCCTTTGTGCCTGGGCTGTTCTTTTGAGAACTGACGGCACACAGTGAAGCCCAAGCCAGCTGCTCGGCCTTGAATAAAGGTGAGCTGTCTGGTGGCATTTAAAGTTTCACGCAAATTCATGTACCACTCCCTTAGCTTTGAAACTGTCAGCTGCCCCTTTACCTCATACCCATTCATACTTCAGATCTAGAAGGCAAGTACCGTAGGTGGATATTTGTCCCCTATATGAGCCGTTCGTTTTAGATTAGATGGCGTAGCATAAAGACCGTGGCTAAATATGTAGGTATAGATTAAGTACATATACATGTATGTATTCACGTAACAATATATACTGGAAAGTCTATTTTATATAAGATTTTAGCGGTCTGATTGTCGAGTGATTTATTGTGAAGGTAGGTGCGGTTATCTCTTTCACTGGTGATTAAATGCTGCCAACTTTTGAGGGGCTACCTCCGCCACCGTGACAACCATGAACCAGTTCTCAGAAGTACAGACGGCGTATTTCTGAGAGAACACCTGGGTGCACGGTGCACTATGCGGCCTCCTTAAATGTTGGCAGCTTCACCAGCAAAAGAGATAGCTAGGGTGGGCGCATAAACTCTTGGCCTGAACACTACCACTTGATGGGTGGAGAGTACCTCTTCTGGTATTGTGAAATCTTAGGTGTAAATTGTGACATCCCTCGGATCCAGTGAGCCGAACACTGGAGTACCCACTGCATATCACACATTCCCAATGGACTTTAGTTATGCTACTGCGCCTGCCTGATATGTAGGTAAAATATGCCAATTGAAAGCTACAGTCAATATCATTAAGAATTAGACGAGTGACTGAACATGATGTCCACATGAGCATGAAGTATGTACCGGGTGCATGTAATATTCTGCATGTCGGTTCCCCATGTTTCGGAGGACATCCTGCCGGTTACTTCCGCCACCTGTAAATCTGATTGGACAGCCAAGACACTCTCCTTCTTACCCTCTCGAGTGGTCCAGGCTCTAAAACGTAGGGCCATCCAGAATGCCGAAATGAGTTTGGTACCTTGCCACGACCCAGTTGAAGATTCTTGTGCTGAGCATCATCAGGTGGACTTATTATGCTATGGTATGCTGTCTTGCAGTCACCCAACTTATCCCAGTTTTTCTCTCTTTTTCCGCCCCCCACTTCAGGGGGTTCTTAAAGCCTCGCTCCTCCACTCCCCTCACGATTGAGCTTTATTCTCAGATTTCTTTAGTCTGTCGAATTGATATCCACGGTACACGGTTGGAGGCTCAATTGGGCTATTACGTCATATCGGGTGCTGATTTTACCAGGCGAGCGACATCGCGTAAACCGTCAACATCACCAACATAATGACCAGCCAATCCCCTACAGTGGCCGAGAATCGACTGCACGCGTCGATTCAGGAGCAGCAAAGTACAACCATTAATGGGGGCAAGTATGATGAGGGTGTCGGGCCGGGGCAGATTCCTCCAGTCGGCGCATTTGAGGTTTCTAGGACAATACGAACGGTCCAGGTTGGGGTTGCGACAATCTATTGCTTGCTGGCTGCCGGCATAGTGTTTGGCTATGCTGCATTGAAGCCTGTGATGATTAAAGAGGGGATATATCGGGATCATTGTACGGAGCATGAAATTGCCAAAAATGTTCATGTGTGCTTTGAACAAGAGATTCGGTGAGTGGAACTTTGGTGTTAATTTAAGGGGACGACACACTGATCCAGCAGCGAGTTAGGCTGAATTTCATGTTTACGGTGGCTGCCGTAGCTACAAATGTCTGCGCTCTGCTTGTTGGCGCAATTCTTGACCAGTATGGTCCCCGTGTTTCTGGTGTGATTGGTTCGGTCCTCTTTGCACTTGGATGTCTTGGGTTTGGGTTTGCCGATAAGATTCAGAGTTACAGCATCGATCGTGAGCCAGCTCTGTCCCTCTATTACGATGCCATGACTAATTGATAAACTTTAGCTTATCCGATCGCATATTTCCTCCTAGCCATCGGTGGTCCTTTCATCTTCATCCCGTCATTCCACCTCTCAAATGCATTCCCGACTCATTCAGGGCTTGTCCTGTCAATGTTGACAGGAGCATTTGACTCCTCGAGCGCCATATTCTTATTATATCGCATTGTCTATGAAGAGACTAGTGGAAGGATTGGACTTCGAGAATGGTTTTTAGGATATCTTATAGTTCCAGCATTCATCTTTGTGATGCAGGTTCTTGTGATGCCAGCGAGGAGCTACAAGACGGTTGTAGAATTGGTAAGACAGGTTGAGGTCGAGGAGGAATTGGTATGCGGCCCTCTCTGTACAATGGGGTGGCCAAAGTCACTAATACCAAATGTCGATAGCTTGAGGAGGAGGATAGCGACTATGAACAGGATGAGGTTGAAGTTCGCATGCGTAGAGAGCACCATGAATCCGTCATTGGCGAAATCGATAGCCTACTCGGCGGAAAGAGCGCTGTGGAAGAGAGCGAGAGGAAGCGGGAAAAAAGACATGAAAGTAGCGGTGTTTGGGGCGCCATGCATGGACGTTCAGTCACGAAGCAAATAGCCAGTGGGTGGTTTATATTGATAGCTTTGTTCACCATCATCCAAATGGTATGTTCTCATCCGCTCCTAGCAAAAAGTACAGAGGCTAATTCGACACAGACTCGAATTAATTACTTTGTAGCAACAATCAGATCGCAGTATGAGTTTCTTTTCCACTCTTACTCAAAAGCCGTTGAGATCAATGAGTTCTTCGATGTCGCACTTCCAGTCGGCGGTGTTCTCGCCGTCCCCTTTATTGGCCTACTCTTAGACAGTTTTTCAACCCTCGCAGTTCTGTCCACTCTTGTTACAATGGCTGCTACCATTGGTGCCCTCGGTTTAGTAGAGCGCTCATACACGGCAGCTATTGCCGGAATTATTGGGTTCGTTATCTACCGACCGTTCTATTACACTGCGGTCTCAGACTACACCGCAAAGGTGTTTGGCTTCAAGACATTTGGTAAAATATATGGCCTCGTCATATGTCTTTCAGGGTTATTCAACTTCTCGCAAGCTGGACTAGACGCATTAACATTCAAGGTGTTCCACAAGGATCCCAGACCGGTTAACTCTGGGCTGCTCGTTGCCGCTGTGGTGGTTGGTATAGCGCTTGTGTTATATGTTTGGAGGACAGGAAGAAAGATTAAGAGATTCAGACTGGGTCTTGAGGCAGAAAGAGCGGAGCCAACATTGATGCCTGGTGGATCGTTGAATGGTTATGGCGGTGTCTAAACACAACTTCATTCCAAGAGCTCGGTAAGTGACGTTTTTCGAGCACGAGCGGGAAAAGGCGGGGGAAAAAAATGGGAGTTTGAGCGTATTGTATTTTTTTAAAGGTTTTTCTTGGTATCTACTGTCATCTAGCGTTTCATGGTCTGTTATTTCCTTTGGATATATGCAATGTGAGGTATTTACACGAATGTACGATCATGAGGAGACGGTATCTTTTTGGTTTCTTCCCCTTAGTACACCTCAAGTCTACCATCTATTTTTTTTATATTGCATTGTTAAAAAAAAGTTATTTGATTTCTCCCTTGAAGAATTTCATTGATACTAGAAACCATATTCTCAGGCTGCATCTTCCTGCTTATATGTCTGTAAATCCTATGTCGTATGCATATGTACATTACGGCCCTTCATTTATCGCTGCCCGAGCACGGACCCCCAAAGAAAACATTGAAGATTGGCCGGGAAAACACAAAGGATCAAGTAGAGTCAGGAATTGTTAAATGATTTGCTGGCCCAACCAAGGTCCAGGTCTAAAGCTCAGTATCCATTACTCCCTGACTTTCATTGTGACTGAAATATTATCTCGAATTTTTATCCATGAGAGCACCTTGAACCCCCTTATCCCTTAGTCTGTCAATGCTGACCCAGAGGGATTAAATTTGTATGGAAGATATATTATTTGATAAGGGGATCCGCTAGTAAAGCCACACAAAACCTGCTTCTTCTGGTGGGGCCGGCATTTTACTGACAGACCAAGGGATATTATGCTCACGGGCGAAGATAGTTAATTATATACAGATCTATCACGTATGGAGATTGCGTCTGGGTGACATAGTTCCGGCAGTAACTTACATCCAGGTACAGCTAAACGCACTCTTATCTCATAGCCCTTCAAAGATTCTTATGGAGTTTTATGGACGTGGATCGAAGATAATCTCGTGGGCTGACACCTAATTCGATTCCATATAATTCGCATACGACCAAAAGAAACTGGGCCCTTTCGACCCATCAACCTAGGCTAACATAGTAGGCAGCACCTAAGTGATAGACCATTGCTTGGTGGCTTCTCTCGCCTCCCCTCGGATCAGGCTCCATCCATACAGTACCAAGGGAGAAGATATATCAAGCCAAGCCGGGTCATAAACTATCACTCGACTATGCTACTCTTGCCTCATTGTCAAATCCGGTGGTCTGCTTGAGTCGCTCCCCTCATGCGTGTAATATCAATATGGCCATCTCTGTTTGGCAGAGCTTAGCCAACACCGCTCAACCTCACCTCCCAACCTCACCTCTTAACCTCACCTCCCAACCCCACCTCTCAACCTCACCTCTCAACCTCACCTCCCAACTCAACCCCCACCACCACTCCTACCTCCACCTCCCGCGCCAACAAAATCTACTCTGATATCCCAACTTCTAAAAACAATACTTCGATTTTCTCCTTCCTTTTCTTTCTCCACTTATACTTGAAACCAGTCCCTCACAAGTTACTCTCCTCTACGTCAAGCAGGATTAGAACCCCCCACCGAACGCATCTTCCGAACGCATCTTCCGTACCAAGGTAACAACCAAAAAGCATTATACTGTCTTAAGAGAGCTACCAGACGGCTTGATATTCAAAAGCGAATATCAGTACCACAACAATGTCATCCGTTATTAGCTCTAATAACGGCCCAATACCCCGAAGCATCTTTCCCCGTGCAGTATTCCCACCCACCATAGTTAACGGTGAGATTATCGGTAAGCTAGTGGAGTCCGATGGTAAAGAGTATCCGCGAAGGTTTGGTTGTTCCTCTACGTTAGGAGGGATTCCAGTCTTTTTGTTCGGAGATATATACGCACAAGAGCCCGGCCCCGAAAGTAACTTTATCAATGTCGCTACATCCGCTGCGTCGTTGGGATCATATGTCAACCCACTGATTACTTCTTGGTCCTATCCAAGGAATGACAGCGCGTTCCACAACGTGCCTGACCTTATCCCATTCACCGATTCAGAAATTAACCACAATGCCAAATCGCAGAGTGAGGGTAAAGGAAACAGGTTTTACCTCTGGGCCCGCTCCCCGATACTGGAGCTTCCGGTGGGTGGGAGTTTTGGTGTAGTCTTCTTCTCAAAGACTAGGAAAAATGATGATGACATGGGAAATGATGAACACTACGGCGTAGGTGTGGCGGAAGTTCGAATGAAGCCATATGGTAAAGGGAAGGGTAGAGAAGGTGACTTGGAAACGGTTATGCCGGTGGCTAGGCGCCATGGTGGTCTTCTATTCGATGTATGAATCCCTTGTGCCTATTAAAGGGGAAAAGAAAGTGGAACATGATAGCTAATTAAATAATCTCAGCATACACATCCCAAATGGGGAAACATTGCCACAATTATCAAAGGGGATTATATTTACCTCTTTGGGACCCAGGATTCTGGGTTGAGTAACGAAGACCCCTCAAGCTGTCCAATATTTTTGTGTCGTGTGCCCCACAGACGTAGAGCCTATCTTTCCCCCCGGAACTACACATTTTGGGACGGCAGGGACTTTGTTCGATCTTCTGCTGAACATAAGGAATCCCTCAGCGTCAAGAGACTGCAGCCGATAATGTTTGGTCTTAGTTCTGGTACAATCTTTCATACAACTCTGTTCTCCCACGACAACGATGAAGGGAAATATATTATGATTGGATCTGACCACTACCATGGATCAAGGGTTCTAATAACTTATTCCGACAATATATGGGGCCCTTGGGTAGAGAATAAACTCCTCCTTGATTTGAAAGTTGCCACAGGAAGTCCATCCCTCAAGGCCAGCGTATATACCCATCTTTGGGCAAGTGATCTTTTGCAAGGTCGGTTATTTATAAGTTGGGAGCAGGGAGATCGTATAGAGACCGGAAACCTGTATTTCGCAATGGCTGATAGCGACAGTGAAAATGGTGATGGAGACAGTGAGGAGGCGGACATGGGATATAGTGGAGAATCTAGCAACCTCGAAAGCCTCCCAAGGAAATTCAACACTACTTCTACATCCGCGCTAGACGAAGAAATAGATGGCATCGGTCCCTCCGGTCTCAAGACTTCGAGTGGGGGTAGAAACGAGGCCACCGAACAAACTCTTGCGGTGCTTACCGGGGAGCGTACCCCACGCCTGGATGAGGATATGTCGGGAGCCCAACTGCAAAGAACATCGCAAATATCATCTGATGGAAGCGATGAGTGCCCGCTGCAAGAAAAACTCGAGGGCAGGCAGAAGGCTCTAGAAAAGTTGTCCGGTGAAACTTTAAATAAGTCTAACGCCAGCCGCGAATCAGCATTCATTAAAGGCCTTTCCAGTATGTACCAAATCGACAAGAATGGTGTTAGCAAAAGCGACCAAAGGCGGACAATATGCAGGGGAAGGAGAAACACCCCGCACTTTAACACGGCCGTACTTCCTTCCACTGTATATGATGAAAGAAGATCAAGTGAAGCCCTGAGCGATGAATACATAGGTGGCACTGGTGGCACCTGGTATGGTACGACAGAAGTTTTAGATGGAAACACTTTGGAACTTGGGGGGGGTGAAGGTTGTACGAGCGGTGAACTGGAGGATGATGAGCATTCGTCCAATGAGCAGACACAGACATGGTACACAGGAGATGTTGACACCAGTAATACCAGGTCAAGGCGATATAGTCTCATTCCATCAGTTCCGGGTGTATTTGCTGATGAGCCGACCTTGGATCTTTCTCAAGTAACTATGAATCAGCTAGAGAATAATGTGATGCCAATCATCCAAGATGATAGAATTGGCCATAACGGCGGTAGACATAACACCCAGTTACACTTTGACGACAATACGTTTCACGCCCCTACTTTAGTCGAAGTTCGGAAAGAAGATCACGAGAAGAACAAAACCTCAAATCACTTTCTTTCGGTAAAGAAGTTCTTCGAAAAGGTGTTCAAGCCAACAAAAGCACATTGGGAAAGGAATAAGGGCTTCTACAAAAGTACCGTCTCACTACAAGCCTCCGATAAGAAGGGAAAGGGCTTGCATAGACCAAATTTTCTTCGTGGCGCCAAAAGCATGGCCAACCTAAAGAAGGACCCTGGCGACGCTTTGTCGAGTCAGCCCTTGCTCCAACCTAGATCCTCTTCAGATGACGATGATTCAAGAGACTGAAATTCTCTTTTTAGACCCACCGACAGTCTTTCAGGCTCCTTCACCTTTTGTCTAAGTATTCAAACCCTCGATTTTGACTAGGAGCAAGGGTTATTTGGAATTGTGTGTTCGATCACTTGAGTGGGCCTGCGGTTTTCTTTTTCTTTTTCTTTTTCTTTCTTTTTCTTTTTTTTTCCCTTCCATTGCCGTACTCCTTTCTGGTTGTACGCAATACTGATCAAGTCCGACTGAATATCGTCAGAGTCATACGCATACATGTAACATGTCACTATCGGGCCAGGGGAATAGGGTTTTGTTCCTTTTTTCTTTTTTCTTTCTTTTCTTTTCGTCTCTCATTTTTCTGTAACTTTTTCCGCAGCAACTCTCCAACTTATCCCTAGAGAATGTAATTTCTCGTGCAACAGATGGCGTCATAACAGGGTAACGGAGTGAAATAAAGCAGTCACAATACAATAAAGGGTTGGTCCGATCTTGTAACGAGTGATCCTCTATGATTCTAATGGCCTGTATGACCACATTCAATCGCCCGCCAATAAATTACCCCTCATCTCCCCAAAAGATATAATACTAAAACCCATGTCTTCGGAAGTCCCACCCACATAAACGCAGTCATCAAAACCGACCACTCCTAACCCACATCCCCACACCACCGGGCTTCCGCACCCAGCCCACAAACCCGAGAGACAGGTATTACAGCTCATAGATATACGCATTTATACATATATCGGACACGTGTAGGGTAGCTAATGATGGAGTTATCGGTATCGGAAAAAAGGATGCCAGTAAACGCTAGGGCGGGGTCGGCCCGGGCCGGGGGGTTGCATAAAAAATAGGCCGAGTTTCTATTTCTAGCTTTAGAATCCCAGCATATAAAAATCATCAAGTTTCACTCCTAGTTTTCTTTTCGTGTGTATAAGACGTATGTGTAAGTACGTGTCTATACACGTATAATCATTTTTCTTTTTTAGTTCCGCCCCTCCGACCCACCCACGCATCCCTACATACACCCTGTAGCCATCCCGGAGGCCAACCCAAGCCCTTTCTCCCTCGATCCAGTTTTAAGGGGCCACGCCCTTGCGTGCACATAAATGCGTACGAATCGTCCCAGAGAGCGGGAGTTATGGAGGGTTACCGGGTTCTGTATGCCGAGTGATATTTAGTGACGGATCTCAAGACATACGGAGTCGACAAGCGCGGCAGTAAGCAAGGCAGTGAGCGGGTAGAGAAGCTCTTATCAGTAAATGACGCGGTTTTATATACAGAAACTTGCGGCCTGACCCGGGCTAGAGCGAAAGCTTATATCATTGGATCTCTCAGCGTGAGGGGTGGGGGCGGTGGATTCTGGTATTGGCCCGGGGGCGCAATTCTCCCAATGTCGCTCCCTGGTCGGGAGTAGCACAGACTGACAGATTCAAGATCTTCCTTAGGTAAACCTATGCACGCCCTAATTCCGTATGGAAAGTATTTAAGACGTTGGCGTTACATTAGATATAGAAACACCCGTTTTCCGGTTTCTAAACATAAGCTAGCCGTCTTCCGGTATAAAGATAGGGCACATGTGTATAGCACCGGCATGTAAGGGAGGAATCTGTCTCAGTACTAGGATGATGAGGTTTGTTGTCTGCACCCCACTTTTCAGCGTAGATCAAAGTAGATCCCCGGTTTGCAACCTGCAAGCCTATGAATTGTCTATCCATTGGCTATATATATATATAAAAGAGAGAGGCTGCGTTCAGGCTATATAGCCCCTCCCATTCGGCCCCTTACTGCCCGACGGTAAAGCAACAGCTACTTCTGAGATCCCGAGCTTTCCCCTCTTTAGTTATGCCCTCGATGCTCGGTGAGTAGATTCTGGGTAAGGAAGTATATACATAATACATATCTTCGTACCACGATGCAAATGCAGCTCCCCCCTCGGGCCTCGGCGACGCAGGGGAATGGTTTTGGTACCCAGTGCTTAAGTAGTCCTGATCCACGTCATTTTAGATCTGATCTGAATTCTTTTTTTTATCATTCCTTATCTATGACCCCGAGGAATGTGTGAGCTCCTCGATTGCCTTGATCGATGGAGAAGAGACGCAATATCCGCGGGTTGGATATTCGAAAGGAAAAAAAGAAAGACTTTGGATAATCAGTATCTAATGATATAAGGGCCGCTCAACTCATCTGCGCCTTTATTCCCGGCCTGGTAAGGGGGGGAAAAGCTTTTTTTGAAACAGTGGTACGTATAGGCTTGGTTTCCGTTGACATATATCCGGCCGTAACTTGATATGAATGGAAGAAGTGCAACGTGTAGGCGCTCGAGGGGAGAAATGCAGCTTTTGTATATGCAAGATTCCATTTTTCCTCCTGGTTTCTCCCGACGAGGACTATATTGATTAATTACCAGTTCTGATCGAGAGTAGCCCCTGTAATAAGTATTCCTTGATCAATTAGGCACTTGATGGGATAAGCTTAAAGCTATGCGTGATTGATGCGGAAGTTCAGAATAATTAATAATTAATGGGATGCATACATACTTACCTGCAATTAATCAATGACCCGTCAATGACCTCCCCAAACCAATCAAACCTCCTAGGGGAGGAACTTTTTTTTTTGTTTCAAGTTTTAGCGGTACACTATTCCGTGGATCCGAAAGCCCATTCTCTCTATACATGTATGTATACCTTCTCCCTCTCGCTTGGAAAGAAAGTGATATCTCGCCATTTTCATGTAAGACCCCCGAAGATAACCCACTCCTACTCCCGATGCGGGAGAGTAGTCAAGAGAGGAACAGCTAAGTTCTCAAATAGACGGCTAGAGTTAACTCTGGCGGGTTCTTCGGTTATAGCGCAGGGACGGACACCACCACCACCACACACGCCATTCATTGGTGGGTAGAACAACTGGTGTTGTAAGAGTGATGAGGTAGTTAACTAGAAGTTCGGTTAGATGTAACAACATGGTATGTAACGCCGTGACAAATTTGTTTCAGGCTGGGTCATCGCTTAGTGAGTTGCCCTTTCCCAGACCGGAAACCCGCACGATAATAAGAAAACCTAACCCTATTTCTTTTGTGTAGTAAATGGGCCCAAAGTCATCATTCGTAATGTTACGGCACCTAAGCGATCCACACCCAGGATGATACTCGGGACCTGAACCTCGCTTAACGCAGGGTGGTGTGTGGAGTGGAGTGGAGGAGAGTGCGTGGGAGAAAGTGGGAAAGGGAAAGGGAAAGAAAGGGAAGGGGTTGTGTTTTGATGGGCACGAGCGATAAATAACGGTAGTCGAGACAATGTGACCCGAAAACTGTGTTGCTGCATGTCAAGCCAGATCGGTTTGGTGGGAGTATATAGTGATGCTTCTCGTAGCCTTAGTTACTGAAGAATCTAGTCACAGAAACCCCCACTCCGGAAAAGAAAGAAAAAAGAAAGACCGTGCTTTGGCTTCAGAAAGGACCTAGAATTCGAAGGACCATACCGAGATTTCTGTTTAGGCAGTCAACCAAAGCCCATACACACACTTTGGACTACGGGTATATACCATACGTCAATACTATTTACTTCCCTCATAGTACACCTAAAGATACCATTGAGCAGAGTGGGGCTAGACAATCCAAATAGCACATCTAGCAACAAACTCTCAATCCTACCCAATCCTACCCAATCCTACCCAATCCTACCACAAATACCACACATGCCTGCCCCAGTTTCAATCGACCAACTTCCCGTCGACATTCTTGTTTCCATCCTAAAATCTCTCGACTCTTTCTCCACCCTTCGCTCGACCCTTCTATCTTCTAAAGCATTCAACAACACATGGAAACATAACGAGCACGGTATCTGCCAGTCAATCACACGCAGGTTGATCCGACCGGAGGCCTGGGATGACGCTCTACGACTGATGCGATACCACCTACCATCCTCGGGGAACAGCTTGATAGGCAGAACACAAGCTGCGCAGCTGGTCCTCAACAAACGAAAAATCGATATCTGTCGTGACGCTGTTACCTCCAGTGCTTTTAGCATTATCCCCGCCTCGCTCATGTTCGGTACCCCACTTCTTGTAGACATGGTACCGGGAGGTAGTCGGTTCGAGGTGGCATTTTATCGGTGTTGGTGGTATAGTGTAAAGTTTTTCGACCAGGAGAATGGAGAGGAGGCCTTCAACCCTCGCGATTCGTTTGAGATAAAAACAGCGTGCCTAAGGCATTTGGAAAACGAGAGTGTGCTAGACATGGAGCAGCTGTTTCATATATTGGCGAACCCGACACTGGATACGCCGATTCCGTGGGTGGTGAAGGGCTCTGTGAGTCAGTCGAGATTTTCAGATGTGCTTTGGCAATTGAGGGTAAAGGTGGAAAGTTATTGGAGGAAGGAATGTGGGATTTAGAGTCGCAGGGACAAAGAAGGGAGAGATCGACGAGTTCAGGGCGTTATAGATACTACTTTATATATCGAATGCCTACCTAAAACGCTCCCAACACCGAGAGGTAGATCTAATAAAATTTTGCATGACTTAGACATGCAATCACTAGCTACATTTCCTCTTATTATTATTCTATGACTGTACAATTAAGGCTGTCGTCCGTCGGGCGTAAATGAGCTAGCATAAGCGAGAAGTTTATCTAACATTTCTCTGTCAGGCGATACTTTAAAATGTTCAGCCCCCGAGCCCCAACTAATTGAAGCGATTGTGACGGCAGTTTGACCCTACACAACCGAGCATGTCGAGTGATAAGCCATGATTCTCGGGTAAGACACGCTAGGACAAATATAGTTAGATAGGTCTGGCTCAAGAAGCCTTTTTCAGTGGAAAGGCACTTCTCCACGGAGATAGGAAGAGGGAGCGAACCAACCACCATGGAAATTCGCCGGACCAGGTCAACTGTCTCAATTTGCCAGAATTTTGTGAGTTTGGCGAGTAATTTGGGGTATCTTTGCTGTGTTCGCCTATGCTGAATAACGATCGATCATATATGGGGGGGGGGGGGGGGGCTCTGCGGGGCGGCTGACCTTGAAAGGGAGAGAGGAAGCAGGAAGAGACATGAAAGAGGTCTGGGGGCTTAATTTTCGAGATCCTGTATGGTTCACTGGCCACCTGGCCCGTGCCCTGTTATGTACCGTAGCCCGGGTGTCTTAGAGCAACGCGGTATCTCGGCTCAGGTGTTGGAAGCACGGTCAGGTCACAAGTTCAATGGTCTGGCGAGCTCGACCGATTCAGCAGCTCTAACACCCGAATGCTTGGTGATAAAAAATCAGAGGTCCAATAAAGAACTTGAAGAATATTTTGTTTGTGTTATATATATAGCAGCATGTCTCACTATTATTACTATCCCGGGTTCTGTTGGTTGCTGCAAATCCTGCCAGAATACTAAATGTAAGTAACTGCACACGCCTATCAATCAGCCGAGTGCTTACCCATGATCCCGGTCTTTTTCTTTTCAAATTTCACCTAGTTTAACTCGGCGAACCAATCAATTCATAACAACATCTTCTCTTTGTTATTCTCATTTCCTCGTCACCAACCAACGTCCCAGCTCCTAAGAATGCTATATGTATGATAATGCTAAAGTAAAGAAGAGAAAGAAAGAGAGATAAAAAGAAAAACCATGCCATAATACAAAACGGGAGACATAAACCAGCTATTCAAACCCAAACATAAAATAGTACACGTGAACATAAAAAAGATAGTAAAGGAAAATCATAATAGAAGAAACAAAATGAGAATCATTGCCGTAGGTCCGTAGGTGTATAAACAGGGTATCATGGTAAAAATGGGTAAAGAATTCACACAAGAAAGTAATAAACAAGTCAAAGAATCATGAGAGATCATCTAATCATAAAGTCTGAACTTTGCACTCCTCACCATCCTCCTCTTCGCTGCTCCCTTGGCCACCATATCGATATCCATACAGGATGAATACCACTCCTTAGCAACAGCTGGATCCGGGTTCTCGGGTCCGAAATGCTCAGAGTAGTCCCATGCCCAGTAAACTGTGTACACGGAGCCAACTGGGACATTATTCGGGATAGTAAATGTACTCGAGCATGGCAGCCCTTCCGGCGCCGCCTTAAGCCTTAGAACTCCTTCCTCCGTTCTTCCTCCCGGGACTCCGACATTTGCCGCTGCAATATCAAACTTCTCCACACACTTTCCGTCGTCGAATGGAGTCACATTTAGAAGACAACCTCTGCCATCTCCACCGGTGCAATCACTGGTCCAGGCCCTAATATCGGCGAGCTTCTCGTCCGCCTTAGGCTGTGAGGTCCCATACCAGAACACTTTTCCTGGACTCAACTGGCCCACAGCTGGGAGTGTAATGTGCCCGTTCTCGGTGTAGTTTCCTTGGACTGTATCGCCGGGGCTGGCCTTCAGACGAACAAAACTAGGGTCTTGGGTTTGGGTGCGCTGTGAGGCACGGCAGGCGAAGTCGGTGTTGGGGAATAGGATAGTGTTAACGGCGACGGCGTCAGCGCGGGCTGGGTAGGCACGGATGTAGCCTAGACCGGGCTGAGGGGTTTTATCATCTTTGACACCGCTGCTGCTGAGGTTGGAGTTAAGACCAACGACCTCGAGAGTTTGGACCTAGAAAAGTAGGTTAATATCATGGTAATATCGAAGAAAGAATGGAGAAAGTTACCCAGCTGTGGCATTGGACAGTGACTGCAAAAGTAGCAAGGATTGCGGTTATGCTGGAAAACTTCATATTTGCGTCCTTCTTGTATAATTTCGTATAATATACTTCGTAAAATGATTCGTTTCGTAAACTTATAGGAAGAAGAGTCGTAAAAGAGAAAGGAAAAAACTGAAGGAAAAAAAACAAAGAGAAAAAATGGATCTATCAAAGATCTTCGACCAGCGTATGAAGTGAAAAAAAGAAAAAGGAAAAGGAAACTCGATTGATCTGAGTTGCTTGTGTATGATGAGGAATAAAAAAGAGGTGTATGGGGGGGTGGAAATCAAGTATATATACTTATTAAACCTGAAAGAAGTCACTATGAGAACCGTGAGTGTACGCATATATGCGGCCTAACACATTTAACCCGTTTCAATTTTGATAGGCCAGCAGAAAATAGACACGCACGGTACCATTGTAGTGTTTCGCCTGTCGATCACGGAGAATTAACGTTGATTCCATATATCCAAGACATTCTCATTCAACACCGCAATTGGCCGAAACGACCTCAACTAGATATCTTTGGGAAAGGTCTGAACTGGGCGAGAATGACGATCCTATGTTTTACAGCAGCACTTGACGGACGCACAGGGGATCAGTCAAATATCGAGACTGGACTGTGCTCCACGAGCCGCCAACGGTCGCGGGTAACGCATGAGTGAGAATAGTATAGCTATAGTACATACATGCATCACGTCCCGAGAAACATGTACTTCCTATAGCTACATGTAGGGTTGGGGGTATTACCATGTGGCCTGCCTGCGCTTCGACCACTACATGTAGTTTTACCCAGGTATAAACGACGTTGCGGGAGCAACATAATAATAAACACCAGCCAAACCACTCCTTTTGAAACGGCGTCATGAGGGGTCATCCTTAACCATACGGCCCCTGCCCGCCTGCCTCCCCCACCTCCCCTCCCCCCGCGAACCCTGAGTTTGCTTCCCTGGCTAGATACTCGTGAATAGATACGCTCATTTGCTCTCCCTGGTACACGTTTCTACAAGGCGCGCGGCGCGTGTAACAATACATCTACTTAGTTTACATACCACCACGTACCATTACTACCACCCAATACACTGGACACAGCATCACCATCGCAGGCACTTCTTAGGAGGGGTAATACGATACGGGAGGCTTCTATTTTTCGGTTAACTCTCTATTCGACTTGAGAGATAGAGAGCGAGAGAGAGAGAAGGATTAGATGCACGTCAAGTAGATCTGCGACAACACTTCTTCTCGTACCTTGCATGAAACCCTTCCGTTTTGAGGCGGCCTCTCCCCCTTGGCGCCCATGAAACGGCGGGGAGCACAGCCTCATGATTCTTTTAGCCTCAAGGTTTCTCCACGCGCCGCCACAGGACGAGGCGAGCCATAAACATCGTTACTTCAAACACGCGACAGAGAATAGAAACCTGGTAATAATTGTTTGATTGGGAATTATAGAGGCACAGCGAGCTCGTCATCCGCGTCATCAAGGCAGCATCTTGATATATACTTTTTTCTTTCTTTATATCTATCGCTGCTTAAAGACATTAAGAAACATTTGCTCCTGCTCCGCTGGCGTCTCGAGTCTCTGCTTCAATCAAAACTTTAATCAGCTCTAGGCCACCGTTGAGTTGCGACAGGTATTGATTGAATCGAGCTGCGCAAATTATCTTGACAAAGGTTAAGAGCGGTAAAATTTACCACTTTTGGTATGTACATGATACGTGACTAAATATAAAACAAATTCCCGCTTTCAGTTTCGTCATTGCTTCCAGGTTAGGTAGTATTTGCTTCCCTTAAAGTGAGTGCGCGCTCAAAATTTCATTGGTTGGTTGGCCGATATCTAACTAGTGTAAGGAAATGACCAAGGGGTCATGTTTCATCCGAACATCACGCTTCACCCATCTACGAACAGAAGTGTAGGAAGCAAAATAAATATTGTACTCCCCGTCCTTGTCTAGCTGGGCGGCAAAGTTAATTAATTACTCCAAAACCTAACCCTAAATCCAAAGAGAGAGCTCCCCTCCCGGGATCCCCCCTCCCCTCAAGAGAGCGGGCGAATCTGCTCAAGATAACCAAGCACCCTAACCGTTATTGGGCCCTCATGCGAGCGCGTGTTGGAGACGAAAATGTAAGCTTCCTTCCTAAGGTTTGGGCCAGGGTTTCGGCTATTTTTTGCGCCTGGTCCAAGCTCCAGAGCAACCTTGAAAAAAAAAAAAAAAAAAAAAAAAAAACACCCGGCGCCGGAACCAGAAGAGATAATCCGTGTCTATGATCCGTTCTCGATGCTAGCGTATAGTATCGATGTGAGCATCTACTATGTACATGTATGTAACTGCGCTATATGCATGAGAATAATACTCTAGGGCCCTTCCAAGAGTACATGTACTCTACTACTTACATGTATGTACCTACGCAATAATGTCCAGAAGCTTATAACGCCTGATAGATAATCCGCTCAGGGTATGCACATAGATCATGGTCATTGGCCCGGATAATCACTTGTGTTATGCATCGGTTTTCTGTGCGACCGAGTTTAGACGTCAGGCTCCCACCGGCACTCTAGAGGAATTCGTTAGGGGCGCTGAAATTTCTTGACTCCTCTTTGTGCCCAAGATGTCTGCGCCCTTGTAATTATGGGGCGCCTCCTAAACTCTATTAACCATACATGCATGCACGGCTGGCTAAAACTGATAATGATGGTAATGATGGCAAACAACTACATAACCTATCAATACGTTTATACTGCATAACATTCCGGTCAATTTGAGAATTCCGGAGTGTATCAGAATTCGGGCTTTATTACCCCACTTCAGTTAATATGGAGGAGATCGAGTCGGATACATACCTAAGCTGAGGCCAGCCAGCACACCGTTCACCAGGGAGCATTGCGTTTTAGCAAATAAATTTTGCTTCTTCACTTCCTTGTCAATTCATCTACTGCTGATATCTAAACGACATACACAGATGGGAAGCGTTTGGCCACAGGCGCACATAACCTCATCATCTGAACAGAAGTGCACTACACATGATATTACAAAAAAGAAACCCAAGCTATAGAAAAAAAAATCCCCAAACAAAAATTTGTAAGAAAATCTAGAAAAATGAAACTTTGGGAACAAATCCTTTCCCCTAGGGTAAATAGCAGACACCGCTAGAACATGTAGACGCTTTTTTCAGAAAAGAAAAGGCGCAATCTCAAAGGAAATGCACATTATACAACGACTCGTGGTTGTCGTTTAATGTTCAAGCAGTCTATTACAATGGTTAGTTACTGTAGGCAATACTCAGGATGAAAGAGACATGGGATTGGTAAAGTATTACCTCAAGGATCCTTGAACAACAACATTCTCGAGAATACTTCCATTGGGGATATCGATTGTACTGCCCTCGTTGGCAACGATAATGACGGTACCCTTCAAAGTAACTTTTCTACCCAAATTCACGGCACCAGTGATGGTTAAGTGATCAAGCTCAATAATCCTGGGAATACTTGAAACTCTCTTCTGGAAGTCCGAGACCTTCTTGAAGTGGCTTCCCAACTTGATCAACGGCGCAGGACCGAACCGGCCAGCGTCCATGAGGAGCTGACCGTGCTTCATAGAGTACAGGTCAGACTTGACAAGCATCAAGTCGGAGCAGGTCTTGACGGGCAAGAATCTTCTGCGGGGAACATTGACACCGTGTGCGTTCTTGAAGTGACGAATGGCAGCACCCACGGCAGTCTCGAGCTGGACAATAGAGATATCAGACTCGCCCTTCTTGTCGACAGCGAGACTCTTGAAGTTGGGGATAATTTCGAGTTCAAGCTCGTTGTTCTCGACAACACGCTTGATAGCTTTGAGGTTGAGCCAGATGTTGTTGGTGTTGAAGTACCTAAACTTCTTGATAGACTTGAAGTCTTGCTCATGTTCCTTAGGAACCTGGGCGATTTCAAGAAGACGAACCGTGCCCTCGTAATCAATAATAGTACCACCTTTGACATCAGCCTTTGTCTTATCAGTGAGTTCCATGATGTATTCAGCATCGGTCTCCTTCATGTGCTCGAGGATGTTTAAGTCAACGACGGCGCCCAAATTATCGACATTGCTGAGGAAAAGGTATTCAACGCCGCGTTCGAGCAAGTCATCAAGGATACCAGAATTTTGAAGAGACTCGAAAACATCACCGTGACCGGGTGGGTACCAGTCGGAGATTGGCGAGTCGAAGTCCTTAGAGACAGGAAGGAGTGAATCCTTGAGGACACGGGGGTAACGGGACTGGTTGAATGTCAAGATGTCGACATTGTGGCCTTCGTACTTCTTAATGATGTTCTGGGTATCATCATCGGTGTTGAAGGAGTTCATCAAGACAAATGGAACGTTTACGCCATATGTGCGGTTGAGGTACTCAATTTGTCGGACAGAAAGATCAAGGAAGGACATTCCCTCACGGACTTCAATCACGGACTTAGGGCCAACGCAGCCCATGGAAGTACCAAGTCCACCATTAAGCTTGAGTACAGCAAGCTTCCCGAGAAGTGATGACTTCTCAATAGTTGGAAGGGTGTCATAGGCAACAACCTGTGATGCCTGAGGAGGCTGAATTCTTTCCCAGTCACTATAGCAAAAAGTAAGTAATTATCCAAATTATAGAGGTTGCTAAAGGGACTTACAGAGTAGTACCCTTAGCTTTGTCTGTCAGATAGCGCCTGAAGAGAGCGAAAAAGTTGTCCATCTCTGTCTCGAATTTCTATCGTAGCAATATTATTAGATTCTGACGTCATAGCTGCTGTCTTAGTAACGTGATAATTTCATACCTTCTTGAGTACAGGGTCCTTGACACCATCGGCCATCTTGTTCAAGGCATTTCGCATTTGACTGGCAGCCACTGAAGTGGAAGTGTTGTCAAAAGCCTAAAAAAAAAGTGTATTAAGGTTAGCTTTAATTGGCCATTGGCTGGTTGGGACAACTTACGAAAGCGGATTGAGACTTTTCATGCCTCCTGGGCTTGGGAACACCAAGACTCCCTTCATTGGATTGGGGGAAAAGGCGCTCAGGAAGCTTGAATGAAGTCATTGTTTCTGGCTGTGGGGTTTGTATTTTTTCTGCGACTGGTTCAGGACTTTTAATCGGTTTGGGGACTTCTACTATTGGCTCGGAGGCTTCGATGACTGGTTTGGGCGTTTCAACACTTGGCTGAGTAGGTTCAGCAATTGGCTTCGGAGCTTCGACCACCGGCTTTGGGACTTCTGGAGCTGGTTCGGCGACTGGTTTGGGTACCTCGACGGCTGGCTTTGGAGCTTCTACGGGTACTGAAACTGCAACAGCTGGCTGCTTTTTAACTTCAACAACAGGTTTCTGGACTTCGGCGACCGACTTTTTGCCTACGACGACAAGCTTTTTCTGTTTGCGGAAAAAACTAAACATTAGAAAGCTTTCACGATGAACACCGCTAATAAAAAGGGTATAGGTAGATAATCAATCATGATCATAGGGAGCTAGAGGCATTTATATTATAATAAAATGCCTCTAAAAACACGACGGGCATGATGAAAACCAGCTAGTAACTATTGATGGATCGATAAAAAGCGAAAAATCGATAGGTACTGATAAAAGCGGGGGAAAGCTATCTCCGCCTAAACAGATAGAGGGTAAACAACTCACCACTGATAGGGTGAAGAAGGACGAGATGGGTCCTGGAAATCGATGATGCAGATGATGGTTTGCTGAATGTTGCAGGGGAAGGGAAGAGAAGGAGGACGATGATGATGAGGAGGAGGGGAATAAGTAGTAGAAGTAGGGAAGAATTGAGAAAGCCTGGTGGACGTTATGAACCCCCAGAACGGTGAGGGGATGAATTTCGGAATGGACCAAGATGACGAAACGAGCAGCTAACTTTCTTGGACAAAGCTCATAGGCACACACGGACGCTGGAAATGAGATACAGGTTATGCTTGCTTCCACGCATATAATTGGCTTAATACATGTAGCTTTCTGCAGCAATTTGTATGCACACAGAGCTATAAATTATAGTCATATATTCACGTCTTCTTTCTAGTATCCCAATTGAGGATTTCCCTGCAATTTTTTTCGAGTTTACATGTCTGTTTTCATAATGTTTGTTCTTTGAACGCAAACAAGTTGAGTCTCTCAAGATTTCTTGCTGCTATCCAGCAGGCAACCGAATGGAGTAAGATTAGCAACGCGTGGGTCAAGGAACGCAGTGGCTGCAGCCCAACCTGCAGGGATATGGGTAAACCCACCGCAGGTGGGGGGAAAGGCAAAAAAACCGGTGTCTCAGCCGACAGGCACCCCGCCAATAAGCCAACTGTAAACGACCCCTCTTCACTTTCTTTGGTGGGATGGAAACCGTTGTATGGATTGAAAAGAGCCTCTCCATTTTCAAACCACCCACAGGACGCCTTTTTTTCTTTCTTTCTTTCTTTCTTTCCTTCTTTTTTTTTTTTTTTGCATTTAATTATTCCGAGATCTTTGCCTCTCGGGAACGCAAAATGCCTCCCTGCCCGCAGGAAAGCAGACACGGAACAGAGCTAAAGCCACAATGTGCCGATACCCCAAGATTAGCTTCCAGCCCGAGTCCAGGCCGTGCGTTATCTGAAGCTTTCTTCTCATTTCGTGGCAGAACTCAGGAGAGAGGGACCGTGGTTGTAGTCTATCAACAGTGCGTGACATGTGCTGGCAGGTAGGTGTGTTGGCATGGCCTGTCTGGACCTACTTGAGGATGGGCTGAAGATTTCGGACTGGTGCGTATGTTGCGGACTGCAGAGCCCGCAGCTGCAGGGCCGGTTCACGACGCATAAGACCTATGTAGGAGAGGATGAAGCTTCTGCGGGCCGCGCCTAGAGTGTTTTATTCAAAGTATTCTACATACTAAATGGCAATTAGTCTATGTGGATATATACAAGTATTCTGAGGCTAAACCGGCCTGGATTGCAACTGATCAATTACTAAGATTATCTTTAAATTCATAGTTACATGTAAGTATATACTTAAGGTGCTAAAGAAACCAAACTCACGAGGATAAAATGGCTACATACAATACATGTAGGTAGGACATGATGTAGTACTTCTCGGTGAGGATTGTTACACCCGGTAGTAACTAAGGCCGAGTGACGTCCCAGGATTGAAACACAATCCTCCAATTGGAATGAATGCAAGCTTTTTTTTTTTTTTTTTTCATTCCCGTTGAAAGGAGCGCACTCATCGACAATTGCAATTGATCTTTATGCGCTCTCCCGCAAAATCCCTCTTTACTCTAGAAGACCCCGAGGTAAGACAATTAAACAAGGATACATGTATTTACCCCCTGTTAGCTAAACATCCCTACAACATCTCTTTAACAATTTAGAGAAGACCCTGGGCCCTTTCTACAAGAAAACTCATGCTCTTTAGAGGCTTATTATTGGGTGAATATCCTCTAAAAAGATGCTAGATCTGTCATTTCTTCGACGATCAAGTGTTGTCAAATCTTATAATGCCTCACAAATATAAAGCAGCTCGCTTGCTATGTTGGACCCAGGTTTGAATGCATGCAGTCATCTCCCGGCCGGTGCACATCATAGATGTATAAATATTTGTGGATATCGTCCCTCATTGATCGCACTAGCCGCCTAAATTGTGTTCTTCTTTCTTTGACTTGATTAGTCGTAGAATACCTGAAGTTGCAGGAAAGCAAACGGACGTATGTCAAATCAAGGACAAGTACGATATCTGTATTGTGAGACTTCCCCCCCTTTCATTCATCCTTGCTCTGTTATCACCTAATTGAATTTAAGGCGTGTTTGTGGACTTAAGTCTAGGTCTATCCGTTGGAAGAATGTCTTTGATATTGCAATGCTAGTCACTCCCGAAATAAGATGGACATCGATGTATCATGGAGAGCTTATGGGTATATTTTGTGTACATGTAGTCATCAGGCTAGCTATCCCTTAAAGCTTTGCGGCCTGATATAGCCTTAAAACGATGAATTTCCAGCACTAAGGAATCCTTTCGATTGTCGGATGGGTAAAATCTTCGAAAGATTTATGGTAAGCCTCTTTTGATTACTCGTCCTGTCCATAAGTCTTCATGACCATCAGCAGTGCAAACTTGCCGTCAGGGCCCCCGGGGATGGAATCAAAAATGGAGTGGAACACTAAAACTGCCCTACGGCGCGAAACTCCTAGATTTTTCGGCGATGCGAGTATATACCAGGGTTCCAGTAACATTGACAATTCCAAACATATAACATCTAGATCCTGGTAAGGACTAGCGATGATAAGATAGGGTTCGATCCTAAGAAACTCTAATTATAGTTTCACATTTGGGAATGTCTGAGTCAATGATTGAGCTTATTCCAACCTCGTTCGTTCCAAGACAGGCACTCACGGCGCTTTCGCAAACCAATGACCATAGGCTCCTTATGGATATGTATAAAGACCAGTAACACTATATCATTAAGAATTAATGTTTATAAGTTCACTTTCACTTCCAAGGGGCTAATCTAAGTATCCAGACCAGTAACCATGCTGCAGCGCAGCAGTGTACGCACTCAATATCACTCAACTTCCACCTGGCAACATAAACGCCCGACCGAGCTCCACAACCCACTATCGTATAGAGCAATCTTCCAAGGCCTATAATATAACTGATATAAAAGACACCATATATCTCGGTTCTCTCGTCATAAGGCCTCAAGGGCTAGGGCTTTCCCAGTCCACTCCTCAATACTTGTATCTACTACACGTACTCCTGCTACATGAATGTAGCAAGTGGTGGTGTACTGAGTTCCTTCCATGTCAACCCTTGCTCCGAGGTGTGATACAAGTGAATCCTCCGGACAGCCTGCCGGGGTTCCGCATGCATGAGGCTCTTTTCCCAAGAACCCCTCCTTCGTCATTTACCCCCACAACCTCCTGCTTCAAGTCAGTCATTAAACCGAGAAAGTGTCCGCAGCTGGCGGCAAAGAAAAGATTCTTTGTTAGTTGTGCGGCAAATCTTCTCTAGACGCACATAGTACCAGTGTTTTTTCCCGACAGGCAAAACCTGTCGATGGCGAAGACAGAAACAATTTTCTCTGCTTCACTCGGGCCTATCCCTCTCCAATATTCGCGCAAACGTGCAGATCCACCATCATCATTCTATGCATCGGATTTTCCCGGGATAAAGCAAGTTGGAACATCCTTCTCTTATGTGATAAGACACCCCACCTTTCGAGCTTCCAGCGGCGGCGTATCGGGACTTAGGCTTTTGCCAATCTGCGTCTTGGCACACCCTTGATGTCTCCGGGGAGAGTCCTTTGGAAGCACCATCTCTGTGCTTCAGCCATCAACCAACCACAGACAAAACATAGGAGTTCTCCTACGGGAAATTACGAAAGGTTTGTGTTCCCCACGTGCTGATTTATAAGTCTACCTCTAACCCCACTCACTAATTAATCTCAACCGGAAGGGTCTCAAATCTACAGAATTCTCGTTATGGCGTCGAGAAAAGCCCCGCCAGGAACTTTCAAGGTCCTATACTTTTCCTCCGCTACTACCATCACAAAAAAGGATAACGAGTTTTTCCCGGCCCCCTTAGCTCTGGGAAAGTTGTTTGATGCTCTGAACGAAAAGTATTCGGGAATAAAGGCGAAGGTCTTGGGTTCTTGTATGGTTACAGTGAACCTAGAGTATGTGGATATCGAAGAGGATGCGGAGAGGGAATTGAAAGAAGGCGATGAAGTGGGAATAATCCCACCAGTAAGTTCTGGATAGAACGGTAGAGACAAGGCGAAGACAAGGCGAGGATGAAGAAGACCTTTATTCGATAAACTACTGAACGCGAAATTGTACCTGCAATTGGACCATGTTCTCGGATTTTACTTTTACTATAATTGCGCTAATACCCGATTACGATGTCAGACACTGTTTACTACGTGTGAGCTCCGCTTCTTCACCTTGGCTCGGCAGTGTATGCGGTCTGTACCAAAACCACCAATAAATTTCACAGACCAGAGGGAGCTCCACGTTTTGGGCCATACAGACCCCACGATTCCCGTTATACGTTAGTGTATCTTACTCAACTCTTTGATTTACAGCCGCCGTGTCCTGTGTGGCAGAGCTCGAGCAATCATTATCGGATCATCTCACGCACGACTTGTCTTTTCTGTTGCTGCTTCTCGTTACCCCAACCCCATCTATCCATATGCATACCGGAGGGACTCTGCTGCCGTCTCAGTGGCGGTCGCCTGACCGCTCCCCCGGGAACTAGTTACATATTCTCAATTGTGCGTGATGCAGAATGTGGAGCATCCCTCGCTCGGTATTCGCTGAATTGCCGTAACTGATCCTCCTACATTGGCGGTAAGAGTGCGTAAAACACATGCAGAGCAGAATAAAGAGCCGAAGAGGAATTTAGTGATTGGATATGTTCTGACGGTTGGTCATGGAGTGGTCCCATTCATGCGTGTATCATGAATTATCACTCGTATTAGGCTTTCAAAAGAAAACCTTAACCCTTGTGTCTCAGGTATAACGAGTGCATATCTAAATATGATATTGGGCACCTCGCAACTTAGGGAATAGATACTGACTCGCATTTGCAAAGGGCACTCTATGCTATGCTGCAGCCTTCTAGCTTAGAGGCGTGCAACTACATACTTCCCGTTTGGAAACAGGCCAAAACGGAGTTTACAAGGGTGTAAACTCCATTTCAACGATCATTGTGTTAGGCCTTGATCCTTAGAAGCTCCATTTTGTCCGGTTGCCAAACGGGCCTTCATAATACATTAGGATTCGAAAACTCCAGCTCTGGTACGCCAGCTGAAATGAAAATATTTTCATTCCCACTAACCCCGGCCCGTCTCTTGTGTCGCTTAGATAGGAGTTTCTTTATTTTAACTCCACTTAGAAGGGCTAGCTAAGTCAAGAAATATAGATGCGAATTAATTTTCTTGTAACTCACGCCGCGTCACGTTACGTTATGTTGTAGATGGCAGGGAGAAAACACCACGCGTCGTTTCAAGGGAGCGCGGTATCACATGACACCGACCTTGCTGGCGGCGCGCCATTCTAGAACCACAACAATCCTTCTTTTGCGATAAATCTGGACCCTTTCCCTTTAAACGGCCAGAATAGAAAAAGCTCCGCCATCGCGAATGAGTATCAAAGCGTTGGATCTTCTTCAATCGGGTAGAATTACCTTGAGTGTTCAAATGTGCCGCACCCCCGCGTGGACATTAACTCTAAGATGGAATCCTGTTTATAGAACTTTTGGGAACAACTGGCAAGTGATTTCACATCGAAGGAAGATGCCTACATATGTAAATGTCCTGATCGAAAACAGATGGGTTGGAGGGTGGTGTTTGACAGGTCACCTCTGCTGCTACTCTGTAACATACTACATGTATTCGAGTCCAAATCTCCACAAGATGACCATGCACGAGCGAGCATTCCCGCCTTGGACTGTTTTCTGCAGACTCAGTTCAGCTCAAAAAGCAGTTACACAGTGACTGTGATACCACGATACTGAGGGACGTGCCCTACATGGCTTATATTTTTATTTTTGTTTAATTGGAAAACTCCTCGAGGTCAAACCATTTTTTTGAAATTCACCATAGACACTAATTTCTAGCTTGCATGGATTGCGCCGTGGCGCCGTTATAAATCGAGAAAAGGCATCCATCTCAGTTCAATTGGACCAGGGTTCCTGCGTTTGGACTACGCAGGATATACCTACCCAGTTAGCCAACAGTTTTCTCAGTTTTGCAAAGCCCTTATGTATGGTATCATGTAGGACGTACTACACTCTACCTATCAAGTGATAATGAAGCGCAGCGGGTATCAACTTTACCACTCTGAACTGTGCCCTATGTACCTCTACTCGACCTGCCATAGGTGTTCCACTTACCTTCTGTATACTCATAACTAGACACATTTGGATATTCTGATACCTACTTCATGCTCATGCTTGCCCCTCTTCTCTTCAGGGCCTAAAATGTTCAGTTTTACAGCTGCGCGTTCCCGAATACCGATGTCTCGCTTACTGGCTTACTGGAGGCGGGAATCTCAGCCTCCCCCGCAAATGAAACAATTTGAGTGGAGCCACGAAGCGGCAACACACCCGCTAACCACGCACTGATTGTCACCAACAGCAACAGTCAGTAGGTATGTACAGCGAGTGTAATCCAACGAACGGTGTTCACCCAGACTGCCGGGGCCCCTACCGTCCGGGCCCTGTAAAGAGACACGCTGCACGCATACAGTCTCTGTTTTTCGACGTGGAGGCAGGGTGGAGTGCACGTAACCTACATGTAGATAACGTGAGGCTGGCATTGGTGATAATATGATCTAGCGATCGATTGAGGTTGATGGGAGACACCAGGAAATTCTTGCTTTTGCCCTTCTTCCTCTTCCTCTTCTCCTTCATATTTCTTCCCAGTTGTTTGCCCTGTCAGTTGTTTTTCTTGCAGCAAACATCCCCCCCCCCCCTCTCTCCAAGAATTTGTATTACCAGTCCCCCAAAATCATGTCTTCCACCACATTAGGATCAAGAAGTCAAACCCAGCAACAGACCACCCATTCAAAACCGCCGAGTTCGAAGGCCTCATCTGTTGACACTGGCTATTTCCAAGAAACACCAAGGCTTAAGAACCAGTTCAAAGATGATGTCGCAATCCAACGGATTCTGTCCCGTACGCCCCCCCCCCCCCCCCTTTTCACATGGTGCTCGTTTAATCTGCTAACAAAATTTGTCAACAAGTGTATCTCTCACCTGTACTCCTAAAGCCCCTCCACAAGGAACTTGAGTCTCTTGCATCAACAGCCCTCTCGCCAAAGGTTTTGGCCTGGCTTCGCGATGCCGAGATAAATCCACCAACATTCGAATCCCACAACGCGTTTGTCAACCGAAATGAAAATCTCCGGACATCCGTAGGTTGGCGAAAACTGTCAGAGCTCGGCGCTCAGGAGGGAATCGTGGCCGAAGGTTACGAAGGGAGATATGGAAGGATCGGACAGTTCGCAAAGTATGTGTCTTCTGTTCGTCTTGAAACCGTCCGGAGTTTAACAATCGTAGGTACTACATTCTGTCTCCGTCATCCGCTATTACGACATGCCCTTTTGCTATGACCGACGGTGCCGCCCGTCTGCTGGCACAGCAAATCCCGAAAGCACCATCTTCAACACAGGGTAAAGTTTTTGCAAATGCCCACTTTCGCCTGATTGCGCGCGATCAATCAACCAGATGGACAAGCGGCCAATGGATGACTGAACGTCCGCCAGGTTCAGAGGTTGGCCGTGGAGAGACGATAGCAGTCTACTCCCCGCTTGCGGAGCCCTCAAATTTTGATGATGTTGATGAACTGGGCCCTTGGATTATCGATGGTTATAAATACATTACATCGGCTACAGATGCCGACATGACCATTCTACTTGCAAGGACAGCGAGTGGGTTGAGTGCCTTTTATGCGCCAACAAGATTGCCTAATGGTGACAGGAATGGAATTAAGGTTGCAAGGTTGAAGAAGAACACAGGAGCAGTGGCATTGCCTGCGGCTGAGCTAGAATTGAATGGAATGCGGGCATGGTTGATCGGAGCAGAGGGCGAAGGTATCAGAGAAATAAACACTGTGTTAAACATTAGCAGAGTCCACAACTCTGTCACAGCGGTGAGCTTTATGAGGAGAGGTTTGGCGATTGCCAAGGTATGTTCTTATGATTTAAAGCTTCCACAGGATAACCATGCTGATTGGAATAGGCATACGCCAAGGCCCGGGTTGTTGCGAAGAACCGACCACTATGGACAATGCCCCTACATTTGCGAACATTGGCCGGCCTGGAGCTACTGCACAGGGCTTCAGCACATTTGACCTTCCTCACTGTCCACCTTCTTTCGCTTCTTGAAGACGCTGAATCCCCCACCTCCATCAACTCAGGATACTTATATGTCCCCTCATCGGCCTCTGCGGTTCAACTTTTCCGTATACTTACACCAATGACAAAAGCGCTCACTGCACGATTAGCTATGATTACTCTATCGGAATCTGTTGAAAGCCTTGGTGGAATTGGGCCCAATGAGACCGAAGAGCCCATGAACATTGCCCGTTTACTACGAGACACGCAGGTTTTGTCTATCTGGGAAGGAACAACAAACGTTCTCATCACAGATCTTGTTGGTGTTCTAAAGCGAACAAGCAGAGCAGGAGGTGAGGGAAGATCATGGGAGGTCATCAATGAGTTCGTCGAGGAGAACCTAGGGCGTGGAGGAAGAGCCGGGGAAGCTGGAGAGATCCTAGAAAGATGCAAAGTTGTTTTATGGAAGGAATGGAAGGAATTTGAAAACATTTTGGACACAAGAAGCAAGGAGGAGCTCACCCGTTCCGGAAGGGCTGTTCTCTGGAGACTCGGCTGGGTCATCTGTGGTGTCCTTCTTATTATGGATGCCAGACGTGACGGAGACCGTGTTGCAACGGACCTGGCGAAGCGATGGATCCTAGAGAGGGGCGGCATCTGGGGCTGGGATGACGAGAGAGGGGGTGAAGAGGAAGAGAAACGAGTAGAGGATAGAACAGGAGACGACTGTCTGGTTGTTTTTGGAGAAGAGCTCCCAACCGGTGCAGAAGGACGACACAAATTGTGATTGTATTTGTATTTGCTGAGTCCATCATTTTTTTCATTTTTCATTCATTTTTTTTTTCAAGTAACAGGCGGGTAACATTCCTTTTTAATTTCTCAAACCATGAAGAACTACTGCATGGGGGTGGTATGATAACGTTAAGACGAGCATTTTAAACTGTTGCGGGAGGGTGTCTTTTTTATTCTTTTTTTATACCATTCATTTTACATTTCATTGTTTACTAAACTGCCTTTTTTCGAATGCGAGTATGTTAACCATAAAATTTCCCCGAATTTGAGCTGCTATTAAATGTCTTATTTTGTTATTTTGAGTCTAACTAACATGTATTTGAAATCACTGTCCATCGGTAGAGTATTTTTGATTCACAGCCGTCAACCGGCTGTATTTAGAACGGGACGGAAGGTTTTGCGGGGTGCATCGAGTGCGATTCTGTGATTCTCAGAGCATAGAGTATCCTAGCTGATACAAACTTGAGGGCGCATCACAGGCTCGCACTCGTCCTGTAGCCTAGAAGGGTAGACGAGGCCCTGTGGTACTTTTGTCCTTATGAAGTAAAGTATATAGAGGGGAGAAGTGTCCCGATTGATGGAATACTATTAGGTGGAGCTTTGCTAAGAGGTAATTAAGGTAACACTTTGGCTAGATAAAAGAGGCGAGGAGAAGGTAATGGGAAAGGAAGGCGTCTCTAAGATCGAACGTGCTATATACCTTGATTGAAAGAAAACTTCTGTGGCCTACCCCTAGGAAGTACTCCAGTCCTTGCGGTACCTGATTACCTATGGGACCATTGATTCAACCTCCACCAATTTCAGTGTCTTCGTCTGTTCCCGCGATTCACAGCATTTTGCCGGGGGGAGGGGGTGGGGGCTGCGTGGTGATGGCACAATCTTAACGATAAGTAGTATACACGTACCATCGATCACTCTTTTGTACAATTTTTTCATGAAGAGTGGGCCTCTCTTGCACCACCAACAGAAGTGATGGGCAGGTGGGATAGACCCTCATATGAGGTAATTCAAGCACCCCAATTTACGTCACGTTCTAGCTATGGGTTCACGGCAATGTACCAGATTAGGGGAACGTGGCAAGCGGTTATGTCCCGATTATCAACCCTTAGCCGTTAAACGTTAATTGTGGCGGTTATATTGCTAAGTCAGCATGGGGAATTTTACACTCAAATACCGGCGGTCTTTCCTCGTTTTTCTCTCTCCATTACAGCATCCCCCTCTCTCCTAGTGAAAATTTTGCAGAATTTTTTTTGGAAGAGAATCTAATCATGCATACTACATTACTCTTATCCTACCTGGCGGTCCTTGGGGCATTGGGGTTGGTCGTGAGTGGTGAGTATATTGATATAGCTTCCCATTATAGCGCTTCTACAGTGGCTAATGGGAAAAATACTTAGGATCTCCTCTCGAACCCAGGCAAGAGCTTTCTGAAGACAGTGATAAAGCCTTGGGTGTAATTAAGGACAAAAAATATGAAGGTTAGATAATATTGCTAGTTGATATTGAGGTGAACTAGGGCTTAGGATATTAGATTTCTGCGATAGTTTATTAGCTCATAAAGACTCGAAAAGGGATATATATGGCCCTGGTATGTTCTCAGTTCATCTAAACTGTCATCGGCGTGTTCAGTTAACAGACAATATAGCACAAATGCTCGCTCGCCAAAATGTAAACACAAATATTAACAGCAACGGGAACGCAGGAGACGGTGGCGACGAAAGTGTTAGCTATAGCTCCTCCTATAGTAACGGTCAGGAAGACGTCGATTATAAGATCGGTACAGTCACCGTTCCGGACGGCTTAAAGGGATACCATCCAGATGCTATCGAGAAAGCTTGTAAGGATTATAAGGATAAGACGAAGAGAGAGGTTAACGCGTGAGTAACGGTTTTATTTCTTGTTATACTTTTTGTCTTGGAGATTGGGATAATGTAAATTGTATAATATTTGTTTGAGTGGAGGTTGTGATAGCGAGGGAAGAGGAATGTTTGATGCTACTGCAATTGTAACGTAAACAGTACTTTTTATACTCGCGCGTTCATTAAAAGGCCGGAATCTTTGTAAGTATCTGGTTACAAAACTCGACCATTTAATGAACACGCGACTAGTATTATGTTTATTGCATGTAGTTGTACCATCTGTTATTCGTTGCCGGCTCACAATTGACTGCAATGATGGTGATAGTGCTCATGTTAACATTCTTCTAGCCCTAGCAAAACCATCCACATACAGAAGCGCATCATTCACACCACCCAAATAACCACCGAAAACGTAACGGGCCCACCTGGACAGCGTTTACCTACGGAAAATCCGATGCATTTTCCACCGCACCGGACGGCGCCGGTGAATGTTCAGGCTTCCGTAGTGACAACCTTTTACCCCGGTGATTTTCCTACGCCGACAGCAATGCAGGCTACTAGGCCGGTGGTGGGAAGGTTTAAGACAAAGAGCGAAGGCAACTTGATCAATAATATCCAGGAGGGGTTCTTTGGAGAGGGAGGCGCTGTGGGGAAGGTTGGGAAGGCTGGAGTGGTTTAGTGAGCTCATGAGGCGGCCTTTGATACCTGATGTTGGGCTTGGTGTTTGTAAAGACTAAACGGGAGAAAATAGATAGGACTTTTGTGAACCATATCCATAATTTATATAGACCAGGTGTAATTACAAAGGGCGTGTACGAAAGTATACAGAAAGGAAAGGAAAATAATAATCAATATAAATAGGCAGGGGACTAGGGTATCTCTAGCTTTAGCCTTGACTCATATAAGTATATACCCCCTACGTTATAATTACCACTATCCCCTCTGTTGGTAAAGGGAGGGCAAGATTTTTCGCATCAAAAACTCATGAGGTGGCCAAAGTATATGGATCGGTAAATGTGTCAAAAGTAATCATATCATTGGTGTATACATATAAGCACTGAATTTTAGTCCTTGTGTTAGTATAAATACTGAATTCCAGTCTTTACGCTGCGCTATATACACCACATACATTAGTAAATGTTCAATTATTAATTTTAAGGAAGCCATTTTCGGTCTCAAGAGCAAGTAACGTAACCCTAATAACTGAGTTCCGTGGATGGCTTTAATACCCTATATCTAGATCTCACATCTCCTTCTACGAAACAGAAAATTCGCCAGATTAAACCCCTTATTTAACACAATATATAACTATGCCTTAAGGAGAAATAATAGCAAAAGTGGAACAAGGGCCGAAATTCAGTGTTGCATCACCGGTTGTAAAATTACATGTAGTCATTTGCAACTAATCAGCTAAGTAGAACTAAGGACGAGAGATTTGGAAGGCTTTCCTTTAGCTAATTAATTTAAGACAGCAGATATTATAGCATGAATATAATATCTTGTTGGCTTGTGTTTGAAACATATTGACCATGCAATGACATTGATATTCATCATGAATTATCACTCGGGATCTGAGTCATTGTCTTGCCTAGCTGTTGATTTTAAACGGTCACAAAAGCCTAGGGAGTCTTGAATTTCAGCCTCTCCCCCAGGATACTTGGGGAAATCGGTTGTAAAGTGAATACATCGTATATGTAAGGACATATATATAGCTTATCGGCTGTATCACCAACTTACTTGCATGGGCCCCATCTGAGGCATTGTAAATAGATAGCCAGACCATGTTATTTAAGCTTAATTTCCCGCTGGTCATATCTATGCCAAAGCAGAATAGGCCACGTACTGATCTAGTCACATATCTAAAAGCTGTGCATACGCCCACGTTGCGCGATATCGGTCTTACAATTCAGGCTTGTGCATGCGCTCTGGTAAGACTACGGCAAAGGCGTGTGGACCTAGCACCTACTCTATTTCGAACTGTGGGGATTGGTGGGTACACATCCCTTACCAAGCTCAAAACCAGGCACAGAATTCCCAAGGCTTCTCTGAGTAGCACTGGATCGCCGACCTTTTCTCTTGTTAGACAGACCCTGGACCAGCTTAAAGAGAGTGTGTATAGGTAGGGCTATGCTCATCAGAACGAGCTATGAGAAGGAACTTGGGTTGATGTGGGAGTTTTTACATTATATTGGTGCTTCTAGCAATGACTCAGGTACTAGATACTGATACCAGATAGTAAGGGTGCAGTGGCTGGCATCATGCAACATGCGCATGCAGGAGGAAAGAGGGTTCAGGATAAATGCATGTAACCTCGACTAGCAATGTGATATTATGAAAAACGCACAAGGAAACCGAGGTTTCTTGCCCCTCGGTACCGAGGTTTTTTAACTCTGCCTCGGTGAAAATGGGGGATGCGGCCTAGAGCATGGCTGAAAAGATTAAATCAGGAAGCTCTGGGCTCTTAGCTGACGTCTGTGGTTGCGAATGCCTTCCAGGATTGGGCCCTGAAGGCTGGGAAGGTCTGTGGAGACAAGTCCAATGAGGGTGCATGTAGGTACTTTACGGAGAGATTAGAAATGCTAGAATCCCCTCATGTGGCGTCTTGGAAGGCTCATTTCATATCATGAGACCTCGCTGTTGGGATACTTGAATCTCTAGCTAGCTATACATGAATCATTCGAACTCCAGCAGCACTTAGGTCGTGCTACTTCCAGCCAAGAAAGAAAATTTTCTGCCTCTCTGGCACTTAGTCGCCGGTTGTCCGATGATGCGGGGAGGGGGGGGGGGGGGGACGATTTCTAGGCAAATAATTAGGCTTATATGTTTGGTAGTTCCATGGTGGGTAGATCCATTGGTGTAACCCCACCAAAGAGTTTCTTAAGCTTGTCTGAAGTTGTGGGGTATGGGGTAATACTAGGGCCTCGGTTGTTAATTAGCGTGGTCAGGGGTGCTCACTGCATGCATGCATGTTGGAAATCATTACCCTTGCGACGGCGCCTTCATGGTCAGTATCAGTTTCGTAGGGGTTCAAGTATCATCATGATAAGAAATAAGGTAAATGTTGTCAATGGGGGTGAAAACCTTTGGGGAACATAAGCCATCCCGCTGCTAATTACTTCAATATATAAATATAAGCAAGATTTATAATATAATTAACTACATGTAGAATATGTATGGGCAGTCTAAACTCCATGAGATGGCCATGGGACGAAATGGAATTCACTTTTATAAAGAAAAGAAAATATGGGTGCTGTGTGACACCAGATCTAGATAACCGGTCATTGGGGATTGGTAAATCGGTACTGTGCAAATCAGCCCCCAACCCAAGGTACCGTCAGTGGTATCCTTTTAGATTGACCTAACACCCCTCGCTCTGTGTCAATCGGAGAAATCGGGAAATTATGGAAATCTCTAAATAGATCAGTACTGCATAACGTGCTGTGCTCGAGTAGCAGCAACATGTGTACCAGGTAAGTGGGTTTAATGGTTAGGACTATAGGCTTATATACAAGGTATCCTAGTGATCTCAAAGTATAACCTGGGCACGTCTTATTTCCTCTAACAGAGGACATATATGAAACTGAAGTAAAGACAGATTAAAGAAAGGTACATGTACTTTGAATACCTGGCTGATAGCTAAATACGGCTAGACAAGTCTTACTTGCTATGGAGGCCACTGTGTACCTACATGTAAATCTAGCGAGATGAGCAGTTCAAACACCATCATAAAAACGTTTGTACCAATACTAACACTATGTTTCTAACTGTTCAAACTTCCCTGTAGGATGTTTTATCGCACATGCATGGGTGGTCGAGCGATATTAGCACTGGTATAAGGGCCGAGGTCTGGATACCCGCCCCCATTCACTATCACCGCCGCCATGCACTATTGAAATAGAGATAGGCTGGTTCACTACAGGAGACGCCAGAAAAAAAACTGTTAGTTTGATTCTTCTAATAGTTTGATGTCAGCTGAACAGGAAAAAAAAAGACTCAACAAATACATGTATGTACTAGATAATCTATGCTTGAAACTTCGAGATATAGAGACATTTTATATCGGTAGATAATGTTGTAGTAACAATATATCATGCAAGACACAGATAGCGTTCTTTTAACGGATATTTCTGCCTGAAAAGAATGGGGACCTGATAGGTAACATTATACTTGGCATGCAGCCTAGGGACAGGCAACCCCAGTCAAGTGTGGGGTTAGTTAGAGTGACATGTATCCATGCGGTCCGCTCCCCCAGATTTCTTTATGTTACCTGTTCAGGCATGCGAGTGGGGACTTTCCCTTCAGAAATTGGATCTATGGTCGAGTATATATATAGTCCCTAGGCCTGGGAGTCCCATCTCTCCCCCCTCATCCATATTCCGATATCAAATTCACACCATCACCACAATGTCGGCCAGCCAGGATAAAGAGGTCTATGCCGTTGATGACAGTAAGGGTCATTCCGACCACGTCGAGAGCGGAATCGACCCTGCTTATGAGAAGAAGATGATGTTAGTCTTTTACAATTACAATCTTGCCTTCAAAGAAGGTTCTAACGTGGGTAAATTATAGGCGGAAAATCGATATGCGCCTTCTGCCTATCTTAGGAATCTTGTACTCGGTCTCTTTGATTGACCGCACAAATATGTCGAACGCTGCAGTGGCAGGTATGAGAGTAGAATTGGAACTGAGAGTCGGGGACCGGTACTCAATTGCATTACTGATCTTCTTCATTCCTGTAAGCTCTTTCTACAAGACTCAGCACACATATCAAGCAGGTGACTAACATTTTTCAGTATCTCCTCTTCGAGCTTCCGAGTAACATTGTGCTTCGTCATGTTGGCGCTGCGCGGTGGTTGGGCACGATAGTGATGCTTTGGGGTGGTGTCATGATCGGGATGGGATTTGTTAATGATTGGACAGTGTTGGTTGGGTGTCGAGCGATTCTAGGACTGTTTGAAGCAGGTAGATCAATTGCATGTTTCCATTAGCTGAGGTGTTACTTATCCGACAACAGGTTTCTTCCCGGCATGTGTGTATCTTATTTCATCATGGTATGTGAGATATGAGGTACAGAAGCGGTAAGTAATATGCATATACTACGTAGGGCAAAACTTAAGTGATGCTGACAAGATGATTAGACTCGCCGCATTTTACCTCATCTCCTCGATGATCGGTGGTTTCTCATCGATTTTGGCATACGGGTTGATGCAGATGGATGGACTCGGGGGCCTTGGCGGCTGGCGTTGGATCTTTATCATTGTATTTCCCCATCAATATTCCCTCCAATCATTATCGGTATGTCTAAACTTGCTAAAACAAATCGATAGGAGGGCATAATCACATGCATATGCGCAGTCGGCGCCTATATCTTCATCATCGATTTCCCAGACAAGCTCCTCGAGCACCGGAAACCCTTCTTGTCACCTCAAGATGTTGAGCTCGTCAAAGCCCGGATTGACCGTGATCGTGACGATTCTCAGGCGGATCCACTTACATGGGCAAAAGTGGGACTACACCTTTCCGACTGGAAACTATGGCTCTAGTATGTGTCTGCTTTGCACTCTACCTACCCCCAAATTTCCCCGTTAATTCTAACAACTATTACAGCTCCATTCTCTTCATGAATGCCACTGTTGCCTCATACGCTTTCCCTTTCTTTGCGCCCATCATCCTCCAGATTGGAATGGGCTACACTGCAGGAATGGCCCAAATCCTCTCCGCCCCGCCATACATCTCTGCTGTTGCCGTTGCACTGACGCTTGCCTGGCTGTCGGACAAGACCCGTCTTCGTGCACCCTTCATCATTGTTGGCAACATCCTAATTATTGTTGGCCTTTCCATGACCGCCTACCATAAGAACAACGGAGTCCGCTACCTAGGAATTTTTATTGGTCTTGCGGGTGCCCAATCAAACATCCCAGCAGTGCTTGCATACCAAGCCAATAACATCAGGACAAACTCAAAAAGAAGTGTTGGGTCCGCGCTTCAAATTGGGTTCGGGGGGGTTGGGGGCATCTATGCCAGCACGGTATTCAGAGAGAAGGATCTCCCGCGGTACCTTAATGGATTGTGGGCAACAATGGCATGCCAGTTTTCCACTATCCTGCTTTTGATAATCTTCACTCTGTACTTTAGGAGGAAAAATAGGCAGCACAGGCAAGGGACGTTGACAAAGCCCCTTGAGGGTCACGAAGACTTTACGTACACCATTTGAAGTTTATAAAGTAGCTTTGTGGGGGTATGGACATTTGAGATGTATTTAATGACTTAGTGGGACAATTGGATGTTTATTTCGAAGCATGAAGTGTGTTTATCATTGCCCAGTTCAGGTCACAGCCCGTCACTCGATTATACAAGAATTTGGTTTTTAGTCATTGCTAGAGATGCTACTAGCGCATGTACCAATTAAAACGGCCCCCAGAGTTCAAGCGTCTCAGAATCATCTCATGGTTTTCGGTTTCCCCGGTCGCTAATCTACTTGGTGGTTATACTATTTGTGGGGGTGGGGGTGATTCAAGCTACCGTAGAAATGACGCGCAATACTCTAGAATCATTCTGCTCTTCTCCAGGCGCGATCTATTAGCTCCGTGATAGTCACAAGAGCAATTAATAGTTCAATATGTACCGTGCCGACTCCTTACGTCCCAATGGTTGAAACCCCCCCTTGGACTTGCTAGCTAGGTTCCCTGCAGCTAGGTTGTAGAGTACCCCACAACGTTTTCCTCTCCTCTCGCGTATATGGATGGCATCTAGAGGTTGCTCTTCCCACATGATCGGTGTTCTCTCCGCACCGGTTAAAGTGCAGAGCTAGAGGGATCGCTTGATGCTCGGCTACCAAGTCCAGTTCGGTTGGGCTGCTTTTGGGTAGGGTATGTATGTATCTGTATGCTGTATTGCCGTTGGTGAGTACCGTTGATATTTGGCGGTGGTGGGAGTTGAGGCGTTGGTTGGTTTTTTGTATGTAGCGGTATGTACCGTCCTACTAACGACGACGACACACATTGATGTCAGTGAGCTTTGGCACTGCCAGGGTCCAGAGTAGTAGTGGGGATCGAGTAAGCAATTGTGAACAGTATGGTGGGGGAATCCTTTAGACGGAGGACCGCGACATTGATCTTGCTTACTAACACATACAAGCTGCGCGCCAAGACCAGTAAAAACGCTTTTTTTGACCATACAAGCGACATTGTCCCGCCCAAATATTTTTATAACTCACCAACCAGAAATGATTTTGGAAATTCGAGCAGATAGAACGATAGAGTAGGTAAAACTGAGTCTATCCATCTAATAAGATTAAGAATATGTGTTGATGAGCTATAACCGGTCAAACTTGAAGTGTTCAAATTGCTCCGTGTCAAGGATTCCCCCACCATACCCCGCAAAAAACTTATCAGATCGACTGCGGTTGACTCCTCGGGAGGTCGGTAGGATAGGAACCGAACGATGAGGAGGAGGAGAGTATGGGATTCGCTTAATCCCGCTTAACCCTGGCTGCATTGTAGATCCCCCATATATACCGAAGGGTAGGTGATTTATATAAAAACCACCGCTCTCTCAATTGCAAACCCGGGTCTCGGAATCCCGGAATCCCACAACTTCAGCCAGCATTTATTATTGTTATTATTGTTATTATTACTATTATTATTATTAACGAATTATATACATATAGGATAACATGGATGCCAAAGACCCAACCCATCACCACCTCGAGGCGAAGAATCGTAATCTGAACGAGAACGATGCGCAGATATATCAAGCATTTGCATCCAAAGATGAGGAATGGCACGACCATATGACGAAGCAGCTGCTGAGGAAGGTGGATACCAGATTACTACCTATATTAGTGATGATGTACCTATTGAACTTTCTGGACAGGACGTAAGTAACAGTGGTCGAAACTCTATTGGCCATGGGGGCATATGTTAATTGGTGTAAAGAAATCTGGCACAGGCAAGACTGGGGACGTTAGAGAAGGACCTGGGGATGAGTGGTACTGATTTCAACACTGCTACAAGTGTTCTTTTTGTGGTCAGTAGCTTTCTTTGAAACCGTGATTAACCCAAATCGCAACCTGACCTCCGGTCAATATAATAGGGCTACATATTAATGCAACTCCCCTCCAACCTTCTCCTCACGCGGCTCAGGCCCTCAATATACCTAGGCACGGTAATGGCAATATGGGGCGCTATATCCGCAGCGCAAGCTGGCGCTCACAGCTACTCTGGCCTTGTTGTTGCCCGCTTTTTCCTCGGTCAGTTTCTTATTTCAATTGGCCATCGTTCATAATCTAACAAACCCCCGAGTGTCTCAGGAGTTGTCGAAGCGCCGTTCTTTCCGGGCGCCCTGTTTTTGATGTCGAGTTGGTACAAGAGAGACGAGTTGGCGCATCGATATGCATTCTTCTATGCCGGGTCCGCATTGGCAAACATGTTTGGAGGGCTCCTTGCAGCGGGTGTGTTGGGGAATCTAGAGGGTGCTCATGGGATCTCAGGATGGAGGTGGCTGTTCATCATAGAGGGTGTCATCACCATTGGGATCGCGATAACCTCCATGTATGTAGACACCTAGGCCATCCTTAATGCCATTGCGAATGGCTAGAGATACTGAAGACGGTCTGCAGATTTCTCCTCCCCGACTACCCAGCAACCACCAAGTGGCTCACTACCGAAGAGCAGAACTATGCACAGTGGCGTCTCATATCCGACACCGGCGAGGCCGACCACGCTGACGGCCTCCCGATTTTGCAAGCTATTAAGCTCAGCTTCACAGACTACCGCCTGTACCTATTCATTCTCCTGCAGCACTGCAACCTGCTCTCACAGTCCTTCACATACTTCTTCCCCACCATCGTCAACACACTCGGATACCCGCGCGTCACCACGCTGCTCCTCACGGTACCCGTGTGGTTTGCTACCTTCTGCATCTCCCTCGCGGTGACGCTCCACGCCTCAAAGACAAACGAGCGCACCTGGCACATTGTGATCCCGATGACGGTGGCATGCATAGGGAACGTGATTGTCACATCAACAACAAACACCGGCGCAAGATTCTTTGCAATGTTTCTGATGCCGATGGGCGCTCTGCCGGCGTTCCAGGTGATTCTGGCGTGGGTGGCAAACAGCTTCCCGAGGCCAGCACGAAAAAGGGCAGTATGCGTGGCCTCTGTGAATATGCTCGGGAACATCGCGTCGATCTATGGACCGTGAGTAAACCCTCTTTCATGCTGGACACGGGGTGCGAGTGATTGCTGATGACCGAGACCTGTGCAGGTATATGTACCCGTCGACAGATAGTCCAAGGTACCTTGCGGGCGGGAGTGCAACGGCGGGTGTTTGTTTGGTTTGTGCGGGAATGGCGCTCGTGGTGAGGTTCTGCTTGGTGAGAGAGAATGTGAAGCTGGAGTTGGCGGAGGAGCGGGAGGACGAAGAAGGGGCAGGAGTCGGGCAGGGCGAGGATGCAAGAGCGGCAGGATTTAGATATATTATTTAACAACAATACCTAGATATATAAGTAGATTTAGATATAAGCTGATGATCAGAACGGGGAAGAGGGAAGAGCAAGTGTCTGCAATGCGATGTTACAAGTGATATTGTAGTAATGGCCAGACCACACAACCAACAAAACGATTATCCAAACGACAGAGGGAAAAGTGGGTACGGCATCAGTGACGGGTCAGTGTTTGGTTGCATAGAGATAGGCACGGCATTTTTCATATCGGTTGGGGAGACAATGGCTCCTTTAATTTGCAACGATAGTCAATGATTCATCAGTGACAAAAAGTTGGGTTTTTGTATTCTCTTGATGCCTACACTAGACTCTTGATGCCTACACTAGATTTATAGACCTCTGCTTCTCCACTGAATCAGAGTATTGTTTTCGACGTCTCGATCTCGTCTTCAGGAAAATATTGAGAAAGAAAAAGCAGCAGGAACCAAAAAATCAAACATGACAAGTCCCTGTTGGTTGATTTTTGACGCCCGCAGTTGTTACAATTGACTTCCCCATATGCTTTATGTCACCTACTGTCGCATTTTTCAATACTCTTTTTATAGGCCTTCCATCAGGCCCCATCTCAAGTCTTTTTGCCAATGACTCTAGCTCCAATTGGTCAGACCCCCTCCACGTGCCAAACGGGAGTGATTTTTTCGAGCGCAGTTCCTCAAACCTTCGTAGGTCCTTAGCGCGTTGGTTGGCTTTTTCCTTCCGTATTTTCATGCTGCTTTTAATTCTCAAGAGTGCTTTGTTACGCTGAAGTTGCATTTCGGCTTGTCTCTTGGTTAGATATGTTTCTTGGGATGCGGTTATGGTAAGGGTTACAGATCGCACAGATTTGGGACTTTGATTGGGCAGCAATCCAGATTTACCCTTAAGCTTTTCAGTCTCTTTGGAGCTCCCGCTGCAGTATACATCATGCGAGGCGCCCCCTCCTCCAGTGTCTGCCTGCAGTGTATATTGGTTGATATCAAGTTCATCTGCAATATCATTTGGAGCGGTGTATTCTAGCTCTTCAAAGGATGATCTCAGCCTTCCAGGCTCCTCAGATTTACTTTTTCGTAAAGGAGGAAATATATTGGCCGCCCAGGATGCGGTTCTTCTCGTGATAGTCTCGACTAACAGAGGTCTTGAAAGACTAATCCCATCTATATTTAGTAATCTTTCAGCACCTTGGCATTCAAATAGGTCTTCAGCGGCATTATCTTGAGGTTTTGGGTCGTTTATATTCTCATTTTTCGGCGGCTGCGGTTTCTCCGATGCTCTTCGACTACTCGGTATCCTACTGGTTTTTCTCCAAGGGGAGCTAGCATTATAGCTTGAAGGGGCTAGAAAATAAGCGAACTTATCCCACATAACCTCTTTCCAACTCTTCTTTGTCTGTGTCTTCGTTTCCAATGCAGCACCATCAAATGAGACATATGAGGATTGATCGGATAGCGTACAGTGATTAGACTGGTTTGCTTCTACAGAGCTCCTAGAAAGCCTCAAAAGGTCTATATTGTTTGCAGTAAATAGCAACGGCTCTCCACTTCTCTGTGCCCGGACATCAAGGTTGTAAAGAGTACTTTGGTTGCGATTCTCCCTTTTGGTCCGCCTGCGAGATAATATGCGTGAAAGTAGGGACTTTCGTTGTGCTTTTAAATAGCTTTGTGACTCTGACTCCGAAGCTTGTATTAATGGGAGTGAGCCTGTCGAGTCAGTTGTACCAGTCGGTCCTTGATATTCATAATCTAAAACCTGGAGACATTCCGCCCCTTTACCTAACCGTGGCAGTGTTTTTGCCCTCACGTGATCAAGATTCAAAGTATTTGGCAAACTGCGAAGCGTAGATTTTACCCTCGAAATTTTGATTTCTCGAGTACTATGAGATGTATGCTTGGTGCGGTGTTAGATCCACCACTATATCGAATTATCGAAATCTTGGAAGATAGACATACAGTTGGTTTGGTGCCTTCTAGCTCTAAGCCGAAATGTTTTCTCCATTCTCTTTCATCCTCAATAGTGCTCATGAATCGAATCCCCGCTTGATCAAATTTTTCCACAGACTCATCGGGATTGCTTGAATAAGGGTCACCACCAAATGGGGATTTGAGCTGCTCATTTGAGATCTTGGGAGAAGATGCCGCACCCCCTCTCTGCGAAATTTGGTCTACTGTCTTTAGCTCTGGAGACGCCCTGGAGTCAGTGGTATCGATTATCCCGGCGGCTTTCAACATAGTTACATAACTTGAAGAACCGACTGTTGTAGGAGTTGTAGGCGAGGAGGGAGAGGCTCGAGTTTTACGGACGAAGCTGTGTTCAGCCTCCAAGTCCGCAATTTTCCATGCCTTCTTTCTGTCTTCAACTACCATAATTGCCGAGCCCCAGCCACGCCCTGCACGCTGCCAATCATCTCTCATTTTCCATCTTTCTTCATCCAGCTCTCGTGTAACTTCTAAAATATCCGCACCACGCTCAGCTAGCACCTGTTTGCGTTCGTCGAGAGCGGCTTTTATCTCTCGAACACCGAAACTCGTTGAAGATCTCAAATGTCTTCGCGGATTTCGTGGCCAACGGATAGGCCCTAGGCTGCTTCGAAGATGGTATTCTTCTAGCATCAATTTCTTAGGGCCTCCAGAAAAATCCGCGACCCCAAGCCAACACTGAACTGGTGGTATACCTGAGTTCTGCGGTCTCCAAGATACTAGGTAAAGGAGGTTGCCGTTATCTTGAAATTTGTGGGCTATGATCCTGAGGACCTCGCCATTAGCCAATAGTAGCTTCTGGGTTTTTTCTTGTTTCGATTTAGAGCGGGGTATCACTCGCGACCAGTTGGAACTACTCGAACTAGGGCTGATGACATAACGATGTGATCCCAAGCCTTCTACACAATAGCCCGGTGATTGCGGCTTTTCCGGCGACATAATTTGTGACCGAGAAGAAGCCGGTGTGTCTTTTGGGTCGTACGTCGTTTCAGAGTGAAGAGAAAGTGGCTTCTCGGGGTCTTCTCCAGACCCAGACGACTCAGATCGTGAGTTGTACACACTTCTAAGTTCTCGGGACCGCACCAAGGTATATGCATCTTTCATCGAGGTTTTCGTTAAACCCAAAACGCCAGGACCAGAGAATCTAGGGGTACTTAGTGTCTTGGTTTCTCCCTGAATTTTTGTATGATGGGCCCCATCCATCTGCTGCACTGTATTCTCGTGTCTAGGATTAAGCAGGTGCGCAGACCCTCGGAGCGAAAGAAGTGGACTAGGGAGATTCAGAGAGCTGATACTCTTGGGACTGACCAAAAGGTCTGTCAACCCATGGGTGCTACTTTCCTCGCCCGAAAAGCTCAGGTGCCCATACTGCAAGGACCCAGTCACCAGCAACGTGTTTTTTCGATGTGGCTTGTAATCATAATTAACAAGAGTCCCGTAGTCGGCTTCTGCAAGTTTGTCTACATACCTTCAGAATCTCTTCCACATCACCCCCCTCCTCTAGCCTCCTCCACTCATCCTCCCATCTAGAGGCTCGCTGTTGGTACGCCTTCACCGATAGCCTCAGCTCCATCTCCTTCATCCGCTCCTGCTCATCCATCCACTCGTTCTGCTCCTCCATAAAGCTTCTGTACAATTTAGCCGCCTCGATTGAGTCGTGGCGGTGCCGGTAGAGATGCTGGGCATGGGAAACACGACGTAGATGTTCCTGGTGACGGATCTCCTCAACGTCCCAGAAGTACCCGTGAGAGTTTGATGGTATGAAACGGGATGATGCGAACATCTTTGCAAGGAGCCTGTCCCCGCCTGTTTTAGTTAAGGCAGAGGAAGAGGAGTTGGCGGGGGGAGAAGGGTTGGAAAACATGGCGATTTGGAGGTGTATGTACACTGGTTAAGGTCCTTTGAAGGGGTGTTTATGAAGACTGGGTCTCTATAGCTTATCAAGATAAAAGGTTGAGTGGGGGTAACCGTGTAAGTGTGTACATATACTTATGTATGTGTATTGTATACGTATCCTATTACTCCTAGCTCGAAGATGTGGCTCCAACAATGGAACTAAACACCATGGGAATTTTCGGTGGGGCTTTAGAACCTCATGTAGCCCTTCAACTAACTTCGTCGGTGGGCCAGACACTCTGTGAACTGAACAGATTTCCGCACATCAACATTGGCAAAGCTCTGGCTCTCATGGAAGGGGGAAATAAATGTGAGCTTTACGAGTAGCCCAATCTACGTTGGCGAGATCAATAAAACCAGGCCGCCAGTTTTCTAACTAAAGGCCGGTTCTGCCTCTAGGAAAAACACAATCACCAAGAGTAAGTAATCTTGCTGACACATTCTGTTTTATTGTGTAGGGTTTAGGGTTTGTTCTGGAAATTATACTGTTCCCTCTGGCCCACGACCTCTGCTCCCCTGGCGCGCACCTGATCTACTATCTTCGATCCGAAATCAAGGGGCCCAATAAAACCCGTAAGTGATCATAATACTCACCACCACCACAGACTGCACCCCAATATTCTTCACCCCCCCCCCCTTTTCTTCTTTTTTTGCAATAGCAGCAAATCAATATTTTGCTTTTGATTGGTGCCAAGGCCCGAGTGATACACGATGACCCTATTAAGCTCTATCCGTGTCTTGGCACGTACGGTAGAGGATAAAAATAGCATCTTGTGCAACTCTGCGTGGTACTACAAGCCGTATGGGGCCGTATATATTGCTTTTTAACTTTATGATCATGTAACTTGCTCTTCGTATCGTCGTCCATCAAGTTCTCAGCCTCTTTTCTCTTGGAGTACCACGTCAATTTCCTAAAGTTTAAAATATTATCAGCTGGCGTAGATACGATTGGTCTACTTAGCGAGAACCCTAAATTTATCACGCACTGGAACCCTCAGTATCCATGCCAATACTGTCCCAGCTATTCCAACCAAGTAATTGTCATATAGCCAAGCAATGTGTGCTATATTCTTTAGTAAAGAAAGACAATAACAACAATCACGCGTGTGAGCATGAGGTGCTGTAGCGTATCAGTGTTTTTGTTTAATTCGCGGGCTGGGAAAGTACCGTAAATAAGGTTTTTAGCCCTGACAACCTAAACTGTCGGACCTTTTATATATCTTGCCTTCCCAGTCCGCATTCTGAGGCCTCAATTCGATTCTAGAGTGTAGCACTGTCAAAAGGGTTCATCTAGGGAATCTACTTGCCTCGAACTATCCCCATAAGAATTCCACCATGGGCTTCTCCATACTCCCAGTCCGCCTCCTAGCAGCCCTCTCCTTCTTGGTCCTCTTGGCCCTCCCCCATGTCCAAGGCCGCCGCGGTGCCTGCCAGCCCTCTGAGACCCTCCTAACCGTAAGCCCCTCTCTCACTCCCACTCCCACTCATACCTACTAACCCACCCCGCATGTAGTTCGACGAGCTTACCAACTCCGCCCCCGAAGGCCGTCAAGACCTGTCCAACCCCTGGACCTACCCCAACACCCCTTTCACCTTCACGCAGCCGCCCGTTCCCTCCACGTGGGACAAGTCGCTCCTCCAGCTCCTCAACAAGGACGCAATCCAACCACGCGACGACCTGCGCGCCGTCGCCTGCGCATCCTCGTCGCCCAATTGTCTCGAAGTACGGTACCCGGCGCCGACCGTCGAGATCACCGTGGCACCCACGCAGGCGTGCCCGCGCCCGCAGTTTGACGTCGTCAGCTTCAGGTACTACCTGTGTCCCATCGACAGCAGGGAGTTTAACCTCACCACTTATGGCGCTGACGGGACCCTCTTGACGAAGGTCCAGAGGCCCCCGCATGCGCCGGATACGCTGGATAAGCCATTTAGCTTTCAGCCTGCAAGGGGGGATCGGGCATGGCAGAAGCTGGGGAAGTTGGTGTTGAGTGTGGGGTCGCAGCCGTTTAGGACGGGGGGACGCTTTGGGGCGGCGCAGGGGTTGTATTTGGATGATTTGAGATTTAAGTTGAGGTGCGATTGTTAATTGCATAGGAGTAAAAATGTAGCTTGAGAGTATTGGTCCTCCTGATAGGTGTGAATTTGTACCTGCAGGACGTCGAACTAGGAAGTTAATTGCCCTTTCGATCTGATATTGATTATATATGATATTGTGTACTTTACAAACATTAACCCAAGTACCGGTCATGACATTATATCTATCTACATATATGTACTCTATTAGCAAATAAAAAAGAGGTTTAAGTTATTACGAACTCACTTGTAAAAGCTGGGCATCTGACAGCCTTCATTGGTGATGCGCCGTCGAACATTTCATTCACGGTCTATAAATAGCCTGAATACCCTCACCGAGCTCAGTGCCCAGCCATAACTATACACCGGTGTTTCTACATCTGAGAGCAAAGCAGAGAGGAACATCATACTTACCGATAAACAGTACTGCGCTGCGAGATAAAGAACTCAAAGTTCAGTAAATAATTCTAGAAGATGCGCGTAGTGCATGCTGTTGATGTCCGCGCCACTAACTTGATCGGCTACCAAGCCACATCGAATCTACGGTACCTACATGCCGAAATAAAGTAAGTAGAGACTGTAGAACAATATAAAGGATGAGGATGAGGATGAGGATGAGGAATATCTCGTCTTCCGATATATACCATACCTCTTTAGACGGAATGAGGCCCCGGGGTAGTTCTGGGGGGGGGGGGGGGGGATGTTTCTCTATGAGAGAAACGTACGTAGCCTCCGCCGCCGAACATATCCACCGGGGTCGCCCATCCGCAGCATTAATGAAGAATGTGTAGTTAAGTATATACATGTAGGTATATATACATACCTCACATACCATGATCTCCAGGGTACTCCAATTTAAATCCGGAACCGCATCACCGGAATACTAGCTGGGCAGACGTCGGTACGGTGCAGTGCAGTACAGTGTGCATGTCTATATAACTAATGCCCGCCAGCTTTCATTTTTGGGGGGTTGGTACGTTAGCTCTAGGAAACTCAACGTCTCTGTCGCTCATTTGGCTCGATCTTTGTTTTTCGTTTTTCGTTTTTTCCTTTCTCTACACTCATTTCACCTTATCATTTTTTTTTCTTTCTTTTCCAGTTTTCGTTTTTTATATATATCGGCAAATATGAGGCGGGCTACTCTCATCCAGGCGATATCGCAGCTTGCCCTGTTCTCGGTGGCCCTGGCGGCCCACGACCACAGGTGGGAGAAAGGCGATGGCTTCAAGGGGATCTCCAGGTACCATTTCCAGGACATTCCACGCTGCATGATGGACTGCATCTATCGTATGGACCGATCGGACCTCCCGCATGTTTGTGGACCCCTTCTTTTACTTTCTTTACATTCAACTAATTCTAGAAATCGGGAACTAATGGGTGAAAAATGATGATAGTGTACTCCGGACAAGTACTTTGACCGCTTTGATGTCCGGGACTTTATCAGAGACCAGGACGTTGCGGACTGTTTCTGCAACGATGTCTTCTTCTTGAAGGGGTTCTCGGAGTGTGTAATTGATAGCGTGAGTCGAGTGCTTTCCTATTGCTGTACTTATGGGTTTTTTGCTGACGCCCGGGAAAGTGTAAAAAACCATCTCAGTTGTATGAAACCCCCCCCCCCCTCTTTCCGAGAATATATACCAATCCCAGACATACACATCCGATTTACTTACCACTTTCCCTACAGTTACCGCGCCGGCCGATGGGGATATGAGCACTGCGCAGCCCGAGGCATCAACCTCCTCAGTCCCAAAAGTAAGTATTTCCTCCCTCTCTCGCTCCCCAACTCTCCAGATATTCTAACAATGCCTCTCATGGCAGACATCCCATATATCCCGCATGGGATTGACCGTGACCTCTTTAAGAATTGGGTCCCCGAGCGGTACGCCCCCCCACGATGGCTCCCCAAGCCCGAAGAAGACCGCACTTCGACCGCCACAGCCACCGTGACCAATACTGCAAACTTCACTACGACTGCCACGCATGTATCGACGGCCACAGCCACCTCGCTGTCCGTTTCCGTCTCGACCCACTTCACAAACACGCAGACAATCGTCACCGGCGGCCCTGTGACGCTGACCACGACGGTCAGTGCAGCAACGCCAACGGCCACGACGACGGCAAAGAAGGAGGGCGAGATAACGTACGAGATTGGCCTCAACACCTTCTCAGGGCCGGCGTGCGTGAAGAGATGCTACGAGGATAAGACAAAGGTGGGGATGTTTACAGAGGACAAGTATAAGGAGGATATTCATCCTAAGGTGTGTATACTGTTTATGGTTATTGAGATGGAAAAACTTCTAACAGCTTCATAGTGCAAATCCATTTATGAGAAATATGTTGGAAACAGCATGAACACCACTGGCTGGTCCGAGGATGATCAGCGCAAGATTTCCCGTTGTGTGTGCACACACAAGTCATATGTGAAGGCCATAACTGAGTGCGGGTTGAAGGAGTGTGCTGGAAATGCAAAGGAAGCGTAAGTTCCCACCCCATGATTTCCACCTGGGCGAGGAAGACATTTACTAATTGCGATATTATGGCTTTTACAGTCAAACGGCCGTCCTTTTCGGATACCAAGTGTGCTCCAAGAAAGGAATGATTGAGTTCCCATATGTCGACGGTAAGTTATTCTCTAAGATACAAGCTATGCTTTTCGAGCTTCGCTAACCGCCCCTCCCACAGTCATGGTTGAAAAACTCGGAGTCACCGTTCCCGGAAATCTCACTCTTCCCGATAGAGTCGCACTTGCCTCTCACGGAGTCGGTGGAGCACCTACCTTCCCCCTCCTCGACGAGGACGGCGAGAAGATGATATTCCCCAACGCGGCCGAGCAAATCACCAGCCTTCTCCAGGGAAACACACTCTTCGTGTCGTATGCCATCGGGACCCTGATATTTATTGCATTCTGGTAGAGGTAGAGCGGGCTTGTTGTGTATGCATGTAGACTCTTTTTTTCTTCTCTCCTGTGCTTTGGTTTATAGGGCGTTCTTCTTCTTTTTTTTTTTTTATATATCATATGATCTTTTCACGAAAACTATTGTAACTTTATGTAATTGCTGTGTTTAAGCACTTTTTTTTTTTTACCCATCAGTTACGAAGGTTCCAATTGCGAAGATTTAAAAGCGAAAAGCTACTTTACATCTAGTGAACAACTCGTGATCGAACTGCCCCCATTCTGCCACGAGCCAATATGTTAGTTATGCCGGCCAACTCCGCCAGTAAGCAACCGGTCGGGTCGGTGGGCACTAACGGAAACCCGCACCGAGGACCCGCACAATATCCCCCACCCCGGAGCTCGGTGTCGTCGGTACCCCTGTGGCGGTGCACTGTTGCGCAGAACCGGAGAGCCGCCGGGACGCATGCAGCAGCAGCAGAAGAAGAAGGAACACAAAAATATTCCCCGGTATGGTGGGAGGGAGGGGGATAAGCTTTTTGATGCACTCCTGTCATGTCATGCGACCACGCGGGCAGGGTGCGAAGAACTCGGGCTCATGGCCGAAGTGGGGGTCGTATTTTTTCTTTTCTTTCACAACAAGATGTTCGGTTCGGTTGTGATCTGCCGGAGGCTCGAACTGTAGGGCGTGTTATTATCTGGAACAGCCGGCGGGTAAGTAATGAAGGTTTACCCCCATGGGAGAGAAAGAGATATGTGTGTGTGTGTTCACCAAAGATCACTCGCTTTCCGTATTGTTGTTTCCCCGGGCACTGTGGGCGAGGACTAGATGTATTCATAATATGTGACTGTCCTATTATATGGATAAGTATATAAGACAGCTCTAGATCTCTTGTCCTGTAGTCAGCTCCAGCCAATAAAGCCAAATCTCGTACTGCCCAGTCCTCTTTGCAGCTAGCCAGCTAGATTACAGCGTGGGGTTCCATGTTTGACTTTTGGATGTATGCATTGTCTTATATATATATACCCGTATAAGAGTACAGTCACATAAGTACATGTATTTGTGTATAGTCCTAGGCACTCTAGTCTACTGCACTTGGAAGCAATGAAGTTACAGTAGGGGGGGTTGAGGGGGGTGTTTTGGTTATTGTGCGAGTACTGCTTGCTAGGAAGACATATTATAAATGCATTTATTGGCATAGAAGAGCAGTGAAGCTCCCCTCTGTAGGTTATTTACTTACATCCATACATGTACTCTGCAAGTCAAACAAGCTTGCCAGTCAACTCAAGGTCTTCTGCACATGCACATATCCCCATGCATGGCCTACCCACAGAAAAAGGGAGAACAAGATCGCCAATTAAACGACTTGGTTATATAAGGAGTCTATGTGTAATTTTGTAGTGTATATGGTATTCATGACGACATGCCCCGAGTACACCCACGGATAAATTATGGATCTGTTCCATTTGAAGGCCCAGAGGCGCCACGACCTGTCGGCTCACAGTTACAACAAAAACGAGTGTGGAGAGAGAAATACAATATTGTGAGCTGTATATGCTTTATATACTTACTCATGCTCATGCTCATGCTCATACACGTAGCCATGGACCACATATGGCACATATATGCACTTACATCTATCTAGCCATATCGGCGCAGCGAGTGTTAAAGTGTCAAAGATCATCAACAGATACAGATAAATTAAATACCGGCCGGCCTACATACAATCCATGGCAGATACAGCCATCTGAAAAGCACATGTATCCAACATTGACGACATCGCTGCATAGCCAATGGGCAATGGGCAGGCAACTCGGAGTCCACCCGGCCGGTTGTTCTCTACATATGTAAAAATCAGTACCCTACTCGGAGGTGTGAACGGTCACTGCCAAGCAACGCCATAACTCCCTTGCATTAGATCTTTTTTTTTTTTTTTTTTATTTATATAGGGGAATATCGGCTAATTAGGTAGAGATCAATCACTTTGAATATACACGGTTTTTGCAAATGTCATGTCTTGAAGAGTGTTCATGGTCATATTCTTTATAAAAAAAAAAAAAAAAAAAAGCGAAATAGGTACAGTACACACAAAATCGTCCCGAGTAGAGTTTTTCACGCCAGCATACATGTATCCCAATCGGGTCATCGCATTCAGCGGTATACCATTCACTCCTTCTACATGTGCCAGCCGCTCTCCTGGGAGCCGGAGGAACTCCATCTCCTGCAATCGATACTCTCCTTGCAACATAATGCATATCGCGGCGAGATTCGCGAAGAGGATCATCTGGGTAAAGAGGAAGGGAGGCGTCGATCTGCACGTCAGTTAGAGCAATATCTAGATATCTATCTATCAGACCTCGAGAGCTCGCATATTCAAAACTAAGCTCCGGAAATACTTTGCCTGGCCTGCAAGGGTGTAAGAGGTGGTGGTGGTGGGGGTCGCGTCCGCTAGCTAATCCATTACCTCGCGATTGACTGATTCTAATTTCGACGTCTTCAAACAAACTCTATATAATCCAGTGGGGGGAAATGTACCTACCTTCCTACAACCGGCACCGTTCCCGTCTCCCCGACAGCTACGGGATTCGGAGATGCTAACGGTAGATTGGTGTGCTTTCTTTATCCCCACAGATGGCACTCTATGTACGGAACGTTAAATCTCGCCAGAGCTGGGGGCCAATCGGTCTCGTGCCCTCAGCATCTTTGCAGGGGTGCGTTCGCTGATTTGAGCGCGCCGTACTCTAGAAAGAAAGAAAAAAAAAGGCCCGAGAGGCCGGGGCCGCTCCGGCACGATGGAGATGTAGCGAGCAAGCTAGTAAATTAGAGCAACAGTGGCTTCTTGAAATCGTTTAAATAATTCCCCTACAGGATGTTTTTTTACGAATATTTCGAAAGTGCCGGTTGAGGCTTAGATAATCTGAATCTCGCAACACCCATTTGACAACGTTGTCTGCATACTGCCAGTCCCAATGCCAACAGCCACCAACACTCTCAAAACTAACCAGCAGCAGCAGCAGGAGGAGCTCTCTGGACAGTATAAGATAAGCAACAGTCGACAGAAAATCCACATCGCAAAGATAGAAACGAAACCGCTGGAGAAAATGTCGCCCATGTTGACCGCAACGTTGCAGACAGTGTTCTTGAACGTACTCTCAAATATCCTTGCGCAGCTGCTCCAGGCATACCAGAAGAATGCAAGCTCTCTCGCCCCGGATTTCAATTTCGATAGGAAAGGAAAGAGCTAACATGTCTGGTATTTAGGTCCCGTTATCACTAAACACGACCCCATTGATCAACTTTGGTATCTTTGCGCTGCTTTCAACACCGCCAAATATCCTCTGGCAGGAATGGCTCGAATCCGCCTTCCCGTCGCAGGTTCCCGTGCCGGAGGAGAAGGATCCTAAGAAGAAGAAGCTCTCGGTTGCAAATACAGCGAAGAAATTCCTGCTAGACCAGTCGATCGGGGGTCCGATTAATACAGTGCTGTTCATTGCGGGGATGGCGGGACTGAGGGGGCTCCCAAGAGAAGAAATTATCGCAACGGTTCAAACGGTAAGTTTCCTTTTCTTGCTCCATGGAGGGAGGGAGAGAGAGAGAGGGGGTTCTGAGTTAGTGCAATGTGGTATGTAGGATTTTTGGCCTTTGGTGATTGCGTCGTTGAAGCTTTGGCCGGCGGTAGCGATTATTTCTTTTACGCTGATCCCTGTTGAGAGGCGGACGGTTTTTGGCGCGATGGTGGCCCTGGGGTGGAATGTTTACATTGGGCTGGTCATGAACATGTCCTAGAGAAAGGGATTGGGAGATAAAGCACAGATGTGATGTTTTATCGGCTGTATTTTGTCTCCTTTTCTTTCTCTTTTCCGGGCACGGGTTCGCTGGGAGGATCTGAGGTTGTAGGCCTGTCCGGTATTAGGTTTTTCTTGTATCTAATGGCGCTATAGTGAATATAATGTTTGGGGTCGATAAGAGGGCGTAAAGGGAGCTACTAATTGTCCGGGAAGAAGAGCGGGCCTATCCGACTATCCCGGGCCCCTCTACAGAAGCTTAGCCATTATTACACAGTATACTGCGAGTGACAGTCGGTGATTACAAACATCCGAAAGCCCTAGGGATTATGTGCACGTAACCTCTGGAGGGCCATGCATAGCCCTTTTTCTCCCTTTAGTGGGACGCCGTGGGTACTCAGTGGAGCAAAGTGGGGTAGTTAAGTTAGGCAAAGTAGGTTAAAAAAAAAAAACTTAAGCCAGCCCAACTCATTAAGGCTGATTATTCCCATGCGAGAGCTGCATAGCCTGGCCTTGAACGCTGAATTTTCATTTCCACCATGTGCCTAGAATAAGCATTTAGTAAAACTTTCCTTAGGGGGATAGGTTGTTAGTAGGTTCTTCTCTAACGATATCCCACCATCTTGGAATAGGTGTTTGAAGAACAGTTCGAGGTTAGAAGGTCCTGTCCTGAAGCTAATGTTTCCCCCACGCACCAAGCCACCTGTATGGCTAGGTATGTAGGTACTTGGGTATCTTGAAGAGCGCGCCCCAGCAATAAGAGTGAACTACATATGATCTACTTACAACTCCGTTTTTGTCAGCCACGTGACCCGATCGCAGATGGCCGGAGTTAATTTTTCTCTGGTAAGGTAGACATGCAAGCAGACCCGTGGACTAGTTCGGGTTGTGCTTTAGGATCTCGGCGTAAGACGTAGAAGGGCCTGTGTAGTTCATGTATGTAGATATTGGTCGCTTAACCTCATAATACATGTACCCACCAAGGTATGTATATAGCGAAGAGAATCCCTTGTCCGCAACTTCTAAGAGCAAGATGTGACTGATTCCCAGCTTCTTTACTGCTCCCACGACCCCGGCGGCGAGGTTGTGTGATCCGTGGATTCCGAAGCCACGCTGCACCTTATCCGTTCAATGCCGGCAGGACTTGGCGGCCATATTCATCGGCTCGGCATGTATGATGTAGTTGTAGCGAGTCAGGAAGTTAAGAAAGCTCGTCGTAAGCCTCCGCTGCGGAAAATGTATTAGTGAACGGAAGTACAGCGAAAGGTAATAAGTGATGGAACGCCCTGAGGTACAAACACCAAAACAGGCATCACTGTGTTCCATCACTTATTACCTACCGCTGTACTTTAGGAGAGCTTGGCATAAGACAAGGTGCATTCGGCAAACCGGCTTTTTCTTCCCGGTACACTTCTAATACTTCTATATCCTGAAGATGAGATCGAAGATCAGCTAGTGGCGCCGGAGGATCGTGCAAAGCTGAGGCCGACATCGGATGGTTTCTTTTTTTTTTCGTTATGTCTCGCTCTAATCCGAGTGATCGCTCATGGCTCGTGTAGTAGAACACGCGTGGTACGTTAAACCTTGTACGCAGCTAACCCACAACCCTGGTTTGAAACAAAAAGATCTCGGCCGGCAATCTTATCCAGTTTCAAACAAGGTTTAAAGAGTAATTGGCGCCATTACCACACACACTGGTACCGCTTACCTCAATTACCTGGTAACTTGTGCTATGTGTTGCTGTTGGATGTAAGAAGAGATGGAGGGGTAAAAGGGAGGGGGTGGTAAAGTAATCAGAGGAGGATTACATGTAGCCATATACAAGATACATGTATTCGTGTATACTAATGTATAGGTGTACCCAGGGTGTTGGAAAGTGATGCACATTTCGACTTAACAGCGCCTAAATACACCCAAATACACCAACTCAAAATACTTTCTAGGTGGAGTTTCGAGTATATATTCCCTCTATTATTGCCTGGAATTTATCTAGAGATGTCTGGATACTAAATGTTTGCTTTATAGGGGAGAAGTCACTTCAAGGTAGTAAAATGAGTGGTAAAGGTCACAGAAAAGAATTGATAACAGACTCTTTTTTTTAGTTCCTGGTCACAATATGTATCTCAACGCTTATATTAACCTGGAAATAATCGCATGTGGTATGTAACCCTCTGGTGGTTGATAAATTATCAAATGTGCATCACTTTCCGACACCCTGAGTACATGTATTTACATGTACATATTAGATGTAACTGCATATAGGAGGTAGTACAGGCCTCAATAGCTGATCAGTTAAAGTTTGAACAAAACCGCCTAATACGGCATCTTTAAGCTATACATGTATCTACATGCATTTGTGTGCACCCACCTACTCTGACTCCAGTGTCGTCATACGGCTCGAGTAATCGATTTGACTATACTGAGGGGATAAAATGATGAGAATGGCCAGAACAGAGCGGTACTGGGTCAGAGGATAAAGTTTCACCAATGGAAAAATATTGCATGTAGCTACAGTCACGAGGGAGTAATATAGGCCGGGAAGAGACACTCTGGAGGGCGGTTGAAAGAATAACACGAACCATGCATAAGCACTCATCCCGCAATCAACGTCACTCACCATCGTATCAAGCCTTCCGGGACCACACACCCCCCTTCCCCATTAAACTCGATTTACAGGATTATACAAAGATTCTAAGAGCCTAGCGAACTGAAACAAAGGTACATGCTCTTTCTCCAGCTTACCCCGCACAGCAGTAGGTAATAAGTGATGGAACACAGTGGTGCCTGTTTTGGTAAAACACCATCAACATTTGGTGTTTATACCTCAGGGCGTTCCATCACTTATTACCTGCCACTGTACAGAATTTCGGAAATACGTACCCTAACTGACAGCTTGGATCTATAAAGCCTCAATGCGGGATATTGGTTCTCTCCTCAATACACTGACCCACTCATCTTCAATGCCAAGAGGTAGTTTACTGAGTTTCTAACTCCCCCCATCAAAGGATATGAGACTTAGGTGGTAGGAACTATCGGCGTATAAGCAGGTGTTAGGCTCGAAGCTTTAGTTGGCCTATGTTGAGTAGGAATATTTTCCTTTAAGGATTTGAGGAGCAGGTTGTGATATACCTTAGCGAAATGGAAGAATCTCTAAAGTCTGAGGCTTAAGTGGGGGGGCTCCAATTATTATAGTTCTTACTTGCATGCCCCCCCCCTATTTTTTTCTTTCCTTCTTTCGTGCTAATTTTAATGGTATGATAGCTCAGTGTATGACAGATACCTGGTTTTCTGGGGGATGGATACCTCAACCTCCGAATCCGTCATAGATATGGGCTGTTGTATATGGGGATACATCGGAAGTAATGTGGCTCCTCATTAGTTTGCTTATAGGCCACTCGGGGAGATAAGTTAAAACTAATTTCCGGGAGCATTTAGAAGTATGACCCGGCCCGGAGGAATAATTTCCAGCGTACCTGCTGTTGGTCTGCATATGCATGAGTAGTTAATTTATTTTACTTTTTATGCTTACGACGCAACTTATCGGATTATACCTTAATTCATGACAACAGTTGATTGGGTACGTTTGCGTTCCCCATTTGGTCCGACTGGGTGGATCTTAACACCGAGTGATAACATATGATGCATATCTACTAGGTAAAAAGTCGATTTGTGAACTAATCTTATTACCAAGTGCTTATCTTTACTATATTCACGCACTGTCAAACCGGGACGACCTGTCATATGATTAGAGTATACTAGATTGAGGAACAGTACCTGGTCAAAGGTTCACCATGTCATCAGTGGAATTCAAAAATTTCCCTCGTAGAGTTGGGGGCGACGGATTTCCGGTAACACCAGGACACAAAACTATCGAATGTCTCAGTTAAACCTGAAGTACGTATGCAGAGAAAATCCGGAAGCTTAAGGCCCGTACCTCGCGTACGTTCTGGGAGATTAGAATGAGTCCCCGAATAACTAGCTAGCCCCCGAAAAAAAGAATTGGGGTCAAGAGGCAGAGGGGGAAAAAAATCCCGTTTCGGGGATTCCGTAGATCTTGGGGGCCGAATGGGTCACTACAGATATACGTACATAAATGTATCCTTGCACTTTGGATCAATCGGATACCGGATGGTTAAAGTGTTAATACAGTGTGGAAAGAAAGAGAAAACTTCCACGCGAGCCCAAGTTCCAGGCAACACGTGTGCAGAAACTGGAATAATACAGGGCCTCTCGTTATTCTTCCTGGAAACTTGCCTTATGTAGGTACCGAAAAAAGGATTTCTTTTTTTTCCGGTTTACGCAGCTATTGGTTAGCTGGACGTGCTGGCATATAGTATCTAGATTGCAGCCATGAATAAGGCCAAAAATTATATGAGACGTCAAATCCAGACAGTCATTTCCCCTTAGTGTCTCAAGATCGACTGAGGTCTATTAATATGGTACCCCAGGTACCGCGTACCCACTAATTAATAACTCTTGGATAAAGGCTTGAATTCGCTTGGCGATGGGGAGGAGGAACCCAACGTAAACACGGGCGCGATGGTGATACCTCTCTCTGCAAATATCTCAACATCTCGCTTGTGTGCATAAGGCCGTGATTCACATGGGGCCAGGCCGCATATCGGCTCATGGGAAGGTTTTGGTGTGAAGGGGTTAAACCACAGGCACCCGTACCTACATGTACCTCTGTATGTAAATGCTTACACAATAGTTCAGCGGAACCAACCGCTGTCATCAGATTAGAAGGTAGATCAGGCGCATCTCCAGATTCATATACAAAGAAGAGCTAGTGGAGGATTAAGATGTGCATTTTGCTTGCCCACTTCAGTCAGTCCAGGGGTTTACATTAGACCTTAGTGCGTAAAAAGGAACAGTCAACTTTTCTCGTCCGCGATATCCGCAATTACTACGAGATTGTGCCTTTTGCACTAGAACTATTTGCGATCAATGGTTACGAGTACTTTTTTATACTCCTTGAAATGATGCACTCTATATACTCTCTACTACCGATTCTCATTACCGGAGGGGAAAGGATGTGACGGCACAGATTAGAAGGCTGTTGACTCTTCTAGTATCCATAATCTCGATTAATGTCATTTTCATATAGTACATGGGTGCGTACATGTACCTAACTAGCAGCTGGATCCTCGAGCGCTTACGTTTTACGTTACAAAGGCAGTATATTGTAATACAAGGCAGAATGACAGGCCTCCGTGATCGGCCGAGGCTTTGTATGCTCTCTAAAGTCCGAAGCTTAACCTGCGCCATTGATGCCCGAGCAGATGAATCAGCGACACATGTCGTGCTATAGATTAGAGTAGAAAAGTATGTCGGAGGGGTAGAACGTTTTTCTGGTACTATCACTGTAATTGGTTGGTTTGAAGAGGTCATCACGCGCAGCCTCAGTTACATGTAATCAACACATAAAAAATACCAACATTTCCATACATAGCTAAGTAGTTCTCATCACTTTCATACGCGTCAGTACTCTCCCTTGTTACCCGACTTACACCCGCTAGAAGCTCGATCTAACGTCATTCCTAGGTTTTATATTATCATAGACAGGCGGAACGGCGGCACTTCCCCTTCCTTTGGCCGAGAAACGGGGGCTCAATTGAAATTTAGTAAAATGCTTAAACGCCTCCCCGTCCCCCTTCTGTGCAACGGCCAGTAAGTAATCCCTACTTTGCTGGGGGAGCTAGCATGCAGTGGCTAGCTAAGCTATCGGGGTAATGCGATGCAATATAGAACCCATAATCACTCAAGCTCCATTTTATATGAGACTTACCGTTTTTTTTGATTGTGGCTGGCTGTTAGGTATTGCTCGCTCATGTATTGCGGAGATAACAATACAGCCCCCATCTCGCGTATATTGGTCGATGATCATCGAGTTGGGGTTACGTGCTCCTCTTTTGAGCTCCTATACCTAGACGAACATATATGTATATGGCTTACTCGAGTGGATATGATTAATTATCCCTCTCTCCCGGGTTTTGAGATGTTGTGAAAAGGTTGGATGTCTCAGGTCTTGGTTTAATGACGCAAGATAACAAATGTGATAATTTTGTTCTAGAAAAAAATGTTTCCCGTGTTTTTATCCCCTGCGTCTCTGCTGGAACGTTTCGGAAGCTTAGGCATGCCCGTTGTGAGTGATCGATCTAGGCTGTATTATGCATGTTGCAAGATGCACCGCCGCCGCCGAGCGGAACTCCGGATTTCATATATGTACATGTAGTTAGAACAAAGAAGGGCACATAGGTGTGTAATACCCAGAAACTCCCCAGACTGCACGCAGAAATTATGGCAGGGTTTAAGGTGTTTTAGCAGTTCTGGATGCGTGATGCCGCTCAGATGGTCTTGGCATGCTATAAGCTCTACTTACAATGCAATTGCAAGGCCTTAATTAATATTAATCATATACGGGCTATGAGCGGAGTAGCTCGGATAGTGGGGTTCAACCATCATCATCAGCCTTGGGCAGCATACCTACTATAGTCGTTCCCGCAGCAGGCAGCGGGATTTCAACATCACATCTTATTCTATTCGCTAACAATGACGACAAAGACGGAGCCGGTAATATTATAGAATTTTCACAAAAGTACTCTAGTCCGCCGGCTTCCGGAAAAATATTACCGCATTGCTGATGATAGTTGGGCTAAAGAGTATCCCCATCAGGGAAGGATCACACGTAGCTCCTTTAGAGTTTCAAATTTCGAGATACCGGGGTCTGGTACTGGCTTGTAAACAAAGAATAAGGAGCTCGGGCCAATTAGTTGTGGGTGTCAAGCAAGGCTTTCAATTTTTTGATATAGATAATCAGAAAGCTTGCAAATGATATTGCCTCGTGCTCTCAGGGATCCATAACTTTCTAGCCGTACACAAACTCATCTCGGAAGCAAATCATCCATGTCCGGCCCGCAAAAGACTCAAAGATTTTGGGTGTAGAGATCTGAAGGTGTTGAGTGATCAGCTAGATGCAGGAACCGGCCCACGCATGTGGAGATAGACCCTCACCGGTACCCCCGGTCTTCCAAATTGGAAGAGTTTGGGAATATATCATGATAGTCAATTGAGAAGATATCATATTGGTATAAAACCTTCCTCTTCGCCCTACCTTTGGCTTCTCGCCCCACCCTTCATCTCGCCCATCATCCCTCTCCCCTTGTATCTTTTTCAGATATCTACATTCACCTATTAGTCACTACGATGCCTAGCTTCAGTAGCTTTATTTTGCCTTTCCTCCTCGCTCACCTCGGGGCTTCCGCGCCTGTAGCTATCGAGGATGGCGCTACTAAGACCTATACTCTCTCTGGCGATCTATATGGACCTACTTCCCTCCGTGGCTACGATGCTGACTACCCACTGGCCACTGGAGATACCCACCCTGCCACCATCGAATATGCTGCTCACCAGGAGGATGACGACCCAGAGGGCATCTCGCTCGACTTCACCGATGTGACAGCCCCCCAGCCAATCCGTGGAACGCGCGGTGGTACTATCGCTAGCAACAATGATATCTCCCTCCAGAAGAGTCACCCGGATACTTTTGCGCCTCCTGTCACCGACCGTGGTGCTGTTCCACAGGCCGAGTGGCCGATGGGACTCAGTCATACCAAGTTGGGTTTGAATAAAGCTGGTTGGAGTAGGCAGCAGAATGTAAATGTTTTGCCAATTGCAACGGAAATGGCTGGTGTTGATATGAGGCTCGAAAAAGGAGGCTACAGAGAATTGCACTGTCAGTATATTCTTGGTTACGTTTCGGTGGGAATTCATGCTAATTGATATGATTAGGGCATACTGCCGGAGAATGGGCTTTGGTGCTGAACGGCTCTGCCCGTATTCAATCAATGAATACTGAAGGCCAAACTTTTATCGACGATGTCACCCAAGGTGACGTCTGGTTCTTCCCCAGTGGTATTCCTCACTCTATTCAGGGTCTCTCGGACGGTGTCGAGTTTCTGCTTGTCTTCGACGATGGTTCCTTCTCTGAAGATAGTACCTTCTTGGTCTCTGAGACATTCGCCCGCAACCCCAAGGAAGTCCTCGCAAAGAATTTCCAGGTCCCCACCAATGCTTTCGACAACATTCCTGATGGTGAACTCTTTATCTTCCCGGGCACCGAGGCACCAGAAGATATCCAGAAGCAGAATGTTACTGGGCCTGCTGGTGTTATTCCAAATGTTGATTCGTACTCCTTCCACTGGAGTCAGCAGGAGCCAATCCAAGCACCTGGAGGAACTGTCAAGATCATTGACTCGAGTGTTTTCCCGATTGCCGAGAATTTTGCCGCCGCTTTGGTTACAATCCGCCCTGGTGCTATGCGTGAGGTTCACTGGCATCCAGATTCTGATGAGTGGTCTTTCTTCTTGGGAGGTCATGCTAGGATCACCATCTACGCAGCCCAGAACAATGCAAGGACTTTCGATTATGGCCCAGGTGACGTCGGTTATATTCCTAAGAGTATGAGCCACTACATTGAGAACATCGGCACCGAGGACGTCACTGTTTTGGAAGTTTTGCAAGCGAAGAGGTTTACTGGTATGTTTTCTTTTTTCTCACTTGGTAGTGATAGTGAACGATAAGAGTATTGTGTGTACTGATCATCCACCTTTCGGTACAGATATCTCTCTCGGCCAATGGCTCGCTTTAACCCCACCCCAGATTGTGAAGGATACTCTTAATCTGAGTGATGAGACAATTAGCCAGCTCTCCAAGGACAAGCCATTGGTCGTTGATGGCCCAGTCCCACCTGCCACTGTTGCGGATAATTAAGATGCCTCCACGTCAAACTTCTTTTTGTATTCTAGAGCATTTTGACTGTGCTTCTTGGCCGGTCTCCCAGGTCTTTTATTATTGGTTTATTCTTTATCTTTTCTTTTTTTCTGGTGTGAGAAATCATAAAGTGCTTGTTTTTATGACAGTTTCAGCTGAAAATTCAACGATTTGACCGATGCACTGGACCATTTTAAATCTTCCTGTTTTTTTTCTTTCTTCTTTTCCCTGGATATCGGATCACCTATCATTGCATGGGACTAGTGGCTATGAGTGACGGGGTAAGCCTTGGGGTGGACAAGGCGGCAGAGTACGTTTTTGTTAGGCTACTTCAAATCAGAATTTTTAGAACCCGGCTGCCACACATGTGCCCTCTGTAATCGAGTGAAGCACAGAGGGATAGGGACCCATTGCATTTCCCGCCCGGAACCATGTAGGCTAGGGCGAACTTCACAGGGTTTAATGTTCTTATCCATGGGACTCTCGGGATCGATGACTTTAAAAGTTAGAAGACTAGATCTCCAGGAAGAGAGAAGCGACCGTGGTTAGAGTGGCTTGGCATACAACTAACTTGAAGCAAGGGAAGAGACGGCGACTAGGAATAACTTCTGATCGGCGGTAAGCAATAGAAGGATGGCTAGACGAACGCACCAATAAGTGATTCTTTTGGGTATCCCCAGATACGCGAGTTGATCTCTCGGCTAAGGAGTTCCGGATTTCGTAGGTGGGCCGTGAAAGAAATAACCGGGAGGCTTGAGGATCTGGCTGAATGCTTAGCATTCACCACTTAGTTAGGCAGCGTTCATTTTCAACTCAATTCAGCTCCGTAATAAACTCAATTGATGGCCACACAATAGAGACGTTATAATTAACTCTCAAGTACAGCAACATTTTGATTCATCTGGCCACCGGATTCGGTGCGTATACGGGATCAGTATGTACCATAAATTTATCTACCAGTAGAATCCTCAACGATCCCGAGGAGTACATGTGGTTTGAAGTTTGTACCGAGTACACATATCTGGTACGGCTGAACCTCCATCTACTAATGACATCAGTCCATCCAATTGGCCAACCAACAACCTCTCTCTACTCCTGAAAAAAAAAGGGTGGATGTTGATCCAACACCCGTCTATTCACGATGACAACAACCCTGTGTTGTGATACAGATGAATCACTGCATAGTATGGATCAGATGCAAATCTGCTCAAATCAGCGGTATGTAGAGTGCCCTACATCTAGTTAAAGAATTGGCATTCTTTGGATTTAAGACCCTTTGTCCACCCACCCTTCGAAGTCCGGTCTTCGTCCCGCCGCGGTTGCTACATCACTGGGCTCACTTATCAACAATCCACATCAGGCACGGAAACTAGTCAACTACACCTCAAAATGACTGGTCCAGAAAAACATCACATCCGACCATCCAGTATACACACCCATCATTCACACGTGGCAGAGCGACAACGGAAGAAACTTATCCTATGCTTTGACGGAACCGGAAATAAGTTCAAAGGGAATGAAGGAGATACGAACATCCTTAAGTTATTCCATATGCTGGACCGATCTGGCCCTGAACAATGTGAGTTTTCTATTTGCTAAATGTTTTTTTTGTCATTGTGTTTGTGTTTATGCGCGTATTGCGTGCGATCACCTAGATCTATGAGTGAAATCTAAAATACTGATTTGTAATCCCTAACAGTTTACTACTACCAACGTAGGTGCTTTATACAAAGTGCAGTTTTTGTGTCCCCAGTACTGGGATCATTGTTTTAGGCGGCTTTATACTAATTGAAGAAAAAGCTGGAATCGGGACATACATAACCAATGGTACACTTTCCCGTGTGCATGTTTATTCCCGTTTTAAATCGTGGTGCCAAAAGGCTATGGATGCTGCTGTCGGGTATGTAATTCTCTCATTTTTGCGCATCGGCAGTCAGACTAATGTGAAGAGGTGAGCAGAACATCCTTCGATCAGCACGTAATGGGCGGCTACAAGTTTCTTATGCGTTACTATACAGCCGGCGACGATATATATCTCTTTGGATTTTCACGTGGCGCATATACTGCCCGTTTCCTTGCTGAAATGCTGGACCATGTCGGGCTTGTGAGTCCTGGTAACGAGGAAATGGTCCTTTTTGCCTGGAAGACTTTTTCGAATTGGCAGCAAAGGCAGGACGGAGAGGGGTGGGGAAAGAGAAAAGAGGAGATGTACAAGTACGTTTATTGGATCTAAATTTAATATCCTTTGACTAACTAAATACATATAATACAGCTACATGAAGGCGTTTAGAGAAACATTTGCGAGGCCAGTGAGGAGAGTGCGCTTTATGGGTCTTTTTGATACTGTCAACTCTGTTCCTCGATTCGAAGATGCATGGTTGAAACGCTCTAAGGGCTTTCCGTACACCGCACGAAGTAGCACCCTCTGACCACTGGCTGACCCTTGCGCATAAATACTAATCATCAATACCTACACAGGTACAGCACTTGTCATTCGCCATGCAGTCGGTATCGATGAACGCCGTGCAAAATTCCGTCAAGACCTTGTCGAAAAGATTGACCGTGAAGTTGCACGTCGGCGCTCCTTCAAAACCGAACAGTTTTTCAAGGAGGCTATGCGTGGGATTGGCCACCGTAGCCCCTCCAACAGACATCTAGCGCCCTCAAATGCAGGGAATGGGCATAATAACCATCCTTATGAATCTGGGCGAGCTGGAAAGTCTGCGAACCCAACACAACATCAGAGATTCTCGGGAAGTGCCGAGAGGTTACCTATGCATACCCCGGTCCCAGGTTTGGGGGATCAGGGGAGTATTATGAGTCTAGGAATACACGATGAAGATGATGAGGATGAGAGAAGGGAACAAGATATTGAAGAGGTATGGTTTCCGGGGGCTCATGCTGACATTGGGGGAGGGTGGGACATGGCCGATGGTGAGGTGCCACTATCGCAGGGACCCTTAGTATGGATGGTGAGTCGGTTGGCCGTTCTCTGCATGTTTTGGTTAATAGTAACATTTTGGACAGGTTCGTGAGGCGAGAAAGGCTGGTGTAGTGTTTGATAAGGAGAGGATGAAGGCCCATAACTGTTGGCTCGATGAGTTTGACTTGGAGGAAACAAATCTCAATCTTCAAGGTACCGGTGGCACCATTCCTACAATCGAAGTCTCTGCCAGCTCTCCTACTGGCTCCAGCCCCACAGTTCCCACCTTGGGCCACCCAAAGAATTCGACCGATAGCATTACAGCCAATGGCACTACAACCAACGGTACCACATCATCCAAAATTTATCCCACGGCCACCCCCAAAGGCAAGAAAGGCCCGGCTCCAGACCCACGCCAGTTCCTCATTGACTCTTACACGAAAGGGAGAATCCATGATTGTCTCTGTTATCCATCGGGAGGATTGACACTTACGGGAACCTTGGGATGGAAGATGATGGAGTATCTTCCATTTCGAAGAATGGATTTGCAGCCGGATGGTTCTTGGAAACCAATCACCTGGCCCTTGCCATGTGGGGAAGTTAGAGACATCCCAGATGATGTAAAGATACATAATTCAGTGATTAAAAGAATGGAGGCGGATCCAAAGTATAGACCAGGGAATCTGCTGGTCGGTGGAGGTGGTAGGGGAGTGAGAGTAGCACCAAAAGAACTCGGTATGGGGGAGTGGGTTGTACTGAAAGAAGAAGGAAGCCTTGTTGGTGAAATATTAGTCAAGAAATCGGCGTTTGAGCAGGGCAAGATACATCACCAGAGGGTAGATTCGGGTAAAGTATTAGGAGAAAAGGTTTGATCAGGGGCGCAGGCTTTAACAATAATGTGTTACTTGTTGGTTTATTGTATATATAGTTTAACGGCAGGGATGATAGATACCAAAGCCTTACTACAGTTCAGGGTGAATTTGATTATTTAGGTTTTGAAGTTTTGTGAGGGTCAATGTTCTAACATTACCCAACCAGCAGAGTTCCAATATATTATATCAGCGGTAATTAATAGTACTAGTATTTTATACAATTCAAGCTTGCGTGATTAGATCGCGATTGTGAACTCGTCAGAAAGGTAGGTCTGAGACGGAGTTGGAGTTTAGATATTAACTCGGAAGTCTAGTCTCAATACCCATAACACCCGGCCACCCAGAGCTTTAGCTATAGCCCAGCCTTAACCTTTTCTAAATCGAATCAAGGCCAACCCCCCCCCCCCCCCCCTCCAAACACCCGTCGCAGAGCTGAAAGATAGTAGTAGGTTGTACAGCTTTCTTGTCTTCATTTTTGAAGGCCATTCTCTACCTTGAAGGCTATATTTATATGTACTAGCTGCGATTCGTGGGAGCAGAAGGATGGTTAGACTCCAAGAGACAAATTTGCAAAGCTGTCCGTCTTCGAAAATGTCGTGGTGTTGGGGAGCTCTGGATGGGTTCTTCCGCGTCTTTTTCTTGCCCCTCTCACAAGCATTCTGGGACAGAATTGGTAAAGTCAAAAACTAAGGCAATGAAGAATATGTTTCTATATTTTCTTGTAAATCCTAGGGTGTTGGGTACACTGATCGAGGTGTTACACAGAACGGGTTAAAACCTGGGCAGAGGCCGAGTGACCTCTTATGAATGCAACAACCTAGGCGAGACCCCTACTTTTTGTTTAATTCATTAACTATATAAGACAGCCTTACAGCTATGAAAATATCGTACAAGTGTCCCCAGAACGCCCCTCCTTCCGCCGCCGCCATCTTCAATGAAAAGGAAAAGTAACAAAACAAATGAAAGATAAGGAAATTCTGAAACTCCGCGATAACGTTCCTGGTTCCTCTCTAAGCTTAAGTCACCCATCCCCATTCGTTTTTTCCGTTTCTCTTCCTTAGATGAATTTTAATTGACATAGGTGTCGAGAGAAACACCTGCCATAGCTTTGTCATCTCAAGATACCGGTGATATTATGAGGCTAATATTACTCATTATTCTAGGCTCGCTCAAAAGTGCCCAATCTAATGCTGCACGCATACGTTGGAGGGAAGATATCAAGTCTAAAATCTTGACTGTATTAGTAGTTCCGGGTGAAGTTTTGATCACCTCGAGGTCAAGCTAGAATACGTGGGCACAAAAACCGGCATGCCCTCCGATACTTTGATGGATCCAGCTCGACGCGACTTGTATTCCAATCGGCATCGCTCTCAACTATCAGTGGGCCAACTACCGCGTATTTCTAAGGGTCTTGATCGTGGTCAAGATTATGTGTTTCTATGCAAGCAAATTCAGAGCCCAGTAATATAGTTGCAGACTGATTGAATGGCCCCGAACAGCCATGCTTTATGCACAGTGGGTATGTCATAGTATAGCATATGTGTTGTGAAGGCAAGTACGTAATACACGTAATTAAAGAGCGGTTACATGTAGTAACAGGGTTTGTGTGAATCCCTGTATCTTTCCATGCTTCTCGTAAGGTATATGCCCTAGTTACTATTAAATATAACAAACTATCCTATCAGGCAGTAGGCCGGACTGTTAACAAATAAAGGCAAGTAGCTAACGTCCATTGAGAACTACATAGCTATATAACATTCCCTGACAAACAACAGTAACAACGGGTAATCGCTAACATCTTTACACATAAGCAGAGTTAAATTGAATTGCCATATCATGCATAGCACAAAGCTACGTATGTTCATGAGTCCCAGAGTTACTTCGAAAATGCGAATCTCTAAGCTTCGTTTTAAGGCTCTTTCCGCAATGACTCTAATTGCCAGGTTCGGGGGATATAACATAAGGCAATCAACTCCCATTAGTGATATTATAAGGATACCTTCGGAAAAGCTTTAAAAGTTTACCAAGGGATATCTCATTGGCTAATAACTGGGATAGAACATACATATTTTTTCAACTGGGGTTATTGGACCGCGTATTCTATATACCTTTGGTGTGCATGATCCCGAGGGCAGTACATTATGTATCTCTCCGCTTATTTTTTTCTAGACATCCAAAACCTACCTGGGTCGGTCTTACAATAATGAAATCTGTTAGAGCTATTGTGCAAGCCTGTTGAACGTTATCCTAGATGTCACGTTTTGTTAAGAGTTGAACGATGGTCTTATGACCTATGTTATATGTCAAGAGGTTGTCATGCGACGGAGGGAAAAAATTATTCTATGGTCTATATGCCAAGACATGCACTAGTATGAGGCAGTGAGATGTTTTATCTGGAGGTCCCGAGACGAAGATGAGGTTCGTTGATTGCTATTGATAAGGTGGAGAGGCGAAAGGCCTGTTTTTATAAAGAAATAAAGTAGTGTTATTGATAGTGAAGTTGACGTAGGAAAACATGAAATGGCTCATCAGTGCAGTGATGTATCCCTTAAGCTGTCAGTAAAATGCTAACATGATTTTTTTTTTTAAAGAAAAATGCTGACCCCTAAAAGAAAAAAGTAAAGGTTGCTGTTATCTCCCTAGCTTAGTAAATAATTGATCCCTCATACAATTCCGATCCTCTATTATAGGAGGGTCAGTATTGATAGTAATTATCCGATGGTAAATAGTTCCTACTCACGGTAGTAGTTGCACTGTGCCCTATATTTATATGCCTGCGAAGGAAAAGCAAAGAAGGGCAATAATAGAAATTGTGACGATTGCTAGACTAAGAAAAAATTTCCTATGTATTATCGCTATAGAGGTCAATTCACAGCAGGTCAGACAAGCCAGTTGGGTCGGTCAAGATGTCATAAAATCCTATGTAACTCGAACGAGTGATAGGTTGTGAATAGCGAACCCCTGGAGGCACAAGGGTTGGCATCATAATAAAAGCTATACTATGGAAGTTGTACGCCCTTTGTGTATCCTTCCTTACTTTACATATCCAATTGTCGAAATTTCTATCTCACCAAATACCCCCCTTCCCCTCAGCACTTCTCCTTGCTACTTCCTTTGTTTCCAAAATTATTTATACCGTTACATTTTGCGCTCTATAGATCTGGAGGGTCCACGGCTAGTCTAATACCGAGACGATCTCTACAACAAAGAAACCATGTTCATCTTCAAGCCTTCTGAAACTTGCTATCACTCTACCTTGGATCTTTTCAAAATACACAAACTCGACCAGACACCCGTCGGTCACTGGGACGGCAAAAACGTCGTCGAGGCCACGAAAACGTGCAGTAAGCCGAGACCCCCACGCGGTCGCGCAAAGAGCATATTCGTATCCGCCCTTAAAGGCCAACCAAATAGAGACATGGCGTCCCAGAGGCTTGAGAATGATATCAAGAGGATGGATATGGAGTGGTGTGCCAGTTATGGAGAACTAGCAAAGAGCGCGAGAGAACGGTTGGATATGGTTGGCGGAATCTTAGAACGGGCGGCTGATCTGCATAACCACATGCTGGAGGCCCTGGATGGGGAAAGCGAGGAAGAGATAAAGTTGAAGTTGGAGTTGCTGGAATCGTTGTTTAAAGGAGTAGAGGAGATGGTTGCGTATCCGTAGGCCTTTCCTCCACGCCCTAGGAATATTGTTGAAATCATTTAAGTGAGCCAGTGCCAACAACCTTAGATCTTCAACTTGAGGACAATCTGATATCCGCATACGGATTTCAAAGCTATAATTTAAACCTATCATGAGTTATCTAGAGTTTGAGTCGTTAGAGTTAGAATTAGTAAGTAGGTGGACGGAAAGCTGAATGTCTACGGGTCTGAAAGGTGCCATTCAAGAAATTTTGATTGAGTAGACACATGTATGGACAGGACGCGTGTGTTTCACTTTATCGTGTATGATCGTAAGTCATAGATAGATAATGATATAGCTCAGGATCTACAAGAATGGACCATTTAGACACCCCCACGGGAAGTTTATTCGCAGTCGATACGTCATCTAGAATCTACGAAGCTTTGGGAACTCACCGCTGCGTACATATGTCTCGATTGATGATAGGTAGAGAGCAAAAAAGAAAAGAAGAGGGAGAAAGAACTCGAGCGGGGTACCTTTTGAGGTTGCTGAGTTTTCGTATGTTTTCTTTTGTGCTACAACTGCACCTTTTAGCCTACAATCCTCGCATCCGAATTAAAAACTACAGAATCGTGTATTCATGACTACACAATATGTAAAGAGACAAAATTTTGATAAGAAGCAGTAAAATATCCTAAAATACCATATTTCAGCCCACGAATATAAACCCCCAGATATCCATAAAAACGCCATAACATAAATCAAAATCTCAAACACCTCCCAGTAATGCCGTCATGACCATCACAAATATTACAGAAAAGGAAATTCCCTTTCACGGGAAGACATAACGAGCGTATAAACAAAAATATACAAAATGATGGAAACAAAAGAATAAGTGAGAGGTGGACATGATTATACAACATCTCAACCTAAACATCTGTAGTGGGGCCCCATCTGTCACAGTCGGAAGTGGGACTATGTTTGACTAAAGATAGGTCCTTGTAAACTCTGCTTGCGGAATCCTTCAGAAACATCGCATATGGTTTTGATTGATGGCCTTGTTTTCGCCATTGGTTGAGCCCTTTTTTGAGGATGATGGCGTAGCGTTTATTGTGGTCTGATTCAGGAGATTCAACAATGAGTTTGATTGTATCGAGACCTTGAGTCTGAAGGTACGATATCCATTGCTCTAGGATCGTTAATTCTCAAACGCATAAATGAAGCCTTGGTTCGAACTGACCTAATTCAACCATAACCTCTGTTCGATAGGCGCTTGACATTGGCCTATTCTCGATAACCCCATGCCTCCTCGCTAAATCTGGGGCATCTATAAACGGCCTCAACAAAACTCCCAAACACCCCCATATCTCAAGAACATCTATAAGTCCGTGCATGCTCATGTTCCTCCTCTTCCACCATTCCGCCTGTTTCTCCAGATATTCTACACCCACTTTCCCCTTGAACACGATGCAAAACGTCCAGATGCTGTATAACGCATCATCGAATTCCTGCTCGGCCCTCTGGTTATGAAAGTCCATTTTTTCTCGGTCCAAAAAGTATCGACATCTTAGTTGGATTAACGCTTTCAGTGCGGTAACCACCCCACGGCTGAAAATGTAGTCATCTGTGTACGACTTTGCGGTGCATGTTTCCGAGCTTCTGAGGAGCTCCAATAGATTGTACGTAGGCATAGATATATTGCCGACGATTCCGCGAAGAACATACAGTTTATTCGCTTCGAGGACGTTGCGGAAGCGGGAGTGTGTGCGTGCCATTGCGGACATAGAGGACAAAGAATCAAGGTGGGAAAAGATAGTTATGAGGATATCATCAGATGCACTCAGCAGTGGTGACCGAGCTCGTGCAGGCGGTGATGGAGGCGCACGTGTGGGGGATTGAAGGAGAAGTGCGACTGGGGAAGAGATGGAACTTGGGGGTGATGGAGGCGAGGCGATCCAGGATCCCGGATATTTGGTGGTAGTGGTGTCTATCTTGAGCTGCGGCTTTTGAAGGCCGGATTGGGCGAATTTTGGTGATGCAGGAGGAGTGATGATGGCCGAAGGATTGGTGGCGTCACTGCCCGCAGCTTTGGGGTAATTGCCTTGTTCTTGCTCCTCGAGACTCATTTTATATGGGATATCATCTGGAGGGTCAACCTTCATCTGGAACCTAGGAACGATCTTAATTTCAGGAACTGGACTGTAGTGATAATCATTTCTTTCCCCTTTGGTGTATATCCGTGCTTCTACGACATTAAAGCGTGGAGTCTGTGATATATCTGTTGGTGAAGTTGTTGGCGTTGATTTTGATCGAATTCTAGTTGCTATCATCGAAAAGCTTCTCTTTTTCTCGATTATTGGTTTATTTGTCGATGTTGACGGTGTTTTATCAGATTTCGATCTCGACACCTTCCTTGGAGATGAGGAAGTGGCTTTCTCTTCTTGGTTCACAGCCTTGCGTGAAGAACGTGATAACAGAGAACTAATGCTGTCCCTAAATCTACCCATATCTGCTTCTGCTGATGGGGTCAACTTTAGCATTCGTCGTAAATATCAAAAGGTCGTCCAGCGCACTTGAGAACTAGGTCTAATGAAAAGGTTTAGTGAAAGGATTTTTATGGCCATGGGGTGGGTGGACTTTACATACACACTTTACACACAAGTGACAAGGTGACGAAGCTTAAGGTGGGGAAGGTAATCATGATCTCAACTGGTAGAAAAGTGAACAAGGCGCAGCACTGCATCGATTATTGGCACAAGGCGTTAGAAAAAAACGGTGGCGGCTGCTTGGGCATATTTGAGACATTCGAATCATTGCTTGTTAGGAGTGGAATGCTGAGGGCTCTTCATGTATACGGTACAAGAAGGCGTGTGTTCCACAACCAGGATAATGGTAACACAGGTCAAGTTTTGGCAGGCAGGGAGGACGCACGAATCCCAGTCGCAGTTATTAACTGACTACTAATCCTCAAACTTTGGCTTCTACCAATACATCTGGATCGCCTCGAAAAAAGTTTTCCCCCCGCCGTTTAAAGATGATCTCGAGCCGACAAAAAAGCATACATACACACATGAAACTAGACTCGTAAAATATTTAGGCGTATGAGCACCGAGCACTGAACGCGTATGCTCATGAGGAACCCACCCACTGAACCGCCGATCACTTCGGAGAAACTCTTCAAAAAATATCCCAAGAGTGCTTGAGGCATGTCTAAGAAGTCAACAAAAATTGACGACTTTTTTTTTTTTTTTTTTTTTTTTTAAATCAGTTGTATTTGTTTAAGGTACAAAACATTGCGTGCAGTATAAACTATGGCATAAAAGACCTCTGTGCTCCTTCGACTCGCTATCCCCTTAATGAAATAAAAGCAGACCCAAACACCTACAAATGAGAGTGACATAGGAAAGTTATTGTTGGCCGGAGCCGGTGCCCTTAGGGTGGGACTTCTTAAGATGCGTAGATGGGGTTGAACGGGACCCCGAGGATTTGAGACTCGCTGGTGCTGGCTGAGCTTAGTGAGGAGAGGGATGACCCTGTGAGGGTGGTGATAGTGTGTCTGTGTTGGGGAAGTTGATCTTTCTTGCTGCGATGAAGCTTCCTAGGATGATGGTGAGGTCCTGGTTATCCCATGCCTCATTGAGTGATTGGATATTGTGGATGTCCTCCGTTCTGTATTTATCTAGAGCGGGGCATCTAAGGATGGTGTGGGAAGGGGTTTCCTCTTCTAGGCCGCATTTTGGGCATTCGGGGGGGAGGTGGGCGTTGATCCAGGATCTTTGACCATGAGTTTTGCGGGCCTCATCCTGGTGGATGCGAGAGGCTGAACTTGTGTGGGTAAAGGTTGGGGGTGTGAGGGTGATGGGGTGGGGGTAGTATTGTGGTGGTGGGAAGTGGAAGTTCCAGTTGGCTATGAGTTGGGTTTTGGCGCGTTGGGGCATCTTATGTGGTGGGACGCCTTCTTCTATGAGGGGGCGTATGAGTGAACAGAGTTGTTCGATTGGGAGGTGGGAGACTCCTTTCCGGGCATTTGAGTTCCACTTTTTAGGTGGGTTAGGCCGGCCTTTGAGGAGGGCGGAGTGGGAGTATGAGCGGTTTGGTGAGGAGGTGGGGAATGATATTGCTGTCCTTCCTGTGACTGGGTTCAGGAGGGGGGTTGCTTGTAGTATGCGGATTGCGTATTTACACTTGAGGTAGTGGAGGTAGAGCTCTAGGGGGGGGGAGCATGCTTCTGCCCAGAGAGCGTTGCGGTTGGTTGCCCTGAAGCACCCGGTGGTCCAACGGAGGACGGAGTTCCAGAAGGTGTTCATGGGTTTGATTGCAGAAGTGGGAGTGAGGACCGCAGCTCCGTAAGTGAGCACAAAAATTGACGACTTATACACGTGTTGATATAGGAAGAGATACTGATGCGGGCCTCTCGGCTAGCAGGAGCTTGCATCCTGAGGATAGCCAACTAACAAATCATTGAGCCGGGTAATATTATAGGACGCGGCATGCCTGCAATTATTGTGTGTGTATTGGTTCCCAACGATAAGAACCATCAAATCATGTCACGCTGGTCAAGCATCATAAGTAACGGGCATGAGTCCGTCGTGCGTCGGGGGTAGTTTGGAGTAGGTACGTATGTTCCGTAACTTCGGGGGGACCTCCTACCTAACATCGGTACTCTAGATGTAGGATCTAGAAGCCTTCTGTATCAGGAAATGCACTATCCTAAGACAATGTCAATTCGTGTTCCTCTAAGACAGTGCTCCAGAGTTATTCAAGTACCTACCTATCCGAGTAGCGTGACGATCTCCAAAATCCGGTACCTACATGTATGTATGTACCAAAACCCCTGAACCAATGATAACGCTTAAAATTCATCAAGTAATAAGATCATTTCTCCGAAGGTCAAGGCAGGTCCCCCCACTGCACGGAAACAAATAGCACTTTCCTTTTGCCAAGCATTTATTGAGATACCGACGGGCAGTTTGATACTTTGCATGAACAAGCGTCAATCGGAATGCTGTCAGTTGCTACTTCCGCTTGATGATTTATTCACCCGCAGGAACGGGTATCCGCGATATGATCCCCCTAGCTGGCTCGCCGTGCCGTTATCCTTGCGCCGTGCACGGGTAGGCAGAAGAATGTAGAATAGGGACTCTAGTTGAGATACGCTTCGCCTCCTACTAGCTAGTACACGTAACTCGCACAAGCCTTTCCATTAACAAAGTTAATCCAGACAATATCACCGAAAGGCACAGGCTTGGACCATCTGAAAGCTCCATACTCCGGATTACAAATATTCTGGGGTTTCATACGGATATAGCGGACAGCAAGTAAAAACGCCTACACCCTTAGAAAGCTCATGTGGTGCGTCGAGTATCGAGTTACGACTAGAGGTCATCCGGGGGCCCGGTTAGCCTGTCCCATAGGTGTAAGGCCGAGTTTTTCGACATATGAAGTCTGGAGTAGGGGTCGTATACTCAGGACCACACATATTTGTTTGCCAGATCAGGTTTATCGGCTTTGGGTTTTAGTGGTTTTGCGCGCGTGTGCATAGACCTAGCCCTATGTGCGCTTAAGCTTTTGCCAAGGTATCTACATGTATTTAATTGGCATCGCATCTCTCGTTACATGAGTGTACCTACATATAAGGAATACATCTCTACCTACATATATGTGCGTTAATGAGGTGCGACCGTACATGTGCTAGGACCACTACATGTATTGCAAGTTGTCAAAAATAATAATGGGACGCACCGAGAAGACAAGGCTCAACGAACACTGCGACACTCACCCCGGCCCCGTAAGCTCCAATGAGCCCAATGCCAAATCTGATGTAATTCGAGTCTTTAATCTTTTATTATTACTATTTACTTTGTTTGTGGGTTCTTCCTGGTTGGTTGCGTCTCATTATTTTTGACAACTCGCAATACATTACTAATAATAATATGGTAAATCAAAAAAGCACAAAACTGGGTGATAATTGGTGATTCCGCCATTGCCTCTCCCGATCCCACGATTGCGTTGAGAACCAGCCATAGGTCACGAAAGATGTAAGATCGAATTCTTAAGATATCCTTCAGTTATATGTACCCAGGGGTGCCGGGAGAGTGATTTCAATCCACGACATGCGACCTAGTGTTGACCTTAATGAAGCAACAATATTTGAGTATATATAGGGGATATATTCACTGATCACACATGCATCTAAGAAAAAGAAGTTAAAGTGCTTGCGAATTCACTAAGGCCCCAAGCTTTTGCATCACTTTTTACTCCTGGGTACATCTACGTGGCTTAAAGCTGTAACGGAAATGTCTGATATACTCAATAGAGGGGTTCAGAAACAGGTATGTAGGATGTAGTACTAAGTACATGTATTTGGTCAAGGAAAAATGGGTCTTGGCACCTAATCTGCAGCCTTGGCAACCATATATACATACATTTACCAATAAATTTACAAAATCAGGGCATAGGAAGCATCCGGGTCTAATGCCTTGAGTGCTTTTCATTGGGTCATAAAACTTCTCCAGAATACCAGCTTAGCAGACAGAGATTATCGTAAATTACTCTGCGATTGGTTTCCCGATTTGTCTCGAAACAACATTGTATTGAGTGGTGTTGAAATTGGCTTGATTTATTACACCACCAGTACATACTTCGTTGATCAGTTAGGAAGAATCATTATATATGTAAGTAGTCTAGTAGCGTAAGGAGAGATACATATATCTTTTGCTATGGCCCCTTATACATAAATAAATATACCTCTCGGCCTCCCTGTCTCGAGATCTAGAGTAAAAGTATGCGTGGACCATGCCGGAGACAAGCCCGGCATGCTACTGATATCCAACGGGGATATTCTCTCCCGAAAGATCCTTCTATAACCACCAGCTATCAATCTATAGCAAGTATGGTCTTTCATGAAAGTCCAGATCATGGCTGCGCACAAACAGACATCTTTTAGGTGTGCGCGCCGGTGCAATAGAGCCATTAACTCTACCATATGCATTGAACGAGGACTGTTCCATACATACCGGTGCCTTGGATCGTTTCGGTGTTCTCGGTAGAGACTATTTGGTGCAGTGTTGGAACTCGAAAGTGAAAGTGGTAAGTACATCTAATATGTTGTTGGTGATAGCTTTGGTTTACCCCGGTCCCGATTAAATACTCAAGGATATGCTTTTTCCATAGTAGGCGAAGCATATACTCTGCTCACTTTCCAATATTCCGCAATAATATTTATACACGTAAGCGTATTTATAAAATGCCGAGGATTAGCTAACTTTGATATCTTGATGTTACCGAGGTCAAGTTACAAACTTTGGTCCAAACCTATAAAAGATAATGCCGTCACGACCGCACAGGTGTAGTGGGGGTATAGCAAGGGTAAGCAAATTCTAGTAAGGGCAAACTTAAACCAAGATCATTCAGTAATTTTGAGTAAGAATTATGTATGTAGTTAGGAGGCTCGAGATGATCCGATCTATACAGGAGCGCCGTAAGGCTCGACAGTGCGGTTTGAGTCTGGTCTATACATGCTGTAATCTTGATAAACATGTAGGTATGCAAGTACTTACAAAAATCCAGGGAGGTAATGCCTGTTTTTGTACACATATTAATTTCATGCAAGGTATTTTCCAAGGCCCAACGTTCATAGCGTTGGGGGCTGGTTGCGGCCATCCGCGAGAAATTACGCAGATTTTCCGTAAAAACTGGTTTCATCCGGCCCCAGAACCAACACGAGGTGAAGTATTATTTATAAACCCAGAATCTAAACGTTAGCGTAGATAACCCAAAGTGTCTAAAACTCTAGGTAGACACATTATAATGTCATTCTGTCAGCATGCAGTTGAGCCTCGTGCTGTGCCGCACGGTCCACTGAACGGCCCGGCGGAAGCTCATGGTAGGATTTGGTGAGGTGCCGGGTATTCTTTCTCGCTTATTTGGGGTGGGCGAAAATTTACCAGATAGAGTACTCTACCCAAAACTTGACGTAGTACGCCAATATATCCCTCCTCGTATGCCTTGCCAAAGAACCTTTCCGGGAAGTCCCCACCGGTTCCATGGGTGCGGGATTTGGACCTCCGTTCTATTATGCAGGGTCTAGACAAAGAGCCTAGGCTCGGAACTCGGTGTATAGCGACGCTCCGGCAGAGTTCTGATCAGATACGGTTTCTTTAATCTTGCACTGGGCATTGTAATGTATAACCCTCACACCCACGATTCTTCACCCCTGAAACAGGGGTGGTAGCTGTGCTTCGGATAAGGGAGAGGATATATTAACGTGCCTCTCTCTCTTAGTCTGTGCTACCGAACCCAATTCGTAGCGCTTCGGACGATTTTTGACTTATGCATGCACAGCCACTCCCTATCCAAAAATTGCATCGCGGCTCTCAACACTGTATAACCGGGAAGCCAACACAAGGTTCTGACATGACATGACTGGCACCTTTTGTGTTTTGTGTGTTGGATATTAGCCAAACGTATTTCATCAATTCTATATCGGCCTGTAACGGCATTGATTGCACGCACAATGCCGAATGTTTCTATAGTATAGAAAGTAGCTGTCAAGCGCCGGCAAAAATATGCTTTAATGAGTTAGTCAAGCTTCTCACTCTTTGAAAAAGATAGAGGAAACATTTAGAACTGGGTTCTTATCTTGTTGGACTGGCTAGGTGGTTCTGAAAGCACATTTCCTGCATCGCCTTCCATCTACATGTAGATACACGCTTCATATGCTGCAGTCACGTCATTTTTGATGTCTTCTACCAACGTGGGGTAGAATGAGCGGTTAGCGTAAGCCGAGTGATAAGTTGTGTTGGTGAATGTTGGCGGCTACTGGGGGGGGGGGGTTCAAGGGAGGTAATTATCATGGGCTTGCAGATGATGAATAAAGTACATGTATGTACATAAGATACATGTACATGTACTTATGTGATGGGACAAGAAGAGTGAAATGTGGCCAACAGAGCCGCAAGAGGCTAGTTCTTGCTTAGTCCCGGACTCATATGTACTACCGCCGCCCCATGGCGAGCCTGGGGAAGCGGCAAGAGAGTGGATATTAGCCAACTAAATCACTTGATATCAGCCCTCAGCGCCACTCAGTGGTTGAACCTTCAAAAGTACCCGTTAATTGGTCGCTCGACCAGTTTTGTTGCTGTACTATAACCAACTGTATCACTTACCTATAGTTAACACATTGAATTCTAAGCCCAATTGATGTCATAAATACATGTATGTTGTATATAGTAACATCCAAAAACTAAACAGGGCAGGTAACATGTATACATGTAGCTGCATTTACAGCTAAGTACATTGGACTAAATTTGAATTTGACCCTTGGCCTAGGCCGATGAAATCAGCATGTCTGGTACCCTAAATTTTCGGTTCTCGGGCAAGAATCAAAAATAGGCCTAGTGTCCTCAATTACACAGTACTAGTAAGATACATGTATACATGTAAGTACATGTATCTTTGTATGTGCCATTGGCTTGCAGAGCTTGAGCCAATTAGGGTTGTGTGGATTCTTAAGGCAGAACTACATAAGTTTCTTTTCCGCATAGTGCTCTTAGACTATGTTTGTTTCAAGTCACTGTCGAGAACAAAAAGGCTTTCTGTATGTGCAACAGATGTGCATGTGTCTACGTAGGTGCATAGTGATATATTTGGCGCTACATCCTGACTGTCCAGCATCAGACCTAGGCAGAAAACCTAAAATCCTCGATTATATGCAGTATAATTACCAAGCAGAGAGCGTTCAGGTAGCAATCGCAGTTTCACTAGATCGACTGTCTCGCAAGTAATACGAAGACAAAGAATGGTTCTTGTAGCATTTTCTGTAGCTCCTAGGCCTGCAATCATGATCAGATATAAGGCTTTAGGTGAGTGAAACGGGCTAGGACAGCCATCAGACAAACCTGTTGGTATTACGGTCAAACTTCGGAAGAGGTTAAGCTTGAGGGAACAGAGTGAAGTATTTTGACAACTGGTTTTATGAGTAACACAGTGGCTGAGTTATAATTGAGTGTGCACGTGTGCAAGTTTAGCTCTGCCTGTTAGATCGAAGGAGAGTTTGCAAATGTTTTCTCAAAACAGTTGAAACAGCCCAAAGCTAGGGAATGGAAAGTACATGTATCCTATGAGGCTGATAATATCATGAAAAAGTTGATATCTACAGCTACAATATAAGACTACATGTAGTACGTACACGAGTGCAGAACGGCGATGTTACATGTACTTAGGATTTCTATGTCATGTCTTTTAAGGCGCATATTATCGTATGATACATATGTGTATCTACCTCTACAAACGTCGCGGTGGGGCGTAAATTCGTGGTAATATCAAAATTTATTGTGCAATTGTGCTTATTGTGATATGGGTGAGACACGCATACGGGAAGCCTGGTAGAGCTTTCCAACGATACTTATTACCCCGCTATATATTCAAACACGCTTACTGACGTACATTGTAGATCTTGCTCCGTAATCAATTGGCGCGGAGCTTAATATGCCGTGCTAGCCCTATAGACCTCCTTGCATTGGATAAAGACGTTAGTTGGTCGGGTATAGATAAGGAATTGTTTATAGACCCCGCTACTTAGAACTGTTCTGATACAATAGCAGATATCATGAGCCTTAATATAAGGATTAATTAACTGGAGAATAATCATAAATTAATAATGTGGCAACAAAACATGAGAGTAATAACGGACATCATGATCAGGGTAAGGACAAAAGACAGGGAGATTCGCACAATTGAAGGATATCTACCTGAGGAACACGACCCGTGATCATGCCAGTATGCATGTACGTCAAGATAAACATGGACCCAGATCGAGCGATGAAGCGGTTTACTCGTTAATTGGCGAATGTGGCCCTAAGAACTACATACATGTACCCTGTATGCATGTCGTTTGCTTCCGGTGCACTAACCTTATGGATGTCCGTACATACTCCGCAGAAAACAGAGGACCTACATAAGTTAACATCTTTGTCAGAAGGAAAATGAGTCTTCACTGCTACATAAGCACTGATTATTATCTATTGTACCCCTTTCTTGCAGGAGTGACAAGGTCTGGCGCGTGGATACAAAAGCAGAAAACAAGCTGAGCTGTGGAGGAGTGGACCCAGTTCAGTTGACATGTGGCTCAAACAGACAAGCGAGTGCCGATAGTTTGGTATGTAGATCGATCTCATGCAGTCGTTTCGTGGGATCTGCTTGGTACAGGGCACATATGCTTGCCTGTGGGTGTGTGGTAGAATCCCACGGACCATGGTATCACCAATTGATCGGTGGAGTATTAGGTGAGATCAGTACTGTGAATCGGAGTGAGGGCATTGACGAAAAGGAGGCTCAGCGGGACCACGCCCGCCGGCCAGGTAGCTGTGCCACAGAGGACGTTGGGACTGTCCAATCATAGCGTCTCCCTCTAATATCAACCCAGGTTTGCACCGCCCTATACTTTATTAGACTCGGCCATAAAACTACCTTAAATGGAAATATTAGGGGCCTTAGCTCATATAAGCTTTATCTAAACAGGGAATATAGCCCCTTATTCAGGTCTATTTAGTTCTATTTTCTGCAAGGAAGGTACTAGATAAAATGCGAGTGCGTTACTAAGGGTGCGACATTTCGAACCACAGAATTGAGCTTTCTAGTACTCATAATACTCATGAACTTCTAGGTCTTTCAGTCTATTTCCGAATACCAGGCCGTCACTGCATCCTTTCAAATTCTTGGCACACGTCCTGGTACACGATGAGGTTAGTTAACGTCCCTTGCTGATGCAGATTCACTCGTCATGAGATAGTGCTTACCTCCTCAGCCTTTGATTTATTCTCATTAAGCTTACCTTCTAAATAATTACGGGCCGATTTTTTCAGGCTACTTGACCAAGAGTGTTTGGGAATAGTGAATACCAATCGCCTGACATTTGATATTGAATCATGAGCTATTCTAGACATGAAGTGGCCTAAAAGAAAAAGAAAAAAAGAAGCAATAGCTCCGGTACAGGGTCAAGTGATGCCTCACGAAGATCATTGGATTCTAGGCAGAAAGAAGGGAAGTCAAGGCAATTGTTTTGAGGATAACAGGAAAATACTAATGTATTTACTATTCAAGCCGGACCTCACTGGCCTGTGTATAAGATGTGCATGATATTCGCTGACAGCTGCATATCCCAACACCGAGAGAGATCAAGTACTCAAGCTTGCAATTGATTACCTTTGATAAATCCAAACACGGCGCCGCAATCGCTGGGTAGCCCTAGAACACTACGCTTTGAAAGTCTTCTACCAGATTCCGAACGAAGCCGATTCAATTGGTTTCATCATACGGTATTAGGATCTCAGCCCTAAATTTAAACACTTGAATCCTATCTACTTTATAAGGTCACCGCTCTCCCCCTAAATCAATGGAATCAAACAATACAAACAACCGTCAGTACCTCTCTCCTGAGAATCCAGCAAGCCGTTCAGTTTCTGCTCCTCCTTCAATCTCCTCTATTACACCATCAAATCGTCCTGCAGACACTTCTGCTACCTCTCCAAAGCTACAGATTCATCCTATCCTCGAGGCTCAAACAGACTCTTTCAACGAAAGTATTATCGCCTCGGAAAACACCGCAGAAATGTCCTACTCCAACAACTCCTGTGATTATTCGTACCCAGCATCAACCTCTAGTGCTCAATATAGCTCTAGTAAAACCTCCCAAGTAAGTCTTATAATCAACTATAACTCCCCCTCAACCTTCTCTTTACCTCCTAGGTATTTGTAATAACATTTCGACCCACAGACAGAAATTAATCAAATGTTACACACCCTCCGTAGCCATCGAGTCAACACCTTAACCGAACTCCGCAGAATAGAAAAGGTTCTATCATCTGTAAATGCATTGGCCTACTACGCACCGATGACCGAAGCTTGGAACTACTATGTCTCATCCAATAACTTCCTCAGCGAACTCAGAGGCTTGACGAGACAATACCCTTTCAGTACAGAGCTCTTAGAGAGCGCTAAATGGAGCGTATACAATGATCCGGATAGCAGCAAGAGCTGGAACTTTGCTTGGCTAATTCTTACGAAATTGAGAAATGAGTAAGTCTAACCATGCGCTTCCAGAATTAATTGGATATAAGGAAACTAATTAAGTTGATTTTTTCACTTAGTCAAATGGTAGCAGAGTTTGCTACTAAGACAGCATATGAGCCCGCTATGTGGGGTAATGCCACTCCTGACCCTGTAAGTGCCACTCAGTTGGCTTCGGTCTTGACTCAGGAGTGGTCAAAGGCCATTGATCAGATGCTTAGGCATTGGTCTTCTCCGCCTACGACTGATTCCTTCTGCTGAATTATGCAAGTCTTCGATTTGTCTACTCGGAAGCTGCTCTGCTTTGTTTGTTTGAACATTCGTTTTTGTTGTCTTTAAGCCCTTTGATATGACGCGCAGCTAGTGATATGCAGCCAAACAAAAATAAATCTTCGTCATGGAACAGTGCGCTCTGATTAGCTTTGTAGAATTCTTTTCCACTGGTTTTTGTATCAAGGTAATCTCAAATTGAAGGTATTGTGATCTAGCCAAGAGAGTAGGTGGTACAGTACACAAATGCTTATCGTTTGGGGTCGCAATATCTGCTTACATATAGCTAGCCCTAGATACAATTCCTTCCATTCAGCCATGAAAACCACCTGTCATGGCCATCGGATCCAAATGTGATTTGTAAATTATATGTATGAGTCATGATAACGTTGTTGTCTTGAATCGTAGCTTCGTGATCAGTACATATTTATACCTGCTCTGTCCTCTCTGTCAGCGCAGCCTCCCTTATTTTTCAACTTGACTAGCTAGCAGTATAGCCCATCTGCCTGTTTACAATTTATTGTACTCAAAGTTGATTATGGGTACGCTATCGGCAAACCTAGCCCGGGTATTTGATTGAACAGGGACCACAAGGAAAAGCCCTAGGCCAGCCTGGCAATAATATTAGTGAGTAAACAGACCCTTGCCTATATATCAACACTCCGTGTAGTTCACTCACTTGGGCCCGTTTGGAGCGGCAGGATTATATTGATATATGGATTATTCCAAAGTGCTGATTATCAATGAGTGGGTGAAATAATTCAAATAAGCAGAACTTGAGGATAATCTCATATATATCAGTACATCGCAATGCTGCGATTGTCACAGTTGAGAAGCTCAGTGTCGTTGAAGAGAAGAAAAATAATCACCTCTCGAGCTAATTATTTTCTTGGCAGGTTATTTGAATAAGCAGCTAGAAGTTAGAGAATATAGATTACATGTATTCATTCCCCCGAATACCTCTACTCATTACAATAATCCAAAACTCTATAACCCGTCGAATTATCGTCAATAACCGCGATTATCAGACGGGCCCTAAATGAATTAACATCAACAGCAACATTCAGTAAGTATATAAGTTAAGTATATAAACACTAATAGCGTAGCTTGACCTGCCCGAAACGAAGATCTAACAACTTATGTATTCATATGTATTGTATATCATGTACGTCTTAGTGATAGTAACATATAAACTCTATGATTTCGTTACATATATAACCAACCCAGTTTGAAGGCAGACATTAACGCATAAAATGCTCAGAATATTATCGCTGCAATTAGAAATGCTCATCTGACCTCCAACTAGCTCTATATGTTTGTATAATATGTCCACTACATGTACCGATAAAACATTTTTAGGTCTTTATATCAATGGCATGTATACATGTCGTTTGAGAAACATTTATACAAAATGTTATTTGAAACTCGGGCACTATGTAGCCCTGGCTTTACGTTAAGTCCATGTCCTGCATGCAGTCCTCGGCCTAAATCTTCACATCCTCCATACCATCCTCCTTTTCTGTTGCTTTACCTTCTACCTGACCTGCCTTTGCAGCCCCAACGGCTGCCTCTCCTGCATGCCAAACTACACTTGTTCCTAAAACCGCGTCCACTGCAACTTTCCCTACATTCCCTACAGTCTCTCTTGACTGTTCAACTAATTCCTTAGCCTCCCCTCCATATTTTTCTTCTGCAGTCTTAGAGATATTATCCCCAATTGCAGCAGATGTATTCACAACACTATTTACACCTAGTCAGCATTCCACATCTAGTCTTATACGGCTTTGAATTACCTATTCCCAACTTTCCCAGCGGTATTAGCTGTAGCTTCCATCCCTTCATCTACAACCTTTCTTACTGGACCCTTTTCTCCCTTTTCCCCCGTTTCACCGCTCCCTGCGCCGATACCCCCAGTTGCCGCACCGATCTTCTCGCCAACCCACCTACCAGCCTCAAATGTCGCATTACTAACTGCGCTAGCCACCATCCCTGAAAGTTCCGCAATCTTCGCGCTGCCTCCCACAGCTCCACTTGCTATGTTCTTCGTAGTCTCCGAGAATTTCACATCTCTCCCCTTCTCTTCCGTTCTTCCGCCGAGCGCGATCTGAAGCGCAGAAACAAGATCATCCTCATCCTCGGCTTGTGAGTTTTTAAGAAACCCATGAGAGAGAAGTAAAGATGTAAACTTAATCCCTAGAGGTGAAAGAGCGGGTGAGGACGGGAGAGTAATGTGAATAAATCCTGTGTCTGAGCTGGAGAGTGGGGTGGCGAGGAGGTATTGGGAGTGGTCTATCGTACTAACAGCAGCAGTAGTAGACGGCAAAGGAACAGTAATCTTATCAACAGTTAAGAGGAGGATGGGATCATTGATTGCGGAAATATTGTTGGTATTGGTTGTCGGTTGTTCGTTCGAGCCAGAGATGGAGGTAGAAGGCGGCGGGCTAGTAAGGGTTAAAGTACCGGAGGCAAGTGGTATTCGGGAAGATGAAACTAGTTGAACAGCCGTGACAGTAGGAATTTCTAATAATGGTGAGGTAGTAGTGGCCATTTCAGCTGCGTTGTTGCTGTTGGGTAAGTAGTAATTTGGTAACTGGAGATAGTAGTTGACAACCTCTTGAGGGAAGTAGTGGAGTGAAGTGGTGAAGTGGGGTAAAAGATAGTTAAGATCGGTAGAGTATCTACCTCTCTTCCCTGAATTACTTTTATTAGTATTCTTTATACGACGACGTCATTGTGCATGAACAACCAGCCTGACATTAGAGTCGCCTAGGGTACAACCGTCGCTCAGTATTCACTCACTCGTAAATTCTCGGCAGGGTAAGTGCTGAGCATTCCAAAGTACTGAGCTGTTGGTGACCCTTAGGGATCCCATAAGCCCGGGGTTGTTTGTACCCCGTTCACAGGGTTTTGGGCGAACACGGGGTTTTGGCGAACAAAGTTTAGGCGTTGCTATGGCGTTGCTACTGAGAGATTCGCCAAAACCCCGTGAACGGCTGTAAGCCTGGTTGCTGGTACCAGTACTCCTCTCCTAGAATAGTATGGAAAGGGAGCTCAACATATACCCAGGGGTTGTGATAAGTGAAAGACACCCTTCGCGCAATCTTGGCACTAGTGTGGTATCTTCTCACTAACCCCTACTCCCGAAGTAAGTACATACATGTACTTAGAGTACAATTATGCAGGGACCTAGTGTTGATGGGGATTGTTATTACCCCTGAAATGATCAATTAGATCAACTCCTGAGTCGGCCTTTAGACATCTAATCTGTTCGAGTCTCAACTACTTAGACTGCAGAGATTAGTAGGTGTATTTGGACTCTATGAAGCTTAGCCTACCGTACCACCCACGCCAATATTATTCAAAGCATTGCTTCGACTACTTCAAGATATAGTACGATTTATGAAAAAATAACAAGGAACCCATAATTGATTGCTGCGGGATAAAAAAAACCGTACTACCATATTGATTAGCGTACCCACCTAGCCACCGGATCTATCAGGATATGGATGTGTCTGTACGTCCAGGATAGGATATACCCGTCTTTTTTATCGCCGGTGACAGCGGAAGAACTACATACATGCTTGACACATTCGACACTCCTAATCCGTAACCCGCCAAGGCACTTGACCATGACAGAAGGCGTCTTTTCCATTTGTCAAATCGATGGTATATATATTTTTTTTCTTTTTTTTTATTTTCTTTTGTGTGTGTGTGTGTAGGGGTCTGTATCTCGAGAGTTGCTGATTTCCTGGTCGCTGGAAATATCCGGCGTCTGCATATACATATGTACATGTAGTTCGATGATCGACGACTGATTCCGCGTGGAACGCTCTGTAGGTACAACGGCCTTTTGTCCGGGGCGGGATTGGTGGCGGGGCGGAGAGAAGAATTTGGGGCCTCAGAGAAAAGGAAAAAAAAAAAAAAAAAAAAAAAAAAACTCGCTCCCCCGTAACACACTTGATGCATACAAGGTTTAGGATATTAATAATGGACCCACAGAGTGCTGGTCAGCCATATGCAGATTGAAACACGAGGAATGCATACATGTATGTAAATATATCACACTGCCTGTTTTAAGGCACCGGAGCCCGGGGCTACCATAATATTCAAACCGTTTATTTAGTCTTTGTATACATGTATATATACTATGTAAGTAAAGTACATATCAATTATCTACATGTATTGGAGTACTTGAGGTACCAATAGGACAAGAATTTCAAGGCTTTGATGGTACGGTATACTTGTAGTTATATACATGTGCGCATATGTTTTCTCGTTATAAATGAGATCGGACATGGCGTCCCCAAGAGCTACATGCTCAAAGTTACCTATTTAGAATACAGTATTACTTCCAGCCGAGCGTCCACATAAATGCCCTCAAACCCAACGCCAATTATACAATTTTAACAAATATGACTCCATCCCCGCGCAGTAAAGAAACATACCTCCGATATTACACATGCTAAGCAATACCAGAAAACATCATATCCCATTCTTGCCAATCGATATCCTCACTATAATCATTTCCCAAATCCCAATTTCCCAAATCCACATTATTACCTATATGTACTGGCATTGTCGTCTCGCCCTTGAACTCTATCGCTGACTCTGGTTCTACACTGCGAACGCCAGTAACAAACCCCAAACCAGCGGTCTGTAAAACCACGTCCCTCTTTTTCCTTCCATCCATTATTTCGTTCTCACCCGTGTCCGTCGCCCTTCTCTTCCTTCCACCACTCCCCTTCCTCACCGACTTCCCTTCACCTCCTCCTGCTGATAACTTCTTTACAGCATCCTTATCCTCCGCAACTCTCTTCGTGAAAATCGCCAAAGTCCCCGATAATATCATGAAGGACCATTTTTTGTCTTCACACATGAACTTTGCAATCTCACCGACCTTTTCTACCGCCTTCGCTGCCTTATCTCTCAGTTCATCATCATAGTCTGTGATGGGGTCATGCTTAATACTCAAAGCCACTAGAAAGCATCGAACTTGAGCGTAAAACATTATCCCCCAGATACTCGGGCCAGTGTATAATAACTCCTTACTCGTGTATTCCAGCGCTCTTACAGCATCGTTGGCGAGCAAGACCCTCATATTCGACGGGTCCGAGATTAACTCCGAGAAAAGCGTTGCCTCAGCATCGTTTGTGGGCTTAAAGAATGGCCCGTAAAAAAGCAGCCTTATACAAGCATAGTTGATTTCAAGATGCGCCAAGGTGGTGGTCGACCATATGTGAGCATGTGTTCTAATTCGATGGCCTAAACGAAAGATTTCTTGCTCAACGAGATGAAATTGCGCAGGTGTTACATGGGTGAAACGGTCCGCGCGGAAGCAAACAGGGTGTATATGACCCAGAGTTATTGCTTGCTGGATTAATTCGACGAAGTATTCGTGAGGAGGAGGTGCGGTGGGATTATCAATGTCATGAGGGGATGGGAGGTCGACGTTGATATCAGACATATCGATCATGAGAGGGTAGCCTTTGCCGGTGCTTGTCCAACGGTCTTTAGCAAAAATGGCCCAAAAGAGGCGACGTTTCATTTCCTGCGTGTGAGGATCTTCGTGGGCATAGGTTTCCTTCCTATGTAGATGGAGTTCAAAGGCCATCCTAACTGCCTACGAAACCTATCAGAACCGTATATCCTATATAATTCATGAGCCATGGCAACTTACAGCAGCTAGCCTAAGGGGCCATGTCTCGACTCCCTCAAGACCGTCGCACTGAAGCTCAAGCGTCAAATGTATTAACGTCAGCGCTTGTAGTGCCTGTATTGATGGTTCATATTTGCTCATGTGGGCCTTGAGCTGATACTCTAGAACACGCTTGATGTGCAAGAAATCACGTGTGGAGACTATTGCGCCTGGCAGCCGGGCTGCTACACCGTACATTGCCGAAAGAAGTAATTGGGTGGGTTTTATTGACTCGAAGTATGATATCCCTATTATTGGGATGAATGGGTGGACGTTGTTGAAGAATCTTTACATGTATATGTATTGATTAGCTAGCAGTAGACTTTTGTGCCGGGAGATGGTATTACAGATTTTTGAGATACTGAATGACAGGCTTATCAAGCCTTAACTCTTGATCGGCATCAGTATCGCCGCCTATCCAGGGTGAAGTCGAGGACTTGTGCTGTGAAGCTACTTCTTGTCGCAGGCGTAAAACACGAGTTGCACTTGGTCCATCATTGGGAAGAAGGTTGGCTTTAGAAAACTGGAAGCCACCAAACGCCGAGTTAGATCCGTTAAGAATAATCGCCCTAGAAAGTCTCGGTTAACATTTATTCACGATAATCTAGTATTGAATACATGAGTATATCACACTCACCCATCTTTTGGGGCGTGAGAACGAAGGTGGTTAGAATCAGAAGATTCCCAATCTTTGACGCATTCTAGTCCATGTTCCTGGCACCACACGCAACTTGCAGATCCGCCCACACCGTCCGGGAGGGAACATTTAAGATGCCTGCGGCGACAGTCGAGGCAGGATTTTCGGGGTTTATGGTAGACCATGGCTGCTGAGAAAAAGGGTGTTGAGTGTATTGTGTGTCTACCTACCTTACCTACCTGCGGCGGTGAACAAGAGAGAAAGACACAAGTACACACATGTAGGTCGACAATCGGATTCCGCGTGCGGGACTTGCCATGTATGTATTATGTATGCATGCCTGAATTTAATCTCTCTCCCACTCACTTTTTTTTCTTTTCTTTTTCCCTTCCTTTTCAAGCAATGCGTGCCCAGACCGAGACAGCGCCATCTATGTATGCACTTAGTTGTCCCACCTTCCATTTAGACGGAAATGCGGGGAGAAACAGGGACAGGGATTAATGTTTCAGGGGAGGTTTGTTGCTCTACTGATCACGGTCCCTGGGGCGAAGGATGAAGTGGCGTCCATGATATCCGACGGGGATGGTAGACGATGAAATGAGGGGAATATCATATGTGGAAATGTACCTACATGAACATGCGAAACCCTAATATGTATGTATGTATAGACAAGGAACCGGATTATTCCCACTTTCACCAAGTATCATCATACCCGTCTTCTAGCTGTGATGGGTATAGCACGTACATATGAGGATAGCGAATCATGCTTCTCACAAGCTAAATCGGCAACCCTATCGGTGTAACGTAACGTATACTAGTAAACCAATGAAGGCATCACGGATGAAAACCCTCCTCCTCATTCTTGTCCTCTAAAACCTCAATAATACTCGTCTTTGCCGTCATCATCATCGGCCCTCTTTTTTCTCTCACCTCTTCACTGTCCTTTCAAAAAAAAAAAAAAAAAAAAAAAAAGTCAACTTTGCTGGAAACATCGACGTTATGGCGGATTCTGCGGATCAAGTGGAGCAGAATCGAATCAAAAGACTAAAAACAGCTCGCGCATGTGATCAGTGTCGTCGAGTTCGTTCAAGGTATATCATACCACTTTGATGACTCCTCGTTTTGTTAAAAATCCATGTCTAATTGGTGTGAAGATGCGATATTCAAAGTACAAATACAGCATCTGCGAGTCCGGACGAAAGTATATGTGAACGCTGTAGACGTTTGAATCTAGAGTGCACATTTATTCTGCCCATCGGAGAGACCAGAGGGAAGAGGATACCTCTGAAAGGGTGATATTTTCCTTTCTACTCTTCTCACCCTAAGCAACGTTCTGCCCCGGCTCCGGGGAAGGGAGTGGGGTTACTTTAGTTTTTTTTTTCTTGGCTAACGCAGTGTTCTCTAGTAACCCGGATCACAACTCCCCATCCCGGGAATCCGCTACCACAGATGGGTTAGTAACATCTACTCCACCCAATAGTTTCATGTAGCTATTAGCTTACTAAACCACCGTAGCTCCCCTTCGTCGGCAGAAGCCTACGCCGACCCTATCGAAAAGTATCTATAGTAATATCCCCTCGAAATTAAGGACAGCCTAACTAATAAAAACAAGATTCAAAGCCTTTATAGCCTCAAACTTACCAATAATATCGCCCCGGGACCTCACTCACGACTCCTCAATACTACTACATTGTTGTGCACGACTCTTGGGAACATTATGCACAGAAACAGCATCAGACTGCACAGTGGATAAATTAAAGGCATCATTGGAGGCTTATATGTTGAGTAAATCACCGTTTAAGACTCCAACGGTCCAAAACGTACAGGCACTTGTATTATTGGCAGTTGTGATAGAGGATAAGGGATATGGGTTGAAGTTTATGACTGTATGCTGTCTTTTATTCTATATTCGTTTAAAAGAGAGTAAAAGTTGAGTCGAACGCATAGGCAGTTCGAATGGCCTGCTCTTTAGGTTGGAATATTCAGCAACACGAACTTTCTAGCAGTAATAGCACTACCGACGACACCGAAGACTCAGCATATACCCAGTATCTATGGTGGACTCTTGTGGCACTTGATTCATGGCTCTACCTCTATTCAGGTCTTCCACTCCTAATAAACTACCGCGACTTCAATGTGCCATTTCCTCCGCACGCCCCAAGCTTCTTCACCTCTTTCACTTCCTTGTCAGAAGTCTTGCGCTTCAAGATAAGACACTCCTCTCTCTCGCAGAGGCTGCCAGGTGCTACGCCGTATACATCTTTGCAAGTTTGGCAGACCACCCATCTTCCCTCTATCATCGGAACAGGAGGGCTATTAGGAGCGGTAATAGATGCATTTCATGGTGCCGTAGTGGCGCTATTTGTGTTGTCCCCAGAAGGAGATGCGGTCCCCAGGGATGCAGAAATATGGCTGGAGAAGGCGGTGAAGGGTGGGTTTGAGGGTGTTTTTGGGAGAGTGAGAGGGTTGAAATGGGTTAGGTTGGTATGTGTATTAGGCTTGTTAAGGTTAGAAAGATGGGGTGGTAGTAAATCATGGGAAGAGACAGTAGAGAGAGAAGTTTTGGAAAAGCTAAGGCTGTTAGAGGAAGGTAGGGCCGGTTGGGAGTTGGTATGGGGGATCGAGGGGATCCTAGCATAGATTTTATCCTGTCTACTAGTTTATCAAAAGAAAAATGTAAATATTATCATTGGCTCACCCAAATTGGTTGCCTGTAATACCCACAGTCTTTTCACTTTCTACAGTAACTGTCGTTCATGCGAACGTATATCCGTGGATAGGAATAACTTGCACTAAAGTAACTTGAAAGATACGTACGTACTGCAAGTCAGCTACACAACCAAACTAACCTCAGGTAATATGGGTTTAGTAAACTACATGTAGAACCGAAACCAATCTGATATAAGGGCCGAGGTGGATGGAACTTCATATATGGATTGTATGCACATGGTCATGATCACAGGACTACATGTATGTGCAAGTGCGTAAGGTACCCCTTATGCACCATAACGCACTGGATACTCGGACCCATTTGGATTGAAAATGGAATGGAAATCCACTTACTCGGGCATGCCCGATGCACATACTATCTAGTATATCCTAGGAACAAACGCTTAACATTGTCATCTGATATATCGGAGGCAAATGCTCGAATTGGCCACCAATATCTTTCATGCTTGGTAGTCGGTTTTGAAGTTGGGGCTGGCTAAACTATTAGACATGCATGTACTTATGTTTTCTTATACTAAAGTCCATAATTATAAGTACATATATATACTATATACTCGTCAATTGATCAAACGAATAAGTACACGCATCGTACCCAGACAGGTCATGTTGCGGGCGAGACATATAAAGTACACGAACATAAGGCTTTTAAGAAAGGTCAATCCTACTACCACCTATATCTAATCACACTAAAATGCTTAGTACCCCTAGTCTATGCTCTTTTCAAATGTCAACTTAAAGATCCTCGTACACATGACGATTCGCGTCCACATATATGCACAACGATTATATATGGCAGGTTCCGTCCTGGTAGCAAGGATCGTAGGGTCGGCTAAGCCCATGGAATTTATTAAGCGAAATGAATTCATGAAGCCCTAGCTACATGTATAGCGCAGAACTCTAGTATACATGTATATCACAAGCGATCAATGATGTGCTACCTCGGCCTTAATATTTTTGACAGCTAACAGCCTACATACAGCGACACCTCGCTATAAGAAACGCCAAGGTTGCGGCGGTTTTTCCAAAATTTCTTATAGCAAGTGAGATTTTAATGCAGAGTCCTTAGCGTGTACCCTGTGTGTTGTTTCTGTTTTTCTTATAGCGAGGTTTCTTGCAGCGAGGTATGGCTGTAGTCTACTCACCTGACTTAAGCTTGTCTGAGACGGGATCGAAGGCCTAGATTATAGATTACATGTAGATAGTAAACTGTAGATTTGTTACAGGAGATTACACAGTCAGACTATCGATCGCAGAATTCCACATTTAACCGGACTCAAAGCTGGCTGACCTGCAGGGGTGGCAGCTAGCCTCAATTCATCGTGAGATTGGGGAACAATCTAGCTAAAACAGTTCCTATACGAAGTCAATATTCAAAGTCTAATCTCACTTGCAATTATTGATATTTACAAGTACATGTAGGCATATATGGGTTGCTTTTATATTCTATAAGAGTAGCACTATATACTGTATATAATGTACTTTATATACATGTATATATGGGTATACATATACATGCACATGTATATACAGCGACACGTAACAACTTGAAGTGATGGAATGCCCTGAGGTACAAACACCAAATGTTTGTGGCGTTTACCAAAACAGGCGTCACTGTGTTCCATCACTTATTACCTGCTGCTGTACATAATGTATACATTATATACCGGCCGCAGGTCTCCTCGGGTCGATCTCCTTCAGAGCTTAAATATATGTAGTTATAGAAGTACATTTGTAGTACACGTACTTATACATTTGTCACGAGTGATTAATTATGATCTTTACCTGCATAATTCCAGTTTTGAAAGTTCACAAGGAGAGCAGGGATACATGTATGCTAAAAGGTGTCACTCAAACCACACCATGTAGTGGCCTCTATATCTAATCCACTGGATACGCTCTCGCTATGTAACCTAAGAGTAACTACATATACTTATATCTCAACATCACAGCATGTCTCCGATGCATCTTGAACTCTTTTAACTGACCACTCCATACACATCAGCACCAAGCCGAAGGACCCCTCCCAAGCATTTCTACAATCACTTTTTCCGCCCGTGACTGGTTTTTTTTCCTGTGAGGTTGGGCTCTTCTCATTGACTTCCCGTTTTTCCTAGCTGATTAATATTATTTGAGATCGCGGCCCGAGAGTAGAGTAGGTTAAAGAGAGAATAGAAATGCCTAGCCACGGGTGCTTTGTACAACTAATCCCCAGCGGTTACCGGGCTGAAATTTGTTGATCAAATTCATCACTTAAATGCCAGTACTGGATAGTCCTGCTTATTCAGGGGTTACATTGGAACCCGAAACCTCTGGCTGGTTTTGTTTAGTGGATCTTAATTTTGGCAATCCTCTTAATATACCTTGTAATACCCTCCTTGCAAAAGGATACGGCCACGGAGTATCAAACAATCCCTGAAATTCGTGCCGCTACTCCAGCTCTGGAATCTTTTAAATGATGTCTCCTGTTGTTTGGGTCGACTACCCCGCACACCCAAGAGACTATTAATGCACGAAGACAGAACTGGATTTAGTGATTTTACCCATTCAGAAAAACGAAATTTGAGAGGATGAGTATATCGAAAGATAACCTTTCTTAAATCGGCCGTACCTGTAGCTAACATCAAACTGGCCCTGTTCGGGATCTTGATGTCCGACGTGTAAAGTACATACATGCGTACACTAGTGCGATCCACGGACTTAAAGACTACATAGTCTTACCGTTACAATTATTTGTCTCTTGTTTAGGATTAGCAAGGAATTCTCTAAGCATATATCCCTCAGATGGATAAATCGGAATTGTCTCAGTATGGGCGTGCAGATAAGTAGTTCCTCCGATTGCTATTAAGATTGACATGTTTTGGCCACCATAGCAACCCATACTGTGCACCACACACACGCATGAGGGAATAAATAAGCCACGACTAAAAGCCCTCCATCACTATCTACCCTATTGGAATCATTCAGCTCGTGGAAGTCGTATTTCATTATGTAAGTTGTGTTTTTAATTAACATTTACTAATCAAACGCGAGAAGTGATTATCGGTAAGGCATGTACATGTATTAAGGATAATATACATGGACTATCTCACATGGCCTAAACCTCAGGGTGGTAGTGAGGTACACGGTAGTAGGATCGATATAGTCTTAGACCAAGACCTCAATAGTCGTCGAAGGTGTTACTGAAAAAGAAAGGAGAAAAGAAAAGGAGAAAAGAAAAAGAAAAAGAAAGGAAAAAGAAAAGGAAAAGAAAAGGAAAAGGAAAAAGAAAAGGAAAAAGAAAAAAAGAAAAAAGAAAACCTCCCCGGGTTACCACCCATATGCACGCGAGCTGTCTACCTTATCTCTGGGTTGCAACTGAGTGATAGTTCGTGATTCAAGCATATATGTTGCACAGGGGCGTGAGTAAAGCTAACTTACCGCAGGGTTTTGTGCATTTGTAAAGATATTTAAGTTGGCAGGTGGGTAACATGACATGCAGGGATTATTCGCACTACTTTTTCAATACCTATAATTTTGAATCACCTCACCATCTGTTTTACCAGGTCAAGTCAGTAGGTACATGCCCTAAAGTAAAGTAGAGCACACTTACGTCCCAACACGCCTTGTCTTACACCCCAACACGTTAGCTCAATATAAAACTTTGTGATATCTTTTAAAAAAGTTTTGTACGGTATGATCTACAGGGGAAATATCCACCAAAAAACCCTATGTAGCAGTACCTACTTCATGTAGGTGTAGTTAATCCCCCACTTATTCGAGTAACCATGGCTTGATCTAGATGACACAAGGCTATACCCCATGTGTGCAAATCACCTTAGTGCAAAATTCCAGGGGTGTATCAAAATCAGGGGCTTAACGAACAGTAAAAGTTCGGTACTAGGATCAAGGTCTACCCGGCCCACTAGGCAGTTTAAATGCGGGGAAATCGGGGCCTTTCAAGATGGAGAGAGAGAGAGAGAGAAAAAAGGAAGAAAAGAAAAGAAAAGAAAGGAGAAGGAAGGGAAAGAAAAAAAGAAACAATAAGAGAGTTACATCTATAGCTAGTGGTTCAGCCTCCCCCCAGGTCTCAATCGATATCACATATTTAATATTCTCTTGATCATACCTCACACTTTGAGGCAGGCATCTAACCCTAAATTACATGTAGTGGGTATCGATAAGAGATATATACTTACATGTAGGTAATTAATAACAGTAGAACATGTGCATGTACATGTAGTTTTAGGAGTTTCACAGATCATTGGCTCTATCATGGCGCAGGTACTAGCTAGGTTAATTCCGAAAAGTTTATATACACACCCTCGTAACTGCAGTATCGGACCCAGGAACATACATCATATCTGGGTACATTGAATTATTACGTTTTAAAGGTACATAAATACATGTAGAGTATATAGAGCGATTTATAGCCTGCTACATGTATATGAGCAATACCCGGCTCCCACGTTCTGAGAAATAACCCGAGGTTTCCCCACGGGGATGGATAGTGATATTTAGAATTGGATCATGCTGCGAGATATATAGTGGGTAATACAACCTGTCTAACAATCTGGATACCGATTATAATATCTCGGCTTACTCGCCACAAAGATGCAAAGTTTTATGTGTGTGTGTATTGATCAGAGACAGTGTTTCTGTACACGCCTACGTACCCTCCGAACTTCCATGTAAAGTATATAGCTGGGAATAATACCGGCATCTCGGGGCACGGCAGTTACCGCCAAGTCCGACCTGCTTAAGCGAGGATGGATATGCGCACACGATGTAACGGGATGTAGAAATCGCAGTTCCTCCTCTTTTCTTTTCCCCATGGGGTTGCCGAAGAGTTACTCTATAAAATGGTTGACTGAACTGGCTTCCTTCTTCCCCAGAGTTCCCTTTTAAACTCCATTCGACCCCTGGAAGACCTTATCAGTTGTTTACCATTCCACCCTCCCGGATTTCTTTAATAGCGTCCCAAGAACTAACTAAGTTCAGCCTCAAATAAGGCCGTACCTGGCTCAATATTTAAACCAGGCCCAAAATGGCAAGGATAATAATTATTGCATTATGTGGTTTCGTCTCCTTGGGAGCGCTGATTTTTGGCATGGACGGTGGATACCTCTCTGGGGTTCTCGCCATGCCAAATTTCATCGAGGACTTTGGAAGATACGATGCTGTGCATAATACGCATTACATCGCTGCTAGCCAACAGTCCTTTATCACTTCATTCCCTTATGTGGGTCAGTTTGGAGCGGCAATGGTAGGAGGCTATATTGGCGATAGGTTCGGAAGAAGGTGGGGGCTGTTTGTGATGTGTGTGGTAAGTATCGTGGGTGTTGTCATGCAGATTGTGGCCAAGAATGAAGCTTTATTTGTGGCAGGGAGGTTTTTTAATTGTGAGTATTTGATAAAGTTTTTTTTTTTTGCAGGATTTTTACTAACCCATGGGGTTGCAGACATATCTATCGGTTTTGCGACTATCTTTGTGCCTGTCTATCAAGGTAAACCCCATGTTAATTTATTTGACCAAGATCAAATGCTCAATGGACCATAGCCGAATGCTCTCCACGCAAGATCCGGGGTACAATGATTACGCTCTACCAATTGAACGTTGTACTCGGAAGCTTCTTGATTTCGATTGTCAACAACTTCACACAACACATTAAAAGCGATGCATCATACCGGATTCCAATCGGCATGCTGCTGATACTCCCGGTTTTGATTATTCCAGGACTTCCATTTCTTCCTGAATCACCACGTTAGTCTTCCACACAATAACTGTTGGGGAAACACGTTACTAACACACATATATATAGGTTGGTTAATGAAGAAGGGGCGGGAGGAGGATGCGAGAAAGAGTTTGACGATACTCCATAAAGATGATGTCGGCTTCTCGGTTGAAAGCGAGCTTTCATTCCTTAGAGCCACTATTACTGAGCAGGAAGAACTTAATAAGTCTTCCACCTGGGCTGACTGTTTCCGTGGTACAAATCTCGTAGGTCTCTCTTTTGCATTCTTTTCTCGAAATTGCATTAACGGTATATCAGAGGAGGACTCTCCTCGCCATCCTTATCCAAGTAGCACAACAATTTACCGGTGTCTCCTTCATCTTCAACTACGGCACAGTCTTTTTCTCCCAAGTCGGTGTTGGAGGTCCCTTCATAATTATGATAATGACAAACTTAGTCAACCTTGTCGGCACAATTGTTTCCTTCTTCCTTGTTGACCGTCTAGGGAGAAGGCCCCTTTTACTAGTGGGTTCGGTGGTTATGTTTATCGGGCAGTTGTCTGTAGGTGTATCGGGGTTGAAGGCCGAGGAGGGAGATATGAAGGCCAAAAAGGCTATTGTTGCATTTGTCTTAATCTACGTTTTTGGATTTGCGGCTTCCTGGGGCCCACTGTAGGCATCACCCCTTGCATCAACTTTCGGAAATATACTAATAGGCTTTATAGTGCGTGGGTTATAACATCAGAGGTCAGCACAAACAGCATTCGCGAAAAAACACAGGCGCTCGGTAGTGCGTCCAATATCCTGGCCTCATGGGTGGTGACATTTACCCTCCCATATTTGACAAACGAAGACCAAGCTGGCCTGGGACCCAAAGTTGGCTTTATTTTCGCCTGTTTTGTCTTTGCTGGGGGTGTTTACACATACATATTCGTTCCTGAGACAAGTGGAAGGGCATTGGAAGAACTGTTAGTCCAATCAATTTACTTTGTTTCAAAGGGAGTTTGCTAACACCTATAACCCTACAGTGACGAACTATTCCAAAAGGGAGTACCTTCAAGGAAATTCAAAGGTAAATACATCCCTCCCCACTTCTTTGTCAATACGAAACTAACTATGCTATTCCTCACATCAGGCTACCAAATCACCGGTGCTGCCGCCCTAGTGGATCAATCCATTGAATCAAAATCATTCGATAACGAAAAATCATCTGAGATGTCTAAGGCTGAAGTCTAGAGTAAACCGTTATCAATTCCTTTTCTTTTTGTTTATAGGGCCCGGTCGGCGTATATGAATGTAATGAAACAATTTGTATTTTTTATTTTATGTTTGAGGAATTTATCCCAGCTCTTCAGGGGGGGGGTGCTGTTGCATGTATTCATGCTGTGTTAGAGGATGTGCGAACCTGAGTTGCGAATATCATGAGTATCACAATGTCGTTTTTTGTAGTTTTGTTAGAGGCGGCCCCTACTCCTGGGCATGCATGTACTTTAGTTGCCTTATTAATGGCTGGGCTTACTTGATCTCGAGATAATAATGCTACCTCTACTTTACATCACAACCGTCTCGCCCTTTTAACCTCCATGACTCATGCATGTCGAGAATTAACTTCTTCTGCCTTTCGCCACCAGAGCGTGTGTCCTTCAGCTTATGTTTTAGCAGCGGATGTAACATATGTACGTAATCGTAAGTGCAAATATCACGGGCTTCGATAATTAATTGAGGGTGTAAGAGCAGAGTGTGTTCACGCGCACTGGGAGAACGATGACGGGACCGCTACGATGGTAAGTAGACTCGTCTCTCTTCCGGTGGATTACCGCGATTGCGTTCCGTTCGACCTGGGGATGCCATACCATACGCGTTGCATATATTTCTGCAGACCTCAGTACAACACAGGTATACATATATGGATTCGGCCTGTACTCGTTTACCACAGAAAACGCAAGCGACTGAAACAGGGATGGTTTGTAGGAGAGATCCATACAACTTATCCTTGCCCTGAGCAACTGGTCCTTATGGTGGTAAACGAGTATATCTGTTCTCACGGGGGAGTGGGGTATGGTGCAGCGACCGTCGAAAAACGAGCGTAGTAAACCTAAGGGAAAACCAACAGAAATTGCCCACTTTACCTAGAGAATCCTGTTCATATATTGTTTTATGCCTTGTACCCTCTGTGGTCGTGTTCTCAGGTGCGCGTTGCACCATACCCCCCCATGAAGACTACACTAATTAACCAAACCCGTAAACAGAAAGTCAGAAGGTCGCGGAAGTGCACATCCTCACGAGACCCATCCCTTCCTACCGCCTCTTAATATCATCATTATACAGTGGTCTCACAAGGCAGACAGGACAGGACAGGCACCTTACGGATAAACCAGATACATATTGCGATCTCAATCATTGATCAGCAATTTAGCCATACACCTCGAGGCCGTTACACCTACGCAGGTCCGCTTTGGGGGCATACCCCGCGTGGCGGTGTCACGAGCATGCTGTCAAGTGGCGTTGTCGGAACTGGGGTGGTGGTCGCGGTTATCTAATCGGATAGCTCATGGATTATCACTCGGCTCCTGATTAGCTCCTTCGGATACTGAACTGGAGGCCACACAGATGGGGGGGGGGGGGGTTCCCCACAAATTCTCTGTTGGAAGCGGGTAACCTTTTTGTAGATTAGAAGGTAGCCGACCCCCCGCCTTCTCCCTCTCCCTGGTGCCAAATTGTGTCCAATCATAAAAACAAGGTCAGGACGATCTACGGGGCATGCATGTGATTTTGAGGAGTAGGCGGAACCCTTCAAAATAATCCGCTCATGGAAAGTAAGTTCTCATTTCGTATTTGTGACGTATTTGTATCGGTAGATGGTGACGGCGTTATGGCAGGGCCAATTGTGTGTCCAGAGGCGGGGTAGTGTCACAGTAGATGGTTGAGGTAGGCGAGTGAGAATCTATGAATTTGGAAATGTAATGATCTCAATTCAAAAAATTATTAACAATTTTCTCCAAAAAAAAAAAAAAAAGAACACACACACTACTACTGTATCAGTTGGTATCTACAAAGAAAAACAAAACACCTAAAAATCCAAAGTCCATTCACCGGACAACTCCTTCTCAGCCTCAACAACCAAGACACCGTTCTCATCAACATCCCTGGACCTCTTCTTGGAAGCACCAAGCAAGGTAACCTTCTCAACCTTAACACCAGAGAAACCACCTTTGCATTTGACGGAGAGCTTCTTGTTCTTGTAAACAAACTCCACGGACAAAGCCTTCTCCTGCTCAACGGATTCACCATCATCAATATACAACGAACCCGTGGCGTATCCCTTGCTGTCGGGGGCGATGATGAGGTTGAAAGGCTTGGTTCTCAGCTCGGTGGTGGTCATAGCAGACTCAGACCTGAGAGGGAGAACGGATCCACCAATGATGTGGAGAGGGATCGCATCATAGTCGACATCGGTCAATGTGACAAACTTACCCTCACCCTTAACAGATTTTCCTGTGGTGAACTCGTAGAACTGGCCCTGAGGAAGGTAGATGTCGACAGTGGTGACATTCTCAGCAGTGACGGGGGAGACAAGGATAGAGTCACCATAGATAAATTGGTGCTCAATACCATAAACGTTCTTGTCCTTGGGGTACTTGAAGAACAAAGGGTTAATCAATGGAGCGCCGGTCTTGTGCTGTCTGTACATGGCGGTGTAGATGTAGTCCAACAACCTGTAACGGATGTCGATCGCATTCTTCGCAGCCTTTGCAACCAGGGGCCACCTGTAGAACTCCTGAGGGATTGAGGTGTCACCGTTGTGGTTACGGTAGAAGGGGTTGAAGGCACCGAGGGTAGCCCAACGAGCACAGAGAGTTTCGGTAGTGTTGGCTCCAAAACCGCAGACATCAGAACCAACCATGGGGATCTGGTAGAAGGAGGCGAAGCCGAGCATTCCAGGAATGGACCAGCGGTATTGCTCCCAGGTGGAGAGATTGTCACCGAGCCACTTTCCGACTTTCTTTCCGGCACCAGCAAAGGTAGAACGAGTAATGATAAGAGGACGGAGACCGGGGCGGCGGGCAGACATGGCAGCATGGGTTGTGTCGGACATCACTGCAGAATATTATTAGCATTAAATAGACATATAGGGTGGTCTAGGGATTCTTACTAGTTCCGTAAAGGTTGTGAGTGTCGTACTCAATGTAACCACCGTAGTGGACAATATCGGTGTGAACAGTACGGTCACTCAAGCCATAAGGAGCAGCGTTGGCAATTGAGTACGGGGGAGAGATCAAATCAGTCTCAGTGCTTGCCCTGCGAGCTCTGACCTTGTTGGTAGCACCAGAAACGGTATTGGCATCAATGGACCTTGCCTTCTTTTCGCTGTAGGTGGATGGGAATCCGGGAATTGACCTAGGAGGATCCCTAACAGGGAGTCTCTTGGGGGGCATCTCCTGAGCAATAGCCTCGGCCTCAGGGTCTGCACAAGGGTATGAGCAAAAACTGGCAGGCTCGTTCATATCAATCCAAACACCGTCAATATCAACACCGGTATCGGCATCGAAGAATTGGGCAAACTCGTTGGTCCAGTAGGCTTCAGTGTTAGGGTGGAACCAATCGGGGTAGGCAGTGACACCAGGCCAGACAACGCCCTTGTGGACAGTGCCATTGGCCTCCTTGAGAAGGGCATTAGATTCGATAGCGCGGTGGAATGAAGGGTAGTCTTGGTAGGCAAGCGCAGGATCGACCATGAGAATGTAGTGTTGGTTGTGAGCGTGGAGGTAGTCAACAATCTCGCGCACTTTGTCGAGAGGGAAACGTTCGGGGTCAAGAGTGAAGATCCAGCGTTCGTACATGTAATCGATATCGGTCCACATGGTTTCGAGAGGAATCTCGGCGATAGAGTAGTTTGCAACGACCTCAGCAACATCAATCCAGTCGCGGTACCCGTATCTGCACTGGTGGAAACCGAATCCCCAGTATGGCATCATGGCGGGCAATCCAACAACGTCAGAGTATTGTTTCGCGACCTCAATTGGGTCAGGACCAGCAAAAAAGTAGAGGTCAAGTACACCACCGATAATGTTGTATTCCAAGCTGTAGGCGCCGGTATCGTTGGAGTTCCTGAGCTTAATGTCCATTCCGTTGGAGTTCAGCATGAGAACGGCGTGGGTTCCGGAATCTCTGTGCTCATAGTAGACTGGGTGGTTTCCGTACAAGTTGGAGTTCTGAGGAACACCATAGGAGTCTCTGGACCAGAGGGTACGCGTGGTGTTGGTAGGGTTAAGACGGAGAGAGTCAGTGTGCTCTCCAAGACCATAGATGTTTGGGTTTTCGGGAAGGTTAGTCTTCAGGCGGAGGTACTGGCTCTCAAAGATAAGAGCGTTCCCGGTAGTGTCGAAGAGCTTCTCGCCAGTGCTGCGACGGATGACGCTGAAGCTGAAGGGAGCTTGCTTGTACTCGAAGACGATGTCCGACTTTTTGGCGCTCCCGGTGGCTTTGCCCGTGGGACGGGGGACAACAGAGTCGGGGACTTCGTAACGCTTGCCTTCGGGATCGGTGATCTTGACGTGGATACGGGTGTCTATTTTGCAACTCTGGTCAATATAAAGAATCTCAATTGCGATTGGGGGGAGTGAGGAGGAACTAACTAGAGTCGTAAGTAACCTCCAACTTCAAGTCCTTCAAATCCTTTCCATAAACATCACAGGCCTTTCCAGCCAAAGTAAGATCGGCAACGAAGCCGTTCTTGTTCTCCTTGACGTTCTTTGCGTTGTAACCTGGGCAGGCATCTAAATCGATGGAGCGAGGACTCAAGACTGAAGCCGCAGAGGCAAGACCGAACGATCCGAGCAGCGCGAGACTGCGAATTGAAGGCATGTTTGCAAAGATTCCTCAGTAACTATTGAAAGAGAGAGAGGTAGGATTGATGGTGAGGATGGAGAGCTCGGTGGACCCAAGGTTGAGGAACGAAATCGATACATGGTGGGATCTGAAGGTATTTAAACCGTCAATCCACAACCCAGACACGATCTACATTTGTCTTTTTTTTTTTCTCGTGTTCACCCGGTGCGACCGGGGGGTGGGTGCGAGATAGAGGCAGAGGCAAATTGCAGAGCAGATGATGCTGTGGAGTGATGCATATCGTGCCAATTACACCACCGACATCACAGACTGAGTTACAAGGATTATTTGTGTCTCTCATGCCTGACTGGACCAAGCTGAGACCTCGGTAAGGGTGAGTGAGCACAGAACAGAGCCTCTAGGTCTTGCATTCCCACAACGGCGGATCGGATCAGGACCGGCCAGGTTTGATTTGATGGAGGTGGAGGTGGGAGAAGCTTGGGCGTCGTCTGGGCATTGGTAAGAGAACTTGTTGTTGCTGTAGTTGGTATTTGGTTGTCGTTGTTGTTGTTATTCCGAACCGGGAAACGACCGTTGGCTCACCTCTCCGGCCGGCCGCTCTTTCCCCCACATGAGAGTATGTAGACTTCCATCCATCCATGCAGGTGGAAAATGCACGCCCCCAACCCTAAAACCCCGCATCTGGTTCTTGGTCCCTTTCTTTCTCCAGGTAAAAAAAAAATAAAGTAAGGGAAATAAATTAAGCATCCTTGTAAATTATGGAGGCTTGAAATGATGTTGCACACGACCTGGGCAGAGTGAAATGAAATGAATGGAAGAGAGGATTCGGATCTATGTCTAAGATTGGTTTGGTTACTCTATTGATGAGATTAGATTAGATTAACTTTCCTCACTCTTCTCACCCACTGATTTAGACCTTTCTACCCTACTTAGAAATAGTAGCTTCTTCGAACAATTCTCCGATCACTACTACTACATATTCTGGGACGCAGATCCTGCGATACATCTCCACAACAGGAAATACAAAAGGGTCCCTTCGGAACTCTCCACCCCAGCCACAAACGGCCCCGGAAAGACTACTTTACTTGTAGGTAGGTACATGCCTCATGTCCCCGGGGTGCCGCAACTTCAGCGCAGGTATGTATGTAGGTACTTTGGAGTACGGAAGTCCGATATGCCGGACTTGGCCGGCATCTCGGACCTAAGCCACTCTCCACATTCAATCAATCGCTCACCCCACACTCACTTGTCTCTTTTAGCCTAGATGGAAGGCAGAAGATACATACAAACCTTGTACCCCGCCGTCCGCATACTAGGGGATAAAGTACCTACAGTGTACTTTTCCGTTTATGCAGTAGAGAACTCTAATTAACCAATACTAGTGGCGTTTATAGCCCCCCCCCCCCCCCCCACAAGGTATCGCGTCGCGCCGTTTTTTAAAAATCGCGAGTTCGCGTGCCTGTCCGAGTTGCCGATAATTACGGCGGCCTAGCTAAGTAGCTACTGTAATTAATTCTAGTTTCAAGAGCTTTATGATCACGAGCAAAATGGAATCGGAAAGACTGCAGCTTTTTTATTATTATTTGATAAGAGGCACTACCCCCGATCCGTATCTACTAATTCTCTTGGGTATCTTGCCATTTGTTTTCTTAATCTTACAGACATATCGGATTTCTTTCCACTCCCCCTCGAAAGGGTCGTGATAGGCTATAGCAAAGGAAAAAACGGGAGAGCCATAGATTTCCGGTTTCTGAACACTACCCTACAAGTTGCAAATACCAGTTCCAGAAAGCGAGGCGTTCGGATAGAAGACCTATTCACTCAGTCAGTATGTTTTCCCAACAAAACAAGTATCTCATAGTACTCACCTTTGGCAGCCCTCCGGTGATCGTCACCGACAGAGTTCCCGAAGATCCAACTGTAACAGTCGAGCAAGAAAGGATATCAACCACCGTTGCTCCCGCAGTATATCCTGTGCTAGACACAGACAATGTTGCGCTTCCACTCGATCCCAGGTTTGTCATCACGGTGACAATATCGCCCTTACGAATAGCCAGGCTGTTGGTGTTAGAGAAGATAACCCAGGACTTGTACGTGAGGTAAGTATCGCCAGAAACTTCAATTGCCCGGTTGCGGATCTGGTTGAGGGATGCGACATGAGTGTAGAGTGTGGCACTGGTATCGTAGCCGGAGAACCAGATTGCCTCACGGTTATATGGGTCGGAAGCTCCGGTGTAAAAATGTTCCTGGCCTTCATAGACTGCGGGAAACGGTGAGCACTTGGCGCCTTATTTCTCTAGAATATTTGGAGGTGGATGGCTTACTGATTGGGATACCATCATGCATTATGTTGAATGCGATAAGGTTTTTGGCCAACTACTCCAACATCAGCACAACTCAAACTCAACCCCGATTCAATACTGCTCACAGAAGTATCGGATGTTATGCTTCCAAATCTTGGCAAGTCGTGGTTCTCGGAGAACGTTCCAAGAAGTGTTGAATCAGGGCAGCCGTCCTTGACAGTTGAAATCATCGAAACCAGTTCAGAAATACTGCCACTGCTGCTTGTAAAGGCCCTGATTAACGGGTAGTAAATGGGGAAGTTCAAGACACCAGACAGGTAGTTCTGGTATGGGCACGTGTAGGCGGCATCGCCTGAGTAGACCTCGCCGACACAGTACACGCCCGAGGCGTCCTCAAAGTTAGGCCAGAAGTCCTTCTGTACATGCTTCGCGGTGTCGATGCGGAGTCCGTCAACTAGGGGGTGTTAATGGAGTAGCGAAAGTTTTAGGGGCAAAGGGAATTACTGGAGTAGTTGGAGACAAGCTCAGCGACCCACTCGTGGTATTCGGTTTGGACCGTTGTCAACTCGGTGTTAACATCAACGAGAGGAACGCTGTTGTCGCCGAGCCAGCACTTCATCACGAAATCAGTATCATACCTGCTGGAAACACACCATGCCAAGTTATGGGGGAGGAGGTATACATACATCCTCAACGTTTTCTTGGTTGCTGTAATCAGAAATGAAGCAGAAAGAGTGGAAATAGTCCGCTGAGTTAAAGGGGTTAAATGTACTATAATCGACAGATGCAGCTGTGCCAGACCACGCAAAGTGGTTGGGTGCTACATCGACCATCAGGTACTATATATCATTAACGGTTAGAGTCTAAATCATGTCATATCAGAATAGAACAAACAAACCATTCCACGAGCATGAAGAGCATCAGAAAGTGCAACCAAATCATCGGCAGTTCCAAAGTTACTGTTGAGACTGTAAATATTCTTTGCCCAATAACCATGGTAAGCTGCGCCATATGCTGTAGTATCCTCGATGTTTTCAACGACGGGTGAGATCCAGATCTAATATCACATCATAAGCCCATGGCCATGCATTTCAAAGGGAAATTACGTAAACTCACAGCAGTGAATCCCATTCCCTGAATATAATCCAGCTTATTAATGATACCTTGGTAGGTACCACCGCAATACTTTCTATCCTCCGTGTTGCAACTTGCAGTGGTGGATCCATCAGTCCGGGCAAAGCGGTCGGTTAACACTTGGTAGACCGATTTGGAGCGCCATTCGGCTGGTGTTGCCGCGTGGGTTAGGGCTGCGAGAGCACCGAGAAGGACAACTGAAAATGAGCGCATTGTTGAATCGGGGCAGACAAGTAAATGGAAGTGGGTGAGCAGTGATGTTGATATTTCAGAGGGCCGTGAGTGAGTATTTAAATATATTTTTTTTTCTTTTTCCCAATAGAGATCCCCTCTGCTATAGATCTATGGTAATAGTGAACGGACTAACTGCTCATTCGAGAGAGCCCGGGTTCCGAATGCTTGTTTTGCTTGGTGTCAGGGGGAGCTTGTCGATCTCTGAAATGTGAAACATTTAGTCAAAAGAACCAAAATCCTCGTCACGCTCACAACATTATTCCCCCGAGGATCAAAAGTGTATATTCATTAAGTATTTTCAGAGAGAGAGAGAGAGAGCCCGTTGCGTTCGGAACCAGCGCGGCATCACGGGAGAATTCATGGTAAAAGTGTGCAGGTGATGCAGAACAGAAAAAAGAAAAAAAAATCCGTTCCTGACATGATTGACGTGACGTACCCCATGCTTTCCATTTTGTGGGGTGTGGTGGGGAAATAAAAGGGCTTATTTAAAATGTGGGGAATTGGGATGCATATAAGAAAATAGATTGAAGCATGAAATAGAGTAGATTACTGATAGAACAAAAAGACACCGGCGCATACCTTCCGAGGAAAACTCACGGCCGGCCGTTCGGTCAAAGGTATCTTATTCGGGTCAGGTACCGAAAAGACTGGGGAAATCTATATCCCCTGGGAATATACTTATTAGATGACGTACGTATCACTGGATGGTATTTTCAAGTACCAGGGTATGTGAATCGGAGTTTTTAGTGGGGAATAATTAATAAAGTAAGAATAAAGAGTGGGATCAGCAAGAAAAGGTACGATTAAGGGTAGGTTCCTAAACGCAGAACTCCCGATAGTGGTTTGGTGGAAAGAATGTTATTACCGGGTATGCTAAAAGTTGACCTTGGTGTTGATGATAGAGAGGGTTTTATGTGCATAATACTCCTTTTTGTACCTGACATATGCAATATAAATCCATGAAATATTTCTTCCAGCGCAGCCCTTAAAATTTCCCCTTGAGCCAGGGCATGTGTCAGCCCATCCCTCCTGGTTTACTAGTGACCTATGGTTATAGAGAGACTAAGGATAGAGAATTGGTATTGCCAAGACTAATCCTAGCAGTGAGGAATCGAGTGAGTTTTGGTGGTTGAAAACGGGCCTGGGCATAGCCCTACGCTAAAAGAACCACCAACATCAACTGGGCTGAGGCTGAAGTAACTGCTGCCATAACCAGAGATTGTTTAGAACCTAGCTAGGTAACCTATAGGAAGTTGAAACTACCAAATATGGGCGAAATGTTGCATCTAGTAGCCTTCCAATTACGGTCGTATGATAGCCGAATAGCGAAGTAGCGCGTGAATTAAAAGGATAGATACTAGCAAAGTATCTTTCCGCCGCTGAAATTCCCCTCACCATCAATAAGTGATACGACTGCGTGAACCCCTAAAACTTCCGGCAATTTCAGAAAAGTTATTTAACTGAGAAAAGAAAAACATGCTATGAAGGATGATTACCTATTGAATAATGGTTGCCTATATATCTACGGCTGCAGGCATGGTTTTTCCTTCGACCAGAAAACATGGGCTTGTTCGAGCAGAGTTGATGGCTTGAACTGTCTTGAATGTTTTGAATAGACTTAGCGTCTTACTGAGATATCCGATTCCGGTTAGTGAATCTCTAAAGGAAATTAGGGGACTCAAGGCAGGGTCCACAATGAAGTACTTACATGTACATCCTATCAAACCCGTGAATCAAAAACCAATTGCCTCAGATCTAGAGACCCAAATAGGACTGATCCATCAACCTCTTGTAACCTAGAGCGGTACCATGAATCAAACTTAACCATCGACCTTCAAGGGACACGCCAGAACTAACCACCAAGTCCCCATGCCATCTCGCAACACTATCAGCATATGCCCTAAAAACACATTTCCCACGTGGTGAGGTGTATGCCCAGACCAAACAAGCATTTTCGCCTCACCGTCAGCGGAAAAGCCTCGTCCGGCCGGGAACCAGGGTTTTTTGGGATCTACAGACCTAGGCCTACCATACCGGGCGGGATGGTGTTTACGGGCCAAATAATACCGAAGCCTGGGTCGTTTTTTTTTTTTCCCTTTTTTTTCCCTTTTTTTTTTCTTTTCTTTTTTTCGGTGCCTACATGGTGGGGTATGCAGCAGCGGCTGTGGCATGTATGCATGTGTGGGTCGCATCCCGGGTCTTCGTGGAGGGATACAGATCAAGTATGGATGCAAACGCACGTACAACTTCCCGGTGTTACGAAGATTAGTATGTGGCATCTGCCCAATTCGGCGTCGGGGGGGTTGATCACAGGATATCACTCGCAAACACTCTCTTTCCATATCTGCTCTAGTCACTGGGCTAGGACTTTAATAAGGTAAATGGTGTCAGTATATATACAGAACCGTAGACTGCGGTGTGTTTTTCCCTGCCGACCGTTAATGAGTGAGTGGTAGTATTAAAAGAGTACATAAATGACAAAGTCAAAACATAAATACATATAATCTTATCTCCTTTTCCCTCCTCCCATTTCCCTCCCCTCCCCTAAAATGCACTGGGGTGCGGAGTCCATACGGAGCAGAGACACTCCCACCTGGCGATTTTGGCCAACTATGTACCCACAGGTAACAGTGCCGTGCGCTACTAGTTCTCTGTAAGTTTTTCATAGCCCTATGGATTCATCCCCCTCCTCCCACTGGCTAGCGCACGCCCTCTTCTTTAGATCTATTAGATATCAAGAGGGTGAGGAATTTAGGTAGTAACGTAGAAAAATTTGGCGATAGATGAAGGGGAAGGGGGTATTCAAGCACTCTGTTTCTTTAATCCCTAAGACAACTATCAAATGACAAACTGAACGGTATTTCTAATTATTAGACGATATTTATATTCTACAAAGAAAGATGCATCGCCATCCCATATGTCAGGCCAAATGCGGTCAAATCCAAGTGAACCAAAACGACCTTATGCTCCTAAAAACTCTTTCAAAAAGGTGGTATGGTATGGTATGGTGTTTAGAAAATTTTATTGACTACCAAAGCCCGATTTTAATCTCCCTACTCAGCCGCGGTATATTTTCATCTGAAACGAAAGGTACGTCAGCAAGCAAATACTTTGTCCGTGTAGGGGAATGGGGGGCGTACCCTATCATCAACAGCAGCCCTACAAACCGGACAGTGGACTTTATTTAACATCAAGTAACTTTTCTCCTTGAAGTTCATCTTGTCACAGCACCCCTGTTACGCTTCTCATTAGCATCGATCATAGGGGTTCTAGAAACATGAAAAAACATACCCCACAAAGCACCATATGTTTACACGGTAACAACACAGTATCAGCATTATTGTTAAAACAAACAATACAATCATCCGGATTTTGCGAGTCGTCTTTTTTACGTGCCGGAACAGTATTGTCATCCGCAGGGATCATTTTGATTTCTTTTTTGATCTCCATGATAGATTTGTATGCGTTCTCAATCATCTCTTTATAATCATTCCCAATATCCGCGTTGTTGCGAGGCTTTGTCTTGTAGAAACATTCCAGGAGAACTGAAGCATTCTCAGCCAGCCTCCCGACATCCCGCTGACCCGGGATAGTTTCAGTAGCAACAGCCGTCAAGGTTGCTGGGTCATATATTTCCCATTCTTCGGAGGGAGACGATCTTGTGGATGGGATTAGTGAGATTACTGGAACTAGGTTTGCGTTTGAAGTTGATGTTTGTGGTTGGGTTTGAGGCTGGGTTTGAGGCTGAGTTTGAGGTTGAGGTTGGGTTTGAGGCTGAGGTTGAGGTTGAGGCTGAGGCTGGGGTTGAGGTTGAAGTTGGGGCCGAGGTTGAGGTTGAGGTTGAAGGTGGGGTCGAGGTTCAAGTTGGGGTTGGAGTTGGGGTCGGGGTTGAAGTTGAGGTTGGGGTTGGGGTTGGGGTTGGGGTTGGGGTCGAGGTTGAAGTTGAGGTTGAGGTTGGGGTTGGGGTTGGGGTTGGGGTTGAAGTTGGGGTTGAAGTTGAGATTGGGGTTGAGATTGGGGTTGAGATTGAGATTGAGATTGAGATTGTTCCCGTGGTTCTAATTCCTGGACTAATTCTCGTGAGGGCATATGTGGCACAGTTGGTGAATGAGAGGCGCGCCGCCCACGTTGACGTGGAGACCTATTTTGTGGAGACCTTTCTTGAGGGGATTGATTTCGTGGGGATCTATTACGCCTCGCCCTGGGTTCCTGGCGCCCTGTTGATTCATTGGGATTGGAAGCTTGGCTGTCGGCTGGGCGAGTAAAAACGCTAATCCAAGATGTGTCGATCTCCTGGGCAGCTTGAGCTTGTTCCCGACGCTCACGCTCAGCGAGCTCGGCACGTTGGCCCCGTATGTATCCCGCGACATCGAAATCAGCCGAGGACCCGGATAGCGCGCCGTCTACTGGCCAATTATTGGAGCTCGGGTGTCTTTGGGGACCGGGCGTATTTGGGCCCCATCCACCCGTTCCATTATTCGCTGAAAAGGCAGGAGAGGCCGGGTTTGGAGGAATTGCGGTCTCCATCGGTCTTGGAGGACCAAATCGGCCTATATAAGGCGAGCTTTGTTCATACGCCCCCGAGTATTGTCCAGCCATGGATGGACGTGCGGTTCTACCAGACACTACTAATTTGCGTTTATTGGTTGCCGGCGAGTCCGGGGCACTTTGACCTTGTGGAGGGCCAGCAACAGTGTTTCTACGTGTATCTCCAGATCCCCAGGATATAGTAGGCCCAGTAGATGGTCCAGCCTCTACAGGCTCCTGAGAAGGGCCGGGAGCAAATGATACAGGCCAAGCAAGCCAATTCGGACTGGGGCGCGCGCGGGCCTGTGGTGCCTCATATGTAGAGGAATTATCAATAATAGGACTGTGATTAGAGGGCGCTGCGTTTTCCGGAGTTTCATTATGAAGTTGAATAGGTGATGACGATAGTGGAGGGTTAGTCGAAATAGAGATTTGTTCATTGAGTGTGGTTGGCCCGGCAGTTGACGCCCCGGCCCCCCAACCCGGCTGTAAAAACACGCTGCCAATTGCAGTCGAGAATGACCCATCTGGGTTTTCACGGATATTTTCCTGAACAGGGCCACCATCCCAGCTTCGAGTACGGAACCGTTCCACCGGGATAGGTACGCCCGCACGCGGAGTAGAATCTGATCTGGTGGATATTGTGTTGTCCCCTAGTCGTAGACTACTTGCAGCTCGGGTTTGGGGAGATTGCATCTCGATTTCAACCATGCCGCTGTATTGGGGATATCCTGGAGGACTGGTAGCTATACTATTCCCCCTAGTTATGATAGTAGCTAGCGGAGTTGGACTGATGGCTGAAATGGAATTTGAACGTGCATTATTTTGGCTGTTTGCATTCCCAGGCCTGGTTTCTCTTGACTGAGAAGCGGCGGTTGATTGTATAGCTGGAGAGGCATCACCATTGGGACTTGTGGGGGTTGAGATAGCACCAGGGCGGTAAGGCTGGTAACTTGGCCCTTTTGGCGGCTTGTAAGTCTGATAACTCCCATTACGTGACGGGATCGGATTTGTTTTAATAGTAAGGCCTGGGTTCTGCCCCGGGGAAAAGGTAGGGCTAGGAGGCTTATAGGTCTGGAAACCTCCGCTACTATTCGACGACGTCCCAGCGGGCCGTATCCTGCTACTGCCCTCTGTAGAGTTATTTTGGGAAGAATGCACTCCACCCGGGACTCCGTATGGGTTTGCAATCGTCCATCTCCTGTCTGATTCATTATCTATGGACGTAGTTGTTCTCCTCGAATCCATTGCCCTGACAGCCGGGCACACATACCCCTGTCTTACTGACTGTTCGCTGCCTCCATCTACCCTTATCGCATTCCCAGCCGACGAACCCTCACCTCCATTCCGCTTATACGAACCTGCACTATTCTCCGAATTTGAGTGCTTATGATGCTCCGGACGGGGCCGCTTCTTTCCGTTCTGGGAATGCAGCGTCGACGCTGGCAGCGGTGTCATTGATTGTTTGACGCGGGCGGGGGTGGAGGTGGAGGCGGAGATGGAGGCGGTTCGTGAAGAGTTTCCTGATGAAGTTGCATGTGGGATGTATGGGATGGTACTGAAGGGCGCATTTAATCGGGCGAAATAGCTACTGTCCACCAATGTGGGCGATCTCGTCTGGTCAGGAGATTCCCTTGATGAGCTACTATTACTGGCGTTATCACTGGTAGAAGCTTTGGCTTTGCCGGCCTCGATTCTACGGGCCCAGAAACCTGTGGTTCGTGGTGGTTAGCTAATCATATTTTTCCCCTTTGAAAACCATCTTCACCAGCTGCAGTGATTGGTAGTAGCTGGTAGTATGCGCAGTGGTGGATTAAAAAATACCAAGACAAGGCGTGCAATAGTCGGGTCTGGCAATGCATAACAGCCCGTTTCATTAGCTCTTTACTCCTGCGAAAGCAACGCCCAACAACACAGATTCCACCACACATACCTTATAGCCGACAGTCTCCCTGCCTGAACCGCCGACGCTTGCACTGGATGTGTGCAGTGACAGCATTTTTGCGACTGGCCCGTGGCAATACATCCCGATAAAGCCATGTGCTCGCATCCTGTTGCGGGTACGGTGTAGGTCTGAGATTGCTGCTGATAGTACGGACTGTAGAAGCTTACATTACTCATGGTGGGCAGTGGGGGGAGGGGGGAGGGGGGAGGGTGAGATGAAGAAAAGAGAGTGAGTGAGGTGTTGAACTGATGCGGGGTTTCACTTCTTTAAAGTAAAGATTGAAGGGATCATGGGGATTGGGTACTGTGAGTGAAGGACGGGAGGTGACGGGAGTGACGGGGCGACTGGCTAGCTTTGACCACTAGTGGGACTGCGCGTTTGAGCTGGAGGTGGGAATGGGAATGGGTTGCCTTTAAGAGTTGATTCGCTGGGTCGGAGACTTTAGTAGATAGGTGGGGAAGGCGAAGGGGGAAGGTGGGGAGGTTCTGGAAGTGGAGGTGGAAGGAAGTGGAAGTGGAAGTAGAGGATATGTTTAGATGCAGAGATATAGTATGTAGGTTATAGCTATGGTTGATGTTCTTTTTTCTTCTTCTTTGTGTGCACGTGGGTGAGGGGGGGGGGGGTTATGAAATGCACCATCTACATAACTTACTCCATACATGTGTGTGTTCTCGGTCCCCCAGGTTCTAAATTACATGTATGTTACCCGTACCGGTTCGGAGTCGTGGGAATGTAAGTACGGCACCTAAATAAATGTATGTACCTAAATGTATGTACTTTCTTGCTCTACTCAGACAGACAGACCCGCTCTGGTTTTGCGGGGAATAGGACCGCGTCATGTACATACCATCATCATCATCACCACCACCATCATCAATCATCATCATCAGTCGATGAGGGGTTAGAAAGCTGACTTAATTATTAGGCTTGGGTGTAACGAGCGAGCTTTCCTACCCCTCTCAAGTCTTGATTCCTTGATCGGAGATAACATGCGAATTCAGCACAAGGCAAAAGTCAGAAGAGCCGCATGAGACAAACCGGCAGGGAACAAGATTGTTATATTACCGACACCGTTATATTTAAGTACAATACCGGTATTGTATATACTGACTTGTCTAACTACATGTACTTCATATATGTACTAAGGTACTTGACCTCAACTGTACAGAGCTAATAAAAAAAATAATTAATGGAGGCTGAGCGCACGCCGAAAATTTCTGGTGCGTGCCTTAATTAGCAAGGGGTGATGCGCACATGGGCCCTGGCTGGTTTCATTCCAAGCTGTTTCTAGAAGGGTCGTGGTACTCCATCTAACAGTATTCTAACATGTGTCTATGCCTACATCATGTACTTACATGTATCTACTAACTTTATCTTTCCCTTCCCTTCCCTTCCCTCCCCTTCCCTCGATCTACTCTAAGCCCTTCTTCTAATCCGGGCGCCTTAACCGAACTTAGTTGGGGGTGACCCTGCGGTAACGCCAGCTGTTGGCCAGCATCTCTCTCCCGCTTGGCTGGATCGATAGATAATGAATGTACATACATGTAGAATTACCAATATGACATAAGGTACACCACCCCCTACATGTAAATTTTACTATATCATGTATTACTTCATACTTGTACTTGTACTCCCCTTCCCCTCTCCCTCTCCCTCTCACATACAATCCCCAAATCCTCATTATCATTATCACCACCATCCCCATCCCCATCCCCATCCCCATCCCCATCCCCATCCTCATCTTCATCACAATCTCAACCCCAATCATCAACACACTAAACTCATAAATAAAATATCCAACACCCATCACCCAACACCCCCTGAAATCCAACGCCCGTCACCTCTCAATATGGGTATCGCCACAAATCCTGCACCCACAGTCCCTGAAAATCTCCCTCAATTGATCACCGAAAAATTCAAGGCCGCCGTCGCTGACAGCTCAATATGCTACGCCGACTCTGCAACCACGCTCCACCAAGGGCGCGCTTTCACTGTATGTACCACTCACTACCACAACCACCACCACAGCTATCAGTAGTACCACACTGTACGCCCACACACCAGCAAGCAGCTAACCTAACCCTCTCCCACCCCTTTTGTGCACCTGTAGTACCACATCAAAGTGCTCCCCATGTTCTGTAGAAAACCCAATGACATCACAAACACCCCACCAAAGCCGCACGCCCGTACCGCGCTCTCCACAGTCCCCCCCTCGCACATCATCACTACGTCCACCGCGCCCTGCTTCCGTATAATCCTCAACAAGTTCTGCGCGGTCGAGAACCAGGTCCTGCTCATCTCGATCGCCCCGCGCTTCCAGACGGAGCCACTCGATGCTGACGAGCTCGCGGTGGTGGGCGGTGTCTTGAGGCGCATGGGTCCCTGCCAGACGGCATTCTATAATTGCGGGAAGGAGAGCGGGGCATCGCAGCCGCATAAACACGTACAAGTTGTAGCGCTAGGTGAGGCCGTCTTCAAGGGGTTGTACCCAGGGAAGGTTGAGAGGAAGGAAGGTATGTTTTTCAGCCACAAATAGGTTGTTTATTGCTACCATTTACATAAGCTCACTCGCTGTAATAGATGGTGGATTGACCCAGCATCCTGATGTGCCGTATGTCCACTTCATCGCGCACCCCCCTCAAAAAGCTACCGGGAAGCAGCTCCACCACCTCTTCAATGCGCTTCTCTCGGCCACAAAACGCGCTCTCGGCAATCCGGAGGTCCCGCATTACAACTTCCTGATGACCAACGAGTGGATGGTCATGATCCCACGGACCAGGGGCGAGTGCCAGGGCGTCGGCGTCAACTCACTGGGAATGATGGGGGTGCTGTGGCTGGGCGACAACGAGCAGCTCGAAATATGGAAGAGTATCGGGTTCGATGAGTTTTTGGGCAGGGTTGGCGTAAAAAAAGTACTCGGGGAGTAACAAACAACTAGAAGGGAAAAGAATGAGTGGGAAGGGAGAAGGAAAAAAAAAACACTAGGCATTTCTAGCATGGAGTAGATTTAGAATAGGTAGACCGCGAGGCATAGATAGATATTAGATACCATACCTGCAGGCGATTAATTAATAGAATCACGAACTTACTCTAAATAAACCTTTAGTCCAAAAAAACGTGTTCTGATGTGTGTGCGGAAAAATTGGTTTTTAACTCCTAGACATAATAAATTGATTTGTTACTTTTCGGTCTAATTTAGGACTAGCTCCGGAACAACCCAAAAGGCCACCCCAAAATTGGAAATTCCGCCAAACTCCTAGCTCCTAAAAAAAGTGCGAACACATTTAAATTTACAAAGGAAGGAAACGGATGAAGAGAGGAAGGGAGGAAGGAGGAAAGAGAGAAGGGAAGAAAGAGAGAGGGGAAATGAGAAAAAGAAGGGAAAAACTGGAGTGCCCCTCAAACCCCTAAGAAAAAAAAAGTACTTTGGGTATGGGAAGACACCACTCTGCGTGAAGAAGGAAGGGTGCCTCCTCACTTACCCCTACACCCGAAGTACAAATACATAATTACAAAGGAAAGGGGAGAATGAAAGTGGGGAAGAAAAAAAGAAAGAGAGGGGAAAAAAGCCGTCAAACGTTAACCCTTAAAAAAAAAAGTACCAACATTTATAAGGAAAAGAAAAGAATGAAGTGGGGGAGGAAAGGAAAAGAGAGGAAAGGGGGGGGGGGAGAGGGAGGGGGGAGGAGGAGAAGGGAAAAAAATATTGGAGTGCCCCCAATCTAAACACTAAGCTGCCTTTGCAGTCTCTGCCTTCGGCTCTTTATCATCGAGCTGCACGGCGGCATCATACATCTGGGAAACGTGCCCGGGCTCCGGTTCGGCAGGGTGGATTGATATACGGTTGCCCCCACGATTAACATGGGAGCGGCATACGGCAAGCTGGGTGGCGGTAGCGAGCCATACATGTACAGCACCTGTAGTTAATGGATACAAGTATGTTGAAATTGACTGAAGCAGTGAGTGGGTGAAGGGTTGATGGGCTAGAGGCGATAGGGCTAGCGATATTTTTTGAACTTTGGGATGCAGTGCTGTAAGGTGATGACTAAGTTCAGCAGGATCAGCCCTAGCCCTATACAAACACAAGAGAACTTACTGCCGCAGCCCTCGAGGTCCGGGACTCCACGCTTCCAGTATGTGGCCCAAGATAAGACCAATTATGCTGACTAACACACCCGCAATACTTGTAATGACAGTGATCATATCAACACCTTTATTTTTGTCATCCCTAGCGTAAAGTGTGTGGAGTTCGCTGAAGTTCCGTGATGATGAATGGGCAAAGGTATAGGTTGCCGCGACAGGCGCGGTGTTATGAGCTTGGCCCATCGGTATATGAATGGATTCGATTTTCTTTCTGCTTTGTTTCACAAAGAGGGTTTCGGGGGATGTTAGTCTCTTCTTTGATTCCTGCTGGAGTGCGCTGTTGTAGATACACGATACATGTAGTTGAGTCTAGCACCGCCGCCAATTTTTTGGTTCGGCAAGTACCGTAGATACTCGCTAGCGTCGTTTGCACCAAAAGGTACTCAAGGTATATACGTCGGAGGTGCAAATTCGGGGCCTTGTGCTTCCTTCTCAGCCTTGTCTAAACATTAACAACAACAACGGTGCTACCGCCGCGCCGCCGATTGAAGTGCAAATTTAACAACACCGTAAGGAATCGGAGTTTTCCAATTGGTCGAGTAGAGGTGTTACTTGCCCAGGTGATGGCGGCCAATTGAGTGCAGACGTGAGCATTCCTCCAACAAAGGATCCATTGTAACAGGTTTGGTGACGTGCTGCCTGGAAGGTAACGACCCCGCCAAATCTGGGGGGTCCCGAATCTGCAAATCTCACCAGGCCGAGGAATAATACATCCGTAGTACGAGATCATGCATATACAGGCGTCATACGCCGGGAGATACTTATCCAAGGTTAAAAGCTACGTTTCTGGTAGAAATATCAAGTTCCGATACCCACATTTGCAATAGTTGCTTTACAGTCCAGAGCCTACTTGTACGTTCTCGTCGTATCGGAGACTACGTAGACTCCTCTACATATTGTAGGCAAATAGTTTCAACCACCGGCAAACGCTCACCAAATGTTTAACCCAAATTTAGTAAAGACTGAGTACTTAATGTACTTATATGTACCTAATTATTTGTAATAATAATAATAATAATAATAATTTAGTGGCCATAATCGTCATATGTTAGTTACGTGTCCATATATACACGTTTTGAGATGACCAACAATTGATTAGGCACTGCTCATGCTCGATGAGCAGTGGCTCCGCTCGAGGGGTTCTGGGCCTTTTCCCACAAACTGACTGGCGGCTGAGAATGATAGTGGGAGCTAAAGGATCGCTTATAATTATATAATAGCTGATAAATACCGGATACTGAAGGATTCTAAATAACATAAATACTGCTGAGATTGCTTTATCAAGGTCCGTAAATACATGGTTACTTAGTTTGAGAGTCTTGGCATAATGTCAGAATCTGATGTTTTCGCTACAGAGAATGTCCGGGTAAGCAGTTCGCCGCATTACTAGTCTCTAGAATACTTATTGCTGCTTTGCTTCAGTCAATCATTTCCTTCTTAGGCCACACTAATGCATGATAGACATTTGCCTCCGGGACATGGTGGTTTAATTCCACGCATTATAATTAGCGCCTAAAAAAAAAAGAAGAAGAATTATATCCAAATGCATACGCAGGAAAGATGAGTGCTGGGCTATGTAAAGCAGTGCCTCCTCGATCTACTAGAGGTAGCAACCGGTTCACCCCAGCAAAAATTACAAACTCAGAGCTAGAGACCCATTAACAGGATGATATTCAACATGAGTCGAAATAGAAATATCTCCTCAATACTTAAGGTGGCCATGAATGGATAGAGGTGGAGACCTTAAGGCGTCAGGTGGTCCCCCTAGTATGAGAGCACTCGATACCTAGCTATCCCTTCGCTCATCGCAGAAAAAGTTGAAACATACCCCCCTTTTTTTTTTTTTTTTTTAACTCATTTCATTTCATTTCTAGGTACAAATGTTGCGTGCAGTCGAAGACTATGGCATAAAAGACCTGACCCCTATCGTAGTACAAACTGGCGTCCCCTAAAAACACGGGAAAAAAAGCCACAGAAGGAAGGAAAGACAAAAGGAAGACAAATGAGAATAGAGCTGAAGTGAAAAACCTTCCTCCTCCAAAAACCTTTAACCTCCTTCAGCCTTTTCCCAGTAGGCTTCCTGTGAGCTTGTCTAATGTTAGGGCTTTGGTGGTGTGGGTGCCAGGGGCGGTTTAGGAGTTGGTGACGAGAGAGGTGAGGTGGAAAGGTCCCACCCTGAGAGTAGTGGGGAGGGTGGGTGTGGGGTTGGGTAGTTGGTCCCAGTAGCGGTAATATATGCTCATGAGGGCTAGGGTGAGTGGGAGGCTGTCCCACACCTCGTGTAGTGGTGATGCGGTGGAAGAAGAGAATCTCTCCTGGGCCCTTGGTGTGAGGATGGCGTGGTTTGTGGTTTCGGCTCTTGTCGCATCATGGCATGAGTCGAAATCGATGTTGATCCAGGATTTGTCTTTAGGTAGCTCTTGGCTGTCCTAATTTGGTGGATCCTGGAGGCAGTGAATTGTGGAGGGAGGTGAAGATGGGTAGTTTCAGGGTGGGGGTGAAGTTGTAGTAGGGGGTGGGGGTATGCTGCTCCCAGTGTGAGATGAGGAGTTTCTTAGCTCTAATGGCTAGTCTGTCCTTTGGGTGGCCCTCTTCGATGAGGGGGCGTATGAGGGCGGCGAGTTTTTCGATGGGGAGGGGGGCGACGCCTTTTACGGCGTTGGAGTCCCATCTGCGGGGGTGGTTGGGGCGTCCCTTTAAGAGGGAGGCGTGTGAGTGGGAACGTATAGTGGATGAGGTTGGGAAGTTCCGAGGGGATCTTCCTGTGACCGGGTTGTTGAGGGGGGAGGCTAAGAGTATGCGAATGGCGTACTTGGACTTTAGGAAGGTGAGGTATAGGTCGAGGGGGGGGGAGGCCGCTTCGATATAGAGGGCTTTTAGGTTGGTGGCCCTGAAGCATCCTGTGGCGTAAACCGAGTTCCAGAATTTTGCAGGGCCTTGAGGCGGAGGAGAACGGTGGCCCGTGCGTGGCGTGGGGCGGATAGGTGGGCGGCGGAGGCAGTTCGCGGAGGCCTTTGCCGGCTGAGAAGCGTTGGATGAGGCCAAGGCTTGGGCGGCGGTGGGAGAAGTGGGTGTTAGGGTGGCTTGGGTGAGCCAGAAGCCAATCCATTTGACTTTATGGGAGGCGTGAAGGTGTGGCCTTCCAGGGTGATGGTGAGGTGGCAGGGGGCTCCTGTCTGGGAGTCCTCCAGTGGATGAGTTCAGTCTTTGCGACTGAGAAGCTGATGTTTTTGGGGGAGGCTGAGTGGGTGAGGCGGTTGTAGTGGGAGGTGAGGGAGGTTATGTTTTCCTCGTAGGACTGGGATGCGATTGTAATCGCGAAGTCGTCCACGTAGGAGAGGGTGATGCCTGGCGAGGGGTCGTGGAGGTGGAGGAAGTTAACGTAGATAAGGAAGAGGAGGGGGGAGATGGGGGACCCCTGGGGGACCCCGACTTGTACGGGTGTGGGGATCTTGGGGGAGCCTTTGAAGAGGAGGGTGATGTGGCGGTCTGATAGGAAGGACAGGATCCAGTTTACCATGTAGGGTGGGACGTGTCCTGACGTGAGGGTGGGGGCGAGTGCCTGTTTGAGGACGTGGTCGAATCCCCCCTTGACATCAAGGAGGAGGGTGGAGACTTTAAGGCCAGCTAACTGCATGGCGCGTGTCTCGTGGAGGAGGGTGGTGGCAGCGTCGGAGGTGGAGAGTCCGGCTACTGAGCCGCATTGATGGGGGTGTATTAGGCCAGTGTTTCTGGCGATTGAGGCGAGGCGGAGGGTTACTATCTTCTCTAGGATCTTTGAGACGGTTTGGAGAAGGACAATGATGCGGTATGAGGAGGGGAGGGTGTAGTCCGATTTATTGGGTTTCGCTAGGATGACACCGTTCGCCCGTTTGAGAGTGAGGGGGTGGTAGCCGTGTTTGAGGAGGGGGTTTAGGAGGGCTGAGAGGATGAGGGGGTTGGCCTTATGGATTGCTTTCCATACGGAGTAGGGGATGCCATCGGGGCCTGGGGCGGATAGGTTGCTGGTGGTGCTGAGGACGGTGTGGATTTCCTCGGTTGTGATGATGGGGACGTCGTTGTAGCGGATGGGGGAGGAGGTCTTGGCGGGGAAGAAAGGCGTTAACCAGGTTCGTGTTGAGGCGTGGGGGTGGGGAGTTGGGGAGGGAGGGGATCCGGTCTTCGGTCCTGGTGGCGGACTTTTTGAGTTTCCATCGTCTTTAGATGACGTTGGGCTGAAGTTGTTCCAGTGGTTTTGTTTACTCGTTTAATCGCGTTGAAGTAGGCGTTGCTGCCGGCCGAAGAGCTTTGCCCTTTCTGCAGGCGCGTTGGACGGAGTGGAAGATGGTTCTAAGTTGCGAGAGGTTTGGGTTCCACCATGGCTTTGACCATTTGCAGATCGTTTTGAGGGGGGTGTGGGATGAGAGGAGGCTGGAGAGGTTCGAGAGTTCTGCTTCGAACCATTGGTCGATGTTGGTGGTGGGGGGCGGAGGGATGTGAAGGTCTCTGAGGGAGGGGGCTAATGCTCCCCAGTCCGTGGCGGACCAGTTGGGGGTTGTGAGGGGGGTGAGATCGGAGGTGGGGACGGCTAGGGAGATGGCCAGGGCTCTGTGATCGGAGCCAGTGTCGGCAGAGAGGGGGAGCCATTTGCGGACAAGGGCGCTGGCTCTGGGGTTGGCGAAGGCGAGGTCGATGACTCCGTGGCGTTGAGACTGGGAGGGTGAGATCCTGGTGTAGACGCCTGGGTTGTTGATGAGGAGGAAGGCGTTGGTGGTGGCTGCGGAGAAGTAGGGTTGGGAGAGGGAGAGTTCCCGAGCTGAGAAAGAGCGGAGGGGGTCGGCTTGTGGGCCATGGATGTTGAAGTCTCCCAGGACTATGGAAGGGTCGTGGGAGGGGGTGAAGATGTCCCGGGGGTCTATCGACCGGGAGGTGTTTGAGAGTTGGCGGTTGTACACGTTCGTTATGTGGAGTGTGGTAAAGGATGAGGGGGAGGTTCTGAAGAAGATGTTGGCCGAGATCATATCGCCTCTTGTGGAGGGAATGGGGGAGGCTGAGTTTCTTTCAAGGTGTGTTGGATATGTAAAGACAGGCGGAGATTTTGTCGTTGGGTGTGGGGGGGGAGGGGGAGTAGAGGGTGAAGGAGGGGGCTTGAAGGGGCCTGTTGTTGAAGAGGGGCGGTTCCTGGATCGCGATAATATGGGCGGTCTGGACCATGTGGAGTGAAAAGAGAGTGATGAACAGGGGTTCTGTTCGTAGCTGTTGTGTTGGATGATGCGTAGACTTGACGGGTTGTTAATGCGGTTGTTGTTCTGCATTTAAGAGGAGGATGGAGAGGTATGGTATGGTGACGCGTTCAAGCGGTGCTGTGGATTTTCATGGTTTTTTTGACTGGCGGGCGGGGCAGGGGGGCGTAAGGTGGGGGGCCTTTGCAGTTACTCCATTGGGCGGGGGAGACTGGGCAGCAGTTGGGGGTTGGCTTGGATGAGCAGAGTTGGTGGAGGGGCATCTGTGCTGCTGTTATGGGCTTTACGCAGATGGGGCAAGTGGGTTCTTTGTTTTGCAGCCTTTGTGCGTGGTCAATTTCTGGCAGTTCTGGCGCATTGGGTGAGTGGCTGACCACATGACTTCACATCGGCGTCTTGTGAGAAGAGTCTGATGGTGCCTTATGATGGCGGCTTCCTCAGTGACCGCGATCACCACAGTGGAGGTTTTTTGGCGTGAAGTGTCGCCCTTATTATAAACGGGTGGCTGAGGGGGTGATGCCGACTGCGAATCTGACTTCTTCAGGGAAGTCCTTGTCGAGGGCTTCCTTGTTTGCGAAGTTGAAGAGGGGGATGCCGTGGATGGCAACGTCGATGTCGGTGGGGGCGGGGCGGAAAAGTTTTAGGGGGTTGGAGGGGGTGGCGATTCTTTCGTTGATGAGGGCGGTGAAGGTTTCGAAGAAGGGGTTGTAGAAGGAGGATGGGACAGAGGGGTGGGCGACGATGGATACGGAGCCTTTGGGGTTGATGGAGGCGGAGAGTGAGGTGTAGGGGGCGGCGAATCCGCTCTTTTCTAGGACTCTGGCGAGGATGGAAGGGATTTCTCCTGCCAGGCGTTCGGGGTGGGGGAGTGGTTCCTGGGAGTTTCTGGAGGCGAAAAAGCGGCGTTGGGCGGTGGGGAGGGGTTTCGCGGCAGGAGTTTGTCCAAGGTTCTCTTGCGGGGCTTTGCCCTTCCCTTTGGCTGGCAGCTTTGGCGTGCGAGTCTCAGGGCGGTGGTGTCGAGGTGGAGAATGGGGGGGAGGATGCCGGCACGGGCGTCCCTTCTCTCACTTTGGCGGTGGTTCTCTGCAGACGTTAGCCGTGTTCGCTTGGGTTTCGGGGGAGCGGGGGGGGTTGGGGGTTGCTGGTGGGAGGGGGGGGAGGCGAGGGACCGGAGAGATTCTGGCCTTGAGGGAGTCGAGGGTGGAGGAGATTCTGTGGATTTCCGCTTGTTCATGGGTGGTTGGAAGTTGGTTGGCCATGACCGTGACCTTCTTGTCTAGCGATTCGACATCTTGCTGGAGGCTGGCAAGGTCTCCGGCAATCGTGCTGGTGTTGCGGGCGATGCCGCAGAGGAGAGCGATGACGGTTCTCATCTCTTCGGTGGTGTTGGGGTTGTTGAGGATGTTGGAGGTGGCCTGGGAGATGAAAGGGTTCCTCTCTTGGTTAGTGATGGTAGCATCGAGATGGGAGGTGAGGTGATCTAAGATCTCTTGGGTGGAGTCGGGTTCAGGCATGATGAAGCCTAAGTATTAAAGACTTTTGGCTGTGTGTAACGTGGTTGCAACGCAAGATTTGGAGGTTTATTTCAGAAATTGAGGACTTAGCGGGGAAGAAGGACGTGAAACATACCCCCCACCCCCCCGGGCTCATCGCAGCAGGGCTGAAGCAAGCTGAAGGAAAAGCTGAGACAAACTGAAGCATAGGATCGAACACGCACATGTACCCATACTAATCTACTAATCATAACAATGTTCAAACTCACCGCTTTCTTCCGTAGTCTCTACTCCAATCCCCCGCACCACTGCCTTCTCCTTGGGCTCGGCGACTCTGGCAAGACCACGCTCCTTTACCGCATTCTTCTTGATACCGTTGTGCAAACGATTCCCACTATTGGTTTCAATTGTATAGCCACCCCCCCTCTACATATAGGCATAGTTCTTTAATAAATCCCCCCAATTAGGCGAGGACATAGCAAATGGCCGCGATACAATCCAATTCTGGGACGTTGGCGGTTGTGGAAAGATCGGTCCCCTGATCCGCCACTACATGCGGCCTGGCAGTAACGTACTATTCCTCATCGACACACCTTCATGCCTGTCAAGCCCCGAGATTCTATCATTCACGCTTGAAGAACTGGCCTTCCAAGCCCGGGCTTCCAAGGACAGCGAAGGGGGCTTCTTCGGTGTTGCATTTGGGAAACAGGACCTTTTAGTAGATGGCATTGATACCAGAGTCGTAGGGTTAGTAGAGAGTGTAAGTGAGGTCATGGAAACAGTCTATGGGGGTATGATAGAGGGGAGTAGGTGGGGTATATATCTAAATGAGGAGGGCGGCGGTATTTCGGCCATGACTGGAGCAGGTGTGAGTGATGGGTGGCTGGTGAGAGTTTTTTTGAAGGGGGTGAAGATGGTACTGAAAATTCAGGCGGCCGGTTCGAAGCCTTTGGTGACACCGCCACAAAATGACCCACTTGACGAAAGCCAGCTTCGCGCTCTGATAATGGTACAAAACGAGAATGATCCACATAAAAACTTGGCGCCAGCTGATTTTTTCGAGAGGATGGGGTCGGGCATGTTGGAGAAATGGGATCACCGGGCCCATCTTAGAGCTGGCTATTATGTCCTGCTTCAGAACTTATGGGCGGGAAATGGGCTCTGGAAAGCTTCTGAGGATTTCCTTGGAAGGTTGGGGGTAATGTTGGCTAGCGATTCCAAGTTAGCTGAAATCGAGGGGAGGGAGAAAAGGTTTAGGAACACTGTGCACCGGTAAGCAATATACTTAGGCTTATAAATTATTTGAATTCGGAACTAACTTATGAAATATATATTCAGAACAATGACAACTTTTTATCTACACATGATCCATACTTCTCTCCTAGATTTCATGCTCAGGACCCCCTTAATCTTCCCAAGTATACGGACTTCCCAAAGTTTCTTCTGTCATATCCTCACCTGATGAACTCTCAACTTTGGTCAGCCTATTATACCAAAGATACCTTGTTCTCATTTATTTATTTATTTATACTTCATACATGCATGCAGCCCGTAGGCTATGGCAACCGCCACTCCCCTAAGCCAACTGCTCATGGAGTGGCGTAAGTTTTCCTCCCCGGCAGTCACTCAAACAGAAAGAAAAAGAAAAGAAAAGAAAAGAAAAACACTCGTCTCTTCCTCAACCCTAACCAACACAGCGCGCTCATTGTCTCGAGCCTCATCATTCACTGCGCAAGCACTTCAAAAGAAAAAACTAACAACATGTAACAATTTCAAATGTGGCCCTCCCTTCCTTCCCATATAGGTCTGTATCGTCTATCGCTCTCTGCTGGTGTCGGAGGATCCTGAAGTCGAATTCTGTATCGTCGAAGGTGAATTTGCCTGTCCGTTTTTCCGTCACGCCCAAGTCTGTTTCTCTTGCAAACCTTCCTGGTACAGGAAGGATAAAGAACGCCGTTTTTTCGCTGTGTTTGAACCAAGCCCATTCCTTTAGTGTGTATTCTTCCCCTGGGTTTTTCTCGTTCCATTTTTCCCTGCCTTGCCTCATATACTGTAGTCTGATGCTGTCTGCCGGTATGGCGGTGATGGCAATTTTCTTCTCTGTAGCACGACTCGGGGGAGAGTGGACCGATGTCTTGCTTCTCTCTGGTGGCGGCATGGTGGTCTGTAGTCTTTTACCGCACACGAAGATTGGGGTGTCGGCTGGTAGGAGGTCGGGTAATCTTTCTTTTGGGGGTGGCGTTGGTGGCTGTCATGGATACATTCGGTACCTGGCAGATCACGGGTCTCCCGACAAACACGAAGGCATTTGGAGGGTCAGCACGCTGACAGGGACAATGGCAGGCTTGTTAGGCGATCTCCATTAGAGATCGGGGATCAGTATGTTAATCGGTGCGGTGGTTCGGTGCGGTGTGTCCCTTTGTTCGGCGTTAATGCTTACATTTCCTTAACCCGTATATCCCCCGACAGTACTCGCTTGTGGGTTCTTGTTCGGGGGACAATTCCGATGTATGTTCTTTCAATGTCTCCTTGCTTCGCTTCTCTCTTCCCCTTTGAGCTCGATGTGCGTCTAGGCTGGGCCGCCGGTACACTATGCTACCTTCCAGATAGACGTTGCTGAAGGATCATTGGGCCTTTGGTCTTCGGTTAGCCACTTGTGCCCCGAAGACCCCTGTATAGTTATTCTATCGCTGTCTTTTCTCTTCTTTCTTCCTTTTCTTTACGCTGTATCATCCTCGGATTGGCCATTTGAGCTCCCGAGGATCGCTGTCACATGTATCTTTCTCTGTTTCCTTCTTTCACTTCTTTCGAGTGAAGGGAGTCGTGCGCCAAGTAGGGAGGACTATAAAGGGCCGCGGACACACCATGCTGTCTTCCTTTCCTCTCTACGCAACGTCTTCTTCTCTGAACTCTAGTACATACTTCAAATACATACTTTACACTCACTAGAGTTCTCCCTCCGATCCCCTCGTCGCCTGGGCCCTGTCTCCCCTTCCTTGGGAAGGCAGGGCTAGGCCCTTACATTCATCAAGAATCGCTGCCTCCTCGTTGCCTTGTCCCTTCGCTGCTTTCCCCCCTCCCCTCGGCCAGTAGATACTCCACACGTCCCATTGTAAGTCCAACACAACGTGCAGTCTAGCAAGAGAAGTATCACGGCGTACCACGAGCTACTGCGGAGGAAAGGATATTATGGAACTGGGTCTAGGGTTCGGGTTTTCTCTTTGGGTTTCTAAGGGTTTCCGTTACTATCACGGCGTACTACGAGCTACTGCGGAGGAAAGGATATTGTAGAATGGGTTCTCGGGTTCGGGATTTCTCTTTGGGTTTCTATGGGTTTCCGTCACACGAGTCATGAGTCATCCCTGGACAGGGATTAGGAACTGTATATATAGCCATTTAACCTTCCCTTTGTCTCTTTCTCTTCTTTCCTTTCCTACGCAACCTTCCTGTTATCAACTCTACGTTCTAGTTTCTTTAGTTGTTACTTGTTCCTCGTTCTCCGAATAGAATACGTCACTACCCTTAGTCATCCTCGTTCTTGTGCTACTTCGTCTTCGCCTAGCTTCTACCATAGTCTCCTCGCTTAGCTATACCCTTAGTCCATGACCGTCGTTCGTGTCTTCTACTGGTATCTCCGTCTACATCACTTCGTACGCACAGCCATTTGGACTCTCTGCCCCACGACCTTGCTTCTCGGTTAAGTAGCTTCCTCGTCGCTCCTCGTCTCGCGTCCTCGTCCTCGCCTCGGTTGTGAACCTTGGCTTGTTTAGATATAGTCTCCGCTTCGCCCCGTAACACTAAGGTTGCGTCTCCCACGCCAACCTTCACAACACCAACCCCGCCTCGCCGATGCCGCCACCATGGTCGACCTCAGCTGGGACGTCCCCAATGAGGACTGTCGCCACCCTCTCGTCTACTCCCCCGGTCCCCTCGAATGTTTCTTTCCTGAACGGAAAGGATTCTGTTACCTCGGCCTCGTCCCCCAAGCCCACTGGTTTAACATGGGCCACCGTGTTGGCCCCGACCCCTCCGTCCATGTCCTCCGTCAGTATGCTTTGAAATATAAGCTCAAGCGTGCTGAAGCCCACTGGGCCAAGGCCACCTTCACCCAACCCCTTGCCGGGCAGCTCCATATTGGGGCACCCACCACCGACGTCTCCCACCCCGCACACGACACCGAAGCCATCATTCGTGGCCTTCGTGACCCCACCCTCGCCCATCACACCATCGGCCGCCCTGCAGCCGAAGCCACCGTCCCCGTCGCGCTCCTCGAGCGCCTTGCTGAATTCTTGGGCACCTACGGCCCACTACCCACCGATGAGGACTGCTATCACGGCGTGATACGATATCGAATACGGTGGCGAGAAGAAGGATTGGTCAGGTTTTCGGTTATGTTCTATGGGTTTCGGTTGCAGGGTTCTATGAGTCACTGGTATGCAGGTATTTGTAATGAGGGATTTCCTTTGGGTTCTACGGGGTTCTACGGGATGAGTCAGCGGTGGATTTTCTAGGCTATATATAGGGAGCTCTCTCCCTCGCCAGGACTTCTCTTCTTCTCCTTTCTTCTTCAACCTTCCTGTCATCGTAGGCGTCTTTAGTCTTTGCTTGTCTAGAATACATTCTCTATCTTAGCCATAGTCCCTTCGGTCGTGTTGTCCCACGGGGACGTCAGATTACCTCCTCGCACCCCAAGTTCCCCGGCCGCCCCTCTCCCACATAGTCCACTACCTCACTCACTATAGTTCAGCCTTGGTGGTTTACCTTAGCTCGTTTAGTCCCAGCCCTCGCTTAGCCCCGTGATATTAAGGTTGCGTCTCCAACGCCAACCCGAACCACAACTCCGCCGACATGTCACAAGAACAAGTCATGACAGACCCAACAGAACTCGACTATGACCGACTCGAAAGAGACTTGGGTCGCTTTGCCCAAGCATACCCCCGAGCACCACCAGGCGCATCTGAGGACGCATTGTTTAACCACAATGTCGTCATGCGTAGCCATCAGGCGGTTAGCGAACTCCGAAACGAACTGAGACTAACCCAACAGGAGGCAGATGAAGCAACGGAGATATGGAAACAAAGGATCACCGAACTGGGGCAAGACTTGGAAAAGGAAGAAGCAAACACCACAAAGCTCTAAGCCCAGGTCACCGCCCTCCAAGTCGCCACAGCAAGAACAAGAAACCATAGCTGCCCAGGAAGCACTTGCAACCAGGCCCCCACCACCAGCAGAACAACCAAGACCGCCTCGCACCTCCTCTTCGCCGCCTCTAACCGATTCCTCCAGGCGCTTAGCAACAACACACCCAGAAGCAAGAATGGAGAAGTCGGAGAAACTCCCAGATCCCAAGCAGTTCACGGGCGTGAGAAAGGAACTCCTCTTCAAACATATGAGCTCTTCAAGAATGCCGACCGGTACCCCACCCTACAGAACCAACTCACCTACGCTATCTCTCGCCTGGAAGGCCCCGCAGCTGACCAGTTTATGCCATACCTGACCAACACAGGGGTTAACCTCCCCTCCATGGAAAGGTTCTTTGAAATCCTGACCACCGCCTTTGGAGACCCGGACTTGGTAGGAACGGCTCGCCAGAAGCTCAGAAACATCCGCCAATATGGCCGATTATCACGGCGTACTACGGATCACTGCGGAGGAAAGGATATTGTGGAATGGGCTCTCAGGTTCGGAATTTCTCTTGGGTTTCTATGGGTTTCCGTTACACGGGTTATGAGTCATCCCTGGGCAGGGATTGGGAACTGTATATATAGTCGGCTACGAACCTTTCCTTTGTTTCTTTCTCTTCTTTCCTTTCCTACGCAACCTTCCTGTTATCAACTCTACGTTTCTAGTTTCTTTAGTTGTTACTTGTTTCTTAGTATCGTCTCTCGGAATATAATACGTCATCACTCTTAGTCATCGTCGTCTTAACAGGACTTCGTCCTCGCTTAGCCATAGTCCTCGTTCATGTACGATACAGCCGTACGTGTCCTCTACTGGTATCTTCGTTTACATCACTTCGCTCAAGACTGCCATCTGGACTCTGTCCGCTTCGTTAAGTCCCTCGCTCTCGTCTCGCCGCCTCGCCTCGCCTCGCCTGCCTTCGCTTCGCCTGCCAGAACCTTGGCTTGTTTAGATATAGTCTCCGCCGCTCAGAACACTAAGGTTGCGTGCCCCACGCCAACCTTCACAACACCAACCCCGCCTCGCTTAGCCTCGGTCGTCACCATGGTCGACCTCAGTTGGGACGTCCCCAATGAGGACTGTCGCCACCCTCTCGTCTTCTCCCCCGGTCCACTCGAATGCTTCTTTCCTGAACGGAAAGGATTCTGCTACTCGCCTGCTCCCAAGCCCATTGGTTCAACATGGGCCACCGTGATCGGCCCTGACCCTCCGCCTCCGTCCTCCGCCAATACGCTTTGAAATATAGTTCAAGCGCTGGCCCATTGGGCTAAGTGCCACCTTCACCCAACCTCTCGCCGGCAGCTCCATATCGGGCACCCACCACCGACGGCCCCCACCCCGCAAGACACGACAATCGGCCATCATTCGCCTTCGCTGACCCCACCGCTAATTACCACCACGCCCTGCCGGGGTCACAGTCCCCGGGTCAAGGCCTGAGCGCTTGTCGGCTCCCTGGGCACATATGGCCCACTACTCCACCGATGAGGACTGCGTCCTGAACTCACGGAGGCCCACAGCCTCATCTCAGAATGCCTGGTCAGATTGACCAACCTCCCCGACACCCCCTCAAGACCACAGGAACTCCGCCAGATGCACGGCCCATGAAGAGGTCATCACGACCTCAACCAAGAAATTGCCGACCTCAAGCTTGAGGTTGAAGAATCCCTGGTCAAGAAGAACAACTGCACCGCCTGGCGCTTCCACCAAGACGCCGCCACCGCTGACTTGACTCGCCGCCATGAAAAGGATATCCGCCAGATCACCTCTGTCGCGAAAAGCCTGGGAATCCCAGGCCAACGCCACTATCGCTAACTCCGCCGCCGCGCCCGCCTCGCCCCGCTGCTGCCCTGCCAAGACAACCCCGCCGCCCCGCCTCCCAGGACCTCAAGACCTCAACAACCCACAGAATGAGCCAGTTGAACAAGTGTCAACCAAGCCGGCGTTAAAAGGTCAGCCCCTTTGGTAAAAAATGGCACACCAAAGGGGCTAGTCCCGCCACCCACCTTCGTCGTCTCCGCTGCCGCTGTGTCCGAGGACAAGATGTCTGAGGACCAACTCGTCGTCACCTGCTCCGTGTCCCAGAACCCTGTCTCCTTCGTGCCAACCTACGCTCTCATCGACACGGGAGCGTCAGGGTACGCCTTTATCGACCAAGATTTTGCAACCAAGCACGGCCTCGTCCTGACACCCCTGAAGAAATCACGCCTGCTTGAGGTAATCGACGGCAGGCTGGTAGAATCAGGGAGAATCACCCACATCGCCAAGCTCTCGTTGGACATCAATGGGCACCAGGAAACTGCCCCCTTCTTCGTCACCAAGCTGACATTACCCAATTGTCATGGGTAGTCCCTTTATGCGCCAACACGACGTCGTCCTCCGCCCCAAAACGAACCAGGTGATCTTTGACTCCGAGTTCTGCACCACAAACTGCTCCGTCTCCCGCACCCCGGTCACAGCCAAAGGAATCTCGATTCGCCCGACAGCCCGCCATACATATTATGCCATTGGGGCAGTCCCGCTCAGAGGGCCTCGCCCACAGGCGCCAGAACCACCTTTCTGTGCGCTCCCTCCGCCGACGATGAAGTTCGCGAAGAATGCCGACACTGATCCAATAGTAAACGTACCCAAGGAATTGTCGGAATTCAAATCACTGTTCCAGGAGTCTAACGCCACGTCTCTGTCGCCCCACCGCCCCCATGACCCTAAGATCGTACTCCAGGACGGAAAGCAACCCCCCTTCGGACCACTGTGTGGGATGTCACGACCAGAGCTACAGGCCTTGCGGGACTACATCACAGAGAACCTAGGAAAGGGATTCATCCGTTACTCCGAGTCCCCCGCTGGTGCCCCTGCACTGTTCGTCAAGAAGGCCGATGGATCCTCCGCCAGCGCGTGGACTACAGGAAGTTGAACGAGATAACGGTTAAGAACCACCCTCTGCCGCCATCCTCGAGACCTTGTCGCCTGTCCAAGGCCAAGTACTACACTAAGTTGGACCTTCGATGGGGATACCACCAGATCAGGATTCAGGAAGGAGACGAGTGGAAAACCGCCAACCCGACACGGGCATTTTGAGTACAATGTCATGCCCTTTGACTGACTAATGCACCGCCACATTCCAACACTGGGTCCAACGATCTGTTCGCCCTACCTCGACCACTTCGCGACCGCCTACCTGGACGACATTCTGATATATTCGGAAACCTTGGAACAACACCGACAACATGTACGGCAGATTCTAAAGGTCCTACAGATCCACGACGTACACCTCAAGCCAGAGAAGTGCGAATTCTATGTTCAGGAGACCAAGTACCTCGGCCTAATCATCACTCCGGAAGGCATCAAAATGGATCCTAGCAAAGTCTCGGCAGTCACAGGATGGGAAACGCCCACTGCTTTAGGGAAGTCCAGGAGTTTTTAGGATTTATGAATTTCTACCGGCGCTTCATATACGCCAGATTCAGAGTTGTCTCCCCGCTCACGGCATTAACCAAGAAGGACGTGAAGTTCCAGTGGTCCCCAAAGGCAGAGGCGGCGTTCCAGAAACTTAAGGACGCATTTACCTCAGCCCCGATCCTGGCACACTTTGACTACGAGAAGGAAACCATAGTAGAAACTGACGCCCGACTATGTCTGGGAATCATGTCCCAGTATGATGACCAAGGAATCCTGCACCCAGTGGCTTTCTTCTCCAAGAAGCACTCACCAGCGGAATGCAATTACGAGATCTACGACAAGGAGCTACTGGCGGTCATCCGATGCTTTGAGGAATGGCGCTCAAACCTAGAGGGATCTAGATTCCCTATCAAAGTTCTTAGCGATCACCGGAACTTGGAATACTTCATGACCACCAAGCTCAATCGCCGCCAAACCCGTGGGTCAATTTATCTCGCTTCGACTTCGCCATCAAGTTCAGGCCAGGGAAACAAGGGGAAACCGGATGCGCCACCAGGAGGTCAGGAGACCTGCCTAAGGAAGGGATGAACGCTCTCACGACCAGTCGCAGGTCGTGCTGAAGAAGGAGAATCTAGACGCAGGAGTCAAGCTAAGTTTGTTCGGGTTCTTTGTTAAATGAATCCGCTGAAGGAACGCCCACTGCGAAAGAATTATTGACCCAAGCTTACCAAGTTGACAGTTTTCCCCATCAAGTTCTCACCATGCTTCAGAACGGCGCCAAACACTCCAAGAAAATCTCGCTAGCGGAATGTACGGAACGGAGGAAGGCTTCCTGCTTTACAGGAATGCACCCACGCCCCTGACCTCGACGAGCCCAACTACGCCTGCTACAGGAACACCACGACAAACCCTCACCGACACCCAGGACGTGCCAAAACCTTAGAGCTCATCAGCCGCAACTACTATTGGCCCAATATGAGGAAATACGTGGACCGCTATGTCTTGAACTGCAGCACATGTTCCCGCAGCAAAGCCTCACGCAACGCGTTACAAGGTGTTCTTCGCCCACTCTCGGTACCCAAAGGCCCATGGTCTGATGTATCAATGGACTTCGTCACAGGACTCCCACAGAGCAAGGGGTTTAATGCCATCCTCGTTGTTGTCGACCGACTAACCAAGATGCGTCACTTCATACCATGTACCGAGGAGTCCAACGCTATTGATGTGGCCAACATGTACCTAGAATACGTATGGAAACTACACGCCTACGAAACCATAGTCTCGGATCGAGAACCCAGTTCACAGCAGAATTCTGAAAACCTTATGCGACCGCTTGAAATTGCACCTCACATTTCACGGCCTTCCACCCCCAAACAGACGGGCAAACGGAAAGGATCAACGCGATCATGGAACAATACCTCCGGGCTTATGTCTCTTACCAACAGGATGATTGGGCCAAGTATCTACCCATGGCAGAATTTGCAACCAACAACCACGTCTCCGAAACCATCAAGCTCTCCCCGTTTCAGGCAAACTACGGAAGGAACCCACGGATGTCGTTCGCACCCCTACGGCATGGTACCACCACTAAGGAAGATCAAGCCAATGGTATGGCTAGAGACATGGCACGAGTTTTCGAATTCCTACGCGACGAGATGTTTAGGGCTCAGAAGATCCAGGAAGACTCGGCGAATGCGAATAGGACCCCCGCCCCCCGATACGCGGTAGGAGACAAGGTATTTCTCTCAACTCGGAACCTAGAGACCAAACGGCCCTCGAAGAAACTCGACTGGAAACGCATCGGCCCGTACACAGTCAAGAGAATGGTTAGCCCCTACGCCTATGAACTCAGCCTCCCCGCTTCGATGAGAATCCACCCGGTCTTCCACGTCTCGCTCTTGTCCCTGGCTGCCAACAACCCTGCACCAGGTCAACAACACCCCGCCACCGCCTGTGGAAATTGAAGGCGAACAGGAATGGGAGGTCGACACTGTGTTGGATTCCCGCCGACGCCACGGTCGCTTAGAATACTTGGTCAAATACATGGGTTACGACGAGCCATCATGGCAGCCCCCCTCGGACCTAGAACATGCCCTCGAACTGGTGCAAGACTTCCACGACAGGTTTCCACGAAAGCCTAGGCCTACCAGGAGTTAGGCCTGAAGGAGGACCTAATCTATCACGGCGCATTCACGGATCACCGCGAGGAAAGGATATTGGGGAATGGGCTCAGGTTCGAATTTCTCTTGAGTTTCTATGGGTTTCCGTTACATCGGGTTATGAGTCATCCCTGGGCAGCAGGATTGGGAACTGTATATATAGTCGGCCATTTAACCTTTCCTTTGTTTCTTTCTCTTCTTTCCTTTCCTACGCAACCTTCCTGTTATCAACTCTACGTTTCTAGTTTCTTTAGTTGTTACTTGTTTCTTAGTATCGTCTCTCGGAATATAATACGTCATCACTCTTAGTCATCGTCGTCTTAACAGGACTTCGTCCTCGCTTAGCCATTGTCCTCGTTCATGTACGATACAGCCGTACGTGTCCTCTACTGGTATCTTCGTTTACATCACTTCGTTCGCACTGCCATCTGGACTCTGTGTCCCACTACCCTGCTTCTCGGTTAAGTCCCTCGCTCGCCTCGCCTCGCCTCGCCTCGCCTTCGCCTCTTCGCTCCTTGTGAACCTTTGTTCAGTTATAGTCTCCGCCATTCAGAATAACACCGATCATTCTTGACTACTTTGCCGAGTTCCAACGCTTACGCCGCTGATGCCGGGCTGGGGAAGCCGCCAATCGGAAAGTCTCCTCACGGACTAAATGAGGAACTGACCAGACTTATGGTCCATGAAGACACCCCCGCCACAGTCCTAGAACTCGCTACCATCCTACAACGGTTGGACAACAGTCCTCCGCACGCCCGCCCGCCGCCGCCACTTCTCCACCAGCCCGCTCCTCCTCGTTCCCCCGCCTCGCCATTTCGCTCTCTCGTTCCTCCCGCACTCGGTATACCACCTTCGCCAAGAACCCCTATCGCCGCACCAGCCGCCCCACCCGTCCCCATGCACCGGAGGAACAGTCCCCATGGACCTGTCAACTGGTCGGTCGCCGGACCCTCAGGAAAGAGGCCCGCCGGGTAGAGAACAGATGCTACTATTGTGGAGGTGTAGGACACCTCATCAGGGACTGCCCACAGGCGCCGCCCCCGAGAAACCCAGCCCCCAGGATGAGGGGAGCCAGGGCAGATATTAGGAATGAGGAAAAGGAAGAAGGAGCCTCCGGCGATGAGGCGTTAAAAGATTTTTCCCTGGACTGAGTGGCTCACTCCAGGGACGGTTAAAAGATTTTTCTAGGATTTCGGTTTCTGGGTTTTCGGTTTCGGAGAAGGATATGGATGGGAATCAATTAGTCGAATTTGTTCTATTTCTCAAAATAAAGATTCTTTCATCCCATCATATGCCCTCATTGATACTGGCGCCTCAGGATACGCTTTCATAGATAAAAACTTCGTACGCCACCACAAACTTAAACAAACCCCCCTCATCCTCCCACGACACATAGACGTAATAGATGGTAGACCTATCGAATCAGGAAAGGTTACCCATAAAGTCATCCTCAGCTTAGATATAAACGGACACAGAGAGGAGGCCCCCTTCTTTGTCACCCAGTTAGGACATTACCCCATCGTCATGGGCCTCCCATGGATGCGCAGACATGCAACTACGATTCTCCCTGCCACCAACGAAATACAATTCAACTCCTCAGCTTGTATCAAACACTGCTCCCTCAATAACACCAAAGTCACCGCTAGTATCTCTATTGAACCCCCACCAAACCAACAACAAACATCTCACATCACCTCACGCATTCCACAGACTACTTAACAAACAAAGAAAGGAATGCGACTATACTCAACTACCCTCAAAGCCCTCGACGACCTCCTGACCCAATCACCAAAGGACCCCCGTACCCTCGTACCAGCCGAACACCACAACTTCCTCCACCTCCTCAATGAACCAGATGCCGCAAAACTTCCACCTCGCCGACCCGAGTATGACCTTTTCATCGACATCCAAGAAGGCAAGACAGCACCCTTCGGACCCATGTATGGAATGACGCGATTGGAACTACAGGCACTCAGGGACTACCTAGCGGAATACCTCTCCAGTGGGAAGATCCGACACAGCACGTCCCCAGCAGGCTCACCAGTACTGTTTGTCAAGAAAGCGGATGGTTCTCTCCGACTCAAGGCCGACTATAGAAAGTTGAATGCAGTAACGGTCAAGAACCGCCACCCATTGCCACTAACTCCGGAAACGCGTTTATGGGTATCTCTGCCGCCAAGTACTTTTACTGCTAGATCTACGCAACGGCTACCATCAATTGAGAATCAAAGAAGGGGACGAATGGAAAACAGCATTCAGAACCAGGTATGGCCATTTCGAATACACAGTCATGCCATTCGGCCTCACCAATGCGCCAGCAGCCTTCCAACACTGGGTTAACGATATGCTACGCCCACATCTCGACCACTTGGCAACGGCATACTTGGATGACATACTCATCTACTCCGCTACACTGGAAGAACACAAAGCCCACGTCGACAAGATCCTCCGAATTCTGGATCAGCACGAAGTACACTTGAAACCCGAGAAATGTGAATGGCACGTCAAGGAAACAATGTACCTAGGATTCGGACTCACCCCGGAAGGAATCAAGATGGACGAGAAGAAGGTCGCCACTATTAGGGATTGGGAAACACCAACCTGTCTGAAAGATGTACAGGAGTTCCTAGGCTTCGCCAATTTCTATCGAAGATTCATCTATGCATACTCCAGAGTCGTTTCCCCTCTGACGGCCCTCACGAAGACAGGAGTAAAGTTTGAATGGACTGAGAAGACCCAAGAAGCTTTCGATAACCTAAAGATAGCATTCACCACCGCACCAATACTCAGACACTTAATTCTCGACCGAGAAGTCATAGGAAACAGACGCCCGACTATGTCTCCGCCGCCATCATGTCACAAAGGATGACGGCGAATATTACACCCTGTGGCGTTTTTCTCAAGAAGATACGCCGCCGAAATGCAACTACGTAAATCTATGACAAAGAACTATTAGCAATAATCCGAGGGTTCGAAGAATGGCGCTACTTCCTAGAAACAGCCTCCTTCCCCATCAAGGTCCTGACAGATCACAGGAACCTTGAATATTTCATGTCAACAAAGCTATTGAACCGACGACAGACACGTTGGTCAGAGTTCCTATCCCGTTTTGACTTTGTTATACAATTCCGACCAGGCAAACAAGGGGGAAAACCAGATGCTTTGACTAGGAGATCGGGAGATCTACCTAAGGAAGGGGATGAACGCCTGGCGTACCAGTACCAGACCGTGTTGAAGAAAGAAAACTTGGATCATAAGTTTAAGTTTGTTCATGGGTTCTTTTAAAAATGAATCCGCTGAAGGAACGCCTACCATCCAAGAGTTGTTTGCAATCGCTTACCAAGAAGACAGTTTCGAATAACGCCCTAACTACGCTGAAAGACGGCACCAAACAATCAAAACAAATCTCGCCGCCGAACGCCTAAAATGAAGACGGGCTTCTCCTGTACCGAAAACTCTTCAGACCAGAACATGAGGAGCTACAAGTTAAGCTCCTACAAGAATACCATGACAAACCATCAGCGGTCATTACCGGAAGAAAAAACACTCGAACTCCTGAGCCGCGAATGAATACTATTGGCCAAACACGCGAAAATACACAGACCGCATGTTATGAACTGCCACACGCCGAAGGAGCAAAAGCAAACCGTAACGCCCCAGGAGTCCTCCGCCCCTTTCAGTACCCAAACTACCATGGTCGGACGTATCAATGGACTTTGTCATCGCCTTCCTCAGCAACAACTACTACGCAATCCTCGTCGTCGTCGACCGCTTCACAAAAATGAGACACTTCATCCCATGCACTGAATAATCAGGAGCCAGAGACGTCGCTAGAATGTACCTGGAAGATGTATGGAAACTCCACGGCCTAACAGAAAAGGTCGCAGACAGGGTACCCAATTTACCTCGGACTTTTGGAAATCACTTTGCGAAAGACTAGAAATCTCTCCCCGCTTCTCCACAGCCTTCCACCCGCAAACTGATGGCCAAACCGAAAGAATCAACGCCATTATGGAACAATATCTCCCTATATGCCGACATCAACAAGACAACTGGGCCACATACTTACCTATGGCCGAGTTTGCGACTAACAATCATGTATCGGAATCCACTAAGCTCTCCCCCTTTGAAGCAAATTACGGGCGACACCCCCGAATGACCTTTGGCCCCCTTCGTCACGGCACGACTACCAACGAGGACCAGGCTAACACTATGGCAAGAGACATGTCAGAAGTGTTTGACTTCCTCCGAGCGGAGATGTTTAGAGCACAAAAGATTCAGGAGGAGTCAGCCAATATCAGCAGGACTCCGGCCTCCCGTTACGCCATTGGAGACAAAGTGTGGTTGTCTACTAGGAACTTATTGACCAAGAGACCCTCGAAGAAGTTGGACTGGAAACAAGTCGTCTGCACTCCCCATCTTCCGCAGTAGTTAGCCCCTATGCTTATGAGCTCACCCTACCCCCATCCATGAAAGTCCACCCAGTCTTCCACGTGTCGCTACTGTCCCCCCTGCTGAGAACCCGTCCCCGACAACTACAAACCCCACCACCGCCAGTCGAGATCGAAGGAGAACAGGAATGGGAGGTTGACGCAATCCTAGACTTCGCATAAGCGAAGAGGACGACTGAGATTTCGTCCGATACATCGTTACGATGAACCGTCATGGCAACCCCATGGTGACCTGGACAACTCCCCGAGTTGTTCAAAGACTTTCCACTTAACGATACCCACGTAAGCCTAAGAGGACTTAGGCCTCAGACGGGGACCTAATATCTATCACAGCGTGATACGATATCGAACACGGTTGCGGGAAGAAGGATTGGTCAGGTTTTCGGTTATGTTCTATGGGTTTCGGTTGCAGGGTTCTATGAGTCACTGGTATGCAGGTATTTGTAAGAAGGGATTTCCTTTGGGTTCTACGGGGTTCTACGGGATGAGTCAGCGGTGGATTTTCTAGGCTATATATAGGAGCTCTCCTCGCTTGTAGGACTTCTTCTTCTCCTTTCTTCTTCACAACCTTCCTGTCATCTTAGGCGTCTTTAGTCTTTGCTTGTCTAGAATACATTCTCTATCTTAGCCATAGTCCCTTCGGTCGTGTTGTCCCACGGGGACGTTAGACTACCTCCTCGCACCCTCGCCTCGTACCTAGCCCTTCGCCCTTCGCCCCAAGTTCCCCGGCCGCCCCTCTCCCACATAGTCCACTACCTCACTCACTATAGTTCAGCCTTGGTGGTTTACCTTAGCTCGTTTAGTCCCAGCCCTCGCTTAGCCCCGTGATAACTGCGGTCCTGAACTCACGGAGGCCCACAGCCTCATCTCAGAATGCCTGGTCGTATTGACCAACCTCCCCGACACCCCCGCACCACAGGAACCTGCCGTATGCACGGCCCATGAAGAGGTCATCGCCGACCTCAACCAAGAAATTGCCAACCTCACATTCGAGGTTGAAGAATCCCTGGCCGAAGAAGAACAACTTCGGTACCGCCTGGCGCTCCACCAAGACGCCCTTGCCACCGCCGACTCCGACTCGGCCATGAAAGACATCCGCCACATCACCTCCGTTGCGAAAGCCTGGGAATTCCAGGCCAACGCCACCATCGCCGACCTCCGCCGCCATCTCGCATCTGCCTCCACCACCTCCCACAAAACTCCCCATCGCCCCGCCGTTTCGACCTCACCACCCCGCTACCTCGCCCCCCGATCCCAGGACCCCCGTACCCTTGACAGCTGGCGCAACAAACCAGTTGAACAAGTATCGACCAAGCCGGCGCTAAAAGGTCAGCCCCTTTGGTAGAAAATGGCAAACCAAAGGGGCTAGTCCCGCCACCACCCACCTTCGTCGTCTCCGCTGCAGCTGTGTCCGAGGACAAGATGTCTGAGGACCAACTCGTCGTCACATGCTCCGTCGCCCAGAACTCTGCCTCCTTCGTACCTACCTACGCCCTCATAGATACGGGGGCGTCAGGATACGCATTTGTTGACCAGGACTTCGCAACCAAGCACGGCCTCGTCCTGACACCCCTGAAGAAACCACGCCTACTCGAGGTAATCGACGGCAGGTTAATAGAGTCAGGAAGGATCACCCATATCGCTAGGCTCTCGCTAGACATCCATGGACACCAGGAAACCGCCCCGTTCGTTACTGCTGGGACACTACCCAATTGTTATGGGTATTCCTGGATGCGCCACCACGACCTCGCCCGCCCCCAAGACAAATCGCGCCATTTTCGACTCTGATTTCTGCACCCAGAACTGCTTTCGGTCTCCCGCCTCCGTTACGGCAAAGGAATCTCGATCTCGCCCCCCGATAGCCCACTGATACACATCGCGGCCATCGGGGCAGTCCCGTTCGTAGGCCTCGCCGCCAGAACCACACCTTTTGCGCCTCCCTCCGCTCCATTAACGAAGCTCTCCAGGAGAAACCGAATCCCGACCCTCTGGCAAACGTACCTAGGGAATTGTCGCAGTTCAGGCTGCTGTTCCAGGAGTCTAACGCCACGTCTCTGCCGCCCCACCGCCCCCACGACCTCAAGATTGTACTCCAGGACGGGAAGGAACCTCCCTTTGGACCACTGTATGGAATGTCACGACCAGAGTTGCAAGCTTTACGGGACTATATCACAGAAAACCTAGGAAAGGGGTTCATCCGTTACTCAGAGTCCCCCGGTGCCCCGCCCTATTCGTCAAAAAGGCTGATGGATCCTTCGTGTGTGGACTACAGGAAGTTTCAATGAGATTACTGTCAAGAACCGCCATCCCTCCCCTCATACCAGAGACACTGTCCCGCCTCCAAGGCCAAGTATTATACTGCTGGATCTTGGTGGGATACCATCAGATCAGGATTCAGGAAGGCGACGAGTGGAAAACCGCGTTTAGGACCGTACGGCCATTTCGAGTACAATGTTATGCCCTTCGCCTAACCAATGCCCCCCGCCACATTCCAACACTGGGTGAATGATCTCGCCTCGCCTCGACCACTTCGCCACGGCTTACCTGGACGATATCCTGATATACTCGAAACTTTGGAGGAACACAAACGACACGCTCAGCAAATCCTCAAAGTTCTACAGATCCACGACGTCCACCTCAAACCAGAGAAGTCGCGAATTTACGTCCAGGAGACTAAATACCTCGGTCTGATCATCACCCCTGAAGGCGTCAAGATGGATCCTAGCAAGGTCTCAGCGGTAACGGGATGGGAAACACCCACCAAACTTAGGGAAGTCCAAGAGTTCTTAGGTTTTGCGAATTTCTACCGGCGATTCATATACGCGTACTCCAGAGTTGTCTCCGCCACGGCATTAACCAAGGCGTAAAGTTCCATTGGTCCCCAAAGGCAGAAGGCGTTCCAGAAGCAGGGACGCATTTACCTCGGCCCGATATTGGCGCACTTTGACTACGAGAAAGAGACCATAGTAGACCGGCAGCTTCCGCTATGTCTCGCGGGGATTATACATCGATGATCGAGAATCCTGCACCCAGTGGCTTTCTTACTCTAGAAACACTCGCCAGCGGAATGCAATTCACGAGATCTATGACAAGGAACTACTGGCGGTCATCCGGTCTTCGAGGAATGGCGCTCAAACCTAGAGGATCTAAGTTACAATCAAAGTCATGGCGACCACCGAATCTGGAATACTTCATGTCAATAAGCTCCTCAACCGCCGCCAAGCCGATGGGCTGAATTCCTGTCTCGTTTCAATTTCGTCATCACATTTAGGCCAGGAAAACAAGGAGAAACACGGACGCCTTTCACCAGGAGGTCAGGAGACCTGCCCAGGAAGGGATGAACGCCTTTCACCAGTCAATCGTGTTGAAGAAGGGAATTTAGATGCAGGAGTCAAGCTAAGTTTGTTCGCGGGTTCTTTGTTAAATGAATCCGCTGAAGGCGCCCACTGTAAAAAATTATTGGCCCAAGCTACAAAGTTGACAGTTTCCACCAAGTCCTCACCATGCTTACATGTAACGGCACTAAGCACTCCAAGAAAATCTCGCTAGCGGAATGTCGGAAAGCGGAGGAAGGCTTCCTGCTTTACAGGAACGCGATCTACGTCACGGACCTCGACAAACTCAACTGCGCCTACTACAGGAACACGCGATAAAGCCTCCGCCGGACACAGGGCGTGCAAAAACCCTCGCTCATCAGTCGCCTACTACTGGCCCAATATGAAATCGTTGACCGCTCGTCGCGAACTGTAACACCTGTTACCGCAGCAAGGCCGTGTCGCACTACAAGGAGTCCTCCGCCCACTCTCAGTACCCAGGCCCATGGTCCGATGTGTCAATGGATTTCATTACAGGACTCCCAGGGGAGCAATGGGTTTAATGCTATCCTCGTTGTCGTCGACCCGACTAACAAAGATCTTGCCACTTCATACCTTGTATCTTGAGAGTCCGTCGATTGACGTGGCCAACATGTCACTTGGAATCAGTCTGGAAACTTCACGGCCTCCCTGAAACAATAGTCTCCGACCGCGCGCACACAGTTCACGGCAGAATTCTGGAAGACCCTCTGCAATAGGCTAGAAATCGCACCCTTCTGGCACTGCCTTCCACCCCCAGCAGACGGGCAAAGCGGAGAGGATCAACGCAATCATGGAACAATACCTCCGGGCTTATGTTTCTTACCAGCAGGATGATTGGGTAAGTACCTACCTATGGCAGAGTTAGCAACCAACAACCACGTCTCCGAAACCACCAAAGCTCTCTCCATTTCAGGCAAACTATGGGAGGAACCCAAGAATGTCGTTTGCACCACTGACAGCATGGTACCAAGACCAAGGAAGATCAGGCCAGCGGTATGGCTAGGGACATGGCACAAATCTTGAATTCCTACTGGCGATGAAATGTTTAGAATTTCAGAAGATTCAAGAAAGACTCAACAAGCATAAATAGGACTCCGCCCCAGGTACGCCCGTGGCAATAAGGTTTTCCTCTCAACTAGGAACATTGAGACCAGGCGACCCTCGAAGAAACTCGACTGGAAGCGCATCGGCCCCTATACCGTCACGAGAATGGTTAGTCCTAGTCGCCTCTGACTCAGTCTCCCCGCTTCAATGAAGATCCACCCGGTCTTCCATGTCTTGCTCTTGTCCCTCGCTGCCAACAACCCCGTCCCAGGTCAACAATACACCCCGCCACCTCCTGTGGAAATTGAAGGCGAACAGGAATGGGAGGTCGACACCGTGTTGGATTCACGCCCGGCCTTCTGACGGCTTAGAATACTTGGTTAGATACGCAGGCTCTGACGAGCCATCGTGGCAACCCCCTCGGACCTAGAACATGCCCCGAGCTAGTGCAAGACTTCACGACAGGTTTCGCACAGCCTAGGCCTCTGGGGAGTTAGGCCTGGAGGAGGACCTAATCTATCGCGGCGTACTGAGCTACTGCGTAGGAAAGGATATTGTAGAATTGGTTCGCGGGTTCAGGATTTCTCTTTGGGTTTCTATGGGTTTCCGTCACGAGTCATGAGTCATCTCTGGACAGGGATTAGGAACTGTATATATATAGCCGGCTACGAACCTTCCCTTTGTCTCTTTCTCTTCTTTCCTTTCCTCCACAACCTTCCTGTTATGAACTCTACGTTCTAGTTTCTTTAGTTGTTACTTGTTCCTCGTTCTCCAGAATAGAATCGTCCTACCTTTAGTCATCCTCGTTCTTGTCTACTTAAATCTTCGCCTAGCTTCTACCATAGTCTCCTCGACTTAGCTATCTTAGTCCATGACCGTCGTCGTGTCTTCTACTGGTATCTCCGTCTACATCACTTCAGACGCCATTTGGACTCTCTCTTGCGACCTTATACCGGTTAAGTAGCTTCCTCGTCGCTCCTCGTCTCGCGTCCTCGTCCTCGCCTCGGTTGTGAACCTTGGCTTGTTTAGATATAGTCTCCGCTTCGCCCCGTAACAGTTACACGGGTTATGAGTCATCCCTGGACAGGGATTGGGAACTGTATATATAGTCGGCTACGAGTCTTTCCTTTGTCTCTTTCTCTTCTTTCCTTTCCTACGCAACCTTCCTGTTATCAACTCTACGTTTCTAGTTTCTTTAGTTGTTACTTGTTTCATCTCGTTTCTCTGAATAGAATACGTCATCCCTCTTAGTCATCCTCGTCGCCGTATTCTTAGCCTCTTTAAACTTCTACCATAGTCTCGCCGCATGCCGTCCTAGTCCATGACCGTAGTCGTGCCTTCTACTGGTATCTTCGCCACATCACTTCGTCCGTACCGCCATCTGGACGATCTGTCCCACGACCTTGCTCCTCGGTTAAGGACCCTTCGCCTTCGTCTCTCGTCCTCGCCCTGTCCCCGCCTCGGTTGTGAACCTTGGCTAGTTTAGATATAGTCTCCGCTTCGCTCCGTAACAAGATGATTACGTCCACCTGATAGGTTGAGCATTCCCTATTCAGTATAAACGTAGACTGTAGCAAGAGACATCAGGGACTAGAGCCTACTGGCCCTCACCCCACAACATCCCCCTTCTCTCCTCTGACATTTGCCTTAGCGAATCGCCACCCCTACCTCCTTAGAGTAAGGGTCCCCTGGATACAATAGCACCAAACGACCAAGCGTAGGGTACCACACCCTCGCTTCCACGAGAGTGGCGTTGGTGGAAGTGGTGTTGGTGGCGTTGGTAGCAGTGGCTGTGGTGTCTCTTCTGGGACTTCTTTCATTATGCAGTCGGATCCGTGTTCCGAGCCGAGGTAATTTTCTGTTTCTGTGTCGGAGGGGGGGTCATCGTCTGTCTCTTCGTCGTCTGTGGCAATTTGGTTTATTTCTGTCTCTGTTTTGGCTTGAGGTCTGGTCTTATCACGGCGTGATACGATATCGAGCACAGTTGTGGGAAGAAGGATTAGTCAGGGTTTCTCTTATGTTCTATGGGTTTCAGTTGCAGGGTTCTATGAGTCAACGGCATGCAGGTATTTGTAATGATGGATTTCCTTGGGGTTCTATGGGTTTCTATGGGATGAGTCAGCAAGGGGTTTTCAGGGCTATATATAGGGGGCTCGTTCCCTCGCTTGTAGGACTTCTCTTCTTCTCCTTTCTTCTTCACGCAACCTTCCTGTCATCTTAGGCGTCCTTAGTCTTATTTGTTCTAGAATCATTCTATCTCTCTTAGCCATAGTCCAGGTCGGTTGTGTTGCAGACCTTGGACGCATCCTCATGCCGCCCTCTTTCCGCCTCAGTCCCCTCTACCCTTCGCTCCCTTCATCCCGTCACTGCTTACGTCTAGCCGCAGCCTAGGTGGTTTACCTTGGCTTCTTCAGCTCTCGTCGCTTAGTGTGTCGCGGTCTAATCGGCGAGACTAACTAATAAATGCACTCACTGGGCACTATATGGTGGAGGAGTGAATAAGTGGCGTGAGAAAGGAAGGGAAGAGAGAAAGCGAAGAGGCGGCGAGAGAGGTCACGAGTGGTAGGTAATCTGCGTCTCCGCGCGGAAGGAGTGGGCGCGGCACATTTAAGAATGTAAAATGGAAAAAGAAGAACAAATAAGTCAGAAGATGAATGGAGAGCCGAAAGAAAGAAAAAGACTAATATTAAAATGGTGAGGTTAACTGCTGGGTTTGCAGGTCGGCGTGGGTAGCCATGAGTTTCTGGATACTCATGGCTTTGTTCTCTCTAGTTGGTTGACATGTGCGTATTGTGGGTGTTGTATCTCATGGTGAAGCCTTGAGGATATCTGGATGGGGTTTTCTGATTGGAGGAAAACTCGAAAGCGGGGCATTTCCTGGTGTTGAGGGAAATACTTGTCGACTTTTGATTGGTCGGTTCGTCCTGCACGTTGGTTGTCAAGGGAGAGCTTTACCTTGTTCTCATCTGCAGCTAAATTGGCTTGGTTACTTCCGGACTTGAAGCCTCTCCCCACGTATATCAAGTCTCCAGTTGTTACTAGTGAGGTAAAGGGCGATAGAGCTACTAGTAGTGGTATTAGTGATACCGAGAGGCTGCAAAGATTTGCATTTACAGTCCTCAAACGCGTAAAAGCAACTAACCAGCGCCGCGGAAAGGTCATAAAAGACTCCCTATCTGCTCTTCAAAAGTATATCATCCATCAGCGGTCTAAAGGCATCAATCTTGAAGCCTACTCTGAGACCAAAGCATATTTCTGGGTCCAGATCCTGCACTCTTCAATCGACAGCCTCGGCGGGGATAGAGGAATTGACATAACAGCTTTCTCCTTCCCTTCATTTAGGTTGTTATTTCCAGATCTTTTAAGACATCACGACAAGGGAAGGGAAGTCTGGAGGTCCTACTATACCGTGGAGTCATGGGAAAGCATCGAGGCCAGAATGGGACTGGTGTTACCGACATTGAAGCCGTTGCCTAATGTGATAGTGCCGCCACTAGAGAAGGAGCGAGAGATAGCATTGAGGAGGGAATTGGAGGTGAGGACAGCAAGTCGAGAGGATGTCTTGTCGGACGTTGAGATGATGCTGTATGAATCCTGGGTTATTTGTGAAATCCGCGATGCAGGTGAGAGGGAGCTGCCTGGCACTCATGTAGGGTTCTTTTGGAGAATATTTTCGGCGATATGGGATGCAAAACGGGAGAAAAGCAACGTGGGAGATGCGTCAAACAAGATTTTGACGACGGATTTCACAGATGAATTCGGAAGGAGACTTGGGTTTACAAAGAAGGCATTTTGGGTGAGAGTTGTGCTGAAACGGTTCCTAGAATCTGAGGCTACAGCTACGGAGACTGGGGATGTGCAAGAAGGGAATCTTGAGGGATTGCACTTGGCGGACTTCCAGAGATTTTTAGCAAAGAACAAGGATCTGGCTTTGGAGAATATGTGGAAAGGCTACTATTCAGAAGAGACGTGGCATAGTGAAGATGCGGCCACAAAATTTGTCCCACCTGATTTGGAAGATCTAGATGTAATGAGGGAGAAGCTTATGTAAATCTTATATATAAATACTCCAATTGCACGCATGTACATATACTTGTGTACAAGTATTTACACAAGGGCTTGTCTTTAGTTATCAACGGCACTAAGGTTTTACTAGATGCCCATCTCTAGACCATGCCCCCACAATCTGTGCAATCGAGAAATCTATGAACAAAACGCAGGCGGTGAAATTAAGGATTCTTCCCAGAAGGGGCTAAATAATAACGTACGGGCGCGGGAATAGAGACACTACATAATTTCATACCGAAGAAATGGGGTAATCTTAGGCCCAGAGAACATTATGGAGCACAACCGAGTGGGAGGATATATGGGCCCGAAATAACAGAAAGCTTAATTTTTCCAACGCTCAATACTGCATTAATACGCGGCTCTGCAAAACAGAGTAGAGTACATGCAAGTAGTACCGTGAATGGTGCGTATTAACTGGGATCACACCCCCCAGTACCCTGTGTATGATGACCACCAAGTTAGTAAGCAGTGTCCCTTACACTGTAAGCTTAATTTTCTCAAACTTTAAAGTCCTTAAACGCACTACCAATTATTAGCAAAGCGGTGAATTTAACATGCGGACACCCGGGGGCCCCCTCCCTCCCTCTCTCCTCGCGGAATAAACAGGGAACAGTGCCTGTCGGAGTATTTTTTGATGGCACTTATTTTCTAGCTAGACTGCTTGATCATGGCATATCACTCGCGATGCTCTCTGTCCGAAAAGTGAGAATTGACTACTATGAATGGGCGAGACTTGGTTGGCTGACTAAATACTTATATATTCATGTAAGACAGATATACTATATCTGCTATTCAAACTGTGAAGTGAAGGTGCATACTTGTTTCCATGATCATGAATAATCACTCGGGACTTGTAGTTAAGTTAATGGCCTATCAGTTATGACATCTGAATATCTGACATGTTTCCTCCCCAGAACGCCCTTCCATCCACCGCCATCTCAACAAGGAAAAATACAATCAGTGAACTGGACCAAGACAATCTTGAATACATGCACCCATAAACAAGCGTCCAACAAAAGAAAGAGATAAAACCAGATAACATGCCCAAATTTAAATATGCAAGATATAAGAAATTAAAAAGAACTGTACGCGACTTTCCAGGACCTTATCACGTGCTACACATATCCATAACCCTTCTGTACCCCTCTCCAAACTTCTGGCGTGGCTGTAAATTTCGGTCTGCACCATGATCTAGTAGCAATCTTGCAACCTCCAGGTTACCCGCGTATGCTGCCACCTGCAATACAGAATCACCCTCGGCCGAGGTCGCATTCACATTTGCGCCACACATCAGTAACACCCTAATTACCTCTTTCTTGTTTGCCGCAAATGCTCTTACTAGAGGTGTTTCGCCGGCAATATCCTTGGCCTCGATATCTGCACCTTTACCTATGAGAACTTCAACCTCATTTTTGAGTCCCTGTTGAGCGGCAAGATGAAGTGCTGTTGCCTCTTGAATATCTTTTGATTCTATATTTGCCCCCCTCTTCAAAAGGATATCAATGATAGATAGTTGTCCTGCTATTACAGCCACATGGAGGGGTGTTCTTTTCATCGCATCCTGGGCCTCGATATCGGCATTTCTCTCCAAAAGTGCAAGAACTTCGAGCTCAAATCCACCTTCTGCTGCGAGATGGAGCGCCGTTGAGCCATTTAAGTCTCCAGCGGTACTATTAGCGTTGTGGTTGAGGAGTGTCGTGATAATGTGTCCTTTACCAGACAGCGCAGCGAGGTGAAGTGGCGTCCTTTGCTTGCCGTCTATCGCTTCGGTATTTGCACCGCTCTTCAATAACAACTCAGTTATGTCGTTGAATCCAGCGGAGGCAGCCAAATGTAAAGCGGTCCAACCCTTCGAGTTCTTTATCTCTAGGTTTTCTACTTTGGGAAGAAGGGATATGATGATATCTTTTTTCTCTCCCGTAACAGCTATGTGGAGAGGTGTCGTTTCCAGCTTGTCTTTTATATTTCCGTCACATCCTGCTTTCAGAAGCGTCTCAACACTTTCCACCTTCCCTTTCAAAACAGCCCAGTGTAGGGGTGTCCTGCCATCTCTGTCTTGGGCGTTCATTTTCGACGCTTCCATACTGGACATATTACTGAGGTCAAATTGACTTTTCCCTGTGGCGGCAAGATGTACTTCTGTCCAGCACAGAAAATTTTGACCATTTGGACTGATTGACAACAAACTTTGGACGATTTCCTCGAGAGGCTGTTCATACGTCGTAGAATCATCGAATAAACCCGGGGAGGTTAATGATATAAAATTCGTCGTTTCTGGATTGATTTCGGGTAGCCTTTGAACACCGCCTGCTGCATTATATGCATCTCTAATAACCCGGTAAATTGCTTGGCCTCGCGGTCCGGAGAGTAACTTTTTTAAAGCCTTTGATGTTATCACTGATAAACTAGTTTCTTTCTGGTGTTTAACTTCGGGATACATGTTATAACTCCCACAGTTACCAGCGGCGTCGTTAGTGCTTGCTGAGAAGTGAGCCAGTAAAATAGCTGCTTGGCAGAAAATAGAAGGCTCATTATCCACGTAACCAAGGCAAATATCATAAAGCCACTCGTATGCTTTCCCCGCTTCTTCCCAATCCTCCTGAGCCTCGAACGCGCCGGATCTGTCTTCAACATAACTAATGAGCTCCTGTGGGCTTAGATCCATATCTTGAAGTATCCCTGATGAATGTAATGGCGGTACGATGCACATGCAAATTTCCTCGGTTGTACCCAATCCAGTCGCTTCTACACTTCTTAAAATGTTCTCGAGGAATGGATTCCTAAGGGATGGAGGTTGCCATGTCTCTTGGTTTAACCCAACAGAGTTTTTTGCGAGTGTGGTCTTGGGACTCACAGCCTTTATGTAGTCAGCAATGTACCACATAAATGTCGAAAACATATCCTGAGCGCACATTGCTTCCGCTGAAAGTGAGGTAAGGACGGAAAGAGTCTCGTCTAGTTCTTTATCCGTAGCTTTGCGTTTTATAGAGAGGGATGGATTGATGGGAAACCCAGTGGTCTGATATTGTATGTTTGCATTCTGGCGTCGATATATCTGGAAATCTGTTCCTCGGTAGATCCACAATCTGTAGCACATTTGCGATACTATATCTCCTGGCCCTAGGAACCTCAATTTGTTGTTCCAATTCCCCGTAGACTCTTCTTGTTTATCTAGTTCTTCTAGCCCTTCCAGACATTCCTTCTCAGACAATCCACTCCTTGGGCATAAATCTACGACTATTTTCTCTTCTCGCTCTTCATCTCTTTGAAGCGAGTAGGTCCACAAAGAAAGAATAGCCTCGATTGAATTTGTGTCTGCTTTCCACTTGTTCTTAGTTGAATCTCGTGATAACCGTAGGTAGTATGTCTCTTGCACACCGTCAAACTCGACGAAAACTGGCCATTCGAACTTGAGTCTCTCAGTAAAGCCAGCTTCCAAAGTAACATAGTCGGAGCTGAAGATGTTGTTCATGAACTCCTCAATAGCAGTTGCAGTGGCAACCGCCATACTCCCCTCTCTAGCCCACCCAGTTAAGTCTTGGAGGCGTTTTCTTGCTTCAACAACCTGGTTAGCCCTCCCATATGAAGGCAATTTTGACCACGATTCGGCAGTCCGGTGTCGCTCAGTTACCATGCGCCACTTCCACGAGCACGGGCTCCAGAATTCAACATCCATGGCTTGCTCCGATAGGCTTTCATACAGACCATCATCTCTGAGGTCACCCATCCGTGTGGCTAACCAGTCAAGCTCGTGCTCTTTTGGTAATTTGCATGTATCTGGTTCCTGCGATAGACCAGCAGTCGTCAACCAAGACCGTAGACTTGTCATTATCACAGTTGCAACCAACTGCGCAATCGTTGCTGTCCACGACATACCCCTTAGGCCCAAAAATTGCGCAATAAAGCCGACAAGAGTCACAGCAGTGGCAGCTGTAGTGAGTGTGGTGAGAAAATCCCCAGTCTCTGGACGGCTTGATTCTCTTAAGCTGACCCGAGCAGGAGCTGAGGGTTGAGGGGATTGAGGGGGCGTCGTTGATTGGCTTGGGCGTGCAAGCTGGGGCTCCCGCCTACGGGAGGTGCGGATTGATGTACGTTTCTCGCGGGCAAATATGGCGTATGATTCAAAGTTCTGATCACCAACATTTTCATACTTTTGTAGCCACATAACGCGCATTTCAACACCTCTTCCATTCCTTAGATGCTCTAATTCCTCCTCCTTGGTCGCATCTTCAATCACATACGCACTGATAAACATCCCTAAAACAACTAGCAAAGTTCCGATAGCTGTTAGGGGAAATGCATATTTGGCTACTGGCTGACCATTTTTTTTGAAGTTTTGCTTCCAAGTAGAATGGTAGGTTATCGAGGCGTCAAATACAAGCACAGCTAGCTGTAGCGCGGTTCCGAACCAAGCCACACTCCACAATTTCTTTTGACTAGCGGGTTTGGTGATATTTAGGGATATATTTGGAGCACTTTTCTTCTTTGGATCTTTAACTGAGGTTTTCTGTTTGGTGTCGTATGCGTACGTTCCTGTCGGGTTCTCCACATCCACTTCCTGCTGCGATCCATCCTTCGAAAAAAAGTGGTTCTTGAGCCAAAAAAGGTGTGGGTTGCGACAAGTAAGGAACCCAAATAAGTCCCCTGATAGGGTAGACTTTCGAGACCAACAGCCCTCTCGGCTTGTTGCATCGATTCCACAGTGCCTTCCAGGACTCCCAATAGGACCAGTACCTTCGCCGTCAGACTTCGAAAAGTAGACCAACTCGGCTATCTTTGGCGAGCCAAGAACTCTTACAAGGGTCAACCCATTCCATAATTCGCAGACTTCAGAAGATGTTGATGACAGCAGCTCAAGCTCTGGAACAGCATACGCCTCTCTCGCACGTCCAATACATGCTTTCAACCAGCCAGCTCCACCAATCCGAATGGCACCTACAGCAGCAGTAATGAGACCAAGCGGTGCCATAGCAAAAATTATGCAGTCCACCACTCCCATCGCCTGGCTCATAAACTGTTGAGCTGATCGCTCCCCAAAGAGGGCCAATAGTGGCCCAAGATCCGAGAACAGGTTGTTGGTGAAATCATCGCCTGAGTCGCTTGCAACGGTTGGGAGAAATGCCAGAAGTAGAACCTGAAGAAAAGTAGTTGGCGACATCTTCGTTTAAATTCTAGGAGCAGGAAGCCTAGATGCTCCGTGAAACGTCAAGGTAGATGTCTGTCGTATTTTGTGTCCAGCGTGTATCTTTGGGAGGTTTTGGATATCAGAACTGCGGTAACTGCATGTTAGTAAAACTCACCTAAGGGGAGCTTGACGCACATACTCAAAAGGAGGTAGGGGACCCACACGAAAAACTCAATCCGAGGCTGATTCCTCTGTTGTAACGAGAGCGCATTGCGAGGGAGTGAGAGCAAATATATGTGAAGAGGCCTAAGGAACCAAGACCTAGCTACCTATTGCACTATGCATCATAAGGCTTCACTGTAGTCACACGGATCGGTGCTACCATATTGGATGGATGATGCTAGATCTGAGAAAAAGAAATCATCATTCATTTTGCCATCTCCACAATAGTTGTGTATGTCCTTTCTATGATTGTTATTTCTTTTAAAAAGATCAAGATGCAGACTAAAGTTTATAGTACACATCAACTCATAGGTACATGTAAGTATGTAAGTATGTACATATGTAAAGAAATAACATTTTTGTAGAATCCTGGGACGGATGAGCTGTGATTTAGGGACTTAGGTGGCTGAGCGTAGCCGAACCTCACTAATCAGGACCTTCCTCGGAGACCACACCCCCAAAGCGACGAGGAAGAATGCAGTCCATACTTTAATGCAGACAAAGGTGCACGTGTGGGCGCCTCAGTGTGGATCATAGAGGATCGCCGTCGATACACTATGTAAGTATTCTTAGCTGAAATCAACGAAGTCAGGACCAACTAGTACTGCCTAATTGTAGTGGATGAGAAAACTTTTGTACTACGGGTGTAGGGGTAAGTCTGGCGACACTGACCGTAGTTGCAACACTTCTTACTGTCGCCAGACTTACCCCTACACCCGTAGTACACTATATAAATAAGGTAAGGTGCTTATAATAGTGACTCAGCTCCTTCCCCTCTATTCCTCCAATTTTTGAAAAGTCAACACCACAAGTGCTAAGCAACCACGTTACACAACACCCAAAAGTCTTTAACTCTTAGGCTTCATTCATCACCACCCACCCTAAGTTCCCCCTGCCCCCCCTATGACAGCAGAGAGAGCCCTCTACTAGTATCTCAGAGTACACTTATTCATAAGGGAAAGCATCTGGACACTCTGCCCAACCATCCTCCTGCTATAGAAAGCCAAAGACACACCTACTCAACAAAGAATCATCATCACCACCCCCTAAAGAACTATGCCCCCCATCCCCGAGATCACCGAGTCCTCAACACCTCCAGCTCCCATGGATGCTGAACTGACCGGCATCAACCACGCCACCCCATCTCGACTCGCCATCAAAGTCTTCGATAACTAGAACACTTCTGACGAGCGCCCATCATCATCACCATCCTCATGGGTTTGGTCAAACAACGACCATCATGACCGGAGAGACGCTGCAACACCCAGTCCATCGACACGATCACAAAAGACCTTCAAGAGCTGAACCAGCCCCACCCCCGAAACCACAACAGACTCACAAGGATCGAACAAGCCCATCACCACGCCAGACCCCCATCCCCACCAAAGAGCCCCAGTCCTCCAGACGAGAACCCAGACCTCCCCAATCATCACAGACCAAAAGTCCTACCTCCAAGCTCAAGAAAAGAGAACCTCCAACAGTGGGAGACCGCCAAGAGTAAGAAGAACAAGAAAAAGAAGAAAGACAGGCCCAAGCACCCAGGACGCCGAAAAACCCTCCCTGCCGCCTAACGACGCTTTACTCCTCCAGGTGACCACCCCCATCGCTGCCCCTAACTGCATCAAGGCCGCAGCCTGAGCCTATCCGGCCCACCTCGCCCAACTCCTAGGCAAGAACAAGCAAATCCACCCAGTCACAGCCCTCTCAGTCACCATAAACCCCAAAGGCACCATCTCAGGCCTCCCCACCACACCGCTCCCTCCTCCACTCTACTCCCATTGGTTCGGCAATGACCACCCTCACAACCAAAAGCTAGGCTCCACAGAGAACCCTTACAAAACCTTCCGCCCCGCCCCCACGAACGTCGACATCGCCATCCACGGCGTCCCCCTCTTCACCCTCAGAGACAAATCAACTCTCGACAAAAACTTCCCAGAAATCGTCCAACTCGCAACAGGAATCACCCCCTTCGCCTGCCGCTTCCTCAACAAGGACGACAACACCCGCAACCAACGAGCAACTTCCTCAATTGTAATCACAGTCTCCTCGGAGGACGCCACTAAAATCGGCAACTCCATCCGCCTCCTCTCCCGCCCCAGGAATGCACAATCATGTGGTCCGCCACCCCACAACCCAATGCAAGAACTGCTACCGCCACGCCACGCCACCCAAGGCTGCAGACAGAAAACCCCAACCTGTCCAGTCTGGCCAAAGAACACACACGAAACCAGCACTCATGCCCCGTCCCCCACCTGCACAGAAGGTGGTTCAAGCCCCAGGATGCTGCGATTCACTCCCGCCGCAGATCAACTGTGGAGGAGGCCACCAAGCCACCTCACGAACTGCCCGCCCTCGGCCATCATCCAAGCCAACAGACAAAAGAGCACCTCCCACCACCACCAGCCCAACCTCAGCCCTCACCACAGGAGACAGTCATGCAAGACGCCTGAGGGCCCCAAAGAACCCCCCCACAACCTCTTGTAAATATGGCGGACAACCATACTAACTCCTTCCTACGCATCATCCAACACAATTGTGCCTCCAGTAACAATGTGCTAATCTCACTTTTTTCCATCCCAACGACACAGTCCTCACATATAGTCTGCGTCCAAGAACCCCCTCTCCATAACAGAAAACCCCTCACAGTCCCTTCCTTCACATTAGTCGCACCTACACCCACCGCAAAGACCGATAAGATCTCAACATGTATATACATAAACAACAACCTCCTTGACAGGAACTCTTTCCTTCCATCACCCTCCCACCGAGGCGACCTCATACAAGTCGCACTGTACTGCAACACCGGAAACAACAGCTTCAGAACAGTCATAGTCACCTCTGTCTATAACCGACAACTCCAGTCACACACACGCTCTCTCCCCCCCCAGACAATCTTCACAAGGTCCAACAACCCCTCAATCACCTTAGGAGACTTCAACATCCACCACCCCTCAGCAGACCCTCACGCCTCCTTTAAAAACAGAGAACTCTCACTCTCATCCCCTTACTTTTAACACAGCCACAGCCCGCGGCTTCACCCTCCTAAACACCCCGGGGACCTTCACCAGAATATCCCCGGACCAAAACAAAAGACACGGGGTGATCGACCTCGCCTTCGCTAACACCCAAGCCTCTACCCTAGTAAGGAAATGGCTCCCCTTAACACACGCCACCGGCTCCGATCACAGGGCCATCGCCATATCTATGCACATCCCCCTATCAGACACGTCAGCCTTCCAAACCCACAACTGGAAACTCACTAACTGGGAAACCCTGACCCCCCACCTTCAATCCATCACCATCGATAACTGCCCACTACCAGCATCCATCGACGACTGGTTTGATAAAAACCTCACCACCATAACAAACACCATAAAAGCACACACACCACTTAAAACCATATCCAAATGGTCTAAAGCATGGTGGAACCCGAACATCTCCCAACTCCGAAAATATTCCACTCAAGACACAGAGCCTACCGAAAGGAAAAGCCCCCTTCGAAATGAAATCCGCCAGAACGCTTACTTCAACGCCATAAAAGGCCGCCAAAACAACAACACTAACAACTTTCAGCAAACGACAAACCAGCGATGGAAATCAAGAAAATGGTTTCAAGGACGGAGGACAAGATAATTCTCTGTTACGGAGCGAAGCGAGACTATATCTAAACTAGCCAAGGTTCACAACCGGCGCGAAGACGGCGACGCAGACGAGAAGGCGTGACGGGCAGCGAGGGGACTTAACCGGTTAAGAGGGACACAGAGTCCAGATGGCAGCGAACGGGCGATGTAGACGAAGATACCAGTAGAGGACACGTACGGCTGTATCGTACATGAACGAGGACTATGGCTAAGCGAGGACGAGGTACTACTAAGACGAAGATGACTAAGAGTGATGACGTATTCTATTCAGAGAAACGAGATGAAACAAGTAACAACTAAAGAAACTAGAAACGTAGAGTTGATAACAGGAAGGTTATGAGAAAGGAAAGAAGAGAAAGAGACAAAGGAAAGGCTCAGAGTCGACTATATATACAGTCTCTAATCCTGCCCAAGGATGACTCATAACCCGCAGTAACGGAAACCCATAGAAACCCAAGAGAAATCCTAGACCCAGACCCGATTCCACAATATCCTTTCCTCCGCAGTAGCTCAGAAGACGCCGCGATAGATTAGGTCCTCCTTCGCGCCTAACTCCCCAGAGGCCTAGGCTGCGTGAAACCTGTCATGAAAGTTTTGCACCAGTTCGGCAAGATGTTCTAGGTCCCGAGGGAGGCTGCCATGATGGCTCGTCAGAACTCCATGTATTTGACCAAGTATTCTAAGTCATGCCGGGCGGAATCCAACACAGTGTCGACTTCCCATTCCTGTCATTTCAATTTCCACAGGAGGTGGCGTGTTGTTGACCTGAGACGGGTTGTTGGGCAGCAGGACAAGAGCAGACGTGAAGACCGGTGGATTCTCATCGGCGGGAGGCTGAGCTCATGTGCCAGGGGCTAACCATTCTCTTGATGCAGACGGCCGACGCGCTTCCAGTCGAAGCTTTCTTCGAGGGTCGCTGGTCTCTAGGTTCCGAGTTGAGAGAACACCTTATCTCCTACCGCAGATCGGGGCGGGGGTCCTATTCGTGATTCGCCAGCCTTCCTGGATCTTCTGAGCCCTAAACATCTCGTCACAGAGAATTCAAACCCGCCATGTTCTAGCCATGCCGCTGGCTTGGTCTTTGCTTGGTCGTAGTTCCATGCCAGGGGAGAATGACATCCGTGGGTTCCTTCCGTAGTTTGCTTTAACGGGAGAGCTTTTGGTGGTCTCGGAGACATGGTTGTTAGTCGCAAACTCTGCCATCGGTAGGTCTTGACCCAGTCATCCTGTAAGAGATAGGTCCGGGTGCATACTGTTCCATGACCGCTGATCCTTTCCGCTTTGGCCATCTGTCTGAGTGAAAGGCTGTACTGTAGCGGGTAATTTCCAGGCGGTCGATAAGGTTTTCCAGAATTCTGCTGTGAACTGGGTTCCACGATCTGAGACTATGGTTTCCGGTAAGCCAGCTTTCCAATAATCAATTTAGGTACATGTTGGCCACGCCGATAGCGCTGGACTCCTCCGCATGGTATGAAGTGGCGATCTTAGTCAACCGTCCACGATTTACTCAGGATAGCATTAGATCCTCGAGATGGTGGGAGTCCTGGGACGAAGTCCATCGACACGCCGGTCCACGGGCCTTTTGGTATCGCTTAGTGCTGGAGAACGCCAGAAAGATTGCGAGAGCGCTTTTATCATGCAGAACAGGTATTGCAGTTCAGAACATAGCGGTCGGCATACTTCCTCATGTTTGGCCAGTAGTAGTTGCGACTGATGAGCTCTAGGTTTTAGCTTCCTGGGTGTCCGGCGGAGGGCTTTGTCGCGGTGTTCCTGTAGCAACTGTAGCTGGAGTTCACAAAGTCGTGACGAGATTGCATTCCTGTAAAGCAGGAAGCCTTCCTCCGCTCTCTGTGCATTCCGCTAGCGAGATCTTCTTGGAGTGCTTGGTGCACAAGCATTATGAGGACTTGTGTGGGAAACTGTCAACTTGGTAAGTTGGGTCAATAATTTTTTCACAGATGCTTCCTTCACGGATTCATTTAACAAAGAACCCGCGAACAAACTTAGCTTGACTCCTGCATCTAAATTCCCTTTCTTCAACACGACTTGTGACTGGTGCGCTGAGGCTCATCCCTTCCTTAGCAGGTCTCCTGACCTCCTGGTGAGTGCGTCCGGTTTTCCTCCTTGTTTTCCTGGCCTAAATGTGATTTAAATTGAAACGAGACAGGAATTCAGCCCATCGGGTCTGGCGGCGGTTGAGGAGCATGATATGAAGTATTCCAGATTCCGTGGTCGCCAGGACTTTGATTGGGAACTTGATCCTCTAGGTTTGAGCGCCATTCCTCAAGACCGGATGACCGCCAGTAGTTCCTCATAGATCTCAGAATTGCATTCGCTGGCGAGTGTTTCTTAGAGAAGAAAGCCACTGGTGCAGGATTCCTCGATCATCGATAGACATAATCCTCATGGAGACATAGTCGGAAGCGCCGGTCTCTACTACGGTCTCTTTCAGAATAAAGCGCCGCCAATATCGCCGGCGAATGCGCCCTGCTTCTGAACGCCTTCTGCCTTTGGGGACCAATGGAACTTTACGCCCTTCTTGGTTAACGCCAGCGGGAGACAACTCTGAGTACGCCAGATATGAATCGCCGGTAGAAATTAGCAAAACCACTTTTGACTTCTAAGTTTGGTGGGTGTTTCCCATCCCGTTATCATGAGACCTTGCTAGGATCCATCTTGACGCCTTCAGGGTGATGATCGACCGAGGTATTTAGTCTCCTGACATAGAATTCGTGACTTCTCTGGTTGAGCGACATCGCGATCTGTAGAACTTTGAGGATTTGCTGAACGCTGTCGCTTGTGTTCCTCCAAAGTTTCCGAAGATATCGCGATATCGCCCAGGTAAGCCGCGCATGGCGGTCGAGGTAGGGCGGAGCAGATCATTCACCCAAATGTAACGCGGGGCATTGGTTAGCCGGCCAAGATAACATTGTACTAAATGGCCAGAACGGCCCTAAACGCGTTTTCCACTGCCGCCTTCCTGAATCCTGATCTGATGGTATCCCCACCTAAGGTCCAGCTTGGTATAATACTTTTGACAGACGCGACAAGGCCTCGTGATGAGCGGCAGAGGACGGTTCTTAACCGTTATCTCGCTCAGCCTTCCTATAGTCCACGACAAACGGCGATCCATCAGCCTTTTTGATTAACAGGACGGGGCGCCAGCGGGATTCTGAAAGAACGGATGAATCCTTTTCCGAGGTTCTCCGCGATGTAGTCTCGCAAAGTTCGTAGTTCTGGTCGACATTCCATAGAGCGGGGGTTGCTTTCCATCCCGTAGTACTATCTTCAGGTCGCGAGGGCGATGAGGCGGCAAGGACGCGGGCCGGACTCCTGAAACAACGATTTGAACTCCGCTTAGTTCCTGGGGTACTTTAGCTAGTGGGTCGCGGTTCCTGGTGAGGGCTTGCTGATGGCGCAAGGAGTGAGGCACAGAAGAGGTTCTGACGCCTGCGGCGAGGCCTATGAACGGGTTGCCCTAATGGCCGCGAATGTATAAGCGGGCTATCGGGGCGTAGATTGAGATTCCTTCTGTAACCGACACGGAGACCGAACAGTTGGTGGTGCAGAACTAAGAGTCGAAGATGACCTGATTCGCTTTACGGAGGGCGGCGTGGTGGCGATCCAGGGAATACCCATGACGATAGGGTAGTGTCCCAACTTGGTGACGAAGAACGGAGCAGTTTCTTGGTGTCCGCGATATCCAGTGAGAGTGCATGACATGGGTGATCCTTCCTGATTCGACCAGTCTGCCATCAATTACCTCTAGCAGGCGGGTTTCTTCATGCTCAGGGTGAGGCCGCCTTTTGCGTAAATCCTGGTCAACGAATGCAGAATGACGCCTCAGATCGACGAGGGCGAGAGGTTGGACGAAGGAGGCGGAGTTCTGGGAGATCGAAGAGGTGACGAGCTGGTCTCTGACATCTTGTCCTCGACACGGCAGCAGCGGAGACGATTTAAGGTGGTGGGACTAGCCCCTTTGGTTTGCCATTATTTTCACCAAAGCGCTGACCTTTTTAGCGCCGTTGGATGACATCTGTTCAACTGGTTCGCGCCCACCGTCGAGGTGCGGAGGTCCTGGCATGCAGAGATAGCGAGTTGGGGTCGAGGCGGCAGGGCGTGAACTTTGGAGGTGCGGAGGCGGGCGGCGGAGGTCGGCGATGGTGGCGCTGGCTCGATTCTAAGCTGCGAACGGAGGTGATGCATGGATGTCTTTTTCCGCATGGCGGCGAGGTCGAGTCGGCGGTGGCAAGCGCATCCTGATGGAGTGCCAGGCGGTACCGAGCTGTTCTCCTTCGCTGTTGTTCTTCAACCTCAAACTTGAGGTCGGCATTTTTGGCTGAGGTCATCAACGACCTTCACGGGCCGCAGATACGGCAGGTTCGCGAAATGTAAACCGGAGGCATTAACACGACCAGATTCAGAGATGAGGCGGGCCTCAGAAGTTCGGGACCGCAGTCCTCGCCGGTAGAAGGGCCATAAAGTGCCAAGACTGGCGCCGGCGAGCCGCGACGACAGTAGCTTCATCGGCAGGCTGCCGACGTGGTTGCGCGAGAACAGGGTCGCGGGCGCCACGTAATAATGGCCTCAGCCGCGCGTGGCGGACGCCGTGGTGGCGGCCCGACATGGAGCTGCCCGGCGAGAGGTTGAAGGTGGCTTTGGCCCAGTGGGCTTCGCACGCTGAGCTTATATTTCAAAACAGACATGGAGGATGGAAACGGAGGGTCGACCGATGCGACGGCCCATGCTGGAACCAACGCTTGAACGGCGCCGGTAACAGAATCCTTTCCGCTCAGGAAAGAAGATTCGGCGACCGGGAGAAGACGAGAGGGTGGCGACAGTCCTCACGTGACGCCCCAACTGAGCGCTCATAGCGACCGGAGCTAAGCCGAGGTGGCATATGAAGGCGGCGAGAGACGAACCTTAGTGTTACGGAAATAAGCGAGATTATATCTAAATCCAGCTAAGGTTCACACAACCGGCGCGAAGACGGCGACGAGACGAGAGCGAGGCGAGGACGGGGCAGCGAGGGACTTAACCGGTGGTTATAGGGGGACACAGAGTCCAGATGGCAGTGCGAACGGCGATGTAGACGAAGATACTAGTAGAGGACACGACGGCCGCAGACATTTAACGGCGACTATGGCAAGTCGGCGACGGGTACTACTAAGACGCAGGATGACTAAGAGTGATGACGATTCTATTCAGAGAAACGAGATGAAACAAGAATAACAACTAAGAAACTAGAAACGAGAGTTGATAACAGGAAGGCTATGAGAGAAAGGAAAGAAGAGAAGAGACAAAGGAAAGGTTCAGAAATTTAATTATATATACAGTCTCTAATCCTTGCCCAAGGATGACTCATAACCCGTGTAACGGAAACCCATAGAAACCCGAAGAGAAATCCTAGACCCGAGACCCGATTCCACAATATCCTTTCCTCCGCAGTAGCTCGTAGTACGCCGTGATACTCTCTCCCCAACTCCCCCACACCAGCACTCCTCAACCAAAACCTCATCAACGCCTTCTTCCCCCCCAGACAAGAAGAAGCACCCCCACAACCCTTCCACTACACCGACGCTCCCCCCATCACCCCCTCTGAGGTCCACTCCGCCCTGAGCCCTACCTCCAACCTCTCCGCCCCAGGCCCCGACACCATCCCTACCCTATATGGAAAGGGGTCCACAGGGCTAACCCCCTCCTCATTTCCAACCTCCTCAACCAACTACTCACTCACGGCTACCACCCTCGCCTCAAAAAGCGCCAAAATATATTAGCCAAACCCAACAAACCAGATTACCACTATTCTCAAGTCAAGATACCGAAATCATAAGATTCCTACAAACTCTTCCAAAATATTAGAGAAGATTGTCACCACCCGCCGCCACCATCGCCAGAAGCACCGCCTAATCCACCCTCACCAACGCGCTCAGTGGCAGGATTCTCAACGCCGGACGCCGCCACCACTCTAATCAACGAACGCAGAGCCATGCAACTAGCAAAGCTCAAGGTCTCCACCCTCTTCCTAGACGCCAAAGGCGGCTTCGATCACGCTGTTCAAACCAACGCCCGTAAACCCTTCACAAAGGCCACGCCCCCTACATCACCAACTGGCCATCTCCTTCATGTCAGACAGGTTCATCACCTCCTCTATAAAGCGATCACCCAAATCACCCGCCAGCATACAAGTAGGAGTCCCCAGGGCCCCCCATCTCCTACTCTTCCTCATCTACATCAACTTCCTACACCACCATGACCCCCACCCAGGATCTCCTCTCCACGCAGACGACTCGCCATCACGGTCGGGTCCGCCTCCTTCCAAAACAACATCACAGTCCTACCAACCACTACAACAAAAAGCACAACTGGCACAACCTCAAGAACATTTACTTCTCCACACCCAAAACCGAAGCTAACAGACTGGAGGACCTCCAAAGACAGGGACCCCATCTGCCTCCTCCCCATCACCATAGGAAACCAAACTATCCAACCGTCAGATCAAGCGCCAAATGGATTGGATTCTGGCTCTCCTCCTTCAACCCCAACGAACACTTCCTGAGCGAGATTTCAGAGCCGAAGAGCCTCCTTCGCATCACCCAAAGATTCTCTCAGCCGCAAAGGCCTATCCTCGCCTAACTGCAGGAAAATCGCCTACTCGCAATCCCACCCATGCTTACTTACGGAGCTGCGTCCTCACTCCCACTTCTGCAATCAAACCCATGAACACCTTCTAACTCCGCCCTCCGTTGACCACCGGGTGCTTCAGGGCAACCAACCGCAACGCCTTCTGCAAGAGAAGCATGCTCCCCTAGAGCTCTACCTCCACTACCTCAAGCCAGAATACGCAACCAAGATACTACAAGCACCCTCCTGAACCCAGTCACAGGAAGGACAGCAATATCATTCCCCACCTCCTCACCAAACCCATACTCCCACTCCGCCTCCTCAAAGGCCGCCCAACCCACCTAAAAGTGAACTCAAATGCCCGAAAAGGAGTCACCCACCTCCCAATCGAACAACTCTGCCACTCATACGCCTCATAGAGGAAGGCCCCACCACATAAGACGCCCCAACGCGCCAAAACCCAACTCATAGCCAACTGGAACTTCCACTTCCCACCACCACAATACTACCCCCACCCCATCACCCTCACACCCCCAACCTTTACCCACCTCCACAAGTTCATAGCCTCTCGCATCCACCAAATGAGAGCCGGCAAAAGCTACCTGCGTGGCCAAAGATCCTGAATTAACGCCCACCTTCCCTAACGCCCAAAATGCGGCCTCAAGAGAAACCCTTCCCACACCATCCTTAGATGCCCTGCTCTAGACAAATACAGAACGGAGGACATCCACAATATCCAATCACTCAATGAGGCATGGGATAACCAGGACCTCACTATCATCCTAGGAAGCTTCATCGCAGCCAAGAAAGATCAACTTCCCCAACACAGACACACTATCACCACCCTCACAGGGTCATCCTCTCCTCACTAAGCTCAGCCAGCACCAGCGAAGTCTCAAATCCTCGGGTCCCTTTCAACCCCATCTACGATCCTAAGAAGTCCCACCCTAAGGGCACCGGCCCGCCAACAACAACTTTCCTACGCTATTCTCCTCAGAAAGGTTTGCCTGCTTTTATTTTCATTAAGGGGATAGCGAGTCGAAGGAGCACAGAGGTCTTTTATGCCATAGTTTATACTGCACGCAATGTTTTGTACCTTAAACAAATACAACTGATTTAAAAAAAAAAAAAAACAAAAAGCTTATAATAGTGACTGAGATAGCCGAGTGATATTCGATGAACATCGGCCCCCTAGATAAGGCCTATACGCAGGAGTTGTGTCTCTCTACCTCTAAGAGTCTGATATCCTTCGATGTTCTATAACTCTAGTAAGATGATCTATCATAATAATTGAGGACCTAAGTTATAAACTTATATGCAGTACAAGTACTACTATCTCAATTGTAGTTATAATCCCTAGACCTAGTTATATACCCTATACATTAGCACCACTGCAGGACGAACATTTATATTTCTATAAGTCCCATTTTAAATATGCAAAACCCTGAGCTGTTACTGTTGTTGTTGCTGTTGTTAATTCATTGATAAAAGCCTAGCTTAGTCAAAGCTTTAATTACCCTAATATTTAAAATCTTATGGAAATAAAATCTTCTCTTCAAGTTTTATACTCGTAGAATATTTACACAAGCCTTGAAAGAGGACCTTCACCCAATTTCTATAGGTACTTGATTAGACTAACGTTTGGCTACGGTCAAGGTTGGGCTTAATGAAATACCCGTTCTGGCGCTAATGTAATTAATTTCTAAGGCATAAACAATTAAGTACGTACGTGTGACATAACATCCAATAACATCAACATCCTCTAGACATTTAAACAACCTCCATTGTCCTCATCTCCCCAACCTCTGCCTCTTCCTTCTTGTTCATCGCATCCACCCTTGCCTGTGCCTGTGCAGCAGCGGCTGTTCTATCAACCCCAAACAACTCATCCATACTCTCCAGCGTTCTTCCTTTTGTTTCTGGGACAAAGAAATACACCCAAACAATAATGACCACCATGCATGCAGCAAAGAAAAAATATGTTCCACCACCTATGTTTGATATCATATAGGGAGTTGCACGAGCTATGACGAATTGTCTACGAAGAAAATTGTTAGTAGAATTCTGCTAAAAGGTTCCAAGGTTCGTAAGTACCCTAGCCATTGGGTTGCAGTAGTAATCGAAACACAGAGAGCGCGGATACGGCCTGGGAAAATTTCTGAACAATCTGCAACTGTATTAGTACTAAACTGCCAACCCCAGAGTTTGCCAGATAACCTACAAATCCAAGGGATAGCGTTCCACGCAATTGAGAAAAACATCTATGATCTCTCTATTAGTGTGACGAAGCTTCCGACCACGACTCCCAGTGAATACTTACAGCGTAAATATAGACCATTACAATACCGACCCACGCCGCCGCATTTCTGCTTTGTGGATGGTCTGGGTCTACTTTAGCTGCCATGATGTAGGCGCCAATGTACCACATAGCTAGTGAGGCACCAGTGGCACCTATAAATAAAAGCTTGCGACGACCGGAACGGTCAATAAAGAACATTAGTGATAAAAGTGTCGCGACCGACTTGACAACTGCGTATATGCCCGTTGCAAATAATGTGACGTTTGTACCACCGAACCCGATACTTTTAAAGATAGATGGCTACATTTAATCATTAGTTAGCTAGGCAACGAATCAGCAATCCTAGAATGAGGGGTACATACAGAATAGTAGTTCATTGCGTTAATACCAGTGCACTGCTGTGCAACCATCATCAAGATTCCGATTCCCAGCCTTTTCAAGTCGCCTGGCCCAAATATTCTTGAAAGCCCCTTCCCGTTTGCGCTGGCTTCTGCACCTTCGATCTTCTCCAATGCAGCTTGGTTCTTAATCGTTAAAAATTCTCTCCTCAAATACTCATGTTCCAATGGTAAATTTCTAATTATACGCAATACTTTTCCTGCCTCTTCGAAGCGTTCCTTTCGGATGAGAAATCTTGGTGATTCAGGAATGATAAAGCATGCTAAAAACAGTAGACCTCCCGGTACGACTTGAATAGCAAGTGGTATTCTCCACTGATTAGCCCCAGATAATGGGAGGGTTCCATAATTAACCCAAAAGCCGCCGCAAGACGATATCTGATTAATAATCTCGTGCATCCCGACCAAGAGTCCACGAATTGACGGTGGTGATATCTCAGAAAGATATAGTGGGATGAGTAAGGAGGTTCCACCAATTCCAAGGCCGGCGATGAATCGACCACTATACATCAGTTGCAATGACCCATTCGCCCAAGCCTTTTCTAGAGTTAGCATATTGATATGAAATATATTCGTAGGTGTAGCCTAATAACTTACTTGCATGGCGGAACCAACAATGAATATTAATGAAGCAACCCGTAAGGTAGGTATGCGACCAAATCCCTCCGTTAATGGATAGGCCATAAGAGCACCAAAGAATGTTCCTCCCTGAAAGCAAGAAACAATGTTTGCAACAATGAAGTTATATTCCTCTGTCCCTGTAGGAGGAAGACGGAATTCTTCACGGAAATTCGGAAGTGTAATACATCCTAGGGAGACATCTCTGTGAGTCATGTGAATTAGATCAATGGGTACGTGGATATTGATAACCTACCTCCAATGACACCCAGATTATACCCAAACATACAAGCTCCCATACAAGCTAGGAACGCAATTGTGAAGATTCTCCATCCCTTCACCTGAGGAGGTGTGGGTATATCTTCTTCCGGCGCCTCTCTCGGCCCCATCTTGTCGTAGAGCTGCGCTTTGTAGAGCTGCTGTTGCTGTCGTTGCTGCTACTGTTATTGTGGAGGTTGGCTTTCTGTAAGGCATTCGAGGCAACTAAATTCTTCCAGCTTCTTTATAGTAATTAGAATAGACTACGGAAAGAGATTTCCAAAAAGAAGGAGTCACCTTTTCAATCCCAAAAGAAAGCTTTTCGGGTCGCGTGCCGAACATTAGCCGCCCCAGTTTTACATACAAGCGAAAATCTGGGGAACTCGAATCGGAATATCCCTGTTAATGTAAAGAAATTTCCTCCCCAAATACATATTGAGAAATATTTGGGGATGGCGTATTTGGCCATGGCAATTTGGCCATGGCACTAATTAAGTATTTGTTAGAAGTGACAGGTCAACTGCAGAGGCGGACTCAAGTTGAATAGTCGAATAGGAAATCTGAACCGGGGAACTTCGAGAATGTAGGTAGATGATAAGCTGCGAGGAGTCGAGGAATCAGTACTCTAGAGTAGAGGGGTCTGTAGCCTTGTGGCCATCGCCAAGAACCATTAGTAAAGCCTACCTTGGAAATGGACATCTCCGATACTGAAATGCGCTCGGTAGTTATTGAAGCGAGCCGAGATAATATCTTTTATACCACGAGTGTAGCTTAATCTTAATATACACGTACCGCTCGTATATGTAACTTTCAATGGTGATCATCTTAGAAACAAAATCAAATAAGTACATAACATTGAAGCTTTGCCCAAGCTACAATATTACATGTACATACATACATGTATGTAAAGTACATATGTTGAGGTATACTTGTACCCTGTATGTACCTGCAACCACGACCACTGTCTAGAGTAGATAAGCTGCACAGTTAAGAGGGACAAAATGAAGGAGAGTAGGTACAGCCTATCCAGCTGCATTTCCAGATAGCCGATCATTCAAAAAGATGATAGGGAAGCCAGCAATCACATATGTATTTCGGTCCACCAATTCTCAATTAACGTATGTAAGGTATGTAGGTACTCTCAGCGAGACTTCACATAAAAATATCTTGGCTGTAGGCTTGGTGGCTAGTTTTTACGTAGGCAGTGCCAGGGAACTCCAGACTACAACTAATCAATTCTCATGATCAAACACAACACCGGGGATGCATCGATGCCTCGATCCTGTAGCTAATGTGTGATATCTAGAGTCGAATAGCACCAGCATCCAGTAAACAGGGTGAGAGGCCCTCGTCCGCGCATACTGCCGTGCGGTTCGTTAGCTTCTTCTTTCCTACTCGCCAAAAATAAAGTATCAACGGAAACCCTTTTCGGGCGAGTATCATGTAGAGTATTGTAAACCTATCAAGCTTTTAGGCAGCCAAAGAATAATTCCACGCTGATGCAACCACATATACGTGCGGGAGTATTACATAAGTTGATACCCTATAAGCTAATCTACATATTATTGCTCCGGCAAATAAAGTGTTCCATGCGGGGAACCGGGCCACTTGATGCACTACCCAGAAAATGACCTATGCTTTGTAATTGTGTAAATGCGCGAAGGCCCACCGACGAGATATTTCTTACATAAAGTTTCACTCTAGGGACCAGTATGTACATGGATTTACCTAGATCGTGCGCGATGCTACCCGTTGTGTGCATCACTGCTAAGACGTCGGCCGGCTTTAACTTTGTTGAGCCAGTACTGCAGTGTATCACCACGAATAAGGTACATATATTCCACCTCATAGAATACTAAATTAACAAGATTTTAAAAGTAAGTCTTGTAGATTTACCAATGAACTTTTGCTAAACTACATGTATGTACATATGTACCTCAATGTTCAATTTAGATAATAATAATAAAAATAAAAATTTAATCGTGTATTAGTACAACCCTAAAATAGTTGAAATATAAAGTGCAGGAATCAATCAGCTCCCCGATAGTATATAGTAACCTTCCAGGGCCGGCCCTAGGCCCCTGACAATATGCCGCCAAGAGGCTCAAAGAACAACTCTTTTTCGTCGTGGTATAACACCAATCTAGAGAGTGCTAGGAACTATAAAAATTAGGGAGGGAGGGAGGGAGGGAGGGAGGGAGAGAGGGAGAGAGGGAGACTACGACTTTGTCAGAGGGGATCGAGTTATCAGCACTACTCGATCTCTATATGGCTATAAGTACATTGATGAGCTCAGAATTTGCACTGTGATGTATGCAGTATAAAACGTACTAAAGTCTGAAATGGTGCTGTTTGGGCCTTCAAACAAGTGATATATATTGGTGAAACCAACATAGTTCTTCGTCATTATGAACCGGTTTAAACCATATTTGGGTTCATTGGAACCGCCCTAATTATTTTCAGCCTGGAGGCCATGAGGATATACTCAATCACTAGTAGCGGAGAAAGCAAAGCAAAAGACATCAAAGTAATACGATAAGGATAGAACTTCCGCCGAGGCGCGAGAAGGAAGGAAAGGACGATGAGGATGAGGACAGAAAACAGTGAGTTGAATTGGAGATGGGGAGGATTGAGGGAGAGTGTCTAAACTGCTAATAGCTACTTTGCATATGCATTCAATTTCTCCTTTTCTTTTTATTTCCTTCACCTGTAAGTGAGTGGTGGCGAAGGTTGACAGGCAGTTCCGGGGCTTATTGTGCGATATTGCCATATCAACTGTATTAAGCAATTGATAAGTTCAACAAAACTAACAAACGGATCTTCCACTAGACAAGGCCAAATGGAATTGCCAAATCTATTGATCATATCTTATGGTAAGCCAGTATCCATCAAGAGAGGTATTAATATGAACTAACCTCGATTCTCACCATAGTAAAATTATTAACCATTTTCACGCCCCCCCTCTCTTTCTACCCCTTTGCATGTATTGATTTCCTATTCCGCTCCATTGTACTCGCGCATCCTAGCCTTGTAACCAGCTTCAACACATGATTTCTCCTCGCCAGATTAATGAGGTGACCAAATGCCCCCCCCATTGTATCTGGAGAATATCTCGTCCTCGTCCCCTCGAAAACAAACTCGGCGGAATTTAAATATAGGACGAGCACCAACGATTTCATTAATGTTTTGAATAAGGCTGCCTCGATTGCGCTCCAACGATCGAGAGGATGTGTTGATCTCGGAGTTTGGAACGAGTTTGGAAATACTGGAGGACTTCCCGTAGGCTATCCCATAGTCCGTCAATGCTGACCCCCTTATAATAGAGGAACGAAATTTGTATGGGAGATCTATTATTTGATAAGGGAGATAACAGGATCTGTTAGTAAAGCCACACAAAAATTTCTTCTTCTCGGGGGCCAGCATTTTACTGACAGACTAAGGGATAGAGGCTACTCTATTCCTATCCAATAGGATAGAAGCAACCAAAGACAAGGTGGTTTCCCATAGGCAAAGAAAGATCACAAAGGTTTTATGTTCGATTGAGGTATATAGCACTGTCTTAAGGTGTGTAGAAGAAAGTGAGTGGAAACGCCTTGCCTTCTCCTCGCCTCTTCTACCTAGCTAAAGCTTAAGTGTTACGTTGCCTCTTGGCAGAACTCCACCTAACGTTCCATCAATCGAGAAATTTGTCCTAGGCCTAGCTTTCTATATACATACATGTACATATACTTCATAGGGACAAAAATACCACAAGATCTCTCTATTCTATTTAATCACTATATAGTCCAGTAATGGAACCCCATGCTCTATCCGTTGCAACCCCGAATAAAACCTAAATAGCTATAAAACAGTCTCTATCACCTACGTACGGGAAGTCCCCCACTATAGAGTTCTGCAGACATGTAGCTGCAATGGGTCAGCCCAGCAGGCAGCGACTCAGTGTAATATTGCCAGTGAGCTAAGTCAGCAGGGCAGGGCGAAAGTCATGATATTGTGATAAACCTACAAATGGATGAGAGTAATTTAGCACCTTAAACTTTTGGGAGACGTAGTATATACTTGGCTTCATAGAAATTATAGCTCACGCTGCATGTGTACCCTTTTATTAACTTTCTCTAGCTAGTGGACCGCGGACGAGGGACTACGTACGTATCAACCCCGCGGCCGCCCAAGAATATAAAAATACATACATGTAGTTAGAATATAAGTGGCATGGCATGGAGGATCCTGCAGGCCCGAGTCGGGTCACGTTGAATGCTCTAGTTAGAGTAATACATCTTCAGTATTAAAATACCCAGTATAGTATGTGCAAATGACTACATTAATGCCAAACTAGGGCTAAGATTTTCGATTCATTGCCGATGCGTTTTTTTGATCTATTGCCGGTTCATTGCCGGTTCATTGCCGGTCCAATTACATGCACATATACCTACATAGTGATGCATTTACTGAGGTGCGTTTCCACTACATTTATTTCATAAATCCACCTATAAACAGCAACAAATTTAAGGATTCATTTCTCTGCGGCCGGTGGTAGAGCATCCAGTATTAAGTAGGCTCTAGGATTATACCTCATCGCCCAAAAAACACAAAGCCTACATGTATCTAAAGCTTACTGGGGCCCGCCTAGAAGGTGGAGGATAACGTTGCACCAATACATGTATCTTAAGCCGGTATGAGCTACGTTAACAGAAAACAGTGTGTTTTTGAGAAAATGAGACTTTCAACAACCAACAGCCGCGTGGACAAGTCCGCCAAACCATACTAAAGTACATGTAGGTGTAGGTGTAGTTAAGGTATATAAAGAATAATTTAAAACTATTTTAGGAGCTCCTACCCTCCCCAGGGTTCTGGAAGTCAAGAAAGAAGAATTTCCCTATGATTGGGTTTTCTCAACAAAGGTCGTAGTTGAGGAAACACTCAAAGTACATCCCGAGCCAGTTTTTAACTCGCGGGCCACCCTAATATATAGCTACAATTTTGGAAACCCTACTTAGGATTGCATCACAACCTCTCACTCGGTGCACTATGATCATGGTTTTTGTTTTTGTTTAATTCGTTAATTAATATGCTTATCGTTGTTAAACAAGCTTATTATACATTTCCGTGTAAGGCTTGGGAAAAGTGGTGTTTATAAAGATATAAGATCGAGTCATTTTGTGGGATTTACTTAGGGAGCAACTTCTTATTCTCTTGCTGACACCAAGCCCTACTCTCCTGAAAAATTGTCTGCTGATATTCTACGTGGCCACTGGTTGCGCCTAGATCGACTATCAACAAACTTTGTTTTTGGCGAGTGGTGGCAGTGCCAGTGGCAGCGGCAGTAAGCACACAGGATTAACCGCTCTTTGGGTAGGGCCATAATATACTCTATTTTTGAGCTCATTAAGAGAACTACATGTATTAAATTAGCACGCGGCTGAAAGTATATGTGCGTACATGTATCTAGCTGATTGTTGGCCAAGACTCGTATATGTTCATGTGTTCTCACTCGTTATATCACCCATGAATGAACGCGCGGTGATAGGGTCTCGATCTCAGTCCATCTACAGCGCATATGGCCGTATATAATGTTTCAATTTGGTTTCGCGGCACAAAGCTGTAGTTGATCGATTATTGACCTAGTCCAAGTATAATGTTCTTCAATAGCTCCTAATTTAAACCGGTTATCTGACTTAGTACCTGTCGTTCCGGAGGCTTAAATAACAAACGTTACCAGCACGTTTGTCGCTTTGATTACCTTTAATTAATCCAGTCTAAATGACTTAGCAAGAGAATAGGAAGTATCTGATAAGGCAACGATTATGGCATTTGTTAGTCCCATGGCCAGCAGGATTAATTCTGATAGTTGCGGCCATTGGATATGTTTCTTTCACAGTTAAACCCTAATACCCGGCCCGGTACTCCCCTCGGACTAAAATCTAGCGCCGAGGGGGGTAGTCTCTAGTATGATTTCTCCGATATGTCTTGCATGCGTGCTGCAAACCAAAATTTCCCACGGCACTTGGAGCTGGCGCTGCCAAAACTGCAAGGTTCCAAGCGGTTAGTGATCCATGTTACAGGAATTCTCCTCTGCTCCTGAGGCTTCATCCACAATCTCATTACCCGATATTAAATATGGCGGCCAAGTGAGCCCTGACGAAAAGGTTTCGTGTGTTGCGGTTTCGGCCCTTTTGATATAATCAGCTAGAAACTCTCTCCTGAATCTTAAATCAAACGGGCCCAATGGTATACATACAACACTTAATGTAAGCATCAAGGCATTTAACCATTTTGTGACCGGACCACGTTACATGCTATGAATCCCTCGCCTAATTCGTTACGTACAATTAGGCCCCCGCGCTGATGCATACAAAAGGGTTTGAAGGGGTGTCTATAGATCTCGATCACAGGGCAATGAAAGATGGGGTAAATAGGTTAGTGTAACAGTTGACTCATCCTAAAAATGGAAATGATGGGTCTGATATCTATAGGAGATAAATGGAGACTTAGGGATGAAGTGTTGAGAGAAGAAAACAGATATTTCAGCGCATATATTCATCTTGGTCATGTGTTCAAATGGTTGACAGTAGTTAGGCTTGAAATAGAGCCTGACCCTATAGGACGAGCCTTTAGATTAAAATCAGCGGTTGCTGGGTTCTCAATCGTGGTGCATGTTCCAACTTACGTCTCAACAACATTCTGGTGAGTAAACAATAAATGAAGCCGTGCCACTAAACTAACGATCATATGTTCATATCGTGTGAAGGGAGCTCTTGGTATATCAGTATCGACCCGCAGGGCTGACGTGTTCATGAAAACCAACCACCTATATGGGACTCCTCGTATTCTTCCTTTCTTTTCTTGTTTGGCCGATATCCTGGTATACGCCTGTAGAGACGTTTAAGGGGTCATTTCATAATGTCTTAGATTTGTTAGAGTTGGAATTCCTTGGCCTCAATGATGGCCCACTAGATAGCCATGTAAAATGACTCGGTTTGGATTCGACATTTCTCAATAGCCATGCCCGTCTACGTGCCTTTTAGAACGAGCACGTTTAGTAAATTGATACTTGAATTTTAAGAGCTCAACAAACTCCTTAAGATGTGTTCGGGGTGATGCATAGTCAACCAAATCTTATCAGAAGTAGTTTTAGCCGGTGCCAGCCCCGAACAGACGAGAGAAACTGAACGGTAGGATCTCAAACTCGAGTATTCATTTGCTAGGCATTACATCATAAACTTGGTTACCGCAACCAAGAGATGTAAGTCGAGGCCGCAAGAGGATAATAGCTATATGTAGTTGGATAACTCGTGGCGCAGTAAATGGTCTACACCTAGTCAGCGGAACCATCAATGGCTGTGTGATTAAGATTTGGATTTGGATTGAGATGTTGATGTTATGGACCATCCCAGGAAGCACTGCCTGTAACTAATAGCATCGGTGAACAACGGGGAGCGCTCCGACAACCCTGACGGTACACGTAAATGGATATGAATAACCCTAACTCTTGTGAATTCACTAGATATTCAGATACTGCTGTAGGGAGGGGTAAAAAGAAGATAACTTCATCTTATCATCCTGCCCCCCAGTACGCCTTACTCACAGAGGTGACTTGCCTAGGTTTGGCGTGGGAACTAACCTAGGGACTACCCCTCCGCTTATCAAAGCTTGTTTCCACTGCACTACCCCATCATATTCAGATTAGATGGTGGGCCTCGAAATAAACCAAGGCAGACAAAGACCTACATGTACCTTGTTGGCCCCGATGATTGATTAATCTAGGATGTGCACACCTTCAGGAATCGTTCCAAGGTTGACTCACAGATGTTCAGATTAATATTCCTACATATGATAGCTTTTGTCACGTCATTGTTAGAAACGAACGCAATAACGTACGTTCTTCTTATAACAACATATATCCTCTATATCGCTTTCTTAGGCTCCGAAAGAACTTTCTGAAGTGTAAGATCATTGAGATTGGATGTTGAAAATAGCAGTACATTTGGTGACTTTGCCAAGGGCCCCCGAATGTGCAGCAGGTAGGTACTTACATACTCTAGCAAGCACTACTCAGTTCTTCTTCCTTAGCTTGGGGTCGGATTGGTGGTGGTTGGCGATGGGTTCGTGCACTGTATGTCTCTGAGTCTCCATCTTTCATGATCAAGTAAATAGAAAACCTTAGCGAGTACGAACAACGCCAAGGTGGCCATTCGGAGACTCCGATCGATGAGCCTCACCATGTTAGTTGTAGCGCGTTAATATAATTGGAACCCGGGAGAATTTACCTCTGATATTAACCTTAATTCTCTTGCAACGCCAAGATACAAAGGAATTTTACTTTGCGTGCTTCTCGAAACTCCCTTTTCCTGGCAAGTTGCTTTTCGGTGTTTTTTTTTTTTCCTTTTACATAAGAATGAACAACGGTCTGGCGGGGCCCGAGTCTCCGCTATCTAATAAATGAACGCGTCATCCTTGCCAGAAAGTACGATACGCACTTTTTAAAAGAATGTGTTGCGCTGTGTAACCTGTCACGTTTGAACACAGCCCTGTACGACGGAGTAGCAAACTTCTCGGTTAAACGGTATTGTACTGGTGAGTGAGGTTAAAGTGATGGGGGTATGTTTGAGTTTCCTAATAGGGAGATGTACTGGGATTCAAGCGGGCAAACCCTGAGCCGCGATCCTGCTCGTAGTTTATTGTTAGGGAGCATCGTCGAGAGAGAGAAGAAGAGAAAGATCCCTTGCTTTTGGCAAAAAGAATGATTTACTAGCTGCACTACACTGAGTTACCATTCATTACTCTGTAAGTTTACCGATTATAACCAACCAGATCATATTAAGATAAGCACATCAATTAATATTCAAGGATTATCATAGGGAGATCAACCACGAGCCAAACCTAGCATCAGATTCCTAGTCACGCATATTTTCAACATTTAAGCCCTAGCCGGGCTTCATAGGGCTTTGTAACATCGCGTAGTTTTACGGGACCACTTCCGTTGGATGCCAATGCTGTGATTGATTGACCCCAAAGCCTCCTTCATTTCATACGCTCGTTGTTTCTTATCCTTTTGCCTTGGCCTCACTTCTTCCTTATTCTTGGCCCCTCGCCAGCGGTGGAGTTTCCTATTGCCCAATCATTTACCGCAAAAAAGCTACGTCAGCAGTAGTAGGTTGGTGCCTGCTCCAATCTTAGGACAGCTATAAGTAGGCTTCTATTCCTACTGCCTAGCATATATTTCAGGGCTCCTCACCTTCGTCCGTTTGTGGTTTTGAAACCTAGTAACTAGAGTTCGATATCACTCGTTTTAACAACTAACAACTAAATAATTACTTTTTTGTTGAAGGTAGCTTCTTGGTCGCCACCGACCAGTCACCATGTTGGGCCGACAGGTACTCACCCTGCACAAAAAGACCCTTCGAATCACACTCCTCCGCCGATGCTTCTCAACATTCTTCCGCGCGTTTCTTCTCCCAGTCATCTTTACCGCATTCATCTCCTACGCCCGTAATCTCTTTATTCCTCCGGCCAAATATGGTATCGGTACTCCTGCATACGTGAGAGACTTGGCCGATTCACTCTCGGCCCACCCGGATCTCAAACTCGTCTTTGTCACCAACGATCTCGGTAGTGAGGTGCAGGATCTTATTAATGGATTGGTCACGCCGCTTAGGGATGCGGGGGGGAATGTTGTAACTATCAGTGACCCAGTAAGAGGTTTACAGCAGGAGTGCAAACAGAGTCTTCGAGGTTCCTCAGACTGTTTTGCTGCTGTGGTTTTCAATGGATCCCCGGCGCAAGGTGGAATTTGGAACTACACTCTCAGAGGCGATTCTTCTTTTGACTATGGGAGGATTAATACCGATAATCATGATAATCCTGCACAGGAGTATGTCTCATCCTCGGGGGTCGTTGACAGGGTTAGGGTTGTTAGGAATATTAACACCTCGAGATAGATTCCTCCTCCCACTTCAGTTAGCACTCGATAAAGCGATTGCCAATCATGCCAACTCAGGGAGTGCTGACAACACGCAAATAAGTGAGTACATGTATACAGACATGACCTCTGATGAGCGGGACGAACAAATCCGGGTCCGGTAAGTGACTGTTGCATTATCATTACCGCGGATAAAGCTAATCATGCTTTAGTTATATGACGGCCATCACCGACTACATCTCAATTGCAATTTTTCTAAGTCATGTTGGTATCATCTATCATCATACCGGATTTCAAGCCACTGAACGGGAACGTGGTATCTCTACGCTTCTTGAAGCAATGGGTGTTTCCAAAGCTGCCCGTCTAGTATCCTACCATCTCTCGTTCTCATCGCTCTATATCGCTGGATGGGTGGTCATGGGCCTCACGATTGGAAATGGCGTGTTTGCGAATACAAATATTGCAATGATTATTGTGTGGTACATTCTTACGGGATGGGCTTGTGCATCATGGTCGATATTCGCCTCGTCGTTCTTCAAGCGCGCTCAGCTTTCGGGAATATCAACCACCATCGCAACCCTTATCTTTGGTATCATCGCACAGGTTCTCAATAAATCATCTACGGGGGCTACTGCGGTGCTTGGTTTGTTGTTCCCTTCGTGCAACTTTGTCTTTATGTCTGTACTGTTGGGTCGCTTTGAGAAAGAGAGGCAAGGAGCATCATTGCTCCGGGCTCCGCCTAATCAAAAATCAAACCTGCCCGGAATTGCTCTATTCGTATTTCTGGTCGTCCAAGCCATCGGTTATGTGATCCTTGGAGCTCTGGTTGAGAAATGGCTCTATGGCACCGGAGGTGGCAATCATAAGCCTACAACTGATCCAGCCAATGCCGTTGAGTTAAGAGGGTTTACAAAGCGGTATGTTCCAAGCTTTATCGGTAATATTCTCTCGGGTGGAAAGAAGGAAACTGTTACGGCGGTTGATAGACTTGACCTTGATATTCGCCAGGGTCAAGTTCTTGTGCTCCTCGGTGCCAACGGATCTGGAAAGACCACCACTCTTGAGGCTATCTCTGGTTTATCCAAGGTCACGGAAGGCGAAATTTTGATTAATGCCGGTGGCAATGGTCATATAGGAATCTGCCCTCAAAAGAATGTGTTTTGGGATGAACTTACAGTTGAAGAACACGTGCGATACTGGAATAAACTTAAATGCCCCGGCGACACGAAACAGGAGCTTGCGCAACTTATTGCCGAATGTGACTTAACACCAAAGAAGCGAGCATACAGCCGAAACCTGTCAGGTGGCCAGAAAAGAAAATTGCAACTCGCAATTATGTTCACTGGCGGCTCAAACATCTGCGCTATTGACGAGGTGTCATCTGGTCTTGATCCTCTGAGTAGGAGAAAAATATGGGATATTATTCTTCGTGCTCGAGGCGAGAGGACAATCATTCTTACGACGCACTTTTTGGACGAGGCTGATCTGCTGGCCGATGATATTGCGGTACTGAGCCGTGGGACATTAAAGTGTCGTGGTAGTGCTGTGGAGCTTAAAAGTCGCCTCGGTGGCGGATATAGAGTTCATCTTCCAACCCGTGATGGCCCAGAACTACAGGGAGTTCCCACCAAAAGGTTGTACGACCAAACTGTCTACAACGTTTCTGATTCTTCTGCAGCTGGTAGAGTTGTGGATGCGCTCGAGGCACAAGGAATAGCAGACTATACTATCAATGGGCCAACCATCGAAGATGTGTTCTTGAAGGTTGCAGAGGAAACAAGTGGACTACAACAAGACGCAAAAGAGGCCCAAGGCCAGGGAGATGATGGAGTAGAGCTGTTCCCTGGAAAGAGACTTGGAATCTTCCAACAAACAGTTGTTATGTTCCGCAAAAGACTCACCATCCTCCGGAGAAACTATTTTCCGATTCTTGCGGCAACACTGGTACCAATCGTAGCGGTGGGGGTAACTATGGTCTTTCTCAAAAACTATGACCGAGCTACTTGCTCAAATGAGGATACAATCTCCCGCGGTGATACTTATAGCCTCACCTTTGATGTCGATCTCAACATTGTCCTAGGTCCCCGTGAGGTACTTTCAAATTTTAACCTATCAAGTTACCTAGAAGGCAGTTCTCCCTCTTCGAGTGGCGTAACCATAACTTTCAACAATACAGCCATTAACTTTGTCAATACACTTTCTGACTTCAACCAATATATCCGGGCCAACTATTCGGATGTTACACCCGGAGGATTCTTTTTGAGCAACAACAGTAATGACCAAGCTACTTATGCTTACGTGGGGAACAGAGGGATCAGAAACTCAATGGTGGTACAGAATGTCGTGAACAATTTATTATTTGGGCAACAAGTTTCGGCTAGTTACGCAGAGTTTGATATTCCATGGAGACCAGAGCAGGGGTTGACACTTCAATTTCTAGTGTAATTCTCTCGTTTGCAATTGGGTATAAGTGTCTATGCTAATCCAGAATGACTTTACAGTTATGTCGGCCTTGTGTTTTCGGCATTTCCAGCGTTTTTCGCGCTTTACCCTACACTCGAGCGTATTCGAAATGTTCGCGCATTACATTATTCCAATGGTGTCAGGGCTTTGCCGTTATGGCTTGCATATCTCCTCTTTGATTTTATCTCTATTCTCCTCGTTAGTGTTATTGCGAGCATCATTATGGTAGCTGCTACTGGGGATATTTGGTACAACTTCGGATATCTATTTTTGGTCATTGTGTTGTACGGGATCGCAAGCATACTCTTGGCATACAATGTGTCTTTGATTGCGAAGAGTCAGTTGAGTGCGTTCGCATTTGTTGCTGGCGGCCAAGGTTAGTACTTCCACCCGTATGACGACGGAAAATAATTTCTAATTCGTGACGTTCGTAGCTGTGATGTTCTTGCTCTACTTTATTGCGGTGATGTCTGTTTTTACCTATGCACCGACAGCAAAGATTGACGAACAGCTTAACATCGTGCACTTTGCGATTGCAGCTATCTCGCCCATCTCCAATTTTACCCGCGCCGTCTTTGTTGCGTTGAACATCTTCTCTGTCTCATGTCGCGGAGAGCAGTATGCGGGCAACCCTGGCGGGATGACACTTTATGGTGGCCCAATTACCTACCTCATCTTGCAGTCCATATTCCTCTTCTGCACCCTTCTTTGGTGGGACAGCGGTCGTTTTAGACTCCGATTTGGATCACGTACGGTCAAAGCCAAAGGTGCCAACGAGGAAGAACAAGAGGTCGGTACACTTGGAGGTGAAAAGAAGTTTATCGGTGACGAAATGAGGCGTGTGGACTCGTCAAATGATGGACTACGTGTTATGCATATCACCAAAACCTTTGGGAGGAAGGTAACTGCTGTCGACGACGTTACTTTTGGCGTGCCCCGAGGAGAGGTATTTGCACTCCTCGGGCCCAACGGTGCAGGGAAAACAACCACAATCAACATGATCCGTGGTGATATGGTCCCGAACTCTGGTGACATCTTTGTCGAGAATATTTCCGTCATTGGGAACCGTCCCGCTGCTAGGTCGCATCTCGGCGTGTGCCCGCAATTCGATGCTATGGACCGCATGACCGTTGAAGAGCACCTCCGCTTCTACGCACGTGTCCGCGGCGTTGAAGATGTGGAGCACAACGTCGCACAGGTAATAAAGGCTGTTGGCCTCGAGGCATTCAAAATACGGATGGCAGAGAACCTGTCTGGCGGTAATAAGCGGAAGCTGTCCCTTGGTATCGCATTGATGGGTAATCCAACTGTCCTTCTTCTTGATGAGCCCTCCTCCGGGATGGATGCAGCCAGCAAACGTATAATGTGGAAAACTCTCGCCGGTGTTACTCGCGGCCGATCCCTTGTGCTCACTACCCACTCCATGGAAGAAGCTGATGCGCTCGCCTCTCGAGCCGGTATCCTTGCAAAGAGTATGCTCGCCATGGGAACTGGGGATCAGCTGCGCCGAAGATGGGGCGATGGATATCACGTTCACCTTGTCCTAAAATCCGCACCCGCGAGTCCACCCGAGGAAATGAAAAGGCTTAAGGACTGGGTTCTGACCAGGTTTAGAGGTGCGAGGGTTGAGGATAGGAGTTTCCATGGACAGATGAGATTCTCTGTGCCAGTTGATGCGGAGGAGGATGAGTCGGAGGGTGATGAGGACGAGGGCGTTGGAGAGGCGGCGAGAAACTCTAAAGGAGTCAACAGGGTCTTTAAAGCGTTGGAGAAGGGCAAGGAAGGGTTAGGGCTGGAATTCTACAGTGTCAGCCAAAGCACGCTTGGTATGTTCTCATTTCTTTTTTCTTCTTGTCACTCAATTAGTGGACATATTGGCTAATAGATATTATAGACCAGGTATTTTTGACGATTGTCGGTAACGCGAACGTTTCCGAGGAGGGCTACGGAAAGCCAGAGAAGAAGAGGTGGTGGAAGCGCTCTTGAGAGGTTAATTTGGCCCTCCCCCTGTTTTAGTAGATATCTTTTGTTTTTAATGTCTTTCTTTTTTTGTTGTTGTTTTCGTTCTCGTTTCTTATGTGGAATGGGCTTATCAGGTGGATATGGATATGTTTCTGTTTGTGGTAATTATGAAAGGTTTTAAATAGACGTAGCATGGATGGGGCGGTGGCAATAATGATGTATACCCTAACAGACGATATACTTATGTTTCCATGTTGAATGTGGATGGACTTAAGGAGAAAAGCTCGGCCATGTTTGTTTCAGAGACAATGTATTTCATAAACATTTAAAATTCAGTGAGTGGCATAGAGTACTACGGGTGTAGGGGTACATGCAAACCATATGAGATGCTGGCAAGGTCGCTGATCTATGGCTACATGTATCTGATAATGGCAACGTGATGAATATAACGCCCAATAAGTCTGAGCTGTAGTTTCCAGCATGCGTGACAGTTTGTGACACTTTTTCAATTCTGTGCGCTTTTTATAGCACGGTTACTAGAAAGGGTTTAAAGTGCCTCGTTGCCATTCGGACTGACCGTCTATCATCATCGACGGAGTACTTCTCAGGAAAGATCGTCTCCCCCCTCCCCGCGCAGGGGTGCGGCCGTCGAGGCGAAGCGGTGGCAAATCTGCAGTGGCACCGAGTGCCAAGACGCGAGTGATAATCCATGGTCTGGCCCTGCAGAATCATAGCAGCAGACGGGGAAATTCAGCAGTGAAGGGCTACATAATCTATAGTAAGACACCAATGAACAAATAGGCTAGGATAAATAGGCTGCAGCTAACCCATTGTGCCTTGTGTATTTAGCGAGTCTTGGGCTCTAGGTAACTAGATTGGAAGAGCATCACACTTTTATGATGGGATAAGAAGGCTTATCCACCGAACCAGGCTGTCTGTATATACTTCCAACCACTATAGTAGCCAGTAAACAGAAATACCCCGGTAATATCCCCCGTCTCTCTCATAGTATATACTGTCGTCACCGCCCTCGCAGTTGATGCATGCGTAGGATCGGATATTCGGGATTCCAAAAACTAATCACAAGGGGCAACAGGCATGCCGGAGTCCGGGAAGGGGGGCTAAGGCCACCACCACCACAATCACCGTCATTATCATTATCATGGCTTCGGCTAGATACCGTTGTGCTCTCCTCTGGGACAGACGATGCAGAGGCGTAGATACCCTGTAATTCATGGGGTCGGGGATAAACTCTGCAGATATCAGCAGGAGCGTTGGACATGGGTGTATGTGTGTGTGCGTTGTTGTTGTTGGTGGTAGTGGTGTGTGCCCGTATTTATTGCATGCGGTCCCTGGGTATGGCATCCTTGAAATGAAAGCTTGGAGGGGGGAGGGGGACGATGGCCTGATCGGAAGTTTTTTTGAGGGGAGGGCTACTGCTTGGCATGGTTAAGCTTTTCGTGAAGGTTGCAGTGGCCATAATGAGAAGGTGCAAAGTAACGACAATTAATTTATATTTGACTCCCGAAGGAAGTCTCGACCCAATCGACTCAGAGCTGCGTTTATATGTACTTATATGCACATACGTATCTTGTCGAACCAGCTGGTCAGGATATTAAGTGGGGGCGGGGGAGGTTGAAAGTGGAGGGGAGGAGGAGGAGGAAGAAGAGGGGAGGGGGGGGGGGGAGGGAATTAACAGAGAAGCATCCTGAATTGCCATCGGGGGAGGATTAATTTGTACTCATATACTCTGTATAATATATCATCATCGTCGTACAGAAGATACATTTACTCATCGTGTACGCTGTCCTTATTGAAGAAAACACGTACTTCATACGTACATATATACGTACATAACTTGTGTGACCCTCGCTAATTCAAGTCTTTTCCCTTTCTCTCTTTCACTCTTTCCTTCTCTCTCTCTCTCTCCCTTCTAGTTATCTCTCTCTCCCTCACTCTCTACATCTCTACATCTCTACATCCCTACATCCCTATCTCTATCTCTATCTCTATCTCTATCCCTATCCCTATCCCTATCCCCTATCCCCTATCTCTATCTCGTATCCTGGGGCATTACCTAGCATTTGCATACATGTACTTGCCGCTTCCCAGATGCCTGCCTGCCTGCCTGCCTGCCCCGGAGAGGTGGGCCGCAACACTTCCGATTTCGTGTATGATCGATCATTGGACCAAACATATCAAATGAGTACATACATACATACATGTAGTAAAACCCTAGTGAATATTACCATGGTACCTGCACCCGCACCCGTACCTGCACCTGGAACTGTCAGGCCAAGGCCAAGAATTATAGTTGGGATATCAGGCTAATCGGCAAGTATTTATTCCTCGTCATCAAGCTACATACTAACCCAATAATATATATATAGCTGATGGTTGGGTGGATCCGAAAGCTTTATATATCCCCCATTAATTCCCCTCATATCATACCTCGACCAGCTCCAATCCTCCTCCTCTCATCTCTTCAGCTCTCTAGTAGTCCTCTGCTGAGCTCTTCAAAATGCAGCTTCTCTCCCTAGCCCTCGCCCTAGGCACAGCCTACCTCCAAACCGCCCAGGCAGCTCCCGCCCCCACAGTTACCAGCCCGCCCTCCTACACTACCTCCTCCTGCACCTCAAGCACCTGTACCACCTACACCAACAATTGCGGTGGCTCTTATGGCGGCTGCTACCTCGACCCCTCGTGCGGGGGTACGGTCCCAGTATGGCACCCTCCGCCATGCCCAGTTACAAACCTTAGTGCCCGCGACGCTACCACTACCGCAACATGCAGCACAAGCACATGTGCAACATATACAAACTCTTGCGGTGCTACCTACGGAGGTTGCTATCTGGATCCGGCCTGCGGCGGTACGGCACCGGTATGGCACCCCCCGCTATGTCCAGTGACGGAGCTGGATGCCCGCGCTATCCCCACGCCACCAACCTTGACAGCGAGGGCACCTTGTACAACCAGCACCTGCGCAACATACACAAATTCCTGCGGAGCCACATATGGCGGTTGCTACCTAGACCCAGAATGCGGCGGCACGGCACCGGTATGGCACCCCCCGCTATGTCCAGTGACGGAGCTGGATGCCCGCGCTATCCCCACGCCACCAACCTTGACAGCGAGGGCACCTTGTACAACCAGCACCTGCGCAACATACACAAATTCCTGCGGAGCCACATATGGCGGTTGCTACCTAGACCCAGAATGCGGCGGCACGGCACCGGTATGGCACCCCCCGCTATGCCCGGTGACGGAGCTGGATGCCCGCGCCGTCACCACCGCGCCGACCACCACCACAACCGCCACCTGCAGCACAAGCACCTGCGCAACATATACCAATGACTGCGGCGCTACCTTCGGAGGTTGCTACCTGGATCCTTCATGCGGCGGTACGGCGCCGGTATGGCACCCGCCGCTCTGCCCCGTCACCGACGTCGCCGAGCCCACCATCACCAGTCCGCCCACCGTTACGCCTACAGTCACATCTTGCACCTATAGTCGCTGCGTTGACTACATTAATGACTGTGGGCAGACCTACGGCGGCTGTTTCCTCGATCCCGCCTGCGGGGGGACGGTCCCCGTGTTCCATGCGCCGCTGTGCCCAGTCACGAGCATGAGCACCACCGCTGCGGGATGCCCGTTTGCGGAGTGTGCGACGTCGACGAATGCGTGTGGGGCAACGCTGACGACATGTTATTTGGCGGTGGCGTGCGGCGGGACGACACCGGCGGTGCAGACGTCGACATGTACGAGGGATTGGACGAGTGAGAGTACGACGGAGGTGTACACAACACCGGTTCCGACAACGACAACCACGATTTATTAGGTGAGGTTGTGAAAACAGAGATGGGACGAAACAGACGAAAATCTAGCTAGGTATATGTAGTCAATAGCTAGAAGTACAATATATAGCTTTACAGTATTTCCTCTGCCCTTGTGAATGACTTCCGTGTGTAGGATTTCAATACGTATAAACTCCCCACAAAGACCAATATCATACTCAGAACCGAGAGATAGAGAGTGCCCGCATTCGATACAGGGGGTGCGTTTAAATTCTGTATGTAGTGGGTCTAGATGCGAGAGATATTCTTTATGCAAATTTAAATCCCCGTTCAATTAGTACTGTATATAGTAGTGCTAGCCCGTGATGTCATATATATATGGGGGCCAATGTATCCGTCTTTCCGGTATTAGTATGAGTAAACAAGGCCATTCGACCCTCTGTTGATTACCACTTGCTCTCCCCAAGTGCCGAAACTAAAATATGGCTAGGTAATGCTCAGGGGTTTAAAGGTTTCGTATGATCTCCCGCGAGAAGCTTGTGAAGGTGGTTTGCTAGAAGGGACGCATGGCGCCTGAAGGGAATTAACTATGACTTCTAAACATAAGTACCCGGATGATTGCGTTTTCTGTGGTAGTGTCTGCACTGTGGCATGGTGGCAACAGTGTGGTCATGGAATATCACTCGTTGAAGCGTTGTGTGGCGTACTCTATCCAGGCCGCGAACGTTACTGTCGACATTGGTGGATTTGCTTACATACATGTAGAGAACTACGATTCCCATAACAACCGGTCCGACGAGCTAGTACCGGGTGTATGTGTACATGCAGTTTCTATCAGGACTGAGGCTCCAATGTACGCGGATAGTCGACGCCAGTTATAACGTCCCAATACCAAGCGGCCTGCGCGGTAGACCTGAGTCTGAGTATAAGTATCCCCCCCTTCCCCCCCTCTTATATCACCAGTACTGAAATGAGGTGATAAAGTGCGAGTCTCACTCATACCAGCAGTGTTCAGCTCGTCGAGCTTACCTGCACCGTGCATGCCAAAGACTTTTCTGCGTGTAGACCGTGCAGTGAGCTCACTGACATTGATGCGGGACAGTTCAGTGAGTATAGGCAGTCATCATAGTGGTGAACTTGGTACATACTCGGATTGGATCTTGGCAGATGTATACTTTACTTAACCGAGACCACCCGGGTCTTAGTTCTCGGGATCGGCGCCAACACACATGTAGGTACACTTGTAAAGGTACATACAGCCTTATCGTTCGTTATTACCTAAGGTTGAACCCCATCACTACATGGGGGGGGGGAGAGCAATAAGCGCCCAAGCATAGATAGTGGCTTGATCATCAATTGAATCAATTGATACATCAAGCTGCAAGGGGATGGGGGATTAAGACACTGCCGCTGACAACCAAAACGGTGGTGTTCTATTGCTCACTGGTTGTCAGCATCGTACTGTGTGTAAGATTTCACGCCAGCTGGAGAGCTCTGTGAACAAGTTCTGTGAAGCCAATACTGAAAGGTTCGCAACATATTGGTCAAAATCGGTTTATGTTATGAGGCTCAAAACAACCTTGCAAGGTAGGGCCGAGCACGGCACGGGCTTAGCTCCGGTCTATGGTAAAACACTCACTCACTCACTCACCTACAGGTAGAAGAAACTCTACAAGCACATGTATGAATGTAGAAGGTACTTTTAGCCAACAAACTACATCATGTACTTGATAAACTCCACTCTCACAGATTCAAACCAACAGCCACCGAGTCCTGGGGGCTAATGACTTTGCGGTGTGTTGATTTTGCTTATAAAGCTGTGTGGTGAGTGAGGCTTAGAAATAAAATCAAGGAGTCGCCCAATTGGCGACGGAATCAGCCCCGCTTCCATCTTACCAACGCGGCTCCCTCTCTTCGTACCCTCAAGCAATTGTTCGTGATCCAGTTTTTATAAGACTGGACCTCTAGCACCCTGCGCTTAAAACACACCTCTGTCGCTCCCACCACCCCACCCCACCCCATTCACAAACCTAGTTCAACTTTCAAAGCAGAACGATATAGGATTCCTCTCCTTCCCATACCTACTTACCCATGTCCGGTGTCCATGTAAGGCGACTTCATGATGAGCTGCGAAACGCCGTCGTTTTGAACAACACATTTCGAGAGTTCATACCCGAGGGAGCTCTCGACCAGTTGATGACACCGGAAACTATAAGAAACGTATTTAGCGAGATTGTTCACGATAACTTGAATGATCGTGACCAGCCATACCCAGAATTTCAGCTCGCATCTTCCCCACCATGTCACCAAGCAGGAGCTAGAAAACGACGGTCGTTCCACCTTACTGACCTAAACAGACTCCATGAAGTCCACAATCACCGCAAAATCCTGGCGCTTTTGGTGTTCATTGGAAAGGAGAGCTATATTCTGAGCTTCCTGAACCGCTGCCGTGGGGACATGAGCCTCCCGCTTTCCCAGAGTCAGTTGAGGAGCATCGAACCCCTTCTTGAGAACTCTGACTTCCTGCATAAACAATATACGTTTCTAGCCATTAGATTCTACAAGGGAATAGAAAAAGAGTTCGACTCGCAGTGGATACTGCCATTTATCAACGACGATCCGATACGTAACGCAAAGGGCGCATATGGAAAAGTGTATCAAGTATTGATCCATCCGGACTACTATGACCCCGGTCTGGCTTCCTTTTGGAGAGGCGGTAAGGTAGTAATATGATATCCCCCACAATTCGCATATAAATACCTGAGCTCACATCTCGGGATAGCCGATCCTCGCTCGTAAAGAGTTGGACATTGATGAAGTTACGGACAGCACGGTATTCGAATTTGAGAAGAATGCGTTGAAGATTCTCCACTTGAGAAACCCAAACATCATACCCCTACTGGGAACCTACAAATACGGAGACAAATACAACTTCATATTTCCTCGAGCCGATTGCGATCTAGACAAGCATTTCCAGGAAGGGGAGCCCCCGAAGACGCCCAGGGAGAGATACCGTCTCTTTGCGGAGATATCAAAGCTCGCATTAGCTCTAGACACAATCCACGATTGCAAAATTCCTTGTGGCTTGGACGAGAGCGATGTGATCGCACAGATTGGATATCATCGGGACCTCAAGCCTAAAAATATTTTGAAGATGGGAGAGTCTTTCATGATCTCGGATCTCGGACTGGCTATATTTAAGGAGAAGGGCCCTGCCTCGAATACTGATTGGTTGTTGGGGGAGTCAACCTACTACGCACCAGAGTGCAAGAGGAACGGGAAAGCCGGGCGATTATCGGATATCTGGTCGTTGGGGTGTGTATTCAGCGAAGTGGTAACATTTGTACTCCGTGGGGCAAATGGGATTAACGAATATTGGGAGAAGCGAAAACAGTCTTGGGCCGATGGTATCAGCTTGGACTATTTTTACAAAGATGATACAGTGAGCAAAAGCGTCCTGGAATGGTTCGAAACACTCAGGCTTGATGCAGGGCATGATCCATTTATCGTTGAGATACTGGGCCTGGTTGAAGAGATGTTAACCCCGGCCGATATACGCCCGCGCGCCAAAGCCGTCGACGCAAAGTTTTCGCGTATCCTGGAAAGAGAAAGGGAGCGTAAGGGTTACCCTGAACCTACGACCAGGGCAATTTTCACCGACCCTGAAGATCCTCGAGAGCTCCGAAGCCCTCGTAAAGAATCGCTCATTATCCGTGATATCACTGAGACACCGGAACAGATCCAAGCCTGGACTCCACCAACACCACCGGAATCTTTGCCCTTAGATCAACCTAGCCCTGTCCAGCCGATAGTAAGCCCTATTCTGTGCAATTTTGTCCAGGAAAGATATAGCCCAAATCCAGAGAGAAAACACACCCTCATGACAAACGGCTCCCAAACCGATAGGCTGGACGCGGGGAAGGAGCGTTCGCCAACATCTCAAGGTCTACGCATTTCCAACCTTAGCGCGCAAGGTTCTAGAAGTAAAGAGGACCAACCGAAGACTACTGGACCACCGCCTCTTCTCTATAAGGTGCCCGGATTCGTCCAAAAGAGTCTGAAAGGGAAAGATCCTTTCGGTTACTTGAAAGAATTCGATACAGTAAGCTTGATGCCTCTCACAATCTCGTCGTCTTAGTGACTTACAATACCAGGTATTTTTGATCGACGACTCCGAGTCTATGAATGATCAATGGGATGATGTCGCATTGGCACTTTACCGGTTCCTCGACCTTGCGTCACACTACGACAGTGACGGAGTGGAACTTTATTTCACAGACTCCGAAACCTTCGTCAGTAACGCAATGACCAGGCAAGTATTTGAAACGTTTCAGGCGGTCAAACCTATCGGCACAGCGCCTTTGACTCTTCGTCTCGAAAGAATTCTGTCGGATTATATTGCTCGATTCCATGCCGATCGAAGGACTAAGCGGCTCAACCTAATCGTCATCACAAACGGGGACATAACAGCTATCGAGAGCCCTGCAGATCCCATCATCACCTGCGCCCAGAAACTTGACGAGATCATGGCTCCTGCGCGTCAGGTTGGGGTTCAGTTTGCGTTGATTGGAAGTGACGATGAAGCTCGTGAGCTATTTGAGGAAATCGACGACCTTTGGAAAAAATATAAAGTCAGGTATGATATACTCTTTCCAAACTTATGATCCTGTAGTCTTAACAATGTCCTAGGGATATGGTCGATACAACGCCTTACGACCCCTTCAAGGATGGTAGAGATGATGAAACGTTATTGAAGATCATGTGCGGTGCAATCAACAGATTGTTGGACGATCATGATCGATGAGACGCAACGCGGAACGCTTTGCTCGTTTATGGGTTTGGTGTTTAGGCTGGGTTGGTTTTTTTTTTTCTTTTTTTAAAAGTACTCTTGGATTTAAATCGTGGGGGGGGGGGGTACTCATTATTACCCAATTATTTGGGACGCCGGGTGGGGCCCGGGGTCTATGTAATCTCATAGTCTTTATCGGTTATTTTATGGGGTTTAGTTAATTGCTGTTTTATACTCAAGAAAAATACTTCCGTAGCCTTATATCCAGGTCAGCTTAAGCTTGAGTGCTTGTCGTTCCTGATTTAAACTGGTTAAGTGATGGTGATGGTGATACGTGATACGTGATGTTATGGTGGTGGTCGTGATGGGGGCGGTGTGGCCTTGTAATCTGACTGTGGAGAGGGCTGAACAGTACGAGACTTGGTTGATTGACTGACTGCATGACTACAGACAGGTCTTATACTATGTAGTGGGTGGAACATACTCTGTCCTCATGGTAGTGACATATGTACTGGAGAATAGGCTTAGGCAGCGGTTGTCTCCTAGACACATTACAACAGGCTCGGCCGATAGAGCAACGAGTGATAATATATGATTCACCGAGAGCTCATCAGAGCTTCCACAACATACCACCACTAGCCTGGACAACCCTCTAAACGCAATGCCCAACTAAAATGAATATTTAATTTCTGAAAGCTTTCAAGCCGGGGGTAGTGGAACATTTGAACGAGCCTGCATCGCGTGTGTGTGAGTGTTGAAAAGAACCCAAGATCGACTAAAGACTTCAAGGTTTAGAAAAAATTTTGAAAGGGAGAAAGGAAGAGAAAAGAGGGGGGGGGGGGGGGGGGTTGTGGACTAATATATAAATAAATGCCCATGCACCGTGACTCACAATATTCATATAGCCAACAACGTACGCACAAACTCCCAAAACCAACTACTGCCTCCCAATATGAAGTTTGCTGCCTTCGAATTCGTTCTATCTAGAATCGCTCAGGTATACTACCTAATTTTCAGCCAGCCACAAGCATACAGAAACTTTGTCTTTCTGGGGGTCATTTCTGGTGTTTTGGTCTTCTATTATTACTTACTGGAACCCATGGTTAATCATATCATGGAGGATGACCAGACAGAGTTATATATGAATGCTATGTCCGCGTATCATTATAGAGAGGGTACTGGGCAGCCTTTGTAGCACGCTTATCGCGTACGCGTTATACGTTATGGTTACTAGAAAACTGTTGATTTGGACAGATTTTGATTGCGAAGAATCCAGTAGCATTTGCAGTTGAACGTCTTTTTTTAGAAATAAAAGAAATTTAGGAGCTCTGTGGTGTGCGCAACCTAAAACGTGTTTCGGAATGCTACTGGTTCTTTCCAGCAAACCAGACCTTAACGACCCTCATATTGATCTAGTATACCGACCATTAATATTACTGGCCTGGACTGCTCTCTTAGCTAGGCTCCATATATAATCAAGCTCTGCAAATTATACATACCCGATCAAAAAACACCAGTCGGTAATATCCCACCCCGAGCCTTACACACACATATATAAGGCACCCGCAGCTACCCTGCTGTGTCATTAATTCTGAATTCCTTTTCCTCCCTAAAAAAGCAATATTGAAATTGCCAATGCACAAAACCGTATGTAACCCATTAATGCCATAACGAGTACATTAACACCGAAGTAGCTTTGCCATGAGTCCAGGGTTCTCATGATCAGCCTTGGGGAACTAAAGTTAACATATTTTCTTTATCCGTAAATATATGTTGCATTATAAGGTACCGCCTCGTTTGACATTAGCTTCGGTCGAACAGCCGCGCGCAGGTGTGTGTGTGTCAGCAGCATTTTAGTGTAACGTTACCCCAGAGTGGGCTGCGCAGAGACAGGGAGGGCATCGAAGCCTCGACTTTGGTGATCTGATCTACAATTGCAAATTGGTAAATTAAAGAACTCGGGCCCCTATAATTGTATCATTATGCTGAAATCTCAATATTGATCCCGTAGCACTAGTTGGCCTTGTGGTCCGTCAACGCTGACCCCCTATACAGTAGAGGAACGAGACCTGTATAGGAGATCTATTATTTGATAAGAGAGATAACGAGATCTGTATGTAAAACTATACAAAACCAACCTTTGGGGGGAATTGGGGGGAGGGTCAGCATCTTACTGACGGACGATGGGATAGCACCCGTTAAACTTTGCCGAAACTAAAAACTTTGCTCGAGCATTCAATGTGTGTGTTTACACGTGAGCGAGACGTATGTGCAAGGTCGGCGACATACATGTATTTCCGATTCCTAGAGAGCACCCGATTGTTACATTGGACACATAAAAATCAATCACCAATGTATCCATTTGACCAACTGATCTCTGCTATATATTGGAGTCTCTTAAACATCGCAAGCACTCTCTATCTTCTGGGTCCAAAGAAATATGATGCAGTTCCGCCTCATTTTTATTATTTCTACTCTCTTACTCACAGTCGAGACAGTCCATATCCGCGGATTCACAAAGTTCAACTGTAAAGGCTGGCAGTGGATCTGCTACAATATCCCGGCTGGCAAATGCTGTAAATTTTCCGCGCCCATAAAGATACCCATATCTTCTATGCGCTGGAGCCTTCCATATGACTCGTAATGAGCCCCCACTAAACCAGCCACTAGTGTAAAGAGATTCGAGTTTTAAGCTTATCAATTCATGACTACATATGAAGGAGAGGCGGTGGATACCCGGGCCAAAGCTGCAAAGGCGTTGGATATCCAGCGGCCTGTGGGCCGCGCTTCAACTCCTGCTGGAACTATTACGGGCCCAGTGAGTCTAGGCTCCCATCATATATTGCCTTCTAAGAGGGACGCCAAAGACTAACCCCCATGACCATGTCCTACACAGCCATCCGCTCCTCCAAGTGGCAACAGGGCTTCTGTTTGTGGGGTCCCGAACGCAATCTTGAATCACGTCAATACGAAGATACTTACTCAGAGGACCCAAGCGACTGCATCGGTCCTGATATCCTAGTTTATACTACCCCAGAATCATGGCAGCGCATCATTCAATTCCCGCCTGATGATCTTGCAATTGTTGCTAAAGCTGTGGAGGGGGGTGATACGCGTGCCTTGGGAAAATATAAGGCTTTCCACGGTATAATTCCCTAATAGGAGATATCCTTATAAATATCACGCTAATGAAGGGTGCCTTGACTCTAGGAGAGCTAGATACCAGCCTCTCGGTCGATAGATATGAGCTGAACGAGACAACTGCCGTGGAAGGGCGATTTGTCTATCAATGAGTCTAATAGTAAGGGTGCCTAGTTTCCAGTGATAGGAGCAAAGCCTTGTACAATAGGATATGGAAATATTTTCATTCATGTAGACCCTACTCTCAAAGTACGACCAGCCGCATCGTCTAAAATAGCCGCGCGCGCGTACCCTGGCCCAATCATATCTCCTCACTCGTAGTAGGGCTAGGGTTTATCAACCTGCATGATCGTGCATGAAGGAAACCCCTCAATTTTTCCATAACGGGATGAAATTAACCTGCTAAGTATTTGTCATGTGTGAAGAGCCCCACTGAATCAATCCTATAAAAAAAGAGAGCACGCTTCCTTCCAGGCCCTAAGCAATCCAAACAAGCAACGATGCGTGTTCCTCAAACTATTAGTAGCCGATACCTAACGGCGGATCAACTGAGGTGGCTCTTGGTGCGTTTATTTGGTGCGGGAAATTTCGCTGCTGAGGTAGGTTCCAAGATATCAACCATCTAACCCCGTTCATCCCGTCCCCCCACATGATAGGCACGGACGTTAGTGATGGGGGGCTGTGACTATGAAGGCGCGGATAGGGCTGACCTTGCTTTAGCTTCATCGCGGGGAGTGGAAATGCCAGGTACCACGTAAAGTGACTGATGTAGGTACCAGGTGTTTGGGGCTAGCTAGTTCGCAGGCAGACAGCTGATGAAGTGACTGCTCAACAGGAGGAGATCTGTGAAGCTCAGGAACACTAGACGGATGCGGCGCAGTTATAGAGTATGTACGCAAGTCCCTTCATGCTCATGCTCTTTTTCCCTCTCCCCTGAGCTACTCCATCTTAAGGGCCGTTACCGATACCAAGGTTCAGGCTGACGTTCATTCCTTTTTCTCATGGCGCTAGGTTGTTCCCTTAGGCTTTAGGTTATTCGGAACGATGATGATATCGTCAGCTAGATGGGGGGGGAATCTGTCAGAGGGTTGGTTCAGCACTGCCTTCGTTGTTACCACCTGAGAGAGGGATATAGTCATAAAGGGATTAGTATATGGTTGGTTCGAAGAAAGATCGAGAGGTTAGATACTGTGAGAAATACGAATACCGTGATATCCGTTTAAGACCACCACGCAATACTCCCCATACATGGACTGCTTAGGCGTTGAATGTTCTCGCTCTCCTTGTTCGCAGTATGATCTCATAGTCAAAGAGGGCTTAAACTGATCCCAGAGAAAATAATCTTTTTGCCTCATCTAACAGCTTGGCTGCGGACCATCCACCGCAGGGTGTTGTTACCTATCCGTCTTTGCCACTTTTTTTTGTTACTGATTGGGGCAGTGGTTAGCTGAAAGGGGCGGGGTTACGATCCACGCATGCGTTTTGCCATCCCTGTCCAAGCCACGAGGCTCTGCGCCACGACCATGTCAGGCTCAGTTGCCCCAACACTTAGATAAAATGACCTCCCTCTGCACCATCTTGAATCTTGCATCCATACTCAAGCGAGTCATTCAAGTGAGAGTGAATAGGCTACATATCACTACATATATCCGCCATCACATATATATCCCGGCGATCTTTACCGAGATACCTAAACTTTACTATTTCAGTTACCACACCACCACTACTATTACTACTACCACTACAATGACTACTTCAGTAGCAGCAGCAGACAAGGGATGGGAGAACTACCCCAAACGTTTACACAACTATGATCCATTACGCGAGGATGGGGTATCCTATGATATGCGACTTACCAATGATAGCAAGCGCCTTTTTACCGAAAAGGGTAATATCGATGTGGATGTACTCGATATATTTCGGGACGAGTTTATCGGAGACAACAAGCAGCCTATTACATACCAGGATGCAGATGCTTTTGAGGAGTGCCTTACTAGTGTAGGTCCTACCACAACTAAAGCGAAATAAAAGCAACTACTAATACCTGCAAACAGTCACCATCAAATAGGGAGTCCAGATTTTATACATTGAAGCCAGCAAACCCAAACGTGATATCAAGAAGTCGTGTAGCAATTCCAGAAGATATTCTAAGGAAGCTCTTGACTGTGCACAAAGTCATGCCAGGATTTGTCGACTTCCTTCAGGCATTTGGGAGAAGGGCTAGTTCTAGCGATACCGGTTTCGGGGGTTGCAAAAGACGCATTGAATACATTTCAGCAAATGGCAGTAAGCAGAGAACCATGAAATACTATGGTATGTCGAGAATTCTTATGGCGGGTCCTATCATGGCGAGACTAACGGCTATGTTTGCAGAAATATGTTACAACCTCAAATTTGCTGAAGAGCATGGGCGAAAAGAGAACGAGGATGAGCCACCAAAAGACCCGTGGTCAGTACGACAAACATGCATCTACCAGAAGTTTGAAAATGAGGAGAAGTCAAGCACATGGATCATGGTTCAGCCTTCAAGCAAAGCTACAGCCAGGCTAAATGAGGTCTTCAAGGCCAGGGCAGAGGAAGGCATAGAGGAAATTCTACACAACCCTATGGATATTCACTTGGTGTTCCTTTCAAGTGCATCCGAGAAATGGAGATGGTACTACAATTACCTGGAAAAAGAACTAAACGAGATGACCACCGGCGCCATGAGCACTTCTGTTGGTGCTAGAACCGCCGGGAAAAAAACAGTAACCTTTGGAACCTACAATCCAGGTATCGACTTTGATGTCACTTTCGATAATGTACAGGAACTCCAAAGATTTGAGGAGAAGGTCCAGCGATTTCTTTTGGCTATAGAGACAAACAGGGATGCCATCATAACATTACAAAAACATAACGACCGGTTGAGGGAATGTGGATTAGGGCTGGAAGACTATCACTTCACAGCAGTAGACGATTCGCTAGATACATTCCTCACCGAACTTGCAATCTACAAGAGAAATGGCGACGCTCTACTACAACGCATTCGTGGCCGATCGAAATTGGTATTTGAAGCCCCCACTAAAAAAAACCGTTTTACATCGCTAACAATTTTCCCTAGCTCTACAACATCCTTGATTACCGCAATGCCGAGATTAACCACCGCCATGGCCAATCGAACGTTACTTTCGCCGAGCTCGGCCGGAAAGATACAGATTTGATGATGAAGATGACTAAACGTACTACCCGAGAAGCCGTGGCCGTCAAGATTGTGACCTTTGTCACATTATTCTACCTCCCGGCCACATTCGTTGCAGTTTGTTTCCTCTACTCCTGGCAATGGTCTTGCAACTAGTGTAATGACATCCTCTGCGGTAGACTTTTCTATCAGCAAATTGTGTAAAGTTCGTTGAAGAAACCGTAAACGGACGGGTTATATCACGGATGGCGGTTTCGAAAGACTTGATCCTCTTCGCCGCGATAACCGGTCCACTGATGTGTATAACACTGAGTATCTGGTACATCTGGGATAGAATAGAAAAGAGGCGCGTCACCGAGGAGTGCGGCGAAAAGCCGGACTATAATCTTGAGTAAAGGCCTATTTTCATTTCTGTATTTGTTCTTTTAGTTCTTTTTTCTTCTTCTTTCATACCTTTTTGTGCAGTGGTCTGTGACTGGGGTTCTTCACCGCCCTGCCATGGCTTTTTAATCATGTATTATTATTCATTTGGGAAGGGGGAGAGGGGGGCTTTTCTGTTTTATTATAAATGCTTGCATTTGAAAGGAGTTATATTAACATTTTCCCGTTAAATCTAAAGGGCTGCGAATCGCCGTCAACTACGAAAACAATTTGCTGCTTTTGAAGCAGAGCATACAGCGCGGAGACAATCTACTCAGGACCCGCAAGCTCAGGACTCGCAAGCTGCTGCTGCTCCACAGCCAGATGATGAGCCTGTTATCCGGCTGTGATTGTGTGTGGTGGTAATGATGCTGACGGTTTGAAATGATGGTTATGATTTATGATGCAAAAATTATTGTTGAATCTCGGTTCGTGGAGTAAAAGGGGTCTATGTGCAAATGGCCTATTATTGTGGCAAATTATTTCATTTTTTTTTTTCCTTCCTTTAATTTGAGGGTTATTATATTTCACATCTCTAGAACTTATAAAAGATAAATTAGTACAGAATCTTTGGAGCTAGAAATGCTGTGATGATGTTGATATTCTAGCAGGCTGTATTCTGGAGTGCATAGCCCCATACTTTGGATAATGCCTAGACACAATAACGTGCTCGCCGCTATGTTATTGCAGTTTCCTCATCCTTGCGCACTATGGGTCTCCCCACTAGTTGCGATGAGTGAAACAAGACGGTCGACTTCATCGTCTAGACGGCTCTGTGCTTCTTGGCACACTGGTGGAATGGGCTGCTCGATGACCTTTTGGCGTTGTTTAGCTGGTTTCTCGTGGTATAATTCAAAAAGGAGCCCAAGATCATTTGCATGTAGTGGAGGAGCCAACTCCAACTAGTACATGTAGTCTTCATATGGTGGGGGAACCCTTGATGCGGAGTAGGTAGTTTGAACACCTCAAGTCTGACCCGTTATAGCTCATCATCAACCACAACACACACTTTTTTTAATTTTATTGGATGGATCAACTCATTCTTACCCTCCCTATCATTCTATATGCTTGGATTTCTAAAATCATAGCACACACACGGTAGTGCCCATAGCCGCGCACACTCCGCCATATCCATTTTCCTATGAATTGGATCAGCGAGGGCGCGGAGAAAGGTAGAGAGGTACGCGTACGGACATAGGGCTGCATCTACATGATATGTGCCTGCATATCCCCTCTTTTTTTTTGTGGCGTCAAGTATATCTATCTAGCTACATATATTCAGTATTTTGTACTGTAAAAGAATTGGCTCGTGGCTCTGTATATAGCATTTGCCCCCCTGCCTATCTATGCACATATGTAGGAAGTACATGTATGTATATACTCTGCTCTGCTCTGCTCCCATTCAATCCACGATCTCGGTAGTATTTTTGGGGGAGCATAAACCGGGCCAGTTAGTGATCCCCGGACCAGCAGCGCCCAATAACTAGGTAGGTACATGGATTCTTCAAGTAAGTACTACCCCCAGATCTGACATGCATCGACCCAGAGCAGAGCAGAGCAGAGTAGAGCAGAGCGAATTATAATACACACAAGTCAGCACCAATTAATGCCTTGACATCGTCACCACAAGCGAGTCGAGTCGAGTCGGGGCCCGGGGGGATTTTGGCGAGCCTTTCTTGTACGACGCGAGGAGGCCGGAAAATCCTCTCCCCTTGTAACCTTAACGGAGCTCAGCTATATTGGCTTGTGTGTGTATATAAGTATATATGTATACATGTATATATGCTATAAGTAGTAGACTTTACCTCCTTGCTACTATACTTTTTATTTCAAGTTTACTGAGATACTTGTCTGTCTGTCTGTGTGCGGATTGTTACTCTATAAGACGTGAGGAAGGTTCCACAATAGTTCCTTTTTCTTATCCTTTCTGATCTGAGGCCCTTCAGGTGAAGTGAGAGAGAAGACGCGCGTGGCACTCGGCACAATATCATATCCAGAACTCCCGACGACGGCGACGCGGATAGGATCTTTTTCATTTCAGCTCTGGACATGGAGGAGGAGAACGGTTCTCAGACTGTCTCTGCCCACGGCGTTGAGAGCAGTAAGTTATCAACAACAACCATAGAGAGAGCTACTGTGCTAATACAACTCCACTCCCTCAGGGGCAGCGGCCATTAGAGAGAGTTGTGCTTCACCAGCAGCATCGACATCATTATCCACAATTGAGACAGTAGTGACTGAAGAAGAAAAGGCCATGGCAGGATTGATGCCTGAAGCCACCACCACCACCACCACCACTTTCCAAACAAGAGAGCCGCTGCCCGAGCTTCCGTACTCACTACGTACCCGCAAGGTTGCGATCGCAATTTCATGGTCCCTTCTTTTACTCGACGCCTGTCTCCTCCCACTCGTGCTCTTCTACATCCTCAAATTCGTTGCCAAGCTCGATGATACTCGAAGTATGTACTTGATCCATGACTAGTCCCTTTTTTATACTCACTAACCCCCTACCCCTGCTAGACCTGGGAATAACAAATTCCGCATTCGGATTCTTCAGTCTTCTCCAGTACATTTTCCGCCTGTACCGCCTTCTCATACCGTCGCCGCGCTACAGGCCCCTGGGCACAACCTCCCGCCTCGCCATCGACTTTTACCAAATCCAATTTACGCTTGGGTTCATCGTAATAAGCGTGATCATATCACTCGGGTCAGCCGTCAACCCACCGCTCTTAAGACTACTTGCCCTACCGCCCACAATACTCTTGATCCAAACCGGGCCGCAGTGTCTACTTTCCTGCTATGCCGTTCGGCAGGGCTGGAAAGCCCCATTCAGGATGTCCTCGACCGAGAGAGGCGAGAAACTGCCTATTGCGCTGTTTACGATGATCGAGGACATAGTTGCGGTCGAGGGCGGCGGTGGGCGAGAGTATAGGGCTGCGCTTAAGAAGCGGTACCAGGCCAGCGAGAGGTTCAGGGAGATGTTGTGGGTCCTGTGCCTGATTTGGGGCGTGGCGGGAGTCCTGGCGGCCGGTGTTACGTGTGCGGTTGTGTTCACGATACCCAAGGATGCGGCGTATGGGTTTGGTAGTTTTTCTTCCACTTGTGGCTTTTGTGTATGGAGACGTGGTTGCTGACAGTTGGTGCCCGTGATAGGTTGGAGCTTTCCTTTCCTGTGGGCCGCGATCATGGCGGTGTGGACTATTAAGTTTGTCCAGAAGAGGCTAAAGCAGGAAGAAGAGTTGTGGGAAGGCACCAGCACTACCAACGAGTAATGATTAAATAAAGAGGAGGGAACTCACGGATACATGATTTTTAATGTCTTGGATATTTTCCTGATTAAAACTTTTTTTAGAATATGTCAGACACGACAAAGTGCAGATCGTGGAAATATGCACTTGTGTCGTTCTGTAGCCCGATCGGGGCATGCTTTTACACCACAAATAGATGCCAAATACTTTCTCCAGTCACTAATGTGATAATGCTGATTATCAGTGGGCGTGGGTACATGCAAGGCAAGGTGACATAAATGTCCTTCAGCGAACAAAAGCTCTAAGTCTGTTCTTTGTGTATCGAGAACAGGCTGCGGCGGGATTAGGGATTCCGAACATGTTCGCACAGCTTGGAACACAAATTGCGAACACTGAAAAAAAAAGACTGGTGTTCTATAGAATTCTTATTTAGAAAAATCTTCCCTCATGCGTATCCCCAGGATTATTCATAGCACGCGCATTGGAGGTCTCCAGTAGTCTCAGACCACAAAACTAAAAAAGAGCGCCCTTCCAGTGGTGCATAGATTGGCCCACCGCAGTAGCTCCCGGCGGCATCTGTGACTTGTTAGGGACCTTGCTCACCCGTGTCATGCACTATATGCAAACGCCTAGGGCCTCGGTCTGATGTCATCAGTGTATGTAGCCGGTGGTAAGCCCCAGGCGGTCGGCAGAACAAATAACCACATCCAGGAAGACGCTTGCCAGCTCCGCCCCTGAAATATCCTAATAGCTACTATGTGGTCTCTGTAGGGGGGTGCGTTGGTTGGAGGGCCTTGGGTTGTAGTGGTGGTCGTGTGTGGTCACAAGGTATCACTCGGCACCACACTGATTTGCAGGGGGGTCCGCAGAAAGGAGGCCACCAACGTAGTCTGGTGTGGGACGGGCTTGTGGCGTTGTTCAGGAGCTGATAGTGGTACATATTTGGTTTGGGAGATATGGAGATCTAGATGTTAATGCTGGTTCTCGCTCGTTCCAAGAAAGGGGGGGGAGGTATTGGTGTGGCTCCGTTATATATCCCTTCCTTTCCCTGCTTAGTTGGTATTGAGGTGACTGGTCGTGATTGTTCGGTTGGGGTGGGGGGGATAGGAGATTTGGGGGAGGGGGGATGGACCTGAGAGGACGTTAACTTTCTAGAGCAGATACGGGGAGAGAGGGATGGTAGACCTTGTTGATGAGGGGGGGGTTCGGTTGGTGGACCAATGAATGTATCTGGAGTGTTGGAGGGGTATTGGAAGCGTGGTGATGGTGATGGTGTCGTTGTGGGGGACTGTAAACACCAAGCTGTATGGAAGGCGAGTGAGAACGTGTGAAGCTACCATCTCGGGAAGGCGTATTCTTGGTACCACCAAGGTGCGGAGTGATATTTCCCTACATGCACTGCTCGTAGGGATGTAATTCAATCATACGGTAATTCCATGCAGACCTGCGCATTTTTGTATACCGCCACCACCACTCCCGCGCATGAAACAGGCGGCCCAGTGAGAGCACTCTTCGGCCCGTTGCGCCGCAGCAAGCGGCTGCAGGTACCCGATATCGCATCCACACATCATACCAAGATGTATGCAGGACATGACATAAAGTACTCGGGGGTAGGGGAAAGAACGAGAGGTTAAATACAAATAATCCCTGTATTGTCACTTCTTATTTACCGCAAGGGGGGGTCGCCTCCTGTGGCGCTTTGGGTGGCTGAGTTGAACCGGCAGCAACCGAGCTGGGCTGAGCCACCTTCTTATCATTTGTTGATATCGGGGGTCGAACTCCTGAGCTCGGAGTCAGCCCAAGTAAGCTGCTCCCTCCCCCCTCAGGCCTTCCATCTCATCTCCCCCTTTCCCCTCTCGAGAGAGAAACACAACAGCCCAGTACAATACAATACAATATATTATAATAAAATAAAAATACAACAATATGCATACCAATACCCTCCTCCTCCTCCTCCTCCCCGCCGTCTTCGCCCCCTCCGCCTCGGCCTGGGGCATGCTCGGCCACCGCACCGTGGCCCTCCTGTCGACGCGCTACCTCCTCCCCGACACGGCCGTCTTCGTAAAGTCCCTCCTCCCAAAGCCCCAGACAATCGTCTCGGCCTCTACCTGGCCCGACTACTATGCACACACGCCCGACGGACGCTACTCCACGCCCTGGCACTGGATCGACTCCAAGGATAACCCGCCGCACACCTGCGAGGTCAACTACCGCCGCGACTGCAGCGGCGACGAGGGCTGCATCGTCAGTGCCATCGTCAACATGGTACGTCTAGGGTTAGGGTTATTTCACCCCTAGTAATAGATATACTAACACGGTCAACAGACATCGCGAGTGACGGACGAGGAGCTCTCGTTCTACGAGCGCCAGATGGCCCTAAAGTTCATCATCCACTTTGTGGGCGACATCCACCAGCCGCTGCACACGGAGGACCTCCTGCGCGGCGGCAACCAGATCCACGTGCTGTGGGGCAAGCAGCACACGAACCTGCACCACGTGTGGGACTCGAGCATCGCCGAAAAGTACCGCGGCGGGAGCGCGGTGCGGCATGCGGTCGGCTGGGCGGACGAGCTGCACGGCGAGATTGAGCGCGGGAGGTACAGCGCGCTGCGGGCCGAGTGGGGCGCGTGCGTCGACCCGCGCACAGCCGAGGAGTGTGCGCTCTTGTGGGCGGGAGAGGCGAATCAGTGGATGTGCGACTATGTGCTCCCGCAGACGTACCCCGAGGGCCTGGAGGGCGTGGATGTCAGTGGGGAGTACTACGAGGGTGCGACGGAGGTGGTGGACGTGTTGGTGGCGAAGGCGGGGTGGAGGCTCGCCGGGTATCTGAACATGATTGTGACGGGGAGGACGGGGCTGGAGGATGCTGAGAGGGCAGCGTCGGCCGCGGTGGAGGAGGAGGAGGAGGAGGAGGATTGGGTGAGTCTTGATAGGGAGGAGGAGAGGAAATATGCGGAGGCAGCTTCAGGACACGAGCTGAAGAAGAGGGTATTGAACAAGGCCAACAGTGGCTGGTGGGGTAATGTAAGAATTAACGGTAACTGATTTTGTTGTTTTTGTTGTATACCAGATTGTAATCCTGTAATCTGAATCATTGGTAGTTTTGCCTGTTTATTTATTTGAAAGTGTCAGTGATCCAAATGTAGAAATTATTGTTTTATTATTCGAGACCAAACCTAACTGAGTATGGTAAATACAACCTTTTTTTTTTCTTTCCCCCTCCGTTTCTTGGCGGGGCAACCACCAAACACGCAAACTTGACACTTGATCATTGAACCCGGGCACCGAATCCGCGAATCCGCGAATCCCGATCGACCATCGCCGCTCACAGACAGAAGACACCCGCAGATACGCAGACCGTCACCCGCCAATCAATATGCACAAGCCGCAACTCCTCAAGGGAATCTCCCCGCCCCTCCGCCTCCCCCGCCTCCCCCGCCTCCCCCGCAATCCTCCCACAACCCCCCAATTCCACCAACTCCGCACCGTCCACATCACCCGTGAATACACAAACAAGCGCATCCCCATCGACCCCCCGCCCGCCGACCCCGCACCCACTCCAGTAGGAACAGCCCAACAAGCTGACACCCCCCCGTCGCGCTACTCCACAAACACCTTCTTCGGCACCAGCACCTTCACCATCCACCGCGGCAGCCACCGCTACAGGCCGCACACGCAGTTCTCCCACACCTGCGACAACCCGGCGCACCAGCTGCCCACCGTGAGCCGCGCCTACATGCCCAAGCTGCGCGAGGCGGACTTTTCGCTGGAGAAGGCGTCCGTGCTGGCCGGCAACCGCCCGCAGGACCACCGCGTCGACATCCCGGAGCTCACGTACGCTAGCCTCAGGCACGACGTGGCCTTCAAGCTCGGCGTCGAGTACCTGTCGCCGGCGATGGGCCGCTTTGCGCAGCGCCGCAAGGAGAGGCTGTTGGATGGGTATGTCCATGGCATGGCGAGGCCGAGGGTCCTTGTTGCGGCGCCCGTGCTGAAGACGGGGGAGAAGGAGGGGGCGGTGCCCAGGTGGGTGTTTTTCGTGGTGGATTCGGTCACGCCGTGGACGTTCCTGTCGAGGCAGGTGAGTTTGGGATAAATCACTATTATTGTTTATATATATCCTGTCAGCGGGGTGTGTGTGGAACTGACGATACCAGGCCATGCAGAAGCTCGACATCCCGTACACCGACGGTGTCTCCGCCGCCGTCACCATAAGCGGCTACCAGCACCCCATCCACGGCTCCCCGCCCGGCTCGGGCTTCGAGGATCTCAGCATCCTCGGCACGGACTTTATGCGCCGCCACGGCGTCTACCAGACCATCGACTGGAGGTCGCGCTGCGCAAACGTCTACATCGGCCGCGGCGGCATGCCGCACTTTTCGGAGGTGCGCATGTCCGGCCTCATGCCCACTAGGGACGAGGAGCTGGATCCGGCGTATTTCAATGCGCTGGGGCAGGAGGACGAGGGGGAGGTCACGGGACAGGAAGAGGGGGAGGGGGAGGAGGAGGTGGGGAGGGTGGGGAGGCGTGGAAGGATAGGTGGAAGAGTAGGTGGATGGGGACGGAGTGGGAGGGGGTGGGGGCGAGGCTGTTTGGAGATCAGGGGGAGACGGCTGGTGAGGGTGAGGGTGAGGGGGAAGTGAGAAGGGAGTGAGCCCTTCAACAATCCCCAAGTAGAGGGGGTTAAATGTAAATAAACATATGTACCCATAGTTGCTTTTTTTCCCACTCAGTTTCCTGGTGCTTTCTTTAGAGAGATTTAGAAGCCAAACAACCAACCCCAACTACGATAAAAACGGGCAGCCACTCATACATACATCCCCGAACTGCAGAAACATGTAGTTGTTGGGACCGGGTCGGTGCGTCGAGTGATATCTCATGAATATGTATGTAGGTAGATGCCAAGACGGTGACGCCCAGTTTGGTTTGGTTGGGTATTTTGGCCTTGTTGCTATAAGTTCATACAGCTCGTCCTGCACCTTGTGGGGAGCGCACGTAAGAGGGCTCCTCGGGGGAGCTGAGGGCAAATCAAATAGGTGATGGATTAGTGATTGGTACGTGGGGAGATGAGCAGTCAAACACTACTACTTAGCTACATGTAGTTGTAACACGAAGCGCTGTACTGCCGTTCGGACCGAAACCACTGTCGAGTGATATTCCATGATTCGGGGGTGAGGCAAGGGGCAGAAGTTTTTCCCCCCCTCTTCGATCTCCGGATCCCCCATCTCTGGAGAGTGGTGGAGAGGGCTGGCTGGGGTACGGGTGATTATAAAAGAGCGGGGAAATACCATGAACGCCCCTTCTCCCTTGTGGGCGACGGACTCAGCTGGTGATCTGTAGATATATCCATCACATCTGATCAACCGCACGCATGAAGTTTCAATACACCAGTGCCGCCAAGCCAAAGTGGCAGACGATCCCTCTGGTGTTCGAGTGACCGCCGGTGATCTAGGCTTAGCTGGACTACCTAGAGCATTTCAACCCCCCCAACGACACGCAAACTTGAATTCTTTTTTCACACATAAACTCCCCCTCCCCCCCTCCCCCATCGCTGAGGTTGGGAAAAGCACACACACGCTATACTAATTACACATGTACCTATACACACAAGATGCCTAAAGCCATAGATGTGTGGGGCCATTTCGTGATACTCTTGGCGGTTGCGATTGTTTCACGGCCTGGGCGGAAGCTCCGGAATGTACGTCTTGTGAACAGGCACATGAGGACGTGGTGAATTGTTATTTTTTTACGCATGGGGAGAGAGAGGGGGACCGGGGACGGACTGACATTTTACGCTACTGTATTGTTTTTTTATTTCTTTCCTTACATGTATCTCTTCACCCGCTACAGCTATCCAGAAGATGTTTCACATGAAGTTTCGCCCATCATTGATTGCCCTTACTTAGGCTGGCTGCCATTCGGTGTGGTGGGTGCCTACATGTATATGATCCGCATATTGTCAGTTACCATGATTGTTAATAATTAATGATTATGCTACTTTAAGGTCCAGCCGTTGGTTTACTATGCATTTAAATTTACCTTTCTTTACCTCTTCAGCTCTCACAGACTTCAAGTCATACGAATGAGCGCCAAAATAATCCAGCTGGGCCTCCATAAACATCGCTGGCAGATGCTTCGCCGCACAATACTTGAAATACTCTAGGCTAGCACTCATGGATCGTTAGCAATCAGCCAGACACTTTCAAGATTCTCATCCAAGGCCACTTACATGTGTGCGTCCCACTCTACTGCTCTCATAGCGATCTTTTTCAACGCCGGGATCGTCCTTTGGATCTCTGACGCAATTTTCTCGGCCAGCAGCACATTCATGATCCCTTCCTCTTTCTCAAACACACCATCAAACAGATCGGCAATATGCTCGCTCTCAATGATGCCCCAGCCCTCGTCCTTGCTCGTCTTGGCGATCAGATTCATCCCCTGGGAATAATTCGCCAGAAACGCACAATACACCGCTTCCTCAAATCCTCAATAAACTCTGCCCGCTCCTCGTTCTTGCCCAAGTGCTGCTTCTTTGCCGCTGCCGCGCTGCCAGTCTTCTCAAAGAGCTTGAGCCGCTCCTCGCGCTGCGCGGATGCGATCCGGTAGAAGTGGGCGGATGAGATGGTGGGTGCTGAAACGTGTTGGAGCGCAGCCTCCTGCACGGTCCAGACACCGGTGCCTTCGCTGTTGAGGAAGGTGTTTTTCTAATCACTCCGTCAGAATTCTTCTTCAGAGGGCAAAGTTAGCTGTTGGTGAAAACGGCGTTTAGGGAGTAGCGTACTAGCTCGCCTGCCTCATTCCACCCCTCGAATATCTTGCGAGCTCGTCCAGGTCTGTAAACAGGCACTTGAACAGCAACTCCCACGCCTCGTTCAGCACGCCTAGCATACCCTGCTCAATGCCGTTGTGTACCATCTTGACATAATGCCCGCTCCCACCAGGGCCGATACTCGCAACACACGGCTTGCCCCTCCACTGTGCTGCGACCTTCTCCAGCACCGGCATAACCTTCTCTAGCACTTCCTTATCCCCACCTGAACTGATACTTGGTCCACGCCTGGTAGACTGGTAGCCCCCGGACACGCCCATGCCTATATAGCCCACGCCCTTCTACCTCATCTCTCTCTGGCGGCGCTCTGACCCGAGGTACCACGAGAAATGGCCTAGAAACCTACAATTCTATATATCCATCGCACCACCCCCATCGCCCTTTTTAATACTCGAATTAACGTCATCAAAATCTCATAGAGTTAATAATTTACTGTGACGTACTTGTATGATAATATTGTATCAATGATCTCCAGAATCGCTTCCGTATCTCCTCCGAGGGTTAGGGTTTCTTTTCCCTTCTGCTTCACTTATCGATAAGGGACTTCTTTTCTTGCTGGTGACATCACCACTTATAATTATTATTCCAGAACAAAGCATTCATAAAGCTCACATTATTCCCCCTGGCCCCGATATATTATTTCGACAATGCAGAGAATATCACGCCTGCTAACTAGAATAAAAACTACGAGAAATATGGCCTCGAGTACTTCTTTGAGTGAACAGGTGAATTATTAACCCCGCCTTGTTTTTTGTTTTTTATGGAAGGGGGGGGGGGGGGGGTTTCCTCTTTTATTTATAGGGATTTGGGAATGATAATGGGGGCCGGTATAACTCTAGCGCGTAAATGTCTTTGGGCGGCCCTTACTTCTTCATTCAGAGGATCCTATGACTGGGTTCTTTAGGAACGGATACTGTGATGTATGCGAACCTCCCCCGCCCCTCCTGCGCCTGGTGCTAACAAGGAACCAACCGGGCGTACGCAGACCAACGCAAGGTTAGATGGATCTTAGCTACAGCCTTCTCCTGCGGAGCGAGCACATGGTCTCTCGATCTCAGGGGCCTAGCGCAGACATGTGTTGAAACTACAGGTACAATACAGATCTTAGGCACTCATTGGAGCTACCACCATGCGGGCCTGCAGCGTGCGTGCGCCCACTGATGCCTATTGGTACCAGTCAGATCCCTCCGCCCTACCCAGTTTGTGCTTGCCCCATGGGAGAAGGCTGGCTATATAAACCCCCCTACCTAGGCGTCCTAGCCTAGTATAACAGCTTATACTGACGGTCCCATCAAACTGTACAGTGACGCCGGAAAGTGAGTACAAACCCCGTCGTATAAGATGCATCAGCGTCCCACTCCTTTGAAGGGAGCCCTCTGGGTGCGTTCTCTTGTGAGCTACGAGTCAGCTAAATTGCAGCCTTGCAATCTCCAGCCACACAATTGCCGGTGTGGTATCTGACAAGTTTCTCGACTATTCGGCCGCGAGGGGGAACAACCTCCGCTCGGTTGGGCTAAGAGATGGATGTAAATGGTGTTTGTGCGTAAACAGGTGGAAAGAGGCATTCGATGCTCACAAGAAGTAAGTGGCATCACTATATAAGGCGTTCCCTCCAGCTTATCCATAATAAACATAGGGGTGAGGTTTCTGCGGACACAGTCCCGAGAGTTGTATTAGGTGCCACGCATATCAGGGCGCTTGAGGGGGGTGTTAGGATGGAACAGCTTGAGGAATTCAAATTCGAGGAGAAGAAAAACTAAAGTAGGATATTAATATATGATGTTGAAACAAGCTTTTTTTTTATTTTTTAGGCCTAAACAATTATGTCATTGCCAGCCTAGAATTGCCGGATGCGCCTTAATCATTTTGCGGGGTACTTTAGATCCCGAGACCAGGTATTGTAGGCATCGACAGCAGCCAACAACTCCGACCGCGTCCTACCCCCTACAGCTCTCGTGACAGCGCAAATTTTGTAACATATACATAGTAATATTTTCACAGCTCCTCGAAATATATATATCGACTTGCATCTGAGACTTGTGGCTGAGCTTACTTTGATCCCTTACTCGAGCTTCTAAGACGCACCCAACCAAGTGTAGAGTACACATGTTCCCTCGTTACAGGTTTGGCGGACAGCTAATTTTTGCATTGAGCTCCAACGCTCGATTCAGGAACGCTCATATTCTCCAGATAACACTTCGACCAAATCCACTTGACAGCGACCCTACTCTAAGGGTTACATATTTACCAGGTGATCCTCACTGAGGTAATTATAAGTTTGGATCGCGCGGGTTTATCCACAAAAATGGCATATCGATCGATATCAATCATCGATCTTATTATACCACCTAAGTGGGCGTATCTGGGATTGACAACATGTATGTACCCGTAACCTCTCTGCTCGTACATACGGCTGTCAGTTGAGAAACATTGTTGACCTGCCTGACCACTCGCTTTTAAATTTAGGAATTGAGATATGTCACACGAGGCATGTAGTGAAACCGCTAGGCAGGCAACGAACGTACCCTGTGAATGACTGAACTCAGTCTTACCGACTGCTTGTGTTCACCTCTGCGGGAGGCGTTGGGAACGAGCCTAGGCTGGGCTAGGCTGGGCTGTAAATAACTTTCGCAGAATTCCTTAATTACAGTACCAAAAAGGGGGTGGGGGATGTCCTAGTGATGTCATGTCACCCCGTTTCTCATACTGTATGTACCTATAACCCCTTCCCCAACTGCAAGATGGTAGCTAAATTCCTAAATTGTCCCGTGTTTTTCTTTGTCCCGATTTTCTAATTCAAGCAGGAGACCGTTGGTTCACTCTAGAGCGCTGGGTATACATACTCGATCCTACCAATCAACAGAATGGAGATTTACCAAGGATGGCATACTTACACTTGCTCTATAGAAGTTATCCCCTTCTAAAATCTTCTCTTTCCAGGTTCGTGCATATCTAACATATTCAACTGGGAGTAAATTTGGTTGTGTACCTGGAGTCTGGAACTATGATTGTTTTTTTGTGACCGCTGGGCTGTGAAAGTTATATTACAACGAGCCCAACCCATATGTGCAAAACTATAACCCACAAAGGCCCCGAGCTCGCGTTCTACTTAAGTATCCCACCCCACACTGGCCCATCTCTTTCTTAAACTACACAAATCTACAGAAGAAACCGAAATATAACATATATAGCAATGGCTAGCTCTAGTACTTCTGCTAGATCTCCTTCCCCCCACCCTCAGACGGCGACCCGTCGGCCCGCTCCAGGAGCACCTCGAACATTCCCGGATTCTGAACCCGCACCATCATATGACTCTATAAACCCTCCCAATCCTTCATCTGGGCTCCCTGGGGTAAATGACGATGTCTCACCTCCCTGGTATACCTGGGGCAGCGACCCGATCGCAAATCCGACCATCTCGCCGTTCTTCGCAGCAATATTTCGAGAGGACGTGAGTGAGCTTCAGAGGCTCATAGACCTCGACTCTAAAATCGTCAACACCCGAGACTCAAGGGACAGAACACCACTCTATTGCGCAACTGTCGCATACAAGGCCAATATAGGAATGGTCAGATGCCTTTTAGAATGTGGTGCGAATGTAGACGATTGGAGCACCGAATACCTCCCGCCACAAACGTCCAACAAGATGAAGGGGAGGTCCTGGTCGCACAACCCGCGGAACTACAAAACACAGCGAACACCACTCATGGCTGCATGCGAGCGGAACCATCTCCCAATTGCACGCCTCCTATTGGAGGCCCCTTACAACGCAGACACCAAAATGGTTGCGCCTGATGGTCAACATGCACTGCGTCTAGCATCGGATGCTGGTGCTCGGGAGATTATCAGGCTACTCCCCTCGCTCCGCGCGGGTGGCTGGAAGCGGTTGAAATACCGCAGCAAGCCGCACATTGATAAAGTGAAAAAGGCAGCGCTGGCCATGTACAGAGTGGGCAAATTTATAGTTTATGACGTACCCAAGTTTCTGGTGTGTGAGGTACCAAAGGCTCTTTACCACATAGCCAAATGGCTCTTACGCTCCCTCTGGGACAGTGCGAAAGAAATTGCGCACTTTCTGGCCAGATTACCTGTTAAGCTCTTCAGACTCTTGGTCCAGATTCCAGGAGCCATTTGGAGAGGCGTCAAGGCAGCCCCGGGGCTTCTAAAGACATTCCTAACTTCCACGTTGCCAAGAATCATTAAAGGCATATATGAGGTATCCCGAGATATCCTAGTGGGTACCGTCAAGTGCTCCTGGTCAGTCGCGAAGTGGCTGTTTAAGAAGATCTTTATCCAAATCCCAAAATTAATATTCAACGGATGCGTAGCACTCTGCGGGAAAATCAAGGGCCTTGGGGAATGGCTCCTGAACCTGCTTACCTCCTTCGCAAGCCTTTTGCATACATTCGCCGAGTGGGTTGTGCGCAACTGCACCTGGCATAACGTCATGCAGGGACTGAAGGCTACGCTAAAGTTCTTCTTCGTGGATATACCAGTTGGGCTGTGGAATGCCGTGAAGCTGGTTTATGCCGGATTCGAGCATCTGGTCCTGGGTATCTTTGGATGTTTTGGGCATGTGTTCTTGTTTCTCTTCAGAGCGGTTATGTGGTTTCCCAACAAGTTTAGGAGCATCCTAGTATCGTGTGGGAAGATGGCCGCTGAGGCGTGGAAAGAAATTAGGGTCTGGATTGATCCGAAGGCAGAAGTCTGATCTGGAGGTTTGAGTACTACCAGATCTATGCTTTGTAAACAGACCTCAAATTATGATTACATGTAGTTGTGGTCAGTTAAATTTTTTATTCAGAGATTTTGTATAGTCATTTAGTATTCTTTCTGGAAACCTTTGGTATATATATACCTAGCTACCACTCTCTCCTTATTTTCAGTTATTGAACTAGTTCAAAACCTTACCGTCCTTTAGTTAGTTATTTCGTACTTGTAAAATCAATTAAAGTATTTGTTATTCTAATCTCTGGATGGTCACGCATTTACTAATATAATTGCCGAAATATTGGGTCAAAATCTACTCTGCCTACTAACTTCTTCTTCTTGTCCTCCTTCTTCTTCTTCATGAATGCTCACTCGAGCCAGGTAGTAACCAAGCCACGCACTGCCTGAGTCTTATCGATAAGAATCCATCTTTCTGTGAGATTTATCTCGAGGAGGCACCCTCGTTCCCTGTCCAGCGAGCCCACCACTTACTGAGTGCAGCGCCCAATTCCCGCCCAGATATCTCTTGGCTGGTGAGGGTATGTATGTAAGAAACACAGACACTGTATCTTGAGAAATTTTCAGAACTCCAGCACCTAAGCGCACTTACCCGCTCAACGCATTTATGCAGTGGCCTGTCGGGAAGATAATAAATACCGGTGGATGCTCCGATTGCGCGATTGATCTGAGGTGCAATTGACATGATAATCATCCAACCAGCATTGGAGAAGCACATACATGTAACCCCACAAGAGTGCTTCTAATTTACCCCACTATTGATAAAACGTACGTGCACAGTACAACTAGTAGGAAGCCTAATTAACAGGACTACTGTTATGGTCATATCTATCTCACACAGCCCTCTGTTTAAGTTACCAAGTTTGCATCGCAATCACGTATACTCATATTTGCACCAGCAAAACTAGGCGGAAACGTTTCGAGGCTGAGCATAATATATGAGCAGACGTCCCGTCTGGACGCCTTCTCTATACTGGCCTATCTTCACTAATGATCGTCAGTTTCAATATAAGGACGCGGAGTTTACTACAATTTTCTTTATGAGGTAATTATAGCCAATAACTAATGTGACCTATTGTACACGTATAGTGATGAAATCTACATAGACAAACGAGGCTGTGCTTATATGAGAGAATGTGACATGTCATACTTTATGCCCTCAGGCGGTTCCCGATCAACCGATTAGAGTTGTTCCACCCGCGTCGATATAAATATTTATAATTCGTAAGGTTTGAAGCTACGATTCGTGCGAACCTTTAATTCGTCCCTTCGCCTCCAGTTCTGCGTCCGACATCCCGTGAAAATCACACATTCTTCCGGGCCCCCCCCCCCCCCCCCCGTGACTACATGTACTTGGCTCAGAAGTAGGCTTAACTGTGCACTGCCTGAATTATACTGCACATCCTCCCACGCCCCCCCCCGGCCCTCCCTCTTCCTCTCTCTCTCTCTCCTGCTGTAACTAGGCTGGAGCTCCGAGCTTTGTGATATATCTATATATCTCTTGTTAGCTTGTAGTAGACGTCCCTTTACTTTTGTTTACCAACCCACCCTACCAACGATGAAGCCTACAGACATCTTCTACACGGACTCAAAATCTGTCTCGATCACCATCATTACAACCTGCCCAGTTGGTAGTGATGAGCTATGCCCATCAGCTAGTAGTACTCGCTACTGCTTTCTGGCCGCCCGTCTGATACAACTAATACTATCCTTAACGACCGCTGCGATTGATATCTATGTCCTGGCCCGTGTGTTCGATAGGTACAAACCCCTCCATATTCCCATATTCTACAATGGCACAATGCTAACCATAGCGCCCCCCCACAATAGCTTCACAGGTGTTATGCCAGCCCTGAAAGGGACGCTTTTCCTCACTATAATAATAATAATCTTGACCCTTCCTCATACAATCACGGACATATACCGTCGGTACTACAAGAAGCCTAGCTTCTGCTCCCCTGGCGCCGCAATCTTGCTCGAGGTCCACTACTTCTTATCCTACATCATTCTGCTGATATGTGTGGGCATGGTACACATCAAGGCGATTGGGGACCTTTGTGAGCTAGAGGCGGGGATGATTGTAGATCGGCCTGACGAGATCTGTGCATTGTTGAAGGCAGAGTTGATGGTTTTGGGCTTGACTACGTAAGTCCCCTCTAACATTGACGCATAATGTTACATATATACTAATTTCTCTTTTTTGTAGATTCTTTTGGGTGCCAACGATGAAGATGGTCTATGAGAGTGTCAGAGGTAATGGATGCCCGAGGAGGAGTGTACAGGTCGCTGGTACAGTCGTCTAATTTAATGCTGTTACGATAATTATGGTGGATTGTATCCGGAGAGGATAGAGTGAGCGGCCATGACTAGGGGAATGACTAGTACGCTTATACTATGATTTTAATATGTCATGCTTATGAAGCTCTTCTCTTTTGTTTTAAGTAGTTATAGACCTTGAAATGGGACGATATCTAGCTGTAGTTTCACGCTATTCAACTTTTAAGATAGTACATGTAGTTAACCCCAAATCCGGGGTACTAAAGAAAAAAGGCGTCCAAAACATCTGCCCATATCTAATATCTGCTAGCTGCCTGAAAAATTAAGGTACGCTAACTATAACGGTTTTAACGCCCAAAGCAGGTTAATATTGCGAGTGAGATTATATGAGGCTTTTATATAAAAGCCAGCGCAACCCAGCTTCTGGTTTCTAGATCTAAATAACTTTTTATATCTACCGTAGTAAATCCTAGAGCTCCCAGACGCCCTTACTAGTGCCTTTATTCTCTAAAGGCTAGCGGAAAGTAATTGATGGTTGATTTACCATGAGCCAGATATATCTAAATTAAGTCTTTGTCCTCAGATGACCTAGAGGGGTTAATATAGTAGGACACAATTTTCAGGCTTTTCTTGCTTCTGGATTTGAACCCACAGGATAAACATTACCATTACACAATCTATAAAATAATACTATTATGAAATTCTTTCTTTATAAATATTTGCTCTCTATCGATATCTACTTGTATGTATGCATGTATATATAAACAGTTCTAGCCCACATGAATCTGCTTCCTAGCTCAATAAATGTCAAGTCGTAGGCGTCTCAGACGACTCTACATCTTCGAGGATCCTGTATCTGCAACACCTGCAATGGCCATTCTTATCCTTGTCCTTCCTAACCTGCGCCAGCGCAGCCAATATCACTGACATTGTCAGTAGTGCTCTAAAATATAGCATCTCCGAATCAGCTTATGCAACTAGTTACACTCGAGAACTCGACGAGAGAAAATGGAGGACAAACGCTTCGATAGCAACTAGTGAAAATTCCAATTTCAAGATATCGCACTTAGTTTTCGTAACAAGGTATTGATCCCACGCACTCGAATCTACCCAGGCTTGTTTTGTATAGGGTGTTTCAGCCAAGCTAGCGCAGCGATACTGTATTGCTACTCCTGCTGATATGAGGAGTGTCACTATGATAGCTGACCACATAATGAAGAATAATAGGTCGACCGCAATGCCTGTGAGAGGGTGGAAAGGTTTTTGCCCGAAGTGGTTGTAGAAGTGAAAAAGAATATAGATGGCCATGAGGCATCCGACAAGGATGGTGAATACGATACACCTACGTACACTGTATGAGTTTTAAACTATCAAATAATATTGAAAGATGATGGGTACAAACGCCCAGGAGTCATTGTTAAACATCAGCACGCTTACGGCTACTATCGCTAAACTGACGATTAACTGAAGGGTGCGAATTATCGTAAATGGCTTTGAAGGCCAAAGTTCTAGGCTTGGCCGGTCGTCTGCCATTTTGGCCATGGGCTTATTTGAAGCGAGCTGCCTATCAAAACTAAAGCCGAGTTTAAGGTTGCAAGATATTTCAGTGCAGAAAAACTGTGGATGACTTTTGAAACAGCTTTGCCAACTAACCAACCGAGTAAGCAGTCAGTTGAGTGATATTTATTCTCACACTTGCAAGGGTTATGTGCTTGTGTACATACAAAAATCAGGTTCTAACGGCCATAAAACTGGAACGCCAGGGCCTGGGTTAGTATGAAGGGTCGTAGGCCCATAGGCTCTACTATAAATTAAAAGAAACTCACACGCCCCCAATATTCCCATCAATCTCAGCCCCGTATACCTTGAAGACACGTCCATTGTCGACATGTACGATACTTTACCTAAGTGCAGGCTCGGACCTAAAGCTGGGCCGTAATTTCCCTTCCTAGCACGCATCTTGTTTACTGATATAGTAAGCGATAGGGTGCCCTGGACCCTTGACAGGCGCCAATCGCTGTCCCTCCGGTGAGGGCCTCGAACCGTCGTTGAAGGCTGGCTGGCCAGCGAATAAGGGCCGTCATTCAGAGCAAATCAGGTTCGCTAGGCGATTCCACCCCTAACCTTTCGATTTCTTCCCCAGCCGTATGTACCCCAAGAGGAGAAATACAAAATGCAATCAAGCCCAACAAGGCCGGCGAAATACGGCACAGTAGCTAAGACCAGGTTGTGTGTGTTCCATTTGGGTAGCACAGCCCTGAAGGACTGCAGATCCTAGATGACGGGGCTTTGAAGTGAAGGAAGGATCGGTCGCTAGAAATGGTATCCTGGGGTCCCGAGCCCTCAAATCCCCGAAACCCGAGTCCCGTCTGATAAACCCCTGTAACGGCCGCACTAAACGGGTAATTGAGACTGGTTAATACACATTTCTATTTTAAGCTCCTATGTATCAATTTAGCTCAACTTTTAACCTTATGTGGAATATATTTATGTTTTACACCTACATATATCTAGCTAAACTACTTCAGCTATAATGTGCCGTATTTAGAGTTAGTTACAGTTTCGTCATACTGTTTTAGGGAAGATATGCTTACGTTCTGAGAATCTTCGTCGGGACACACAGGGCCCAAGGGCCACCTCTTCTTGGCCTATTGTCTCAGACTCGAGCATGATAAAGAAGACAGCAGTTGTAGGCTAAGTGAGTGTAGAATACATCTCAAGTCGGAATCACTCGAGGTGAAGATTATGAACTGACTGTCTCCTGTGTCCCCAAGCCCTGTATTCGTTGTGGTAATCTGTTCCCTAAAAACAAAACGCGTCGAAAAACCTACAAGATAGGTTTTCAGGTACAGCTCTGGCAGCTAATTTCCCGTAACTGAAGTTGAATCTTTTATCAAGCTGTTCATCTTCGTATGGCCCCGGTTGTGTATTGATGAGTTGTTCTTTTGTTATAAATCCTGCAAGAATCACGATCACTGCATGAGAAGCACCGGCCATAATGATCGGGCGAGTGATACATTGTGACGTGTTCTCTAGGGTTAGGGTTGTATTGTCCTTTACGAATACTTTCTAAGACTAAGACTAAGGGACGTTTTTATGATCGTTTTAGAAAGTTCCAATCAGAGTATATCTAGAAATCGAGCACATGTATTTGTAACGCCTTCAGCATAGCGGGCGTATCAACCTTCTGGGGGCCCCACCCTGGACTTATATCAACCGTGTGCCCCAGGAAACTTGAGGCCAAAACTTGGTCCTCAATTTTACTGCTGCCTGCTAAAAGTTATCTCTACACAGTCAAATTTATACCCAAATAGCATATAGAGAAGGTGCTGATAGATACAATATTTTAAATATATTTTTGGATTTTTTTTTGGATTTTTTGATGAGGATCTTGGAAAAGTTCTGATGACTTTTTTCCCCCATTCAAGATAAGAATTCTTGGCAGGTCTTATTGGCCCCAGCCTGTCGCACCCACACATTCTCAACCAATTGTCATAGAGTTCTGATCACTTTGGTTCACACCCGAGTACATGTAATTATTACCAGTGATCTACAGCGCATCTAACTGCTAGTATTTAATGGCTACATGTATTCTCACAGAACAAGACGACCTATTATATTATCGCGTAGTAAATATACTCTAATTGAGCGTGCATGGCCTTTGTCAGAGCTTATAATTATGTATTCTCGGTTAGGTCATCCACTCTCAAACCCTGTTCATGCGGCTCCTACGAATTACTACCAGATCATCAATCATCACAAATTCTTACGAGGGTATCAATAATGAATACCTTACACTTCCATCGAATTCGACACGTAGTATCGTTACCTTTATAAGAACAACTGAAAAGCCCGATATCCAACTCAATCCCTTGAACATGCGAACTTTCGAAAGCATAGTTGTCTGTCTCTTCGCGCTCTACCTCACCTACTATTGCCGTCGCCACTACTCGTCTACCTCTGAACAGATCCTCGAAGCTGTCACGCCCGTTTTCGAAAATATTCAGAACTCAAACATAATGAGCTCAATCAAAGATGTCCTCCTCCCTACAGCCACTACAGGAACACCGACAGCCGGTACACTCTTCGAAGCACCCACTGTGGTCCCGGATACCCCTTCAACACTCACTACTCCCCGCCGAGTCACAAAGGCCTTCGAAGCAATTGAGCAATCCGAGGGGGCCGGAGCACGTGTCCGCCGTTCTGTTGGCACTGCACAGCTCAGGAACTTTAGCCCGTTTCTTATGCTAGATCACTTCACCATTGGCCCTGGTGCTGGCTTCCCTGACCACCCACACCGTGGACAGGAAACGATAACTTATCTCCTCTCCGGCTCTGTCGACCACGAGGATTTCGCTGGAAACAAAGGTACCATCGGCCCTGGTGACCTCCAATTCATGACCGCTGGCAAGGGCATCATGCACGCAGAGATGCCCGGGCTTACATCCACCACCCCTAACGTTGGCCTCCAACTCTGGGTAGATCTCCCTATGGCCCTCAAGTTCTGTGAACCCAGATACCGCGACCTAAAGGGTGAGGAGATCCCAGTCGTGGAAGCAGATGAGGGGAAGGTGAGCATCAAGGTCATTTCGGGAGAGTCGCAGGGCGTGGAGAGTGTCAGGGAGCTTGCGTATACGCCTGTTTGGATCTTAGATGTGACAATCAAGGCTGGAGGGACTTTGAGACAGATCCTGCCGAAAGTGTGGAACGCATTCCTCTATATCCTAGAAGGCAACATAATTGTTGAAGGGAAGGACATCGCGACATTCCATAACGTGGTGTTTGAACAGGAGGGGGATGGCATTGTCGTTGAGGGCAAGACCGATGCAAGGTTTAGTATGTTTCCCATTCCAAACCCTCGCTAGGAGATTCCATATGCTAACCTGATGAAAGTTATCATTGCTGGCCAACCTTTAGACCAGCCGGTTGTTCAACATGGGCCGTTCGTTCTGAACACTAAGGAGCAAGTGTATGAAGCCATGAGGGACTACCACGGTTATCAGAATGGCTTTGAGAGGGCAGAGGGTTGGAGGTCCGAAATCGGGAAACGGATGAATTAGACAGCTGTCTTTCCTTCCCCCCCCCCCCCCCCCCCTCTTTCTTTTTTATTGTAATGTAAATAATCGGCGCTATTTGATGGTTATTGTTAGTATTATTAAGCGCTGGTGTTCCAATAATATATTGAGAAGATTGTTGAGCCAGCGTACGTTTTTTTTTTCTTTCTTAGCCCATACTAGACTACATGTACATACTAGACTACATGTACCGTATTTATAGCATTGCAATAACATATTTGTACAAAGCCCCCTGCGGCGGGTCACAATTGACTTTGGTTGTATTCTTACCTACATATGTAAAGACATCAGCATGGCAGACATGTCGTTATCAGTCATGTTTTCCTATCAGGGTCCATTCTAACATAGGGCTACATGTAGCCAACCTCTAGTCCAAAATACCGAAACACGGTTTAGATAAGGAAAAGGCGCTAACAACCACATAGCAACATGGCGCAGCGGAAGCGCGCCGGGCTCATAACCCGGAGGTCCCTCGATCGAAACGAGGTGTTGCTAAAGTTCAAATCTTTTGTCAAGCGATTTTTTTTTTCACTTTTCCTTCTTGAAAAAGGTTCCATACATTACTCCCCACGTAATATAGATAAAGGTTAAAACCCAGCACACTGGGTTTATTCTCCATATCTGCGTGAGCTCATGAAGATTGACTGGTGCAACAGGTTATACATAATTGTTGTCACCGAGCCGTGACAATATGTTGCGTCACATTCCATCACTCGCTGCACTAGATTTCATACCATCATAAATATCGTGATTGCTTGATCAATAAACATCGTGCAAATAAATATAGAAAAAAAATCTTATAGTTAAAATTAAAGGATAAAAGGGAATCATAAGCAGAGGTAGAATTCGAAAGAAAAGGAAAACACCTGACCAGAAAAGCATGTCCATCACATCCCCCAAAGAACAAATTTCTCGGGCCCCTTAGGTTTTGGTAAGAGGCTTCGAGATATACAAGACCGTTCCTTTTTTTACACATAAACTCGCGCGCAACACATACACAATTATTGAACATCAGCAACGAAAACTGAAAAATAGAAGAAAATCACCCCCACCGTCCCCGCGCAATGCAAAAGACAGATAGAACATGAACCGGAAAACGTGGTCACATGACATTAAACCCTACTCCAGGCCATACCGACTGCGCTATCTCCTTGCTTGTTGTCGGGCCAATGCACTCCTTGTACCAGCTGCTGCACCTGTAGGTGCCCTGACCGCCCCTGCTCCAAGTGTAGGCTTCTTTAGTCCGGGATTTTGAGTTGAACCCCCCCCAAGCGGAACATTCGCCGCGCCAGTAAGACCGCCGAGCACCTTCTTCTCCGCTTGTTGCCTAGGAATTGGCGCCTTCCTCATTGAGACCCCTGAGTTCGCAGACTCATCTCTAGGCCGTTTCTTTCCCGCATTTTGAGGTGGTACAGCCTGAACTTGTCCTATCTTCGATGACGAGGTCGATTGCCCGGCCCCTCTCCCGCGCTCCAACCTACTTGCTGGTCTGTCAATTGCCATCCGACTGCTAGGCCTGTCAATTGCCATTCGACTGCTAGGCCTATCTACTGTCCTACTCTCGGATGCTGCTCGATCCACTCTACTCACTGGTTTCGCGATGGCTCTACCCTCTGAAGGTGCCCGACCCGTTCTACTCGCAGGCCCTGAGCTGGCACCATGTCTGTCGTTTTCAACAGATCGCTCATCTGACACTGGGGCATCGTTTTGGGCGTTTTCAGTGGGAACATCTAGCGGCGGTACTATTTCAGCGGCATCGGTTGTTGCTTGAGAAGCGGCGTGCGCAAATTTACAACAGGCGCCAAACTTCCGCTCCATCTCGAGAAAGCACCACGTCTCCTCTGCTGCCATACGTGCACGGCGTTCCCCATTTAGAGCCGCAACGGCCCTTTGAAGGCTGACCGTTGTATTCTCAAGTTCCTCCTCCAGTTGGGTAATACGAGCTTTAAGACTTGTAACTGAATTATTATCTGGAAGACTATTTTTGATGGGGGAAACCTTTTCCACTTTGACATCGGGGGGTGCTGGTGCTGGTGGGGCAGAACTAGACCGTATGCGTGCGCGGCGAAAATGGGAGGGAACGGTTATTTCCGGTTTAGATATTTCCTCTACAATCTCTAGTTGTTCAGTCTCGCCAGTTTTGGTGAAGTTTGTCGACTTTTGAGCAGAACTTTTAGCTGGGCTCTTTGCAGAACCCTTGGAGGGGCTCTTTGCCGGGCTCTTAGATCTCTTAGTAGTCTCTGGGATGGATTCAACGATATCCTCCGCTTCCTTCTCTTTGACAGGTGGAAGATATCCCTTCAAAGCCTCCAAATCCACAGAACTGAATTTTCTAAACTCTTGAGTCTCCCTTCTTCTCTGCTCTTCCTTTTTCTCCTCCGCAGTCAATTTCATTGGTGTAATGCTTTCAAAAAGACCAAGAAATGCCTTTACAGGCGATTTCGAGCCTGCGCGAGAACTTCGACTCTTCCTGGCTGTTCTTGGAGTTTCTTTTGCTGGTGATCGGCGGCGCTTCCTAACTGTTATTGGGGTATCTGCTGGTGGATTAAATTTGATTTTCTTTTCAGGCGACAAGTCAAAAAAGTCGTCGAAATTGACCGGAGCTTGGCCAGGGGTCTGAGCGGATAGTATGCCCTCCAGATGTCGAATCTTAGCTTCTTTCTCCCGCAACTGAGTGCTTAATTGGCCTTCAACACTCAATCCATACGCTTCTATACCAGAAGGCGACCCTTGGATGGTGTTTAGCCTGTGGGGTGTTGCGGACGAGAGAGTGAGGTTGTTGATATTGTCATCGGAAAACGCTGAGGGCAGAATATCAGGATTAGCGAATGTTGATGGGTCTAATTGGAACGCGCTGGGCGTCCCAAAAAGGTTCCGACTATTCGCCAAGAGTCTTCTAGCGGGCGTTGTTTGTGACTTTGTTGAGTAATGCAGGCCTGGAAATTGACGCTGAAGAGGGGTACTCATGCTCAAAGAATTGCTGTTTTTATTAAGATTTATTGCGACAGTTTTATCGAGATCTGCGTATTCGACCTCGAAGTCCTCTTCCTCTGATGATGGGTCCATCACCTCCTCATTTACCTCCCCTTCCTTCTTCCTCCCCTCCTCCTCCTCCTCCTCCTCCTCCCCCTCCTCCCCCTTCTCTTTCTCCTTCTCCCCCTCCTTACCCACTATCTCCCCACCCATTGCCTCCTCATCAGCCTCCTCATCAACCTCCTCATCTGAACCTGAATCTGGGCCTGAAGATTGAGAGGATTGACGGGTAGGTGAGTCAAGGTCCTTACCCCGTCGTGCGCCGCTAGTTTGTCCAGGATGATACTTCCCACCTCTCTGTTGGGGTCTACCTCTTGGTGTTCCCAATTCCTGAGGCCCGAGCATATTGAGCGGAGTAGGTGTATCCATGTTTGAATAGGCACCCTCAAGTTGAGTGCGTGTTGCTTTCGGTGTGGATTCGTCGTTATCTGACCCGTGCATGTTGTGGTTGCGAGTACTAGGTGTGGGAGCAGGCACTGAAGATCGAGGTGTGTCGAAATAGGCGGTATCATCTCCGGGTGGTAGCGGGACAGAAGCTGCGTCTGAAGGCGAGTCCATGGCTGGTGGTGGTGGTGGTGGTGGTGGTTTGTAACGAGATAGTGGAGGTGTAGGTAGACGAAGGATGTATGTATTGGAAGAGGAATGTATGATATCTCGCGTATGCAAGGAGTGAAGTACAGACTACTTTTGTAGATGATGTATATAGATGGACGGATTGTTATTGATGGCGGGGAGGGGGTGAGGTGAGGGGAGTGCAGGAGGGAGGAAGAGGTTAAACAAGGGGCAAGTGTATTTAACAAAGAAAGAAGCGATTGTTTTTTTGATGGTGTTTTTGCCAGTTAAGAAGTCAGCTTTGTGCGGTGTCGCTATGGCAACGGTAGGGCGACGCAGGGATAAACAAAAGATATCTGTTCAACAAATCTTTCTCCGGCAGCGACTCTGCAACGCGCAAGATCAAGTCTGGCGCCATTTGTTTTCGCTCTCTCTTTCTCACTCTCTCTCACTCTTTTGAAATCGCTTTGACGCCTCTTCATATTCTTTAACACAATATTTCATCTGTAGATTGGGCAGAGTCCTAATATCTAAAGTAAAAAAGTAAAGTACATACTTACGTACATGTACTTGCAACTTGTAGATATTGCCCGCTCCCACATCTCATCCATCCCACCACACTTCTTCTCTACGTAGCATCCTCGCTAGCCACTATTAGCCTCTATCGTGTTCCCAATTCTATTTACAGGATCTCTTTTTTCTTGTTGTAAAGTGCCCGCCTTTCTTTTCCATCATAACTTGATCGCTTTCTTCTCCCCTTTCAGAAGTATATACCCCCCCCCCCCTTCTGTCCTGCATACTGGTACCTACATACGACCAGCATACTCTTTTCCAGGACACGAACTCCTCCTCCTCTTTCTCCTCCTCCTCCCCAACCCCACACGTGCTAGTATAGTGTCCACTGTCCACTGTCTGTGCCGGCTCATTCGGTTTCGCACTTGGTCATTCACTCACTTACCACAACCACTCACAACACTTACCACACACTCCTTCCTGAGTTTCCTCAACCTCCATTCCTTCCTCAACCAACCCCGACATCCAGCCAACCCATCTTCTACTTCAACGCGTTTATCCGTTGCCTCAATTTCTGTCCGTTAACAACCCTCCTGTTGCCTCATATTCTGTTACCACCACTGCCCTATACTTTTCAACTCATTTTACCGTGATTTACTGGACGTGGCTATGCAGAGGGCTCTTCTCTAACCGCCCACTCCCAGACGTACACGAAGGAGTCCGTCCCCTTTGTGAAGGAGTGTTTTGTGCATCAGACTTTCAAGATCTCGGTTCACTTGAATATTCCCTTTAAACTCCTTGCGTCCGGTTTTTGTTTCAACATTTCTTGAAAAAAAAAGAAGAAAAAAGAAGGAAAGAAAAAAAGGTATTTATTTCAATTATCCCAAATATATTTAAATTACATTTATATATCACATACTAATTCTCTATTAGATCTTCTATTCAGCCCAAAAGTGATAATGTCGCCAACAAAACCTATCTCGGCTCCCGTTAGAAAAATGCCATCAACGGGATCATCCATTCCCCGCCTTGTCAAGACGACATCCAAAGTATCAAACAAACCCATGACAGCTTCTTCATCTGGAACCATAGATCCTCTGAAAAAGAAGGTTTCTGCCAAAATCTCCAGCACCAAGAGCTCCAGTACAAATGCTCTTTCTATATTCTCGGATAAAACTGCAACTCTTGCCCCAACTCCAACCGTGTCATTCTTTTCCAATATCGCTGAGGCCAATAAGGAAAACATGCCATGCGAACCGTCAAGGTCAAACGTTAATCGTGCTAACAATAACGGGGGATCTCCAATAAGGCTACGGTGTGAGTATCTCATTATTTTGCACCCTTTTCTCTTTTCCATATGCAGCCATTGAATACTTGTGATGCATAATTCTCATTTTTGGAGTTAAATATCGATTACTTTCCAGTGACTATTTGATTTTACATGATTTATCTTACTCTATATCCTTCCAATGATACTAACGCGTCTATTAATCAGCTGGTATTTCAAAAAACGCCTCCCAGAAGTCAACCTACAAGAAAAAGACGTTCGGTTACAAGCGTATTCCCCTTCGTGAACTTGATACCCAAGAGGTTTTTGAGAGGGATGAAGCAGTTCTTGGAGATCTCCGTCGCCGTAGATCTGGTGAACACAGTGGCGCCATGATCGAGGTCGAATCGATCCTTGCGCACCCCTCTCCGAACACCGCTAATGCTACTACTTCTCGTGCGTCATCGGGTAAATCTTCGGCTGCAGATATCAGTGGGACAGTTGCAGCGGTCGAGTACTACCAAGATGACTCTGGTGATGAGCGTGAGCAAGAAATTCGCAAGAAGGTTGAGGCTATTCTAGCCTCCTCTGCTTCTAGAGATTCCAAGGGGAAGGGCAAGACCTTAACAAAGACCATTCTTCAAAAGTCCGCACACCCAGCTGTTCGTCAAACGCCGCCAGGCTTATCGCCATACCTCTCTGAGGCCTCGGCCCCTTCATCTCCCGAAAAGTCACAAGTTGATTCGCCTCTTCGTATTTACCGCTCCCCCTCACCGAGAAAGGCTTCTCCATCTCCTATTCGACGTTCGCGGAGAGTTGGCTTAGGCGCTAAGACTATCAACACAATCCTAACGGAGAAAAAATTGGTTGCTACTATAGAGGGCAAGGATGGTGAGAAGGCAAAGAAGGTTATAATCACAACCTCTGCTGCTACAACAGATATGTTGAGGAAGAAGTCCAGCACGACAAGAAAGCTTGGGACTAGCTCCCTGAGAAGAGCTGCTGGTGGCGCTACGACTTTGGCCTCAGCAAGAGATCCCTCCAGGCCTCCTTTGGCTCTCACCGGCGGGAGGGTTATGGGATTGGAGGGAATGCGCAATATGCGATGAATTTTATCCCAGAGACAGTGGTTAGATGGAATAATCACAATCGTGTGAGCGTCAATTGGCTGCCTGATCACGATGTAGTGATCTTTATACTGTATTATGCCCAGTAATTCTGGCATCATGTTCATGTGACGGCTGTGGCAACGGAGTTAACTTCTTTTAGGTCCTTCATGTTAGTGTTCTTTAGTGGCTTTAGTGTAGGTCATATGGGTGCGTCTACGTTTATCCTGTGTGCGTGTTTGCGGATATGCATCTTAGTTACGATACGTTTGTGTACCTCTTAAATCATGTTGTTTTGTGTCGTTTTTTTGTTTCCCTTTTGGAGAAATGATAATGTTTCTCGTATAGGTAGGTATAACTTGGGGAATGAAACTTTTAAATCCTGAAGAGAAAGAAAAAAAAGTGGACGGAGAAAATTACTTTATTAGGCGCTGGCGTTATTTTTTTTTTCCCTTGTTTCTTTTGTGTTTTTTGTTTTATTTATTTATCGGATGCTATTTTTGTTTTTCTTCGATTGCACTGCGGCGCGAGGTGTTTGCGTGTTTTTAGGTTGGAGGGAACGGGAGAGAGCAACAAAGTACTCCATTCTGCCCTTTAAAAGCTGATTGTCTTGCATTCACAAATTCAGGCGGGCGTTTTTTTTTATTATCATTATTTTTTCCTTCACTATTTTTAAATATGGATGGACCTCACGATAACTTTACGACCTTAGATGTTAAAAAGGGCTACCATAGACTACATAATTTTCTTTGCCTTCACGTAAGTGCGGAGAAGTTCGCGTTTAATTAGGTTGGGGTGAAGTCGTGTTTTTCCTATCCTGGAACGCGATGGCTTGCACTAGAGTTAGCTAGATTTAGTTCAATTTGCCCTTCCCCTCCTTTGCCTACGCGCGTGGTTCGCGACCGGGACCTGGGATTGGGGGGGGGAGTCGGCTTACCTAGTACATCATGTAATGTAATGTACGTACCAGTCATTCATGCGATGTGATGTGATGTGAGGCTGGGGGGAGGGGGGGGTCATGTCATCTGGTGTGGAGGCGGTGTTCCGGTACCCTTATTGAGGCTGGGAGGCCGAGTGATAACCTGTGATTGGTCATGAACTATCACTCGGCAGAATTATGCGAAGTAGGAAATTGGTTATGAGGTCTATCCCTTGTTTCCGGGCAGATATGAGCCCCTAGTACTTCCTGTGTCCTCTAAGCGTATGTGAACAACAAGTTGGACGCTTTCAGGACATCCACAACGCCCCCCCCCCCCGCTCGATCGATAGAGTCACTCGCAAGATTGTGGGGAGATACGTACCCGTGCATGGAGGTTTTTTTTTAGTATTTATTTAGAGAAAATTATTATACAGTATTTTTCGGACCTTTTAGTAGCAGCCCTCCCAGACCCGGCAGTAATGAAACGAATTAGGCAAGTCTACATGTAGCTAAGCTAATATAGATTACACTAGATTTGTAATTAAACCGGCACTTAACCTTATAAAGATGGGGTAGTAGAATTCATACTCCGGCCTAATAGCATACACCAACGACGCAATGTACGACCCACAACGACCCGCCAATGTCCGAGTGATATTTCGTGATCCTGATCGATCAGTATGGCACTAGTTCAATTGTTCCCAATGGTGATGAAAATAGCCAGTTTGCGGATCAGAAAAAACATTTATCAAATGGGCACATGTACAGCGACAGGTAATAAGTGATGGGACGGCCTGAGGTACAAACACCAAATGTTGGTGGCGTTTTACCAAAACAGGCATCACTGTGTTCCATCACTTATTAACTACCGCTGTAATGTTTGGTATCTGAAACATTCTCACATAAGCCCTAGCCCTATAACCGAGTGACATCCTGTGCAACACAAACGTTTTTCTTATACGTAACATCATACAACGAGAGATCGAAGTCAGAGCTGGACGCATCTTGTATTCTTACAACATACTACAAATGCTCCCCCAATGCTGTAAATTTCAGGTGAAATCCTCCTTGAGTGTATCCCTTCCTCCGGATTATTTTGTTCCTCCCAACTCGTAGGTATCATGACAAAAAAAAATACACGCTAGAGTAAAGACAAGGAAAGGGGCTTATATTCACTATACCCCTCCCAAAAGAAAAAGACCGCAAAATAAGCAGTGACCCTGAAACCCGCTCAAATCCATACCGGCGCCTTCACAAGAATACTCCTTCCCCTAACTTCTACAGCCATGAACCCAGCAACCCTAACCTTCTCGCTCTTCGGAGCCTCTGGTACGGTGGCTGTCTGAGAAAGTGAAACCTGGCTCCCGGCAGCTCCCGATCCATTTTGCTGCTGTGTATTTGCCGGTGGATTAGGCATGCTAGGACTTGATGGTGGTGGGGAAGTAATCCCGCCTCCCTGGAGTGCCTTTTTCACTCGAGAGAAACCACCGACCTTCTTCCCAGGAGGCTCCTTGGGGTTTTGTTGAGGGGGAGTTTGTGGTGGAAGACCTCCAATTCCAGCCCGTGATGATGGGTTAGGCTTGGGATCGTCCTTGGCCGGTAGGAGGGGCGGAACCGAAGATTCCCCATCTTCTGACATAACATCCCCTTTACCTTCGCCCTCGCCAGTAGACTTCTGTGACATTGGCGTAGCAAGAGGCGGGATACCAGTCTCAGGCTTCATAAACTTTCCATCAAATCTGTCTCCTGGGTGAGGATAAAAGACCTTTACTTCTCTAGACTCAAGAGGAAGGTTCGCAGCAAGGCCGATAGCGATATCTACAATCATCTGTACGCCCCCAAGTAATCCTTGCGGTGCTGGTTCATGGAGGTGTTGCTGTAAACTATCGACCAATTTCTTGACTAATTGCTCAGCCAAACGAGTTTTAACTTCCGCAGCGTGTTTACTATTGATAACACCTTGAAGAGCATCCAGGGTAGTGAGCCTCCAATTACACACACGTGTGCTCAAAGCATCGTCCTCCTCGACGGATTGTGGTATCGGCGTGTTTTTCCTAATATTTTGCTCGATAACCTTCAACTGGGAGCTTAAGTTGGCTTCCAGGGCTGGGTGAAAAAACTCCTCGAGAATTTCGTCGACAACCCATCTGGAGATACTTGCTCGTCCGACAACAGTCATTTCGCGACCACCTTTCAGCTCAGCACCAGCATTTATAACGCCTCCGAGCCATGATGGTATAGTTTTCCAAGATTGACGGATCTCAAACGCAACGTTTTTAATGGCGCCATCGAGGCGCTCGAAGCGTGAAACGTACTCATTGTCATCTAGTGAGGTACGTGACTGAGAAAGACGTTGGTGGGCAAGGGTGTTTTGAAGACGCTCGATCTCGGATTTGCTTTCAAAGTAGAGATTTTTAACCTTTCGGTACTTGCCCTCTGCATACTCATAACTGTTAGCATCTCATGTGACTATTCACACGACTGGGCGATGTGTGATAAGGTTTCAAAAATCTGGGGAGAATGGGTCAAGAAAAAGCCACTGATATATAAATGCACGTACGCAAAGTTTCATGTTCCTGAACTAATTGAGGGACATTTATAGATTCTGGGGCTTGGGCAGCTCGAGCATCAGCTCGAGCATCAGCCCTAGATTGTTCTGGCGTCATTCTTCCTTGCTGTCCTTCGAACTTTGCTGGGTCGTAGGATGGTTGTGGTTGACCATTACCGCCCGAAGCCCCACCTTGGTTCTGGTAGGGTTGTTGGTCAGGCCCTCTGTTTGTCTGGTGTGCCCCTTGTCCTCCATAACCCTGTTGCCCTAAACCAGATACTTCACGGGAAGGAGGGCCTGGTTGGTGGGGATTGTCCGTTGACCGACGTGGTGCATTGTTTTGCTGAACTGGCGTCATCAGAGCGCCTCTTTGGTCCTGCTGCTGTTGGGAATTTGGTGGGATTTGCTGTTGATGGTCTTGCTGATATTGTGGCTGGGGCGGTTGCTCGTAGTACCCTTGCTGTTGAGGAGGCTGTTGGTGCTGCTGCTGCTGCTGATGCTGTTGTTGGTGATGCTGATGTTGGCGCTCCAAGGTACCTAGATGTTGCTGCTGATACCCCTCTTGGTATTGTTGTTGCTGTTGCTGTTGCTGCTGCTGGGAATAATGTTGCTGTTGCTGCTGAGCCAAATGGTCAGACTCAAATGTGTGCAGTGTGTCTGTGTCTGTCTCTAATGGAGACGGGAGCATAGACTGAGGTCTACTTGAACCTCCGGCCGAGTGAGAGACTCGTATAGGCGAGGGTTGCAGATAAGGGTCAAAGCTACCGTTATCGGACTGCTGCTGCTGCTGGATGGGCGCGGGTTTGTGATGGCGCAATGATATCCGCCTAGAGATACTTGATGCTGTGCTCTCTGGTTGGGGGGAGGGGGGGGCAGGGTTTCGATCTCTATGAAGAAGCTTTCTTGTTGAAGTGTTGTGAGAAGAGGAGGTGGAGGGGGGTGAGGGGTTGCTATCGTTGTGGTGGTAATGGTTGTTGTTGTTATTACTCAGTTCAGCCGCACCTTTGTCAATGGGTACAAGTTGAACGGTAGCACTGGGATGTTTGCCAGAATAACTGTCCAAGACTGACTGACTCGAGAGAGGAGCAGATATAGTTGGTCGGCCGGGGGTGGCTGAAGAGTTTTGCGCAGGGGATAACGAAGAAAGACGATTTTGCCCTTTACTACTACCGAAGAAAGAAGGAATAGGCATGATGAAAGGGCAAACTATTTAGGGGAAGGGGGGGGCAGAAGGAAAGTGAAAATTAAATAAGGACCTGTTCCAATAGAAGGGGGGGGGGGGGGAGAGAAACGCGCGGAGCGAGTTTGGTACTATGTATGTAACGTAATATGCACTGTGATGGAGAACTGAAGCGCCCTAGAGCAATAAGAGATAGAAGAAGGAAAGATTGGACTCTCTCCTAAACGGATATGCGAGGAGGAAAGGAAGGGGAAGAGGGGGGATGGGAAAGCAGAGAGAGAGGGAAGAGGGGAGAAAAAGGAAGTGAAGGTAAGTGACTCGAGGAGGAGGGGGGTACTTCAAAGTTGGATGGCGGAAGTCAGAGGTGAATTTCCTCTTCCAGGGTCTGTAGATTACTTCTTTGTGCTCGGTATGCGGTGTAAATACAGTGCCGTAGCTATTCAATTCCTTAGAGATGTATGCACCAAAGTAGGTAGGGCACACTGCTCTAAATGTGTTGCCAATTCCGAAAGGCGATGTAGGATGAGGTACATGTATGATGGAGATACTCTCCCCCAGTTCCAGTTTACGTTCACGAACCAGAGCGACGGGGCCAGAATCGGAAGCCAAAAAAGCTCTTCTCTCCACGTTTCGCGCTATGTGATCTACCACACACTGGCTTGGGTCAACGTTAAAACTTCCCCTCAGGCCCAGCTTCGTTGCCCTGCGTGTGTCGCTTTTCCCCCCACCCACCAATCCACCGGCTGAAAAACACCCCTCTCTCCAAACAACCTTGAGAGTGTAACTAAGTAGTTAGTTACCTCCCTCCCCCTCCTCCTTCACTGCCGTCGTTGCCGTTTCAGCCTTAGTCTTGGCCGCCTGCTTGCTCCCTGTGGTTATTTTTGGCGGCCTAGAGTAGTGGGGCGGTGTTTGAGTGTAACCTCCCCGTTATTCCTGCCTCTTTAGGCTCGGTAAGTTGTGGGATGTGTAACACTTAGAGTTCCTAAATAGCGTGGGATAGTGATTTGTTGAGGGGAAAAAAAAAAAATAAAGCTGAAGCTGTATGTAGGGTCTTCTCTGTAAGGGTCATGAGATGTGAGATGTAAGTTAGGCTTTAATCTCTTTAGCGAAGGCCTTATCGGGTCGGGAGGGTTAGGGTTGTAGTTATCGTCACCTATCCTCACTCGATTTAACGTATGTCCATTTAATTGAGGTGGACTAATTTTTATTATCATGACCCGCGAAATTTCCCAGAGGTGACTGCTTCTTGTAGCTGCAGTTGTTTTCCTGATCAATCCCCCCCCCTCCCCGAAAAAAAAAAGAAAAACGGCATAAATATTTGTATCTATATTCTTGCGGTAAAATTAAGTATTGTCTCTCGTAATATGTATGTACTTAATTTCACCCCAAGTATGGCTCTGATTAAATTCGAGTACACGAGTACATTTAGCGCCCAGATCCACCCCAGCGTACATAACAAAAATCATTGCCCAAAACCCACCCTGCTGGAGGAAGTACTGGTACCGGACTGCTCGATACCACTACCTATTCTGGACGCTGGAACAGCACCAAACTCAACTAATATCGACACAACATTGCGACGTCGCGTATACGCGTGTTTATATGCAATTTCCAAAGGTCCATTCCCATGCCTATCTTTCGAGTTGGCATCCGCTCCCGCCTGCAGTAGAGCCCTCACGGCCCAAAGAGAAAGCTGATTTGTCGCAAGATGGAGGGGTGTTTTCCCTCGATGATCCGCCGCAGAGGCTTTGGCCCCATTGTTGATCAGGAGCATCACTATTGCAGTGGATACTTCTTCATTGTTTACTGCCAGGTGAAGTGGAGTTCTGCCGCTGTTGTCCTGAGCATTAACATTCACACATTTTCTCAACAGCTCTGCTATCAACCCTTCATCCCGACCCTTTACCGCCATATGAAGCTCACTCCACCCATACACTCTGTCGACACCAGCTAAACGGAGCGACTCAGCTATCATATATCCAGCTAGATCCTCGTTATTATTTTTCCTTGCCGCTGCGACCACATCCTTTGTCTGTTTCAGAAAGGAGTTTGGGTTGAGCTCAATCAAGACCCCCACCACTTCTTTATCGCCCTTATCAACTGCCACCCTTAAGGGCGTGTATCTTCGGCCCCTTCCATCTCCCACACTAAACGAGGCCCCTCTCGAAGCCAACAATCTCACTTCATCTACCCAGCTGTGAGACACCGCCCAATGCAGCGGCGTCGCCCTGAAACAGTCCGTCGCCCTGAAGCAGCCCGCCCTGAGCCGGTAATGTGTATTGACAGTCTTGAATAGGGTCTTCAAGATTAAGGTCGTGGCAGGGTTGTTGGATCTCTCCCAATCCTCTATGGCGGTTTCAAACGGCATATCCCAAACCAGGTCACGAAGCATCACCGCAGGGTCCAAAACCTCCGTAAAATACTTGACCAGGTTCACTTTTTTGGCATGTATAGCGTAGCCAAGAGCGGTCCTAAAACGCTTTTCTCCCCAATGGTATATCTCGGTTGGCCATCTAGGTTCATGATGGTCGTGGTGTTCTAGTCTTATTGTCTTGGCTTTTTCCATTACACGGGGCGTGATCTGGTCAAGGTATTCCGTGAGTGCGGTGGTACTCGACCAGGGAGCTGATAGCCAGCCAAAGGCGCGCAACCAATCAGGTTCATCAGGGTCGCGAATGGCAAGACGAGGAGCTGCACGGAAGGCTGCGCGGAAGAGAGGTTCGTTGCGGGTAGTGACGGCCCAGTGGAGCACTATAAGAGGATATTCAGAATTTACGGAGTAATAATCGAAAAAGTGTGGGTAGACGATGTTGTACAAGCGATGGCAGGTCAACATGAGGTTTTTTGAAGTGTCGACATGATTAACGATCTGAAAAAGCAGCTCGTTGGGGAGGTCGAGGAGGGATGGTTGTTGTTGTTGTTGCGGCATTTGGTATACGACTAGCTTTTCGGAATTCTAGGGGTGTGTTTGATACTTATAATACTTTATGAATGATCGGCGGGGTTGACTCAGAGTAAACCGTAGAAGTCCTTAGCCACTCATACAACAACTATGATATAGGGAACATTTAAAGGCCTTGACCTTTATGGCCCGTTTGGCAACAGGCCAAAACGGAGTTTCCACCCTTTTCATTAATTAGTACAGTGCCGTAGGCAGTGATAGTCCCATGCCAAGCAAGCCTCCTTCGGCTTTGCTGGCATGCTGACTAAGGAGGCTCACGAGAGTGGTGGTTCGGAGTACCTAAATGTGGTATTATTTCGCTAAAGAGGTTTGCGGTACCTACATGTATATATAGGTCGTTGAAGGTAAGTACATGTACCGGGTGCTTACACTCATCCCGAGATATTCAATCCCAAAAGCATACAGACCAGTTTCCTTAACTGCTTAGGCAAAGTACTGGAAAAGATAATGGCTACCAGACTCGCATATCTAGCGGAGAGATACGGCCTACTTCACCAATGGCAGATTGGGGGAAGGCCAAAGAGATCTGCGGTGATGCCTGTATGCTGGTAGCAAGCATAGTTGATGAAGCAAAGAGAAAGGGAAAAGTATGTGTACCAGATGCACATGCTTACTGCTGCCGGAGGCCCAATTTATCGATTTGGAGACCCGAAATGACCGCCCATAAAGATGGAATGGTTTCCCCAGTTTAGAGGCCTCTTCCGGATGCATCGTATCTACAGTTACATGTTAGTAGGTATAAATATCGGATGTGGGGTCTAGTGTGATCATTGTTTAATAAAATTAAATAACATCTTGAAAGTGTTATTAAACCCCGTTGCCTATTCTAGGTTTCGTTTTGTAAAAAAAAATAAAAACATATTCGATGACCTATCGAACACTTGGGCGTCTTATGTTGGAGGAATCATTACCACTGTCTTTTGACACACATGCAATGTACCTAACTTTTGTTTGAGTGAAGTGTAGGTAGGACATTGTGTGTTTAAATGAACGGCGCGGATGATCAGATCAGATTAGATATAGATAAGGGTATTAGCCCCGCAACAGTCCTATTCCACACTCCCCAAGGTGCAACCACACAGCCGTAACAACGACGACTCCCAGTTACTCCAAAATTTGAATCTGCAAACGACTCGACAACCCACACACCAACCTAAAGGGCTCGCCGAATTACCAAACAGCTCGCCCAACATGTAAGGATATCTCTCCGTGTTTTCTCGTTAGGCTGGAATGGATGGAATTGGCCTGTGGGGGGACAAATGAGGGGATGGAGTGGTTTATGGTGGCGGTGGGTTCTGGTGGAGGCAAAGAAGGACGCGAGAAACGGGGCAGCGGACTGGGGGAAGGAGTGCTAATGGTAGTGGTGGTAATGATAGGTCTCTCGTCGCCGGCGAGAAGTCGAACTTCCAGTTCATTGTAAGTCGCCTCTTACGCCCTGCTTGATTTTGGAGATTCGACAGTTTCGACACCCTCCTAGCAATGAAGCTGGGGAAGATATGGAGTGCGTTCAGTATTTTGGACAATACAGAAGCTAACAACCTTCTCAATAGCTCCGTCTTCTCAACACCAATGTTGACGGAAAGCAGAAGGTCATGTACGCCCTCACCAAGATAAAGGGTGTCGGTCGCAGATACTCCAACTTGGTCTGCAAGAAGGCCGATGTTGATCTCAACAAGCGGTACTAGCTTCCCCATACTCCCGTTTCCTCGTCACATCTAATATTTCTCTTATTCAGTGCCGGAGAACTCACCACTGAAGAGCTCGAGCGTATCGTCACCATCATCCAGAACCCCACCCAGTACAAGATCCCCGCCTGGTTCTTGAACAGGCAGCGCGACATCGTCGACGGAAAGGATTCTCAAATCCTCGCCAACGCCCTTGACAACAAGATGCGTGAGGATTTGGAGAGACTGAAGAAGATCCGCGCCCACAGAGGTCTCAGACACTACTGGGGTCTCCGTGTCAGGGGTCAACACACCAAGACTACTGGTAGGTTTCCCCCACTGACTGTGATAGTTTTTTTTTTTTGGAGGAGGGGAGAATCAGATTGGTTAACATGTGTGGTTTGTGAACAGGTCGTCGTGGTCGCACCGTCGGTGTGTCCAAGAAGAAGGGTTAAACGGTTTTTATCTCCTCTTTCTTTTCTTTGGGTTGGGTGCGCGTGGTAGTGGGAATTAAAAAAAATTATATAGTGTACACAAATCAAAGATGTTGAACACTATACGATTGTGTTTTTAGTCCCACGTGCGAGAAAGGGAAGCAAAAGTTCAGCGCGGGTTTTTCTGTGTATAAATTTTACGGTTCTGGGTTTTTCAAAATAGCGAGTGCTCCAAAGTTCAGATGAGGAATCTATATGTAGTAATTCTGGGTGACTAGTGCAGGTGAATAACTGAAGTAAAGACAAAGTCCGATGTTAAACGATCATTGACACCATCAGTTATCGAAGACTGGCCATGACCAGTGCTGGTAAAGCAAATACATGCTTGATTTCAGGCTTGGGTTAGTTATGTAGTTAGGCTATGTACTCTACCGAGTGTGTTCCATGAGCTACAAGCCGATAGTAATCACAGCTTCTCACCCGATATATGTCGTACCCAACTTAAAGTAGTATGTAGAACTTTCTGTGCATGGCAGCCAACGCTTACCAACTCTTGGCATTGACGCACCCTCGACAGCCTATTTTCTTTCTTTCGTTCGACATTTCAACAAACCCCCACTACAAACAACCAAAACTTTTCCCCTCCACAAGTAATAACCACCAGAAACAATCACGATGCCTATCAACCAGGTGGGTATCCTCCCAACTAGCTCAGTCCTGGAAAATCAGTACTGACGCTGCAGCAGCCCTCAAACCAGATCAAACTAACGAACGTCGCCGTCGTCAAAATGAAAAAAGGTACCTGCGCCCGGCACAATATAGTGCTTGCACACTAACACCCCACAGGTAAAAAGCGCTACGAGATCGCCTGCTACAAGAACAAAGTTCTCGAGTACCGTTCCGGCGTGTAAGCCTCTTCTCCCACCTAGTCACAACTTACTAGTACCCCCACTAACATCTCCCACCCGCTAGCGAAACCGACCTCGATGAAGTCCTCCAGATCCACCAAGTCTTCACAAACGTCTCCAAGGGCGCCGTAGCGCCACATGCTGACCTCCAAAAGTCATTCGGCGCCTCCGCACAGCTGTCCGACATCATCCTCGAGATCCTGCAGAAGGGCGAGCTGCAAGTCGGTGAGAAGGAGCGCAATGCGAAGCTCGAGATGGTTCACAACGAGGTTATATCGCTGGTCGCAAACATGTGTGTAGACCCGGAGACGAAGCGCGTCTACACGGGGACCATGATCGAGAAAGCGCTGCAGGAGCTGAGCTCAAGGAAGAATGATGAGGAGGGCGTGCCGGCATGGCATGGCGTCACGGACAAGAAGAGTAGTAAGGCGCAGGCACTTGAGGCTATCAAGGCGCTCGTTCATCACCAGCCGGTGAGGATTGCGAGGGCGCGCATGAGGTTGAGGATTGTTTGCGCCAAGAGGGTGAAGGAGAAGGTTGAGGGATTTGTGGAGGAGATTGAGGAGGATGGATATGAGGGTGGTGATTGGGAGTGTGTCGGGTTTGTGGAGCCCGGGAGGTATAAAGGACTGGTCGACCTGGTCGGGCAGGAGACGAAAGGGAAAGGAAGAGTCGAGGTGTTGGACACTGCGGTAAGTTCTGAATCTTGACTTTGCTACTCGGCACCGATCTGGGGGATCTGACTGACGATTGGTGGTAGGTTGTGTATGAGGGATAAATTTTGGGGTTTCTTGTTTTGTTTTCTCTTAGGTATTCGGGACCATGCTGGATAAATAAAATGCGAACCGGAGTTTCTCCTTTGATTCTTTACTTATATCGGTCTCCATAATTCATTGCATTTGCTCAAACAGATTGGGCTTCTGGCCCTTCTTGAATACCATCCCTCAGTCCACAGTTGTGGATCATTGACAGTGCTGCATCTAGAATTCACATCCTTCATTGCATTGTACTTAGCTGGATCAGTCCTACATACTCAGGCAGGGTGCAGTCAGATATGGCAACTTAACAGGTTAGCACGAACATACATACCCACTTTAGATCACTTACGGACTTCCTAGGGCAGGTACTCCCTTGATTCCCTGTCGAACTCACACAAACCCTACTTTTATGTACAGCTGTAGGTAGGTACATACATAAAGTACTGAGGTCGCGTGCCTTACTCCTTATCTCGGGTGTTCTATCGGGAACTTCTCGAATATGCCTATATGTGCATCTAGCCAATAGATACTGGACATCCCCTTAATGGACCAGGCCCTACAACCGCACCTAGAGTGATCTCAATCCAGCTTCTGGGCCTAGAGTACATAACCGGAGTGGTATGTACATACTCAATCGGAAATGTATCGACCGGTACTATGCACTGCAACTACAACAGCTCGGGCCTTAAACACGTAGGTATTAGAAGAAGATACGTACTTGTTGAGTGAGTAATTATTTCCGATTGGCTTGTTATCCGTAAACCTGGAAGTGGACTTCTTTTAGGGTTGAGGGTTTGAGGGCGTTGTTTTGATTATAAACCTTGATTCATGTCTCGGGCCCAATAAAGGGCACTAAAGACTAAAGATCCGCGTTAGGCAGCTCACGACCGGGGCGGGGGGGTTGTATGTGGCGCAAACAGCAACACGAACTTCTGATTAGGGGGCTGATAACGAGCCACGACATCCCATGATCACATTCTTAAATGGAAATCCCTGCTGGCCCATCAACCCTGGGGCCTGGGGGTTAGATTCATCCAATGCCTGCTCTAGGTAGAGATGTAGGTACATACTTGCTCCTAACCCAGTCATGATTTGGGGCTGCCAGCGTATTCCTCAGAGACAGAGAGAGAGGCTCGTGCAGACTACGAATAACAGTCTCTACCTACTCGCTCTTATTTGTATTCTACCATGCAAGCTGCACGGAAATCTGCCCGGAAGGGTTCTCTCGGCTGACCAGAAAGTTCCCTGATACGCTGTGGCCTTTGGCTCAATTGTGTGATCGGCCCGAGCGCTGTCGTAGCTAGTCAGTCAGAGCCCGGGACCTGCGTTATCCTGCGCACCGTTATCTGGGGGACATCTCAGACCCGGAGGCTGGGCATTCATATTTGCCTTCCCATCGCTGATTGGTTCGATTTTACTTGATAACATGCGTCATTATCTGGGTACCTACACCTTCCAGCCAGTGACCGCACATCCCACCCCTCCCTCTCTCACACCCCCTTAGGTTAATCCTATGTCCCCAGGTTTCACAGTGATCGTAGACTCGCATCAGTCATCATCATCTACTGCGTAGGCCGAGGAGACACAAAACCCGCGTCGTTCCCCCCTTCTCCTCGCTTTCTTCTCCAGCTCTGCTCGAAAACCTTCGCCTGCACCTATTTCCCCCCATTAAATAGTAGAAGAACTCTCTCTCTCTCTCTCTCCCCCATATACCACAACAACCATCACTAGACCCCCTACCATTCATTCACTCTTTGAATAAACATCATGAAGCTTTCGGTAGCTTCCCTTGCGGCCCTCTCCTTAGCTGGTGGGGCATACGCCTTCTTCCCAAACCCTGAGCAGAATCCCCTTGTTGCCTCTTCTCAGTCCTCTTCCTCTCTTTCCCCATCCATTGCCCAGATCCAGGAGCAGCTTTCTGCCCTTGGTGGCGAGCACACTGCCGAGGCCATCACGGCATGGAACCGTATCGCTGAATTGTACCCCGAAGATACCATTTCTGCTGTACAGGCTCTCCTTAACAAGAGCAAGCCAAAGTCTGGCATTAAGAAGATCCCTGATAACAAGTGGGATTACATTGTCGAGGGTGGTGATGTTGTCTCCGCTCTTGGTAGCAAGATCGGTGGCCATGAAAAACTCAAGGGGACGAAGTTGAGGATTAAGAAGCCCAATGGTCTTGGGATTGACGAGGGGGTCAAGCAGTACTCAGGGTACCTTGATGTCGACGATGAGGACAAGCACTTCTTCTTTTGTAAGTACCACTTTCTACGAATATCCACTGAACAATCTCTTACATTATGGTACAGGGTTCTTTGAGTCTCGCAACGACCCCAAGAACGACCCCGTAGTATTGTGGCTCAACGGTGGTCCTGGGTGTTCATCGCTTACTGGGCTCTTCATGGAGCTTGGTCCTGCGTCGATCAACGCGAAGATCCGCACTGTTCAAAACGACTACTCATGGAACTCCAACGCGTCGGTTATCTTCCTTGACCAGCCAGTCAATGTTGGATACTCTTACTCTTCCAGCGAGGTTTCCAGCACTCATGCCGCTGGAAAGGATGTTTACGCGTTCTTAACCATGTTCTTTCAAAAGTTCCCTGAGTACGGTGCCCAAGACTTCCACATTGCTGGTGAATCTTATGCCGGACATTACATTCCCCAGTTCGCGACTGAGATCCTCGAGCACGAGGACCGCAATATCAACCTCAAGTCTGTCCTCATTGGTAACGGCCTTACCGATGGAAAAACCCAGTACAACTACTACCGCCCCATGGCCTGTGGTGAGGGTGGATACCCTGCTGTTCTTGGCGAGAGTGAGTGCAAGGCTATGGACGATGCCTACCCTCGCTGTGCCTCTATGATCGACGGCTGCTATAGGACCGGTTCCGTTTGGTCTTGTGTCCCTGCCTCAATTTACTGCAACAACGCCATGATGCGCTCTTACCAGAATACCGGTTATAACGTTTACGACATCCGTGGCAAGTGCGAGGACACAGACAATCTTTGCTACTCTGAGTTGGGCTGGATTCAAAAGTATTTGAACAAGGAGGAAGTCATGTCTTCTCTCGGTGCCGAGGTTTCCTCATACGAGTCTTGCAACTTCAACATCAACCGTAACTTCCTCCTCGGTGGTGACTGGATGAAGCCATTCCACAACTTTATCCCTCCTCTCCTTGAGAAGATCCCGGTCCTAATCTACGCTGGTGACGCCGATTTCATTTGCAACTGGCTCGGAAACCACGCTTGGACTGAGGCTCTTGAGTGGCACGGAAAGAAGGCGTTCAACAAGGAGCCCCTTGCCCCCTTCATTGTCAACGGTAAGGAGAGTGGTCAAATTAAGTCTTCCGACAACTTCACCTTCGCCAGAGTTTACGAGGCCGGACACATGATGCCATACAACCAGCCTGAGCCCTCTTTGCAGCTCCTCAACAGGTGGTTGTTTGGCGAATACTGGGCCTAGACAGCTTAGTAAATGTATCGAATGTTAAAGTAATGTGACTCTCTTGGGATGAAGGGTATGCCGGTGATATGGTACGATAAATACGCGGTGTTTTTCTTTTCTTTTCGCATTGGTTTTTATGGGCGGATCCCATGGGTTTCATTGTATTGTAGGGTCTTCATTATCGCATTTTTAGTAATTAAGCCTTTTGGTTTTATTCGGTGAATAAATCTAAACCTTATCTTTGAACTATTTCAAGCCATGTGCAATATTTCATAAGAACACACTTCCTTTTGGAGTCATAGGAGTGTCTTGCCACTTCAGCTTAAATTACTGTAGGCGTGTTGATGACCAGATATAATTACTACTAAGATAACTATCGTGACTCCCAGGACGGTTGCCAGTGGATACAGGGGACTTCTGCTGGGGTTTGGCAGAGAAATGTTTGCCTTAGACAAAGAGGCGTTTAAACCACCGACAAACCCGCCAGAGTTTGCTTCATGTTAATGTTAACACAGCTTCAATTTAAGTTCCCGAGGGCTGAAAAGCTTTAGTGGTTTTTTTGATAGGTTCAAACTTCTCCACAACTGTTCCATGCTCTAGTCGGAGCTGGTCTTGTATTATTTGTCTAAGGAGCGTAACTATTGATCTAGAGATCATCTTCTGTCTCAAAGCTAAAAAGGGGTATCAGGCAGTTATATATGTACAGTAAAGTTAGGGTTAGGGGGTACAGAAGAGGGTTTTCATGTGAGGTATATACATAACTATGCCAGGAGCAAATGTTATCAAGAAAAAGCACTTGGGGCCATGTCAAACACCCACTCGTCGCAGGGAAGGGAACGGAAGGGAAGGGAAGGGAAGGGAAAGGGAGGTATTTAAGAAAACGAGCGTATTTTACAGTCCCAGATTGAACACTAGATCTTTTCCGCGACCCAAAACTCGGACTCGTAGGTGTAGGTAAGCATACTCATGACATCCCCCACGTACTGGGTGCTCCCATTGCCCCGCTTGACAACCCTGAACCCGTAGGTGGCAATCAACTCTAGCACTTCCTCTAGAGATATCTCAAAGCTACCGTCCCCTTCGTTCCTCTTTGGCGCCTCGTGGTTCTCATAGTGCCAGAGGAGGGGGCCAAAGTTGATCCACACACCTCCCGGAACGAGTAGGTTCCGGATTGTTTCGAGGTATGAGCAGAGGTTGGGGGCTGTGTCGATGAAGAAGACGGTGGCGCATACCTCGAATGTTTCTGACGATTCGGGGTTATTGTAGCCGCATATGAAGTCACTGGCGCTCATAGAAAAGCGGTCGTTGGCCGCGGCGAGGAGAGACGCCGGATGTACGTCCGGGATGAGGACAGGTCGTAGTTGGTTGGTAATTGACTTGTGGTTGGAGAAGGTGTTGATAAAGGGATGGAGGGTGAACTCGTTGGCTTTGGTGGAGCTAGAGGGTGTTAGTAATGGAGAAGAGTATGGGCGAGGAGAAACGAACTGATTAAGGATAAAATTGGAAGCCATAAGTTGATGGTAGGAGAATTCATTGCCCTGAGCGCTATAGCCTGGTTTGGCGTAGGGCGTAAGTTAGGGCCAAAAGAAATACGGAAAATCACATCCTTACCTGCTATTGCAATATCAAATGCCAATCTACCCAACCCAGCCCCAGGAACTAAAACTCTGATATTTGCCCTATATGATAATCATTAGAGCTTGTTACCTAGGCAAATTAAACATTCCCCTGATGATACCACCCCCAAAGGACAAACTTACTTGTCCTCAATTCCTAATGCTCCATATCTCTCCTCCAATTCCTTCATAACTGGCCCATAACACACATTTCGTTCAACTGCTCCCTCTGCACTCCAGTCTCGGTAAAATTGCTTGATAGTGCTCTTGACTTTATCCATATCCTCATGTGTCACCATTTTCTCCAGCCTCTTCTTGCCCTCCCTATCCGATGGAATATCGATGCCGAATGATTCGCTTGCTGTACGGAAAATAGCCTCAGAAAGGAGAGCATTGCTCTCAATTGCATCGTCTACCATATCTAATTTCCTAAGATATGCGGTAGGGAGCTTCTGAAGAAGATCCTGATGTGTACGTGGGAGATTGAAGAAAGCATTTCGACGGCGATGTGTTAAATTATTGTGGGCGGTGCGGCGGTAGAGACTAGTATGGGCATTAATTAAGTATAAGGATTCAGGGATTAACTTACTTACAAGTATGAATATAGGGCAGAGACTGCAGCATGGTGCTCTTCAGGGTCCTCGTACGGGTTTATTCCTTGGTTGAGATCGTGTTCATGACCAACATCTAATTCTAACACTCGGGACATCGTTAACCTGCGGTACTACTAGCTAATAGATCGATCTAGGAATCTATTATCGCGGGATGATGTGATGTAACAGATGTGGATAGTATCCTTTACGGGGGATTGGACGACGTGATGTGGGGTATTTGGTGGGGTTGGTCTTGGCAACTTCCGATTGATCTCCTATGACGCTTGGCGAGCATGCTCGGGGCGCGCAACTTGTTTCCCCTCCTGTGCTCCAGATGTAGATTTCACTGTGATACGCTGTACTGAAGCAACGGTAGGGAATGTTCAGTTTTGAAACACCTGTTCGTTTGTTCCCGAAAATGTGAAAGATCTGCGGGCGATGATCCCTCGGCTAGCCACCTTCATGATCGACGTTCAAGAGTCTTCGCTTTACTCTTTTCTATCTATAAAATCACCACGATATCTTGCTCTGTCGTGATAATCACCCTCCCACAGAGGCTCACTTGTTTCACCGATCACAGCCTTACAGGCAGATATCACTCAGTGGTCATACCTCCACCGCCCCCAAGGAATAAAAATTAAGTTTTTCAATAATTCGCCTTCTCCGCGAGCCCTAGCTGGAAAATGTTGAGAAATAACCTTAGAGGACATTTTGGGAAGGTGATTAACTGGTTGTGAATGGCTAACGGTAGCCGAAGATTGTGGGAGGGGTTGTGCTGAAAGGTTGGTCTACTCATAGCCAGGAAAGAACAGCTCTAATTTTCAGGTGCTTGTGTCTTTAATATGTTGGCAAAGGGTTTGGAAGTATTATGTCCAGCCAGCGAAGCATTGCGTTAGTATCAAGGTTATGTACCAGGCTACCAAGTAAAATAGCGGACCCAATGATTGCTCGGCGCAGACGAAATACGGATTGCAAACACGCACGCGGGGTTTCCCGGACAACAACTACTCCTCAACCATACAGCGCAGATCTATCTACAACCTCACCTCTTGTACGTCTACCATGAAAAAGAAAACTTAGTTTAAACCATCCAGTACGCACCCAGTAGATAAATATTCAGCTCATATCATTCACCAAAGGCCCACCACGCCGCCGGCCATGTCCGGATCCGACAGCGCCGACAAAACTCAGCAGGCGCAGATTTTGAAGAAAAGAAAACATAAAATCGTAACGAATCCAATTTCGGTTGTGTCAGAAGGCTACCTGCCTGCGATAAGGCCGCGGACGTTTGGCAAAAAGCTACTTACATACACCGGCAAAAAGAAGTGGGAGAAAAAAAAACTGACAACGCCACACACAGCTGTAGAAGATTATTTTCACGATGATATTATCAGAGGCGGCAGAAGTGGACTCGCAACACGTATCAACTGCAGAGGAGCTGAAGCGTACGAAAGCATTATATTGGAAAAGCTGGGCCACCCGGAGATGGTGGTCGGTCCTGTGGGCCGGTCTTTTAAACGCTTTTCTTAACTCCCATTCACGATGGTTGTACACGCCTGTCTGGGTGTTTGTGCATTTCCCCGAGATCAACCACCATCAAACTGATGTGGTAGTGAGCGCCGTAAGGAAGGTGCAAATGTGACTCCTCCCGTATCGGAGTCCAACTGCTGGGATCGCAGCGATCGGTCTCAAGATTCCGTTTTATGATAGTATTCCTAAGAGGAAACCCAGTAACTCCTTGCTGGAGTAGAGACTGCGCAAATGCAGCCAGCTCCCGATTATCTGATTGGCAGTCTACGGGATCGGCGCCAATCAGGTTACCGGAAATGGAGCTGGCAAAGTCTCCACTAAAGTACTTTACATCTTAGGGGACTGCATTTTGCGGGGTTGGCGGTAAAAGCAATAGTACACATCCCACTACTTTCGCCAAAAACCTCCAGAAAATAGGATACCGAAAAACTGAAGCGGTGTGTGGTGTGCATGTGGATGGGTGTATGCAAACTTAACCGTCAAGGGTGGTTGCACACAGACAGGGTCCAGTCGCCAGCCAACTCTTCCCCAACGCAATACTGACAGTAAACTGGTGTACCTACCACCATTGAGGAAATGCTTGATTGCCAGTTTTTTGGGCCACGCTACGCCAGATACCGGTGAGAACGCCGTAGCAACGAAAGGAGAGAAAAGATAGTCAACTTTTGGAATGATACGGTACTCAAACTGAGTGGGTGATAATAATCGAATCCATTTCTCCCAATGCAACGCTCCTAGATAATGAACAGAGAATAGTACAAATACAATCCGAGGAAATTCGTGATGGAGCCAGTAACCAGGAAAGAACACCAAAATAAAGACAGAAACCCGAAACGAGAGGTACCCAAAAGAAACTCCTGCTCCCAGAGCAAAGTCACCCTTTTCCGTGCGATTCAAAATCGTCCTTGCTCATCTCCCCTCCCCTCCCCTCCCCAACGACCAATTAATGCTTTCGTTGCTTATAGCTCTGGTGACGGGGTCTCGTCTGTCCATTCATCTCCGCTACTGCTGGTGTTGCTGTTTGAACGTGCAAGCACCGCAGGCTCGACAGGGTGGCTATGATTATACTCAATTAGTATAATGATCGTGAGACCAAAAAGGAGCCTTCAATTAGGAACTTACAGAGCTAGTCCACCGTTCTTGCACTTCTTGGTACCACAGGTCCGTGATGAAAGCACATCAACTGACTGGGAGCTCGCCATGCACTCGGACATATCGTCGTTGACCCATCCACAAACGGAGGTATTCTCCTCAACTTCACATCCACAGGCGAATACGGTGTTCTTGTAGTTGCACATTTTTAATTCTAAGGAATTGGAAGGTGGATTGGAGGGCTTTCAGGTATTTTTAAGGTAGTCGAGTAGTAGTTATAACGGAAGATTGAAGAAGCTGGCTTTTTTTTTTGAACGAGGGCTGTTCGACAATGGGGGAGGGAAGGGAAGAACTTTATAGCCAAACGACTCCCGCCCCCCTCCTCCCCCCGGAGGCGAGCGAGCATACATGCATGGAGTGAGGACACCCATTAAGCGTTTAATTTCCTGAGAGACTAGTGCTAGTATTAGGCTGCCTAGTCTTGGTGGTGGTGGTGCGAACACCCCACGAATTCCAGAAGAGAAAATCCAAACCAGCAAATATCCGTGCGGTGTTTGGCAGACTCACGGCCGAACTAAAATTACAGAAACAGTAAGAGATACCCAAAATTCCCTATTTGGGTTGTTCAACCGTTCGGGTCCTGTCGCACGGTACTGTACGATGTCGTCAATGCGCCGCCCAATCCGAGACACGATCAATCTTGGAGCTCTTGGGAAAGTTGCTTGCTTCTCTCCTGGGGCTCTGGAGATCTTTAGTTCTTTCTATTTCATAACTGGTCTGGACAGGATTGTAGTTTCCTCAATTCTTTTTTGCCGAATTTCGCTACCATGGTCGTTACCCCCCCCTCTTCCCAGGATCTTCAGGGTCTTGTGGAGGCTCCCTTCAAGAATCATAAGAATTCGGAAGCCTCCCGCCCGAGACATACCGAGCTCATGAGACAATATTAGACAGAACTCAGAAATGACGTCCTCCTACATTTCTATGTTCCTGAGTCTTAGGAACTCCATGTTCCTCTTCTACAAACGTACCCCGACTCCAACACGTTGCACCCCACAGTTAACTACATGTAGTTGATAATCGATCTCGACCGATTGTAAAGTTAGGATGGATGATTCAGGCTGGGTTAGTGGTTATGCAGAGTAACAGTTTGAAATGGTGTTCTAGTAGATCTTCGCGGGAAATGATGAGTACTAGCAGTAGATCTTTAACGTTTCTAACAGCCAAGACTGAAGATCATGAAGGTAGCTCTGGATAATAAGTAAATATAAGTTTCCTAGTACTTACTTGCCGGGCTATCGTGAGTAAATAATTCCAAGTATTTTTCCCGCTCTTTTCTGAACGGTGAAGCTAAAGATCTGGCTAGCTTCTCGGATTCCTCAGGGAATTCCCCGTGCTACCTATAATATGCTTACCACTGTTGCCTGTGGCGATTAATTCGGACGCCCATTGCTCCGCGAAGCAAGCTAAACCAACCACAATGAGAAAGCTCAGCAGTTGATTTCTAAGGTAAGGGACCAAAAATCCTGTTCAGCGAGTAGAGGATGTGGACTACAACGAACAACGAACATCACCCCAACTGACGAGACGAGCTCTCTCCTTGCCGACAATCGTTCCACCTCTGTTATTTATTATTAGTCTGTCAGGTATCACTACTCTACGTAGACCCAGCTACTTTTTTCCCTTACTTACCCCCCAACCGCAGATCATGGCCGACTTGGGGAAAGAAGGATCATCTGCGCACCCAAAGAGAGACTTCATGTATGAGGGCAAAGGTGGTACCGCCTGCAGAGTAGAGTACCCATCCATCTAGGCCGGTTGTTTACGAGTACCTACACAATACCTACATATAGAGCCGCGGTGAAGAACTGCAGCAATGGGTGTCCACTATTTTACGTTTCTAGAAGAACCAGTCCATCCGAAGCATGGATTTGCGTTTGGGGCTTTTCCCCGCACTTCCCGAGAATTAACCCGGCGGTATTAATGAGGGGGAACCCAATATTCGGCAAACAAAGTGAACGCGACCTCGGATAGGGCGTATCACATCACAAAAAATAAGATGCAGGTTGGAGAAGATCCCGCTTGAACCCTGGTTGAGAGCCAGACACATTTCGAATCCCGATGGCTTGAACCCATTGGGGAAGCAGAATACTTATTTATTTTGTTTTGTTTCCAAAACCACAAAGTCCTAAAATACAGTTGGCTCCCAAACCCGGAACTGGTTAACTGGGTCGGGCCACTTCGAAACAGAGTGCTTCTGCCGCGAAGGATCTAGGGCAGAAAGCATGCTCTAAGCTGCACTAATAAGATCCCATCACCAGGATGTGAACGTTGCGGTGTTAATCGCGTGACAACTTTATTATAAACTTTACGCCTGTTAGTTCAAGAGCTAATGACGAAACTGGTAGCAAAAGGCAAGAGAAGGAAGGGTATTCAGAAAGGCATATTTTATCCACATAATTGTTCAGAACAGGTCTGTGTAAATATATTTTTTTTCATCATAATGGGGTGACACGGAGTGTGGTGGAGATGGGGAGAATTACCTCCACAAAAAAAAGCCTGGATTCTCCAACGGCCAGGTCTTGTTTTCCTCATGTCCATGTGGCAGGCAGTGCCGTCTTGCGTATGCCTCCAACTACAACATGTCAGTGCCGTAACTCACTCGCCCCTATAAAATTCTTCAAGCCTCGTTAGTCAATGGTCTAGGATCAATTGAGATAAAGCGAGTAATGAATTGACCAAAATCGGGGGTAAAGGATTATTCAGAAGGTCTCCAAGAAATTGTATTTTGTCCACATAATTGTTCAGAACAGGTCTGTGTTTAATTTCTTTCATCATAATAAAGGCAATTAGGGAATAGCGGGGGAATGGAACGAAGCGCCTTACAGTATCAATTCATGACTACTCGTCTGGGACTCTGCTGTTATTAGTGATGTTCGTGGGGTATACAGCGTAAGTTGGTGTGAAACCTGGGGGGGAATCAGATCAATCGATCGATCTTGAACGCTTTCAAGAAAACTTTGACGGACGGGACTGTCCTGCTGCAAGGGTGGATGCATTGATCAGGGTAGCGGGCTAGGGGCTCTAGCCCTAGATTTTGAAGAACACCTATTAGCGTTGCTTATTTGGAAGTGATTGACAGTAATTTCGATTACCCGGACATACCGTAGATACTCGAGGGGAATATCTACAGCCAAAGTTGAAGATCACATGACTTTCATGCATGAGAGAGATTTCGCAAATGTCCCATACACCCAGGGGATACTTTAAGCTTTTGAACGACCTTGGTTGTAAATTTAAATGCTGTCTGGCAATTAAGGGCCCCGCCCAAAAGAGTGGGTTGTGTTTGGCAACCCATTTTGGGGTCCAGAAAACAACACCGAAATGGAGCTTTCCAAAAGGCAACTAGGACCTCAGTTTCAACCACTCCTGAGCCAGCTCCCTCGGAGTTGTAAAACTTGCCAAGCCACATACAAAAAATCAGGGTCTTGGCATGGTTTCCACGATTGCACCCCTAGAGCTCTTGCAAAAAACACTTATTTTTACGGAGAAGGGCTTCACTGCTCACCTCTATTAGACAAGGCCTTGTGTCGACTGTTCAAGATTTTCTGGTATACTAGAGTGTTGAAAAATGACTTCTGCTATAAACAGCATACGTCGATGCAAGTATTGTCGAGTTACAAAAAGCACCCGTGTAGCAACGAAAAGTTTCGTTTTCATACGACAGGATCCTAAATCAAGCCCCCCTCGGATTACAAGTGAAAATAGCAATTCTATAGCTTGCTAACATTATGGGAATAGAACAATCTTTTCCCATATCTATTAGAGCTGTTGAAATATACTAACTCGTGGAGTCTGAGTTGCCGTTAGGTGCGCTTACATCCCATGGTCCGTGGAGCATCTTCACTTCAAAAATACAGGACTATAAGGGCTAATTATTGGTTGACAACACTTTCCAGAGAGTACCACACTTTACGATCGAGTAGTAGAACAGATACATATATATACTTACAATAGTTCCCTATAAAGCGAGCGCACAGGTTCATATAAGTGAGCATCCACCTACAAATATTCCTCGACCCCGTGTCTAGTGGCCGGGTTTTGTGCGGTGGAAGTCCTTTAATATGCTCGGTATTCTGCGGACTACATGTAGCTACAAGTATATCTTCCCCTATCATAACTCAAGTCACTGTTGAGCACAAGGCCCATGCAACAACAGCAATCCACATAGCTAAGCACGAGGGGACAGTGGCCACACCGTTAACTTAAAAATAGGGTACAGGGAGGAGAATTAGGGCTTGGGTTTATCGTAGATGAGATATATCTCAGTTATATACGGTTTCTAGGCCTACATATATACTGCTGCTATTCAATGCCTTGATCGTGGCTTGTCATCTATTCTAAAGAACAAAAAGCTTTCATAAGATCATGGCAGCTATATGCCATGAGGGATACATTACATTGCAATTACATACAAACCAATAATCACTAACGAAATCTATAAAAAAAGAAAGAAAACCATAAAAGAAACCTAAAGCTTGCTAGGCAAGTCCACCACACCCTTCCCCGAATCATCATCCTTCTTCAGTCTAATCAGCCCCTCCTGATGACATGAAGCTACCAGCAATCCTTCCCGATTCCATATCTTCTGTGTCACCAACGCCCTCTCCTCGCCCGCCCAAGACGAATCTAGCTCCATGAACACCCACTCATCCGCCTTGATCTCGGCCGCATGGTGAAAGTATATTGTGTGATCCAAACTAACCATCATGCCGATATCGTGATCTTCCGCCCGCGGCGGATTCACCCTCGCGGCCGTTACCAGGAAGAACGAATCCGAGAAGTACGCCAGCGCCGGTAGGTGCGCCTCCTCATTCTTGATCCCGCCCTTGATGCGCACCCACTGCCGCAGTCTCTTGTCCGTCGGTCTGGTGTCTGGGGACCAATCAGGGATCGCCAGCTGCCTGTACTCGATCGGGTCCCTCTCCTTTCTCAGCTTAATCTTCTCGAGGTCCGCGGCGCCGATGTTACTCCCCGAGCCCGCGTACCAGTCTTGCACCTTTGCATCTCCCGTGCCGCAGTCCTCGGGCATGGGGACGTCGGCCGGTAGCGGCATGCAGTGCTCGATCTTTCGTTGCGACTGCGCCGGGGGCCGCATGAATGAGCAAGTGGTGGTAAAGATACATTGGCCGCGCTGGCGTGCCTGGACAGTTCGGGTAGCGAAGGAGCGGCCGGAGCTAACGCGTTCAACGTGATAGACAACGGGGATGGTAGGGTTGCCTGCAAGAATAAAGTAGCAGTGCATGCTGTGGACCTTAAGCTCCTTGGGTACTGTGCGTTGTGCTGCTGTGAGGCATTGAGCGATAATCTACATATGGGCACCTTTTTTATTAGCTATATGCTACATGTTTAACTGAAGGGATCAAAAGGACAAGAGCTTACGCAGCCGCCATAAATCCCCCGGGCATTGACTGGCTTCCACAAAGGCCGACTATTTGTAAAGACCCCATCTCCCATCTCCTCGAGCGTAGAGAGCTCCAGGTTGTTCTCGAGCAGTGAGAGCTCTGGATTCACTGGCGGTATCGCCCTGAGCGTCGGTCGTGGGGTTGTGGGGGAACTCATGATGCTGGTGTCCAAAAGGGTGCTCTGTGTGTTGTTTCCTTCTTTCCTTCTTTTTTTTTGCCGATCTAGAAGAAAAGAAAGGTTGAATATCCTCCGTGAAACTCGGGGACAGAACCAGGTTTTGCTCTTGTTCAATATTAATGATTAATGTTCACTTGCACTGAGGAGTGCCGAGATCTGGTATGTTGGACCGAGGTTCAGGGCGGATCACGTGAGCCGCGGCTTAACCCTGGTGTTCCCTCCTTAACCCTTAACGAGGAATGGAAAAGTCCATTCACAACTGGTTTTCAGCATAGCGGCGACGGTGACATTGACGGCGTTGGAGGTTGGCGTCTTGGTCAGTTCTGTGGCATGTAACATAAAGTACATGTACTTGCGGTGAAACTAAGTATTGTCTCTCGCGCGCAATCATGATAGAAACCGACCTCACCATGATGGGATATAATTGTTCCTGGGTGTAGAAAAGGCCGTAGCTTGAGTTTGGTATACTTGGATTAAGCTAGTTTTGATTGTGATTCTGTAGGGTCTCAAGCCTGGTGGGGTTGAATGGTTTCCAGCGCAATAAGTACTTTAATTGGCCCGGTACTTAATTTCACCGCAAGTACCTACATACGTATATACCTCCTCCTCCACCACAAATAAGCTCAAGCGCAAAGATATTAGTTGACGTGCAGCTGTGCGGGGGGGCCGGGGAATGTAAGACTTTTGGATGCAGAAATTGGTACCAAAGTCAATGACACCGGATAATTCATCGATTTTAACCGTCAAACATTTTGTAGGGCAGGGAACACGCGGATAAAATTATAGGTATTTGGAATAATGTGTTTGACACTTTTTGCATGAAGTATGAATAAATAAATAATGTTTGACACTTTTTTTTTTTTTTTGCAAATCACTCGAGTGATATTCCATGATTCAGGGATCATATCATTTTCGGTTTTCAAATCTTCGAGTACCCGTAGCAAGAAGATGACATCTCCTATGATCCTAATCGAGCTGTATGTAGGCGCTTGATATCCCCACGAATCATAGGTCTGCTCGCATCACCAGGGATCACTCGCTTAACCGCCTTATCCAGGACGGCGATTGATTGATTGATTGATTGATAACTCAGACAAGCTGATGGCCGAGACACCCGGATGATTGGCTCGATGATCCATTGAGAAATCTCGGAGCATATAGAATCCTTCGCCCTAAACAGTTCTTGTCATTGCTCCCATAACAAAAAAAAAAAAAAAAAAAAAGGCTCACAGGTTTTAAATTGCGAAAATCTTACTGCGCCCCTATCTAGACCCCCCGAACCCCCCACCCCGCACAAACCCCCTCCTACGAGAAGGTCTTGCGAATCACGTGTCGTAACCAGAACAGCTATCATAGACCGGGCCGATCGGTCTCAGCATTCTAGGCCGAGAATTCCCCGAGGTCTGGCACAGGAGAGCGTTTTCACCAATAGGGGAGGAGGGTTGGAGGTCCCCGGAGGCTCGGCCCTAAAGCACCCCCCCACCCCCCACCCCCCAAAAGTAAAAAAAACAAAAGCATCCACTTCTCGGATACTCGATACCTACAACTGCAACCGGCCGGCCGGCACCACGGACTATCTGGGCTCCTTACTACTGATCTAGAGTACACTCGGTCCGATCAAAAAGCATACAGCCATACCTCGCTATAAGGGAGACCTCGCTATAAGGAAAAAAAACTTTGCTGTAAGAAAACAACACACAGGGTACACGCTAAGCTATAAGGACTCTGCACCAAAATCACCAAAATCTCACTTGCTATAAGAAGTTGTTGGTATAAGAAATTAAACAAAAAACCGCCGCAACCTTGGCGTTTCTTATAGCGAGGTGTTGCTCATGTACGTAGGTGAGGAGAGACTAGTGCAATGTATCTCGACGGTTGAATTCCAATAGCTCCATTAGACTGCCCATCACCACCATACTGTCAAGATAGAGAGTAGTAGCCAGACCCCCGGCTCACAATAACCAAAGTGGTACTGGTGCAAAGTTTTAGTTGTGCTACATTGCAATATTCTGCTTTAATTCTACTCTACATACCTATCCAAAGGGGCCAATGTCAATGTTCCAAGTTCCAACACAAGTGAAACCGGGAAATACTACAAGTATGTATGTAGTTTTAGTTTTTTTGTTAGTGGGTGGTTGTGGCGGGCGGCTAAAGTTGTAAAGAAGGGGAAGAAAAAGAAATACTATGCTTGCTTATCTTATCTGATCCACCTGCAATCAGTTTGACATCTGGGTATTAGCGCCTTTGAGAGTGATCGTCTGTGATTCAGGGCGACAGAGCTAGCAGCTGGAGTTCAGAATATGATGATCGAGCACCACTACTTATGTAGAGGTGTATACGTACGAAGAGGTCAGTGGGAGACACAACTGTCACTACGAACGCGCGATTACCTGTCAGTCCCTTCTGTCTGTCTGTGTCTGTCTGTCTGTCAGTCAGTCTGTCTGTGCTAGGTGGTGGTTTTGGTGGTTGTGGTTGTGGTTGTGGTGCTCTCTGTCCGCCGTCGTACTCGAGCTCAGCACCGCCTAACCAAGAGTACTACTACACACAGCTTGGCAGTCCTATTCCGACCAGTCTAACTAGATACACCTCTGAAAATGAAATGCACTGGAGGACGTTCTCTTATTGCAAGTTTTGCCCGAACACACACACCACACACACACACACTCGCACACACTAACTCTCACACTTTCACATTCTCACACACACACGCGAAGATCCCCGACGGGGGTTCCCGACCCGATGCAGTGCAAGAAGAGATGTGCATAAGTAGGTATCGGCGAATGATGGTGGGACCGGACGTCAAGGCTCACTTACTCGCCCACCATCCTTCGTTCACCTCGCACAGCACACAGCACTTTACAAACCAGCACTGCAATGCAAGGAACCGCGTCATACACGTGCTTATAGGGCGGACAAGGCTTTGCGGTGAGTCAAACCTTATTTACTTTTGTATTGAATGATAGAAGCTTGTGCCGCCGCACAGCGCGATCGAGAGTAAAAGAAAAAAAAAAAGTGGCGAGAGAGGGAGAGGGCGGATTTGTGCTCACTCGCCCTGTTGATGTTGAAGTGGTGGTGCACGTGGTTGTTATACAAGGCGGAGAACATTCTATGTATGCTGTTTAATTCTTTAATTTTATGCGGTCATGGTCTGTTTGTACCTCTCTATGTTACAATGAATTTAAAAAAAAAGAAAAAGAAGAGAAACGAGAGAAACGGTAACCAATCCCAAAGTAAAACCAAAGAAGAAAAGCAGTAACCCGTCACCAAAAATAAAAACCAAAGAAGAAAAACAGTAACCTGTCACCCAAAAATAAAAATAAAGAGTAAATAAAAAAAGAGAGGACTATGTAGAAAAAAACAGATATCCTGCGCTAGAATTATGCTGTTCCTCAAAGAAAATACCCCCAAAGAGAAAAAAAAAACCCTAAAAACCCTAAGAGGAAGAAACCGAAAAATTAAAAGACCCAAAACCAAAAGCTAGCAGAAACTTCTCACGGCGCCGACCCACCACTCGAGATGGACGACGAGATGTGTGACACCGACCCCCCCTTCTCCATATACGCTGCACTGTGTCTCTTCCTATAAAATACCCTCAGACACGGCAAGCAGAAGGCCGTGAAAGCAAACAACTTCTCGACGAGCGCCCACATGATCGTCTGGCGGATGGCGAGCAGCGAGCTATTAGAGTACATAACGACGTGGTATACCTGCGTAAATCGTACCACCGAGGCTACAATTGACACAATACCGACGGCAAAGACGAAGGATAGGGCGTACAAATCTTTGCGTGTAAGGCCGTAGCTAGATCGGAAGGTCCCGATGGTAAGGAGAGGTATGAGAAGGACTAATGTTGATTATTAGTATTGGTACAAATTGATGGATAGAAGATACAAAAAGTGGCGGACTTACTAAAGACATCACTGGAGATATTTGTTCCCTGCTGAGCAACCATTCCTGGAACTGTCTGTACTGAGATGCATTGATCAGATCCCGTGGACCTGTATTAACGCTTCCCTTAGCCCTCTATTCAAAAAAAAAAAAAAACCTTACTGTGAAGGTATCTCAATTCCAAACATACCAATTTCGTGACATCGGCCTGCAGTATCCTAGTTGTATCGACATAACTCCCAGGTACGTCAAAGTTGTATATACCGACACCCCGTACAGCAAGAACGTCACTTTCCTACTCAGCGTCTCCCTGAGGCTCCAATAATACCCCAGGAATGCCGCCTTCAGCAGCCACACCTGAGTAGTGCAAAATAGTGAAATCACAAAAAACTCCTGCAATCCCGCCAATTAGCCTCAATGATCGCATTGAATTACAACCCGCAATATATGTATTTTAAGACCAACCTTGAGATACTTTGGTGTCATCAACCTAGTCTCGATATCCTTAGCTCCATATTTCCGCAGAATCCGCAGCTCAGACTCCACCCCGTCAAATGCTAAACCCGCCGCAATCATCATGAGTACAGTGAAAAGTATAAAGGCGGAATCGCTCAAGTTGACGGCGAACGTCCTAGGCCGGTGTCGGAGAATCCATAACCTCCCCACGGTGCCCACAAGCACAATTACAACCAGGACCACCAAGAGTGCGATGAAACCCTCAACTAGATTAGCCATCGCAAAATATGTGTATACGAATTATTTGAGTAGCTGTAGTAGTATTGTTGTTGCTGTTGTGGTCGTTGACGCAGAATGGTGAAAGATGCTTTCTGCATATCCCCACAAACAGGCAGAAGGTGGATAAATGAGATGGATGGCGGACCCGGAAATATAACGTTTTTATAGGACCTTGACTACCACTGTCATGCCCTTCCGATCTAGCCAACCAGCCATTTTAGGGTAGGGGGGGTGGGTTGTCCTCTTTTAATGCTTACGTGGGGCAGCAACAACTTGCGACCCGAAATCTTGGGAATAAGGCACGGCAAAAAGTAGAGGTGAATATGATATGATATTGGGGAGGAGGAGGAGGAGAGATGGGGGGGGGCGAGCGGTGGTTGTTGTACAAAGAGCACGGTCCAATCATGCACGTTGACGAGCATGTTAAAAGATGTAGTTCAGAAAGCGAAATTTTATGCTCTCTGAACAGGAACACGGACGCCTATAATAGAAGAAGCGCTACTCGGGTCAGGTAAATAGTACCGGACAATGCAAGTTTTGTCTCTGTTTCTTTCCTTTTTTGCAGTAGTTCTCGCCTAGTATGCGCACCCATTGGTGAACCAAAAACCTTTATTGTCTGGTACTTTTTACCTGTCCTGGGTATAACATTGTCCTCTTCATCGTCGTTCGAACATACTGTACTTTGGTAACTTACATGTACATAGTTTACTCTCACTTGGTACCTCGGTAGCCTTGTGAGGATATACATGTATATATAGGACAAAATCTTGCGCACCCTATCTACATGTATGTAGCTGGATAGAATAGGGAGGTTCATTTTCGCTAAAGATGTACCCAGAGTAGAGTAGAGTGGTGTCTTGCAGAGGTAAGTACATGGTCCTCCAACTAAATCATGCATAAATCCCCAGTTATAGGTAACTGGGCATCAGGGCGCTGCTGCTACTAGTACGGATATCATCCCGGTAATAGCTGCATGGATCGATCCAAGCCTGGCGATGTCTTCTTTTTACTCCCCCGCAAGTCACGGGATGATTAATTCGGGGGTGGAAGATCGCCGTAAGTTGCAGAGTATCGGTTTTTGACCTCGGTAGTTATATGATGTACATGTAGTTTAGGATATTGATGGAAGGTCTATTGTTAGTAGTAGTATGTTTTGTCTGCCGTGGTGTGCGGCGGTCGGAAGGTCTGATGTCAGTTGGCGGCCTGGCCAGCCAATTACTCAAGGTTTTTGGCCTTCTGGTCGGTATCCAGTTCCGGAATTTACATCCCACCTGTCATAAAGATACGACTCCTGATACAATTTTCAGCCCAAGGCGTCGTGATCAAGATGGAGATAGAGGGGGAAGAAGCCCCGGGGTTTCTTTCTCGCCTGTTAATTAGAATATGTAGCTGGGCTACGTATCTACTCCGGAGTAGGATATATGTTCCTGTCACATTAAGTATAGAGGCCCGGATCATCTGTCCAATATGGAGAAACCCGGAGAGAGGTAAATCCACCGTTGGAATTAAGGTATGGGCGCAGGTTACTAGGCTGTTATCGTACCCCTTCCCTCTTCCCTTCCCAGTTCGCGATCCTTAAACCGTGGACTCGGGCCAACAGGTCTGGCAAATTAACTTTTTACAATGCACAATCTCCGTGTGTTAGAGATCAGAGAGAGAGTGAGAAAGAGAGGAGATAACCATTGTGTGACCTCAATAGAGTAAGTAAGCCTTGTCCGCGGATCAGACATCTCGCCAAATATGCTTGTGCTGTGTCACATAAATTTACCTGCCTTGTACGACAGCAGAACCCTTGGCTGACTAACAACACTAGCACAACCAACTCATCAGAGAGATCAGAGAGATCAGAGAGAGTTGAGAGGAGAGAAAGGCTCTATCGATAGCCACTCGCAGCAAGAAGCTATTAAGTCGCCTTGCATGTTACCGACCAACCAATCAACGATTAAACAAGCCTCGTCCTGTGTGCGGGAAGAGATGGTATTCTAAAAACAGCTCCTGATCCGTTCAAGTACGGCTCCTCCGAGATCCCTGATCATGTTTGATCACTCGGGTCAAACAAGCCTTATTGTTGAGGGGACGGGTTTGATGGAATGAATCTGCAGGAACTCGGTTACTGAAGCTCCATTCGTTACCGGTGTCTGGTACTAATAGAGAGCCATCTTATAGGAGAATTTGGGATGACAAATAGATTTCAACGTCTGCAGGCCTAAGTGTTGTTGTTGCAATTGACCATGTAAGATAATTCCATTGATGGGGTGATTTTCTGACCTTCACCAGTACCGATTATAATATATAGCATATTAACGAACACCATAGTTTCACAATGTCATGTTCCCATCTACGGTCGATCAGGTTATGCTCTCTCGTAACATTTACATCACCACTTAGCTTTGAGCCTTATATTATACCTATCCCACAAAGCTCTACTCTTCCCTTCTTCCCTTCAGAAGGGCTATCCGCATCTATCAAGAAACTAATGGCTATATAGCATCTTCGGAGTGCTGCCCGCTGCGCTGCAAGATAGATTTGGGGGGCGGGGGCTATGTCCGAGGCTACATTTACGTAGCATACCACACTCAAAATAGGCCTAGGCTAGACCCATGTTTGAGGTCATACGTCGAATTCAAAATACCCAGATCGAGGTTGAATAACAACGATAGCGACGGAGTTCCCACCCGTTTGACCGTAAGGTCAGCCCTAGCTGGTACTGACAACTTGTTTTTACAATCATCGGATCATGAAACATACAATATATGGTTTTTATTAATAATATAGGAGCCTCATTTAATTATAATATGCAGGTTCATGCAACGTTACCGGGCCGGGCCGCATCGGCGACTAGGAGTGGTGCCATAACTGCATGTATTCTAGGCGAGATCGACGACCGATAGTACTGTGCAAAGAGTAGATAACATGTAAGTATATAAGAGTCGAGGCTCAAGCTCAGCGGATCAGAATTATTAGGGACCTAGATATGAGAAAGTAGCATGTGAATTCGAGACCTGTATCAGTGGTCGCTATGAGTATAGTTACGAGCGATTCCTTATGATTTTAATCAGTAAGAAAACATGTGCTTTCGTGGCTGGGTTGAAAAAAGGTAATTGATCTATAACTGAAAAATAGTGAGCTCTTACTAGCTACAGACCACTCGTCACAATTCTTTGGACAGCTTCAAGTCACCCAATATATGATCAACGAGACTACGTACAGTGTGTGCCATTGTAGGAGCATGGGAATAGTCCTATTGGCCAAACCAGCCACTTAAACGTGGGAGCTCTGTTCTTCTAATGGTTTCCAAATAACAAGTGAAGAACCCCGGCGCGTGAACGGCCCAGGTCAAGCTTTAGTGCGAAAGATGAGTCAACACTGCTTACCAAAACAGATATGAAGATGGGCGCATGTGCAAATAACTCACTGTTGAACAAAAAATAAGGCACAAATCAAAGCCTCATATATGAAGCACAGGGCTGGAATATGAAACAGTGCTCAATAATAAAGATTTACACCCTGCGCTTTTATAATCTTCTACAGCTACCGTAGATATTTGATTAATTCGCTGGCGTTGTTGCCCTTTAGCACACTAAAAAAACAACACTTTGAGTACTTTTTAGTGCAAATGACGCTAGCGAATTTTTCGAGTATCTACGGTATATATTACGGCCTGACCGGGCTCAAGCTACCGGGCCGGTGGGGGTTTAGAAATGGATGCTTGGATAAGGATTTGTAATATGGGCTGTTAATATTCCCTCAAGGAGGGGCGGAGAGATTGTAGTGCTTTGTTTCCCGTGCTTCTACCAAGTCATTTCATATCCAGAGGGGGGCTCTATGTATATGTGAGACTCAGAGGCCTAGGTAGTTTCGGTGTGTGGTTAGAAACGTCTCCTAATATTCTCCGTTTGGAAACCACAGGTAAAAATATAGTCAAGTTTGAAAAGGTCCGAATAACAATAATTCGACTTGGACACATGTAGATCTTAAAGTACACACTAGACGTAGGACCACTGGATAGAGAATGTACGAGTAACCTACCGCCATTACTCAAAAAACTGGCTATGCATATGAGATCAAAATTACTATAAGCAGACCTGATCTACGCCCTTCAACCAATCATGAAGGAGGTAATCCCTGGCCGGAGATAGCAAATTTTTCGAGTTTTGTGGTATGAGCTAAGTCTAAACATGCCTTCTTATACCTCCCCACTTGTCAAGGATGCTGGAAGCCTTTACTCGGTATTAGCCCTGACTACATGTATGTATATAAAGTATGTACATGTACTTACCTGATTACTTAGGACTACATGTAGCTACAGTAGTACTCCGGTCCAGCGATATTTATTTGTATGATTGAAGGCAGCTATTGGCGTGTGTGAGGATCGTATCTGAGGTCTGAAGCGTGACGAACCGCCAATGAGGGCCTCAAATAATATTTATGGTACCATGGATGGATTTCACTCTCCACGTGGAGACCACTTTTGTAACTACATTTTAGCGGGACAGGGATAATTAATTGGTCTGTGCGTCCATGCGACGCGTAAGCTTGGCGGGGCATCCGTTTGCTTCGCTCCTCTTTCTCCCTTTAATGTTCTTTCCTTCCTTCAATATTCAGGTTTGGAATCCTTCAAAAATATTTACTCTTATATCTCTAATTACTTTTGTTACAGATATCGATTTAGGGACGTACTATCAGCAATAGTTTCGCAACTCTTTTATTAATTGATCATGAGTGTTGCTACTGTCACTCGCAAAGAAACCAGAACTGCTAATGTGAGAGAATTGCACTTTACTGATTGGAAACATTTATAACAGCTGCCAGGTACGCATGCACCTTCAGAACCTGGACTAAATTATTCGTTGATTAAATGTCCGGGATAGCTGCACAAATGATCCGAACTTTATCAGCCAATCGACAATGTATATATATCTACATGTACATGGATAAATTATATTCCATAAACTTTGCCTGGGAGGATATGCTCAGCAATCCCCCACATACGGAACACCATATTGAGAAGATTAAACTGTTGTTGGCTACGGTTCTACGGATCCAGAAATGGCGATCGATGTCGGGGTTAGTGGTCGGCTGGTCAATTACATTCCGTCACCTGTACTGTCCAAAACCTAACACTTCCTTCGGTTTGCCCGCAAGAGCTTGCGCTATAATTAACACTTGGTATTTCTGCTACCAATTCTTATACCTAGGCCAATAATCTTTGTGGTCTGGCGTCGAATCCTTTGCCTATATCATATCAATTCAGTTCGGTTTTTCTTTTGGCCGGTTTTTCTAGGTTGAGTCTATAGCTATACGGAACATAGCAAGAACGAACATCCTTGCTAGGTCACAAAGCTGGGCACCTCTCAAACACCTATGGGGTCGAACGTGCAGTTATGGGCCATTACTTTGCATCAGCGGACTGAATATATCATGCAATGTATATTAGAACCAGTAGTTCTCCTCTAAATTTGCGGAATACGGCCCCTTCGTTATCAACCACAACTTTCAGTCATTTTGTTCAAACGTGGCAATCTTTGGGGCAAAGAAAAACATTTCCCAGATTTTCTAACGGTTTGGCACGTGGGTTCGCGGGTGGTTCTGGGGCGATACAAAATCAAACTGATATATGTACCAGGAAAAGAGCCTTCTGAAGTTTCCCTGTCAGAGATGCAGCCGGGAGTAGAAGACCAGGTGATAAAATGTGTGCGCGATGCGGTTCCAATAGGTTTTATTAAACCACTTAACTGCGCCCAACAATATATCAAGACTACAGCCTGAAAACGGACTTAAGTGGTAAGACACGTCTTACAACAAGCGAGTCTTGGCTTCCCCTTCAAAAGCAAAGAACACGATCCATCGTCGAACATAAGTCAACCCTGCGATGGGCATTTGTATCATGAGTTTTGATTGAGTCTTCGAATTAAGGGGATAAGGCTCATGATCAAGCAGTCTAAGCCGAAGATTCATACCGATCTGCCAAACCACAGATCCGAATGGTGGATCACAGACCTGTACTCTTCTTTGACAAAGATACTTTTAGGGCAGTACCGTTTCCTGCACATGCGTATGCAGGTATTCCTTAGAGTGCTTTATCAAATTGAACTCCTGGCTCAAACGCGATGAAGACCGGGAATTTCTGTGGTTGGACAGTTTCTGATATATTGCGGATGGTTAGCTACTTCCGGACTCTTGAAGGTGTTTCGATATGTTTAATAATACCACCACTATTAGCTAGCATCTTAGTACCGTACCTTGCGCGTGCAGATGAGAAGACTGGCTGTCAGTTTCATGGAGAACCTTCTTCTCTAAGTCCCTCGAATCATGGTTTGTCTTTATAGGAATGTGGGGATGGTAAGGAAGAGGGTATCGGTTTTAGGTGTAGGTGGTTGGATAAAACGACTAAGTGGATTCGAATCAGTGTAATTGCCCTGAGCTCGCTCCCTAGTCCTTTGGATAACCTTTGTTCCATACTTGTTCTCTCCTTCTTTTTAATTCCTTTTTTTGAGTATAAAGTTAGGTCGGTTGGCACTTTTAGTTCTGAAGAAGTGGATTCGATCCCCATGGGTAAAACTATCACTCGAGCTCTTTTTACATTGCGAGAAACTTTGTTCTACCAAACATCCAGACAACGATGATCCTTTCTCGGCTGAGAGGGCGGGCGTAGATGGTTGGTAAAGATGAGACAGGGAAACGGACAAGTTAATACATCTGCGAAGTCTAGCCTCAGAATTCGTAGTAAGGCTTAGGAGATGCCAAGATGACCTTCAGTGCTCCCATGATAGCTGACCGTGCAACTACATGTAATGCTAAACTCTTTGTGGTAGATACCAGATTGCGATGTCAAATGTTTACATACAAAACCTCACCCAGCTTCATTCAATCCGCCACGCCAGAGTAGGTACATGTAGCTATTGAGTCCAAGTCTACATGTACTTACCTTACAGTTTTCGCATAAGTACTTATACAGACAGATGTACACAACCCTCGATCATAAGATTAATTGGTCAATGCAGCCTTTGGTTAGAAATCGCTGGCGATTTGCAACGGCCTCCCCACTACTGCTCACTCCACGATGCTAGGCCATGAATTCACAGGTTCTTGCGGCAGCATGTGTTAGGGCTTCCCTGTTACTAACCGGACCCCGCTGCTAGCTAAAGTGTTTAAGGTTGTGCAACTGACGGTCAGCTATGAAGTAAAGCCCGTCATAATAAAACGCCCTCGGGCCGGTTGCTATCTCATCACGATAGCCTAACTCGTTCACTCACATTCGGCCTCGTCTGATGCAGGAACAACAGCATCTCTTATTCTGTTATTCTCCTAATCCAGGACTGCTGCACGACAGAAGCGAGGTCTCAGAATTTGATGATTTCCAGCGAAAGACTTTGATTCTCGGCACTTATGGTGCCTACATTGTGTCAGAGGAAAATTTTCACCCAAAACACTCGGTGGTAGATCAGGGGTACGGAGACACGACATGCTCAACCACTCTGCGATCCGCGCGTGAAGGCTTGACGTGGACAGTTGACCTCATTCAATCCGAACGGGAAGTGCTCCCTCTGCACAATGATGGTTTTCTGGCTTTTATCTATGCATACAGTTAATGCTTCAGTTTCAAGCCAAAAATTCTCAGGAGGGTCAAAAGTGCGTGATGATGGAAGAAGCAGATTTTGTCGGTGTGTTTTTCCAGCCTGGGGGTGTTCAAAACTTGGGAGCATGGTATATTTGAGCACAATACTATTTTACTAATTCGCTTTCCCCGAAATCCTAATATTGGTCGCTGATTGGGGAACCAGGCGCTCGAGAAAATGGCAATATCCTCGGCGGCGATTCTATGGTTGACACGTTGACCGACATATCGACCTATCTTATCCATCCAAGACAAATCCCACGGCCAACGTGTGTGGGGCTTTTACCTCCACGTACCCCAACGTTCGACTTATGTACCTGTTTCTAGTCTTGGGACTAACCGGATGAGTAGTCATCGGTACCTGAACGACGGGGGAAAAAAAATAAAGCTTGCCATAGATGAAACTCGCGGAGAGCCTGCCCTGGTAATTCTATGGCCTCATCCCTATGCTTGAGGCTGATTCCCATCACAGCCATTACAGGGGTAGAGTTGAAGCGGTTCCATTCATCTACCACGACTCCGGGAGGATTAAACCCAAAACATTTATGCAGGGTCTGTGACTGCAAGCCTCTCACGCCCCGAACACGTTGTTCTTGTGAACAACAGAATTTGTTGCATTTCAACTACTTGAACTATCTTATGCTTAGTTCGATATCTCAAGCCGGAGGTTTCTAACATGCATCGTTGGCAAACATGAAGGCGCAGACAATTCTCTGTGCAGAGGGAAACCAGCGCACCATCAATTCAATGCGAATGATCTTCAATCTTCAGGGTTTTGCTTTCCCGCTATGTCTTAACTTTCCCCTTAGCCCGGATCCTGTTGGTCTGCAGAACTCCGCTGTCAGTTTCTAGTCCGCTATTCGGGCTGTTCATTCGCTACTAACGGCCGCCTCATTCGCTGGGTCCCTATCCGATTGATCAATAACCGTTGAAAGCTTCATCCTTCCCCTCTTCTCGGTAGCCCGTTTTTGCATTGGTTCACATATGTTTATGGGGTGATAGACTAATGGGCAGCCGAGAGACGAAACGGGAAGAAAAACGTGAAAAGAGTCTCATGCGTGATCCTGTGTATGTAATCCAACTAATGGCGGTCTTACTGGAGAAGTCCATTATAAAAATATCGTAGGCTCCCTGGATGCTCCACTCCTATCTTGTTTGACCAAAGAATTCGGCACTGCGTTTCCAATTTTCATTCCTCCTCTCATCTTCTCTACATTGCAA